>OX421432.1:7481758-8819758 GCA_949126915.1 Musotima nitidalis | reverse complement strand
GAAGTAATAAATAATATCATATAATACCCTAGCATTAAAGCACCCGAAGTATAGCAGATTTTACAGAGGTCAGTCCTTGGATGGGTGACCATTTGTGTGGCATTTGTTCTCGAGCGCTTCCGTGCTTCGGAAGGCACGTTAAGCCGTTGGTCCCGGTTATCACTAAATGTTGTAGTCGTTAAGCCATGTTAGAGACCTAATTGGCGGCTTGAATAATTCTAACAGCAGGACGCCATGCACCTGCCTCCGCCAATCCGCACTGGGTCAGCGTGGTGGAGTATGACCCAATACCCTTACACCTTGATATGTGAGAGGAGGCTCGTGCTCAGTAGTGGGACGTTTATGGGCTGTGATGATGATGATGATGATATCCTAGCATTATTCCGGTTTCCCCAAAGCTCAGGGCCCAGGGTCTGCTCACTGAACTAACCAGATTTGGCTGAACTTTATTTTTTATATAGAGCTACTGCCATCTGACCTTTAAAACCCAAAGGGATACATAATTCTATGGTTAAACCAATTGTCACAATATTGGAAGGCACTGACTTCCTTATAACTACTGCCATAGATGTTCATGACAGCCGGGACCAACGGCTTAACGTGCTTTTCGAGCCACAGAGCAAGTGATAATTACGCGCATATCTTTGAAAAGTCATAGGTGCGCCACCAGGGTTTGAACCCTAGACCCTTTAAATTAAAAGTTTATGGGTCTTGCCACTCCAATCGTCGCTCCAAGCTAAGAAATAATATAATAGGTAGAATAGGTTATACATAGGTGCAATGATGGTCAATAATACATAGTAGAGTAATAAAGACTATGCTAGGCTTTGGCTGCGTTGCAGGCGACAATTATTAGCTCTGGCTGCATTACTTTATCGTTTCGAAAGTACTAATAAAATACGGTAAAGATGAGGTTGTACATAAATATTTATGTTCAAAGAAAGTTATGAGTATATCGGTGACTTTCTTATGTGTACTTAATACGGTATGCAGTGACTTTCTTCTTAAGTTCAAAATTAGTTGTTCCTTTGTATAAAATCCTTATAATTAGAAGGGCCACAAAAATCTGAAATCTTCGATTTAAATACATAAAGATCTATTTCATAATTAGGGGTTTTTTTTCGGATTAAAAACAAGAATTGATTATCTCCCGCTGTGTTCGGAGCGGGATGGTGTGTTAGACTTTTAATGTCTAAAAACCATCCATGTTCCTTCTTAAACCTGCTACGTCCTGAACGCCGCGATAACCCTTTCGAACAGTCCCGCAACACCATAAGGGAGCCTACAAACTATTCGAACTATGAACTAGGTGATCAGATAGCCTTTAACTATATATGATTAATCTTTGTATCAATAAATAAAATTGTTGCAACAACAATTAACAAACAAATAGTTCTCAACCGGTAAACAATTTTTTATCCATCCTCATCATCATAACAGCCTTATAGAATAAAATGCTGAACATTAGCATCCCCAGTAGATTACACTCTATTGGGGGTAATTGCCAATAATCACCACGCTGGACAGGCGGGTTGGTGATCGCAGTTTAGACTACTTCCCAGGATGACGCTGCTGCACATCATCCGGTAGGATTTCTCTTCGTCGACTTTTACGACTCCCCTTGATGAAAGGGAGTGGCACTATTCTAGGCCGGTACCGTGCATGAACATAAATATTTGTTCTTACTTATCTTGAAACTAAATAATTGGTGTGATTGTACAAGAATTATTATTATTAACTATTATTTAAAGTTTTCACCACTATGATTGTATCTACAAACACACGCTCTTTACGATATTGGTTCGGTTAAGTCAATATAAAATGATTCATTATACTGCTTTCCAAGTGTGAATTCGTCAGAAGCAATACTCATCAAAGTCGTATAAATTATATTTGAGTATTTTTATTTATTTAATAATCAGCGAATTGTTTTATTTACGATTAATTGAGTTTAATCTAAGTTAATATGAAGATAAGTTTTGATAAACTTTGTATTACCACAGATAATATACTACTAGTAGTACCTATGTTTAGACTGCATCATTCCGCGAAATGATTACTTGAAATTTTGCATAAGCCGAGTATCATTTTACCAGCCTTAAGTAATGACAAGTTAACAAAAAACATTACTGTTAATGTATTTAAATTTCGGGTCAAAACACGCATAATTATTATAACCATCCATGTTCCTTCTTAAACCTGCTACGTCCTGAACGCCGCGATAACCCTTTCGAACAGTCCCGCAACACCATAAGGGAGCCTACAAACTATTCGAACTATGAACTAGGTGATCAGATAGCCTTTAACTATATATGATTAATCTTTGTATCAATAAATAAAATTGTTGCAACAACAATTAACAAACAAATAGTTCTCAACCGGTAAACACATTTTAAAATATGAAAGACGAATTGAGAACCTCCATATTCATTGCAGAAGGTTACATTTTTCAGACTTTTATATTAGTCCATACATACATACACAATATCACGCCTGTTTCCCCGAGGCGTAGGCAGAGGTATATTATACGCCCACATTTCGCCAATTATAAAGTTGGTCCCATGTAATAAGTGGCGAGCCTATTGCCGCTTTTCGGGCACTTTTATGTTCGCCAGAGCCTCGTCCGTTGTTCGGCAGCTGCACCACCTGCAGGTGAGGTTGGCTTGGGCTCCTCAGATCTTGGTAGAAGCCCTATACACTATTAGTATTTACTTTGAAACAAAAGGTTTTACATCAACTCCACAGTATTAATTTGTAGATATATTTTAAAGTTTCGAAAGGTTAGGAAATTTAAATTCGCTGCAAATAACATTTAGTATAAACACATATTATATATACATTTAAGTTTAACACAAATAGCATAGGTTTGGAATATACATTGTAACTTAATACAAGAGTATTAATATTAATATTGCGACTGGGCTGTAAAATAAAGATTTTATTTGAGTTTTACTTCGCCAACAAGTTTTAAAGTTTTCTCGTGTCTTTATGGTTATAATAATTATGCGTGTTTTGACCCGAAATTTAAATACATTAACAGTAATGTTTTTTGTTAACTAATGACAAGTTATAAGGCTGGTAAAATGATACTCGGTTTATGCAAAATTTCAAGTAATCATTTCGCGGAATGATGCAGTCTAAACATAGGTACTACTAGTAGTATATTATCTGTGGTAATACAAAGTTTATAAAAACTTATCTTCATATTAAATAAACAAAAATATTCAAATATAATATGTACGACTTTGATGAGTATTGCTTCTGACGAATTCACACTTGGAAAGCAGTATAACAAATCATTTTATATTGACTTAACCGAACCAATATCGTAAAGAGCGTGTGTTTGTAGATACAATCATAGTTGTGAGAACTTTAAATAATAATTAATAATAATAATTCTTGTACAATCACACCAATTATTTAGTTTCAAGATAAGTAAGAACAAATATTTATATTTATGTTCATGCACGGTACCGGCCTAGAATAGTGCCACTCCCTTTCATCTCAAGGGGAGTCGTAAAAGTCGAAGAAGAGAAATCCTACCGGATGATGTGCAGCAGCGTCATCCTGGGAAGTAGCCTGAACTGCGATCACCAACCCGCCTGTCCAGCGTGGTGATTATTAGCAAATACCCCCAATAGAGTGTAATCTATGGGGGTATGTATGTAAGGCTGTTATGATGATGATGATGACATAAAAAATTGTCCTGTGTGGGAAACCAACTCACGACCGCAAGTTCCGCAGTGCAAGTGTACTGACCCCCACGCTATATCGGTCGTCAAAACATATCATACACAACCTCATGGACATGTTTATATAATCTTTGAAGCATTCATTGTTTGAAAAGTAAGTTTTAATTATAAAACGAAGATAACAGAAATATGGTGGCATGTATTACAATGGTCACATAACATGTAATTCTGCTTAGTATGTTTGTAATACTGTATCATGTCAGATGTGGCTTTTGTCACTCTCTTATGCCATACATTTTAATTACAAAATTACATCTAATTATGTTATTGTTCAAGGAATTATCTTTAAAATTATTTTCATTGTCTATCTTTCTTCGTTAAATTGGCAAGATTGTATGACTGCATTTGAAGCACGCGGAAATATATCTAGTACAGTAGGGCAAATAATAGGTTGGGGAAAAAGTCTTTTCGTATTTTTGTATGAAAAGTCAAGACATTTTTTCCAAAGTTTATTTACATTTATTTACAATATATATGTACCGTTTTGTTGAATAACTTTCTGCCATTTTGTGGGCAGAGACATTATCCCGTTACTGTAGAAACTTTGGGACTTCTGATCAAAAAAACGGGACAAATAGTTTTGGCAGTCCTCTCTTGAGGTCAACCTTACAGAACCTAAAGAATTCTGCAGAGACCGAAACAGGTGAAAATCTGAAGGCGCAAGGTCAGGGCTATATGGTGGATGCACACGGACCTCCCAGTCGAACTCTCTTAATTTTTGCTGAGTGGCTAAAGATGTGTGTGGTCTAGCGTTATCGTGATGAAAGACCACACCCTTCCTGTTGATCAATTCCGGCCGTTTTCTCTCGACTGCTTCCTTTAATCTCATCAGTTGCTGGCAGTAAAGATCAGAATTGATGGTTTTGCCGGGCGGTAAAAGCTCATAATAAACAATGCCCTTCCAATCCCACCATACACACAGCATCACCTTATTTCGTGTTAGGCCAGGTTTGGCCACAGTCTGTGAAGCCTGGCCAACTTTCGACCACGACCTTTTTCGCACGTTCTTGTCGTACGTGATCCACTTTTCATCGCCAGTTATCAATCTCTTCAAAAACGGCTCGGTTTCATTACGTCTCAATAATGAATCGCAAATGAGTACACAGTTCATTAAGTTTCTTTGAGTGAGCTCGTGTGGCACCCAAATATCGAGCTTTTTTGTATAACCAGCTTTCTTCAAATGGGTCAAAACTGTTTTGTGGTCAATTCCCAGTTCTTCAGCTACACCGTAACTACTAATATGCCGATCTTGCTCCACTCTTTCAAAAATGGCGTCCATTTTATTCGTAACAGGGCGACCAGAGCGAGGTGCATCTTTAACATCAAAATTTCCGGACTGAAAACGTTTGAACCAAATTTGTGCTACTCTTACTGACACTGCATCAGGTCCATAAACATCACAAATTTTTTTCACTGCTTGAGTTGCATTTTTGCCTTTTTTATAATAAAATTTTAAAATGTATCGAATTTCTTCATTAGATTCACTCATTTTTACGGAGAGAAAAACAAATGGGAAAAAGCGGGAAACAACTTTTTTTTATTTTTTTCTTTTCTTTATAATGGAACCTTTTTAATGTTACCAAAACCAGGTAGACACAAATAGTACAGTCAAAAAAATTTTATAATAAGTTTATACCTACGTTATGCGAAAAGACTTTTTCCCCGACCTAATATATCATGTTGGCAAATAAAATATTGCCTAAATAAGGTCTGGTTCTATTTCCTAAGGATTATTAATAAATAACTTTGGCAAGGTGTGAAATCGGTGTCATCTGATTCTTTAGACAAACGATTAACCGTTACTCTACATCTATAATCTTGACGATTGACATGACCTAGTAGCGATTATACCCGCACTCCGCTCCTAAGGTCGTGGGTTCGATTCCCACACAGGACTAATCTTTGTGTGTATGAACATGAATATTTGTTTTGGCTTGGGTGTTTTCCTATGTATTTACAGATGAAATACGTTACTTCGTATCCGTAACACAAGTAACTTATCTTGGAACTAAATGATTGGACACACTACACACACACACTAATCTCCGACATTTCAGCTAGGGTTGGCTGGAAGATATTTCTTATAGAAAAAAGCTTACCTTTGTACACGTTTTTTTTACTGTGTTTGTTATCAATGTCTATGTGCAATAAAGAATATATATATATATATATATATTTATAATTGGTGCAATTGTCAGAAAATATTTATTTATATACGACTACGACTGACTTAATGCATGGATTCCATAATATCCAATTTCGTAACAAAAAGAACCTATTTTGAGGGCTTTACATGTTTTACTACTTTTAAGCGTTGTAGAGTTTATAGCGACAGTTGAAAATACACTGGTCCTCATAGTTTTTATTGTCGAAACACAGCAAGCCATTATGGCGACGAACACAACAACAGAATCCTATTAGAATGAACTAAAGTGAATCCAGTTTGTGCCGAATTTCGACTCCAAACCGGGAAATCGGAAGGAATTCCGGATAAATACTGTCACTCAACATTTACTGCTAATTTGAACCATTTTTGAGAGTGGAATGTCTGATTAAAAATGAAGCACCCTTTGTGTTTTTAAACTCGGATTATTTTCATCAACGTTAGAGATAATTAAGTATTAATTAGTGGAATACTTTTAGCAATTTACTTTGCACTTAATATTTCAATGTAAAGGGCTGGTGCCGCTTTGAGATTAGAAACCGAAACCATCACTTCGGTTAAGCGTTGAGGGAGATCAGTGCTGTGTGTGGATGATGATGATTTGAAAGATATTTTTATTGAAGGCATATTAAACTTCTCATTATTACTAAATTATTAGCAGTTAAATATGCCCTGTTTTAATGTTTTCGGAGGGCTGGGTTGCGGAGGTCAGGCGGCAGTCGCTCCAACCGGTGAGCAGACACTGGGCCCTAAGCTTAAGTCAAGGGCAACCGGGTAATGCTGGGATATGATAATCATAACTATATGCAAAAGTCGTTAAGACATCTTGTCTTATCTTATCACGGGGGCTACACTTTGACCCTTCAGTCGGAGATTTTGTGCATCCCACCTTGCCTTTTAATCCATATCTTCAATTATTGTGGTCATCATCTTTCTGACAGCCTTTGCAGATTGAAGTCCATAATCTCTTAGCTGTGGGTAGGCCACTCCCTCCATTAGTAGGCCATTCGGCAAGCAGCCAGCGAGTCACAAGTACACAGCAGGTGTTCCATGGACTCCTATTTGCCTCCATATCTACGATATAGCGGTGATTGCACCAGTCACACCCTGTGTTGCATTTTGTTTATGGCATAGTGCCCTGTCAGAGCCCCAATTATCAGTCTGGCTTGTTTCCTACTACCTTCGCGAAGGGCCTTACACCAGCTGCTTCCTGTCTTCCCTATGAAGGCCGTCGAATGTTTAACCCTTTACCAGGCAGTGGTCCATATATGACCACTATAAATAAATTGAACCTTATGCGGTTAACGTAAGGTGGAAATCCAATGAATATTTTCAACGTGCTCTGCCTGTTAAAGGGTTAAGCGTTGGTAGCAGCTGCCATTTCAATAGGTGCTTTTCTATGACATGCTTCTTTAACATTGTGGTTATCATACTCATGGAGAGTGCAATGCGTATCGTACCCTTGAATATCGTTTCTGAGTCTTACTTGACAAGCTTGTCAGCGTACTCATTCCCCTCAAATCCGGCATGGCCTGGTATCCATATGAGGGTTACCTTGTTGACTCGGCCCAGCTTATTAAGGGTTTGTGCAGTATCTAGCACCAGGCTTAAGTCTACCAGCACTAAGGCCTTAAGTGTAGCCTGACTGTCGCTGAGTATATAAATCACTCGATCCCTAATATTCAGGTTGCGGATCTTCATAGAATTATACTCGAACTATAATAAATCTTGACTTTGTTCGTATGACCTATAGTTGCTATAAACTCTACACACTCCTCGTAAAGTGATAATCAGGAGAAACAGCTAGACGGGCCTCCCAAAGCAAAAAGGCAATCAAGGACTAAATTTGTACCAGCTGCTTAAATTATATATCGTTTAATTTAATTTCTCATCCAATTCTCATATAGTTCGCGTATATCTAGTGTATACTCAATTATATTTAGTGTCGCATACGACGACCGATGTGGCGAGGTAGCTAGTATATTCGCACTCTGGTTCGATTCCCACACAGGAAAAATCTTTGTGTCCATAAACATGAATATTTATTCTGGGTGTTTTCCTATATATATTAAGTATGCATTAACAAATAAAAAAGTTTATGTATCCGTTATATCTTGGAATTAAACAATTGGTGTAATTGTCAAAAATATTTATTATGTATACACTTATGTTTATCAAAAAATAAATATGTTGTAATAATGTCACGATTCACTTTTTCAACGTAGTATGCAGCAATATGTCTGTATTTACGACTAACGCATTAACACGTAAAAAATGCGGCATGCATATTCAGATAGCACCACTATACATAATTTCGCCATTGTGCATCTTATTAAAATATTTGAAGAGATAAAATTTAAATAGGGATGTACCTAGTCGATATCGTTTTGATGTCTGTGTACTGTATATTGTGGACTTTCCACAGTTGCCAAATATGTATGTGTCGGAGAGTGAAACGATACTTATGGTTTCATTAATGATTATTAAGACATTATTAACAATACGGTTCTTGCAAAGCTTTCGAAATTACATGAAATTATAAAAAAATCAGGGGTCTTCTGATCTACAAGCCTTTTCTGATTAGATTTAAAAATTTGCATAAATTCCATAAATCTAATAGCATATTATTTAATTACATGATTACAATAAATTGTCGGAGCGAAGATGCGATTTGTTTTCCTATTTTCGTAACTTTCTACTGACTTATAAATAATACTTACAAAAAACAATTTAAAAATATAACCTGGTACGAAAAAGGCACTTAATAGGCTTCCATTTCATTTTGCGAACGAAAATTCTAACAGATTAACTCCCACATATAGTAATAGAGTACGCACGTAGTATTTATATAATTATTATTTACAATGTCCAGCTGAAAGATTTCGTTTTGTAACAAGCTGTGCCCTGCCCTGTACCTAATATTTCTTAGTTTTTCTGTATTTATATCTATGTGTGTGTACTAAATAAATAAATGAGGGTCGATTTCACAATGTCTGAATAAAATAAATTCAGCTGTTAAAACTACAGTTATATATGTTCTATTTGTCAAGTAAACGCTTAAAACTTACTTGGACATTGGGAAACCGGTCTATATCTCTATCTATAGTAATTATCTCTGGTGATATAGCAATGAAAATGTTTACGAGACTGAAATCCGTCTATCGTATTGTATTGAATTGTTGAGAAATGTTCTGAACAATACCCGTACTGTCTGTGCATGTCGGAATAAATTAAGACAACGTTTTGCCAGAGTTTAACACGACATCTTTTGTGTGGAGGGAAAATGTTTTAATGATCATTATGTTATTATCTGTGTAATGTGCGAGAATCAACTTCCTTTTATTTTTAGACTTCGAGACGGTCTAACATTGGGCGGTGGAGATTTATTAGCCGTTAGTCATTAGTGTTTGGGTATTTGTCTGTTTTCATATTAAATAATGGTTCTAACTAAACAATATTATAATTAAGGCAATATTTGCTTGAGCTGTACCTAGTGTTGTAAAGAACTCGAGTCTTTGAGTCCTAAATTTAGAGCTCGACTCGGCATTACACGACTCGACTCATAACAATAAGACTCTTAAGAATAAAGAACTCAAGTCTATATGAGCTCTTGAACGCGAGACTCGAGACTCGAGCCTTCTTTAGCGCTCGAGTCATTTTTACGCGCCGAGTCGCGCTCGAGTTCTTTTCCGCTTTGAGTCATTCTTTTTAAAGCAGCCAATAAAAGGCTTTTTTTGTGAGATATAATCATGTGTAACCAGAAGGAGATGTCGAAAAATAAATGAAAGAATTAAAGTTTTAATTAACATGAAAAATCAGTTTAATTAATTATGATCATGAAAATTATTACAAAAGAAAACATTAATTAAACAAAACTACCAAACAAATAAACTCTTCAGCTTGATTATATAAGTATAGACATTTATTCTAAATAAATCACTGTCAGCATTTCGAAGACCAGTTTGAAGAAGACTCGAGCTCTTTTAAGACTCGAGCTCTTTTAAGGCTTAAGCTCTTTATAAGACTCGAGTCTCTCGAGTTCTATTTAAGGTTTCGATTTCAATAATGGCGCTCGAGTCTTCATGATAGGACTCAGACTCGGCTCGACTCAAGACTCCGAGTTCAGTTAGTTCACTGAGTCTTAGAAAATTGAGTCGAGTCTATCGAATAAGACTAAAAGACTCGAGTCCTTTGCAACACTAGCTGTACCCGATGTCTTTTGAGTGGAAGAAAATGTTTTTTTTATGCTCATAATGTATTCGTTATCAAGTGTGTAAAGTGTGAGAATAAAATTTCTCAGATTTATCGTTGGTTGAAAGACTTAAGGTTAGAGATAGTTGACGTTTTCCTTATTCATTTATTTTACTGTACCTCTGTCGTGAACATATTATTGTATAAATTTTGTAATTCAAACGTATTTGCATAAATTTATTTTGATAATAAGATTTCATTTTGTTCAAATATTATTTATAAAATAAATAATATAAAATAAAAATTGTTTGTATTGCTCAATAAATCATAAACACATATGTTAAGTTTATTCATATATTCAAGAAACTTTTAAAACATAGCCTTACCACTAATTTTATCAACAGATTTCCTGAAAAAATACGACTTTGACGGCTTGGACCTGGATTGGGAGTACCCTGGCGCAGCGGACCGAGGCGGTTCCTTCTCCGACAAGGACAAGTTCCTGTACCTGGTCCAGGAGTTGAAGAGAGCCTTCATCAGGGCCGGCAAGGGCTGGGAGCTGACAGCGGCCGTGCCTCTAGCCAACTTCAGGCTTATGGAGGGGTACCATGTGCCAGAGTTATGCCAGTGAGTTTTCTTCTAGTTGATAGTTTTAACATTATTAGCAGCTCAGCCCATTAACGTCCCACCATTTCCCACGGGCCTCCACTCGCTAAACCGAGATAAGAAGTTATTGAGTCATGCGATCTCAGTGCGGATTGGTGAAGTGCGGTTTTCACATACATACCTACGCATTTTCATGCCCAAGTATCCAAATTAGGGTGAGCAGAAAACCTGTTACAACTATTCAAGATGGATTACTATAGTCAAAGCAAAATTCACTTTTAGCCCAGAGATTTCTAGGTGAAACGTGTCAATGGTGAGAGGTGGCTAGCTTTTCGCCCGTTTTGTCACTAGGTACATGAGTCCTCATCCCCTTAGTCGGCTTCTACGACATCCTGGTGCAAGATTACTGGTGGTAGAATACGTTGGAGGTTCTGCTACTTTAGACACTATATATTACATATAGTTATCGCTTACCTCTTTGCAGTTCACATACAATGTCTGACAATTTGCATAAAAAACAAAACTTATCTGAATTAATAAACATTCACTGGTATTATTTCAGGCGAAATTGAAATTAAGTGAGCAATATCTAAAGTGTTTTAACTAATTGACCCTAGTTAAGACAAGCCGTCACTAATAACCTTGCTAATTGCCATTAAACCTTTAGGGAGCTGGATGCCATCCACGTTATGTCTTACGATTTGCGAGGAAACTGGGCCGGATTCGCTGACGTACATTCCCCTCTCTATAAGAGGCCGCATGACCAATGGGCCTACGAGAAACTCAATGTTGTAAGTAATTCAGTTTCTATTTACATGAAATAAAGTTATAAAATCCTGTTAAAGGAAGTGAAATCTTATTTATTGAGAAACAATTAGAGTGTTAACATTTGCCTCTTTTTAAACAAATGTATTCACAAATCGAATTTGTGAGATATAACTTTTACAAAACGCTGTTTTTAGTTTAACTGAATTGGTTTATTAAACTAACATACAAATATTTCAACTTTGGAAAGTGACAATATATATGGAAATCCCTCTCTTTATTTAATTACTTCGTGCGGTTAGCACGTTTAGCCAATGTCAAGTAAAAAATATATGATTAATATTTAATTCATGGTAAATGAGAATGAGTGGTGATAACGATGATAAATGGACCATGAGATATCCCCCTCTAAACCCCTTGAGTCCTCAGTAAAGACGTAGGACTATACTGAGACATCACATGGACTTTTTGAGAGAATTTGAAAAGTGACACTGTTTTGTTTTATTTGCCAACCCTCGGGTACGTTCACAAACATTTGATGGTTAATAATCCACCGTTATTACACATTAATGTTCGAAATATCACACATTTTAGAAAATAAAATAAAACTGCAGACATGACGCTTCACTTTCCCGGCAAGAAGTCCACCTATATTTATTATGTGACTACAACATCTGGCTGGAATTTAAAAGAAGAACAGTTTTGACAATAAAAGAGTTTTTAATATTATTCTTAGTTATATAGTTTCGGTGTTAATTCTTTGTCGGTTCCTTTTAGAACGACGGCTTAAACCTATGGGAAGAGAAAGGTTGTCCTACAAACAAGCTGGTAGTTGGAATACCATTCTACGGCCGGTCGTTTACCCTGGCAGCTGGAAACAATAACTATGGCCTGGGGACGTACATCAACAAGGAGGCTGGTGGTGGCAACCCAGCACCCTACACAAACGCTACCGGCTTCTGGGCTTATTATGAGGTAATTTGTACTAAATTATATTAATGAAGCGCTGATAGCTCCGCAGTATCCAAGTGACCGAACTACACCGAAATAAAGAGTTGAATGCGATCAGTACTTGGATGGTAGATTAAACTGAGGTCATTTGAACCGGATTAAATTATTGAAGTGCCTGTAGCTCTGAGCTACTAAGAGGTCGGAAACGATCACCGAAATTTAGTATACAGACATAGGTCATTCCTTGGATGTGTGACCGTTTGTGTGGCATTTACTTTCGAGCGCTTCCGTGAACCTTAAGATACGGGTCTTGGTTATTTATAGAGGCGCTATAAAGCGGCTTATTAAATTCTAAGAGCAAGCAGCCAGTTACCTGATTCCTCTTTTTTAATTCGCACTGGGTTTGCGTGGTGGAGTATGACTCAACCATAGTTTGTGAGGAGAGGTTCATGCTCATAAGTAGGAATTAAATATACTGTGATGATGATAAAAGCTAAACCTACTTAGAAACCGTCATGAAGATTCTTTAAATTCCTTTTTAAACGCGAATATAATAACAATCAACCACAATTAGACAAGGGAAGCCCCATTTCTGCGATGGAGTCAAGGTTACGCCATATACCGTATATGGTGGCCCGCGAATCCCTAAATCAGGCCCTGTTACTAAGGGAAAGGATAAAAACGAATTTGTGGTAGCGTCGTTGTTACGTCACGTACAATAAAGATGATAATAGTTCACATCGACAAACACATATCCTTGAAAAGGTCGGTCGGTTGCTTATTTTTAATTTCAAATTTTTTTCTCTTGTTTTATCAAGTCGTGTATGTTTATTGGGTAAATATTTAACAGATTTCTCTTATGTTGTTTGTTGAGATCTTTACTTAACTAATTCTGAATAAATCTACTAGGTACTGTCTGTATTTATTGTGATTATATATAAATTTTATGATTATTAAACTTGAACCCATAGTCTAACCGCAATAATCGGTTTTTAGAAACCTTAAATATTTAAAGTAATTTTACGTTGCTTGGAAGTAATAAATAAAAGCCAGTCTCTTAGTATACCTACTAAGTAAATTGTAGTTATTGTAGTATATAATAGACAATTGTATTTTACTTGACATTACATATATAAAGGTATTAAATATTATAAAGGTACAATATGTAATGTATAAGGTATATAATTATAAAAGAATATCGATGGACCATTAAACTAATAAGCTTTTCATAAGCGGATCATAAGCGTCATATATATTTGAAACAATTTTATGAAAGCAAAATGATATTTAAAAAGTTGTTAATAAGTACGAAAATGTAGTGAAGTTATTCCTTCAGGCACTGGCGTAGGTGGAAGCATGATATAAAGGTCAAACAATATTATGATTTTCTGAATTTGAAAGCCTGCAAAATGTTATCTGAATTTTTGTATATTACATTTTTTGTTAACATTTTTCTTGGGATAAATATTACTTTTGAATTTAAAGCTAATTATATGGTTATAATATATTGATGCTTAAAATTAAGCCAAGTTAGGAGCTCAAGTTTCATAATTCTCAATTTAGTTTATGAAGTACTATCGCTACCACCTATTTAGAGGTCAGTTTACCTGCACTCCGTCCTTCGATTCACACACAGGACAAAAATTTGTGTGCTTGAATATGAATATTTGGTCTGGTCTGGGTATTTCCTATGTATATTAAATATGTATATACAAAAAATAAGTATTTAAGTAAGTTTTTCCGTTATTTGGTATCCATAACACAAGTTCTTAATGATGTGTAATTGTTAGAAATTATTTATTTCTTCAGTGTTGAAATATCCCTACCACCTATTTCAGATCTGTACAGAAGTCGATAAAGAAGAATCTGGCTGGACTAAGAAGTGGGACGAGCAAGGCAAATGTCCATACGCATACAAGGGCACCCAATGGGTTGGCTATGAAGACCCTCGCAGTGTGGAGATCAAGATGAACTGGATCAAGGAAAAAGGCTACTTGGGAGCCATGACTTGGGCGATTGACATGGATGACTTTAAAGGACTTTGTGGAGAGACGAATGTGCTGATTAAAACGCTGCACAAACACATGAGCGCATACACTGTTCCACCAGCAAAGACTGGACATACTACACCTACGGTAAGAATAAAATGAAAAATTATATTAATAATTATATAATAACGGATAATATATAATCATCTTGGCATATTTCCGGATACCTTAAACTAACACTAAGGACCCAGGGTCTGCTTTACTGTTCTAACCAGATATGGCTGAGTTTCAGTCTGACATCATTATATCGTGAATCCATACTTTCGGATAGCAGAAGGCACAGACTTCTTAATAACGCATGCCATAGATATGACAGCCAGGACTAACAGTTACACGTGCTTTCCGAGCCGAGGAGTCATCGAAGCAGGGTTTGAACCCAAGGCCATTGGAATTGCAGTTTATATGATCTTGCCACTGGGATATCGCGCCTTCCATAATAACGGATGACTGTTTCGAGACATGAAACATGTCTTCCTACTTTATCGTACTGGTTTCGGAAGACTATGCAATATAGGGGAGTAAGTAAGGAGCAGTTGGTTCCATATAAATGTGGTAATTATTAATATTTACCTATTAGATACTCTATTGGGCAGTTTAAAGGGCTGTAAATAGCCGCACCATTTCCGCATAGTGTTAGGTTCTCAAACTACTAAAATCATTGTATCATTAAGACCAGCTATTAATATGTGAAGTTATATGTATGTATTATACGTCATACTTCTATTTGTGTGGTACTTTGGAAAGCTCCGCGTGTACTCTCGCAAGCTAAGTCACGTGCCTACACCAGCCCGTGTCTGTTTTTCTTATAAAAAAGACCAAAATTGTTATGTAGATCTTCTTACAATATGCATACAAGTTGATATTATTTACTCCCCGCTGCCTGTTACTTTATTGCGCTGAATCTAACCAACACATGAAAAAATTGTTAGATTATGTTACACTACTTCTAACTAATCGTTGTACGACTCAAATCCCTCTCTACATACTTTGTGAAAGGAGGCCTGGCCACTGTGCTATTAATTGCCTCATACTCGTATATAAAAAAGCGTCGTGTAAAATTTAAAAAAGCATACTTTTAAATTAAGTAACAACCGTCAGACAAACATTAATCTTACACAAAAACCGAAACATTTTATTGCTAAAAAACTTCGGAAAAAAACAGCAATCAGTCATTAAATTGGGCAACAAACACATGAAGCGATAAATCGGCGAAACAAATAGATATCCATTACTCACCCCGATTGTATCTGGCGGAATGGGCGCGGCTGCCGTCAACTAGGGCTCTTTGAGGGCGAGACGCGACCATTCTGGGGCCGACCACAATATGGTTCACTATACACGCACCGACAAGTTGCAACCTGTTTTGTTACAAAAAACTGTTGTCACACAGTACTGGAACAAAATGTTAATAAACTGATCCTTTATTTAGTTTGCATCTAACTGTTTGTTACTTTACTGATGTTTGAGTATATCTCAATAAATAAAATACTTGCTAAAATAGCACTAACAAAAATTTTCGTTATATAATGTTGTGTAGTGTAATTTCATTATTCAAATATATGTTTTCATAATAATAGGTTTATTAGGAGTATCTTTTGATAAAGTTTGGAAAAAGCTTTGATATAAACCTACCTTATCACTAAGTATTATAATACACTTTAGAAAAATAAGGATTTATGCTACCGATACATAATTGTAATACTATTTGTAAATATAGCCGGAATGGGCGCGGCCGCCGTCGACTCAAGCTGACCCTGCAGAGGGAGAGCCTATCCCGACCACAACCACCACCACCATGAAGCCGACCACAGCAGCAGCAAAGCCTACCCAAGCTTCTACCACTGAGAGTCAGACATCCAGCACTACTGAGAGCCACAACGAACCGGCTCCTGCTAAGGAACCCGAGGTTGAGCCTCCACCAGCTGTAAGAGATATTTTTATATGTTTGCATTTATCTTTACTAAAAATTAAAGTATCCAAAAATTGTTACATTAAAGTTACAGATATATTTTGAAATTATTACAAACCTTATGAAGAAAAAATTACTAACATAAAATATTTTTTTAGGAAAATGAAATCGAAAACCGCAATATTTGCGATATGGAGGATGACTATGTTGCGGATAAGAAGGAGTGTGATAAGGTAAGAGAAGCGATATTTTTACTTCGGTTTTAGTAATAGTGACTTTCCCACATGTGGTAACGTTTTTCATAATGTGCTCGCAAATAGTTCATATTTTTTACACACAGAACAAGATTGATGAGATGAGCGAATTTGTTTTGACTTTCATTGAATATACTTTTTTCAGTACTGGCGATGCGTTAACGGTGAAGGCCTTCAGTTCAAATGCCAACCGGGCACCGTATTCAACGTCAAGCTCAACGTTTGCGACTGGCCCGACAACGCAGATCGCCACGACTGTCAACTATAAGGTTGCGCGCGGTCGCAACGTCTATGGCCGGCCTTACTAAACCGGCATAGTTTGTCACACTTGTTTACCGTGTTATTTATAAAGATGTTTGCTCTTAGATCAACGTCTTAGTGCGAGAATGTTCTCACATATAAGATATAAATAATTTTGGCGTATTTTGTTTGGTTCTACGGAATACGCTAATGTTATTTGTCTGAAATTTCTCTTTGTGAATTTATTAGTTGCTAAGGCTGATTTTAAATGAAATGTTCAAAAATATTATTTGAACTAAACGATACATTATTGTAATATTTATTTTGATTAACAGTACTTTATGATGGTAATGTTTTGAGTGTACCATTGCATACCTTATTAATTCAATTAATTAATTCATTTAATTCAAGGCATATTAGGAAAAGTTATAAGTGTAAGCTACTTTTATTAATTGATTTCCCGAATTATTATTTGCATTTTCTTATCATTACCATAATAAAATACAATTGTACTTTATTGAGTGTTATTTTTTTTACAGAAACAAATAAAATTGTAATCCATTAGGTTGTTATGCCGTTGTACAACAATGTTTTAAGTGTATTTAAAATTCTATAAAAAAATGTGTTCAAAAAAGGCTGAATTATTTTATCAGTTCTAAAATATATTGTAGTTACGTAGGTCACCAATGTTGAAAATATAAATACTAGGAGTTAACTATAGTATACCTAGAAAAAAATAACATATATGTTATCTCGAGCTAACTATCTGCATAATTACGAATATTACTAGTGTTATTGGTAACAATAACAATGAAAAAATATCTAGACATCCGTTAGACTCTAACAGATATCTAGAACAGTTAAAGCTACTCTTAAATCTGATATTATTTCACCTGTCTCGACAGTAAACAGTATCTGCTATAAATAAAAAGAAGTTATTGCATTTTCACAAAATGTTATAAATTTTGTTCTTAATTAGTTCTCAATAAAATTTTGAAGGAAATTGCTTCAAATTGGAAGTAATTGCAGATACAACAAAGTAAAGAGGCATTATTTCAATATATTATAATATATAATTATCTTTGATGATTATGGAGGCTTCACAAAGGGCCACCTTTTCAACTTTTACAAGGGATTATATATATTCTCCGTATTATTTGTTCAGAGTAAGCCAATTATACACTAGGTACCGGATTCCGGATGAATATTCAATGTTTGAAACAATTGGGTTAAATTATTTCTTTCAAGTTTAGTTTTAAGGAAATAAATCGTATAAAAATAATTTACTTTGCTTTCTTTTTACTCTATCTGCATCTTCATTACCTCATACTCATTTTTAATGTTATTCCACTGCCACGCTGACCCAACGTGCCAATTCACATTGGGTCAGCGTGGTGGAGTATGAAATTAATCTCTGACCTTGATTCGTGATTCCTGGTGCCCACCTACCCTTGCTCAGCAGTAAGACGTTAATGGGCCAAGATTATGGTGATGATTATTAGTCCAAGCATGTCCACTGCTAAACATACGCCTTCCCGATATTTTATGGAAATTATTGCCAATACTAGAACGTACTAGCTTACTATGGCCAGCCGATACTACTACCCTACTGTTTCGCCAGTGCAGGACGTAACATTTGAACTGAAGTTCTCACTCCGCGGTAAGTGCTAAGGGCACGGAAACGATCACCATAGTAAAACAGGGTTCACGGAAGACAGCTCTTGTATATCCATACAGCGTTTTACAGAGGTCCCATACAGAGGTCAGTCCTTGATCGGTCACCGTTTGTAAAGCATTAAATATGCTTTGGAATGCATAAAATGTTGGTCCTGGTTATTACTGGTAGCCATGTGCCAGCATAAATTTGGCTACATTGTGCAGCTTGGAGAATACTAACAGCAGGACACGTATCTGCCTCCATTAATCCGCAGTGGGTCAGTGTGGTGGAGTATGACTTATCTTATGGAGGATAATTAAACTCTCTCACCTTAATTCGTGAGAATAAGCCAAAGTGTCACATGGTAAACCATATAAATATGATGCACATATTTGTATGGTTTACCCATTCCTTTTCTTCTGCTTTCTTAAACCTCCCTCTCTTTAGAACTATCCGTTATCAGCATTCTTGTCACAGATATTAGCTGCGAATTTGATTTTTAGTGCTACATCGAAAATGTATAATAGTCATATGAATTGGCCAACCTAGGATATGTATATCCCATATGTTAGGATTTTCATTTCCAGACTGCACTGTCTGCTGGAAAAGACTCGAGTGCGATGAAGTGTTGATAATTCGACCTGTTATTACATTAGTATGACCAGTGTTTGAAATTGAATTTATCAACTTTTGTGTCAAACGTTATCTGTAGTAACAGCTTGAAATTGGCAGACATTGTTTTTAACTTCGTATTCCAAATTATGTGTTTAAGTTATGAAGGCATCGTCGTTACGTAGGTGAGTAATGCTAAAAGGTACTTATGCAAATTTCAGGAGAAGCTCTTGTTCTGTCGTCTTTGTGCCCGATGTCAGTTTAAAATTGAATCTTATTACGAGGCATTGAGGTGGCTGTTAGTTTTGATATGTGGCTGAATGTACCTTTAAGTCTCATTTAAGCAAGCCTTACTATGTTTCTAGGTACTTTCATTATGATAAATTCAGCTATTAGACAAAGGCAAATAAATACACATGCATTGCAACATTAAATATACAGATATTAAGATATTACATTACAAAGTTACGTCGTCTGTTTTGGAATTATGATATTTCTCCGAAGGGGTAGGCAGAGGCATATTATTCGCCCACACTTTGCCAATTATATAGTTGATCCCACGTAATAGGTGGCGAGCCTTTTGCCGCTTAGCGGGCACTGTTATGTTTGTTAGAGATCAGACCATTTTTAAAAGGTATGAAAAAAAACGGACCGAAATGTGAGCCTCGAGGAACACCGGTCTTCACTGTTACAGGTAACGATTTGAAGCCTTTAGGAGCAACACGTTGGCTTCTGTTATTTAGTTAATAATAAACTTAGTGCAGAAGACTGCTATGAATACCGAACATAGCTAGTTTTTTAAGAGCAAGGAATGATTACCACTATCAAATGTTTTTGAGAAGTGGGTATAAACGGCATCGACTTGCACACCCTCGGCAAAAACTTCACACAAGTAATTCCTGTACTGTACACAGGTTAGTCACAGTATATCTAATTCTTAGGAAATCATGTTGATTGCAAGATATAAATGGAGCAACCTGAGAGCAAAAATAGTCACATAATGCAGATTCAAACAACTTTGCAATGCAGCATAGGATACTAATAGGTCTGTATTTTTCACAACACGATTTACTTCTAACCTTGTATGGGCACGATATGAGCCGTCTCCAAATGGAAGGAAAAACACGAAATTTAAAAGATTGTTAAACAACAGTGAAAATGCGGGAACTCCATAATCTTAGGGTTTGCATATATTCAATTTCTTCAATTGGTCTAATATTGTGTCCTGACTAAATTCTATGCTAAACAAACTATAATTGCTATAATTTTTAGATTGTGATAGTTGTTAGTTATTGCTGCATCCTGGCTGTCAACTAATATTGAACTCAAATACTTTGAGAAAAATTCGCAAATTCCTTTCGTATCAGAAGAAGACTTCGTACCTATGGTCATAGTTAGAGGCATAATAATATCTAAAGTACCTTCTTTAATGTTATCAAAATTCCAGAATACCTTAATATTATTAGATAAGTCTCTCTCCGTGGAAAATATGAATGAATCATATGCCGATACCGTAGGTTTTTTACATCTTGTACGCAGTAACGCAAAAGTATCGTAATCCCGGGGGTTGTGATACTTTTTTAAACGGCAAGGATATTTATTTCATATCATAACACAAATTTTACTGCAAATTTTACTTAATCCCTTAAATAACTTAACAATTAGGTACTTAATATACCTATTTCTATTATCAGTTCTACACTTATTTCGATCTTTTCTAATAGGTATAGGTAATTTAATATTTTGTATGTGATTTTTTTTTTACTTTATTTACATTTAGAAAGCAGCGGTAGATAAAGTATCGTTAACTTTCAAGATGTCAGTAATATGACGCAATTTATTTTCATAATATATTTATTAAAATAATATTTATGCAATAAGTAATTTTATTAAATCCAAAGCAAGCAAAGATAGTTGGAAGGAAAGGAAATTACTAAAATGGTTTTTACTTAACTCTAGAAAATATTCATGCAGATGAAGTGCCGGAAGACGATGAGACATCCTCAGACGTTTGACTTTAATCAGTTATGCTAATCGAGCACTTATTTTATATCTAGAACTGTTTTGCTCGACACGACTTGCATATTTTAATACTCGTATATAAATTGTAACCTTGTTGGTGAAGGATTTTATGACTGAATATGAAGTAAAAATGATTTAATGGCTGAATATAAAGTTAAAAGGATTTTGTAGCTGAATAAGCATATCATAAAACAACATTTATTTTAACCTAATTGTTACTAATGATAAACGAATAGGAAATAAAAGTTTTATAAAACTGAAACAAGCCTTTAAGCAGTTTGATATATTACAATAGTTGACAATTTTTTTTTATTAATGTTTATAATTTCTTCAATCAATGTCTCTTCAAACATTAAAACTAGGTATGATTTAAGGTCTAACGAACTAAATTACACATGTTCTGCCACATTAATCCATTAACATTATCACACATTATTGATATATATTTATTGATGCATTTCCTATATTTTTTTATTGTACTTTTCAAATTCAAATTTTTATAGTGTTTTTTTAATGTGACTGAAAATCTTTAATTTCTTAATATGTGCTTATAAACCTCTTCTGATAGTTGTCGCTTAATATATTTTAAGCCGTCATTTGCTGTTAGTTTTAAACAAATATCTATAATTATTTTTTAAGAGCTGTGTATTTAAAATAAATAAAATCATTATCTAACTACATTAACGTCCTATTTCTAAACCAGGCTTACTTCCAAAAATCAAGGCGAGTGAGGATTGGGTCCGCCAAGTGGGCCCATTGTGGATTGGCAGAGGCACGTGTGTGGTTTCCTGCTGTATTTTTAAAACATGGCTTAAAGACTACTACATTTAATGATAGCCGGGACCAACGACCAACGAATACTTTCCGAATTACGGCAGCGCTCGATAATAAATGCTACACAAACGGCGGCCCATCTAAGGACTGACCTCTGTGAACTCTACTTTACTTCGGTGATCGTTTTCGACCACAAAGTACCGCGAAGCTACGACCCCTTGTTATAAATATTTAACATTCAAAAGTCACATGTGTTGTATTGTCAAAGACTTTAATTTTTTTTTCTATAAAGTATTTAATTGATAGTTTTATTTGAGTCAGAGAATTCCTTGGGAGGTATTGACAGTGCTTGTCCCAAATGAATTTATATTTATGAAGGGCTTTACCGCAATAGTGTACTCGATCCCTTAGTATTGGCCTTCAAATGATACATAGCTGAAATCTGCCCTCACTTAAGGATATTCACCGCTAAGAAATTTTGCAGCTTAAACTTGCCTATCTCAAGAATGTACGTATACACGCATTAGTAATTATTTTTTACCGCGTATATAAAAAAATATATAAAAATTATTTATATACTAAAGATTTAATTCGTAAGTACATATATCATTCTCAAGTACAGATATAGTTCGTAAGTACGAATATAATTCATAAGTACAGATATAATTCGTAAGTACAGATATATATAATCTCATGCCAATATATCCTTTTAGTGGTGGGCAAAAACGGGTATAGATTTGTTGTTCGGTGAGAGGTGGCTACTGCATCACCCTCATTAATATTATACGAGATCCCATCCCTTATTTGCCTTATATGATACCCTTGGACAAAGCATAGAGTAAACTATTAGTAAGTGACACCACCATACAAAACTATAATTACTATTAAGTTATTGTGCTCTGCCTACTGCTTCCAAGTTCTCTCCCTTGCATCGGGTTGTCTGGAAGCTGGAAACCTTTTTAGCAATAAGACCGCTTAGATTGTCAGTTTTCATATATATCGTTTTCCATTATAATATATAGTTTTAAAGTTTTTTCTTTTCTAAACAGCATATCTATTTATTTGTCTATATATTATCTAGTTGTAATTAGTCAAAAATGTTAATCTCACAATTTAATTATCATATAATTTTGTGACATTATTTGAACTTTTATTGTCATGATTTTTTTTAACATAAAAAAGATAGGCCAGGAGAAGACGCAGGCAAAAGACAGTGAAGAATATACGAGCTATAATGGTTACAGCGTGCCCTAAGAGGCTCAGACTAATTAGAATTAATCAAATGTCTTTCAACACTACAAAACGTCGTATACAAATGACTGTGGTTTCCCTCAAATAGGACTCGGTGCCGACTATATCTCGGAACATTATTTATCATTCTGAAACGAGTTTCTCTATGAAGCTCTTAATCACTGGATTATGAGGTAGGAATAAGGTCTCTTAATAAATTATTGTACGTGCTAAATATATTTATGGACTAATATTATTGCTAGCAGATAAATAAAGCACATATGTGGTTTGTTTGTTAAGGCTTTTCTTTTCAATGGGTTTACAGATGTTGTTTTTCTTTGTTTCAAATACATACTATGTAATTGTGTTCCTGTTTTTTTATTGTTGACATTTGTTTGAGTCTGTGCAATGAAAATGAATTGAAGATTCAATTTGATTCGTTAAATTTGCAACAGTCGGTAAGATCCTGATGAAAAAAAATATTACATATTGACTATTTTCTATTTAAACTTAATCGCGCAAATTAAAATTAAAAAGTACGAAAGGCGAACTTAATGCTGCAAAGCATTCTTTACCAGTTAACCTATTTGTTATAACTATTCACAATATTCAATGTATCTCAGTCACGTGTGAGACAGACTCTGGTTCCAAAGGTTCCTGATGATTTGTTTGTAAATAGTTTATTCATCACGTTTCGAAGACTTTTCCTGTTTTAACATCCCAATACCTTCCCTGTTGTAAAATATGCTATTAATCAACATAGAGCACCTCTCGGTATTGGAATATCCCTCCAGGTTGTTCTACTACCCCGATTGACGATAATGGATATTTTTACGTTCCAGATACATTGTAAGGTAATCTTTCCGAAGTAACACTCGCTATTTGAGGGATCGGTCATAAATAAGCAGCGATTTTATAACACATAGAGAGGATTGTACAGCCGCTGTTGTACAATCACGTATCAATAAACTATATTAAAAAATCTCTTACCATCACACTAATTATAAAGCCAAGATAAGTAACAGTACGGACTTGTATTATGAATCGGTACTAAATATAAGAAAGGCATACCTAAATTCTTCATAATTGAATATTATATTCTTAATAAATTAGAGCGGAGATTTAGTGAGAAACTTCAACAAATTCCCCTGACGGCTTTGCCATGTTTTATAATTATTAATATTAATGAATGATCACTTTAATGTACTCTAGAAAGGTGTAGAACATAAAAGCAATTAGGATATAAAATTACATTTAAATAAGTTCTTTTACAGAAACTTGATTGAAAGTGACATGATTGATTCTTCTTATGAACTTACACGTTTTCTAGCGATAATCTTGAAGATAAAAAAAAACTTCTCAAATGAAGTCCTATCTCATTTAGGGATCTTTGTATCTATGTATATACCAAATTTCATTAGTTTGAGGGTGTAACGTCAGCCTACTAAGATATTTGAAGCCCGAGCTAACCTCTTCTGCAAGTAGTGCACCTTCCGATCAATGGACGAGGCTCTGACAAATATAAAACTTTCTGGTAACCGGCAATAGGCTCGCCACCTATTGTGTGTACGTGGGCTTAACAATATGATTGGCGAAATGTGGGTGTATAATATGCCTGAGCCTACCCCTTCGGGGAAACAGACGTGATTGTATTGTATATCAAATTTAATATCAATTGGTTTAGCGCTGATTATAACAAGGTACCTCTATAGGTAATGTACCACCTGCTTTGTCTTTTATTTATCAAGACAGGTCTCTTAACAGTTAGGCAGAAATAGAGGTAATTAATGCACCACGCACATATGTGTTATCCGAATGCAGGCGCTACAAGTTACGTCTCTGTAGAGTGAATCATACACGTGTTTTATGTAAATAAGGTATTTTATCTTTTCGTATCCTCAAACCATATATTTTTCACGTATTTGCCATCGTTTTTCCTGTATCTGAACCAAGTAACCTTCAGTAGTTCACATGAGCTTCTCACTCAGTGTTGAGCAAGCAGCGGTTGCCGTTCACTGTCAAATGTACTATTCTATGTACATATTTAATGAATTCAGTACTGTTATTCTTTGGGATGATATGTTATTGGAAAGAAAATGAAGGCCGATTTCACGTGGGAGTGAGTGGGCCTTCTGGGGTTATCTCTATAATAATAAAAGTGCTTGCGTTATAAAAATCTATGCGATGAAACTTAGTCATAATATTTTTATTAAGGTGTGAGTTAGTGGATGTGTTAGTGGAGATGCTTTTGTTTTGGTAGGTCAATAGTAAACTTTTTTCATAATAATAGGCAATTGAAATTGATGTTTTCCAGACTTAGTTATCTGAAGTTTGTTGGCACGGAGTTTGAATTTAAATATGTTTTATACGATATTTGAATTTAAAACTCATAAGTTTAAAATTTAATATTTATTTTTTGTAAAATTTACATCATTTAGATAAAATAGCGCAAATTTGACTCCCGGCACCTTGAGATTAAGTATACTATTCTATTATAAAGTACATGAAAAAATATATAAATTAGTAATTATAATTCTTATAGCGCCCCCTGCCGACGGACCAAAAATAAATGGTGTTATATGAGCACACATAATCTGATAACACGCCGTCCCTTATCGGTTGTCATTTTATTGAAATAAGATTAGATTAAACTATATAGTTTATACTAAGTTCACAAAAGTAAATATATGTAATACATTTTACATTGTAAGTACATTTTCTTGTAACTGTCGGGATAAAAAATTAACCTTGACAATTTTCTTGCCCGTTCTTTTATAACCAAACTCCCGCCCGCAGTGAATGGGCGCGTTAGTTTTTAAGTACACCTTCATAAGAGCTCTATTGAGCCAAACGTGAATAAATGATAATACGTAACCATAAGGTCATATGTGAAGATGTATTTAATCTAGGTATATGAATAAACATAACTTTGTTGTGAAGCGCAAAACTCAAAAACGGCTCAATCTATTTCTAGAGGCATGTTTCAAAAGGCAAGTTCAAAAGTTGCAAGGAAAATAGTCAAAATTGCACTTTAATTTTCCTATTCAAACCAACTGTCAAATGTTTGATTTATAAAGTATTGCAGTATACGCAATGGAAAACTTATTTTGGAGTTGTGGCGTCATCGCGAAAGCATATATATCGCGGCAATATTGTTTTTTCCAATACTAGTGTAAATTTTAGTTTTTATGTGTATATACAGGGCGTCCCACAGCTATGCCACATGGTGGAAAGTATCTTGAATATTGTAAATGGAACATTTGACTGAAAGAAGACATTATTTTAATTTCAGAAACGATTTAAACTGCATTAATAGATTTTTAAATAATTACACGTTTGAACGGGAATCGAAGCCGCTTCACGAGAAAAAAGCTTCATAATAAGGATTATTTTTTGCTAAATAACAGAGTGTCAGAAATAAAGGTAAACCAGTGAAATTTAGGATCCCTCCCATCCCCTTGTTACACCATGTCACACTTCTACAACCCACTCCCACACCCCCTTAATGTATGGATAGCCCCTAAATAATGCGATCACTTCTTTTTTATTGACTTTAGACAGAACAAACTAGCACTACTTCTAAATAATACAATATAATCGATTTTACACTGTAAAATGTATGTGAACATTATACCATCACATCATAGTTGAAAAAGTATGTATTACGTAACACAAGAGAGTGCGTCACGATTCATGTTGTAGTGTTTATGCACAGCCCACCTGCTTGCATTAACCCTCAACTTCAAGTTTATTTTTACCCGCCCTTTATGTAACCTGCAAGGTTACAGGGTAAGATTTGATATATAAAGGTTGGCTTATACGTTTCCATTTATTTTCTATTACATCCATACTTACATTCACGCCTGTTTCCCTGAAGGGATAGGCAGAGGCATAGTAATACGCCCACACTTCGCCAATTATATAGTTGGTACAAGGTAATAGGTTGCGAGCCTATGTTTTGCCGCTGATAAGAGATAGGTCACTGTTTTGTTCGCCAGAGCCTCGTTCGTTTTGGTAATGAATGATTTGGTGGCTTACAAAAATAGATAAGCAGTACGCTACACCTAGCTTCGCAAACACGCACATTTGCCTGCGTGGTGGAGTGGAACCTAATTCCTGTCAACTTCTTTCATAAAAAGAGGCCCGGACTTCTCGGCGGGAAAGTGAAGCATTATTAGTGCAGTTTTGTTTTATTTTCTAAATTTTTTGATATTTCTAACTAATAATCCATTAATAACCGTTAAGTTTTGTGAGCGTACATGATTATTGGTAAATGAAACAAAACAGTGCAATATTACTCTTTAATTATTCCCAAGAAGTCCATGTGAGATTTCAGTGTAGTCCCACATCTGTGCTGAGGATTCAATAGGAGTTTAGGGGGATGGGATCTCAGTTACCATTTATCATATTTAGTACCACTCATTTTCATTTAATAATATTAATATATCTATAACTTGAAACTGGCTGAATGTGCTAAACGCACGAAGCGGCGGAGAAGCCGCTAGGGAAAAGGTAACACCCAGAGATTGGCGACTCTGGGTGCCCTTAGTACTAACTACTGGGGAGGGGGAAACTAAGAGGGCCCATTTTTAGTGGGTATTACCGCTGGCAGTCGCGTCTGCCGGTGGTGAGTCCCAAATCCCCTTTCGGTCCCCCTTTGGCCGGAAGGCAGTGCGTACATTGCATTTAGTTACCGACGTAAAACAAAAAAAAAAGGTTATCTAGAAACATGCTTATCTAGAAACATGGCATGGCTTATGTATGAGACGAAAACTAATACAATTGCCGGACATTCAGTATCTAATCAATCTAGTAGTCATTAAAACACCAAATATAGTCGTACATATTTCCTTGAAATAATAACCCTTACTTCAATTATTATTCAATGTTAATTCATTCGATTCTATCAAAACAACTGAAATGGAAGCTTCATGGGAAAATATGCTTATCTTACGTGTACGAGAAGTTAATAGAATAATCGATTTTTTATTTCGATATTCATAAATGTAAGCGTTGTCGAAAGAAACAGTTGTATGTATGTATGTATGTATGTAAAAAAGAAAAAAAATCATTTTAAAATAATATATTATCTTAAAGATCAACAGGATCATTTAGAATCGTAAAAATTTACCAAATAAAATGGAAACACAATATTTTTTTAACAACAATAAAAGATAATATATAAGCGGTACCATAATCAAGCAATAAAAGCAAAATTGATTCTGAGTCCTTTAGGTTTGTCAGTTATCTATCTGTCTGTTGTGTTTTTTTCTCAACATTTGTCAATATGTTTGTAATTTTTTTTGAATTATGACATATATTATATTGTCGAAATTATGTTATTAATGTAAATACAAGTCAATGTAATGTAAATGTAAAATAACAGTGCTAGTGTTTATGTTGTTAATGTGCCTTAAAATCAAAATAAAGCTCAAAATCTACTAAACCGATTTCAAAAACTCATTCACCATTGCTATATTATCCCTGAGTAAACTAAGCAATCATACATAGTCTGAAATGTAAACATATTTTAAATTAAATGATACAATAATTACATTGGGGATGTTTTAATTTCAGTAGTTACTGCTTGAATAATAAATTTTTGAAGTTGAAATTATTTATTTTATATGGATTATATGAAAAATGATTCTAAATAAACTTCTATAAAACACATCTTGTCAAAATCCTGATGGTGAACAGTCAATGCAGACTAAAATGAGAGCATTCTATGCCGTAGAACAAGTACGATTACAAGCGCACCTACTCGTCAAGTCTTGCATAAATCGATGGTAGCGATTAACAATGTCGTAAGTGAAAAGCCGTAACTTTAAACAATGTCGTAAGTAAAAAGTAATGACTTATCACTTATGATATTGTTAAATGAAACAACTTTTCACTAACGACATTGTTAATTGCTACCATCGAAATGTCGTTTTAGGAACCGCTGAAAAGACCCGGGACCATAGTAGCTAGGGAATACATGCGCCGGCAGCGAATTCCAAAGCGAAATGGTATTGACACGCTAAGCCCTGTCTTAATAATAAATATGTAAAACATGTCAATAAAAAGAAACGAGTAAATGCTTGGAAGTTCTTTGTAGCCCGCGGCTTAAAGCCTGGCATTTACAAGCTTTTTACGCGTCTTCATTCGTATGAGTACAGCCAGTCGTGTGTACATTCTTTTTTTTAAACTACGAGAAGTTGTAAAATGATATGAAATCAATGAATTTAAATATTGTTTATAAAACTTTTATTACTATTTTTTTTATTCATTCCCACTTTGTTTATTAAGTAGTGTTTTTAAGGTTGGAATTAATTGTTACTTAGGGCACCTTGTTCTATATGTTGAAGGATAGTAACATCTCTTGACGTTCATTATGTATGTTATAAACAAAATGAATAAATAAAAATCCGCTCACTACTTTCACTCACAAATTTCAAGACTTAATGTTTGTTACCTTTCCACATTAACTTTCATCGTCCATTTAACCCTCCGAACTATCATCCCTTAGAATGGATCCTGGAATGAAAACTATCCCATGTCCATTTTAGGATCTAAAATGTCTTCGCATTAATTGATTTATAAATTCAGGTGTTAATATAACTAAGCTATCCAAACTAAGTAAATATATTCAGATTTGAAGATTTTTATTGCGCGGGAACTAATATTAAGTTAAATTATGATATATCAAATTATGATATAATTTTTTACTGGCCTCGCCACAGAATTCCGTGGGTATATCTTAAATATTAAAAAAAAACGCGCATAACTTTCGAACGATTGCATCTAAATGGATATTCCTTTTTTTATTATGTTCAATATTTGTTTTTTTGTTCAAAACCTTGAAAATGTTTGTTATAAACTTATATGGTAGTTAACATTAAGAAAGAATATTAGAAAATTTAAGAAAACTTACGTCCCTATGTAATTTTCTCATGTCACTATTCAATTCACTTCTGACAAAACTCTTGATTGTAATCATGGCTGTCAGGTAAGTCGTTTGACGTTTAGCGGAATTGATAGAATAAATTCATTAAGGCAGAATAACGGTCTGTCGATACAGCTAGTTTATTATATTTATAAGTATAAATAAAGTAACAGACAAACCTACTAGAGTTACTTTCTCATATATAAAGTTATAGTATGTCTATTGTAGCGCGAAGGTCGAGCGTCGATTCCCACATACCATAAATATTTGTACACATAAACATGAATATTTCTATTGGTGTGCGTGTTATCTATGTATTGTTTAATTAAATGGAACTCAGAATTTCATCATCATCATCAGCCCGAAGACGTCCACTGCTGAACATAGGCCTCCCCCATTAGCTTTCAATGTGACCGATTGTAGGCGACCTATATCCAATGTGATGCTCCATCTCTTATCAGGTCGCTCGTCCATCTTGCAGTACGGCTGACGCTTCGTTTTCAATCAAAGGGCCTCCATTCCAGAACTTTTCTGCCCCAACGGCCGTCAGTTCTTCCTGCTACGTGGCCTGCCCACTGCCACTTCAGCTTGCTGATTCTTTAATTAACATTTACTTTTTTATTATTTATATTTTCTTTAATTCAGAATTTAATAAATATTTTTAGTCGAAGAAAAAACAAAGCAGGTTATTATAGAAATATTCATAATATGTTTTCACTTTTTTTATTTATTAAAAAAAGCTTACATTACTAAAACAATACAAGGTCTAACAAATATATGAACATAATGTAATAATTACATTACTAAATTTGTATTACGTCGGTATTATATAAGGATATTCAGAAATACCAATAGAATTGCTAATAAGCATGATGCTATGCAATATAAATATAGGCATCAGTTAAATGAAATAACTGATATATAACACTTTTTTGTCCGACTGGCTGTGTTATTATTAAAATAAAATATATACAACTATAGCATATTACAAATAAAATCTGAAAACAATACGTATTACAAAAAATATTTTTTACAACTAAAACTTAGAAAAGTAAAAGAGTTTTGGGCTCGTCCGGGATTTGAACCCGGGACCTCTCGCACCCTAAGCGAAAATCATACCCCTAGACCAACGAGCCAGTTGAAATATCGGTTTAAAATAACAGTTACATTCCGAAGCGGACCTAAAAAAAGTGAAAGGCGAAGAGATACGGCCAAAAGCAACAATTTAATTTTATGACTTTAATTTGATATGATGACTTAACTTTTTAAGATATGGTTAAAAATTGCGGGCACTGGCTTGAACTATATACATTTTTAGTTTATACTCAAATGCTCGCCTTCTTTGACACGTAATTATTCTCATTTTATCTTCATATATGAAGAATACCTAATTCTTCGCTATTGATAATTAAAATTATTGTCACTTGAAATAATTATCAATATAGTGTTTTTTTAAATTTGTTTTGTACTTATTTTTGTTTGTTTCCATTCTAATGGCTTCAGGAATACTATTTAAAAGGTATGGAAGCCGTTTTTTTATAGTCCTGTCACCATAATTATTATATACTCTGGGTACATTGATTTTACCGGCGGTCATTGAGCGAGTATGAGTAGTGTTGAAAGTTTTTAGGGTGGGCCTATGGTCAGCTGTAGACTTTCTTGGGCTAATGATGATGATGATTCGGAATTGGAATCTCAAATTTATGGGGAATAATAAATAAATATTCTTTAACATTCAAACCAATTATTTAGCACCAAAATAAGTATCATTAAAAACTTGTGATATGGATACTAAAGAACGGATTGCCATACTAATACACATTTTTTTTTGGAAATACGTACTTAATACACGTAGGAAACACCCAGACCAGAACAAATATTCATGTTCAAACACACAAAGATTATTAGCTCTGTGTGTAGAACACAACACTTAGCCGGGCCTAGGTTTTTTGTATCTATATTTCTGCCCTACTAAGCACAAAAGCGGTATCTCAATGAAAGCTAGTTTCGAGATAATTGACATTATGTAAAATTTGTTTTTTTTTTTTATTAAACGTAATTTATATATATTATTAGGTATATTTGGCGGTATTCAACTATACGGCTGGTTGCCTACGTTAAATTGATATACCTCTAATCTCCTTAGTAATTTAAGGTAAAACTGAGATAGAGAAAACTTTCTTAACGTTTTTTTATACCTTATAAATAACATACCGCTATAAGACTTAGTTCAATAGAAGCGTATTTTTCTGAGTTATCCGATGCCATAAAAATCAAATTTACGGATTTTTTTGAGATACCGCTTTTGTGCTTAGTAGGGCAGATTTAAGCCTCATCTATAATACTTGTCTTATGTTAAAGTCTTCGGGGCTTATTGAAAACTGATGCTGTCACTGTCTTCATCTTACGAAATGAAAGTGACAGCACTAGTTTTAAGCCTGGTCTAACTTTAGATCTCGTTTTGGAATAAGCCCCTTTATCTTTTGATAACTACGCGAATGAAATGTAGTATTTATTTATGTCGGAGAATACTAGACGAAGAGCTTTTATTTTAAAATGTTAATTTGTATAACATTACTGCTTATTAACTTTGGTGCCAACGCAGGAAAAGACACATCGAGTGTAAATTCAAGTTTTTTTGTATAAATATAGTAGATTTTTAGACATAACTTCTTTGTCAATGTACTTACACCAATGTAGAAAAGTGATTTATTGCAGTGAATTGTGATTTTCCGTTTTGATTCCAGAACTTCAGAAGCCTCGAGTAAAGTGTCACCATTTTTCTGGGGTACTACTTGACTCTGACTCTTTCAGATGGCGAAATTTACTTGACGTTAACTATAAAGATTGACGAAACTGCTACATTAATACAAATAACTTGATTAAAAACATATAATATTGATTGAAACTGGCAAATATTCTAAGCGAGTGATTCCATCTAATAAAAAAAAAATCTATGAGAAAAAAAACATTAGATACTGCTTATTGGACGGCTAGCAAAATTCTAACGGCAGGACGCCACGCCACTGCCTCTACTAATGTTTTCAAAATTGATTATTTTAGACCAGTATACACCTAAAATTACATTTAATACAAAATATAAACGTATCATTAGTTATTATACGATATGGTACCTATATGCAGTGTTTGATTTAAGAATAATGTTTGGAATGAATTCCATTTTTAGTTAAGTCTTATATTTTATTAGACAAATTTCAGTGCCTTTTAGAAATTCTAAAAAATAACTGACACAGGTGTTTTCATCCTTTTTTTAGGGTGTTATTTAACGTGTCTTCAAAATTAATAAATTGCCAACCTAACCTAACCTTTTTGTGCATCAAAAATACTGATTGAGCACCTAATCACCTCATTAGATGCTCACTCAGTAATTTTGATGATCAAAAAAGTATTTTTTAGAGGTTCAGTTTATTATTTTCCCTTTTTTTATAAGAAATTATCCGTAACTCTTTTGTTTCCTTAGTAGAACTATTAAAAATAATAAATCAATGTCTAGTGGTATTAAGCTGTCGTATTAGTAAAGCATTTTCTTTTATTTCAATGTGGACTTACTTGATTGGAGTATTTGCCGGTGTCAAGTAACATTTATTTAATTTCAGTGTGTTATTTATTCACACAATATATTAAATGAGGTTTTAAATTTCTAAAAGGTACGTAATAATATACAGTAGGTATGTAATAACATTTTTACACGGGATGCGAAGGGGCCCGAGGACTATGCAAGGGGCCCTAACCGATTGAAATCCCAAAGGCCGCGAGTAAGCCATCTGACATGTGTCATTTAGCTGAGATCGGTCAGAATTGACAGAAGTTATTGCCTAATAAAATCACGTGTGGTGACCGCTAGCTAGTAATATAAGAAAACGATATGACCTATAAGTCTTACGTGCCTGATGGTACAGTTTTGAATGTTAGTAAAAATGGAGATTACAATTTTAAAGAAATAATTTGTGTTATATTTTTATCTAGGTATGAAAATCCAATACTTGTAAAACCCTGTTAAAAATGATTTTATTTTGAATAGCAAAATTATCAATAAAGTTGTCGATTAGAAATAGTACATTCTTAAGAGTTCTTTATTTGCCCCATTTTGTACATAAAGATCGTATTTTTATAAATATTTGCATAATGTTATTAATATTTGTGGTAGCCTACGGTTTTCTTAGTTTTATAATATAAAAAGCTATAGCCTGGTCTAAACATTGAAATCTCTAATATCGTACTGATAATTAACTTGATCGTGGTAAAAGTGTGGCACATAGAATAGCGTCACTCCCTCTCATCATGGAGAGTCATAAGAGTGGACGACGAGAAATCCTATCAGATGACGAGCAGCAGCGTCCTGCGAACAGGCTAAATCTGCGATCAACTACCTGCCTACCCAGCGTGGTGATTATAGAAAATACTGCCAATGTTTAATAGTGCACTTAATATGGCTGATAAGACAAATAACAGAGTTGATCATTATACATACCTATTACAATTCAGTAAATCTGCACGTATTTGTAAACTAAATGTTGATTTTAAATATGAAACGTATTCTTTCAGAATAAATTCGAGTTTTTATTTAATCCTCACGCCCTATTTAAAATATATACGAGGCCTTTTACGGCACTCAGCAGAACAAAAAGTTATTGAAGCTAATATTACCTTTTAAAGCAGATTTTTGATGGGCAAATGGAAAGAAAAATGATTTCAAAGTTTAATATCTGATAAAATGCGAACACGGAATTAAAAAGCTAATGTGTATTTTTATGAGTCAGATACGAATCGTTTACGGCCTATATTTACATAAAATGAACCCGCAAAATGGGAAAGAAATGCAATTCGCGCATCGTACAGCGCACTAGTACGACGGAGACTTGGGCTTCCAAAGGCTAGTACCGCTGAGGAAAGCGCGGCATCACGTCACACCGTCACATTGCCGCCATTACATTTTACCGCCAAAAACTTACAACGTCGCGTCATTGAAATAAAACATTTGCCTAACTTCCGGGCTTTGTTTTCAATCATTTGAAAAAAGAACAGTGAGTGGGATAATAAATTGAGGTGTAAAAAGTTTTTAACAGTTTTTGTGAATACTATGTTCTTGCAAACTGGTGGATAATAATGAAAACAAATGGAAAATTTGCTTGGGAAGCGTGTGGTGTTTATATTTGTTTTGAACAAATCTGTAATGAAAATCCATAATAAGTGAGTACTTTAACTGTACAGTGATTTCATGTTGAGTGCGATTGAAAGGTGAGTCTAGTAATAAAAGTACTATTTTTAAAGCTATAACTTATTTTATAGGTATTTCTAAATGATCGTAAAGTTTTCTTACCTACATATAAAAAATATTACGTAAGTAAATTTAATCTTCAAAAACTCAGCAAATGAGTATGTTGTCAACAATTTCTAATATTATAATTATAAATTTATACTTATATATAATAAATATATGTGTCATTATTTTTCTTAACGGAACATATTTTCAAGTTTGACAAACTTCTTTGTGTATTTTCAAGTGACAATATTTTTTGCTTTCTATTTGCGTCTTATTTATTTATTTATTTAGTGCACACACAAGAAATATACATATAGAAAAACTAAAAACTAAGAAACAATGGGTACCTTTAAGAAATACCTTCCAGCTGACCGGCGATAGGAAAAACGTAAAAAGTGTTGTAATATAATAAAAACAGAGAAAAAAACCAACAATTATACATCAAAAAAGACAATAAAACAAATATATATACTAACGAAGGAGACAAATACAAACAAAATAACAACAACTATAGTAACATGAAGTGAAGTAAACATTTAAACAGTCTTAATTATTTTCGCTCCATAGAATAATGTCAAATTTACGAAAACAAACTCTATAAAAATTAAGAGGCTTTGTCGACAGGATTAATATCAAATAAATGAAATCTGCTTTGAATTATCCAATTTCTTTACGTTACCTAGTGGTGTAATTATAAAAATATTTATGAATGTCCGAAAACCTATTTGACCGCATTAAAAGTTATAATTATCATTACTGCATATTGTTTGGGTAACGGCTTTTGGGGTCTCTAAGAAGACTTCATTTAATTAATTATAATAAAGAAATCGAAGCTTTTTTTTTTAAACACAATATTTGTACTATGTGTGTGGATCTTAGCCTATTAAAGTCTCACTATTGAGCTGAGCTCCTTTTTCAAACCAAAGTGAGATCCCTAAGCCGAGTACTAATAATATTTTTATGCATTTCACACATAAGTGCAAGACAATGGATGAACATACATTAATCCATTTACTTTATTGTAAAACATTCTAACAATAAATCGGAAACAATAAAATTGATCAAGACCACATTCTCATATTCTTATATATTGGGTCTTGTGGGTTCGAACTCACGATCTTAGCGTGAGACGGTATACCAATTTCAACGCCATATCAATAGTCAGTTATTTGTCCTTGTTTCCTTTGAATCGGGAATCTAACCTGGGATTTTACCTGGGATTTTACCTGGGATTTTACCTGGGATTTTACCTGGGATTTTACCTGGGATTTTACCACCGGCTTATGAGTAATCCTCTAAGCATTTTAAAGACATACTAGATACGGGGCAGATCTAAACCAAGTTCACGAACTAACCAAGAGTGACTCCCAGCAATGTCTCAGTGTATATCAGCGGAAGCAGAGTAAGTGATCCTGCTGTAAGATTTTTAAACATTCCAATAAGTTCTCTTTATGTGCTCAAAAACTTGGACTAACGACTTAACGTGGTCATCGAAACAAAGTGCTTGATATTTATATCCACACAAAGAGTCAATAATCCAAGAATCTACCATCGTGAACTCTGCATAACATCGCCAATCGTTTTCGTTCACACAATATGGCAGAGCCAGCCATTAGTTATAACCCCTCTAAACTATTCAATATAGGCAATCCTGCGCTAATACCACAATCACTCATTGTTAATAACGCCAATTGACTTATTGAATGGCAAGCGCTGAAACTAGCGCTTAGCAGTTCTGAACTGTTCACGGGTGGATAACCATTTCGGAAACTATAATTCAGCCGAAGCGCTTGTAGCTGACGACTTGGCAATTGTGAGTAATTATGACATCCAGTGGGGAAATTGATTACAGCTGTCGCGTAAAGTAGGGTTGATTACTTCCTTCCTAGTTTTGTGACTGCTATATTTAGTATACTCGTTTATTTCTTCCGAAGGATTGGTTAGAGGATAATCCGGACAAACATCCACTACACCCTGTACGTTTAATCCGACCTCGGCGATATAGTAGACGATTTAGAATTTTTTTGTTGGGAATCAGGAATTCCAGTAAATACCTGGAGACAACACTTAACTGAGAGACATGAGTCAATCTGCGTGCTAGGTTCGATTGATTATGCATCTTCCCTATTTTTGTGTGTGTTATATTTAGTTAAAAACAGACACAAAAAGGTATAAAATATAATGAACATTATTGATAGCACCTCTTTACATCCTGTAAATTTAGCTTATCGGTTAACCATCTGATTATGAGCCAACTGGTTGAAGGATTGGTAACTTAAGTGAATAAATATGAAATTCACTGATGATTACTTTGATTGCTTTCCCTATTTTTGTGCCTTTTATATGTAATATTCTTCTGATTAATACAGATCAGACTGATAATAACATGCATCCAGACGTGTAGAAGGCGATCTCACGACCTCAGAACCTCCTCAGCCTCAACGTTTGTGTCGTAGCTAGAGACAATATACCGCCACTTTGCTTCTCTACTAGACTTAAAGTGGAAAGTATCTTTCCACCGCCCACTTCATTCCACGTGCGACCGACTGGCATTTAGTCTTTATTTGTCAAATAAATAAGCGAAAGGTTATTTCACATACTCACAGTCTAACTAAAATAACCGGCGGTAATACTTCACATCGTCAACTTAAAAGAAAGTAGTTCACAGGAAGACGCTTCACGAATCACAACCGTTTACACAAGCCATCTCCGGAACAAGTTTACGTTCACTGAGAAAGTAAATAATAAATATGCTACCATAGACTAGATGCCTATAATCCTATCATTTATCCAGGTTGTGCCCTTGACATACCCTAAGGTTCCAGGTTCTGCGCACTGGTCCAACCAGATTTAGCTAAATTTCAGTTATTACACGACGTCAAAATTTGTTAAAACTTACTTTTTTTATTGGTGAGTGTTTTTAGTGGCTTTTTGCTCATCGACTGATTACCATCAGGCAGAGCGTAGTAAACTTGACGTATCACATAAATTTTTTTTATTACTGTTATCAATAATTGGTGTTCAAATAGTAAAAGCTTTATGAGATTTAATAACATGAAACTTTTGATTAAGGGTGCCTTTTATCGTAAATATGCAATAAAAACATATTTTTACAATAATATCCTTCTATAAAATTGGTAGAATGGGCTGATGGTAACCATGGAGCATAGTATCAGATATCCACTAGAGTTTAATGAAAAGATTGTTAACCTTAAGTATAAAAACTTCAGTTGAATAAGGGAAGGAAAATCGTATCAACAAATTCATTTTATTTTCCGAATGGACACAGGTACCGGGTATCGGCTTAAGTAAGGATTTTTAGGAGGCGAGGGTCAACCGTACTAATATTTGTTCACGTTTGCTACTTAACGGGTCGCTCCGTTACATCGGCTTCGATCGGGATGGCTCATTTGCGTTCACCTTTACCATTGCCTTAATTATGCTATTTATTTATTTATATAATGCTAGGCATAAGCCATTTATTGATTACCTTTTTATATACGTGCCTATATCTCGCTTTCCCGTTTATGACTTTCCGCAAAGATTTTTTGCGTTGCGGATTTGTTTAAAAAAACTTATAAATATTCCAAAAAAAGTACACCAATCGAAGAATTCGGACCAGACCCAGACCAGAAGAAATATTCGTGTTTGTGTACACTAAGATATGCCCTGTGTAGGAATCGAACCCACGTCATATCGGTCTTCAATAAGACTATTATTCATTTCTCTTCGGTATAGTACCTAGTAGAGTCATGTTATAGAATTATAATTCTAGAATTAACGCAGATGAAGTCGCGTTCAAAAGCGATTGTGATCTGCAATATTGGGGAGAATAAATTGGCTTGGGGATTGTGTAATTTATACCCTTTATAGAGATAATTCAGACAGTTGATTGGCGTGTGGGTTTAGGTAAAACATTAGTCTGCTCATACTCGTACTACATAAACTAGCTTGTGCCCGAAGCTCGTCTGGGGTTCTGTATAATGTATGTCATGTATAACCGAGGGAATTAGGGTACTTTCACGCGGCAAAAAGTATAAGAACCTTATGGGTAATTTCATGTCATCCTTTATCTATGCTCCAAATCTTAGCAAAGTTTAAAAAAATATATAGAAGCCTTAATGGAAAATGTCATCATACAAAGGTATTTATTATACGTCTAATGTTGTTACAGTTTCCGTTAGAAAAAACGCAGTTTTTTAGAGACCAATATTTTTTTTATTAACAAAAATCTTAGCCATCATACACCTGTTACTATATTAAGTACATTAATTCTTATCAATTAATTAGTGAATATTATTAGTATCTTTATTTTCAAAATATTGTTATACCACTTTTGCATGCAGTGGCTGCCTAAAAGTAAGATAACATTTAGTTTTAAAAAAAATAATGCAGGTCTTATTGTATACTGTTATTATGTATGTCTTGTTGGTGGCCTATGAATAAATAAAAACAAACATTCGTACTTAGTTAACTTACGAATTAAATTTTAAAGTTCTTGAATTTAGCTCGCCATGTTATCACATTTGAAATATTAGGTCAAAAGCATTGCGACGAGCTGCATAAAACTTATGACTAATTACACGGCTTCTCTAGAACATTTCTCGTCGCTCTCGTCCTCATAGAGTTAAATAAAAGAGGTATATTGTGACTTTCTGTCGGACTAAAACCTTGTCGTATTTATAGAAAAGTCTATACGTATCTATGTTAGTCGATCAAAAAAGAACTCTCATATAAAAAATACATTTTAAATAGTGCTAGACTGATTGTTTGTGTAGCTATCTATTGTTATGGAATACAAGTATATGATATAGATATAAAAAAGACTACCATTTACAAAAAAGATGACGTGTTTTCCATAGTTTGTTGTTACATAGTATGTACTTTGTAAATATGCTTTAGACGACCCGCTTCAGCCATAACCTGTTACAGTAAAGTAATTGAAAACATGAGCCGTCACACGATGCTAGTGCCCTAACAGCCCCGCATAATCCATCTATCATTCTAGGACAAACAGCGGCTTGGTTGTTAGACACAGATATCGTTGTGGCAATTGTGATTTACAGTCTCTTAACTAAAGTTGGAAAAATCGAGATCATAAGTTGTTTTGATTTAAAAAGTTTAAATTAAAAACCTTGGTACATATATTTTATATTTCTGACACTTACACCAATTATTTAGTTCCAAGATAAGTATCATTAAGAACTTGTGTTATGGATACTAAAACACGGATAAACATACATAAATACTTTTTTTTTTGTAAATACATACTTAATATACATAGAAAAAATACATAAAAATATCATCATCATCATCTTAGCTATCCAGTCCACTATTGAACATAGGCCTGCCACGGCGATCAATCGAAGATCTTAGCAAGTTGGAAATTTTGAAAGCATAGGAGTGTAAAGCTTTCATTGGCAGTGGCCAATGCAAGCTTGGCTTTGCATTTTTACCAATTATGCCATATAGTGTGTGTCTAGTAAAAGTTTGTGCCAAAGTGAATCCATGTTGCTTTTATTTCTCTCTTTTTCTTGTTTATGGTACCGCATGTGTCTGGCATTGTTATTTACATTTTTTATTGTATGTCCATTTTGTTTGTTAAATTTGCCTAATCTAAATGATCTTGTTAATGTGAAAGACAAAAAAGTATATTTTATTTTCTTAAAATAAAAATACCTTGAAAGTTTGTGATGGAGGCCTGTATCCAACATACTATAACTATAAATGCTTATAACGAATAAATGGTGATAAATTTTATTGTATTTTTTTCTTTATTTTTGTGTTAATAATAACATACCAAACTCCGCGCTGTCGTGGAAGTCAGTTAGAAGGACTTACAAAATGCCTATAAGGTCCAATTTCCCAACTATACGTGTTCACTGAAGGAACTTAGGGATTACACTTAGGAGTTAATGCTGATAAGCATGTATAAGTGGCTTTTCCTAAGGTAATCCTTTTATATTATGTAAGAGGGATGCTTTTGGTGCCCCAAGTGCGTAATGATGATCTTAGGTAGGCTTATTATCTTTGGGGTAGATTTTAAGGAATCACCATTTTCTCCGCTTACTTGCTGCTTAGATCTGAAATTAAGCGCTTTTCTTGAGCGTCTCAAGTAGTTTAATAGGTATCAATTAATTATAATTTCTATTTGAAATCATAAGATTCTTATTGTTTACTTGAGGCCTACTTAGTGTTATACATCAAATTCGTCATCGGGCGGGCAGCCGATAAGCCTAATAACAAAAATTTGTTTTTTTAAATAATACATACACAAACTAAAAGAAATATCTAAGTTCATGAAGCTAAATTTTTCACCTGTGTGAGAACTGAACCCACCAACTCCATACTAACCTCGTCGTCAATTGGATAGAGTATAGTAATTTTCCCATATTCTCGGAGTAATGAGTCTTCGAAATTCAGTGTTCAGACCAAAGCTCGTAGGCTGCATACATATATATATAAGTCGACAGCAGATCTCTCTGTTTAACGAACACCGCGCAGCGCCAATTGGGAGTTTAAACAGCACTTTAATGAATATGTACAGGCGTATTATTTACCAACAGGTAAAGTTCGTCGATCGTCTAGCCACTATCTGATAAAATGCAAATGAGAAACGCTTTATACGATTTGTGCTCCGATTACTTATTAAAGTATGGATAACATTCTAACTCGCATTCACAAAGAAACACGTCATGTTGGTCCACTCTCCAGAGGTTAGTATGGAGTTGGCTCCTTGTTGTTCCACACCGCAGTATTTTTTGTTGAGCAACCAGCAAGACGGTTACATTTGATAACATTTAGTAACATATTAAACATTTGTATTGTATTGTGTAGAAGTTTTGTTGTCAAAGGTTACTAAGTAACACTTGGAGAAGTTGCTCAACAAAAAAACTGCGGTGTGGAGACATCTGCGTTATCAGTAGAGTACCTACATTACTTTCCCGATATTGTAGGAGCAATAGAAGTACCACCACCTAGACTAAATCAAATACCAATTTTTATGTAATTAAAAAATATCTTGTATTAGCATCGAAGCCACCACCTATTAAGGGAAAAGAATTGTTATACCGAAATCTAGACTACATTTCCCTCCTCTTATTATAATAATTTTTTTTTTTTGTGAGAGTAATATTCTGGAAAGTCAGTATTCACACTGAAGGCTGCATGCATATATGAGTCGTGTCTGATTTCTGTGTAACGAACGCGCATCGCCAATTGGGAGTTCAAGTAGTGCTTCGATTAATATATAGGCGAATCATTTACCAACAGGTGAAGTTTGTAAGTTTGTAGCCACTATTTGATAAAATGCAAAAAAAGGTTTTATTAAATTTGTGCACTGACGGATCTATGGATATCTATGGATAACTCTATACTTATCATCATCATATCAGCCATTTGAAGTCCACTGTTGAACATAGGACTTCTCAATTGCTTTCCACGTAGATCGATCCTTTGCCGCTTCATCCACCGGCTCCCCGCCGCCCTGATCAGATCATTGGTCCATCGCGTTGGGGGCCGCCCTTTACTATGTTTGCTAATTCGTGTTCGCAATTCAAGAACCTTAACGCCCCATCGGTCATCGGTTCTTTGAGCTATGTGCCCCGCCCACTGCCACTTCAGCTTGCAAACGCGCTTCGCTATGTCGGTCACTCTAGTTCTCCTATGGATTTTCTCATTTCTGATTCTATCACGTAGGGACACTCCGAGCATAGCTCTCTCCATTGCACGCTGAGCTAATTTGAGCTTTCTTTTGAGGCCCATAGTCAGGCACCAAGTCTCAGTCCAACCCGCCTCCCAGCGTGGTGATTATGGTCAAATATCCCCAAATGTAAATGGCACTGAATACTAAATTGCAATAATTAAGAATAGGAGCGCAAGTAAAGAAAAATCGGCAAGAACCTCGCCAAGGTTGTCTTTATCTCTATTCCAACTCCATACTAAATTCTGCGTCGTACAGTACACTACTTTCTACTTAATTTTCTTTATATTGTGAAAGTAATAATCTGGAAACTCGGTATTCACACTTTTTAAACTCTGATTGAAGTTGGGGCTTCGATGCACCTTTGAAAGTCTGGATAACTTAATACTTCATTATTAACTTCACACATTATGAGCAAGCGATCAAAAAACTCATCAAGTTTGTCCTCTCTTGAAATAAAAACGATGAATTAAATGGTAATAATAATTATTAAGTGTTTAGTTTACGACTGTAATAGCGAGGAGGTTAGTCATCTGCACTTTGCTCATGATTCGATGCCCTTACATGACAAATATTTGAGGGCATACATGCACATACATTTACGCCTGTTTCCCCGAAGGGGTATGCAGAGGCATATGATACGCTCACACTTCGCCAATAATATAGTCCTACATAATAGGTGGCGAGCCATTTGTTTACCGGGCACTGTTATGTTCACCAAAGCCTCGTCCGTATGGCATGCATATCAATATAAAATATTGTCTTGGTCTAAGTATTTCTTATGTATTTTCAAAAAAGAATTTATGTGATATTATCCGTTATCTAGTAACGATAAGGCAAACTCTGCTTAGTTTGGAACTAGGAACGCTGACTTTATTAGGGTCTTTTACCCTAGTTACCTAGGGCCTTAGGGGCTGTAATTTCCTTTATGTACCAAAAAGTGTTTTTTTGGAACTGGTAAGGAAGATTCACAAAGGTAAAATATCTGCTGTGATAATACTTTGCTTTTAAGAAATACACAGGCTTAGTGCTTGAGAACCGGCTCTGCAATACTTGCCCAGCTTCGGGAAAGAAAATTGGTTTTATAATTAGCATAAATTATATTTTTTTACCACAGTTACACACTCTGTAATTTATTATAAGGGCCGACTTTTAATTTTTGACTATCTTTTTTTTCATTAGTAGGGATATGTTTAAGAACTTACGCATGGGAAGTAACGCATATATAATTTACTACGCATATATATAATACCTGGTTACCTATTCTAAGATGGAGATGAAGCGGTATGTCCCAAACAAAGTGATAATTAAAAAAAATGCTTTTGCAATAAACTCGTATTTACTAATACAAAATATTGATTTCTTTAACTTAATCTAAATTTACATTTCATTTAAGGCCCCCTTTTAAGTATGAAGATAACTGTGTGTACATATTTATCAATGTTGAATTCATATATGGGTGTATTTATCAATGTTGAATTCATATATACCACTCTGGGATGCGTGTAGTCATGCGTGATCATCCGCCATGAAGCTTAGACACGCTGTCCGTAAATATGTTGGGTTGTGCCATATGGGGCTTACACATGCAGTAGCGGCTTCAAGGTCTCGCAGGTGGAAGCTGGAGTATTTTAAGCTTGCTTCTTTGCTTTAATACCCAATTAATGAACCGACTTAATAAAACCTATAACACTAGAAAAAAACTTTTGTAAAACTATTAAAACAATAAAGTTCTTAAATATAAAAAAATACTATGCCTTACAAGAATGTTTAGACGATCAAAGCTTCAATATAAATATTGTTTTTTTGTGAATACGAGCGTAGGATGACTCAGCCTCTCCTACTTGCCGTGGCCTAAAAATTAAATAAAATAAAATATACTTTATTTTTAATGTCTTTAAGATCAACAGGATCATTTAGATTTGTCAAATTTTCATATACAAAATGGAAATTTCATATTTTTTTTCTTAACAACAATGAAAGAGATATGAGCTGTACCATAATCAAGAAATAAAAGCAAATAGATTCTTTGTCAGAATATGTCAAGGTTTGTCAGTTTATCTGTCTGTTGTGGTTTTTTTCTGAAAATTTGTCAGTCTGTCGCTGTCTTATAGGGGGGATCAGTCAGTCAGCCTGTCGTGATTCTAAAGGGGGAGGGGATTGTCCGTCAGTCAGTCAGTCTGTCGGTGACTCTAACGAGGCTTCCAAAAAGGCAACGAGATTGAGAAGAATGCCTCAAGAAACTCATCTCGGCATCTCGACTCATACAGGGTCCACATTTGTACTTTATTTATATTTTTTTCTTCTATGTAACTTATGAAGTGCAATAAATATATGAGTATGAATTGAAGACTGAAAATATGAGTTTGGTGAAGCCAAATACCAAGTTATAATTTTCAGTGTTTTAATGTAACGATCATTAAACGTTATCATCATCATTTTAGCTTATAATAGTTTTATTGAGCACTGGCGTCCACCCACGATACAAGGTAAGAGGGGATTGGGTCATGGTTGCCTATTGACAGGCATAACGTTTTAAGTCATAATCTAAAAATGCATAATGTTAATGACCATAATCGTCACTTGTCATAAGTCTTTATAGCATAACTTCATAAGGTATAATATTGTAATGTCGAAATGTATAAGGCATAACTACGAAAAGACATAATTTTAATAATCTTAGGCAAGAAAAGGCATAATTTTAATAAAAATAAGGAACATGAGGCTTATTTTATTTTTACCAAAACCTTTAGAAGGTATAATTATCAGAAGACATATCTACTACCTCAGCGTTTATTAAGTGTTAGAAATAAAAAATAACCTCGAACCTTTCTAGAACATAACTAAAACTATAACAAACTGAATTATGCATTTGTTAATTATGGTTTTTAACATTATGCAATTAAACAATTATGCGTTATAATGTTTATGCCTACAATTATGTAATGCCAAAAAATATAAAGCTAGATGTTTTTATACTTTATGGTGTATGTCTATCGAAGTTATGAGAATTATTGCGAATTGGCGAAGGCTTATGGCGTCATGCTCTTAAATTTTTTGAGCCACCCTTATCATGTCTTCCGAAGCAAGAAATGCCTTCTGAGAACTATGCTTTACTTCGGAGTGGTTTCTGGACCTAGTACCGTGGTGCTACAAGCGTTTCATTTTACACCCATAAGTTTAAAGTTCTTTATTGCATTCATGTTGTACATATACAGGTGTTAACAAAGATAGGAGGTAACAAACATGACCCTGCAAGGGCACAGCAAGTACATATTATTATATATATTACAAGTAACTTATTATTACATAAAATATAAATCGTAATAGTATTTTAACAAATCATTGAAAATTTACGTCATAATCATATTTATATAATATTTTAAGATCTAAGTTGAAACACATTTACTTAATCTAAAATCATTATCTTCCTACATAACCATAGATGTCTTAATAAAAATATACTATTAATATTTCTATGCTCATTACACTTTAATTAAGAGTGTTTGTAGACTACAAACGTTCGAAATGTCTACTATTGTTTTTTTTTTCTAATTAAAGCAAGCTCCTCTATTCGGCCGGTAGGTAACTCGCTACAATTCGAGCTGAGTCCTATTTGGTAATAGGTTGATTGTGTTCTCCAACAACAGAAGCTCACGCCTTTCATCAAACAAACTACACAAGGCGCTGCCAAAAACCATTTTCCTCTATGATTCATAAACGAAAATGTTTTCATTTTATTCGTAAATGGCTACCGCTTGCTGCTTATTTTATGTGAACAAAAACACTGCTAAAATAAAAAGTACCTCATGTAGAACAACCCCAATTTTCTTTGACGCTATTGTATTGAAGTGCTAACCTAAAAATGTAGGTACCTGGTATACTTTTGTTATCTAAATGCAGCTGATTTCTACGGGCCATTAAGTGTTAGTGGTAACAAATTAGTGCCCGTAATACTTTGTCACTTACATACCTATGTCGATTGTTAGATTAAACGTATTTATTTTTAATTATTGTTTTTATACGGTATACATTAAAAAGAAATGATTTTTTTTTCCGAATTTTGTAACATGGGTTCAATGTCTGAAATAAACATTTTATTATTAATATATGAAAAAATTTGTTCTACCCCAAATGATTCAGACATTTATAACAATTGGTCTTAATTTAGTTTTAAAATTTTATAATAGGAAACTATGTTACATGTCTGACTGTCAATTACATTTCGCTACTTTACAGATTTCTAAAATAATCTTTACCTTATTAAGAAATTGCATTGTTTTCTTTATTTTAAGTTATAACACATTAATAATAAATGAGCCTAATCATAAATATATGAAGGTGGACTCATATCTAAAGTCAATGTCGAAATCAAAATCATTTATTCAAGTTTGGCTCAATAGAGTTCTAATGAAAGTCAAAACTTAAAAACTAGCGCGCCCATTCACTGCTTGATCGCAAAAGAACGGAGAAGAAAATCGTCAAATTAGTTTTTATCTCACGCCAGTTACATAAAGATTTTCGTAATATTCAAAACATATTTACTTAATCTAAAATCATCTCGACTTCCTAAAATGAGAGAAATTGAAATTTGTATTTATATCAAGAAATATCAGTTTAAATGTATACATATCCAAAATTATATTTAATAGCAAGCATCTTTTTGGTTCAATAGTTTTATTCATCTAAACTTAAAGTCAAGAACCAAGCTGTCCAAGTTAGTTTAACTTTGAGGATCAAGAAGTAACTTGAAGATCACCGTTACTGTTTTGTAAATAAAATATTATATTCATAGCGCACTTTAGGCGCCACATTTGTCAAAACAATTGAATTTGTAGCTTGTTATGGGTTCAGTTTAGCTCAGTGAGCGGTGAGCTTAGGGGCATGCCATTGGGGAGGCCTTTGTCAAGCAGTGGTGATTTTAGGATGGATGAAGGATGACCCGTAATTCTGACCTAGGTTTCCTTGTAGTCGTGTTAATAGAGAATCGATTACTTATAACATAATATGTTATATGTAACAGATAAAAATATTTTACAAGTAAGATAAAAAATGGTTGCCTGTAAAGTCGTTTTTACGGGCGAAGATTTTACGTGACAACGTCTTTTTCTCGGTAGAATATTTATTGATATGAATATAATTAAATTGCACAATAGGAACAAGGAATTGAATGAAAATAAGAATTGCACAAATTTTAACTATAGAAATATATTTTGTTTACTAAAACATTGTACACTAGTGCTGCGCGCGCGGCAGACCGATCATAGTTGAGTGGGAGAGAGACGCAAGGCATTCGCCGGGCCTCTCTCTCGTTCGGTGACTCATCGTAACGTTACCGAGCGTTACACTTTTTCATAAGTGACTCCCAGCCGCAACCTAATTTAAGACGTTGTCACGTCAAAATAAAAGTTAAAATAGGATTTACAAAAGGCAGTATCCACACCGGTTACATTTTGCTTTGCAACATTATTCAACAAAAAACAAGTTCGCTTACTTTTTATTACTTTTGTTGAATTCCTATAACTTTTTACGACGGCTTGCTTGCAAATGTTTAATTCTGGTAGTACCTACCTATGTGAGAAAATTAGCTTGAATAAATGAACTTGCATTTTGGTAAGATCCAAGTTATTTAGCTCGAGTTATACCTATCCACTGGGCCGTGTGGTATCGGCCTAGAGTAGTGAAATCTTACCGCATGATGAGCACCAACCCGCCTGCCCAGCGTGGTGATTATAGGCAAATACCACCAATATATACAATCTATTGGGGAAGCTAATGTTCAGTAGTGGACTTTATAAGGCTGACATGATGATGATATTGTAATTTATAGAAATATTTGACCTGAGTGAGACTCGAACCCCCGATCTTTACCACTGGAAAGAGTATTCTTATCACGGAGCTTCGACACCATATTGGTTGTCAATATGTGTTTATATTTATGTAAGTGTCCTACAACGTAGGTATATTACTCTTTCACGTAATTATGTTTCTGTATTTTTGTTAATTTTCTGTTTAATACTCGGTAATTTTCCTTTAATGTTTCGTTCAGCAGTAGACTTTATGATGACAATGATACCCATCCGAAACAACAAGATTCTCCATGACTTCTCCAAAAAAGTTCTCTAGGTATATTTTATTTTACTATTAAATGGTTTATCAAAGATATCTCATTTAAGATTTTTCTTAACTAAGCCTGCTTAAGCTCTGAGTTCGAATAAGAGAGCAAAGTTGAAATGATGTTATAACCAATAGGTCGCGAGAGACATTCGTAATAATAAACTGTACTCGGCACTTCAGCTCCTGTTCAAAAAGCTCTTGTTCAAGAGGCTAGACAAGTGAAGAGTTATTTGATTGTAGTTTGTTAAGAGCCTTATTTATAAAAGTGTTATTTATTTTCTTAGATATGAGAGCTCACTAGTATAGAGTATATTTCAGTGTCAAGTAATTAAATAAATCAAGTTATTTGCACAAATTCAGCGTTTTTGTCACGAAGCCACACTCAAAATCAAGTAAAGTTCGTCATAGTCGAGTCAAGTCAAAGTTATGGTCCACTAAAGTAGTGAGTGAAGACTATACTAGAGGCGTCTGTGGAGTTTTGGAGGCAACAAGGAAAATTCACAATTCATTCTAATATGTCACTCTTCCCCACCTTTGTATATGTGGCTGAAGATGTCACATGCCGTGTTATATCTAAATATCCACTATATTTACACATAAAAACTAGAATGTACACTGGTTTTGGAAAATTAAATACTGTCGCGATGTGTGCCGCACTAAAACTCTTTAAGAATTTTGTAGACAATAATAATATTATAGTGCCTTTACAGATACGCAAATTGAAAACATAATATTGTATTCGTCACAAATTTAGATGAACGGTTATATATGAGACATATCAAGCCTAATGGTAAGCAGTGGATGCAGTTCAAAAATGAAAGCGCTCGCTTCTTGCCGTGGAATAATAATAAATAAATATTCTCTTACAGTCACACCAATTATTTAGTTCCAAGATAAGTATCATTAAGAACTTGTGTTATTGATACTAAATAACGGATAAACATACTTAAATACTTTTTTTTTTTTGTAAATACATACTTAAGATACATAGGTAAACACCCAAACCAGAACAAATATTCATGTTCATGCACACAAAGATTTGTCCTGTGTGGGAATCGAACCCACGACCTCTAGAGTGAAGTGCAGGTACTCCAGGTGCTCCACGCCATATCGGTCTTCAACCGTCTATACATTCCGTTTCCATTGATGATTGATTGATTCATTTGTACCGTGCCTATTTTACGGTATAAAGCGTCTTTATATTTTGAACTGCATCGACTGCTTGATGGTAGGCAGGATGTAATCATTATGACGTGTCATATAAGAAAAAAAAAAATACAAGTATTTGTGTGACAGCGATAAGTATTCGCGACAAGTATTTACTCCCACATGCGTGGTAGTAGGAAGTGTACAAAAATAAACTTAAGCTATGCCATTAGCTGTACATGTGCCTTCTCTTTTTATGGTGACGGGGTAAACAAGGAGGCATGATAGTAATTGATACGTCTACCCATTACGAGTTTATATGTACCTGAGAGATAAAGTCCATTATTTAGTGGACACAGGGATTTACATCTGTGTCAACAGGAAAATTGTGATTAACACCGTACAGTGCTCATCACACGACATTGTCATAAATAACTAAAATGATGACAGTAACAATTAATATACTTTCGTTTGCCATTTCGTTTGGTCTTCAATTGTATCCATATCACATTTAATTTAAGTCGGATCTTAAATTTTGGAATGTAGTGAAGAGTTAATAGACATCCAGACGTATTATTGTTGACAAATAAAATACACTACACTATCAAACCCGTTCAGGAATCAAACCTACGACCATTGTACAACCAGTGTTCTGACCTCTGTACTAAAATTTATATTTATTTTAATTTATCAAAATAAAAGTTATTTACTACGAACATTCCATAAAGACGTAACATCTTTTTATAATTTCTTAATTTATACTTATTTGAATTCACTTTAATAATATAGTTGTAGATGAAAATAAATTTATTTGAAACATATTCGTATTATAGCGGATTTTCAGGAAATATGCCTTGACTTATTTTTTCATGCGAATACCTCTCTCGCTATTGTTAATCCGCACCTCAAAATGAACCCTGTCGATATCCGTATTGAATAATACTAAAAACACAGGCTAACGTTTGGTTGATGCGTAGACAATGAATCAACTAATATTGTTCCCTATGAGCACATAATTATTATTTTAAGCAAGTTCATAATACTCCAACCTAATTTTTATTAGTTTTGACCACCTATTAAGTTTGGTTTGGATAAAACGACGGAATATTTACCACCTAATAAATTATTTGTGAACTTGACATATATTTCGATACTTTGAGGGCAAATGCTTTGAAATAAAAAAAATCGCCTATATTTTGTACTGAACAATTTCTTAATATTTCCACTGAAATGTTATTCATCAACGAAGCTTAATAACGTCCAACTACTGAGCATTGGACTCTGAGGAACCAAAGTGAGAACGATTCAGGTCATACTTACTCTTTCACGCAGATGCAGTGCGGATAGACTGGGCAGGTGTGTCTGCTATTACTCTTTTCAAGATGCCTAAAAGGGCATCTGATTTGGCTTTACGGCTACTACGTACCTTCGAATCACATATCTTCTGAAGCAGCTCTTAATATCAAATGACCTCGGATTGAATCAATAACCATGCTTTATTTCGGTGTTCATGCAAGGCCTTTGTCACTAATTGTTCTGTCAATAGAATTAATTCTAGATGTTAACGTTAATATGACAGAATATTCGTAACACACAAATTGCAAGTGTAAGCACGCCATGACCTATATTCTACATGTGACTTAAGTGTTTGGCTCGACACTTTGAATTCCTACATTTGTGTCTGCTGCGAAGTGACAATTCAACACCTCACATTTTAGTCACAGTTAATTTTACGCCGGTGCAGAAGGTTTGTTTCGATAGGCCGACTGAAATGAAGTTATGCTGATATGATGCTAAACATGTATAATGTAGAAAATACTGTAAACATAATATTGTCACTGGTAAACTCACAAAATCTTAACAACAGTACCTAATGAACGAACGAAGTTCGAACTCAGCAGTGGCACGATAGAACCTTAAGATAATATTAATAGAATAATTATAGTTCTTAATAGAGAAAACATATTAATTTATATTTTTATACGTATGTAATACAAAAAGTATTATATTAATTTTAAGCTTTAAATGGCTATTACAATGCAAGCAGCGCAAGTTATGTGCACATAACTTTCAGGTATAAAAGTTTATGGACATTTACTGAAAGTTTAACGTTTTTTAAATTTTAACGAGTGATTGAGACGTTAAAAATTTAATCATTAAATTTATTATTGGTTTTTTCTTTTTATTAACTGCAGAAGGTGGATTTTATCACCGTCATCGTCCAATTTTCGTTCACTGCTATACATACGATTTGGCCACTGACGAGAATGTAAAGCCACTGAGCTCAATATTCAGCTTTTCGCTTCCAATCGCTGCTAGCATTACGACGCTCCATCTACTTAGAAGGTGTATTTTATGGAAGCAATATATAACTACTGCCCTATAATGGTAACAGCATTAATTGTAATAAGAATAACTTTGCTTGGCGAGAAAGTGAAGCGTCATGTCTGCAGTTTTGTTTTATTTTGTATAATTTGTGATATTTCGAACATTAATGTGTAATAACAATGGATTATTAACCGTTAAGTGATTGCGAGCATACATGAGTGTTGGTATATGAAACAAAACATCACTTTTCATATTCTCTCAAGAAGTACATACAGGATCTCAGTATAGTCCCATATCTTTACTGAGCCCTAAAGGGGTTTAGGGCATCTCTTTTATCATCTTTGTCACCACTCATTCTAATTTACTATGTATTCAATATTATTAATATATCTATAGACTTGACACTGGCTAAACGTGTTAAACGCACGAAGCCATTATTTTAAAAAAAAGAAGAATAAGTTTATTGCATACATTTAGTACACAGTATACCAACTATTTATTGATTCAAGTTACTTTGCGAAAATCAATTGTAAGCAAGTGATGGTTCAAAAAGATATTTGTTACGATGTCTTGACGACCAACGCTGAAGAAAGGTCGTGAAGACATTGTTCTTCTGAGGCTCTCTGGTATCTTACCTAAAGATGCTCTGTGTAAGTGCGAAACACGTGTCATGATGAATTGTTTTTCAGTTTTTCGGGAAAATACAGTAGCGCGGGAAATGTAACACAGAAAATTATTAAATCTTCACTTGCTTAGAGTAGCAGGATTTTCTATAAAAAAAGTAAACATAAAAACATTAAGTAATTGATTGAAAAGTAAAGTAAAGTAAAATCTTTTATTCTTAACACTGCGAAAAAACAATGTAATATTTTCACATTTGAATAAATTCAAAAGAAGACAGCATCCTGTAGAAATATCGTGAAAGGTGATTGTTATTGTCTGACAAAGTTTAATGAAATGTAAAAATGGGAGATGAAGCATGTCAGATTAATCTGAAGGGTACTGAGAAACATTCAGAATTATTTCCAAAAAAAACATTGCTGAGTCAGAATGGAATTATTTATTTGTTTCCATTTGCTTTCAAATTATTAAGAAAGTACTGTGACAAACTGAGTTGTTTTTGTAATTTGGTTAGGCTTTTATTTTATATACGATTCCTGTTGTAAAATTTAAGCCGTTTATCAAAACGACGAAATTTGTTACGAATAACGAATTTCAATAATATTTTTTGATGTAACTATTACATTACATAATATTACATGTTTTAATATTGACACTACCTAAGGAAATAACCTAATTACATGTATGTAATGTTAATTTATAAGAATTTCAATCTCACATTTTAAATATTAGTACTACAGTCAAAGTCCATATAATTTATTTAAGATTGGCTCAATAGAGCTCCTATGAAAGCCAACTTAAAACCATTATTATTTTTATTTATGCAAAGAAAATTGCCAAAGTTTTTACCCTGGCAGACTACGCATTTTTTAGATGATACTATCTATAAATGTCCTGCGAATGTACAATATGTTATTGTATTTGGAGGTTTTTTGGGGTAGTCTCAACTGCAGTATGTTGGTTGTAGTGTAGCATCTGGGATGTGAGCCAAGACACGTTTTCATGGTTTTAGTTAGTAAAAAGTAGCAGCAACAATATCTTTTGTTATATTTAATCTGGAGACTTGTAATTAGGTATTGAACTCGAGTATGGTCGTTTTTCACTACAAATTACAACATATTTTCACGTATATTTACTTTACACTGTAGGCGAAGAAAGAAAGAAGAAATTTTATTATTATGCAAAAATATAATAGCAGCTCAATAAAATGAGGAAGAGCCCCCAAGGTAAGAGCGTTTAAATATGGCACCGCCTAAACTTAAGTCTCCATGTGAAGTGAATTGCCTCCCGAGATTTTCTTTCTTTGGCTCAAACGCAGAGTTTTTATGTCTGTTCTTGTACAGTACAACCGTACTCGTACATTTATACGTGCTAAAAGTGATTGGTGATATGGTGGTGACCATAGCATTCGACCACCCCATGTCTAGAAGGCGACTAATAAATAAAAGCTTTACTTGCGATTGTTTCAATGTCCAATGGTCAGTCAAAATTTTAATATTTGAAGTTGTCAGTTAAAAAAATATCTTAATTTTTTTTAACTAAAGGACTTTTTTTTAGGCAATAACTAAACGCGAATTTATAATCTTTCACAATTGAACCAATAACGAATTGAACCAATTGCGCTTAAACGGAATGAGATCTCGTCTCGTGTTTATGTGGGCGTAGCGCAAGCCACCTCTCACCATTTGAGACGCTTCATCCGGAGACCTTAGTTACAATAGCATTTACTATAACTATATAGATCCCTTATAATTATTTAAGGTGTATAGGGATCCTACCAAGACCTAAGGAGCCCAAGCCAACCTCACCTGCAAGTGGTGCACCTGCCGATCAACGGACGAGACTCTGGCGAATATAACAGTGCCCGGTAAGCGGCAATAGACTCGCCACCTATTACGTGGGGCCAACTATATAATTGGCGAAGTGTGGGCATATAATATGCCTCTTCCTACCCCTTTGGGGTAACAGGCGTGAATGTATGTATGTATGTAATTATTTATAGTAAGAAAGTACGTTATAAATAGATAGGGCTCGATATTACACGTCAAAAAAATCATTATTCATTTAAGGATTGACCTTTATGAACGCGCTCGATTTTGGTGATCGTTGCCGACCACTGAATTGTAACTGTGATTAATATTTATTAACGTGATAAAACTTATCATTTAATTTGGCTTAAGTGAAAATATTCAATATTTAAGATTGCAATTGGTTGTCTGTTAAGATAATAATAACTTTATTCTGCACTGATATAAAAAAATAAAAAAACGAATGAAAATCACAACAAATGTAACACTGAAACGGTCGACACTCAGCAAAATGTCTTTCTCCGTCTATTTTTCTCTAATCTGATTTAGTATGTTATAAGTCAGTCGACTGTATGCTTATTAATTAATGTGGATTTTTTACTAATAAACTGTGAAAGCATTGGCTATTTCGTTTTTGTCGGAAAATGCGTGATTTCAATTGGATAATTAACTTTATACCTATAAGCATGTAGCCCCAAGCTAAGCATAAGATTATGGGTACTAGCAAATAAACATACATTGTATACTTTTTTGTATATACAACATACATTCGCGCCTGTTTCCCCGAAGAGGAAGGCAGATGCATATTATACGCCAATTATATAGTTGGTCCCACGTAATAGGTGGCGAGCCTATTGCCGCTTACCGGGCACTGTTATGTTCGCCAGATACTCGTCCGTTGATCGGCAGGTGCACCACTTGCAGGTGAGGTTGGCTTAGGCTCCTTTGTTTTTGGTGGGATCCCTATACACAATTATTTGTATTCATCCATATCTTGTCTGTTAGAGATATTCTAGTTCTATTCTATTTCCATTGAAATTGTAAGCATGCAAAATGCAAACAAATTTATCTGCTTTCAATATCATACATAGTAGAGGGTAGCAAAAAGTATTGTGCAGGTGTCAAACATGTCCATAGACTTACGTTTTACGATACGTCAATGCGCCCTTTCGTCAGCCGCAATATACTTTCTTTGATCGAAATCAAATGCTATTCCTTTTTATTTTATAGCTACGACCTCCGTAAATCGTACTTTATGCGCACATAAAATATATTCAAATGACATCTGGCACTAGTATAAATGAATAGGTCAGTAAATATATGAGTAGTGGGTCCTCCATGTTACTTCAACAAACCCATAACGATTGGATTTCAGTTTTCGCAGCATTTTTGCGAATACTCAATGTATTTGTCGAGGATTTTGGTTTCAAATACTACCTAATGTATTTGGTTTCATTTATACCTACTAGCCTACCAGTAACGTAATTTGTTGCATTTACGCACTGCTTTCCAGCCAAAGGCGGACTGAAAGGGAGTGTGGGTCCCATCACAGTTGCATCACAGAAAAGGGCGGGGAAGCGTCTGAGACCACGGCAAACATCCCTCGGGCCAGAACCGGGAGGACCACCTCAGAGGGGCGCAGTGGACGAGCTCCTCCTACCTCTGTGTGCGACTTCTCGGAGGGTCTATAGTTAGACGCTGCTTGACGGGCCCTCCTGGCCCGTCTGCTGCGCTCTCTACAGTTCTTTCTTAGTCTGAGTCGCTAACCTCTGGGTGTTACCTTTTCCTGGCGGCCTCCTCCTATCGGGAGGTACTCAGCCCCAACCACGTCAAGGTCTCTGCTTAACTTTAAGTCGTTTCCGCCCATTAAAAACATTTTATAGACCTAGCTACATAAAATACAGTCTGTAATGTGTTAATTAATCATAAGTAAAGTTTCAAGTTTTTAGACTTCATATTAAGAAACTGAAAGCTTTATTGTACCTTTAGCTTTAGATTGAATAATTAACGTTTACACTAAAAGTTTTAAAGTCTTCTTCTTAATAAAAGCAAATATTATGTTGATAATATAATTACAGACACAACAAATGTTCTCTATAGATGCTTTGTCTTCATTATCATCTCAGTACATTTATTGCGGTACTGTTCAAAAGGGTTTCCACGGCCCCAGAACATCGCAGGCTCAAGAAGGAACAGAGCTGGTATTTGTTGAGTAAACGTCTGACACCCTTCCTGCTTCACCCACACGGAAGATCGTCATTTTATGATTTACCATTCGAAAAAAAAACCCTTTGACGTCCCACTACTGACCATGAGTTTCCACTCTCCTCACAAAAATCAATCAATCAAAAATCATTTATTTCATAAACTATTACATAGTACTTGAAAACGTTAAAATTAAATATAAAAACAAACGAAATATTATTACACTGAAATCACGAAGCTTAGATTCAGTTCTTCTTCTTCCATTTAAATAATGGCTTCGTGCGTCTAGCACATTTAGCCAGTGTCAAGTAAGTGATATATTAATATTATATAATTTATAGTAAATAAGAATGAGTGGTGATCAAGATGATAAATCGAAGATGAAATACCCTCCTCTAAGCCCCTTGAGTCCTCAGTAAAGATGTGGGACTATACTGAGATCTCACATGGACTCCTTGAGAGAAAATTTTAAAAGTGATGTTGCACTGTTTTTTTTTTTTTTGATTTGTTTTGTTTTATTTGCCAACACTCATGTATATTCACAAACACTTGACGGTTAATAATCTACCGTTATTACACATTAATATTAGAAAGATCACAAATTTTAGAAAATAAAACAAAGCTGCAGACATGACACTTCACTTTCCCGCCAAGAAGTCCTAGATTCAGTTATATGCAACAAAACAATTTAAAAACATTTTTTTTTATTTTATAAATGTAAGTGAATCTAAGTGCCAGTTCCGAGCCACCGCTCTGTAAAAAGAACTGGCAAGAAACTCACAGGCTATGGCTCTTTAAAATGTATCCATTGGTTTGGTACTTGATGGTTGATTGGCGAATGCTTAGTCAAACTCGTGGCAATAGTTTTTTTTATTTATACATCTAGTGTAGCATAAAATCATGTAATTTTAAACAATGTAGGTGTGTTTACCCTTGAATAGAATAAAACAACACTTAGTCACGGAATAATCAAAGTAAACATACTGCTGTCATGCAACGCAAGAAAATAAAACATTAGTTTCAAAAATATTATGTCAAATATTTGTTAGTTTTCATGAAGCAAACTGAAAAAACAAAATTATTTTGTTAGAAATAAAAATCATTTTAATTCAAGCTAATTCTGGTATGCCTTTTAGATATTAAGCTATAATATATAATTAATATATCTTTAATGTCTAGTTGTTACATATCTATAATAATACATAAGTTTAACTTGGTAAATATTGCAAAACATTTAGAAAATAAAAATTTCAAGTGAAATATGAAATATTTGTGCAAATTCCTTCACTTTCCAGCACATAGGTAAGTGTTCTATATCCAAATGTCTTCTTTTACATTTATTGTTTAAACTACAATAAAACACAGTACAGTTTATACAACAATTTTGAAAGTTAATTTCAACAAATATTAATACAATTTAAGTTTTATGTCAAAAGTTGAAATATTAAGTGGGAGGAGGAGGACAGTTTGTCGACGGTACGTGTCCATCATGTGTATTATAGCTTTTTACTCCTTTCCTACCTTTAATAAAATAAATACTTCTAAATTATTCCATTTACGTCAAGCCCACGGAACGACGGTCTCATACTTTGACGTTTAGATGACATCTTGGCGTGCCGAAAGTATGCTAACTTCCTTTGCCAAAGTACATTTGCCGGCTCCGTAGGCTCGTATTTGATTTATCACCGCGTTGGATTGACGAAGTCAAACATTTCCGAGGGCTGACGAGTTCTCGCTGCGAATTACCTGCACTTTGACGGAGCTCCTTTTCAACGCGGCTCGCGGCCGGGTGGGTTCCTCATCATGTGATGTACAGTCAGACAAATTACGCGCTTGAAATATAATAAATATTGGTAATGGGGTGATTTAACTTTTTTCCGGCTTACTAGGTAATTATGTGTTGTGTGTCTAGGTGTTACAGGCTCAAGAAGAAACACGGATGGTTTTTAGTCAGTAGAAGTCTGACACACCCTCCCGCTCCACAGCGGCAGAAGGTAATTTGATGATTTTCCATCCCAAAAAAGAAAAAAAATAAAGAAAAAAAAGGTAATTATGGCCTAGTACGCCCGTACCGCGAGCTTATAAGTGATATTCATTTGGTTCAGCTCGCGGTAGCTTACCCATTAAGAGTTCAGCTTACATTTATACTAAATTGGATGCAGACTTCAAAAATTGCATGGTCTGCTTGCGTAGCTGGACGTACTTATATTAAGAAGATAAACCTTTTAAAGTCTACCAATTAACATTCATATGTTATAATCATACTATATTAAAGTTTGGTTCTACACGGCACCTCACCACCGAGTAAGTATAATGGTTTAATGAAGCTCACATGAACATCAAACGTCTAAGTAGACAAAGTTCCAGACAGAGGCTAATTATTATTAACCCTTTAAGCAACTTTATAGATATTCCGAACGAAACCCTTTAAATAACACGTTAATGTAACGATGATTGTACAACCACCTCAACATCAGAACCGCAGGCTTTCAAATAAAACTTTACATCAAAGCAATAAAAGCCGTTTTACCTTATCGTTCCGATTCCGGTACTCATACACAAATAAAAACTTAAACTACGCCAGTTTCCGCATGAATTAGTCTGTGAAATGTGGGGCTGGCTGAAACCCGTTGGGTGGTTTGCGAACTTCTATGTAGATAAATTTTAATAAAGCTCAAATGTAATTCTTATCTTTAGGTCAATGATAAATACATACATACGTAATTTTGCTAGGCCTCACCTACATAAGCAATAATCGAGATTCTTAGACTGTTAAAATATTGCTGTTAAAATACAAAAATGATTTTAACATAAAGAATTAAAAAAGACTTGAATAAGGATAAACTTATCTGTACAAGATCTATTATTTCATACAACCTCATGAGGAATCATATCATTATTATCTACCCAAGCTCAAATACTTAATTACTTATTTATTGGTAATAATGCATTACTCGTCACAGAAAAAGGAAAGATTTTAAAATTAAATTAAATCACAATATTATTAGGAATTGATAATTTTAAAATAAAAAAATTTCAATAGGAGTTGAATTAAGAAATATAAATGCAATTAATAATAATAAACGGCCAATAATTATGTAAATTAAAATGACGTCAAATGTCATTTCAGATTCTTAATTACTTAAATTACGTATAACACAATACAATTAAGATTTAAGTCATTAATGTCATTGAATGTTTGCTCAAGAAGATATTTATTTATTCTCCCTTTGAAGCTCTCGCTGGCAGTTAATGGTTGCCTTAGTGAATTGGTGCTGCTGATCATAGGCTTTCGCAATTGTTATCTACGTCGATCGATCTTAAGCTGTCTGGGTCAGCCGCCTTGACCATACATAGATCGATCGGATAGGAGTCAACTACACTGTTAAAATATTTGTTAGTTCACGGACCCATTTCACGCACCCGATTTTTCTGGCTTTTACTTAAAATAGTCCCACAAAGAAATAATTTTAAACAAATTACGCTTTATTAATCAATGTATTGAATAAGTTATTAATAAACATCATGCAAAGTAACGCCGTGCGGTACCGGCCTAGAATAGTACCACCACCTCTCATCTTACGGGGACTCGTAAGAGTCGACAAAGAAAAATCCTACCGGATGATTGGCAGCAGCGTCATCCTGCTGGCTTCAGCTGCGAACACCAACCCGCACAGCGTGCTGATTATGAGCAAATATCACCGATAGGATGTAATCTATTAGGGACGCTAATGCTCAGCAGTAGACTTTATAAGGCTAATTTGATGATGATGTTGAAAGTAATGGAAACAGCGTACGGATAAAGATTAACTACTACTATTACTAAATGCCAGGAAGGGTAGGGTAAACAATTGTTTTATTCTACTTTCTTTACTGAAACCGCAGAAAAAAAATTTAAAACTGCTTTACAAGCAAAAAAGCAAAAGAAGAGAGAATATTAAAAATATACGTGAAAAGTTTCCGACAAAAGCACCTGTGAGGAATACGGTAGGTACATATTAAAATATACACATTGAATGTTTTTAAAGTGTAAGAGGGGTTTCGAGTTCAAACCCTGGTTTATGACTATACCTTATGACCTACCTATGATTATGATATGACCTATGATTTTTGGAGTTATGTACGTAATTTTCGTAAAGCACGTATTAGGAAATCAGTGCATTCGAATATCCCGGGAGCTTTAACAATAAAACGACGATTCTATCTGGGTTCCGACGGTCTAAAGGCATTCGCTCTATGTATCTAATAACTGAAATACAGCCTAATCTGGTCAGGCCAGCGAGCAGTCCATTGCCCTAAGCTTAAGTCATGTGCAACCGGGGTAAAGCTAGTGTAGCAACACCGTACAAGCGATGAACGAAAGAATGAAATCCTGAATCGCGCAAACGAAATTCCTCAAGCTCGTTGCTATATATTCAAAATCCAACCATCATTAGTTGTGCCGCGGCCCCCGGCCATATCCATCCACCCGGTGGGAGATCTTTCCTTTGGTGGGGAGTTCCACTCGCTCCCCACACTAGGATATATTATAATAAAATAACTTTCCCGGTATTGTTTAAATTCTTGTTATTAGAATATTGTTGTATACCTATTACATGTTACTAATATACTTCATATGTTCAATTGTTACTAACACATGGATCTATTAAAAGTCTGAAATAAATATATAATAATGTATGTATTAAATGTATACATTAACATTGACAAAACAAACTAAAGGGTTTGGAAATAAGGAAAATTCTCTGGAATCTCTATGATGTAATTTTGTGAAAACAGTAGCTCCACAAAACACGTGTAAGCTCCAGTATAAATTCCACATCTTAACGGAATTTATATTATTGAGACAGTTCGCTTCTATTACAGTAATTTTCATATGAAAATATGTTCATAAAGTGATCTGTTTGTATTTTTATCAGTTTAGTGGTAAAAAGTATTTGAATTATAATGTCCTGAATCTGGATTTTTATAACTTTAAGTTAACCACCAAGACTGTGAAATTTTCTAGCTCAAGTTAGATTACAAGTTGCCATTAATTTAAAAGGACAATAAAAAAACAGCAAGCATTTTGTGAAGTGGCCTTCGACAACCGGGGCATAGCACCATGTGTCTAGATGCCCGTGGCATAAAAACATACTACAAACAAACATTGGTAGACTTCAAAAGGTGAACAGAGAAACAAGACCGGACGCGTCATTACTTACTAAGCCTCAGCTCCCCACTTTCTGTATGTTTCACAAAAAGAAGTAATCAGAGGTTAGCTGTATTTTATAAAAATCTATCAATATTTCTAAATCTGAGGAACAGTCGGTCTCAAAAGTTAATCTTTAAGTAATCAGTCTACCTAGATGCCTGTTTAACCTTACAATTTGAATGCTATTATTGACAGTACACAACTAAAACAGTCAAAGACTGTGTAAATAATATATTGCTGTACATACACATAACTTGCTTTCAATTATAAGATACATGAGACGTATCAAATTTATTAATAACTGAAATTGCTAAAACTCGTCTCAATTTTAATTCCCCGGACACCAATACAAGATAACGATCTACGAAGCAATTTTTTAAAGCACTTATTTCGATGTCTCCGCTGTTTGAAATCCTGTGAGAAATCAAACAAACTTTGATTGTGGGACGACACACCAACTGAACTAAGGAGCTGACTGAGAACGAGTTTTATCTTTAAGTTAGCTCAAATTATTTCGCTTATCGCTTAAATAACTTCTATCTACTTTTGAATACCGACAAAAAGTTTCGTTTCAAAGGCTACGTTTAATTTTCTCTTTCAAGAGTTTTAATGGCTTATTACACTTTGTAATACTGTAGGTATTTTGATAGCGTAGTTTGCGTTGCTATCAGTTTAAAATACGGGCATGGAAACAATAACACTATCAACAATTATTAGAGTACCTATTCACTCCATAGAAACAGAAAGATAGAGTATTTTATAAAGAAAATATGACTATGGGGTGTATAGGGATCCTATCAAGACCTAAGGAGCCCAAGTCAACCTCACCTGAAAGTGCCGTTTAACGGACGAGGCTCTGACGAACATAACAGTGCCCGTAACGCGGACTTGGCGTTGACGTTGGCTTGCGGACCTACTATATATAATTAGCAAAGTCTGGGCGTGCCTCTGTCTACCCCTTCGGGGAAACAGGCGTGAATGTATGTATGTAAAATATTATTTAAATATAAAATTTCCAAATTTTTCATTAGAAAAGTTCTGGAATGGAGGTGCTTTGATAGGAAACGAAGCGTCGGCCGTCCGCCTAAAAAGAGTTGCAGGATCACATTGGATGTAAACCGCCTGCAATCGGTCACATTGAAAGCTAATAGGGGAGGCCTATGTTCAGAAGTGGACGTCTTTGGGCTGATGATGATGATGATTATTTTCATTCATTATATACACAAATGCTTTTTCAAAATGTATACACCATAAAGTATTTTGCTAAATGTAAAAGCAATAGTTTTTATACAAAGAAAAAAAGTAGAGTTTCTTTTCAAAGCATGCCAAAACTTCTGCCTGAAGGAAATTGGCGCGTAAATTTTTGAGTTTACGTTCAAAAGAGCTTCATTAAGCCACAAATTTAATAATCCGTTTTTATAAAGAGTTTTCTTAGTATAAAATACGAGTGTAATGCATAAGTAAATTTATTTGTGTGTACGCTCAACGGTATCACGACCAAATAAAAGGGCCGATTTTGTTTTGAAATTTGGTAAAGAGATATTGGATGAGATACTCTTTATTTTAAATACATTGTGGTCAAAATAAATCGTAGGCAATAAAGGGACTGTTCCTTGCTGCTGTCTGTTTGTATTTAAGTAGTTGTTTAATTTTAGTCTTTTAATTTATATACTTTGTATATGTTTTATGAAGAAATTCGTTTTAAGGATAAGAAGTGCCTGAAAGTTTGTTAGCGAAAATAGTTCTTTATTTGTAAAATTGTTTTTATTACGTATGTATGTGATTATATATATATATATCCTTAGTTCAGTTGGTATGCCGTCCCACAATCAAAGTTTGTTTGTATGTGTGTATGTGTATGTATGTATGTGTGTATGTTATGTATATTATAGAAACCATGCTGTAATCATTTAGAAAAACCTTGCCAGGTATTAAGTTCTACAACCCAGACGTACGCACAAGAGTATGTAGTAGTATATTTCTTTAGAACCGTCCCGCTCTCTCCTGTCATTTCTCAAATAAACATTCAAATAAACACATAATGTAATTAATAATTTTAGTATTATATTTGCACTCAAGTCTAATAATATGAATTCATGCGAATGGATCACATCACAGGGAGCACACATTGATATGTCTGTCGGCCCGTAGGCTTTTACGGTTAAATTAAACAAAATTAATTACCGTAGGTGGCGTAAGGATAACGACGTGTATCATAAGATATTTACAGCGGGCTATGTGAACCCAGAACCAATTTAAGATTGGCGAGTTCGCCCATCTCTCATGTATTTTTAGGTAAAGCTTTCTCGAAATAGCAACTACATATATTTTACGAAACGAAAGTATTATTTCTCTACTCATTTCAATCTGCATGAAGAAATGAATTTAAGAATATCTTTAAAACAAACAAAGAAATCATACAGGCAGATAGACAGACAAACTAGAATTATACATTTCGTTTTAAACACGGAAAATATTTTTCATGTGCATTTAATAAAAATCTGTAACTTTAACATTATAACAGATACTTAAATTATGTTCCTTTGTACAGTCACAAGCAAAAACCGCATTTTTGTTGCCAAAAATTTCCGAGCTACGGTAGGGTCAGCAAAATACTCTTTCGCCGCACTGGCACGAAGCATCATCAAATCCTAACAAAAATAGTTCGCGAAAGTAGTTAATCCATTGTGAGGCACGGAACAAAGGGATTACACGCACCAGCCGAGTAATTAATGAGCTCTTTTCGTTGCTCTGTTTAATTTAGCATAATCGCGCCCTCATAATTATATTCGCGACCAAGTGGGCTTAAAATGGTTGCTTTGCGCTATTTTAATTTTTTTTTTGCTAACTATACCTTTTGCCCGTGTACTTAGGTGTTTTTCTGTAGGAATCAGTACTTTTCACACGTTTAAAATTATCTATCAGATTTCAGCTAAGCAATTAAAGCGTATATTAAGAACGAAAATGTAACAACATAAACCAAATATTTTTGTATTTGGTTTGTGTTTAGTATTCATAACATAAGTTGTTAACCATAGTTATCTTGGACCATATACCGTGAAATAAGCACGGTACAAAGCGCACCCACTCATGACGGCCTGCTATAATGCCGTTTCACGCCCCGCTTAAAAGACCTGGGATTATAGAAACTAGGAAACACATGAGCCGGCAGCGGATTCCAGAGCTGAGTGGTCTTAATCAGAAACGACTTACCAAATTTCTTGGTTCGAGTGCTGATAGCCACCTTTACACAGTACCTTTGTGGTTAGTGTAAGGATACCATATATTTATTTAAGTTAATTTATACATGTGATATTTTTTTTGGATATAGTCTCACTAGCCTGGGTTGCTCAATCAATATAAATAAGGTTTAGCCTTTAGAGCGTAAAGCGTTCCTAGAACGAAAATTTAAGCTGACATAGTAAAAACAGGACATTTTTACATTTGTGATATTAATAATTATGATGTGCCTCTGTTGCTTCGTCCGTGTAAGAATGTATTCACACTATTTTTTAAAATAATTGTACCTACAACGTTGACCTGTCAAACCAATCAAAGATGTTTGAATACACAATTGACATTATTTTGTTTTCTATATCCCTATAGTTTTTTTTCTTTTAAATAGTGGCTTCGTGCGTTTAGCACATTTAGCCAGTGTCAAGTAAGAGATATATTCATAATACATAAATCAAAGTAAATGAGAATGAGTGATGATAATGATAACAAATGGGCAATGAGATGCCCTCCCCTAAACCCCTTGAGTCCTTAGTAAAGATGTGGGACTATACTGAGATCTCACATGGAATTCTTGAGAGAATTAGAAAAGTGATGTTGCACTGTTCTGTTTCATTTACCAACACTCATGTAGATACGTTCACAAACACTTCACGGTTAATAATCCACCGTTAGTACACATTAATGTTCGAAATATCACAAATTTTAGAAAATAAAACAAAACTACCGACATGCCGCTTCACTTTCCCGCCAAGAAGACCATCCTAACAGTTCTAAATATTACATCACTTAATTTTTTTTTTAATTTTTTATATGATTTAAAAAATATATACCAACATCATATAAACCTCACAGGCGGTTTATTTGTTAGCGTTTAGTCGCCACTTATGTTGCCAGTGTATGTACCAGCTTTGAATGTAGTGAAAATATATAATACATGTATGTACTATACAGTAAAGGTGTAGAGAAAAACTGCTGGTTAATAGTGTAGGTATTAATTATTTGAGCTCAGATAATTTTTTTTAAATCTACTTTTATAGACTTTGACATTGCTTTTATTTATCTTTTCCATTAGTTCGATAAATATTATCGTAAAAGCACTAGAATGGGCCAGTTGTATCCCTCAGAATGATAGGATGAACATTTATTAGTAAGACAAGATTGCAATTTGCAACTGAATAAGAAAGTAGCCACTTAGAAAATGAGTCGCAATATTGTGATTTGCTTACAATGCAGAATTTTAAGCGATTCATTTGTTTTATAGGTTTCCAAGGAGGTTTGTTAACTTACTCACTAAAGTAGAATTGAGGGTAAGTTATAATGAAGTGGACAGAAACATCTTTAGGTAAATTAGAATCAGTCCACTCATCTGACTCTGAGTCGTCGCAGGACTCTGATAGGTCGTGGATTCAATTTGCACACAGGATAAACATTTGTGCAAGTTAATACGAATACATATTGGGGCAGGATGTGTCCTATGTATATTTCGTTTTTGATAATCACACCTCAATCAGCGCTTCTGCCCCCTAGCTAAGCAGAGCCTGTTCAAGATAACGCATATAAAATATATAAATAATTTATTTTTATATATCTATCTATCAACCTAATGATGTATCATGTCATAGTCGTATGTATATGAAATAAACAGAGTAAGACAAAATGTTTGTAATACTTTCTTCGTTCCGTTAATAATCTATAATATAAGCACTGTTTAGTTTGGGTAACAACGCTTTTTGAGATGTTTACTGTAAAGTTTTGCATAATTATAATTTAATGTGACCTTTGTATGCCGTCTTATCCTTTCTTTAAAAAATATTGTTTAGCATAGCATCTTTACCCGTCCCGCAATTTTAAAACGGCTTTTAGCTCTGTTTCCCAAATTAATATAAGACGCAATTTTCCTCGAAGGCCAAATTAAGTGTAAACTTTATTATAATTGCACGACTTGATTAAACTTTGAAGTCGATTAGAATAATTGAGATTGGTTTAATATAGGCGATGTTTGGATATCCAGACGCCGCGGCCGGCTGACTTTGTACTTATTTGCATAAATATGATTAATACTTCTTCATAATAATATTCATCATAACAGCTTAAGGTTGACTGGAAGAGATTTCTTTTAGAAACCTTTGTACTTCGTCTTTTTCACGTAAGGCTTTTTTTTGTTATTGTTTTTTTTTGAATAATTAAGAATATATACTTCTCGCGCCTTTCGTCAGGGATCCCAGAGCTAGGGTAAGTCACTCATTATTCATACAAGTTTTCCCCAGTAATTTCAGCTATATGAAATCCGCTATAGAAAATCGGCTCCCTAAAAGTTTACATTGTATTAGAGGTGTTTTCCCATAATCACCACGCTGGGCAGGCAGGTTGGTAATCGCAGTTTCCGCCAGTACGTAGGATGCCGCTGCTGCCCATCATCCGGTAGGATTCCTCTTCGTCGACTCTTAAGCCTTCCCGTGGGATGAGTGGCAGCGGCACTATTCTCAGCCGGTACCACATGGCATCTAATATAGTAAAATTGTTTAATAATGTGTTTTGTGTAAGACTGACTGACTGGTACATACATACATACATTCACATCTGTTTCCCCGAAGGGGTAGACAGAGACATATTATACGCCCACACTTTGCCAATTATATAGTTAGTCCCACGTAATAGGTGGCGAGCCTATTGCCGCTTACCGGGCACTGTTATGTTCGCCAGAGCCTCGTCCGTTGATAGGCAGGTGTACCACTTGCAGGTGAGGTTGGCTTGGGCTCCCCAGGTCTTGGTACGATCCCTAAACACCCTGTCTGGTATATCTCCCGTTAAAGATTTTCTTCGTGATGATTGTTAAGTTGGTTGGCAGACAATTCTTTTTAATTAAAAAAAATATGTTATAACGTAGGTAAGTTATAACTCATTGTGACACTACCGCAGTGCTGATATGCTACCTTATAAGCTAAAACTATATATTGCTGTTGAATTATTTGTATTACTTTTGAAGTGCTATATAGTTTTATGTTTCTATTTGACAAATAAAATTAACTAAATAATATTTTCAAACAGTTCGGACAGTTTTATAGAACATTGTTTATAACTTATATGTAATACAATAAATTTTGTCATCATGATATCATAGCATTATCCCGGTTGCCCTAGACTTAAGCTTAGGGCCCAGGGTCTGCACACTGATTTAATCAGATTTGACTGACTTTCAGTTTCATGAGGGACTGCCGTCTGACCTCGGCAACCCAGAGAGAAACATCATTATATGGTTAAACCAGCTGTCAGTCTTTTAGAAGGATTCCTAATAACGACTGCCATAATTGTTCATGACAGCCCGGACCAACGGCTTAACGTGCTTTTCGAGGCATGGAGCAAGCGATAATTACGCATATAACTTCGAAAAGCAATGACTTTTCCATTACAATATACTTTGTGAATACATAAATAATTATAATAATAACGTCCTAATATTTAATACGAACGAAGTTTAGCTTTTACGATGTAACCGACTAGGCCGTATGACCTAAAATTTTGATGCAGGTATTTGAAAGTCTTATAGGATATTTAGATTTAGGCCTTAAAAAAGGTCAATGGCAATCATTGAACTCAATGAGTGTTTGAATGAGTTTCTATACAGCGTATAAATTGTAAGTAAGGCAAAAGCTATTTACGTATAGTAGCTAAATTTACGTATTTTTTTGGTATATGGTAGGAGTCTAGAACATAAAGTAGTCTAAGACTTTCTAGGCTTCAAATTAAATTCAAACCTTATTGAAATCAAATTACTTAAATTTTAAAAAAAATAATAGTTTTTTTACATCGGTACGTTTTTTGAAACTACCCTTTTTTCCTAGTCATATTGTTATGAAGTCTTACAAACTAATATATATATATAGTACTATTTAGTATAATATTAGAAATGATTGAGGTATTATTGACTCAACAGGAAAATTCTATAGCTCTTTGTTTAACTGAACCTTTGACCCGTATGCGTCTGATGAAATGCAATCAACCATCAAATCACTACCCATTGACGGTGGAATCAGCTATCTGCAATGCGATCCTATTCAATATCGTCCAAATATGTCAAGATCATCGACACGAATGAAGGTTCCACGTTGATTATACCAGCAAAAGCCTTATTAAGTCCACTGTTGAACAATAGCCTCCCCAATTACATTCTATTTAATCATCCTCATCATCGTGGTGATCCACAAGGCGCCCATCTGGGCAGGCGGTTCGGTGATCGCAGATCAAGTCAGTACGTCAGTTTAATCACTCTCCAACCTAAGGTTGCCTGGAAGAAGTCGCTTTAAGCGATAAGGCCGCCAATTGTAATGTTTTGTTTTATTTTTAATTTGGTGTACAATAAAGAATTTCCTATCTATCTACGTAGAATGCCGAGTGAGGTTTCTTCTCTTCTTCTTCGTCGTGCAGGCTTTTTCAGAAATTAGACGACCCATGCGTACATTTTGCTAAGGAGGGTGAGATCTGGATTACTCCAGCCTTCCCAGATCCTCCAGAAATCCTATCAGCGCATTAACGTCGCTGAAGGCTTCCGGAAGGCTGTCTGGTTCCGAGTGAGGTTTATTCATACAAAACCCTTGTGGGTGTTTCGGCGCGGGTTGGGGCAGTGCCCTCTGGCCGCGGTTTCTTGCGGCGCCCGTAAATACGGGCACGTCGTTGGGGTAGCCGATTGGTAAAATCCGGGGGTGTCACGTCCGGCAGTGCTGCGATCAAGCCCTGGGGCGATCAGCTAGCGTGGTGTCAGGTATTCAGGATGGCGTCAGGTACGTAGAATGAAATTGCTACCCGTCATTCGGTAAGATTTCTCTTTGTCAACTCTTACAACTCCCAGTAAGATGAGAGTCAGTTTTTTCGTTTACACCCCGTAAACGAAAAAACTAATGTCATTAAACACAGTCAATTTCACTTGTTTTAAGAACTAGCAGGACAGATAACAGTATGTATTTTTTGCGAGATATGGACTCACTCGTTTATATTATTTGTCAGTGTCACGTAATGAAATAAATCAAGTTATTCAAAAGAGCCCTTTCCTGGGATTTTCGTTATAGTTTTATTTAGTTATTTAATAAAAGACAAAATAATTTTCAATGCCCCATCTTAAATGTACAATTACATTTTCCCGCAAAAAAATTCAACGGTAAATTTGGTGATCGTTTCGCGTAATAATGTTATTACTTTCTTTTTGGAATATAATTTTAAATTATATATTCCTTCTGGCTTATATTACTTTAGCGATAGACGATTTTCTTTTCCCAGCACCCACTCACTTTGGGATCCATATTTAGCTTTTAAAATAAAGGTAGGAACACTGATTAGCTGTTTTATAATGCAGGGTGATCACTTCCTCTCGGGCAATCCAACAGCGAGCGGAATCTCACAAATTATTTTGCTGTCTTGTAATATCTCTTGATATTTTTCTTTTATTCATTACATTTTATTTATTATCACTTTTGTAACAGAGCAGCGGTGGCGAGACCAAATGACTGCAATGCAGAGGGTCTCAGGTTCATGTTCTAGTCACCTAGTACTTTTCGAAGTTATGTGGATAATTCTAGCTTGCTCCGTACATCGGATGGCATGTTAAGCCGTTGGTCCTAGATTTTAATGAACATAGATGTTGACGCCATAGATGGCAGTCTATTTCAGGACGTATTTTTCTTTTTAAATAATGGCTTAGTGTGTTTAGCGCATTTAACCAGTGTCAAGTAAGAGATATATTAATAACATAAAAATCATAGTAAAAGAGAATGAGTGGTGATAAAGATGATAGATGGAATATTAGATGCCTTCCCCTTAATCCCCTTGAGTCCTCAGTAAAGATGTGGGACTATACTTAGATCTCACATGGACTTCTTGAAAGAATTTTTAAAGATATATAGCACTGTTTTGTTTCATTTACTCATATACCTTCACAAACACTTAACGGTTAATAATCCACCGTTATTACACATTAATGTTCGATATATCAGCAAATTAGGATCTAATTCTCCCATAAACAGAATACAGAAAGCGCACAACATAATCTCGGTCAAAAACTGTGACATGTTTAGGCACAGTCTCATTAAATTTAAAACAGTATTAAAAACTATCTTAAACTGATGTATTTAGTCACTCTCATCGTTTTATGTAAGTACATCTAGGAATTGTTAATTTATATTACACGTTAACTATTACATTGGTTTTTACACTTCTTATCAATTTATTACTTAATCTGTTATAGTATTGTTATGTTGAAGCTTTTATAATTGTTAAGTTTAAACTTGTGTCTCAACGGATAAGGATAAACAAAATGTGTTTTTTGTATTTAGTTTGCTATACCTTGTTATTTCTTCGCATATAAATGTCGAGGCAACTTGTAATGGAAACTGCACTATTGTTTGAGCCATTAACTTTTGTGTATGATCATTGTCTTTGTGTGAGTTTTGTAAGTTGTCCTAATTATAAATAAATAAATAAATATCACAAGTTTTAGAAAATAAAACAAAACTGCAGACATGACGTTTCACTTTACCGCCAAGAAACTTTTAGGACGCTAGTGCCTTCTAATATCCTGACAGGTAGTTTAACCATAGAATGATGTTTCTCTCTGGGTGGTGGAGTTTAGATGGCAGTCGCTCTGTACAATAACTGAAATTCACCAAAAAACTGGTAAGACCATTTAGCAGACCTGAGCTAAAGTCATACCGAGATAATTCTATGACGACGAATTTTTGTAACTTTATTTTATTTTGAATAAACTACTAAATAGCACCTAAAGAGCTAGTTTAGGTGCTATTGAGTAGGTAATTGGAAATAAATAATAATTATATATATTTTCTGACAATTACACCGATTATCTAGTTCCAAAGATAAGTGTTATTAAGAACTTGTCTTATTGATACTAAATAATGGAGAAAACATACATACTTTTTTTTGAGTAAATGCATTCTTAAAATACATAGAAAAACACCCAGACCAGATAAAATATTCATGTTATGCACACAAAAAATTGTCCTGTGCGGAATCGAACCCACGTCCCCAGGATCAGAGTGCGTGTATACTGCCTTTACGCCATATCGGTCCTCATAAAACAGAAGTCAGAAATAACCTCCAAAGTTTTGCAGTGATCTCAAAGTACACAAATATCCATCCCTAAACGTGATCGTATGTGTATAATTTAATGTTTGCTTGCGTACTGAAAACATAACATAATTTAAGCCTTTGTGAAATACAGGCCTACACGTTAACATCCTTGACCCTAAACGGCAACGAATATTGATAAGTCATTACAGGTAAAACTCTTATGTAAAAGACTTTCGTCTAAAGATATTACTGTTATGCTATAAAACTTGCGCGGTCAATATAATTTAGCAAAAAGGATAATTTATCTTTATTTATTTAGGATACATGAGTCACATGGGTCACAGGGGAATTTTAGTCTCCTATTAAAGTAATCAAAAAATATATTAAACCGCGATCAATATTGTTAAAATGTCCTTTATTCGGATAGCATACTCGTCTAAATAGAAGAAAATAATATAATAAACACATGACAGATAAGAATCATAATCAAAGAAAGTCTCGAGTAGGCGAATAAGTACATAACAATATGATATTATTAACATACATACATACATTCACGGCTATTTCCTCGATGGGGTAGGCGGAGGCATATTATACGCCCACACTTCGCCAATTGTATAGTTGGTCCCACGTAATAGGTGCATCCTATTGCCGCTTACCGGGCACTGTTATGTTCGCCAGAGCTTTGTCCGTTGATCGGCAGGTGCACCATTTGCAGGTGAGGTTGGCTTGGGCTCCTTAGTTCTTGGTAGGATCCCTATACACCTGATAATATTATTAAAAAGTGTGCAAAGTTAATGTCTTCATACAAAATCAACATAAATAAATATTTTCTGGCCATAACAATTGGAACTAAATAATTCTGGCCAATTATTTAGTTCCAAGATGAGTATCATTAAGAACTTTTGTTATGTATACAAAATAACAGATAAACATACATAAATATTTTTTATTTGTTAATACATACTTAATATATTTACATCGGAAAACTCCCGCAAGACCAGAACCACTATTCATGTTTATGCACACAAAAATTTGTTCTGTGCGGGAATCGAACCCACAACCTGAAGTGCGAAGTGCGTTGTACTCGCCACCACGCCATATCATTCGTCGTCAAAAGAATATAGTTTCAAAAGTACAACTTACAAGTCGCGTATAAACTCAATTTTCTTTCACGGATTTACTTATCATTGCAATCGCCAGTTGTTAATGTTTTATTGGAAAACTGTCTGATACAGTTCCAATTAAATTCTCTTCGAATGTACCGGCACAGTTTTATTACTGAGACTTCAGACTTAGGAGACGGATGGATTTATTGAGTTCTATTGGTTTAGTATTACAATGTCCTAAACAAAGTTAGTTAGAAAGGTTTTTACGATTTACAATAAACTCGAATTGATGGTAAATGCCTTGAAGGGACTTTGTGAAGTTATTTTAAAGCAATATAGAAAGCTATTAGTGTATTTAATTGTTTACACTCAATACTAAAATTACACAGTAGTTACAAGAAGTTAGTTTATAATACGCAACAATAGGAATGAACTATAGATGCTTGGTCCTTGGATATAATAAAATATAAAGTTTTTGCTTTAAGTAAAGTTGATTGAAATGAAGCCAAAGGTCTCATTCTATCATTATACATCGGCAGGAAGTTCATCTTCAAACTTTAGAAACAAAAGTAGCGTGCACAGTTTAAAATAAACACTCTGCCACGTATCATTGGGTTCAAAAATAGGCTCCATGGTTTTCCTGAGAGATTACAGTGTGTGGCTCTTTAAAAAGGGTGAAATAGTAAAACAGTTTTTTAAACGAAGCAAAAGCCTGGTATTGCTATCGTTCGTAGGCTGCGGTGATCACAGGGGGGCCGCTTGCTGGAGTGCTGACTTGTGGTATGAAAGAAATTGTTCATTTTTAAATATAATTTCGCTTCACATAAATATTTGTCTTTTATAGAAGGATATGTTGACAATAGCACAGACTGGTTCTCTTGTGAAATAGTCCAAGTGTTTATTCTTAAGGATCTTGTGTGAGGGTATTGCGTTTTTCAAATACGCCTCAATTCCGATTTTCGACCGGGTACCTAATCTCCAACTTGTCAGCAATACACGCTTGCTTCGTTTTAAAAAAAATCTCTAAACCAAAATCACTTTTGACCTATAATGGTCGTGTCTCGTTTTAAGCTTATGTTTGTCTGAGACAGGAGACACTGCTTTTGGGGGGTCTTAGGCGGCGTGGGCAGGGGGCCGCACAAGGAGGTAGGGGGGGCACTTTACATTGCGCCTCTCTGAGGAAGTTCTCCCGGTACTGTTCAAGGGGGACGTTGGCCTCGGGCGGGCGGTGCCAGAAGCTATTAACTCAAGCACTGGCTCTTTCTTCGCCCCTATTCAACAGCGGAGGGCGTCGTCGGAAGTTTTTTAGTGGGTAGAACTGCTGTGGTCGCGTCGGCCGCAGTGAGCCCCACACTCCCTCTCGGTCCCCCTACTGGCCGGAAGGCAGTCTGTAAACAGCATTTTTTTACCGACGATAAAAAAGGGGACACTGCTTTCTATTCACGTAGAAGTTATTTTGAGACTTATACTAAAAAACATTACTAGATAGGGGCTTCAATATGAAATACTACACTCTCAAGGGAATAATTATTCATGAGCATTTTACATAGTACTTCTAGCCCTTATAGTGGTAATTATAATTATTACATACATACATACAATCACGCCTGTTTGCCTATTGCCGCTTATCGGGTACTTTTATGTTCGCCAGAGCCTCGTCCGTTTATCGGCAGGTGCACCACTTGCAGGTGAGGTTGGCTTAAGCTCCTCAGATCTTGGTAGGAGGGTATACACCCTTATTATTATTATTAGTATTAAATATTTGCAACCAGGTGGACTATTTCTTATATCTGCCAAGCATAATGGCATATAAATACAAGTAAGTATTAAACAAAGTTTAACAAAGTTTCGTTTTCGTTAAATTAGAGTGAGCACTCTGGACCCATGTTGTGTCGTAAATGTAAAAATTTATACATATCTTCATGTAATAGACAGTGATTTTCAAAAGTGGAACTTTCCTAATAGTTAATTTGACTTAAATAACTAATTAACGAAAACTTATTAGGTTACAAAACAGTACGGGCGGAGTGCGCCGTGAAAATCTGTATATGAACTCCTTTATAGATCGTAGGTTTCCACACAGGATATTTTTTGAACATAGATAAGTGTCTTTTACTACGCGTCTTCTGTGAATTATAAGTATGTACTTATATATCATAAGTAAGTTCATATCATAGGTAAGTACCTATGTTATGATGTTAAAGTTGTTTAGTTCATATGCAAAAAAAGAGCCAATACGAGCCATAGCTCAAGCCAAATTCACCTGCAAGTGGTGCTCCTGCCGATCAAGGAACGAGACGCGATCATATAATATCCCAGTAAGCGGCAATAGGCTATTACGTGAGATCAACAATATAACTGACAAAGTGTTGGCACATAATATGCCTCTGCCTACCCCTTCGGGGAAATAGGATTGATGTTATGTATGTTTGTTTATGCAAAATAAAATATAAATTAGTTATTTACATATTAAAGACTAGGCACGCCCCATTTGCTTCGGTAGATATTTATTAAATTATTTACATTTTGGGTCACATTTTAAGTAGTTTTTATAGGAATCTCTTATTTAAATCGCCTAACAATATAATAAAAAGCCTATTATACTCATAAAGGTATTATATTGTATAGGTTGTATTGTATAAAGGTATTCTAAATAGTTTTTTCTATTTGTGATATATTTTTTCAAAAACTGCGGGCTGAAATCGCTGATCTTCTGTAGAAACGATTATAATATATATATAATAATGTTTAGTAAACGCTTATGGCATTGCTGTAGCTAGTGAAATTACATTATAAGAATTGTCTTCAATTCCACTTTTTATATCTGTGGACCTGAACGTTTTCTTCGTCATTTTTACAATGTTAATAATTTGTATTTCAATAGTATTCGTCACAACAGCAAAAAAAGGGCATTGCTATAAAGAAAGTGTACTCATTATTTCAAGAATGCCAAAGTAAGGATACCGAAACGGCGGCATTGGAAACTCAAGTCGCCTTAAAAATAAAATATCAATTGGAAAAGTCAGGAAAGGCCACAAGCGATAAAGAGTGGTCTCTTCCCGACAATTCACTTTATATACCGGAATAAAACTTTATGTACCATTGAAGCTATTATTACAAGCCTAATGGCAGTAAGTGGCAGAATTAGGAATTTCGAACAAATTGGCAACTCAGGAATTAAAAAAATATCTTCATATCGGTTTTAAGTCAGTAATAAATCATCATGCCATATTTGGCTGTCTGTCTGTTAGCAAAGAGCATCTTAATGTTAGAATTAATTATAGAAACCGAAAGATAGATAAAATTAAATTTATATTTTTTTGGGTAACAAGAATAGTAACCTAACCTTATTACCCACAAAGGTAAAGGTACTACTTTTAACATCTTTTAATTAGCATGACTTGAAATGTGGGTATGCCTGTCTGCAATCTTAGCAAATAATATTTAAGGGTACATATTTATCAAAACGGGAATATTGATAAATCAAAACATTCATTTTTAGGTGAATACCTATGAAAATTAATATTTAATGTATATTAATTTTAATGACTCACTGCCAGTGAAATGGTTTAATTATACCGAACTAAAAGAAAAACACTATCAGAGAAACTATATTAGTATCAAAATAAATTCGCAGTATATTCCCACAACGATATCAAAGATAATGAAAATGGAAAGCCACTTTGTAAGATTTGACATCAAAATGGCGAAGTGGCCACGAGTGCTCGAATGACGCTTTAAGTAGCAAGTTTCATAGCCACCTTTGCGGTTTTTAAGGTTTGTTTGAAAGCATGCGACAAAACATAAACTCTTATAACTAAGAAAGCAGGTAGCTACTGATATACTTAGTTTAACGCTTTATAGGTTCCTTGTTAAAGAACCCTCTATAAAAAGAACTTTACATAAGTTTTTTATTATACCACAAAGTAGCACCAAAGCAAGCGGCCTGCCTGACGGAAAGTGGTCACCACGGCCTATCGCTCGCAACACCAGAGCTAACTAAAAACCGTTTCATTCCCGTTTTTAAGATCCTCGTGCTGTGATTTACAAATGTCCATTAGAAGCTTACTCCGCTTAAATAGGTTCAGATTCAGCAATACCCCGTCTCTGAGCCTTATGTACTTCGGAACAAGGCGAAGAGAAGGCTCAATTGTTTTCCCACAGATACCAACTTTACAAACTGTATAAGCTTATGTGCATTTGTTTTCGTTCTACTAAAACAAACTGATATTGTCAACGAAACCATATAAGGTAATCTATTTAAATGAAACCATATAAAAAAAGGATAAATTTAGCAATAAAAATATTACAAAACGAGTGGCAGATGGGAACACACCAATGGCAGCCAGTACAAAAGGTGCTATTTCTCAGAATCGTCATTAGTCTTGCCGGCGCCAGCGGGCCATATCGATTTTATCATTTCCCTACACTCCGTTTAATCTTATTGAATAATATTTTAACTTAATCGCCTATTGGGCAGGAAAATTGTTTTCAAATTGTCGTGTTTGAGCCGAAATCGTTTTGGGTTAAATACATTTGATTCGTTCGAATAGTCCAGTTTAGTTAAGATTTTTATTAGTCGAGTTAGTTTTTATTCTGCAACGAAGTCCAGTAGGTATTATTTCCAGGAGTAGACGAATGTAGACTGATGATATTTGATGAAACCGGATGATCAAAATAAAGGAGATAAAACTATTTATTTACCTTACAAAAAAATAGGATTTATACAGTAATACAAAAATTGTCCTATGGCAACGGCAACTGTTTATATTAAATAACTAGATGAATAAACCCATTTGGTTTTTTTAAAGAAAATATTTTTTTATGCAGCCCCGTTCCTCCCCGAACCAAGTAGAGCTTTTACTATAGGCCAATAAGCACTTCCCACATAACATGTGAGAATAGTACCCGGCCTTTAGGATTGCGAAGATTGAAAGTCAGATAATATCTTAATAATAATTAGCTGGTTAGCAAATCTAATTCAGCGAGTCATTGAATTAATCTCTTCGAAAGCCCATCAAATAATCGAATCACTTCTACAACATATAATATTTACTGAATTTTAAGCAGATCAGAATATTATGACTCGTGATCGAGTACGTGTATTGTACTGGCCATTATCCTACATGGATTACCGCATACATTGTCACTGCATTGCGCTCTACATCCCGACTGTTATATGCCAATAATTATTACTGTATAAATAATTATAATCGCTTCGCCCAATACTATGTGATGAGCGAAAGGGTTCTATCTAGGAGCATATGTGGAGTTAGTTAAGGAATAGATATTTTGGTTGAAGTTGTATGAAAAGCTCCTTTCTTTTCGGTCATAAATTCATCTAATGACCTTCTCCCGCTGTGAGTGGAGCGGGAGGGTGTGCCAGACCTTTACTGACTAAAAACCATCCATGTTCCTTCTTGAGCCTGCAGAGTCCCGAGGCCGCAATAACCCTTTCGAACAGTTCCACAGCATGAAAAGCACCTGTAACAGGAAAATTTAAGTACGGTTTGCTTTTTGTCATGGTACAGGCATGTATTGAGAAAAGATAAAGGATATGTGGCGAGAAAATGATAAAAGACTAAAGGAGGGTCCGAAAATAAGTAGAATTGAGTGTGTGAAGGATTAATGACCGATGGATCGATAGATGGGTAGAAGAGTTGCCAAGGTGAGTAAATAAATAAAGATTTGTCCTGTGTGGGAATCGACCGCACGACCTCAAGAACTGAGTGCGAGGGTTAACGCCACCACGTTAGAATGAACATGCAACCTCTAAATAAACTATGCGCCTAGCAGAAGGCTGAAGTTCATTACCAGTGACTGCGGCGGTATATATTGACACATATTCTACACCTAATCTGAAATTTCAAAGCAAAATATATTGAAAAATGTCTGCAACGGAATCCATTGTCGCTAGCTATGCCTATTGCCAACTAGAATAATCTCTATCAACTCAGTGCATAAAAAATATTCTAGCCAAAATATGTTGTGTTTTTGGCGTTGAGTAAGGTGAAGTAAGGTCGCCAACAGCTCCCTAAAGAAACGCAATGCGAAAAACTTGTGTCGTAATCTGTGCTAAATTTTTTCAGGGTCAACGAAGCCTCAGTGATAATACCATAATTCGCAACAGTACGAACAATATTGTATATTCAATCACTTTTAAACTGCATAGCATACAGTCAAATTGTTTAATCATATTGATATTTTGTGTATTACTGAACATTGGCTAAATTGTAACCAGCTCATGTTCAATTTCAACAGTCACCTCTTAGGTAGTTCGTTCTGCAGGATGTGGTGCTATACATGGCGGATCATTAATTATAGTAAATAAACAGTTTAAATTCAAGGAGCGCCATGATATAGTCAATCTCTCTGTTGAACGTATTATAGAAATGGCCTGTATAGAAATGCAGCAGTTTATTGTATTGAGTGTGTACAGACCGCCTTCAGCTTCATATGATTTATTTGAAGGTATTATGGAAAAAGCCTTAGGAAAATTTTGTAAAAGTAATAAAAAAGTTATTGTGTGTGGAGATTTTAATGTTAATTTGTTAGAGTGTTCCAGTCCATGTACAAGATTAAAGGCACTTTTTAAATCTCATAATTTGGTTAATTTGTTTCTGGAGCCAACAAGAATTACTGCTACTTCTGCTACTTGCTTAGATAACATTTTTACAAATATTATGCTAAGTGATGATAACAATAAAAAAATTATTAATCAATTAGATTCAGATCATTGCGGACAACAAATGTCTTTTATTTGTAAAAATGAAACTGTAGCTAAAAAAACTATTACATTTGTACCAAAAACCAATAATCGTTTTGAGAGGTTTAACAGTAAATTATTATGCTATAGTTTACCTTTTATAGATAAAAGCTGTGACCCAAATTTTTTATATAATGATTTTTTCAGCAGCTTTTCTAACACATTTAAATCAATATTTACTCCCAGAACGGTTAAGGTAAATAATAAAGCTACCTTTAGTGAATGGGCTACTCCTGGGCTACATAAATGTAGAAAGAGGCTGTATGAACTGTATAATGAGAAAAAATTAAACAACAGTGAACAATTTTATAATTATGTAAGAAAATATTCTAAAATATTTAGAAAAGCATGTCATACGGCAAAGTCTTATTATTTAAGCTCTAAAATAAAAAATTGTGATGATAAGATTAAAATGACCTGGAATATTATTAATAGTGAAACGGGAAAAAGTAAAAATTATAATACTGAGTTTAAACTCAACATTGATAAAAAAACTCTTACATCTGACTTAGATGTAGCCAATGCTTTTGAAAACTTTTTTACTAATATTCCAGTGTCTATCACAAAAGCTTTAAATTGTTTGCCCACTTTAGCGGAGTCTATTTTGAAAGATAACGTGAATATATGTACAGTAGATTTTACTTTTAGTCATGTTACATCTATGGATATAATTAAGACATTCAATACTCTTAGTGTTAAGAAAGCTGCAGACCTCTGGGGCAATTCCATCGTAGTTACCAAGCCTATCATTGTTTCGGTGGCGCACAGTTTGGCTCTAATATTTAATAAATGTGTAGATTGCGGCAAATTTCCCGATCTAATGAAAGAAAGTAAAATCATTCCATTATATAAATCAGGCAGTACAACAGACCCAACAAATTTTCGACCTATCTCAGTGCTGCCTACATTTAGTAAAATTTTTGAAAAACTTATTTACAATCAGATGTTAATATTTTTCAATAAAAATGGATTAATGCATTCGAAACAATTTGGATTCACTAAGGGTCGCTCTACAACCGATGCAGGTGTTGAGCTTTTAAAACATATATTTGATGCTTGGGAAAATTCTTTGGACGCTTTAGGTATTTTTTGCGATCTGTCCAAAGCTTTTGAATGTGTTCCTCATGAAGCATTGATAAAAAAATTAGAATATTACGGAATAAGAAACTCCGCATTGGATCTTCTCACTTCATATCTAAGTGATAGGATTCAAAGGGTTGAGGTTAATGGAAAGCGATCTCAGGGGTCTGTTGTAAAAATGGGGGTACCGCAGGGCTCGATTCTCGGTCCGTTTTTGTTTTTGATTTATATTAATGATTTGCCATATTTTATTAAAGAAAACCACGAGATAGTTTTGTTTGCTGATGATACATCATTATTGTTTAAGTTAAAACGAAATCAGAATTTAGACGAAGTAAACAGTGCGATCTCGAAGGTGGTGCACTGGTTTGACGTTAACAATTTGCTATTAAATGGGGCTAAAACGAAATGTATTAAATTCGTGATGCCTAACGTCAGACAGGCAAACTCTACTATTATGGTAAAGGAGGATGAGTTGACCCTTGTGGATACTACCAAGTTTTTAGGGATTACTTTAGACTCTAAGCTACAGTGGGGCCCACATATTGGTGAATTGTCGAGTAGACTTAGCTCTGCAGCATTCGCGGTAAAGAAAATTCGCCAATTAACAGACGCTGTAACAGCTAGGCTAGTTTATCATAGCTATTTCCATAGTGTTATGTCCTATGGTATTCTTCTGTGGGGTTGTGCCGCAGACATTCAAACTATCTTTGTGCTGCAGAAGAGGGCTATTCGAGCAATTTATAATCTCCCGTGTGGACATTCACTAAGGGAAAAGTTTAAAGAAATTGGTATTTTGACAGTGGCCGGTCAATTCATTTATGATAACCTGGTTTATGTACATAAGAATACTGATCAATTTAGTAAGAAAAGCTGTATACATAACCTAAACACAAGGAATAAGCATAAATTAGTTGTACCTGCCACTAGGCTCCAAAAGATAAACAAATCTTTTAAAGGTCAATGTGTACGATTCTACAATAAAATCCCAAGCAACATACAGCAATTGAGCCTAAATAAATTTAAATTAACCATAAAACACAAGCTGTCTTCAAAGGGATACTATTCTATTAAAGACTATATGGCAGATAAAAATGCTTGGGATTAAACTGCCGTTTCATACAGGCTATTCTAATATGAATGACTTGAAAAAATAAATATTGTTAAGGTTATGTTATATTGCATTGTATAGCTTCACAGACAAATGAAGATTGTAATTCTAGTACCAAACTAATGGACATATTTAAAAGAGCAAAGCCTGTGAGTTTCTTGCCAGTTCTTCTTACAGAGCGGTGGCTCGGAACTGGCACTTAGATTCACTTACACTTAATTATTTTTTGTTTTTAAATTGTTTTTTTGCATGTAAGTGAATCTAAGCTTCGTGATTTAGTGTAATATTATTTCGAATGTATTTTTTTTTCATTTGTAATCATGACGTTTTCAAGTACTATGTATAATAGTTTATGAAATAAATAATTTTTTTACTTTTACTTTTACTTTTGGATAGATGTTTCTATTATGGATGGGTGTAACGTGCAAGGGACTGCTTGTCTAAATAGGGTGTTAGTGAACTTACTGGTTTATCCATAGAATGATGATTCCTAGGTTTCAGAGGTCAGACAGCAGTTGTTCTATGTAATAACTGAAATTCAGCCAAATCTGGGGCAACCGGGATAGTGCTCGGATATGATGGATTACAAAATTAAATAGTGGTGCTACAAACCAAGCGTAAACAGTGGTGTCCAGTAATTTTTATCATATGCTTTTGTTGTAGCGAACTCAGAATGACTGGTTAATTCTTTGAATTCTAAACCTACCTGTGTATTTTTTGCGGGTTGGAAGAAAAAAACTTTTATAGCTTAAGTTACGCGACCATTAATAATAATAAGCGATGATTGTTCCGATAGTGGTTACGAAAGCGAAGAGTTTCGGCCAATATCTTAAGAAGCTCAAGCTAGGTAGCTGGGTTAAGGGTCAGATACAAAAGGCAGTGCTTTACGCGATGCGGCGCGCATTTTCAGGAGGTGTCTCTCTCTGCAGCCCTAGGTTTTAATATTTTTTACAGTATTGTAAGTTAAAAAAAAATCTTTTTTTGAGTTTTTGTTAAAACTTAAATAATGCGTAAATTATATAAATATGTGTTAATAATAAAGATTTATTATTATTATTAATTCTTCTCTAGCTTAGTCGCCTGCCCGCAGTGAATGTGTGCGTTAGTTTTATATGAAGGTATATGAGAGCTTTATTAAACTTAAACAAATTTGTTTTAGCTAAAATATTTTTTGCCGTGTGGCGCCGGCCTAGAATAGCGTCACCCCCTCTCATCTCATGGGGAGTCGTAGGAGTCGACGAAGAGAAATAGGACCGGATGATGGGCAGCAGCGCCATCCTGCGTACTGGCTGGAACTGCGATCACCAACCCGCCTGCCCAGCGTGGTGATTACGGGCAAATACCCCTAATAGAATGGCACATACACACAAACGGCCCCCAGTCCCCGGCGGCCCCGCTATTCCAGATTACGGTAGCGGTCTTGGTAACGGCGGGGCAGGGGGTGCAAAGAATCACCGGCAGAGATCCGGCTACCATCCTAAACGACTTCTGCACCTGGCAACCTACAACACACGCACACTGAGGACTGATGAGAAGATTGACGAGCTGGAAGAGGAAATAGAGCAGTTGCACTGGGACATTATCGGGTTATCTGAAGTCCGAAGACAGGGGGAGGATACGGTAATCCTCAAGTCCGGCAATCTGCTCTACCACCGGGAGGGCGACCACCTGTCCCAAGGTGGTGTCGGTTTTATAGTCCGGAAGTCCATCCGTAACAACATCGTGTCTATAAAGAGTGTGTCGACTAGGGTAGCGTACCTAATACTCAGAATCACCAAACGGTATTCGCTGAAGGTAATTCAGGTCTACGCACCGACCTCGACACACCCTGATGAGGACGTAGAGTTATTGTATGACGACATTTCTGCCGCCATACATACTTCACCAACTCACTACACGGTTGTTATGGGGGATTTCAACGCAAGGCTAGGCCAGCGAATTGGTGACGAGCAGAAAGTGGGGCAATTTGGAGTAGGGCGAAGGAACCAAAGGGGCCAGCGGCTAGCGGATTTCATGGAGAAGGAGGGACTTTTTATGATGAACTCCTTCTTCAAGAAACCTCCGCAGAGAAAATGGACCTGGATGAGCCCTGATGGTTTCACGAGGAATGAGATAGACTTTATCATGACCACTAAGCGGCAAATATTCAATGATGTCTCTGTAATCGCTAGGGTGAAAACCGGCAGCGATCACCGAATTGTAAGAGGCACATTGAATATAAATGTCAAGCTTGAAAGGTCCCGCCTGATGAAGTCTACGCTCCGACCCTCAGTTGCCCATATTCAAAACCCCGAGTACTTTCAGATCGAGCTTCAAAATCGCTTCGCAGGTCTAGAGGACTGCGTGTCCGTCGACGACTTAAGTAGCGGGCTAGTTGAGACTGTCCACGCGGTGGGGTCCAAATTTTACAAGACCAGACCCCGAAATAAAACCCAAAAATTATCGACTGAGACTCTTGATCTCATGGAAGCACGACGACATATGCGATTGCAGTCTTCAGCAGATGCATTCTCTTACCGGCGTATCAATAGACAGATCACGAAATCCTTGCGACTTGATATTCGCAGATTCAGTACTACGTGTATTGAAAATGCAATAGAGAGGAATAAGGGTTCGAAAGTGTTCGCACGAGATCTGTCTATTGGCCAGAGTCAGTTAACGCAGCTGAAGACCAACAAGGGCAATCTAGTCACGTCGAAACCTGAGATCATGAGGGAAATCGAAGGGTTTTATGGGCAGTTATATACTAGTACGCAGGATCCCGCTACTTGTTTGGCTAAAGATCCTAGAGCCAAACTAACCAGGCACTACACCGAAGACATCCCGGACGTCAGCCTATACGAGATTAGGATGGCCCTGAAACAGCTGAAGAACAACAAGGCACCGGGTGAAGACGGGATGACAGCAGAGCTTCTGAGAGCGGGTGGTACACCGGTACTAAAGGTACTTCAGAGGCTCTTTAACACCGTCATCCTCGAGGGACGTACGCCACAGGCGTGGGCCAGTGGCGTGGTTGTACTTTTCTTCAAAAAAGGTGACAAATCTCTTTTGAAGAATTATAGGCCAATCACGCTACTGAGCCACGTCTATAAGTTGTTTTCACGGGTTATCACGAACCGTCTCGGTCATAGGTTTGACGACTTCCAGCCTCCCGAACAAGCCGGTTTCCGAAAAGGCTTTTCAACCATGGACCACATACATACGCTGCGGCAGGTTATACAGAAGACCGAGGAGTATAACCAGCCACTTTGCTTAGCGTTTGTGGACTATGAAAAGGCCTTCGATTCGATCGAGACTTGGGCAGTGTTTCAGTCCCTGCAGCGATGCCGCATTGACCATCGGTATATTGAAGTGTTGAGAAGTTTATACAAAAACGCCACCATGTCCGTACGCGTACTAGACCAGCACACGAATCCTATCCTCCTGCGGAAGGGCGTGAGACAGGGAGATGTCATATCTCCGAAACTGTTCACTGCTGCCCTGGAGGATGTTTTCAAAATGCTGGACTGGGGAAACTACGGCATCAACATAAATGGCGAGTATATGTCTCACCTTCGATTTGCCGACGATATAGTGGTCATAGCGGAGTCGCTTGTGGATCTGGGCACAATGCTCGAAGACCTCGACAGAGCTTCCCAAAGGGTAGGTCTCAAAATGAACATGGACAAGACGAAAATTATGTCGAATGTCCATGTTAAGCCTATCCCAATAATTATTGGAGGCTCGGCTCTCGAAGTTGTCGACGAATATGTATACCTGGGACAAAAAGTCCAAGTGGGTAGGTCCAACTTCGAGAAAGAGGTCAATCGTCGAATCCAGCTCGGTTGGGCTGCGTTCGGGAAACTGCGCTATATCTTCTCGTCAAAAATACCTCAGTGTCTTAAGACAAAAGTCTTTAACCAGTGTGTGTTGCCAGTGATGACGTACGGTACTGAGACTTGGTGCCTGACTATGGGCCTCATTAGAAAGCTCAAAGTCGCTCAGCGTGCAATGGAGAGAGCTATGCTCGGAGTGTCCCTACGTGATCGAATCAGAAATGAGGAAATCCGTAGGAGGACTGGAGTGACCGACATAGCGAGGCGAGTTTGCAGGCTGAAGTGGCAATGGGCGGGGCACATAGCTCGAAGAACCGACGACCGATGGGGCGTCAAGGTTCTGCAATGGCGACCGCGAACCGGTAAACGTAGTAGAGGACGGCCTCCCACGCGATGGACCGATGATCTGGTCAAGGCGGCGGGAAGCCGATGGATGCAGGCGACTCAGGATCGCTCAATGTGGAAATCTATTGGGGAGGCCTATGTTCAGCAGTGGACGTCAGATGGCTGAGATGATGATGATGAAAATATTTTTTAACAAATGAATATATCAGTAGTCTGGTTGTTTTCTTTGTATAAAAATCTAAGTATATATTTATACCCGACTGGCTTATTCCGATTCCCACCCGACTAACCGATGATCTGGCCGAGGTTGCGGAAAGCCGGTGGATGCGGGCGGCAAAAGATCAATCGGCGTGGAAAACTATTTGGGAGGCCTGTCTTCTGCCGTTGACTTCATGGTTGAAATGATGATGTATTCACAAATAAAGTAATTAAATAAACAAATTTTGATGTCTAATACTTATTGAACAAGCTTTACTTAGTCCAGGACTAGATGAGTATACGATATCGTTTATTTATTTAAACAAACACCAACTGGCCGTTGCCACTTTACGACTTTTATAAACTTTACCCGTTAGCTTGGCGACTGCCCAAACTTCAGTTAATTCATTGTAGTACTTGACATCGAGGCCACATTTCCCATAATATTGATTTATATCAGCACTAACAACCAGGCTCGATGAACAGATATACAGAAACCTTGTAACGGCTACAATCAGCAAATTACAGCGCCGAGTATTGTGTATTAATATGAACTGCTACAGGTTGATTTTAATAATAAAAAAATTATAGACACTAGTCTGTAAGAATAATTGTCATTAAGCAGAACGAATCTATTAATAGATTTGATATGCAAAGAAAATACATGTTTAGTTGGTATACTGATATGGTGACTGCGAACCGGCAAATGTAGTAGAGGACGGCCTCCCACGCGTTGGGCCGATGACCTGGTCAAGGCGGCGGGAAGCCGATGGATGCAGCTGACTCAGGATCGCTCAAAGTGGTAATCTATTAGAGAGGCCCATGTTCTGCAGAGGACGTCAAATGGCTGAGATGATGATTATAATGAAAATTACAAATTGAATACTACCTTCAAAAAATTCACAGATCAGAAATATGTGACAATCCTAAGTCCTAACCACTATTATTTAATTACAAGCTTTGAGCTTTTAATTACAGAATTATAAGCTCGAATTTTAAACCCCAAATTTGTAAACACGACATGCACAATAAAATATATCTGGTGCTTCTGTATGTACATAGTATGTTAAATCAATATTTACACGTGCCTCCTACCTTAATTATTGTTGTGCATAAGTATACGTAGCCACAATGCACATAACTTTACGTATTTAGTAGTATTATTTTTATTTGTATTACGTATTTGTATTAATTTATGAGCAAGAAACTTTTTAACAAGGTTATTTATACAAGTTAAACTCGTGATCTCACAGACAAACTATGCAAATAGTTTAGCAGGGCTACTGTTTTTAAATGCCCAATCTGTTTAATAAATAAATAAATAATGATAATAATAACATAGACTAGAATCAATTAAATAATTTAAATAACATTGGATAATGTTTAGAGATTACAAAAAACTGTAAGACACACGTATCACTTAATTTTCTATCATCTTAATTTTCATTAAATTCTTTGCCAACTATAGGACAAAGTTCTAAAGACGTTGTCATCTGTTTAAATTAGATATTAACTAAAAAATTTATTCTCTTACAATCACACTATTTATTTAGTTCCAATATAAGTATCCGTTGGCCGCGTGGCGCCGGCCTAGAATAGCGTCACCCCTTCTCATCTCATGGGGAGTCGTAAAAATCGACGAAGAGAAATGCTACCGGATGATGGGCAGCAGCGTCATCCTGCGTACTGGCTGGAACTGCGATCACCAACCCGTCTGCCCAGCGTGGTGATTATGGGCAAATACCCCCAAATGGAAAATGGCACACACGCGTAAACGGCCCCCAGTCCCCGGCGGCCCCGCTATTCCAGATTACGGTAGCGGTCTTGGTAACGGCGGGGCAGGGGGTGCTAAGAATCACCGGCAGAGATCCGGCTACCACCCAAAACGACGACTTCTGCACCTGGCAACTTATAACACGCGCACACTAAGGACCGACGAGAAGATTGACGAGCTGGAGGAGGAAATAGAGCGGTTGCACTGGGACATTATCGGGTTATCCGAAGTCCGTAGACAGGGAGAGGATACGGTAATCCTTAAGTCCGGCAACTTGCTCTACCACCGGGAGGGCGATCGCCTGTCCCAAGGTGGTGTCGGTTTTATCGTCCGGAAGTCTATCCGTAACAACGTCGTGTCTATTCGGAGTGTGTCGACCAGGGTAGCGTACCTAATACTCAGAATCACCAAACGGTATTCGTTGAAGGTAATTCAGGTTTACGCACCGACCTCGGCACACCCTGACGAGGACGTGGAGATATTGTATGATGACATTTCTGCCGCCATTCATACTTCACCGACTCACTACACGGTTGTTATGGGAGACTTTAACGCAAGGCTAGGCCAACGAAGCGGTGACGAGCAGAAAGTGGGGCAATTTGGAATAGGGCGAAGGAACCATAGGGGACAGCGGTTGGCTGACTTCATGGAGAAGGAGGGCCTCTTTATGATGAACTCCTTCTTCAAGAAGCCACCACACAGGAAATGGACCTGGCTGAGCCCCGATGGTTTCACGAGGAATGAGATAGACTTCATCATGACCACTAAGCGACAAATATTCAATGATGTCTCTGTGATCGCCAGGGTGAAAACCGGTAGCGATCACCGAATGGTAAGGGGCACATTGAATATTAATATAAAGCTTGAAAGGTCCCGTTTGATGAGGTCTACGCTCCGACCCTCAGCTGCCCATATTCAAAACCCCGAGAACTTTCAGCTCGAGCTTCAAAATCGCTTCGCAGGTCTGGAGAACTGCGTAACCGTTGACGATATAAGCGGCGGGCTGGTTGAGACTGTCCACGTTGTCGGGTCCAAACATTATAAGACCCGACAAACTAAAACCAATAAACTGTCGACTCAAACTCTTAATCTCATGGAAGCGCGACGAGACATGCGATTGCAGTCTTCAGCGGAAGCGTCTACTTACCGGCTCATCAATAGACAGATCTCGAAATCCTTGCGACTCGATATTCGCAAATTCAATACAAATTGTATTGAAGATGCAATAGAGAGGAACAGGGGTTCAAAAGTGTTCGCACGGGATCTGTCTATTGGTCAGAGTCAGTTGACACAGCTGAAGACCAACGAAGGCAGTCTAGTCACGTCGAGACCTGAGATTATGAGGGAGATCGAAAGGTTTTATGGACAGTTGTATACCAGTACGCAAGATCCCGCTACTTGTTTGGCTAAAGACCCTAGAGCCAAACTAACCCGACATACCACCGAAGACATCCCGGACGTCAGCCTGTACGAGATTAGGATGGCCCTGAAACAACTAAAAAACAACAAGGCACCGGGGGAAGACGGGATGACAGCAGAGCTTCTGAGAGCGGGTGGTACACCAGTACTTAAGGTACTCCAGAAGCTCTTTAATACCGTCATTCTCGAGGGACGTACGCCACAGGCGTGGTCCAGTGGTGTGGTTGTCCTTTTCTTCAAGAAAGGTGACAAATCCCTTTTGAAGAATTATAGGCCAATCACGCTACTGAGCCACGTCTATAAGTTGTTTTCACGGGTCATCACGAACCGTCTCGGGCAAAGGTTTGACGACTTCCAGCCTCCCGAACAAGCCGGTTTCCGTAAAGGCTTTTCAACCATAGACCACATTCACACGCTGCGGCAGGTTATACAGAAGACCGAGGAGTATAACCAGCCACTTTGCTTAGCGTTTGTGGACTATGAGAAAGCCTTTGATTCGATCGAGAGCTGGGCAGTGTTTCAGTCCCTGCAGCGATGCCGCATTGATCATCGGTATATCGAAGTTTTGAGGAGTTTATACAGAAACGCCACCATGTCCGTACGAGTACTGGACCAGTGCACGAATCCTATCCTCTTGCAGAAAGGCGTGAGACAGGGTGATGTCATTTCACCGAAACTGTTCACTGCTGCTCTGGAGGATGTTTTCAAGCTACTGGACTGGGAAAACTACGGCATCAACATAAATGGCGAGTATATGACTCACCTTCGATTTGCCGACGACATAGTGGTCATAGCGGAGTCGCTTGTGGATCTGGGCACAATGCTCGGAGACCTCGACAGAGCTTCCCGAAGGGTAGGTCTTAAAATGAACATGGATAAGACCAAAATCATGTCAAATATCCATGTTGTGCCTACCCCAGTAATAGTGGGAAGCTCGGCCCTCGAAGTTGTCGACGAGTACGTATACCTGGGACAAAAAGTCCAATTAGGTAAGTCCAACTTCGAGAAAGAGGTCAATCGTCGAATCCAGCTCGGTTGGGCTGCGTTCGGGAAACTACGCAAAATCTTCTCGTCCAAAGTACCTCAGTGTCTCAAGACGAAAGTCTTCGACCAGTGTGTGTTGCCAGCGATGACGTATGGGACTGAGACGTGGTGCCTGACTATGGGCCTCATAAGGAAGCTCAAAGTCGCTCAGCGTGCAATGGAGAGAGCTATGCTCGGAGTGTCCCTACGTGATAGAATCAGAAATGAGGAAATCCGTAGGAGAACCAGAGTGACCGACATAGCGAAGCGCGTTTGCAGGCTGAAGTGGCAATGGGCGGGGCACATAGCTCGAAGAACCGACGACCGATGGGGCGTTAAGGTTCTTGAATGGCGACCACGAATCAGCAAACGTAGTAGAGGGCGGCCCCCAACGCGATGGACCGATGATCTGGTCAGGGCGGCGGGGAGCCGGTGGATGCAGGCGGCAAAGAATCGATCTACGTGGAAAGCAATTGGGGAGGCCTATGTTCAGCAGTGGACTTCGAACGGCTGAAATGATGATGATGATGAATATAAGTATCATTAAGACCTTGTGATATGGATACTAAAAAACGGATAAACATACTTATAAACTTATTTTTTTCATTATTCATTCAATTCATCGGAAAACACCCAAATCAGAACAAATATTCATGCACAGAAAGATTTGATTCCTGAGTGTAAAACAAACTCACGACTCTGGAGTGAAGTGGAGGTATACTGACTTCCACGCCATATCGGTCGTCAATAAAACAATTTGTTTAACATATATTTCAACCCAATTTACACAGGATGGCCATAATACAAATATATGCAAAAATCAATGTCTTAAAGCTTTCAAGGTGATAAAAATAAACAGGATTTTCAGAAAGCTCTTTAATCCGACCGTATACCGAATAATATCCAATTTAACCTTAGGCCATGTTTGACCTGATTTAATTTCGCTCCTCACAAATTAAATCTTGGAATTACGTCCCCCGGGCGCAGCTTTAATGGAGAATACGTCATTTTCCTGATGTATTTTTAGCAAACAGCATATGTAATATTATTTACGATATTTTTGTAAACAGTACTAATTTTCCAAAGTTAAATAAAAAGGGATCCTACCAATGTCTAAGGAGCCCAAGCCAATGTCACCTGCAAGTGGTGCACCAAAGATCATGACGCGAGGCTCTGGCGAAGGTAATAGTTCCCCGTAAGCGGCAATAGGCTCGCCACCTATTACGTGGGACCAAAAATGCAATTGGTGAGGTGTGAGCGTATAATATGCCTCTGCCTACCCCTTCGGCAAAACAGGCGTGAATGTATGTTGAGAAAAAAAGTTAACGACAATCTTTCCTAATTCTTTTCCATCTAAGCTCCTGCTTTCAGTGTGTTTTAGCCAGATTTTAATAAAACTAACTTGAAAATCATGAAATTGATCAAGAAATTATTGTGAAGTTCCAAGCTATTTATTGCTTTTATAGTTTGTGTAGGCTAAAAAACCATAGCTAGTTTTCCGAAATGAAAATTTAGGACATAGGACTAGGTAAATGTTCTGTGAAATCTTCAAACAAAACTTTACAGATTAGTAAACTACACACTATCGTACCATTTCCAATACCATTTCTAGAGATTTTTTTTAAAACAAGTGGTAGGGGCTGCAGTAGTAATGGGAAGGCTGTACGATAAATGAATAGTTCTATTCGTTATTGATACTTCACTTACGATGTGCGGGCTTCATTTGTTTGAGTTTTTTATTTCAATACTCGCAGTTCAATACCCTGGGGAATATTAGTAGTTATGTTAGCCGTTGGTATAGTCGGTGATATACTACAGTAATTATCAAATAAATGTGTTTCATTACATTTAGCCCTAGCAGAGCTTGTGCTGGTACAATAGAAAAGATACACTAAATTAAAAACTTGTATTTATAAAAAAAGGTATATACGAGTATCTACTCTATCACGCAAAAACGCCATAAATGATGCTTTCTTTGTATACTTTTGCGTATTTATTTGTATACCAATGTAGTACACAAATAAAGCATGGCCTAGATTAACTATACACTACTTTATTCAGGCTATTCAATGAGAAGCGTCGCCCCTAGGCATTTGCCTGTTTACGAGTAAATTCCTTTTCCTCGCGCAAAAACCCCGAGAAAAAGAAAGCAGTAAGTTTTGGCAAGAAGCTTGACGAGTTATGAAGCCACACTTCGTATGATAAGGTAAGAATTGTGTATGTGGTATATTGGCATGCCATGAAGCTAAATAAAGAATAGCGCAAATTGTATGTATGGTGTGAACACCCCTTTACCACCTATATTTGCAAATAATTATGATTTGATTTGTTTCGTCTTTGCCCATACCACGCCACTCGTCAAGTATGTGGCTGTAGCAATATTAATTCTAGGAATGAAAAAGTCGTTGGTTCTTTAAACGTATCTAATTACAACACACTTACATAGTTTTTATTTTCAAAGGAAGCTTTGAACGAACTTGAACTGCTTCGGCTGTTTATCGTAAGGCAGGATGTAGTCATGTAGGAGGATGTAGTCACTATGACGAGTCAAATAAAAAAAGGCAATGGAAGAACATGGAATTATTTATTTAGATTTTTCCGTATTAAGTATAGGTGTGTCACAAAAAACCAAAAGTGGCCATTTAGTAAATTGCTTAATTTAATTTGATTATTAATATAGATAAACATATCTATTATGCAATTGAATTTTGCAAAAGTAGAAACAAAATCCGACGACCTTGGGCTACTTAAATCCTTATTCCTGATGTAATTTGGCAGGAAAATTATCTGGATCGTGGCCAAGGAAGGGTGTACGCACTATCTGTGATAGTAAATCTTCATTGGGGCTACGAGTGCGATTCTCGGGGATTATTTATCTGGAAACAAAGAGTTTTTTATACGACCAACTGATAAATAAGGCTTTCTAGCGTTTGCAAGATTTATTTGTGTTACTGTAAAATTTGTGGCAATGTCTTCAATAAGTTATAAAATAAAGTCAAATATTTTTTTAAGTTTGACTCAATAAAGCTCTTATGAATATCATACTTAAAACTAACACGCCCTTACAAATATAAAGTAAGCTGTACCATTTTTGTTTATACTCAAACAGATGACAAACTTAGCAAAGTGATTATCGTTCCGTTTTTTATAAAATTAAGTTTTTCAAATTACATTTACAATTATAAAGACTGGACACAGTAAAACTTCATATTCTATAACCTATGATTCACAATTAAGTTTTTATAACATATAAAATTCCTACAACCTGACTAATGATCGTGTAGTGAAAAGCTCAATCTTTGAAAACCGAGCCGAATTATCTGATTATATGTAGCAATTGCTATCTACTTTGACCAAAGTGCAGTGAAAGTTGCGCTTATTGAGCTGTCATAATTCCTCCTCCCTTTGTTATAGTCTGAAGGTATCCTGCATTATATATTACAACACTGGAATATAGCAAGTGAAACATAAAACCAGTGTAAATATGATATCCTCTCATATATGGTATAATATGCTGGAGCTTTTAGAACTACTAAAAGCATCAGCCACCGTTCACTGTTCCTATTGAAACATTTTCTTTCAGATACTGACGCCAGATTTCAAAGACGTCGAGTGTGTTACGAGTAGTTCTAAGACCGTAATGTTGTACTCAGTGCTGATTGATTCTATAAAAAAACTCTTAAACGATAGGGACACGATCACCTTCAAAACAGTAAAGAATATAAAATAGAAAATATTTGTATAAGCACGACATACAACAAAATTACCCAAGGTACTGTAAACGGTACGGTTTTAAGTTTGTTACGAGTGTTCAAAGGGACTATTTAGGCGCGTTAGTTTTTAACTTGGACTTGCACAAGAGCTCTATTGATCCTAACTAAATAAAAAAAATATGTGAATTTTGACTTAATTAACAATGTGCTACTACATTGTATGTAAATTTTACCGTGTCATCTTTTCTGTCTATGTTTGTATGCAAGGCTTAGGCTGGAAACGCATATCCGTTTCGTCCGACCGGTTGTCTGATTCCATTGTTTGATTAGATTAGCCGAAGTACGAATCAGGCTGTACTAACTGTTTTATGGAGCCCAGCATTCGCTGTATTTGGAACCTTTTCTGCTTCGTCACCTTAGCATTATCCCGCATTTGTTCTAGCCTTACCCTAAGCGGTTCAATGCTTAATTTCAGTTATTACACGGAGCAAGTAAACTCTGACCTACGCAACCCAGAGAGAAACATCATCTATATAATATATCGTCACACATGAAACCAGCCTAAAGAGGACTGAAAATATATTTTGTTTATTGTAGGGATCGAATATTATCTTCTTCTTCAGATCTATTTTATGTTCTAGCCACACTAAAAATGTGATTTTACCCTATGTTCGGACAATCAGATAAAACTTTAGTTTAAGTTACATAACGTTTGCGACAGAGAAGACTTAAGTGGAAAACATCGAAGTGTCAGATATTATGTCGAAAAGACACTGTTTCGATTCGAATTTCTTTAATATAAGACTTAGATTACAGTGGTGGAGTATGACCCAATAGTCTCACACCTTGATATGTTAGAGGAGGCTCGTGCTCAGTAATGGGACGTTAATGGTCTGTTATGATGAGACGAAGACTTAGATATTGATATCTAAAGATTGTGAGAAAAGTAAAATCACGGGTCTTTACTCTGTTGTGGAACTGTTCTTAAAATAAAATGAAATACACTTTATTGTCTTTGAGATCCACATGATCATTTAGATTCGTCAAACATTCAGACGCAAAATTGGAATTCGGTATATTTTTTTAACACCAATGAAAGAGATATGAGCTTTACAATAATAAAGAAATAAAAGCAAATGGGTTCTTTGTCAGAATTTGTCAAGGTTTGTCAGTTTATTCGTCTGTTGTGGTTTTTCTCAAAATTTGTCAGCCTGTCTGTGACTCTTATCGGGGGTATCTGTCAGTCAGCCTGTCGTGATTCTAAAGGAGGGAGGGGATTATCCGTCAGCCAGACAGTCTGTCGGTGACTTTATCGAGGCTTCCAAAAGGCAACGAGATTGAGAAGAATGCCTCAAGAAACTCATATCGGCTTTTTTCAAATTATATCTTAAGATCTAATACAATATAGGATCGAAAGGGTTACGGCGGCCCTGGGACATAGCAGGCTCCAGAAGGAACATGGATTTTTTTTAGTCAGTAAATATCTAACATAGGTAGCGGGAGATCATATTTTTTCAAAAGAGTCTTTATTCTAAAGCAGAAATATTCTCCACCGCCGAAAACCTAGTACAAAATACCTGTTACTATTTTTTAAGGATGCCCAAATAGGCTTGGACGCCCATAAAGGCTCTGACTTTGTTTGAAATAAACTTAAGCACAATAATTGGTAATCTGCTACTAACGTGCCTTGCGAAGTACAGAATCGATAAAAATTTATTGTCAATTAATCAAAAAAAAGCGCTTTGAGAAAAGTGCATAGCTACATACTTACTACTCAGGATTTTTTTGTATGTACTTATTTTGATTAAGCATATTACTTATCATCATTAATACGTCTGTGTTGTATTTCTGTGAAATATAGAAATAGAGAAATTTATACGAAGAAATTTATTCCAAAAAATTTTTTGTGTAAATTATTTGTCTCACAACTTTATAAAGCATTGTAAATGCTATATTTCAAATAATAAAAAGAACAATTTGATTGAAACCAGTTCGGTAGATTTAGATATAAAATCTTATTGTGTAAGCATACAAAAGCAGTAAACACATAAGCTTAAGGAACTCTAGGTGTTTTGTGCTTGTCGATAAAGAAGTAAAAGATGATTGATGTAGTTTCATTTATATTACAAAGATGTTTTTGTCGACATTATCATGTGTTGCGAAGTATATTCACGTGCGCCCATTTTGTCGCGATTAGATTAGAATTTAGGTCGGGGAGGAGATATGATAGGAACGATCCTTTTATTGAGCCAGGACGTTAATGTGTTGACAAGTTTTTTGACAAACATTCAAAGGGCGGGTGTTTTGCTACAATTCACAGACTTGATGGAGACATTTATTACATTCCAGGGTTGTAATCCAAGCAGTTGAGCTAACTACTACGAGCATTCGTCGAACAATTTTTTTTTTAAATTCGTAAAAATATTTTCGGCCAGAGACGGACACCATAATGAGTCCCGTAGTCAAAATAGTTTACCATATCAGCCTTATAAAGTACACTGTTGAACATTCGCCTACCATATAATAAATTAAGTTAAAAAAATAATACATTACATTGGACGAATACCCGCTCATAATCACACTGGGTAAGTGATCGCAGTTCAAGTACGCAGAATAGCGCTGCTGCCCATTATAAGGTAGTTTATTTATTCTTACGACTCCCCGTGACCTCTTATCTCACGGGTAGTCGTAAGAGTCGACAAAGAATAACGGGCGACACTATTATTGGCCGATACCACACGGCATACATAGTTAATACTGATAAAAAAAATAGTTTAAAGGGGAGTCATTCTTAATGCAGTCATATCGCTGAAAGTAAAGAGTATTTATATTGTGTTAAATATCATATTTCTTTTTGATAGGATTTAATTCTAAAGGAAGCCGTAAGTAATAACAATAATAATAATAATCATCATTTAATTTCCTCCACATACACTAATACACCATGGATGTGGATTTAGGTACAAACAATATTTAGTGAAATGCGGGAGGCTGGAGTCTAAATTAGGCAAAAGTCTGCCTGTGTCTTAGATCACCAGGCCTCTCACCAGCGGCTAAATTACAATAGTACATTACCGATTGTCAGTGAAGTACGAACATTTATACAAAAATATTAACTATAAATCAAGGTGTGTGTGTGTGCGTGTGTGTGTGGCGTCATTGAAATATAAGTATATTCCTACACCAAAATATTCTCGGTTTGGTCATAACTAAGACTCTGAAGCCACCCTAATAATTTTTGTTTGCATTGAATTTTAGTGTTTCGGTATATATTTAAAAGTTTGTCAGCATAATTATAAAGTCTAGAGCCTCGATAAGTAAAACGAGTATATATTTTTTTACGTTTTCAACGAAATAATAATTTTATGTAAAGTACATATAAAATTTCTCACCTGCATAACACTATGTGTCGTGTTTTATCCTCTGTAAAGAGATTTACAAAAGTAAAAAAAAATCAGCACTGACTGATCTCATTTAAGAAAATTAAAATAAATGAACAATGTTTGCAAGTAGCAATAAAATTACGAATATTGTTCAGGAAATTGAAAAAATAATTTATCATCATATCCTGGCATTATCCCGATTGCCCTGGGCTTAAGTCTATGCCCAGGGCCCAAGTTCTGCTTACTGGTCTAGTCAGATTTGGATAAACTTCAGTTATTACATGGAGCGACTGCCATCAACAGAGGAAAAAAATATTCTATGATTAATCAGGATGTTAGAAGGAACTGACTTCCTAATAAAAAATGCCACAGATGTTCATGACAGCAGATACAAACGGCTTAATGTGCTTTACAGAGCAAGCGATAATTACGCACAGGACTTCGAAAAGTGAGGTGCGCCACCTGGGTTTGAACCCGAGACCCTCTGAATTAGAAGTCTATGGGTCTTGCCTCTGGGCTATCGTCACTCATAGCAAGCATAGCAAAAATCATTGCTTTATAATAATCATAAATATATGTTTTCTATGTGGGATGCCGAATTACTAACAGTAGATTTGGATTTAAAGGTCAAAAATATTAATCTTATTTATCTTAGTCACATGGCGTCTATTGCTGAACATAAGCCTTCCAAATAGATTTCCACATTGAGCCATCCTGAGACGCCGTATCCAAAAGGCAAGATTAACAAATGTCTTTAGATATGTCTCGTCATAAAAACTTTAAAGGTTTATGCGTGATGAAAACATTTCACTACAACCATACATTAAAAAGGAACAACATACACACATACACATACATATACATTCACGTCCATACTTCGCTAATTATATAGTTGGTTCCACGTAATAGGTGGCGAGCCTATTGCCGATAATTACCGGGCACAAAACTTTAAAATTCTCTCAAATGTTAAAGACATATTTAATTTTAATTTAAACTTCTAATAAACATTGTCTTAAAATACACACTTAAATTTTAAATAAAAGCAATCTCTCTTCATGACACATTCAATAAAGAAAGCATTTAAAACGCAACCATTTTTACCCTAGACTAATGTATGCCATATCTTACAATAATCTTACATTCCTAATGCGCCCTCCTGCCCTCAAAAAAGGCGTAAAACGTAAAGACCATGAAACATGACATAATTTTGCACGCGGGATCCGACACCCTACCATTAGGAAGACTTGGTTCATAAAATAAAATGATACGGGGTAAGTATCTAAAACAAACAGTATGTTTACTTCAAGTTATCTACTGGTTTTAATATTATCATTTGGAAACATACTTTTCTTTACGTTGTAACCAATTTAAATTCAAAAATGTTTATTATTTTATATATATGGAAATAAGGTTTAAAATCTAAAATAATGTCTTAAATTGTGTGCAATTGTATGTACGTGTGCCCTGTAAGAGAGTTGCTATGGTTAGGCAAGTAAGTGTTAGCCCCCCCACCGAACCTTGGTGTGATGGAGGGGCCAAGTAACTACCGGAGGCCGGGAAAAGGTAATACTCAGAAATTGGCAATTCTGAGTGCCCTTAGTACTGACCACCGGGGGAAACTAAGAGGGACCTGCATATCCTAGCACTATCCAGGTTGCTCTAAACTGGTGGTTGGTCTTACCAGTTTTGGCAGATTTTGGTTTATTACGCAGAGCGACCGCCATGTGACTCCGCAACCCAGAGGGAAACATCATTATATTTAAGTTTCATAAATCATTAGTTAAAAAAATAATTTAAAAGTACTTAAGAGACAAAAGAGAAATATATCTAGTATTTAAAGTTGAGTTACAGAAAATAATAAAAAAATATATTGCGACCAAAGATAAATCTTCATTCTCAATTGCATCCTCCGAACAAACTGGCCACAATGACTGCGATTCTAGCTAATAGCCTTCATTATGACAAGCCGAGCTATGAATAACGAGTTCTCGCCGCACAAAATAAACGTCTCGTCTCCGGAAACTCGCGTCGAATGGTTCCTGAATAGGTCTCAGCTCAGTAAAGCTTAGGCGCTTTGTTCGAAGACTTAAACGAAATCGCACTCCGGCGTGCCACCGTTTTCTTCGGGACGCAAAAACTGAAGTAAAATCGTGTCTTCGTACGTGTTAAATCGTCCATGATAATGTTAGGGGTGTTACAAACAGTAAACGCGGATGGAGTATATCCGTTACTGAACCAATTTGTCAACATTCTTGGGATAAGGGTTCTGGAAATTCGCATTTCTAAGGATGAAAATATCAAGATGAAATAAACATGAGTATTCGTGGAGTAAAAACGAAATACGCCTACATAAATAATAATAAAACTTAATATTAAAAAACCTCATGTCTGGGGATCACTGCATTTCAAATCCATTGCGGATAACGAGGAGTTTCTTGAGGACTTTGATCCTGACTTACCACAAACTGACCGAACGGTGAATGGTGTTTAACATATTGATGGGTAGAAGTATCAATCAATCAGTTTTATAAAGTCCACTACTGAACTATTTTATATTAAACATATGACTGTATTTGTCCTTAATCAATACACTGGGAATCGGGTTGGGGATCAGGCAGCATTTCTCTTTTCGTCAACTCTTACGACTCCCCGTGAGTGTGGCCCCACATTCTAGGCCGGTACCAAACGGCACCCTTAATGTGAAATCATATCAAAATCTCATGTTTATAACTTTATAAGTACCGAACATTTTACTAAATGTAAGTATATACCTATTTACAGCAAAAACGAAGTTCTTTATTATGAGTCAAATTATTTACTGGAAAACATTAACTCGTCAGCGGTTGCTGTAAGTAGGAAACAAACCTTTGATAACTGGTCTTTTGCTCTCCGTGAGTTCGATAATCGTCTAAAACTATATATTGCATTGTGAATGCAAAAAAAACAAATTAAAAAGTTCTTTATTGTAAAGACTGTGTGCGGTTTTAACTTCCTTGGCAAAAATGTTTATACGTTGAAACAGCTTTCTTATTTCATAAAATGAAACATGAAGTTAGGGAAGTTTACTTGGAGAAAAGTCAACATCTGACAAATTGTATTTTATTAAAACTTTACAAGTAACTTTGTTGTACATTCTTTGTATTTGGTACAAGCAATTTTAAAGAAATTTTTACTTTCTAAAAATCAGTTTGAAATAACTTAAAGCCTAAAGGAATTTTTACAGCAGGTCGTGATACGGCCTCCTACTTGACGAACCAATGATCTGGGAACCATTTGAAAGTTTATTATTATGCCTCTAATAAATTTTTGTGACGATTAAAACAACTGTAAATATGATTGATAATGCTGTTAAAAATTATGTAAAATCCATTTTCAATTGAGTGAACAGGAAATTTTTCTTAATTAGTAGAAATATTTTTTTGCCGCGGCGCCGTATTGGACAGATTTAAGTCAATATTAGCCAGTTGGTATTCAATTAAAGGCAGTAGTTATAATTAGGCAAGCTATAGTCACAATTGGGCAGATCGTAGTCAGCATTAAAAAGGATATAGTAATTTTGACGACCGCCCACAATTTAGATTTTCGTCTTTAAAAGTGTAGGTAGGTACTTGTTGGAACATGTTCTATGTAAAATTTGTTGTAAGTATAATGTTATTTAAAGCCCTAACTTAGTTTGTATAAGATGCTGTGGGCGTTCGGGACCGAAATAATATTTGTAATAGGCTCCGTTTAATATTTACTTTAATATAATATATTGTTGAATGTATCTTGTTAAACAATATTATAAACTAACTTTCAATCTACCAGCAAACAGCCTTCAAGTAAGTTTTCAATAATTCTGAAAAGCTAAACGGTGCTTATGAAACAAATACCTTCACGTTTTTTTTTCTTTGAAATCATTTATTCATTTTAAAACATAGTAAAAACATTACATATATTTCTCGCCAAGCTATAAAGCTTGTGGGCGAGATACGCTCGTTCACATTTTCTTTGTTTAAAAAAATAATCTAGTAACATAATTAAAATACACCTGTTGCATATATCTCTTTTCTTCGGTAGCTATTTATGCAATACTAACAGACACCGCGTAGTCCCTGTTCCCGTGAGAATATCGATACCCTTGCTGTCTAACCATGGGCCGTTTTAGGCTATGGTCGCACAAGGTGGTAGGAGGGGCGCATCCACTGCGCCTCTCTGAGGAGTTCCTCCTAGTTTTAGCCCGGGGGATTTGGCCGCGGGCGGGCTGTCAGACGCTGCGACCCAGGTACTGGCCACCAGCCTCTTTCTTTAGTTACCGACGTAAAATAAAAGTTTATAAGCCACGTGTGTACCTACCAAGTTACATCCAAATAAGAATAATATTATAGATTTTGGGTGAAAAGGTAACAAACATACATCTTTTTATACTTACAATCATTCGCACCTTGCGCCTTGGGTTACATTATTGAGTGTTTCAAAGGGACCCCTAATTTAATTCGCTTATTTAAATACTCTTTTTCAAGTCTATTCCAGTAATTTCAGCGTCTATTCAATGCGAACAAAAAACAGTATATCCTCTTTAGAATAGTAGTATGGTGAACATGCAAATGAGATTTTATTAATACTATTTAAAACATTTTAGACGCCTTAAGAACTTACCAACTAACAAGGATGTATAACCCCAAGTCTAAGTAACCAAATAAAGCTACTTTAGTTTGTGAGTTAATCAAGTCTGTAACAACAAGCAGTATAGAGAGAAGCGCCGGGAGACAACACTATCAAAACAAGTCCCTTTGTATTTAATTCAAAGATCCTTCAAACGCCTGGGACCTAGCTCACTTTGGAAACAACTACACCGAGCAACGTTGCTTAGAGGAAGCGACTTCTAATTTAAGTGTAATGGCACAAGGTATTCTCTTACATAGTTTTTGTAATTTCATTTTGTTTTCTTATCGCATCGACTATTCACCATCATGACAATTCACCGTGGTCATAACGAATTCTTAGTAATCTCAGAGAGGGTATATTATCGCTGGCTTGTTAAACCTGTAGTGACTGGGAGCCCTTCAGTTAGTCTGAAAATTTTAATATTCGCCTAAAAATATGAATATTACATGGCCAGACCGTATTGGCCTAAACTTAAAACGAATAATATTTTTTTCGCCCAAGAATTGTTTTGCCACCACTAAGATTTGGAATTTGAAAACCATATTTTTAATATCTATAATCGGCAATACAATGATTTTGCTTCATTTTGCTCTAATTTTAGCAATAATTTTTTTGCCAAAAATTGATCAGCCTAAGAAACGAGTCGTCGTACGAAAGCATCGAAATTAATTTTTTTTAGCACAAAATAGATTTTGTTGAAAGAATTAATTGTAAAAAGCTATTTTGGATTAGGTCTTTGTAACTCTAAAAGAGCGACGTATGTACATATTTTTGTGTTTGCAGATAGTTCAGGAGGCATAAATCGGTACATTCATACAGCACTTGTGTTGTAGTGCAGCTCGCTCTCGATGGCACAGAAAGTTTTAATTTATTTCGTACATTTCTCATGTGCCGCACGTTCTCAACTCTTTCGTATAAATCAGGATTTGGTTTTACAAATACGGCAATCTCATATATTCGTATAACTATCAAGTACAAATATCTCATATAACTAACAAGGTTTATTAAAACATAACATTAGTAATTTTTACGGATATTTACTAATCGCACGCTAGTAACATAAAAGTTTATCTAATATTATATGTATCGCACGAGTAAAATCTGAGAAAGTCTTATTATTATTATATAACACAAAGTACTAACTGACAAAGTTACGCAATAGCCACGTAATTAGTACATACATAGGTTTACTTACAGCAACTGTCTAGATGAGCTGTGTTCTGCGCAACGGTTGGTTGTCGAATTACCCCGACTAGAAGTCCGTAATCTTCTACCAGATGGCAGGCTTCGAGCTCATTCCCCGGGTTTCTTCACATCGGGTACAGGGATGCTACCAAGACCTTAGGAGCCCAAGCTAACCTCACCTGCAAGTAGTGCACCTGCCGATCAACGGACGAGGCTCAGGCGAACATAACAGTGCCCGGTAAGTGGCAATAGGTTTTGCAACCTATTACCTACCTGGTATGGGCGTATAATATGCCTCTGCCTACCTCTTCGGGGAAACATGCGTGTATGTATGTATATATGTATGTAAGTAAATATTAAAATATAATAAAATATGGTTCTGGCAGCTTAGGTAACTAAATATTAGGAGACATAAGTAACAGGTAACGGGTTGTACAATAGATATGAGTGTAAGGTCAATTTGCGTTGCGAGTTCATCTTTTTTCCCCATTACAAGATAGGTGACGAAAACATAGCCAACACAGACATTGATATACTGGTACCAACGCAAATTGAAGGTGCATTTTTTATGTGATCCATTATGACGCATCCTTTATCTGATAGCAAGCAGTCGATGCAGTCCAACAAAATAAGGGCGATCCATATCGAGCAGCAAGCACGATAATAAGCCGTTTCTCACCCCGCTTTAAAGGCCCAGAACTATAGAAGCTGGGAAACGTTGCGCCGGCAGTGAATTTCAAAGCCGAATGATCTTACGAATTACCAAATTTCTTGACTTGAGTGCTGAAAGTTTGCACAGTAGGTATATATTAAGTATTATCGTCATAAAAACGCACACCAACAGCCAATATCGTCTTCCTTTTCAAAGCTGAATCGTCACTCACGCACTCATTCCTTTCGTTTAATCTTTTTCACTAAGGCGCTGTTCACAATGTATTTTGCCATTTATCAGGCAATTTCTCGGTGAGGTAAGATCGCATCGTGCATGCGACGATCTCGCCTTTATTACCATATCGGATTTTCATCATTTACAAAATGGACTCTAACGAGGAGATATTTCTGACTAGAAATTTATTTTATTTATAAGAAAGCCTGTCATAAATTCGTCAATAAATCACTAGTGTAAACAGGCTCTTACCACCCTTTCATCGCTTTCGCTATGACTTTTCATTTCAATGAAATACTCATGGCTTAACATTTTATATGTTCATATCTGCTTAAGAAATATTTCAATAAGAACTACACTTAGTTACATATACTGACTGAACAAAGGTATGCACAAAGTATTCAGGTAGGGTATGCAAATGCATAGCAAAAGTGATACTAACTGAACAAGCTCATAGTTTTATTTTTTTCGGAAGGAAAATGACTGTTTCCCGCTGTTCCCAGCGGTAGGCTCAGTCAGACCTTTACTGACTAAAATCTTCTTGGCTTCTTGAGCCGGCTGTATCACGGGGCCGCGGTACTCTTTTCGAACAGTCCCGCAACACGAACGAATAGTAGTGATAGGAATGTTATTAAGAAGTTTAGGATATGCCGTGCTTATTTGCACGCCATTGAGTATATGATGTTATGTATATATTCTCACTACCATATCATACAGTAATTAGCCTTTAGCTTTAGGCTAACGAGACTTGGGACCACATTCATCCTCTAAACATATCTGTGAACATTATGTATAAAACATTTAAAGTAGCGTTTAAATTATTTATTAATTTAAAAAGTAATTATTTTATACAATTATTTCAGGGTGTATAGGGTTCCTACCAACACCAAAGGAGCCCAAGCTAACCTCACCTGCAAGTGGTGCACCTGCCAACCAACGGACGAGGCTCTGGCGAACATAACAGTGCCCGGTAAGCGGCAATAGGCTCGCCACCTATTACGTGTGTCCAACTATATAATTGGCGAAGTGTGGGCAAATAATATGCCTCTGCCTACCCCTTCTGGGAAATAGGCGTGAATTTATGTATGTATGTATGTAATTATTTCAGATGAAAATATTTTCTTTTTTTTTAGTTTTCTGTGGGATCCAAAATCAGACATTCAGCTAGACGTATATGGCATTAGTGCCCGTGTAAAATGCCATTCTAAATAGATTGTCAAATCGACGTCGTACTCGGTACTGAATGTTCTTCAGTACGCTACTGAACATAGACCTCCCCATAAGTTTCTAATGCGACTGCTTGCAGGCGGCTTACATGTAACGTAATCCTAATTACCAATAGTTTTGATAAATTACTAAAAACCCAATACCCAAAATCACCCTTTGAAAATCGTACCGTGCAAAGTGAAAAATCATAATTACGATTATAATGTATTTCTCATATTTCAATTTAGTACCTAGTCGCTTTCGTACGCCCACGAGTAACCTCGCAAAGCCACGACGAACGCCAAAAGGAACATTCAATAACAATATTTCATAATATGTTATGAGAAAAGTCTTATATGACGTTCGTTCCAAGCTTTATAATACGAAACAGATTTATAATAATAAACCGCTCCCCTTATAAGATTTTTATTGCCGTGTGTTGCAGAGAACTGTTTACTTATCCTGCCTCGTGCAAGATGTCTGCTCAATGTTGTTTATTTTTTTTAATAAAAGAGAATACAACTATATATTAGGTCGGGGAAAAAGTCTTTTCGCATAACGTAGGTATAAACTTATTATAAAATTTTTTTGACTGTACTATTTGTGTCTGGCTGGTTTTGGTAACATTAAAAAGGTTCCATTATAAAGAAAAGAAAAAAATAAAAAAAAGTTGTTTCCCGCTATTTTTCATTTGTTTTTCTCTCCGTAAAAATGAGTGAATCTAATGAAGAAATTCGATACATTTTAAAATTTTATTATAAAAAAGGCAAAAATGCAACTCAAGCAGTGAAAAAAATTTGTGATGTTTATGGACCTGATGCAGTGTCAGTAAGAGTACCACAAATTTGGTTCAAACGTTTTCAGTCCGGAAATTTTGATGTTAAAGATGCACCTCGCTCTGGTCGCCCTGTTACGAATAAAATGGACGCCATTTTTGAAAGAGTGGAGCAAGATCGGCATATTAGTAGTTACGATGTAGCTGAAGATTTGGGAATTGACCACAAAACAGTTTTGACCCATTTGAAGAAAGCTGGTTATACAAAAAAGCTCGATATTTGGGTGCCACACGAGCTCACTCAAAGAAACTTTATGAACCGTGTACTCATTTGCGATTCATTATTGAGACGTAATGAAACCGAGCCGTTTTTGAAGAGATTGATAACTGGCGATGAAAAGTGGATCACGTACGACAAGAACGTGCGAAAAAGGTCGTGGTCGAAAGTTGGCCAGGCTTCACAGACTGTGGCCAAACCTGGCCTAACACGAAATAAGGTGATGCTGTGTGTATGGTGGGATTGGAAGGGCATTGTTTGTTATGAGCTTTTACCGCCCGGCAAAACCATCGATTCTGATCTTTACTGCCAGCAACTGATGAGATTAAAGGAAGCAGTCGAGAGAAAACGGCCGGAATTGATCAACAGGAAGGGTGTGGTCTTTCATCACGATAACGCTAGACCACACACATCTTTAGCCACTCAGCAAAAATTAAGAGAGTTCGACTGGGAGGTCCTAGTGCATCCACCATATAGCCCTGACCTTGCGCCTTCAGATTTTCACCTGTTTCGGTCTCTGCAGAATTCTTTAGGTTCTGTAAGGTTGACCTCAAGAGAGGACTGCCAAAACTATTTGTCCCGTTTTTTTGATCAGAAGTCCCAAAGTTTCTACAGTAACGGGATAATGTCTCTGCCCACAAAACGGCAGAAAGTTATTCAACAAAACGGTACATATATATTGTAAATAAATGTAAATAAACTTTGAAAAAAATGTCTTGACTTTTCATACAAAAATACGAAAAGACTTTTTCCCCAACCTATTATTTACCTCGTTAGAAGAAGAATGAACTGCTGTGTTTTTGTGACCGAGAATAGATATGGATATCCATATAGGAAGGTAGGACAAGATAGCCAACAGCTAAATAAGCGCTTTATAAATATATGACTAAGCAAACTTTAGTTCATAGTAATTTTTTGAACATAAATATATTTGATTTCAAAAAAACTCAAATGAACGTCTATTTAAAAGCGAATGCCCGCAGTGGTTTAAGTGTCATGTCGATTTTGTTGTAAATGTCCCCTGCCACTAGTTCCTATGTATCAGCCATATATTAAAGACATAGACAAAATACGGTTGTAAGCACGGAACAGAAAAAACTAGTGGAAATGGTAAGTGACAAAATTAGTATGAAGACCGTTGTCGCCAAACTCACACAAATAAACCATTGACCGTATATTACACTACAGATAAACAATGAGCGTAATTGGTCATTTTTATTTTAGTCAAAATTAGCTTAAGTCAATTGTTCTACACCGGAAAATATACATTCATCCACTATAATAAGATTTAATTTGCTTAAAAGAAAAATACTTAAAACATTTTTTAAACTAAATTCAAACTACCTATGATTGTTGAGAAAGTATCGCTAGATGGTGTTGTTGTTTGTTGAAGCAATTATAACCCTTATAAAATCGTAATAAGGTTGTCATTACCGCCACAGACGTAGATTCTACTGCTACTCTGCCAGTGCAGGGTGTCGCTTTGATTGTTGCAGTAGAAAGCGATATCGATAGATACGTTCGATAAAAACATGAAGTTTTTGAGAAATTTGTAATAACTTTTATTATACCTACATCGAAAATAGAATAGAATGAAAAACACGTTTATTTAAAATTTATTTTATTGTCCTTGAAATAAAACATATTTATTTAAAAACTGACGTTTTGAAAGTTTTATTTTTAATTTTAATAAATGATGTATGCGAACATTTATGTATTTTTCGACCATTGCTTTCATCAAATCAGTGACATGATTGGACGCAGGAAATATATATATATATATAGATATATATATATATCGATATATCGTAATACATTATTTTCATTTATCGATAATATCAGTATTTCACCTGACTACATCATTAACTATGTAGCGAAGAACATTCGACATGGACTTGCCTAATACAGTTAAGCCAAAATGGACTTTATTCAAATACTTTAAGGTTTATTTTAGCTAGTCGTTCAATTAAATAACGTGTAAACTGAAATTACATAATTTTCTTAGAATACAATTAAAATATTACTTACCGATGGTACGAAACACCTCCATTTATAAGATTTTTTCTCCTACTATCATTTTTGCACCATAAAATGGAACAATACGGCATATTTTTTAAAATCAAGAGAACGCAACGACTACCAACTCGACGTGATGTCAGAACACAACTGCGGCTTGACTCAATGAAGTAAGCGTAACAGCGCCTACTTGTGACACGCGCGATACGCCTACTTTGCACTTTCACTAGTTTTTTCTGTTCCGTGGTTGTAAGTATGGAATGTTTCCCAACATCGACGACCGATATGGCGTGGTGGCGAGTATAGCCGCATTCCACTCCTGAGGTCGTGGGTTCGATTCCCGCACAGGACAAATCTTTGTGAGTATAAATATAAATATTTTTTCTGGTCTGGGTGTTTTCATATGTATATTAAGTATGTATTTACAAAAAAAAAGGTATTTATATATGTTTATCCGTTATTTAGTATCCATACCACAAGTTCTTAATGATACTTATCTTGGAACTAAATAATTGATGTAAGTGTCAGAAATATTTATTTTTATTATTTATTATTTAACATTAGTATTATAAGCCATACTATAATAAAGATATAGACAAAATATGGTTGTACGTATTGTCGATACCAAGCAAACGTAAGCATCACTTTTGAGCGGTAATAATTGCTATGAGGAAACATAAGTAACGATAATGAGTTTGTAACGTACTTTATGTTGTTTGAACGCCTCTTCTATTATTGGTCTACAGATAATAATACTTTTAGGGTTCGGAGAAGCGTAACGTCTAATCTATTCGTAATGGTTTAACTTTATGAAAGTGTTTTAAACTCTGCTGTATGTCAATTATCGTTTGACTACCGATATGGCGTCAGTATACCTGCACTCCGCTTCCGAGGTGGTGGGTTCGATTCCCACACAGGACAACTCTTTGTGTGCATGAACATGAATATTTGTTCTGGTCTGGGTGTTTTCAAAATACTTAACTTAGAACGAAATAATTGGGTGTAATTGTGGGAAAATATGTATTTATTTATTTATCGAAGCCCATTAACGTCCCATGTGTATGTGTATAGGAATCCTTCCAAGAACTGAGAAGCCCAAGTCAACCTCACCCTGCCGATCAACGGACGAGGCTCTGGCAAAGTCAACAGTGCCCTGTAATCGCCACCTATTCCGTGGGACTATGTATTTGGCGAAGTGTGGGCGTATAATATGCCTCTGCCTACTCCTTAGGGGAAACAGGCGTGAATGTATGTATTAACGTCCGACTACTAACCTCGGGCCTCCTCTCACGAACACTATGGTAAGGGAGAAATGGGTCATACCAAGCACCTAGTGCGTATGTGTGGAGGGAGGTGAATGGCATCCTACTGTTCGATTTTTTCAAGCCGCCAAATTATGCCTCAAACATAATTTAAATACTACAAATACTGATAACCGGGAACAACGGTTTAACAACCTTCCGAAGCAAGGGATTAAAATTCAAATTAAACGGTTACCCATCCAAGGAAAGGATCCTTTATAGCACATAAACATTCATAAAAAACACAGTAACAAAAAAAAAAGTACTAAGGTGAGCTTATTTCTAAAAGAAAGTGTCAAAGATTAGTGAGTGGTATCATAATAAGAAGGATTGACTTCCGTAAACTCTGTTGGACTTCGGTCCCAAACGACTGGTCCCCACTATGTGGTGGTGGGGGGGCTGAGTACCTGGGGGGGCAGACGGCGCTAGGGAAAAGGTAACACCCAGAGATTGGCGACTCTGGGTGCGCTTAGTACTGGCAACCGGGGGGAAAACTAAGAGGGACCTGTAGAGGGCGCAGCGGGCGGGCCAGGAGGGCCCGTCATGCAGCGCCAAGAGGGTCTTAGGCAGCGCCCAAGGAGGTAGGAGGGGCGCGTCTAATGCGTCTCTCTGAGGAGGTCCTCCCGGTTTTGGACCGGGGGTCGTTGGCCGCGGGCGGGGTGCCAATCAAAAAAAAAATGTTGAACTCGGTGATTGTTATCGATCAACTGGCACAGCGAAGCTATGAGCGCGCCTGTTCTGCTGTATATACCGACTATCATATTAGGGAGTCTTCAAAACCGTAGAATGCGGCTACTCTCGGAATGGCGAAAAGTTTTATTTTCAGAAAGATGGCGCGACGCCACACAACATCTGCCTCACGCGGTCCAATTTGAATAGGAAATTCGGGACACAGTGGATACACATGATAAGTGGCCACCTCGCAGCCCAGATATAACGCTTTCCATATATATTTGTGGGGCTACCTTTTAAAATGAAATGGTTAAAGATACGAGGATTTTCAACGATTACTATCTACCAATACATATATATCGGTGTATAGGGATTTTAACAAGACCTAAGGAGCCCAACCCAACCTCACCTGCAAGTGGTGCCCCTGCAAACAACGGACGAGGCTGTGGCGAACATAACAGTGCCCGGTAACCGGCAATAGGCTCGCCACCTATTACGTGGGACCAATTATATAATGCTAGAATATGATGATGCCCTAGGTATAATACTATTATTCCCATAAGGTCCCTACTAGAATAGCTTTACGTGAAAACCCAGTATTCTGACTTACCTTTGGTAACGTTTTTTGTAGTTTCTGTACTCAAACTTCAGCTGTATTCAAAGAGCCTTTTGATCATAGTAAGAAATAGGATCGTTTGGCAACAAAGAATATTTTGACTTGATTAATCGTTTTTCCGTACAAAATGTATAGTAAAAGATTTTGGCAATTTCTGTCATTTCTTGTAAGTACCTATGAATGTTTATTCCTCCAACTATGGGGGTTAAGGTTTTAATTTTATTCCCTTGCTGTTCCGTCTTTAACATTATCCATGTATTATAAAGCACTAGTGACGCAAAGAGACTAAGTGCTCGAAAATTGTCATCGAAGCTAAGCAGCATTCATATGGCTTAGTTCTTGGGTGTTTAGTTTGTCCGGCATTTGGTATTTTGTACTTGGGTCTTCGTAGTGGAATGGGCCAGAGGAGCATAACGTATCTTATTGTAATAAATTGTATTTACATAAGGGTATGGGGATACTACCAGAGCTTGTAGGTAGACACAAAATATTATAAAATTAACTGTACTGTTTTATTTTTTAATCGGACGTTATAATTTTTGCAGCATGGTTTCACTAAGCAGTATGGTTTCACTAAGAGTAAATCCACTACAGATGCTGGTGTAGCCCTAATGAAGCATATATTTGACGCCTGGGAGGACAGGCAGGATGCGATTGGAGTATTTTGTGATCTTTCGAAGGCATTCGATTGCGTTGACCATCCTACTTTGTTAGCTAAATTGACATATTATGGTGTTAATAGTAATTCTTTAAAATTAATTAAATCTTACTTGAGTGACAGAACTCAAAAAGTAGTTATTAATAGAGTCGAGTCTTCTGGCGCGCCATTGCTTATGGGAGTTCCACAAGGTTCGATTTTAGGCCCTTTATTGTTTCTAATTTATATTAACGATCTACCTTTCTATACTAGAGATCTGTGCGAAACAGTTTTGTTTGCTGACGATACATCTCTGATATTTAAAGTGAACAGAGGCAAGGATCATTCTGACGTGATAAATAATGCTCTTGCGAAGGTTTTACATTGGTTTACGGTTAACAATCTATCTCTTAACGCAAGTAAAACTAAATGTATAAAGTTCTCATTGCCTAATGTTACAAAAGTCTCAACTAACTTGAAAATGAATGGCAAGAATATCGAGTTATTAAATGACACAAAGTTCTTAGGCATCAATATTGATTTTAAATTGCAGTGGAACCCCCATATAATGGATTTGTCCGGAAGGCTTAGCTCAGCATGCTATGCCATCAAAAAGATAAGACTCATAACAGACGAAGAAACAGCTAGATTAGTTTATTTTAGCTATTTTCATAGCATTATGTCATATGGTATGTTATTGTGGGGATCTGCTGCGGACATACATAATATATTTGTACTACAAAAGCGCGCCATAAGAGCTATCTATAATCTTAAGTCCAGAGATTCTCTTAGAGAGATGTTTAAAAGAATTAACATATTAACGGTTGCATCTCAGTATATATTTGATAATATAATGTATGTTCGCAAAAACATTAATACATTTGATAAAAATTCAAAAGTACATAATTTTAATACTAGGAATAGAAATAAGCTCTCTCTGCCAAATTGTCGACTTCACAAAACAAAAAATTCATTTTTGGGTAATAGTATCAGATTTTTTAATAAAATTCCGCAGGAAATAATTGATCTACCATTGGCAACTTTTAAAACTGTAGTTAAAAAGCAGTTTCTTCAAAAGGGGTATTATGCTGTTAATGATTACTTATCGGATAAACAAGCTTGGGCTTAACATTTTCAACTTGTATGTGTATATTAGAATAAAAAGTCAACCAGATCATTGTCGTGACCATCCCTTATTGTACAGGCTCAGCTCAGTTTCACAATACATACTTACTTGACTGTGATGGAAGGTTCCCTTAGTGCTACTTTATTGGTTACAGCTTCGGGGGACCCTTTCAGTATCATCAAATTTACACTGTGTGTGTCATGTAATAAAAATAATTTAAAAGAGCATAGCCTGTGAGTTTCTTGTCAGTTCTTCTCACAGAGCGGAGGCTCGGAACTGGCACTTAGATTCACTTACACCTAATTTTTATTAATTTGCATGTAAGTGAATCTAAGCTTCGTGATTTCAGGGTTGATATAAATTTTTTTTTTTTTTTCATGTATACTTTGTTTTGACGTTTTCAAGTGCTATGTAATAGTTTATGAAATAAAGAACTTTTTACTTTTACTTTACTTTACTTTTGTGTTTTGGTATAATGAAGAATAATTGAGTCGCTTAACTTCAAACTCGGATAAATCCAATTTCGGACTTTTTTATGATTTTGGTGCCAAAAGAAAGGGTAAAAAGAAAGCCTTTAATCAAACTAATCAGAAGTGTTTAAATCCGCATTTGTAACGTGAAAAAGACCGTTAAAATAGTGACATTATATCAAACTCAGATAGATCCAGATAAAAGTTTTTTTCAAATGTAGTCAAGTCCATCCGAGCCAATCAGCGAATGGTATTTGGTCAAGATGGCTGCCAGTTGACTTAAACTCTACGTTAATAGCACTGTCTTGCTCTCGCTTTTTATTGTTTGTTATAATTACAAATGATTTAGAATGGATAATTCTATTAAAATAATGTCACCTAACAAGGCCCGCAAGCGCCCTTATATAATAGTCCGCCGTAAGAAAGACAAAAAAACGAAAATTCGGTAAGTTTCAATTACATTTTATGCACCGTGCTAGAAGTACGGAGTTGATAATAGTGTTGTACTCACCATCAACGGTGTGTCGAATATCGAGTATTTTATTTTTGTTCAACTGTTATTGAATATATGGATATAATGAGATTAATGTAAGTTTAAAGAAGGTAATTACATGTCTCATGAACGGTCACATCAGGTAAATGCAGGTATACAGGAACAAAATTGTAATTTATTATAACTTTACAAGGAGAACAAGTTCAAATACGTTGGGAAATATCGTTTTATTCTGATACAAGTGTTGCTAAAACAATAAATAAACGCGGTCGATCATTTCAACATTTTAGTCCACAGAAACTCCCAATTGTAGTACCAGTTCAAGAATCAAAACTGATAGATGATGACTGTCGCATAATTAAAATTTTATAAAAAAGTGCTTTACAGTGAAAACGTAATAGGGAGACCAATTCCCAAAGGAGAAAACGAAGAAGATGACTCTGAAGAAATTTTTAATTTTGTATAACTAATTAGTTAGATACCTACCTACTTATAATTTAATATATTGTTACTTTTTACTGTATGCCGACAATATTTCGTGATTCCCTTATACATCCCTACTACTATTCATATTTTTTTAAATCTAGATACATCCAGGTACATTAAATCAAAATGATATAAATCCACACTGAGTTTTTTCAAACATAGATAAATCGCATCCAATTATTTCTAATGGGGGTAAATCCGATCTAAAAAAAAAAAAAAAATTCATTTATTCAAGTTTGGCTCAATAGAGCTCTTATGAATGTCATACTTATAAACTAACGCGCCCATTCACTGCGGGCGGGAGCTTGATCGTAAAAGAACGGGCAAGAAAATCGTCAAGGTTGGTTTTTTCTCCCGCCAGTTACAATTAAAATACATAATATTAAAACAATTGTGTTCTGCAGTCACAAGATTTGAAAAAAAAAGGGAGACAGAACTCTTTTTTTACCAATATTAACATTTTTTTTACCAATTACCTCTAATATCATGTTTTAATATCATGTTTACAATCTAAATATCATGTTTTCTAAAGAATTATCGGTTTTGAGACTTAATTTAAAGCACAGGTCGTTTTCTGACATATTGTTCATGTAATGATAAGTAACCCTAACATCTAAACAAGCTAATTAAGATTAATATCACTTTTTCATGAATATCTCAGAAACGAGTTAAACGGATTTATCCGAGTTTGAAGTTAAGCGACTCAATTTATTTTTTATGTATTTGTCGAACAATACTTAAAGAATAAAGTACTAATAAGCAGTAATTTTAGTTACCAAAATATAGATCAAACAATCTAAATCACTCGCAAGCACTTAAGAGCCCCTGAATCGCTTGTGTTCCTAAAGAAAGACGACAAGGTCCCTTCAGAAATGTGTACCTACTGAAATCTTATTTCGGCACTTACCTCGATGGGACAAATAAAATGAAAGGTAGGTTAATGGCTTCTCAGCGCCTCAAAAACCACCCAAATCTTGTCTGACGCCGACAGAATAAAATGTAATACAATGACGAGAGGTTTTAATAGATATAACAAGAAATGTATAACTTAGTTTGGAGCTGAATTTTCGATTTCAATTAAAATTTCATCATCGTATCAGCTACAAAAAGTCCACTGGCCACACATTGGCCACCCTAATAGATTACATTCAGTTCAAGCCAGTACGTAGGATGAAGCTGTTGCCCATCATACGGTAGGATTTCTCTTCGTCGACTCTTACGACTCCACGTGAGATGAGAGGGGATGGTGCTATTCTAGTTCGGTGACACGGCACAACAGCATGGTAAAATTAAGTAATTGCTTATTAATATAAATTACTGTTATTAAAAGATATGAAACATTAAAAAAAAAAGACAAGGGTTTCTACTGAGTTGAAAGGTTAGCTGGATATCTTCATTTGTCAAAACGAAAATTATTTAGAAAATACAAGCATCAATAAAGCATCAATCATTTAAATTAAAGTAGCTGAAAATAAAATAAACTGCACTTTCACTTTTCAACTTGAGCTTACAATTTAATGTCCAACTACACTACAAGAAACTCCAAAATAGACCCAGTTGAGAAAATAAGTAAATCTTGCTAATTCTTATGTAACGTGGGGCTTAAATTATGAGAGTTGCTCAATTATTCTCGAACTTCGAGCATACTCCGGGCTCGTGTACTTTGTCAAGATTAAGAGCTGTGTTGAAGTAATTTCAGAGTTTTAATCCTGCGAATGTACAGTCACACGCTTATGTCAGGAGTAAACATTTGACCTTGAGTTCTATTTACATTGCATTTGTTTTGTGGCAGAGCTCTGTTTATACTGGTGAAGGCTTCTGCGTCTGAAAGTTTACTTTTATATCTAACTTGTTTTGTTACAGCTAAAGCAGTTCGCGATCTTTGTAAGCTTTTTATGTATGTGCTTAAGAATTTGTTTTTATTGTTTAACTTTTTTATTAAGAGTTATGATAGGATCTTAGTGATTCAAAATTTTACTTCAAAACTCATTGCACTTTATTTTCTTTAACTCATAATATTTTCAGATAATTTCGTACAATTTTATTTACATAAATTTAAGGGTTTCCGGACACTGTTGACATTATATGATTATCAGCTTATCAACAATCGCACTCAGTCTCAAAGACAATATAATTTCAAATAATTAACAGCGTCATTTAGCTCTTTTTAGAGCTATTTTTTAGTTACATTTTTTATTTGCTCTAGGCCGCCCCTTTATACCTCTAAAATAACCTTAACGACTACTACACAAAAAGAAATAACCAACCAACGTCCTATATATTTTCCGAAGCACTCGATATTATGCCACAGGCCACACATGGTCACCCATTCAAGGAAATTCGTTGAACTCTGCTTTACTTTAGTGATCGTTTCCAACCATCTACTATAACAGAACTAAAAGCTCTTCGTGAATTATTTTTATAGTATTAATATTATATTTAACAATTTTCTTCAAAAATGGCACAAGCAGATTTTTGGAGTTAGTATATTGCGCTTTACGAAAGTATATTAAAAATACTTTATTTGCACTAAGCGGGCGTAAATCTTTCTAAACGCTTCTGTGAGAATTTATAATATCCGCTGTATGACTATACAGTTGAGCCTTGGCACTATGAAGAATATCACGAAAATTTAAGCGCTTTCAAAAGACTTTAGATATAAATTATGAAGTAAAATTGTTTATTTCTTTTGGAATTCTTCGTTTTCATGGTACTGTGTTATTTTAAGGTAGTGTTTATATTTTCTTATCACCGATTATTCTTCAAAATTACATAATTTCGTTAAACGGAAAATGTAAAGAGTGTGATTAATAAATTTTTAAATAAACTTTATTAACGGAAACACTCTTTATTAGTTTGCAAGTTTAGTAACTACAAAGAACTGTAATTAAAATATTGGCAATTCCCAAATACTATCTAGAAGACTTATCATTATAATAATAATATTTTGAAAACATGTCGTTTCTTAATTATACATATTGTCAGCCAAATTGTCAAACTGCGTAACTCCAAAAATACAAAATTTTACTTTTAATTTCATCTACATTTTCGAGATATATCGATTGGAATATCTCTCAAATGCCATCAATTTATATTTAATTAGTTATAGAAGAATTTAAATAACCCCTATATTCAAATAGTTGCTTAACTATAATAATAATATAATTATAAATAATTTTTACTTTCTCATATAAAGTTAGCTCAAAAGGAAATAAGCAATTTGAAAATGAAATGACGATATGTAATTCTATATAAGTGTATATGTTTTCTTGTTCGTACTACATTATTCTTTTCAATTATGCCAAAGATAATGATTGCGTTTGAGCATAAAGTTTGATATTTTTATTTTTTTTATTTGTGCGATTAATATAAAGTAAATAAAAGTACAAGAAAACTCAATTCATTAAGAACTGTATTCATAAAGATAATTAACAATTTTCCGAAGAACCTAAATAATTATAAAATCGGTGTTTTTAAATAAAAATCATTTTATTTTAGTATACTTATAAATTGAGGTCGGTGTATCACTTACTATCTGGTGAACATTTCGATATTTAAAATTTTATTACTTCCATTATTACATTCAGTTTCGGCTTATGACCTTGAATTAAAAAACAAATTTTTGTTGTTCAACAACAGTAAATTTTTTGCACAAAACCTCTCTCTGTCTTCGGGGTGGCGAGATTAATAATTAATAATTAATAAATAATTAATAATTAATTAATACAACAGCTACCATTTGAATTTCACTTTAATGGCAATGTAATGAAAAATATAAGCAGGCAAATGAAGTTCCCAGTTTTTCGGCACCCACCACTGTAAACAATGCTTGTGTCGTTAATAATTTTTGGTCTTTTGATTTTGTAAAAATAAAATAGTTTATAATCTAATATATTTTATTTAAACATTTTAGGGAAACTTACAGCAAATTGTTATAGTTTAATAAGTCCTTTATATTAGTATCCACTTATATAAAGGAAGCTAGACAAAAAAAAACTCTAACCAAAAAAAACATACAAATATAAAGAGATTCAGTTATGAATTTAATTATTCTTATGACATTCAAATCGCATTTACGTTTACACATTCAGATACTTACTCACCCATGTATATGCATTTACTATCAAGGCTACACAGTTAAAATAAAAATAAAAAAGATAACGCTAAAATATTAACAGCCACACTCACAGGTCAAGCAAAGAATTCAAAATCCATCTGTAGCTTTAATCGCTTAGATGTAGTGTTAAAAAACTCTTTACTTATGGTTATGAAGTAATTACATCTTGTACTAATGTAATTTTTATCAACATTGAGTTTTTTTATACAATGTCCTTTTCTAAAATGGTTTCTACATAAATCAACTTGCTCTATACCCATATTTACAATAAGCTCCCTTTCTTTGTTTTTGATTAACCCGTCTATATGGAAGTATTTTACTACCAGCGGATTGGTATAATGTAAAAGCAATTTCGCAAGCCGTAGGCGGTTGTGACTAGACGTTTTTGACTAAGTAATGGAAGCTCACGATAAAAGCAAGCCCGCTGTACAAGCTTCGTCAATTTACGCAGTTCAATCTTAAAGCAACGAATCTAAAGACATATACGTACAACAATGTATTGACAAATAATATATTGATATAAAGTTAATATACATAGGATATAAAGTTATCTACGACAGCTATCACACTGATTTCAGCTGCAAACTCATAATCCGAGATTGTTCTGTGAATTATCGTGACGTATAAAAAAACATAATAATTTATTTTTGTAATTTCTTTCTCTTTAATAAATATTTTTTTCTTATTTATTTAATATTAAACCTGTCTAAAAAGACTAATTATTATTATATGATTGCGAAAAATTTAATTAGATGTTTCTTTGCTATAATTCATTCATTCATTCACGCCTCTTTCTCCGAAGGGGTAGGCAGAGGCATATTATACGCCCACACTTCGCCAATAACATAGTTGGTCCCACGTAATTGGTGGTGAGTCTATTGCCGCTTATCGGGCACTTTTACGTTTGCCAGAGCCTCGTCCGTTAATCGGCAAGTGCACCACTTGCAGGTGAGGTTAGCTTGGGCTCCTTAGGTCCTTGTAGGATTCCTATGCACCCATGCGCTATAAATAGGGTAGATATCTACATTCAATTTGTTGGTTATCCAAATTTTTTGTGCCTAAGCCCATTTAGCCGTTTGAAATAGCATGCAAATATTTATAGAAAAACTAAATATCATATTAATCACAAATAAATTTTAGATGTCATTCGGAAGTAATGGAATAAAAAAGAACAATACAGTGAAAATACAAATTCAATGTCATTGTGCATCAATCAATTTATCGACTTCGAGCTATAATGACTTGATTGGCTTATATTATTTGGTTAGAGCACTTATAAATGTCTGGTAACTTAAGACTCAAACTGAATGGGAATTCAATGCGGGCAGTAGCTTGAGGGAAGACGAATTGAGCAAGTAAGTCGTCATGTTCGTTTTCTCGTCGGCTTAGACTGAAAATATTAAAATCGTGCCTTTAAATTAACATAAAATGTATGTATTTCAAATGTTGAGTGAAGTAATACCAATACTAAGTAGTATAAGTTTGGTGTAATTGCAGCTATTAAAACTCTTATTAATCAAAAATTCAAAAGCAGAGTTATCTCAAACCAACTGCACCTACTTTAATTATTATATTTTTTCTCTAATTAAGTAAAGTGATGTGATTTGGATACCATTTGTAAACTATGCAAGCAGAGCCGGGTTGAAAGGTAAAAATATAACAAAAAACTTTTGATTAAACCTTCCACCATCCATGTTATGACAACACAAAGTAATATTTTGCCCTAAGGAACATTAAATTGTATCTAAAATTGCCCCCTCCGTAAATTCCCGTTAATGCCAGTCCGAATGAGCTTACACAATGGCTGGCCCGGTTAGAACTGCTTTTTACCGGTTACCATCCAGAAGTTTACGACAGTCGGTGTTAACATCCTGCTAACTGTTCCCGTAGGCTTTTTAGTATGTTTCCGTCGCTTCGTCTAACTCCCTGACCTATAAAAGTTAAGTTTACAAGTAAGTTTTATAGGCTGAATGTATAATATTATTTTACGGCTGGGCTATTTAAGAGAAATTGAAGGATAACTTTTTGACTGGAATGTGCAACATGTCTGCAATTTTGAATTTTTTTCTAAAATTTGTGGTAATTCAAACATTAAAGTGTAGTAATGTTGGATTATGAAGTTTGTGAACGTAAATGAAACATGATTTTATAATACCTTTCAAGAAGTCCATGGAGATTAAAGTACAGTCCCACATTGTTATTATCGCTCATTATAATTTACTACGATTAAACATTTATAGTATTGATATGTAATTTAACATGTAATAAGTATTGGCTAAATGTGATAATAGCGCGAAGTGGTTATTAAAACAAAGTTTTTACATAATAATAATATGTATTATTACATATGAAATAATTTGAACTTATAATTTGAATTTACATTATTTCAGTTTTCGAATGGATTCCAAATTGTTAATATAGTCTGTGTTACGCAAGTATAACGTAGGGCCAATTTTGAAGACTGATATGGTGTGGTAGACCGACCACCGCGCCATATCGGTTGTTAAATAAAAATTCTCAAGTATACTGAGTAGGTAAGATCAATTACTTTATATAATTGATAAGTCTATAACACAAACACACGCACCCACACACAGGACACAAGACAACTTTATTATACTAATAAAGAATCCAACAGCGTGTGGAGATTTTAATATTATTTCGTTAAAGTGTTTTAGAGCATGCGTGCTTGCTTTTTTCACTTTTTAAATCTCATAATTTGATAAATTGGTTTCCCGGAGCCAACAAGAATTACTGCCACTTCTGCTACTTGCTAAGATAACATATTAACAGAAATATAAAATAAAAAAATATTATTCAATTAGATTCAGATCATTGTGTTCAAAAAATATCTTTGCTTTGTAGAAATACAACACACATAGTGACTAAAATAACTATTACATTTATACCGAAAACCAACAATCGATTTGATAGGAGAAAATAGGTTAATTCAAAACAATTTGTTTTTAAGTACTGTGTAAAATTGAAAATGAAATTAAATTATTATTATAATCTTAAATTTCAAAATTTACATATGTTCTTCTCCGATGCTCTAAACTCTGGCGATTTTCATCTTTATTATCAAAACTAGATAATCAGAATAAAAATATATTAAACAAAATTCTAAATTGTCCCATGAGTGACTGCGTTTGGCTACAGGCTTCCCTTCCTGTACGCTTCGGGGGCCTAGGTGTAAGAAATGTTACCAGCGTGGCACTGCCGGCATTTTTGTCTTCTGCTCATAGCACGCACAATCTCTACCGGAAGCTTATAAACCCATCTTTGGGTTGCGTAGAGTTGTCGTGCAGGGCAGATGTCATAAACGCCTTGCTTGGCTACCATGGCCTCATGTGCCCGTAGTCCTGGTCGAAGGTTACGGCACTCCTCACTCAACAGCATCATCCGCAGTGCTTTTGCCACCGTTGGCTTGCCTGCTATCTTAGAACCAGCTGGTATCTCTGGCAGCGATGGCAAAAGACCTGACGGTATGACTATCTAACCGTGTAAGTTTGGGAGGCCGGTGGTGTGGGATGCGACTTGTGCAAATACCGTGGCTCCCTCGCATGTACGCGCGACATCCCTTCGTGTCGGGGCTGCTGCGGTAAGTGCTAAAAGTCGCAAACGGAACAAATACAGTACCTGGGAACTAATTATTTATTGGTTCTGTTTGCGGTGGAGACAATGGGTCCATGGGGGCCGGCGGCAAAGCAGCTCGTCAGGCATTTAAATACTCGCCTTATTGTTGCCTCCGGTGACAAGAAAGCTGGCATCTACTTCTGCCAGCGTATTAGCCTGGCAATCCAAAGAGGAAATGTAGACAGTGTTCTTGGCATGACCCATGAACCCACAGTTGGAAGACATCTTCTATTTATAGTTTTAAGTTAAGGAAGTTTATTAAAGTTGTATAGGTATTAATCAAATTTTATTTAAGTACTATGTAATAATTTATGACATATTGTTTTTGATATTTGAATCAATTATTCTTGACAGTTTTCGTAGTACGATTTTACATATAATATTTAGAAAGATGCGTACTATCATTATTAATACCATCGAATCTAATTATAATTATCAAATGTCATATAGCAATTATTAGATGTAATTTGTTTACGATTGATCTCTGTAATTAGATAGTATCAATAGATTCAGACATTAATTAATCACAGATCAGTAGTGAATGAAATCGTGATGTGTGTAAAGTGTAGCTATATTGGAATACGTGTACGTTCACAAAGGGTGTGTTTGATTGTAGTTAAATTATAGACTGGGTTGTAACTTGCAACATTGCTGAAGTTCAAAATATTTCATGACATTGAGTATCACTACATAGGATTAAATAAAATCGCTTTTCTCTGTCTGTCCCTATGTATGCGGAGATCTTTAAAACTACGCAAATACAAATACAAAATAATTTATTTGCTCAAACATTTGTTACAAAATATGGTATTACATTAAAATCGTTCGACCAAGTCTCAACATATTTACCATATTGTGGTATGCAAATGTCAGTTACATGAATCCCCATTAAATGTCAGTATAATTATTTAAGATCAAAAATTAATCATCTAAATTTACACAATAACAATAAAATAATTATGTCAAAATTAAATTACAAGAAAAAACGGAGTAAGTAAATACCTATTAACAATTAATCATAAAGTGTATCTGTCAGAAAATCGCTTATGTGATAGTAACATTTGGCTAACAGTAATTTTTGAAGATTTTTCTTGAACGGATTTTAATGTAATGTTTTTTAATAGACAGAGTGATTCAAGTGGAAGGTTTATATGTAGGTCACGCGGACGGAGATTGTATGGAGTAACCCTTAATGCAATAGAACTAATTATAAAGAAAATTGTAACTAGCTTAAATAATTATATATTAACCTTATAAAGTATTATAGTCATTACTATGTGAGTAATAATAAGAAAATGTGTATTTCTCTGCTTAAAATTAAATATAAATAGTCAACTTCTACAATGTTTCCGTTAACAGGGTCTATGTAATGACGACCGATATGGCGATAAATATAATGACGACCGATATGGCGTGGTGGCGAGTATACCCGCATTCCACTCCTGAGGTCGTGGGTTCGATTCCCACACAGGACAAATATTTGTGTGTATAAATATAAATATAAATATTTGTTCTGGTCTGGGTGTTTTTCTATGTATATTAAGTATGTATTTACAAAAAAAAAAGTATTTATGTATATTTATCCGTTATTTAGTATCCATAACACAAGTTCTTAATGATACTTATCTTGGAACTAAATAATTGGTGTAAGTGTCAGAAATATTTATTTATTTTATTTTAAGACCTTTTTGAACAACATAGCTGCAACAAAGATATTGAAATTGAAACTATAGTAACAGTAAAGCAGAGCTTTCAAAGGTAATAGAGGCCAGTCCTTGGACAGGTGACTGTTTGTGTGATATTTGATATCAAGAGCTTCTATGCTTCTGACGGTACTTTCAGCCGTTGGTCCAGATGTGGTAGGCGTTAAATCAAGACAAATGTCCTATATGACGGCTTGAATAATTCTAACAGCAAAATGCCACAGACTCGTCTCCGCCAATCCTCACTGGGTCTTCGTGGTGGGGTATGGCCTAAATCTCTCTCACTTTCGATCGTGAAAGGGCCCGTGCGCAGCAGTAAGCTATAAATGGGTTGAGAGGATGATATAAACGTCAGTGTAGTCAATCTCTCTCACTTTCGTTCGTGAGGGCCCGTGCGCAGCAATAAGCTATAAATGGGTTGAGAGGAACGTCAGTGTAGTTTATAAAACAGCATGACATTGAGAACACTGTGTGGGGGATATCCTTAAGGCGAATAAAACTTTCGGAGCTTCGCAAGGCTGGTCCTCGGAGAAGATCACCAAATAGAGTATACAGAGGTCAGATTTTAAATTGGTGACCTTTTGAAGTTGAGCGCTTCCGTGTTTCGTAAAGCGAAGCAAAAATATAGGCCGTATGGATCGCTTGAAAAATTCTAACAGCAGAACGCCACACACCTGCTTCCGACAGTCTAAACTAGGTCCACGTGGTGAAATATAAAATGAATGAATGAATAAACACTTTATTTTATACTAAATATTAAAGACTAATCAAATCACATAAACAAGTGTACGGTACAATGTGCAGCCATATATCAGCAATTTCTTCCAGGTAACCTTAGTATGAACAGAAAACATATGAAAAAAATTAATGATAATAATTTCGTTTGAGAGAGAAGGCAAATGCTCAATAGTGCGCTGTTAATGGACTTAGGTGATGTTGAACTTTGATGTCACTCCAGTTCTCTTATGGATTTCCTCATTCCAAAATTTGTCACGTAAAGACACTTCGAGCATAGCTCTCTTTATTACTAAGCGTCACTAAATTTCCTTATTCCATAGTCAGATATCACGCTAATGGCGTGTATACCCTAATTTTGAAAAAACAATAGTAACGATAGCTACTTATCTACACTACATAGGATTAAATAAAATCGCTTTTCTCTGTCTGTCCCTATGTATGCGGAGATCTTTAAAACTACGCAAATACAAATACAAAATAATTTATTTGCTCAAACATTTGTTACAAAATATGGTATTACATTAAAATCGTTCGACCAAGTCTCAACATATTTACCATATTGTGGTATGCAAATGTCAGTTACATGAATCCCCATTAAATGTCAGTATAATTATTTAAGATCAAAAATTAATCATCTAAATTTACACAATAACAATAAAATAATTATGTCAAAATTAAATTACAAGAAAAAACGGAGTAAGTAAATACCTATTAACAATTAATCATAAAGTGTATCTGTCAGAAAATCGCTTATGTGATAGTAACATTTGGCTAACAGTAATTTTTGAAGATTTTTCTTGAACGGATTTTAATGTAATGTTTTTTAATAGACAGAGTGATTCAAGTGGAAGGTTTATATGTAGGTCACGCGGACGGAGATTGTATGGAGTAACCCTTAATGCAATAGAACTAATTATAAAGAAAATTGTAACTAGCTTAAATAATTATATATTAACCTTATAAAGTATTATAGTCATTACTATGTGAGTAATAATAAGAAAATGTGTATTTCTCTGCTTAAAATTAAATATAAATAGTCAACTTCTACAATGTTTCCGTTAACAGGGTCTATGTAATGACGACCGATATGGCGATAAATATAATGACGACCGATATGGCGTGGTGGCGAGTATACCCGCATTCCACTCCTGAGGTCGTGGGTTCGATTCCCACACAGGACAAATATTTGTGTGTATAAATATAAATATAAATATTTGTTCTGGTCTGGGTGTTTTTCTATGTATATTAAGTATGTATTTACAAAAAAAAAAGTATTTATGTATATTTATCCGTTATTTAGTATCCATAACACAAGTTCTTAATGATACTTATCTTGGAACTAAATAATTGGTGTAAGTAATAATAATAATAATAATAATAATAATTTCTTTATTCCACATATAGTTCACAATTTTCTTACAAAAACCCTGGCTTCCAAACTAGTTATATAACTGTATTTCAGCAGCCAGTTTCTTCCCAAAATAAAATTTTTACAACATTTCAATGCTATACATGGTAAAAGAGTGCATGTTTGTGTGTGTGTAGTGTGTGTGTGTAGTGTGTGTTGTGTGTGTTTGTGTGTGTGCGTTGTGTTTCATGCGTGCATGCGTGATGGAGAGAAACATTTTATCTGAGGTTCATAGGAATGGCCGTAGCAATTTCTCAATTTCATCATAATTCAGTGGTAAAAGGTATTGATATATTTTAATCTTTAGGACCGCCTGGCTTAAATTTATCATATTAAGCTTACCATCCAGAATTTTATACAAACGAGGAATCAAATGGTCATAGTGTCTACGTGCAAAACTACTTTTAGCATGATAACTTTTAGAAAAATTATAACGGCGGCGCCGGTTCAAGGTATCGTAGGAGGGAAGTGTTGATTTGTGAAATCGTCTTATTGAGTGCAATATAAAAAGTTTTCGAACACTGAGAATTTTACTATCAGAATACAACGAGGCAGTAGGAAAGCGAAATGGCAACTTCAAGAGCACCTTCAATATAGCTCTTTGGGCCCGTTCTAATGTTATCAAGTAAGTTTTTGCAGCACCACCCCACGATACAATGCAATAATTTATAACACTCTCTCCTAAGGCTTTATAAACTTTAAGAAGCAAATCAGAGGAAACTACCTGTCTTAGACATTTAAAAGGATAGATTAGTTTTCTAACACGCCCTGCAACAAGAGATAAATGTGTGTCCCATTTTAGGTGACTGTCAATTTCCACACCTAAGTATCTAGCTGTGCTTACACGGCCAAGAGGTACACAGCCATGATTTTGTACACAGTATTTTGGATAGTCTGCGATTGTCCGATTGCAAGGGGAAACATGTAAAGATATACTAAAATTCTCATCTGGGATACCAATTTCAGTTTTACTAAAGCAGATGTATTTAGTCTTATTTTTGTTAAGCGATAGCAAATTATCTTCCAACCAACTGGTGACGCGACTCAAGCCCTTTTCAGCAACAGACCGTACCCTAGGCCAGTCAGACCCATGGAACAGTAATACTGTATCATCGGCAAACATTAACAAGTGCGCATTACAAAGACAGATATGACAAAGGCTATTAATGTAGATAAGAAAGAGAGTTGGGCCCAACGTACTACCTTGTGGGACTCCAAAAGTAGACGTGTTCTCGTTGCTAATATGATGACCAATCCTGACTCTCTGTCTCCTATCAGTGAGGTAGCTTGTAAACCATGCAAGTGAGGTGCCTCTAATACCGATATTTTCAAGTCTGCTAAGCAAAATAGGAACAGAAACAGTGTCGAACGCCTTTTGCAAATCTAAAAACACACCCAGACACTTTTGTTCGTTATTAATATGCTTCGTAATCAGTGAAGTTAGATTTAGGACTGCATCATCTGTTGATTTGCCTTTTCTAAAACCATACTGGTTCTCTGATAGAAAACTGTTTGATTCCAAATATGCTACTAGGCGTTTATTTACAATTTTCTCTAAAATCTTGGACAGGGACGATAAAAGTGAAATAGGACGATAATTACAAGGCAACGACTTATCTCCAGCTTTATATACAGGGATCACAATAGCCCGTTTTAACGCAGATGGAAACTTACCAGATTGAAAACTCAAATTATAAATATAGCATAAGGGTTCAGCTATGAAATCTTTAACCTCTTTCAGCATTCTAGATGTTACATCATCAAACCCAGGGGCACTACTTGGCTTAAGTTCTGAAATAAGCGAACCAATTTCACTAGAATCAGTTAAAAACATTGACATAGATTTAAGTGGGCTGTAAGTAGATTTGACTTTATGTGCTAGTTCCTTTTCGGTTGTTTTTAATTTCAGAAGAGTGTCTTGCGCCAGGCAGCAGCCAACTGAAGTGAAATATTGATTTACCTCATCCAAAAGTGTCAAAATCCGTAAGTGTCAGAAATATTTATTTATTTTATTTTAAGACCTTTTTGAACAACATAGCTGCAACAAAGATATTGAAATTGAAACTATAGTAACAGTAAAGCAGAGCTTTCAAAGGTAATAGAGGCCAGTCCTTGGACAGGTGACTGTTTGTGTGATATTTGATATCAAGAGCTTCTATGCTTCTGACGGTACTTTCAGCCGTTGGTCCAGATGTGGTAGGCGTTAAATCAAGACAAATGTCCTATATGACGGCTTGAATAATTCTAACAGCAAAATGCCACAGACTCGTCTCCGCCAATCCTCACTGGGTCTTCGTGGTGGGGTATGGCCTAAATCTCTCTCACTTTCGATCGTGAAAGGGCCCGTGCGCAGCAGTAAGCTATAAATGGGTTGAGAGGATGATATAAACGTCAGTGTAGTCAATCTCTCTCACTTTCGTTCGTGAGGGCCCGTGCGCAGCAATAAGCTATAAATGGGTTGAGAGGAACGTCAGTGTAGTTTATAAAACAGCATGACATTGAGAACACTGTGTGGGGGATATCCTTAAGGCGAATAAAACTTTCGGAGCTTCGCAAGGCTGGTCCTCGGAGAAGATCACCAAATAGAGTATACAGAGGTCAGATTTTAAATTGGTGACCTTTTGAAGTTGAGCGCTTCCGTGTTTCGTAAAGCGAAGCAAAAATATAGGCCGTATGGATCGCTTGAAAAATTCTAACAGCAGAACGCCACACACCTGCTTCCGACAGTCTAAACTAGGTCCACGTGGTGAAATATAAAATGAATGAATGAATAAACACTTTATTTTATACTAAATATTAAAGACTAATCAAATCACATAAACAAGTGTACGGTACAATGTGCAGCCATATATCAGCAATTTCTTCCAGGTAACCTTAGTATGAACAGAAAACATATGAAAAAAATTAATGATAATAATTTCGTTTGAGAGAGAAGGCAAATGCTCAATAGTGCGCTGTTAATGGACTTAGGTGATGTTGAACTTTGATGTCACTCCAGTTCTCTTATGGATTTCCTCATTCCAAAATTTGTCACGTAAAGACACTTCGAGCATAGCTCTCTTTATTACTAAGCGTCACTAAATTTCCTTATTCCATAGTCAGATATCACGCTAATGGCGTGTATACCCTAATTTTGAAAAAACAATAGTAACGATAGCTACTTATCTACAGATCATGAAGACCCATCTCAGACTTTAGTAAACCAAAATATGAAGTGAGACACACCAATCCGCAAAATGAAAACATTACTTAACATTGTCTGATTCTATTATTGTCTTTTGTTGCAGGTCTATGGAGGCTTAGAAGAGCGTAATGTGAGGTTCGTACATTGTTTTATGTATTATTAACAATTAACGACCGCTAGCAGCTTTCATTCAGAAACTTATCCGTGATAACGTATAAGTAATACAGAACTGTAGCACCTATATTCCTCGAATATTTCCCAGATTTATGAAGTGATTGTCTGTTATTTTTGTGGGTTCTGTGTTACCAGTTGGTTCCTGTTTGTAATAAGGTTCAAGATTCAAATGAATTCGCCAAGTCTAGAACTGACAGCTCCAACAGCAAAAAAGAGGTTCGTTGTCTAAATCAAGTCATAAATTGAAACTAAAAACGAACCAATAGACTAATTTCCTATCTATCCTATTCAAACGCAACCACTTGCATCTATATGTACGTCCTTTTTTTCTTCTATCTATGAGAGAATAGTACAGACATTTGTTTTTAAAGGGTATCCCTAGTTACACCAAAAGAAAATTGACAAATTATCACTTCCCAAATATTGTTTTGTAAAATTTCATTTGCCAAATTATTACTTGGCAAATAAACTCTTCACAAATAATTGTATCGTAAACGTAATGCTTTCCAAGTGAACGTTTCGACAATAACTCAGTTAGTATTACATATTTTACGCAAAATAAAATAAGCCAAATAATTCGTCTCGAAACTTTTCAAATAACCATTTCTATTTGCATCTTTACTATTAATACTAATCTACAAATATTGGCCATACATAAATCAACAGTAGTATTTTCTGGCGCTTCGCCGGCCGCTACCGCGGCACGCTCGCTTCGCTCGCTCGGCTCGCGCGCTTTGTGGTCACTTTTTTTTTTTTTTTTTTTTTAATCGACGAAAAACTTTTTATAAGTACCTCAGTGTGATAAAAGGCCACACTGAGGTTATGTGGGATTCTCCAATTTGGCATACCCACTAAAAAACGTCGGTAAATCTTCTTTCGCTAGTCGGCGAGTCGCGCGGGGAACTTTGTAGTCTTCCGTACGACACGTCTGCGTCGGCCCAAAGGCCCCTACTTTATAATGAGGGGACAATTGGCAGAGAATTGTCCACCTAATCGACAGAGCATGTGTGACAAGCGACGGGGCCCTATCCCGTCTCTTGCTGCCCTGTTCAGGGTGGTTGGAGCATGCCAAATTGCCTTCTCCTCCTACCTGTACGCCTCCGGCGGTTCGGTGCCGCAAGGGGATCATCCTCTCGCGCCCGCTCCGCAGTTTCCTTCTGGAACATGACCCACTCGCAATAGGTGGCGATCACGTCCCAGGATGTCGCGCTGTCGACCATGGTTTGAACTATAGTCGACAGCGAGAAATCCGATCCACTCAAGGCAACGATGGCACTGCGCTGCTGAGACCATTCTGGACATGTCATCAGTGTGTGCAGGGCAGTGTCATCGGCATTACTACAATGGTGACAACAGGGGCTCGGCTCCCTCCCAATCCTGTGCAGAAAATGTCCGAAGCACCCGTGACCGGTCAGAATCTGCACAAGTCTGTAGGAAAGGGAGCCGTGCCCTCGGTGCACCCATTCAGCCAGATGCGGCCGGATTCCCGTAATAGTCCAGTGGCCACTTGTCGGTGCCTCCAGACGTTGTCGCCATCGACTCATCGTCACTCTTTGGGCCCTTTCACGCCATCGAGTAAGCAGTTCTGGTGACGGGCGGGCTCCCTGTCTGCGTACTTCCGCTATTCGATGATATACGTCAGCAAGGGCAATCGCGTCAAGGTCCCAAGGTGGGGTCCCTGCTATAACACATGCGGCTTCGTAGGACACTGTGTGGTAGCCGCGTATGACCCTAATGGCCATAACCCGCTGAGGTCTACGAAGCAGGGCTTTAGCTTGTGGTGACAAGGTCTCCGCCCACACAGGCGAGCCATATAAAGCCATGGACCTCACTACGCCTGTATAAAGACGGCGACAGGTCCCACTTGGTCCTCCTACATTAGGCAAAAATCTACTGAGGGCTCTCACGGTTTCAACCAACTTCGAACCCAACCTACTAAAGTGTTCCGTAAAAGACCAACGTGAATCGAGCAGCAGTCCCAAGTACCGCATTGAAGCGCCGATAGGCACCCGAATGTCGCGCAAAGCTATGTAAGCACCACTAGGAGGCTTTTGTCGAGGACCATGGAAAAGTAAGGCCTCAGTCTTCGCCAGTGCGCATTTCAAACCTAAGGTTTCAATGCGCCCGACCATCACCTCTCCCCCAACAGTAGCAAGACAGGCCGCAGTATTATAATTATCTCCCTGGGCTAGTAGGAGAGTATCGTCCGCATAGCAGACTAGACTCAGTCCTCTTAGGAGGGGCCCTCTTAACACCCAGTTATAACCAATGTTCCACAGGATCGGCCCCAGAACTGAACCCTGTGGAACGCCACATGTCATAGGGCTCTCTACTATTCTGCCATCACGGTCTACGCACCGGACGACGCGCCCACGCAGATAGGAAGCCAAAAATCGGCACAGATACTGGGGCACTCGGTGGTATCGGAGGGCCTCCTCAATGCAAGAAAACGGCAAGGTATTAAAAGCGTTAGCTATGTCTAATGACACCGCAAGCAAAACCTTTCCCCTAGCTACTTCTTCTTCCGCGAGGGTGCGGACACGTTGGATAGCGTCTATTGTGGATCTCCCCTCGTGAAAGCCAAACTGCCAGTCTACCAGATTGGGCCCAACGTCGTTCAGATGATGCGCGAGTCTGTGTGCTACCACTCTCTCCAGAAGTTTACCAACCTCGTCTAGCAGTACGATGGGTCTGTAGGCCGATGGACAGCTCGCTGGTTTTCCGGGTTTTTGAAGCAGAACTAGACGACCAACTTTCCATATAGAGGGGAATATGCCTTCTTCTAAACAGGTATTGTAGAGGTTCCGCAGACGGCTTTCCAGAGGCACAGAGGCTATTGCTAAGATGCGTCCGGGAACGCCGTCTGGTCCTGGTGCGGTATTCTTAGCTTTTAGCCAATGCAGCGCCCGGTGAAACTCGCCGTCAGTTATAGGTAAGAAATCACTAATGTGAGCCCCCACTGAATTCGAGGGCATCGAAGGTGGAGTAAATGCTTCGGACTCCGGAAACAAACTTGCAACTACCTCACATAAGAATTGCGGGGCTAAAGACTCAGTGATTTGGGGTCCATACGTTAGCTTACTTCTAATTGCCCTGTACGGTCTACCCCATGGGTCTCTATTGATGTCCTCGAGAAGCTCCTCGTGCGCAGCAACTTTAGCCCTACTAATCTCTAACTGCAGACGTTTTCGAGCCACTCCCAGGGCCTCGTATAGACTATTTTCCTCCTCTTGCTCTCGGCGGCGTCTTCTTCGGTAGTGCGTGAGGGTTCTGCGTTTTGCGATACAGTCCCTACGAAGATCTGCTATCGCCGAGTTCCACCAGTAAACCTGTCGTTTTGGGGGGCGTGGACCTGCTTTCGGCATGGATGCATCGCATATCCTGGTTAGAGCCACCCTAAAACTGATTGCCTCGTCTTCCACTCCTGTCGAAGGGGGTCGCGGGTTCCAGTCTTCAACCATAGAAGCCTCGATGGCTAAGTCCCGGTTCAGCTTAACTAAAGACCACCTGGGAAAGTACTGAGGGGCTCTGGCTATAGTTTGGGCAATGTTAAGTCGTGGAGGGGAGATGTCAAAGCGAATATATCGGTGGTCGGATAGAGTCTCCGCCTCCAAATCAACTCTCCAATTTAATACGAGGTCAGCGACAGCGGGGGACGCAAAAGTGACGTCAACAATAGACCCACCCCGCTGTCTAACATAAGTATAATGGTTGCCGCAATTTAAGATTGCTAAGCCGGTACTTGACACCCAGTCAGATAATAGGTGACCGCGTGCGTCAGTGGATGGGGATCCCCAAGCTCTGGATTTTGCATTTAGGTCCCCCATGATAAGTACGTGGCGCGGCAGCACCCTACCAACCGCACCTGCCAGTTCGGCCAAATAAATTTCAAACTCAGCTAATGGTTTATTCGGGGAGAAATATCCCCCAACGATCGTCAGCTCCTCTCTTCGAACAACTATAAATCCATTGCCTCTTTCGACCACCTGTAAAGGGGCTGAATTCGTCGAACCCACGACAGCCACTGACATTAGCATATCAGCAGCCCAGTGTGGGCTCGGAACAACAAAGTAGGGTTCTGCCACAACGCAGACATCGATAGACCACTCTCGCTGGGCCTGAAGAAGTAGATTTTGCGCACCAGTGCAGTGGTTCAGATTTCCTTGGAGGAAGCTAATGTGACGGTTCAAAGCCATTGAATTTAGATCGTCAGCATGGCCTCCTCCTGGGATCCGGCTCTCAACTCGTTTGGTTTAGCTGCTGGGGTCCTTACAGCAGATTTAATTGGTTTGCCTTTATAGGCAAAACAGGCCTTCCCTCCGATAATGTGATCCGCTGGCTTTTTCGCAGCTTCGCATAGAGGACAGCGTGGTTTGGCAGCGCATTCAGCTGCCTTGTGACCTGCTTGGGCGCAGCGAAAGCATAATTGACTTCTATCAGTAGTAGAAGTGCAGCGCTGCTTTGTGTGCCCGTGCTCGAGGCATCGAAAGCATCTCATCTTTCGAGGCTCAAGCGTGCGTACCTGAGCAGAACTCCACCCTACCAGAATACGCTTAGCCTCAGAAATGCGCTTTGCCGCAGCGATAGGGCATCTTACCCACACGATTCCAATGCCTCTGCCATCAGGGGCTCTGTGGATAGCCCCCGCGCGGACCTGATCAACGGTACATTGTCCTTGGCGCGCCACAGCTGCCACCACATCCTCAGAAGACACTGAGTCATCTAGGCCAGTTAAGCGGAAGTCTGCTGATTTCATAGGCCTGGAAACATGTACGCCGTCTCCCAGAGCTGTTTTCAGCTTTTCCGCTAGCCGATCTGCTACAGCATTATTATCGTCTGTGCCAAGCACTTGAAACAAGCGAGCGCCAGTTGCCGACTCTCGAATTTTTAATGGGGGTAACCCCATCTCTTCTAAATTTACAGTCTGGCGTGCCCTACCTATAACATTGGCATATGTCAGGCCTTCTTGTTCTGCTTCCGTACCGATTGTTATCATAACTGCAGCTGACTGTGGCTCCCGAAGCACACGTGGTTTTTGTTTCTTTCTCTTCTTTTGGGAGGGCGATTGGCCATTCTTATTAGTCCGGGCGGCGACATTACTAAGAACAGCTGGCTTATTGCTCTTTTTGCCTTTTTTGCGCACCTCTGACCATCCCTCAGCGTCGGCTTCTGCAGCTCTGGTGGAGGATGCCACCTCCGGGGCATTGGAAGTCGATGGCCTGGAAACTATTGCAGCCAAATTAGATTTTCCGGAGTTGCGCGCATTACTTCGCTTCTTATCAGCTGCTAGAGGAGGGCGAAGCCTGTTCTCAGGGAGAAGTCGGCCTCCAGTCTCTAAACCCTCTAGGCGGGCGTTCACCATTGTGCCCACCCTCATCATCACCCGTCTCATTAGTTCTTCCTCCCGATCCTCATCTACCGGGAGGGGGCGCACGGTGTTTTTATTAACAGTGGGGGGCACTGGAACAGACTGTATAGAGGTCGTCGGTTCTGGCTGACCTTCCAAACGTAAGTTCCGTTCGGCTCGAAACTCGGCCCTGAGTTGATCAAACTGCTTGCGCAGATCGTCGACGTCCTCTCTCAGCCTCTTGTTTTCAGCAGACAGAAGTCTGTTTTCTGACGTCGCCGTACGCGCGCAGAGTACATCCGCCAATCGGCCTATTTGTCTCGCTGCTTCCTTGAACTCCCGTTGGATTGATCCCTTAAGGTTTCGGGACTTTTCTGCGCCAGTTGTAACTGTTTTCGCGAAAAGCCGAATAGATTGACCCAACTTCTCAGCTGTCATATCGTCAATTTCGGCCTCGGCGATTCCTTTGGCATCAATCCCACAGCTGTCACGCACTTCAGTAGCAGCTTTCACAAGATCGCGCATTTCCACTTCAAGCTCTTTCTCTGCTTGCTCGTACATTGCCTCTTGTTCCAGTCTTTGGAACTCTGCTTTTTGCTTAGCGAGGCCCACGTATTTACCTGACGCAGGTAGACGGCCACGACCCCTTTTTGACAGCGGTTTTGGAGTAATAAAGCTACGGTCGGATTCTTGAGAGTCAGTGTCTACTTCAGACCCACTTTTCTCTTGACCTTGACGTGGGCGCTTTCGCCCCGAAATAGTCCGATCCGAGCTAATGCTAGACGCGCGCGAACGCGTGCTACCTACACTCACACCCATCACCTCATCTGTACTTCGGGTTGGGTTATATCCAGCACCAGTAATGTCAGGCTCGTCTGCCCTAATTGTCGACGCACGACTCCTAGTGACGACACCTCTTAATGCTCTCATTCCCTCAGCATGAACATTCGCTACCGAGGAATCTCTACTTTCATTATCACTGCCTTTCGGCAGGTGACGGTCTTTGCCCCCCCCAGATACGGTGGGGCAGACGTCCTCCTTAGAGGACGTGGAGGATTCTCCCGCGCTGCGGGTACCTCCCTGGGGAATTGTACTTTTTAGACTCGCCATTATTAAGTTTCCTTTTTTTATAGGGTAAGGTCCCTGGTCCGGCGTTTGGAACTGGACTCTCTCCAGCCATTCATCCCATCGCCACGCCGGCAAGCTTAGAATTGAGGCGTTGACCACCGATAAAGCCGGCTGATCAACGCAGAATCCATTGTCTCTCTTCACCTCTTCCATTGAGGAGGTAGGGAAACAACCAGCACACAATCGCCACATCACACGTCACCAATAGACGTGGATGAATCTATACCTAGCCACGAACTAATCATGGCTCTCACCCTTGGGCCGCTTTCCAATGCAAAGTGCAATGGGGGTGCGCCCCGAAACCCACTAGTTTTGGTCAACGCCGGTTGGACCGGTGCCGCTCATATCTGAGCGGCTTTCCCCCATCCGCCACCCGGGGGACGCGCCCGATGGGAGACTAGCAACTCCACACGGGGCGCTTTGTGGTCACTGTTCTAACCTAACCTAACCAATATGTATCTAATCCTCACTCATCATCATCACGTTAATTTAAAATTATGAACACATATTAAACAAACATTCCTTATACTATTTTATTTTTAGTATATATTTAGTATTAATATCTTAGTTTGTGATTATTTAAAATAATAAACGTAAAACTTTATGTCCAAACAAATCATTTGATTAAATGTTATTTGTCTAAAGTTTGTTTGCCGTAATAAATTACTTGTTAAAAAACCTAATGCCATAATGTCATTATCCGTAGTAATATACTGCCGAGTAAAAATTTGACCAAATGAAAATTTGCGTACTAAAATAATTCGCAACGTTGCATTGGTGTAAAAAAAGTTTGCTAAAATTTGTTTGGATTATAAATTTTTGTCAAAATAGTTTTGGCAAAACGGCAGGATCCCGTTTTTAAAAGTAAAGTAAAAAGTTGATAATTTATTGATTCAGGCGTTACTTTGCGGAAATCCATTATAAGCAAGTGATGGACTCGCTCGACTCACTCTCGTTTCAGCGTTGGTCGTAAAGACATCGTTGTTCTGAGGCTCCTATCTAACCTGGAAATGCCCTGTGTGAGGCCAAAACACGTGTCGTGTTGAATTGTTTTTCGATTTTTCGGGTAAAATAATAGTTGCGCGGGACTTGTTACAAAGATATTTTTAATCCATCACTTGAAGTACATAGCACTTGAGCAATTCGCAGTTTAGCATTGGCAATTAGATTTTTATCATACATTTAAATGTTATTGTATTGTGTAATTTTAGATGAATTACTTTTGATAATAAATAATTATACAGACATTTAATTCGAAATCATAAAACTGACATTTGCATACCACAAAATGGTAACTGTGTTGAGACTTGATCGAAAAACTTTATAGTAATACCATATTTTCTTACACATGTTATTATATATTGTTACACATAAATGATTATATTTGTGTTTATTTGAAAATGTCATAATAAAATATTTAAAAAAACAAAACTGCACTGAAATCGTCATTTTAAAGCTTAAGTTAAAAATATTAAGTGGCACTTTATCTTCAGAACTAAGTCAAAATATGAATAAATGTCTAACTATCCGCTGGGAATATAAGGAGGTAAATATAAAGATATGAATCCATTAAAATAAATAGTCGGGATTCTTTTGTGTCCTAAGGGCACGTTGAAAACAGAATGCAAAAAAATCTGCACATAAAATAATATGACCGAAATTCCTATAATTAGAAGCTAAGTCATAATAATTTTAGTAGATTAGTTCATAAATATCACTAGACATTAAGTAACCTTCTACGCTTTTATTAGACACTAATATGACCTTTTTTCCATTTTATATTCAGTTACCCGCTAAAATATTTATAAAATAAGACATTATATTCTTGCGGGTTCACGCGAATCGAGTAGGCGTTTTGAAGGTTGCTTTTAAATAAGACATTTGACATTTAATATTAGTCTGGTTCACCGGCCTTCAAAGATGTTAGATAAATGAAAAGAAAATAGCGAACTTCTCGATGTAGTGATTAAATTTATAAAAACCGCGGGTTTATATTTGTGTCTATTGTTCAAGACAAAAGTTTTTTTAATATACAACCCAAAATAGAATTACGGTAACTTTTAGGGTGCGTCCACATCTGGCGAACGCGCCGCGAATGCACAGCTTGCGAGCCGCTCACGAGCTTCCCACGAGCTGCGCGCGTGCATTATTCGGTTTGTGCGCCACTCCTGCGCCACCCGCGCAAGTTACGCGCTACGGCTCGCGAGGAGCCACCCTACCCGCGTCTTCCAGCCAGTGAACCGAACTGTAAGCGCGTGCTCACTATAAAAGCCTTGCATGAGTCGCGCTAAAAAAGCGCACCAAGCGATTGCAGTTACTGCATGCGTGCAGCGCATGTGCAATGTTTGTTAAAGCAAATACTCACCTATTTCCTCACCTATCAGACGGGCAAACAAAAATAAGCCGTCGCCATGGTCATCTACTTAGTGCCCCAGTCTCGAAAACGACTTTTAAAAGAAATAGTTTTTACGGTATGGCTCCTAAAATTTATAATAAACTAGCGGCCCGGTACGTGCTTCGCTACGTATAAGGCATAGTGATAAAAAAAAATATTTATTATTTAAAGTTCCAAATGACCCAAATGATATATTGTTTATATATTATATTTATCAGCAAAGAGTAAAAAATAAAAAAGAATTGGGTACTCTTACTATGGTGGGTTTATATGGGTTAGTCTAAAACATTTGGATAAACAATATTTTTGTTTTCCCATTTTGAGCATGAATAAATAAACAGTTGGGGGTTCTGGAACAGGCAACATAAAGTTGGCCATGTGAAAAACATTTTGCCATCACCAATTTCTAACAATTGTTTTGAAAACTAATGGGCAGTTGCATCATTATGTAGGTGAATACGCATATTAATGTTCATTGTAAATTTTCGTACATATCTCCAAAGAACTGATGACTTCAAACAGGCGTTTATTTCATCAGCAGGAGTTGATCGAGAAATGACAGGCAATGTTTGACGAAAGTCCCCTGACAGCAATATCAGAGCACCACCAAAAAGCTGTTGATTACCGCGTAAATCTTGCATTGTTCGATTAAATGCTTCTATTGATTTTTTATTCGCCATTGTGCACTCATCCCATAAAATAATTGACGTTAATCGCAAAACTTTTGCCATAGCAGAATTTCTCGAAATATTGCATGTTGGAGTTTCAATCACCTGTACATTCAAAGGCAATTTTATTGCAGTGTGCGGTCCGACCACCTTCTAATAATGTAGCAACAATTCCCGAAGATGCAATGCAATTTTCTGTTCCGATCGAATAGTCGCTAAAATCAATGATACAACGAAAGTTTTGCATTAGAATTGAACTCCTGCTCATATTGCAATTCATGATCAAAAAAATCATGTATCTCACGATTTGGTGCGGTCATACCCAATTGTGCTAATGCTTTATTTAAAATCTTTAGACACATATCTTCAATTATTATTAAAGCTTCGTTGTACATTTCCAAGGTAATCAACAAATCGGGATTTCTTTCATGATGACGCATACGAATTAAAATGTCTTCTGCCATATAATGTTCATATTTGTTCAATAATTTTGGCATACGATCGAGAGCAATTTTGAACAATTGAACTAATGCGTTATGCTGATGGAAAAACCTTGGATGGTCTTGTATTTGAAACAATTGCACAACGTTCATCCAACTCACGAAAGTTAGCCGCATCACAATGTGGACATATTGCGTCCATCATTCCAATGTATCCGTATATACTATAATTAATCTGACTGTTGTAATTAAAAGCAGCACGCAGCATTTCATCCAAAACAGCACTACGTATTCTTGATCGCCGTGCAATCGCCGGCCTATGTTTTGTCGTCTTGCTCATGGCATTTTACCTTCACTCAACAACTCAATAACATTTTGGAAAATATAAACACAAATCAATAACAACAATATTTTTGAAAATATAAACACAACAAAGCAATAATTATCGCTGATAAAATGAAATGACATATGATGACATAAATTTTTTTTGATATAACTATCGTCACTTTTGACATTAAATTTGTTTGATAAGGTTCAAATTGGCTTTTAAGTATTAGTACAAATACAAATAATTCAAGACCAAAATTAGCCAAATCGGTCCAGCCGTTCTCGAGTTTTAGCGAGACTAACGAACAGCAATTGATTTTTATATATATAGACTACCAAAAAAGTTAAAAAAAGTTAATATTTATAAATTCAGAAAACTTTTACTTTCGCTTCTAATAAAAAAAGCCTACTATACGGTCGCTGAATTTCTTAGTGATAAGGACATTCTAGTATAAATAATTCTAGTAATAGTAATTGGTTGAATGTGTACCTGACCACCATGTATATTATAACTTGACATTATATAAATTATCTTAAAATTGTAATTTTAAATTGACTATATAACATAATAATTTTAATTGAAATATTGTTTATTTTTTGTTGTTTAAATAATGTATCTAGTAATAATATTAATTTCATTTTATATTTTTCCTACTAAACATTTGCACGCCATTGAAAGCAGAACATAGTGAAACTACTAAATATAATGTTATCTACCTATATAAATACTAATGTACCTATGTTATCGCAAATAAATGATTTGATTGATTGATTGATTGATTGCAGCTAGCGAGCTGCGCATGCGAATAACGAAGAACTTTTTTTAACTTTACTTTTTTTAACTTTACTTTTTTAGTACCTCAGCACTGGACAACTTATGATATTCTGAACAACAAAATAATTTGATATAAATAAATAATTCGGTAAAATTATTTAATTCGGCCTGTCATTACTTGTGCCGTGTGGTCTCTACCGTATATGTTGCCCGAGGGTGTCGTCGAAGGTAACTAAGACAAAAGAATTGGATGTAACATTTACAATGTTAAAAGTTGTGCTTTGCGGCCCTCTTTACAATATAACGGTTATTTACATACATTGTTGTCTATGTTATTTTATAATTTTAATAATAATAATAATCCTTTATTGCACATTAAACATAAATAGATTACAAAAGGTATTAAAAAACTAATAGTACAAAGGTGGACTTATCTCTAGAAGAGATCTCTACCAGCCAACCCTAGAAGTTGTGAATTCATTTGTAGGTACGGGATTAAATTTGGTTAAAGATCTATATTAAAAAAAAAGAAATTAAAGTATCTTATACATACATTATTATTATACCAAAAATTTAAAATTATAAAATTTATAGAAAGTGTTAACTCAGTGCCAAAACAGACAAGTAGTGATTTCTTAATTTACTTTTGAACGAACGAAGACTGTTCCACATTTGTACAGCACTGGCTGAGAAGGAGTTACGGAAAAGTGTTGGTGAAAGGAGAAACAAGAGTCTTAGTTACACAGGATCGTTTGGGGCGGGATGTAGAAGGTAGAACATTGAAACAAACACTTAAGTAATGGGGAAGCTGAGGGTGGTAAAGGATTTTGTACAACAGACACAGGATGTGCATATCTCTGCGGTGCCTTACAGGAAGCCATTTAAGTCTTGCCCGCTACTCAGAAACGTGATCATATTTACGCAGACTAAATATAAACCTTACGGCCAGGTTCTGAAGAAGTTCCAGCTAATTAAGTAACTCTTCAGTTGCATCCAAATAACAGATATAAGCGTAGTCGAGAATAGGTAATAAAAGCGCATGAGCAAGCATAACTAAGACTGCTTATAGACGATTTATTGGAAATTGTTTTGATGGCTGCATAGCTTAACTGATACCATATGGTATACTACTTTACAGTAACAAAATTGTGGTTTGCAGCACTTTTAATTTATTCTTGTAATATTAATGTTATTTTTACTAAAATCCTTTTATCTTGCAGCATGAGTATGTCACGCTCACTTATATGTTTCTGCGGTGGTGGCGTCATGCGTCGGGTCGTTACGTTCCCTAAAATATGGTTGAGCGAAACGCGTCTGCTCATGTCTACTATGTTTATCCTTAATTATGTTAATGTTGCAAAAAATAGTTTTGTCTTATTTTCTTTTAAATGTTGTGGACTGCAGAACACAATTGTTTAATATTATGTACTTTTATTGTAACTAGCGGGAGAAAAAACTAACCTTGACGATTTTCTTGACCGTTCTTTTACGAACAAGCTCCCGCCCGCAGTGAATGAGCGCGAAATAGTTTATAAGTATGACATTCATATGAGCTTTATCGAACCAAACTTGAATAAATGACTGTTGATATGATTTGATTTAAAATTCAGCTAGATAAACCCCATCACATGGGCAAATGGGTTGCCACCTCTCACCAACGGACATATTTTTATCTAATAATCTTTGTGCAAATAATAAATTTTGCACACCTATATAGATTTATCTTAAATATTTACTTATACTCTTAATTGTCGTTATTATGTTCATAGATATATGGGCATTATTTTGTATGCACGTAAATTATAAGTCGTACTTTTCTCTCGAATAAGGTTGCTTTCATTTCTAATATAATAAACGGATCTTATATTGTACTCAAAGCTTTGTGCAAACATACAATGTAAAATTGTATGCAACCCTTAAGTAAATTCAAAGTATTATTAAGTTATGAGAAAAGTCGTAACACAGACAGTTAATGACATAAGCATTCTGTCTGAGAGGTTGCTTGTTATTTAAACCTCTTAAAATCAGCTCGCGTAGCAACGTTGTTCTGTTTAAAGTACTTCAATTTAATTGAATTACAAGTAACATTATAGATGGCAAAAGCAATTGAAGAAATTTTAATAATAGTAATACTTTATTGCACATAAAATATAAACTGATCTTAAATGTTATTTAGTAAACAACTACTTAGACCAATTCACAGTAACAATATAATATAACATAACTTAGTATTAGAATTACTTATAAAACGAAAAGAAGATATAATCTTCTTCAAACTTACATACTTCTGACTCGAAAGTTTTAAATATATTATTAAGTTATTTACAATGAATTACAAGTTATTATCCACACATATTATAATTATCTATATGTTATATGCCTTATGGTACCGGCCTACTGTCACCCCCTCTTATCTCATGGGGAGTCGTAAGAGTCGACGAAGAGAATTCCTGCCGGGTGATGGGCAGCAGCGTCATCCTGCGTACTGGCTGAATCTGAGATCTCCAACAGGCATGCCTAGCGTGGTGATTATGGGGAGGACAACGTTCAGCAGTGGAATTTCTATGGCTTAAATAATGATATGAATCAAAAAAATAACTTCTTAAGCTTCTTTCTGTAGTAAACGCGCCCAGCGTTAATATTATGTTACTTAAGTTATTTTGACAGTAGTAACCGAAATTGAATTTTAAATAGAGCATTTTTATATTTCTATCACTTAATTTCTACTTTCTTTGGCGACCGATATGGCTTGGTGGATAGTAAACCTGCACTCCGATCTTTGGTTGTGGGATTGATTTCCACACAGGACAAATCTTTGTGTGCATAAACATAAATATTAGTTTTTCTATGTATATTAAGTATGTATTTACAAAATAAGTTTTTATGTATGTTTATCCGATATTTAGTATCCATAACACAAGTTCTTAATGATATTTATTTTGGAACTAAATAATTGGTGTAATTGTTTGAAAATATTTATTTATTAAAAAGCTCTGTTGCCACGTAAGAGTCCTGATAACAGTTGATTCATCATGGAGCCTTCTGCAAATATTATAATAAAGCATGAAAACTGAATACTACAAATAACACACATTTCACGGATATAAATAGCGGTTTATTTGACTATTTTATTCCGACGTTTTGAATACATTACAGTCATTAGTCACAAACCGCAATTTAAATCCGTAATTTTTTTATTATTGTACAATTGCATAAATAGGACAAAGGCACATGAATACTACTAAGTTACTATGGACGAAGTAAACTATCATATATAAATTAATCGACCAATATTACCTAGAATAAAAGCTAAAAATGGAAAATTATATTTCGAAAAACAAATTGGTATTCCATTGAAACTTTTATAATGTTTACGAAACAAAAACAGAGGTTGATAGGACCGACCACAGAACTTTGATTTATTATAGTTAGCTTACTTTTGTGGAGTTTTTATATCTGTGATATATCGTACAAACAACAGACACAACTTTCTTTGGTGATTCTATTGTATTTAATAGTGACACGACAAGGCTACAAATCTTTGTTCAAACAAAAGGAACTCAGAGAAAAGTTTTTGCTTTAATTAATTATGCATTAAATAAAAATGCTTGACAATGTTACTGGAAAACTAAAACGTTTTTTACAACAAGCTTTGTGACCTTTAAAAGACTGTCTCTTGGGAAGCTTCCAAGAGAAATCTCTTAAATTTTTAAAGTTGTTTTCTCTCAAAGTAGGTTTTTAGGAAAAAGTCCTTAATACATAGCATCCAAATGACAGAACGGTTCTAAGAAATGGTTTTAATTCGTGGTTGTTATTATTTATTAATATAAAAAGTATGTTGTATAACAATTAAGTTAAAAATTATTAATATGTACGTTATATTTGTAGTGCTTGATAATATTGCCTATTCTAATAATTTTAACAAACGTAAAAGGTTGGAATTATTGATGATTATTTACTTCTCCACGGAAAAAATACTGGACGGCTTGCGAATAAATTGACGTACAGAATACCTTGATATCATATATTGAAATAACCCGGATTATCTCAAAGATTATTTTTTACGAGCATAAATACAAAATTCTTCAATAAAACACGATACACCACAAGAAAGAAATCCACCCACTCAAAGGATAGGATTAAATAAAGAACTGTGCAAAGAATTACTCAGATAACTATATTATGTAATTTTAAACGGAAAAGTTTACAATGCATCTGAAAGCAAAAGGTAAAAAGAAATACCATTTTTAATTGTTCTAAAATATATATATAAAACTTGTTCCTGCTTGAAACTAAGCTTTAACCTGTCTACTAATCTTTAATTTGTATGAAAGTAGAACCCTTCTATAAATGGTAATAAAGACACATTTAGAACAAAGAGTTAATTTTAATTTAATATTCGATCAGGTTTCTGTAACTCAAACATTGTTATTGATGTCGTTGAAGCACACTTCACTCGCCGTACTTAATAGATATTGACTGGATGGCGACGTTTACGATTGATAAGAATCTTGCCAATTTAAGTTAAAATTTTGTTAAGAGCTTCCATTTTGTTTTAAACGCTTTAATTATAGATTTTTAATGATTTCTTATTATTTTGAGAATGCATAATCATAGCACGTAAATGGAAACGAGATCTCTTAATCAATATTAAAGTTTTAATTTACCATCAGACGGGTGACTTGGCATGTCTGCCTTAAATATTATTAAAAGGGGCTCCATTTCTCGCTGAAGAGTATATGATACTTCATAATTACGTTTATCAATTCTAATTTCAAAGAAAGAACAAAGACTATTGTCTACATCAAAATTGTTTGTTTCATTATTTTTAACAGTTGCAATAGCGAGTTGAAATTTTTTACTGAATGTTTACTGTAACTTTACTCCATAAAGTAATATTACTCGTTTTATATTATACCACATATTATTTTTATCACTAAATAATTATTTATTATTAATTAAAGAGCAAAATTCTGGGTGTATAGGGATCCTACCTATGATATGAGGAGCCCAAGTCCACCTCACCTGCCGATCTACGGACAAGGCTCTAAGTAACGTAACAGTGCCCGGCAAGCGGCAATAGTCTCGCATCCTATTACGTGGGACCAACTATATAATTGGCGAAGTGTGGGCTTATAATATGCCTCTGCCTACCCCTTTGAGAAAACAGTCTTGAATGTATGTAAGAGAAAAATCCAGCCGCCTCCAATCGCTTAAGTCGCGCTTATTCGCTCAAGTAACACTCGGAGAGTAATTGCGTCCTACATATAAAGAGCCCAAGTATCCAGGTCAGCTGTCTGATCCGTGGGCGATTCTATTTACTTCTAACTATTATGTTATCTGCGGTAAGAGACCTTTTTCGATTAGTCCTGACAGAAGATATTTCTGGAAACAAAACAATGTTTCTAGCAGTAGACAAAAGATAAACACACTCTTATACGACGCGTCATATTTGTATCTTAGTCTTTTAATAAACACTAACTGGGTACGGTATATAACTGACATTTCTAATACACATATATTACACATATTAGGGATTTTTAAAGAAAATGTTCTTTGATAAGTTGACGACGTACTGGTCGAATAAAGCTTTTAATGAAAATTATTATATCATTGGGTATAGGGCTCGTTCATCTTTACAGTTTTACTCGTATTAAAACTAATTTTCATTTTTAACTATACTCCAATTTCTTATGATAATTTCCGTGTCTAGAACTTACAACTTAATACCGTTAAGGTATTGATATTATTAAAGGAGGTACAAATGATATATGGCGAGGTGACGAGTATATCAGCACTCCGATCCTGAGTTCGTGGGTTCGATCCCCACACAGGTCAAATTATGGTAAGCATAAATATAAATATTTGTTCTAGTCTGCGTGTTTTCCTATGTATATTAAGTATGTACTCTAAAAATATATTATATATATGTGTTTATCCGTTATTTAGTATCCATAACACAAGTTTTAAATGATACTTATCTTGGAACTAAATAATTGGTGTAATTGTTGGAAATTATTTATTTCTTTAAAAGTACTGTTTCCCCGTAAACTGTTAATTGATTATGCAGCCTTCTACAAATAATATAATAAAACATTTTCGGTTTTCATTGAATACTACTTGACTATACTCTTATGATAATTTCTCGTCTGTTGGTCAGCAGGTGCACCACTTGCAGGTGAGGTTAGCTTAGGATCCTTAGATAAAATCTAAGGATCCTTAGATGTTATCTAAGGTGTTAGTAGGATCCCCATACACCTAGTAGGATCCCTATATACCGAATATTACCAAACGCAGCAAACCTTACCCCATCATGTAAATTTTGAATTTAAATGTGTATAATACATTGTTCATACTCACATTGCATTTAGGTACATGCCGTTACGACACGTCTGCAAATTTTATTGGCTAATATCCGTTCTGAGAATGAATAGGAAATTTCAGACCCTGGAAATGCAGTAATAAACATAAAGGACCGTATACGGTTTTTAATACATAAATCCTTTTAATTTTTTAACTTAACTTTAAATATGATTAGAACAATAAAAAATAATAAGTTATCACCCTAAAAAGGCACCGCAATCATAAAAAACACATTGCTTAACCTATTTATTATGATTTGTAAATGTTATTTTTATTTGCATAAGTTTTGTGCATAATTTAACTTTAGACTACAATAGATACTAGCCGTTTTAACCTCACAATATAAATTAAAATATTTTTCTTACTATCACACCAATTAAGTAGTGCTAAGATAGGTATCATTAAGAACGGATTAAATTACAAATATATCTTTTTTTGTAAATTCATACTTATAATACACCCAGACCAGAACAAATATTCATGTTACAATACACAAAGGTTTGTCCTGTTTGGGAATCGAACCACGATATCAGTAGCGGAGAGCGGGATAATCGCCACCACGCCATATCGATCGTCTTATCATTACAAAACAACACTTTATATTAGAGCATGTATTATTATGTACATTGTAGGAAATTTTGTATTCCTGTTTCTCGAATTAGTTAAAACCGCGTGCAGTTTTCTTCAAATTAATTTAATATGATTATAGACAAAGGTACAATGGCACATTGCGCGGTACATAAACTGCTCAGAGGAAGAAAATGAAGGTATTTTTAATACATCACTTGCTTACAATCCAACTCAAAGACCTGGCCTACGACATTAATTGACTTTATTAGAAGGTTTTAGAAAACCACAGCATAAAGCCAAAACGAAAAGTGGCAACGTATCTATAGATTTATAATGAGATTAGTCCCTGGAGAGCGCTTGGTTAAACCCGGGACCTTTTCGCTCCATGGAACTGGAATTTGTCTGGGGATTCATTACGTCGTATTTGCTAGTTACGCCAACAATTCCATTCACAAAAACCCACGGATATAAAAGGGCAGGGATCAAGGCATTCTGTTGGGGATATTCTACCACATTGAATTGATGTGATTTTATGCTGTGTATGCTTTAATTCTGTTTCCAAACTGTTTGTGGGAAGCGATTGAGTTATTCAACGATGACTTAAGTGATCATGCTCTTATTGTAGCAAAATTTCACATAGAAACAAAAAGGCTCGCACTATCTCCTACAGATCATTACTGGATAATTCTGACGTGATACAGAACGCTGCCAAGTTCACACTATCAAAGCCGGATTTCAATAGTATGGTAGATTATTTTAACGAGCTTTTGCTAGATTTTATAAATATATTGAATTCGCTCCGGTTCAGGTAAGGATATTTAGGCATCCACCTATTCTATGGATGACACATACACTTAAAGAGATCAAAGCTTTGCGTGAAAAGGCCTGTCAGCAGGCCAGAGCCTCCAAATCCGAATCGAAATTTCAATATTACAGAGAAATTCCCAACTATTATTATCGAGTGCTAGCCCACGAAAATAAAAGGTTATCTCACAAAGATAAATAATCTTGTCAATCCGCGGACATATCACTCTTTACCATATCATCTTATTGAAGACCCTAACTCACAAAATATTTTTTTTATTGATAGCGTGCCTAATGAGAAGGTCGAACTAACTATCATTAGGGAGATGAAGGGGAAGAGGCACTCTGATGCGGTTTTTAACTATGAGGCAGTGTCAGAGGCTACTTATAGTTGGGATGGCATCTCCATGTTGATGATTAAGTTAACGCTACCATATTCATTACCAGTTATTCACAAGTTTGTAAATAAATGAATTCTTGAGGGAGTCTATGCAGATGCCTGGAAGCCAGTGCGGTCATTGTTCCAATACCCAAATACACGCGTCCTAATAATTTTGCTGGTTTGAGACCCATAAATCATTGCCAGCTCATTCTAAGGTCATAGAAAAATGTGTTAAACTACAAATAAATTGTATCTTGAAAAGAATTAAGCATTCCCGTTGATACAATCTGGATTTCGCAAAGACTGTACTATGCAGTGCCAGCTTCAATGAACATACTTTTGGTATTTGGCAACATGATATACTTTTGGCTTCGAACGAGAGCAGGGGTACTTTGCACACTTTGCTTGATTTCAGTCGGGCATTTGACTGCGTGAATATTTCGATCCTGTTGGCAAAACTCAGGTTCTATGGGTTGACGAGTTCTGCATGCAGCTGGTTTGAGTCTTATTTTGCAGGCGGTGACTAGCCAGATAATTCAATGGGCACTCTAAAATAGCCGTAGTACAACGGCAGGAGCGCAATATCGATATCCGACTTCAGGGTGTCGAGAGGTGTAAGCCATTATCTAGTCACTGCCCGAGGGGACAATGCGCCAACTCACGACTTATGCATCTTTCACATCCACCCTGCGAGCATGTAGCTCTTGCGACTCCACCCTAAACAGCCAATAAAGGCAAGTGAGGGGCGAGGTTCTTCTAGCCTCTTGGGGATCACTCCGGCGAACCGGAGACGAGACCGCAGTCCGACCCTCTGGGGCACTCGGATTTACGCCCGTGATGTCGCCACTCCCCAACAGCTCGCCACAAGCTGCTCTGCAGGCTGATTATTATTATTATTATTTAGGCGTTTGACTCGCAATATTTGCTTAAAACGGCCATTTTGACTGGTTAGGTTGGGAACTCGCATACCAAGGTTTACGTGAATGTCAAATTCTTCGTTTGTACACTAATTCTTTATGATATGAAATTAATGGATTGTAATAGTAAGCTATCAAAGAGTACTAATAAAGAGAAGTCGTATGAGAGGAAAGTCTCAAATCAAATCAAATCAAATACTTTTTATTTCATAAACTATTACATAGTACTTGAAAACGTCAAAATTATAAAAAAATAACAAAAACAAATAAAATATAATTATACTAAAATCACGAAGCTTATTCACTTGCAACCAAACAATTTAAAAAAACAAAAAATATTTAAGTGCAAGTGAATCTAAGTGCCAGTTCTGAGCCACCACTCTGTAACAAGAACTGGCAAGAAACTCACAGGCTATGCTCTTTTAATCAATCATTCCATATTATCACATACATTCTTTTTGCCTAAGGGAGACAAAGAAAATGTATGCTGTACTAGGATGATTTTTCGATGACCTATACACTCCTTATTGGAATTAAAGCAACAGTAAATCCATCAACATTGTTGACATATATAGCATTAGTTTAAATCCCTTCTGGTTTGACACCGAAAAGGCGTGGCTGACCGGTCAAGCTGTGAGATTCTCAGCCAAATAATGTACGACCATACAGCCACGTACACTTTACGTCCAGCTCTTGGCACTTTTCTTAATGTGTCCACGTTCCCGACTGTTTTATTGCCACTACAAAGAGCTAGGTAATGCCAAATGAACCTCTTTTAAATTAAAAGTGCTGGCCAGTAACTTTGTGTGACTGTTTTGATATTGTATTCGCACTTTGTTTTCATTTACGTTGTGGTCAAATGTAGACTAAAAAATAAGAGTAAATTAGACCACTTGTTGGTTTGAACTTTACAGTGTGAATTAATGATTATGATTAAAGAACACTGTTTTGCTACGACAAATATCATCATCATCTCAGCCATCTAACGTCCACTGCTGAACATAGGACTCCCGCCTTAGTAGCCTGCATCTATCGGCTTCCCGCCGCCTTGACCAGATCATCAGTCCATCGCGTCGGAGGCCGTCCTCTATTACGTTTGCCGGTTCGCGGTCGCCATTGAAGAACCTTAACGCCCCATCGGTCGTTGGTTCTTCGAGCTATGTGCCCTGCCCATTGCTACTCCAGCCTGCAAACTCGCCTCAAATACAAATATAATTCGACAAATATAATTTTACATTAATCAATTATTCCATATATCCCATTTAGGAAAGGCAGAAACAATACTACCACCATTGAAAAGGTGTCTATATCATCATTATCATCAGCCTATCTTCATCCACTGCTGAAGATGGGCCTTTTCAATAGCTCGTCACAGAGCTCAATATTCAGCTCTTCGTCCCCAACCGCTGCCAGTATTTTTGTAGTAAAGTTCACTTTTTGCACAGAGATCTTACAGAGGTGAAGAGCGAAAAACTGTGAAAGGTGGCTAGTCCTTCGCCCACGTTAACACTAAACAAGAGCCCATCCTTCATAAGCCCACATTTTATCAGAAAAGCGCTCCCTTTTTAATAAAACAGTAGTCGGGACATATAGGCATGTCCCATCACTACTTGTCAGCGGTTGCTCTGAGGACAATTAATATCTTATTAAATTATTATTTAATAATTATTAAATCAATTAATTTCTTATTAAATTATTATTTAATAATTATTAAATCAATTAATTTCTTATTAAATTATTATTTAATAATTATTAAATCAATTAATTTCTTATTAAATTATTTTATTTAATTAATTATCGCCATCAGGTAGAAAGTTAGGTAATGACAATGCCTCAAGTCCTTCGATATTTTAAGATCTAATACTTAATTTTAGAAATTTATAATCAAATTAGACTTTACTTGACAATTTTAGAATTTTTATGCTTGCTTGCACGTAAATTGATATTAAATATAATGAATTAATTAAATAATAATTAATCCTATAATTATTAAATCTTACATAAATCGTCAAACCAGTTATTTTATTTTCTTTGGGACAACAAACATTTGTACGGTATCTGTTAATGATAACTTATTTACCAACGGATTTTGTCATTGCACAACCAGCTACGTTATCCAAGGGTTAATAATAACATTATTAGTTAACATATTGCATTACAGTACATAGACACATTCACGTCTGTTTCCCCGAAGGGTTTGGCAGAAACATATTATACGCCCACACTTCGCCAATTGTCGGTCCCACGTAGCGTGGCGAGCCTATTGCCGCTAGCTGGGATCTGTTATGTTTGCCAGAGCCTCGTCTGTGGATCAGAAGGTACACTACTTACCTCACGGTTGGCTTGGGTTCCATAGAGGTTAATAGGAACGCTTTAAACCCTTTATACAATACATTGCATATGCAAATACAGCATACACATACGGATCTTTCAAAAGAAAATGTTATAACTGTAAAAATAATGTTGACTTAGAAAACAAAAGGACTACATTATTAGAACGATTAAATACGCAAATAATTTATTGATTCAGGCGTTACTTTGCGGAAATCCATTGTAACACTCACTTCACTCTCGTTTCAGCGTTGGTCGTAGGACATCGTTTGTCTGAGGCTCCTATCTTACCTGAAGATGCCCTGTGTAAGGGCGAAACACGTGTCGTGTTGAATAGTTTCTCGATTTTTCGGGAAATTATAGTAGCGCGGGAATTGTTACAAAGATATTTTTAATCCATCACTTGCTTACTAATACGCAGTTTTAGCGGGACAGATGAAGAGAAAAGCTTACCTTGGGGCTAAACGATGCTGTGTGAATAGCTGAGGTTTTATACACTCATATCTGTTTGTTTTGTCAAATCCAACTGCGAATAAAAATAAGAGAGAAGCAAGCGAATATAACCTTTAAAACTTTACGTGAAGTGTTATTTTTGCCGGAAGTATTTTGTTCCAGGCTTAGTCCTTTCATACTGTCTTACTAGTTGTTTTCAATTGTTGATGTTGTATTTATAAACCGCACGTGATACCGTTAGACAAGGTTAGTAGCGTTATTAGGCAATTTAATAATAGTGCCCTCTCATAGGCAAAGCTTATTTGTTTTTTTTATATTTTAACTGCATAAGCTTATATTTATCAGAATACTATGGTCTGACTGCAAAACAATTTTGGGGGCCTATGTTCAGATGCGTTCTTCTGTGGCTTAATATTGATAATAATTATTATTAAATTATAATAAATAATATAAATATTTTCTGACAATTGCACTCATTTCGTTCCAAGATATGTATTATGAAGAACTTGTGTTATGGATACTAAATAACGGATAAATATACTTTTTCTGTTGTATATACATACTTAATATGCATAGGAGAACACCCAGACAAAAACAAATATTCATGACTTGACACACTAAGATTTGTCCTATGTGGGAATCGAAGCCACGACCTCAGGAGTGGAGTGCGGGTATACATAAGTGGTCAATGTGACGACCAATATGCCACCACGCCACATCGGTCGTCACATTGACCACTTACTTATTGTACGATTGTCGATTTCTATAGTTTTGGATCTCTTATTTAAATTTTCTACATCTATACGCCACTCTTTAAAACTTGACATTATAAACAATAAATAATAATAAATATTTCTGACACTTACACCAATTATTTACTTCCAAGATAAGTATCATTAAGAACTTGTGTTATCGATACTAAGTAACATATTTTATTTGTAAATACATAGGAAAACGCTTAGACCAGAACAAATATTCATATTTATACACACAAATATTTGTCCTGTGTGGGAATCGAACCCACGAACTCAGGAGTGGAGTACAGGTATACTCGAACCACGCCATGTCGGTCGTCATTGTTCAGGTATATATATTATATAGACCATACTCCATGGCAGTGAGACTGTACAATGCTCTACCTAAATATATTAGAGATACTGATATTTATGATACATTTGTAGCGTCTCTAATTAAATTTTTAAATGATAAATGTTTCTATAAGGTAAATGAATACTATACCAAAGTGCAATGATGTTAAATTTGAATTCAGTAAATAATTGCAATTTTATTTTTTTATATCTATTAATTATGATTAAATAAGTTGGTATATACCAAAGTGCAATAATATTTAAATTTATTCTTAAGTCTTACCTGATAATTCCAACTTTAAATTTAATTTGTATGTTTTAATATGATTTAATAAGTAATTCTGTACCAAAGTGCCATAATGTTTAAATTTACTGTAATGTTTTATGAAAAAATTATATAATGATGGTATAGGGTAGTTGTATTAATGATAAGTTTGTTTTAAATATCTTATTTTGATTTCATTAAATTATATACTTATAATTTTTAGCATAATGCGTTATTTTGTTAATTTCATTAAATTTTTACTTCACTATAATTATAAGCTTATATTGCTATGCCCTTGCAGGGTACATGTGCTGTACGAAATTAAATATTTTATAACTATGTATACCTAATCCACATGTAACGCAATAAACGATTTGATTGATTGATTGATTAATTTATTGTTAGTTATATATTTTTTTGTGATTGTACTGTTTGTACATTGATTTCTAGTTAATTGATTAGACAAAACCGGAAGATTTGCATTGACTGCTTCATAACCAAGACAATCTTTAAGAATGTATTAAAAATCCTTTGCCATTTTAACTAATTGTGTTATAGTAGTTAAGCCAATACCGTTTTAATAATAAGTACATTTAAAACAACTTTCCTCTATTGAAGTTTTTCTACATCGACTGTAGTCTCACTCTATTGCAAATTTACACGTTTCTGTCACATTGTACTGCAAACGAGAACAACAGGGAAGCGGGCGACAATCAGTCTTACTTCATTCGAGTAGAGTTCTTATTTAAAGGAAGTATACTGTGCCGGCCTGAGCCTACCTATTAACTCCAATGGGTACTGCAAATAGAAAAATTCTCTAAACAACTTTGAGCTGAGTAAAAACTGCGAGAGGCAATTGTTTTTGAATAGTAACCGAACTGCTATTCGGAAACAATTTTAAAATTACTAGTATATTTTTTTTCTTATTAGGTATCATTTTAATATGCGATATGTTTAATTTTTATCGTGATTGTACTTTTTGTTCATTTGTTTATTACTGTACAACATAGTTAATAATAGAAATCTCAGGATATATGCTAAAAATACAATAGTTTGGATTACTTAGAGACGGAGAGATTCATCTTTATATTATTATTTTTTACACATTTATTTATACACACACACACTCATTCACACATATTTACACACAAAAACATAAATATTTACACACAAACACACGCAAATCCACTTAAACTCATTCTCACACGAAAATCGATTTCACTCACTCTAATGATGTACTAATTTATTTTATGTCTATGACAGGAATGAGACCTGGTGACCCAAGACACAGCATTTACCTAGTTTGGGCACCAGTCTCTTATGTAACATGGTAAAATTTTACACCTCTTTTTCAAATGATCTTTTAATATGTTTGAGTAGCTTTAAGCTTTTAAGTATTTCATTTCATTTTATTATATAGCGGCCGCTCTCTGCTTTGCCTGCACGATCTAAAAAGTACTTTTTTTAGAGACCACTAAAAAATAATATTTTATTAAAAAGCGATTTATTTCAAAATAAATATCTAGTCAAATGTTGTTTTTGGGAACTAGCCCAACTAAAATCAGATTTAGAATATCAAGGTATATACAAAAACACTTTGTATATATTTATATTTTTATTGTATATTTATACATAAATCATATCATATTTACACAGTATGCAGACACGATGTGTCAAAAGGGTAAGTGATCCACCACTTTGAGCAAAATTTTCATCAAAGTAACTTGTTACTGCCCATTTTTCGTCACGTATGACGTACTGGCGTGATGAGTCAGGCTTTATAAATCAGGACTAGGGAAGGAACGTTTGTTTATCAGTAAATATAACTATGAACAAGGGCATATCGGTGTCATCAAACGACTAGAATTTGTCATTAAAAAATTGCGTGGTGCATTTCTGCTAAGCTATGTGACGTAAATCTGAATCAATAAAGGTATACGGGTCGACGCTTAATATGTGCATATTTACGAGAGCTCAATTATTATGCTTTGCATATGTTGATGCCATATTTCCTGCTTGACGGTATTTTCTATTACACTATTCTCCTATAGCTTAATTTATTCACTAGCGTCAGTATTTTGAAAACACTTGTATGTATATTTGGAGAGTTACAAAATTTTATTTGAAGAGATGCTATCATCATTTATGTAAAAACACTTAATATTATTGTCTTATCATTAATTCGTCATTAGGCCACCCAATAGACCTCATAATATATGACCAATTGCGGCCTGCATTCAACGTGATACCTTCGCTATTAAGATAAAAATAGACTTGCGGTCGGAAACATTTTCAATAAAATAATTTATCTTTTAGCATCATTATTTTGCAGATACTTCTATGTATTTGATATAAATTAAAATTATTTTGGGCGTATAGTATCAAGTAGCCATAGCATAGTACGAAGTACGAAGACCTAAGGAGTCCAAGCCAATCTCACCTACAATTGGTGCACCAGCCGATTAACGGACGAGGCTCTGGCAAAATAAGGTCCCCACCTATTACGTGGGACCAACTAAATATATACTTGGCGAATCGTGGTCATATAATATGCCTCGTATGAAGCGCTCGTAGCTCTGCGGTGTTCGGTGGTTGGAAACGATCACCAAAGTACAGCAAAGTTTACAGAGGTCAGTCCTTGGATGGGTGACCGTTTGTGTGGCATTTGATATCGAGCGCTTCCGTGCTTCGGAAGGCACGTTAAGCCGTTGGTCCCGGTTATCACTAAATGTGGTAGTCGTTAAGCCATGTTAGAGGCCTCATGGGCGGTTTGAAAAATTCTAACAGCAGGACGCCATACACCTGCCTCCGCCAATCCGCACTGGGTCAGCGTGGTGGAGTATGACCCAATACCCTCACACCTTGATTTGTGTGAGGAGGCTCGTGCTCAGTAGTGGGACGTTAATGGGCTGTGATGATGATGATGATGAATATGCCTCGGGGAAACAGTATGTATGTATGTAAAATTTTAAGCCATAATAGAGGACAAATTGGGCTGCTTGAAAAATTCTAACAGTAGGACGCCACACACCTGCCTCCGGCAATCTGCACTGGCTTGGCGTGGTAGATTATGACCCGGCGGGTATTGGGTCATAATCACCTGTCTCACCTTGGGTTGTGAGAAGAGGCCAGTGATGGGACTTTAATGGGCTGAGTTAATTAAACGATTTGCATAAAAAGCTAATACAAAAAAATAATATTTTTAAGTATGTTGCGGCTAGTCATATTTTCCATTAACTTGATAAACTTTCTATCTCTAGCATATTGCTGAGATTGAGTTTATTTAAAAATTAATACAAAATATATGTTTTTGTCTTTAAGATCAACAAAATCATTTAAATGCAATAAATAATAAGCAAAATTAAATGCAAAATTTATAGCTGCTGCCAAAACTAACGTGAATACAAACTTTCACGATTTACCAACAAACCTACTTCATCATTTTAGCTTATTTCATATATTTCTTTTTTAAAAACCTAAGTACCTAAAAAACGAAAAACTAACAGCAGCAGTCTGAAGGTGTCGGTGGTAGACGATTGCCGAGAGAAAGAAAATTTCAATACCACCTAGAAACAATTTTGTCTTAAATTGTATGTTATCCATGATGCCACTAACGGCGACATAGAAGATTATAAGTACACTTACCACTAAATGATTACATTTAACAGATGTTAACACTTTATCTACAGTGAATAACAAGAACCGTAGCAATCTGCTACGTCGTAGAACGTAGCACTGCTACGCTTTGTCATAGCTTAACTAAACAATGCTTTAGATTTCATTATATTCGCACACAAAGAAAAGACTTGCGAATATATGGAACAATGTCTCAAATTTCTAGTTTAATTGTGTATGTAAACATATTATTATTCTCTAGACGAATATTACTACTTTATCATATTGTATTATTTGGACTGTACCGACTGGCCACCATCAAGTTAGAGGTGGTAATTATAATAAATCTCATGTTTATAAAAAACCTAAGCATTATGCTCACCTGAATTGAATTCATGTTACCTTTGCTTGTGAGAGAATTCCTGAGCCCCCCCCCCCTGAGTCTCCACCTTGGCGTGGTAGGGGGGGCTGAGTACCTCCCGGAGGCCGGGAAAAGGTAACACCCAGAGACCGACAACTCTGGGTGCCCTTAGTACTGACTACCGGGGGAGAAACTAAGAGGGATCTGTAGAGGGCGCAGCGGGCGGGCTGGGAGGGCCCGCTCAGCAGCGCCAGGAGGGTGTAGGCAGTGGGGGCAGGGGGCCCCTGCTGTCTCACCATGGACCCTCCGGGAAGTCGGCCACACACGCTATGGTCGCACGGGGAGATAGGAGGGGCGCGTCCACTGCGCCTCTCTGAGGAGGTCCTCCCGGTTTTCGTCCGGGGGACGTTGACCGCAGGCGGGGTGTCAGAAGCTGCAACCTAGATACTGGCCCCCGCCTCTTTCTCAACAAGCGGCGGGCGTCGTCAGAAGATTTTTAGTGGGTATTACTGCTGGCAGTCCCACACCCCCCTTTCGGTCCCCCTTTGGGCGGAAGGCAGTGCGTAAATGCATTTTGTTACCGACTTTTACCGAATTATATGTAATAATAACATTATATCGAAAATAAAATTACTTAATTTTAGTAAAAAAAAAGAAGTACAAAATAAAACAGGAAAAACACAATTTTACATCAAGTGTCAAAATTATAAATGTATCAAAAATAAATGTATGTGTCTAAATGAAACATACAAATTAAACCGAATAAGATAGATGGTAAGAAGGTATAATAAAAATAACCTAAAAAATTTTGTCGACAACATAATAATAATATGTCAAATTTTATTATATTTTATGACAAAAGTTCAAAGTTCTTGTGTTATTTTATTCTTGGAACTAAACAATGGGTCTAATTGTAAAAGAATTATTAGTATAATAATTATAATAAGCTGTAAATGTATATTTGGCAAAAGATAAATGTACCCTAACACGCTATTAATAAAGAACCGTCCTTGAAATTGACGCTCGGAGGATTTCGATGCCACGACCTTGATTTAAAGCTGATTTTAAATATTATTTTTATAACTTTGTTTCACGATACCCCAAGTGAGGAGACCGTTCCCAAATTTATTCTACAGCGAAATATGATGCGGCTTAAACGATTTAACCTTTAAGACGGGAACATTGTTGGTAATGTATCAGCTTGTAATGTTTTTATCTTTTTCACAAATAAAAGCAATTGACACATCAACCCCCGTATAACTTATGTATTTAGTACACCCACACACACCTACCCACAGACATGCACGAACACACCAAATAGATAATGCCAAAAGATAAACTAAAAAAAAATTCAGGGCGCAGCTTATTCTATTAAGAAATGTATTCCTGAAGGCCCACGAAAGGAGAAAAGGCCTCTCATGAAATAAATAACATAAAATATTGACACATAAAGATTGATTTCGGTTATTTTGGCGGGAAAGTAAAGCGTAATGTCTGCAGTTTTGTTTTATTTACAGGAATTAGTGATATGTCAAACATTACAATGTAATAACAACGTAAAAATGGTGTATTATCAACCGTTAAGTGTTTGTGAACGTACATTAGTGTTGGTAAATAAAACAAAACAGTGCAAAATCACTTTTCAAATTCTCTTAGGAGTCCATGTGTGATCTCAGTATACTCACATCTTTACTGAGGACCCAAAGGGTTAAGGGGAGGGCATCTCATTTACCATTTATCATATTTATCACCACTCATTCTTATTTACTATGAATCAAATATTATGAATTTATCTTTTACTTGACATTGGGTAAATGTGCTTCAGAAGCACGAAGGCATTATTTAAAAAAACTGAATTACATTCTCAATCCATCTCTTTATCGGTCGTCCTCTTGTTATCCACCTGATAATATTTAGCTCCCAGCTCATTAACATCCCACTACTGAGTACGAGCCTCCACCTTCGAGCCAAGGTAAGAGGATAATAAGTCATATCCCACCATGCTGACCGAGTATGGATTAACGTATGCAGATGTTTGGCGTCCTATTTTTTTTTGTTTTACGTCGGTAACAAAAAAGCAGGCAGACGCAACTGCCAGCAGTAATACCCACTAAAAATCTTTTGACGACGCCCGCTGCTTATTGAGAAAGAGGCGGGGCCAGTACCTGAGTGGCAGTTTCTATCACCCCGCCTGCGGCCAACGTCCCCCGGACCAAAACCGGGAGGACCTCCTCAGAGAGGCGCAGTGGACGCGCCCCTCCTACTTCCCTGTGCGACCATAGCGTGTGTGGCCGACTTCCGGAGGGTCCATGGTTAAACAGCAGGGGCCTCTGCCCCCGCTGCCTAAGACCCTCCTGGTGCTGCTTGACAGGCCCTCCTGGCCCACCCGCTGCACCCTCCACAGGTCCCTCTTAGTTTCCTCCCCGGTAGCCAGTACTAAGGGCACCCAGAGTCGCCAACCTCTAGGTGTTACTTTTTCCCGGCCTCCGGGAGGTACTTAGCCCCCCCAACACGCCACGGTGAAGACCAGTTGAGGGGCGACGTGTGGCGTCCTGCTGTTAGGTATTTTCAAGCCTCCCAATTAGACCCCTGTCATGTCTTAACGACTACAAATAATTAAATGCCACACTAACGGTCACCTATCCAAGGACTCACCTTTGTGATTGCTGCTTTATTTCGGTGACTGTTTTCGATCTCCAAAGACAATAAATTATCTCTATGAACGGAAACTCAAATGTCAAACTACAGTACAAGACAATAACCAGAAGGACAAAGTTCCATTGTGCACCCAACAATCTGCATAACGTAATAAATGATGGATGAAGCTTAGATCCTTTGTAGCGAGGCTGAAGTTGTGATCACTAATTTCTAACTTCACTTAATTGCGTCGCTATGTTTGTTTATCTTAATATTAAGGGCTTGTTTCCTAAACTCCCATACAATATTCGTCAGTTAATTGACAGTTTTGTAAAGACTATCAGATGTGACGTAAACGCAAATGGGAACGTATTAGGACATTTTGGAACAACACTTCTCGAAGCGGTCGTAGTGCTTCTGGTTTTCGGTGGTCGGAAACGATCACCGAAGTAAAGCAAAGCTTACAGAAGTTGGATGGATACGTGACCGTTTGCGTGGCATTTGATATCGAGCGCTTCCGTGCTTCGGAAGGCAAGTTATGCCATTGGTCCCGGTTATCATTAAAAATGTGGTAGTAGTCGAAAAATTCTAACAGCAGGACGCCATACACCTGCCTCCGCCAATCCGCACTGGGTCAGCGTGATGTAATATTACCCAATACCCTCACACCATGGTATGTGGGAGGAGGCTCGTGCTTAATAGAGAACGTAATTGGGTTAAGACAATTTATTTATTTTATTTATTTATTTAAACTTTATCGCACAAATTAAAATTAAAATGTACAAAAGGCGAACTTAATGCTGCAAGGCATTCTCTACCGGTTAACCTTTGGGTTAGCAGAAAAGTATGAGGCAGTACGAATAAGAAAACATATAAACTTACATAGAATTAAATATGTGTTATTAATAAACTACATATACCTATACACAAAATTAATAGTAATTATGATAGGTAGACTCAATCGGATGATAACTCCTCAAGAAAGTATTTCTTGAGCAACCCTTTAAAAGTAGGCTTGCTTTCTGCCAACCTTATATCAGTAGGGAGAGAGTTCCAAAGTTGAATAGCTTTTATGCATTGAAATAATTAAGGCCTGCACTAACAAAACTTTAGTGCTGAAAGGAAGAAAATATTTAAACCTATGAAGGGCACGCAAAGCACCAGTAATTTTCCGACTGACTTCTGTGATATGAGTAGACCAGCTAAGAGTAAAACTAAATGGTATGCTAATGTCATTGAGCACCAAAAGCGGAACCGTAGCCAAATCTAACTTACAGAGCTTTCGAGAACTACCAATGATAATTGCTTGACATTTTGAAGGGTTTACCAATAAGCCAAATCTTTTGGACCAATTAGTAATTGTCGTCAAATCCTCGTTTAGGAGAGCAATTGCGGTATTGATATTAGCAATGTCACATTCACAGTACAATTGCAGGTCATCAGCATATAGATGGTGAGAGCAACCAAGGTAGGAAACCAAAGTATTTATAAAAAGAGAAAAAAGGAGAGGAGATAAAATTCCACCTTGGGGGACACCACTTTTTATATCACAGCAACTGGAAAATAGCTTATTGTCTTTGACAATCTGCTGTCGACCACGAAGATAGTCCTTGAACCAATCTAGGGATATCCTCGAGAAATTTAATTTGAATAGGATAGCAATGAGCAGGTCATGGTCAACCGTATTAATTAATGATGAAACACGACTTAAAAATTACGATTAGTTATTACTTAAATTAAAAAAAAATTGTATAAATGTTTCTTTATATTTAGTAGCAAAATTTATTATAACAATTGGTGTACATTCTACTTATATTAGTAAAGATGGTTTTCTTTACACGGCTACTTTCCAGATTTTTAAAATAATATGTCATTATAATTACTTATATAGTGATTTTAGAGTAGTTACATTTAGTTTTTTTTAAATATGCTCTTAGTTCTGGCTCGGGGGATGTTGGTCGCATGCGGGGAGTCAGATGCTGCAAACCAGGTACTGCTAGCCCCTTTCTGAAAAAGTGGCTGGCGTCATCGGAAGATTTTTAGTGGGTATAACTGCTAGCGGTCGCGTCTGCCGGTGGTGAGTCCCACACTCTCTTGCGGTCCTCATTTAGCCAGAAGGTAGTGCGTAAATGCATTTTGGTAGCAACGTAACAAAATAAAAAGGCTCCTAAAATGTTGGTAGGACACCCCAATATATCCCTATTCAAGCTACACGTCTATTAATACACGTAAAACAAACATAATTCACTATCAGATTTGAAGCAAAACATTGTTAATTAATTAAATCACTCCCACGGCAAAATAGAAACGTATCATATGAACCCTTTAGGGGTAGACCGAAAGAGGGTTCTCTAATCAAAGTTGTAACACACGGCGCAGGGATCTGTGTCTAAACCCAAACTTTGTAACTACCTATCTACTATTGAGCTCACACCTCATTGTGTATCATTTTAATCTTTCTTGTTTCGTTTTTAATACCATGTTGTATTCATCATGTTATATGTACATACATTCACGCCTGTTTCCCCAAAAGGGGTAGGCAGAGGCATATTATTACATATAAAGAGGCATACAACATAAACACTAGACATAAAAATCGACTCTACTTACCTAATTCCAGAGTAAAAATGTTAAATACCAGTCCACAGCACATGGCAATTAAAATATATAATAAACTACCAGCAGATATAAAAATTGAAACAAATGTAATTCCATTTAGTCAAAAGTTAAAAAAAATTTAGTTGCAGGATGCTTCTACACGCTGCACGAGTTTTTTACATATAATTAGATATAATAAGTTCCATGACATCTTATATAGAATAATTAATTATTAATATTATTTAACTATAATTATATTATTAAATGCATGTTATAAGTTATAATGTAAAATATCCAAACACAAAATTTTGTAAAAATATATATTTTTTGTGTAATTAAAAACCTGTTACCTACTAAGACTATGTATAAGACATTGCAGCACCTATAAAGGTAACTAAGTTGAAACACATTTATTCTTAAGACCACACTTAGATGGCAATAAATAAATTGAATTGAATTGAATTGAATATTATACGCCTACACTTCGTCAATTATATAGTTAGTACCACGTAATAGGATTTCCTAAATTTTCTTGCTCTTACTACTTTTTACTATTTTCTAATCTGAAACTAACTAACATAAAAAAATTAAAGCAATTACCAATATTTTTACCACGTATTCAGATTTGGATTAGCCTACGAAATATTTTATACTGATCTGTAGTTGAAGGGAAGGGAAAATAATCGATATTCAAACAGAAACGATTAATCGTTGAGCTCACTAAGTCCCGCTGAGCATGAACTCATAAAAACATACATTTGCATTTTATTGGAAATACAGTCGAATCTGCATACCAAACGATTCATCCAAATCTCTAAAATAAACTAAAATTTTAATTAAACGTTGTTGATAAAAATCCGCATTTGTTTTTTTATTACTACAGGAAAACATTTGATTACAGTATTGTCTATAAAACAATTTAGGCATCCAACGAGATGTTGATAAAAATACGCATTTGTTTTGCAATTCGCGCAATTTGGAGGAGGCCTATGTCCAGCAGTGGACTAATATAGGCTGATGATGATGATGAACACAAGTACTTAATGATACTTGTCTTGGAACCAAACAATTGGTGTAATTGTAAATAACAAATATTTATTATTATATTATTAAACTATTGGTTCGTCCGCGACTTAGTTGAAGTTCGATTATATCGCGCATTTAGTTTGAGTCATCTATGAATCAGCTAATTCTAACCCTAAAAAAATAGTTTCTACGCTTCTAGCTTTTAAAATAATACACATACACATACTCCGAGGAGATATTATATGCCCATAGTTCGCCAATAATGTTGTTGGTCCCACGTAATAGATGGCAAGCGAGATGGTTTATGTTCGCCAGAGCCACATCCGTTAATCGGCAGATTGTAGGTGAGGATGGCTTGAGCTCCTTAGGTATAATCAAGAATGAAAAATCTAAATGATAATAATACTAGCTGCGACTGCGGTTTTGCTTGTGTTATTTGTTTGTGTATGACATTTACTGTGTGTGATTTATTTTGTTTGTGTGTGACAAAATGTTTATACATCAAATTCGTACTGTAATAGTTTCCCGGGAACCACTTTCCAGAAAAACATCCAGTTATGTGTCTAAATTGTATTTGTGTATGTGTCTTAGTCTATGTTATTCAGAAGTTGAAGTGTGTTTGTGGGATAAACATCGGAACTTTCACTTAATGGTGTTATAGATCAAGTCAACTTTTTATCAAGGCATAAAGAATAATTTTATAAGTAAGTATTTACGAGCGTGAGACAAGTTGTGACATTTGTTATAATACATTTGGTTACAATGTCTATGAGATAAAACCTGTCTGTTAATTAGAAAGCGCTTGTAGTTTCGTGGTATTTATTAGATGTTTAGAGACGATCACCAAAATAAACCTGATATTTTGAAGTTTAGTGCTTGGATCGGTGACCGTTTGTGTGGCACTTAATATATTAACACTTTATGTACAACAAATGTGAACAAAGCTAGCTTCCCACATTAAATACGAACTATTACTGTGAGTCTTTGACCAGTATGTGTTGCCAGTGATGACGTATGGTACTGAGACTTGGTGCCTGACAATGGGCCTCATAAGAAAACTCAAAGTCGCTCAGCGTGCAATGGAGAGAGCTATGTTCGGAGTGTCCTTACGTAATCTAAACAGAAATGAGAAAATCCGTGGGAGGACTGGAGTTACCGACATAGCAAGGCAATTTGCAGGCTGAAGTGGCAATGGGCGGAGCACATAGCTCGAAACACCGACGACCGAAGGGGCGTTAAGGTTCTCCAATGGCAAACGTAATAGACGGCCTCCCACGCGATGGACCGATGATCTAGTCAAGGCGGCTGGAAGCCGACGGATGCAAGTGACTCAGGATCGCTCAATGCGGAATTCTATTGGGGAGGCCTATGTTCAGCATTGGATGTCAGATGGCCATATAGCTGAGATGATGATAATGATGATGACTACTGTTACAAACACCAAGAGAATCCTAATCCTAGTCAATTCACAAACTATTTATAACGCAGCCTGATATAAAATACTTGATATGTTTCGTAAATTGCTATGAGCATTATGTTGTATAAAAGTAAATATACACCCTCTTTGTTACACCATAATAATTTCAAATCCTATTACAAACTTTTTTTTACAGAATAAATACCGTATTTGAGAAATCAAAATATAATTTTTATGTTTGTTATCTTCTAGATTTTTCTTGTGGAAAATTCCAGAAGGCGGGACGCGAACTGTTTGTCGCTCGACATCAATAAAATTGTTTATTAGGGGAAACGAATGTTAGAAATAAAAAAGGGAAATTCTATTGGTGACGTCCCCATTGCGACGCGGCTTGCTCCTGTCAGCCACGGTAACCTTTTGAACTGTTTGAGTTTTGTATCAAAAAATAAACGGAAGATTAAATGGCATGTGTTAGTAGGTGACATTTTAGACAGAAGTAGCGTTTCATAAACTTTGTTACTAGTATGGAGCTCAGTCATACTTACACTTACAGCCGTATTAGTCATAATTACAGCCGTATATGCGTACAAGTATATTATCGTAAGCGTAAGCTCGGTGTGTAATTTTGTTCTATGGTAAAATAAACAATATAATTTATTATTATTATAATTATTTTGGAATATTTTCTTTATTCTCAGAAATCTCACTATCTGGTGTTTAACGAGATTCACGGGCCTAAGCCAAGTGAGAATAATTTATTGGGAATCTTCTTGAAGAAACAATATTATTATTATATTACAAAATAGTATAACATTATATAAACTAATCCCAGTTTTACTGGAACAATTGAATTGGAAGTTACTATTATGTACGATTTTAAGGCGAATATAATACAAGGATTTTAACAAAATAAAAACAAGGCGTTTGACTCCAATTGCCTTACCTTGTGTGGAATTTTACAAACTAAAATGTTTGAAGTAGAATTTAGTTTGGCTTTGCATAAGAGTTCTAGTGGTCTTCCCACGCTCGTGTCAGTGATAGCATTAGTAACAGTCGAATAGAGCCTAACAAAAACTTTCATTTCGTTAGCACTTAATATTTATCAATATTTTCAGTAGAATTAGGTCTCTGTCAACTCAAATTTGACCGACGGGAAACAGACCAGTTTCTTTGCTCTTGTGAAAATAAGACAGTCATAAAAGTAAATTTATCGTTCGCAGTAAATAAAGCGTAACATATTGCGCTTTGAAGCAGTAAAAGATATCACGGCAGCATTGACGCGGTGTTAAGAAATGTATCGGATTAAACGGACTGGAAGCGACCAAAGTGGTGCAGGGGAAAAACCTTACTTCATTTGCTTATTCCAGCAGATTTCGATCAGCAAGTTGAATTAAGATTCAGGAAACAAATAAAGCTCGAGAGCTTATTGCTGAAGAACTCGTACCCCCTTTTGATACTAGGTGGTTGGAAACAATCGCCGAAGTAAGTAAAGCAGAGTTCATAGAGATCATTCCTTGGAAGCAGTTCCGGATGGCACGTTAAGCAGTTGTGTTGGGCTTCATAATTCTAATATTAGGACGCCACACAATAACCGATAGGTGACTTGACAATATTCTAATAGCAGGCTTCGCCAATCTGCACCTTTTCCGCTGGAGGATTAGAAGCTAAATTCCTCTGATCTTGGTTTTTGAAAGAAGGTTCGTGTGACGTTAATAAGCTGAATCTTTATAGATTATTTTAGTGTATATTTGGACTTCGGTTATTTTCTGTCGAAAATTGGACTTATATGCTGAAACATAAGACATGGATTGACCGACATAGCAATACGGAATTTGTTGGTAGAAGAAACAATAAGCCGGGCCCTTATCTCGCAGAACGGACGACTGGTGGAACTAATAAGTTTTTCAATAAAGAGCTCCCAGCAATATGATACTGCTTCCCACCCGATGTATTGATGAAGTGGCGGCGTATCGGTCGGACATGGAAGGTCTAATGCTGTCTTTCTCTCCATACATCGTTTTCGTTAATCCACTTCCATTCATGCTCTAAGCATAACCTTCAATACTATTCACTACATCTTCTTTCACACCACAAATAATGATGAAACATAATCACGGTTTACTTGTAGAGGAATGTAATGACATACTTTTGCCTAATTTAGAGTCTAGCCTCCCGCATTTTACTAAATATTGTTTGTACCTAAATTGTGTTCATTATTAATGACATGCTATGCCCACATTTCGCTTATCATATTTCTGTTCCCGCGTTAAAAGTGGTGAACTTATTGCCTAAATTTGAATTTTGATTTTGGCTAAATAAACGTTCTTTCAGAGTTAAAGTCATCTTATAAGCTAAGAAATGGTGAGGACATAGGTACCTCAAACCGCTCTGAATTACTAAGGACGTAAAAGCGCCGCAAACGAGGGGTTAACGGGACATTAATAAAAGCCTCTCGGGAGACACTGGTGTTGATATAGGGAGTAGTTGGATGTAATCAGCACTGAGCCACTGTGGTCGATTAATTCTACCAACTGTCTTATGCAATTTAAGCGTATTGTTGAAAATACATACATACAATCACGCGTGTTTTCTGAAAGGGCAGAGGCATATTATAAATGCTCATATTTCGCCTTTTAATAATAATAATAATAATCCTTTATGGCACATTAAACATAATTAGTTTACAAAAGGTATTTAAAAACTTAGAGTACAAAGGTGGACTTGTCTCTAGAAGAGATCTCTACCAGCCAACCCTAGAAGTTGTGTATAAATTTGTACGGTACGGGATTAAATTTGGTTGAAGATCTTTGTTAAAAAAGGGAATAAAAAAATCTTATATATATCATACATACTTACATACATATATATCAATATTATACATACATAAATATCAATATTATGATTAATAATATTGATATTTATATTGTTGGTGGCGAGCCTATTGCTGCTTACCGGGAACTTTTATGTTAGCCAAAGCCTCGTCCGCTGATCAGCAGGTATACCACTTGCAGGTTAGGTTTGCTGGGGCTCCTAAGATGTTGGTAGGATTCCTATACTACTTGTACGTACTTGTTTAAAATACCTTTAAAAAATTAACGATTTCTGTATCTTTATTCTAATAACAGTTCATGAAGTATTTTTGAATGAAACTTAAAATATTAAGCTCATAAATTTATGGAGAATTATGTTATGTTAGTTATGTCTAAGGGTGACGAGAGTCATCATCAAAAAAACCAATTTAACGTCCTACTATTGAGCACCAACCTCCTTTCATAAAATGAGAAAGATTTAAATGTTACTGCACCGAAAGATAAAAGTATTGTAGTACCAATCAATATTATTATTACATAATCATGTATTTTATATAAGCTAGCATAACGCCGATAGGCCGCTTCAAATAAATAAAGGTTTTTTGATAAGGATTAAATTTATTAAACATTCAATCAATAATATTTATAAATAATATAATAGTTAAAAAATTTAGTGTTGTTGGATTGATACTATAAAGACAAAGTTACGGGGCGGCTAGTAGTATTTATATTAAGAGCTGTATAAAAACCTTTTATCAATGCGTTCAAAAAAATTAAAGCATTTTAAATATTTTTTATGAGGTTTTCTTAAGTTCTAGTTGATATAGCAATTAGTGTAGGTGCCTAAGACCTCAAATACTCCTTATGTTACAGTGTATTTTATTAGTTAATTACGGCAATAGATATTCCGATGGCCAGTAACTGTATTAGAATTATATATGTAAAGAAATAATATTTCTTTAATTTTGAATTTTGCATTTTTGTATTTTGTATTTTTAACCTAAATTTGAGGGATAGCTGTTATATATATGAATTAAAACTGTAATCATAAGATGGCACTATTTCTGGACATATTTCACTTACTATGGACATAACAAAATGACTTAAACTACATATTAAAAAGAAAAATTGAAACACAATTATTGTTTTATTATACAGCACCGTTAATCCAGGTCTCGACCAGACCAGAAAGCGATTGTTATATTCTATAAATAAAGATAACATGCAAATTAAAAATTTTATATGAGATCAAAAAAAATAATACAAATTTTAATAGTCACAGGTTTAAAATACCAAAACGTTTCAGAACTAAGTCTCTCAGCGAGTATTCTGGTAATACCTGAATCGCGATATTTCTATGCGCGGATAATACAAAACATCTGCTCGAATATTGGATCGCTAATTTATAGCTCGTTCGCGACAATTTTACAAACAAGAAGGCCACAGACACTCGTGAAATTATGATACTATAACCTATAAAAAATATTTATTATTTAATTAGTTGGGTTGGTTGGTTATAGGTGCATTATGCTGAAGCAATGCAAATTGACTGCACAATTAAATCTTGTGATATCTTTACAATTGTCATGTACCTACTTGTGCAGCTAGGAAATACATCTTTCTTTCTAGATAACTTATGAAAAATACTTGAGTATTTTTTTAGTTGGGTAGATTGTTATAGGTGCATTACGCTGAAGCAATGCTATTTGACTGCACAATCAAATCTTGTGATACCTTTACAATTGTCATGTACCTACTTGTGCAGTTAGGAAATATATCGTTCTTTCTAAATAATACAAAGAAGTTTTAGAACTTAGGAAACATATAATATTACTAAAGGATAATTTTTAAAATGTATCGTTTATAAAGTCTCTGCCTTCGGGGAAACAGGCTTGACAGGATCTATGTCTTAGAACTGAGTTTCTCAGTGAGCTGATAATATTTGGGTCACTCTATTTCTTGGCGTAGTTCTTTTCGATCATCTGCTCTTGTATTGTATCGCCAATTCATTCTTTGGTCACGGGAAAATTTTGGATAAGTATTTAGAATTAGTGGCAAATTTTGAATACACGGATATGCTATATGTATATACTGTTATATTATGCGAAGCTTGCATGCACGAGAAAATCTTTATCTTTTACTTTATTCCACTTTACTTGCTTTATATCACACACCAAATTGAATGTTCTGATGATACCTAAATCGCATTATAATCCAGAATATCTGCTCACATTACTGACGACCGATATGGCGTGGAGGTTAGTATACCTGCACTTCACTCCAGAGGTCGTGGGTTCGATTCCCACACAGGACAAATCTTTGTGTGCATGAACATGAATATTTGTTCTGGTCTGGGTGTTTTCCTATGTATATTAATAATAATAAATCATTTATTTCATAGAATATGGTTATCGTTATTAAGTATGTATTTACAAAAAAAAAGTATTTAAGTATGTTTATCCGTTCTTTAGTATCCATAACACAAGTTCTTAGTGATACTTATCTTGGAACTGAAGAATTGGTGTGATTGTAAGAGAATATTATTTATTATTTATTTATTATGGAAATCCAATATGTAGCCCATACGCGGCCAAATTTCTTAAAGTGTACATACAAATATACATACGCTAACATTTTGCCAATTAAATTTGTGGTCCCACATAATAGGTGCAGAGTCTATTGCCGTATTTCTAACAGTATTCAGGCATTCTATTGTAATTAAATATTCCTATGGGATAACAGCAAAACGTCTCGATTTTGTCGATTAATTAATAAACATTTCCTTCCTTTGCATATCAAAAATAGATTTCCGCAAATAACGCTTGTATAAAATTATGAATTCAATGAATATTCAATGGAATCTAAATATTTTGGTGTTGATTTTCCAAACACATTGTGTACATTTATGTACAATCATAAGAATTTCGAAATTATTTTTTGCAAATTTTCTTTTAAACTGGCTTAAATAACCTACATAAAAGTAAATTCTTAAAGGTGCTTTTCTTACCACTAGATGGCACTAAAGATATAATGTGCTTTAGGCAATTAGATGCCGAATCACAATACTGCTCGTAGTATGAAATTCGGCAATAATATTAGCTAAAACAATTGCCAACTACAAATTTCGTTGCCAATACTAATAAATTGCAATTCAAATATAGCTTGTAGTACGTGCCGTAGAAATGCTAATCAACCAATGGAGATAAGCTAAATCAACAGCTGTCCGAGCGTTCGGCGCAAATGCTTCATTGTACCAAGCTTAAATACGGAGCTGCAAATAACGAGCTGCAATCGAAAACGGGTTTGGACACATTTGTGGTGTACTGTACGTACAATAGATTGACTACTCTTGTTTAAAATATTGTATCGACAGCAAACTTGTTTGGAATTAAATATTCGTTTTGCAAACCTGTAAACGACGGTTGAATTTTCGCGTATCATTATAATTTCAGCCATTAGAATGTTCACTTCTAGACATCGGCATTGCCTTGGTTTTAACTAGTTATAAGTATATTCATTTCACAAGATCGCTAGCCAATTTTAAGATAAATAAATAAATATTTTCTGACAATTACACCAATTATTTAGTTCCAAGATAAGTATCATTAAGAACTTGTGTTATGGATCCTAAACAACGGATAAACATACTTACATACTTTTTTTTTGTAAATACATACTTAATATACATAGGAAAACACCCAGACCAAAACAAATATTCATGTTCATGCACACAAAGATTTGTTCTGCGTGGGAATCGAACCCACGACCTCTGGAGTGAAGTGTAGGTATACTGACCTCCACACCATATCGGTCGTCAAAAATAAGATAAGATAGAAACTTTGTGGCGTTTCAAACGTTGGCATTATAATTGATATTGTCAATTTTTCCAAGCTTAAGTGCCGTGCAAAAACCGACGTCCGATGGGGCGTTAAGGTTCTTCCGTGGCGACCGCGAACCGGTAAACGTAGTAGAAGACGGCCTCTTACGTGATGTATCGATGATCTTATAAAGGCGGCGGGATGCCGATGGATGCAGGCGACTCAGACGCTCAATATGGAAATTTATTGGGGAGGGGGCTGAATAGATGATGATGATTGTCAATTAATATTACCTATTATTAACCTTGTCAACCATTCTTGGTAAGTTAATACAGTACTGGTGTGGTGTGTACATTTTAATTAAGCTGATAGCTCGAGCGATAGTCTATAATCCTAACCAGCAGTTTTCGGCGACTTTGCTTGCATCTAGCCATTTTACTAGTCTTATAAGAAGACAAACTTACAAACATTTTTTTATATCTTAAATTTCCACCTTAGTAAATTTTCACATTCTGCTTTATATGAATACCGTCATAATGGATGGACGCTAAACAAATTTCATGTTACCAGTAGTCAAGCGATGATAAACATGTCTGTCACTTAAAAAATTTATCCATAAGTACTGATGGTCTAAAAGTCTCTCTGAATGGACGTAACTATGTCTAGAAATGGGCAATTTCATTTAATTTTACTTTTATAATGACAATATTCTGTCTGGTGATAAGCTTTTTAAAACATCTGGGCGCGCCATTCCGTGGGATAAGCATGGTAACAAGCACACTCATAGCAGCCTGCACTAATGTCGTTTGACATTTCGCTTCCAAAACTCGGGACAATAAGAGCTATAAACTTACGGAGTATAATAAAGAATTGGAAAAAAAGGTCTATATACCACTTATCACCATCATCTCAGCGTATTATTGTCCCACTCACACATATATACCATAGATAACGCAAATGCATGTGATTCGCGTGTCCAGACCCCGACCCATCGTCGGTGTTGGCCTCCACTACTTACAGTCCGCGCGCGTCTGTTGTTATTTTTTAAATACTATAACATGAACGATTTCACATTGTGAAATATGTATCATCCGCGGCATCAATGTCAATAAATCAGTTTGTATTTCCTGGCACTAAATATCGGCAGTGACGTCACACTTGATGTTCAAAAGTCGGCACGCTTGATTTCAATACAAATCGTGATACTTGCATTATCTATTGTATATCTGTATCTGTGCCCCCACTCCAAAGCTAGGGCCTTTACTTAGGTGAGGGGGATTAAGGTTCCACCAAGAAGATCGAGTAAGGACTGTCAGAAATGTATTTATCTTGCTTTAACTTAACAAAAGTTTGTTTTGAGCAAAACCAACCACGTTATCCAATCGATTTTCTATGGAGCTAAATTTGGCACAATATGCTGCAGGCCATTATTAAGTAAGCGGATCTGGCAGGGTTGGACTTTTCAAAGAAATACCGTATGTGTACACTTAACAAGTTTTGTATAAGTGTTCCGAGTTCCAGCTACACCAATTTCTTGGAAAACCCTCACATGGCCATGTGGCTTATGTGATTTACTTGAAACTGATAACGTGAACGTGACTTTTTCCTCGCCTGCAAGAAGAAGTTTGTTAACCATGAAAAAGTCACTCGTACATAAGCTATTGTCGATATTATCTCAATCTGTTAACCTCCTACTACTGGGTACCTCTCAAACCAAGGTAAAGGGATACAGGTAATGTCTAGACTTAAATAGGAAAATCCGACTTAGTTTTGCGTTTATCATATTGATGAGGAATATGCGAACTATCATGTCCTTATTATTTACATAAAACTTTCGAAAAGTAACAGATCCACATTATATTTAAAGTAGCAGTAGTGTAAAGTTAATTAGTATTATATTAAATAAAGTTTTGTATAAAATACGTAAATAGCATACTTTAAAAAAATATAACAAGTAAAATAAAACAAAACAAGTGATTTAAAATGAGTTATTTATTATAGTTCACTTTTATTTGCTTTAGCCTTCAGCTTAAACACACACCACAATCTTAGAGTTCAAATTGAATTCGTACCAAATTTCATTCATAAAACATTTTCGTTTCATTTCGCTGTTTAAGATCACATTTCTAGAGCGATCACCCATTCTTCGATTATCCTTGTTCCTTGCCAAAACAATTTACTTATATTGTCTCATAATATTGTTTCAGAATTAGCTTGTATCCGATATTAAAACATTTCAGTAAGATAACAAATTTTATATGTTGTTTGACTCGTGTTTTATACTTAGGAATAATTAGTTAGATAAGACAGGTCTGACATTGAGGACTAAGTGTACGTACTATTTTTTGCATAAATTTTGCTACCCAATAGTGTAAACAGGCCAACAGGCCTTCGATTCGATCGAGACTTGGGCAGTGTTTCAGCCCCTGCAGCGTTGCTGCATTGACCATCGGTATATTGAAGTGTTGAGAAGTTTATACGAAAACGCCACCATGTCCGTACGAGTACAAGACCAGCACACGAATCCTATCCACCTGCGGTAGGGCGTAGGGCGGGACTGGGGAAACTACGGCATCAACATAAATGGCGAGTATATGTCTCACCTTCGATTTGCCGACGATATAGTGGTCATAGCGGAGTCGCTTGTGGATCTGGGCACAATGCTCGAAGACCTCGACAGAACTTCCCAAAGGGTAGGTCTCAAAATGAACATGGACAAGACGAAAATTATGTCTAATGTCCATGTTAAGCCTACCCCAATAATTGTTGGAGGCTCGGCTCTCGAAGTTGTCGGCGAGTATGTATACCTGGGACAAAAAGTACAAATGGGTAGGTCCAACTTCGAAAAAGAGGTCAATCGTCGAATCCAGCTTGGTTGGGCTGCGTTTGGGAAACTGCGCTATATCTTCTCGTCAAAAATACCTTCGTGTCTTAAGACGAAAGTCTTTGACCAGTGTGTGCTGCCAGTGATGACGTACGGTACTGAGACTTGGTGCCTGACTATGGGCCTCATTAGAAAGCTCAAAGTCGCTCAGCGTGCAATGAAGAGTTTCCCTAGGTGATCGAATCAGAAATGAGAAAATTCTTAGGAGGACTGGAGTGACCGACATAGCGAGGCGAGTTTGCAGGCTGAAGTGGCAATGGGCGGGGCACATAGCTCGAAGAAACGACGACCGATGAGGCGTTAAGGTTCTTCAATAGCGACCGCGAACCGGCAAACGTAATAGAGGATGGCCTCCCACGCGATGGACCGATGATCTGGTTAAGGCGGCGGGAAGCCGATGGATGCAGGCGACTCAGGATCGCTCAATGTGAAAATCTATTGGGGAGGCCAATGTTCAGCAGTGGACGTCAGATGGCTGAGATAATGAAACAGGCCATATCAATAGGAAGGGTGTATAGGGATCCTATCAACATTTTAGTAGCCCAAGCCAACCTAACCGGTGCGGCAGTTGGTGCACATGCCAATCCACAGATGAGTCTTTGGCAAACATAAAAGTTCTTAGTAATGTTAGAATTATTGATAATTGTTTTAAATATAACTAATTGATTATTACTAAGCAACGGTTATTATAAGACTTATACCTTTAAAATTAATATGTATAAAACGGAAGTACTAATCTTAAATTACTACTTCCGCTAAATCTATTGTTTCCAAATAATTGCTATTCGGAATCGGATGTTATATTTTGTTCATAAGTTTTGATTTGGGTAATATTACAAGTTTGTAGAAGAAAGAGGAAAGGGGGAGAATTAGTTTATAAGAAGGAGTTTGTGCATTTGGGACAACTCTGCCCGGTTGTAAAATTAAATAATGTCGTGAACAATGAAATTCGTATCATTTATCACCTGGTTCCTTATAGTAAGCAGCAATAAGCTCCCGCCGTCTAACAATAAGATTGGCGAAAAGTGGGATGATGATACTTCTGTCTATCCCTACGGGAAAACAGACGCGATTGTATTTATCAATAGATTTAGCTGCTGAAACTTGTAGATTATAATTAATTTGAACTAAAATATACTCAATGTCAACTTCCATTTGACTTGACACAAATAATCCATTACTCATCAATACTGACGACCATGAATGTAATAAGACAGTTCATGTAACACGGTCGGTAGCAGAATTAATAATGTCGGCTTTCCTGTAATTATCATGGATATGGATTGCACGTACAGTTTCTTCGGAATTTACCGTGTGTCTTTAATATATAATGGATAAAAGGCAGTTCCTTGAAAACGGTTACAATCTAAACAGCTGTGAGTTATAACTTTGATTTACTGGTTTATCTTCTAATTATTAAAACACAAGTAAAAGTGCAGATTGTTTTTATTTTACTGAATTATTGATATGATTCGATCTCATATAATTTCTTATTTTATTAAAGCGGAGATTTTCCATATCTACGGAAGAAGATTCGTTTGGAGAGTAAAAGTCGACTGAATATTATACGTCATTCTTAAACACTATTTAGTAAAACATTAATAAAATTTCTAAACAGGTCGTTTTAATACTCGTAGTATAATTAGATGGATAATCATATGGCAAACTATTTTTGTTTCAATAAGTATGTTTTTTCGTTTGTTATAGAATTAAAAGCGTAATTCACATGCTCTCAACCAATTTATTACCATCATCTTTTCACAGACGGTTGACCCAAGGAATGTTAATAAAAAGACAACATTAAGTTTTCTAAGGGTTGACCCGATTCGGCGATAGATTTGTAAACATACACAATGACATATACGTAACATGTCTACACGCGTCCTAAGTAAAAGGCAAATTGTGTCCTAGTTTTTTCATGGAATACAAATAGAGAAACATCATTCATCTAAGCGAATGGTTCAAAGATTGCAATAGTGGAAACGACGCGATTCGAGGACAAAAGGATTGCCAAAAGACAATCACTCATGAGAAATGGGAGGGAATCCAGTGGACCCGACGTGATTGTGGTCCCGAATCACAGCTTGAACTTTTTCATAACTTTCGTTCACGATTTCAATAATACGCTTTGATATTTATTTTTACACACGGCTGTCGGCTTTAGAATTATTTTTTTTGTTGCACAATGTGTTTTTACGTGCTCATTTTACATTTTATACAATAACAAAACATTCCTGCGAGCGCCTTAATTATTATTATATGTTATGAAATAGAAGCATTTGGGAAAGACGGTCCTTTACATTAAAACCAGTGTAACTGCTGCTGCTTATACGCACCCATCATAGCACTATTTCTACATCCAGCGTCTACCTTTCATTGGTCCTTCGAGCCGGATAATATTTTATAAGAGTACTACTACGTAGACAAAAGTCAAATTTCTCTTTTACATGGAATATAATTACTTAATGTAAAATTTCATGCAAACCATTACCCATTATTGATTTCTGCTTAACTTGCGTAATCGTTTCCGTAAACCTATTTTCACGAAGTATATACAGCAAACCTTTAACAACGAAGCACCTGACCGGCAATTTATTCTGTATCAATAAATAATTCCTTTCTAAGTATGCTCATTATGCCGCCATACTGTGTGCTGCCCTTACGATTCAGCCTCTATTGAAAATATTAGGAGAAATATATTTGGGATTACTTTTCGGGAACACATTACGACTACGACTATTTACTACTTTAGTTAGTACGTTAGGTTGGTAAGACAACGAGAAAAAGCTATACCACTAAACAGTATGAGTTGCTTTTGAGAATAGCTTTAGTTTTCACTTAAAATATCTTGTAATATATGCTGGCCTCCATTACCATTGTAGCGTTGTCGGCATTCATAAGTGGTAAATTTTTAATGTTTTCTATAACCAGGACCCACATCATTAACTGGCCTTCCGAAGCACTAAAATACTCGATGTTAAATGCCACATAAACAGTCATCCCTTCAAACTGTGAACTCTGCGTTCCTTTTTCTAGCCCCCAATACCACGGACCTGCTAGCGCTAGGATCATTAGTAAATAGTAATTATCCAACGAACATGACATGATTAATTTCCGTCTCGTCGCAATGTTATTCTGCGCTTTTTGGTCGTTAAAGATGAAATTAACAATTTCGCACTCCATCATAACTGTAGTGCTGATTCATTGTTTATTTATAACTAAAGTGTGCAATGAATATTTCTTGTTTGGTCTACAATTAATGTGAGCCGTAAAAATAATTGTCTGCCATTTCTATATTTAATAATGACTATCTTAAAGAGCTTTCTAGTGTTCTTGAGTTCTAGATAAAAAACGATATTTTTTTGTGAAAACACTTTCAGGCGATTATTAAAAAGTATAAGCTAGTTTTTCTCTATATACAATTAATATTTGAACATCAAAATTTAATACAATTGCGTGTAGTTTGCGTTAGCTAATGCATGCATCCTCACAGGTTTCATATCCAAGCTATGCCTCTAGCATTTTTTTATGTCATAATAACTACATCCTACCTGATGAATAGCAGTCCATGCAGTCTAAACAAAACGATTACAAGCGTATCGCTCATGACGGCCTGCAAAAATGCCGTTTCCCGCCCCGCTTAAAAAAACCCTGGATTATAAAAGCTATAAAATACATGAGCCAGCAGAGAATTTCACATCGTACAGGCATAACTCTATGTATTTAATTAAACATCATACTATTATTTTAATAATATACCACTAACTGGGCGCAAGACATTCGGATTGACATGAACGTGGGCGTCTCATTTCAGTTTACTATTTATCCATGCTCGGTCTTTACTAAAATACATTTTCATCTAAACCGTCTATGTTTGCGTTTCTCTCTCCTCATTATTAAGTGGTTTCTTACAGACCTCAAATGTTTTGAAATAAGTAACAAAATATTGTCGTAAAAGTTTAGTGGTCCGCACCCAGCATACTTTGATAATACTCTTTATATATTTAATACAACTCTGCACCGCAGCTTAATTTTAAATTGTTTCAATAAAGATTTGAAACAAAACATTAAAACTAACTTCTGTTAAGCTTTTCCATTGTATAAACATACTTCGACTTGCACGTTCATTCAACTTTATTTTGTCTAATGCACTAAGTTGTGCTATGTTTTGTTATATTTTTATATCTTTTTCATTCGATAATTTGTAATATAAAAATACGTATTATTTTATCAAATCTTAACAAAACCTTTTTTTTTTTTGGTGTTAGGAGGTACTTTAACTTGTGACATACTAGCTAAATATTATGTCTAAATGTTGGCTCACGCAAAACTAGCAAAGTTATATAGGGTATAATGTCAGGCCATGAACACATCCGGGGCTTGCCGCCGCTACATGCGCGACCACCGGATGCCAGGGCCTATGCCCGAAGCCTCATCTCTCAGGAGACCCAGGAGTGACATGAAGCTCACAGGTTATGACACCCGCGCCGCTGATCGCCCGAGGCGCTGATCACCCCAAGGCGCTGATCGCCCCAAGGCTTGATCACGGCGCCCCACCGAATTAACAACTCGGAGAAGAGAAATTGCTCAATAGCGAACCCAACGCCTCGTCCATATATACTAACGCAGAATGAAATCGCGGCCAGGGGCCCCGCCCCGACTCCGCGCCGCGTTCCCCAAAACAGGGGGCCACATTAGATAACACCAGGATCCAGCGTACAAGCTTGAACTGCAATCACCAACCCGCCTGAGTGGTGGTTATGGGCAAGTACCCCAATAAAATATAATGTATTCCCAATAGATTATTATGCTAAATTTCAGCAGTGGATTTATAGCTGATATTTCTATCGAAAATGACTAAGTCATCTTATACAGTTTGCAGAATTAAATTACACAGTGAACTATTAATAACTTTATCATTATAAAGTACATAAACTGTTCTAACACTAAGTCATCTTATACAGTTTGCAGAATTAAATTACACAGTGAACTATTAATATTTAAAAATTAATAGTTCATTGTGAATAAAGACTTTAATATAGAAAAAAAGATCTATTTCAAGTTATGCTTCAAATGACTTAACTCGGGTGTAAAGGGCTCCTGCCAATCTCTCAGGAGACCTATAAAGCTTTATATAAGAGTATATGTAATATATTTATATTTATTTATTTATGTCAACTTTATCGTACAAATTAAAATAAAAATGTACAAAAGGCGAACTTAATGCTGCAAAGCATTCTCTACCAGTTAACCTTTGGGTTAGCAGTACGAATAAGAAAACATATAAACTTACAAAGAATTAAATATGTGTTATTAATAAACTACATATACCTATACACAAAATTAATAGTAATTATAATATGTAGACTCAATCAGATGATAACTCCTCCAGAAAGTATTTTTTAAGCAACCCTTTGAAAGTAGTTTTGCTTTCTAATATCAATAGGGAGGGAGTCAGTCGACAGTTAATTAACGTAACCGAGGATCTTATTGAAACGAGACAGATCAGCAGACTTTTAAAACGTAACCATGGCTATTAAGATAACCTACCGGCCTAGGTATTCATAGGTTTCATCCTTTTGTGTGAGAAGGAGTCGTTAATTACCGAGAAAAACCAAGGGTGTATAGGGCTCCAACCAAGATCTAAGATGCCCAAGTCAATCTCACCTGCAAGTGGTGCACCTGCTTACTAACGGAAGAGGCTCTGGCGAACATAAAAGTTCCCGGCAAGCGGCAATAGGCTCGCCACCTATTACGTGGCGAAACAACAATATAATTGGCGAAATGTGGGCGTATAATATAACTCTGCAGATAAAACAGACATGATTGTATGTATATATGAGTAAACTGAAAAAGTATACATTAACAATAAAAAAATATGATACTAGTAAGATTGTACACAATTTAATTAACACAATATTATTACGACCTAAATAATGATTCAAAGCTAGATGAAAATAATCTTCTAATGTGACTCCAACAAATTACCATAGTAATTGCGTTCTTTTAATAATATATACCGAAACCCGGGTACCAGTATTCCGCCAGCCTCAAAACTAAATCAAATTAATTCCGGAGAAAATTCTTAATATGGCAGTTAGCTTTATTAAAATTCAACATTTTATTAGCCTTGGAATATCATAAATAATGTAAATCACAATATTTATTAATGTCCCAGAAAATAAATATAATCATCGTGTAATCAAGTAGGAGTGGTCATGGTTAGTGGAACTTCAAAAAACTTTTAAAATAATTTATTTCATAAACTATTACATAGTACTTGAAAACGTCAAAATTAAATATAAAAAACAATCGAAATATGATATATGACACTGAAATCACGAAGCTTAGATTCACTGAAATGCAACAAAAAAATTAAGTATAAGTGAATCTAAGTGCCAGTTTCGAGCCGCCGCTCTGTAAGAAGAACTGGCAAGAAACTCACCGGCTATGCTCTTTTAAATTGATCAATTGGTTTCGGTACTTTAATTACAACCTTCATTAGTCTGTGAAGCTATTAATATAACAAGACATTCATACTTGAGTAGCCTGTATGAAACGGCAGTTTAATCCCAAGCATTTTTATCTGTTATATAGTATTTGATAGAATAGTATCCCTTTGAAGACAGCTTTCGTTTTATTGTTGATTTAAATGTATTTAGGCTAACATTGTAATTTTATTCATTCAATCACGTTAAGGTAGAAAATCTTGATATAGAGAAATAATAGATCAACTCGATATCAAATTAATATGAGTAAACTGAAAAGTATACATAAAAAACAAAAAAATATGATACCAGTAAGATTGTACACAACTTAATTAACACAATATTATAACGAGCTAAATAATGATTCAGAGCTAGATGAAAATAATCTTCTAATGTAGCTCCAACAAATTACCATCGTAATTGCGTTCTTTTTAAAAATATATACCGAACCCCGAGTACAAGTGTTCCGCCAGGCACAAAACTTATTCAAATTAGTTCGGGAGAAAATTCTAAATATGGCAGTTAGCTTTATTAATATGCAACATCTAATTAGCTTTGGGATTTCATAACAAAGTTAGGCCCGAGGTAATTAAAAGTACAGCCCAATGTGAGGTATGCCTTCTGCGTGTTGACAATTTATGCGTGGGATAAAATGGACATATTTCTTAATATGGTTTATTTAAAATTTGGTGATATAAAGCTTATATAATGATTAAACTTTTTGAATGAAGAGAGGTTTTATATGTTGCTGTTTTTCAAAAGATTCATTTTGTTGTTTAATACCGACGACCGATATGGTGTGGTGGTCAATACATGCATGCCGCTTCCGAGGTCGTGTGTTCTATTCACACACAGCAAATATGTTCAAGCAAAAGTATGAAGCTTCTATCGCGGGCCTTGAGCGTGCAGACCGAATCTTGAAATTCCGTAACGAAAAAAACCTAACACCCTCCACTCCGACCGGCACATTAATAGGCAAACGAAACGAAAAGTATCATCTTACCAAAACTCACTTAGCAAATTATCCGTTAGCAAACACTGCAATTGTTAAATGTGTTAAATATTAAATTGACGATTAATCTTTTTTATTTCACTAAATAATATATTTCACAAATCAAGCATTTGCCCAAAATATGTTGTTATAGTATACAACTATAACAGGTGAAAATTAATACTTTTGTGATGGTCAACAAAAAAAAAACTTCAATCTAAATCTATCATGGAAGGTTTCGTTCTGATTGTCATTATGTTTATATTTAACTCCCCCTTAAGAACCACGTAAAGCTGAATGACAGATTCCCCCTATAAGAGTAACCGACAGACTGACAAACCTTGACAAGTTCTGACAAAGAGTCCATTTGCTTTTTATTTCTTGATTATGATTTATGGTTACCGACAGACTGACTGACTGACGAACAATGCCCTTCCCCTTTAGAACCACGAAAAGCTGACTGACAGATTCCCCCTATAAGAGTAACCGACAGACTGACAAACCTTGACAAGTTCTGACAAAGAATCCATTTGCTTTTTATTTCTTGATTATGGTACTGCTATATCATAACCGCTCTTTCATTGTTGTTAAGAAAAAAATATATGGAATTTAAATGATCCTGTGATCTTAAAGACAATAAAGTACATTTTATTTTTATTTTATTTTGTAAGTTATTTGCGAAAAGAAAACCACCAAATAAGGAATAAAGTACAGTTATAACTAACTCCTACTCCGTCAGACGTAATTTTTTGTCAAAAAAAATCAACTGTAGAAAGCTACGACCGAACTTGCAAATTTAAAAGAATTAGTAAAGCCAAAGTCCCAACCCACCCACGTCAACAGCCGGCCCGCGGCGAGGCCGAAATCCGAGCCGCGCCGGGATTTCGACGCCTCCATATTATTCTTGGCGAAAAATGAGCTTTTTCCGTTCAAACACAATTTTTGTTACTAACCCGGAAAACATTCGACTCACTGTCAAGTGATTTGTAAATTTTGGGAAAAATAAAATTGAACGGTTTCAGTTTGGTTTTTGGTGTGAGCTTATGTTACTGTTTCATCCTTGGTATTGAGCGCGACAGTTGACCATTTAGCTGAATGTTGCTGTAGAGACGAATCCCATCAAAATAAAATTTTGGTGCAAATGAATCTCAGTAAATTTTGGATGCCCCTAATTCTAGCGCTTGCTCTGAAATCAAGATGTACCTACAAGTGGGAATCCAGGCAGATTTTCCGAGAAGGTTTGTGTCAAGCAGCAGGCGGCCGACTGAAAACTTCTTTGTCAAAACCGTAAACAACACAAGAATAAGCCATACTGCGCGAAACCCCAGATAAACTAAGTACCTTCACGCCAGGAAGATAACAAAGGGCGAGGAGCTGAAAGTCGAGCTCAATTCCTTAATTCAGAAGTGGACAAAGATAGGCTAATGATTGACATCTCGGTGTATAACATTACAGATGCCCAAAGTATGGCAGTAAATGCGTACATCATGTGGGCGCAGTCATGGTTTGAATAAGCGTTCAACGGCTGGTTATGGGAGCTGAATAATTATGTAAAAGTCACTCGTAAATCACTGTCAGCGACGGCTCGACTGTGGGCTAAACATTTTGTATCTGTAAAGGCATGTGTAAAAATGTGTTTGGATACACAATAGACGTTTCTCAACTGTATGTGGTGTATTCTTTCCGGAACAAAGGATAAAAATGTTTTTACAATGTTTTGAAGTACGAGTGACACACCCTTGCTTTGCTTCGATACATATTTTATATCTTTGGTTACAATATTTAAGTTGCAATAAGGATCTTCAATTTTTTTCTCTAGTCTAGTCTATGATACTCCGGAGTATTGTAGCATTTTAATAGTGAAAGAATTATCTAAATCTGTTCAATAGTTTTTGAGTTTATTCGTAAGAAACATAATTACACTAATATACCTCTTTATAATATTATAGTAAAGATATAGAAATATAAAAATGGTTTAGTTGGATTAAAAACTCCTTATTCCATTCCTTATTAAATAGTATTCCTCTATTTTTTATATTCTCATTGACCTCATTGATTCCTTTCGATCAGACAAGCCATAGCATGCAATACTTTGCCAATGTTTATTAGACAAGAGCTTTATGAAATAGAAAATTGTATGAACAATTCAGTCGGGGTAATCGATACTCATTGATTTCGCAACAAGTGTAGCTAAATATATCACCCACCAAGTAATGTTGAGCCCGGTAAACAAACCTACCCGGAAACTGGGTGAAAAAGCTCCGACTACAATGAAAACACTGTAGTTATAGGTCGTTCTGAGGCCGGCAACCCGATACTACGCCTAATAATGCGTCACCTTGTGACGTGAACAGGGTTACGTGCTTGGTTAGAGAACAAAATGATTCTTAGAGAATTAAGTCGCTATAATCTATACGAAAACATTTCTATTAGATAAAATAATTCAAGTGCCAATTGGAGTGCCAGTAGGAAATATAGCTCGAAGAACCGACGCCCGATGGGGCGTTAAGGTTCTTGAATGGCGACAACGAATTAGCAAGCGTAGTAGAGGGCGGCCCCCCACGCGATGGACCGACGATCTGGTCAGCTACCAATGCAGGCGATCGATGACAGGATCGATCAACGTGCAAAGCAATTAGGGAAAACACAGGCCTATGTTCACCAGTATATAGTAGATAAATTCAAGTAAATTAAAATAATAATATGTAAATGAATAAAATACACTAATAATTTTTTTTATTCACTGAAATCAGATACTTCATGACAAACATAACTTTAAAATTTCGCCATTTTAATTGCTTTAACACAAACCACGAGTCAATTGTCCAAGGGAGTGATTTTCGTTTGATTAAAAAAAACGATTATTGACAAAACACAACACAAATGGACGCAGGCGACTTAGAACGCTCAAAGAAGGACTATTGGGGAGGCATAATTAATTAATTAATAATAAGTACAGCACAGGACGTCATAACGCTGAAATGATGACGATGATTACACAAAAAAAACAGCAACTATATACATAAAAACATCAAATAGGTCTCTGCCTCAGTTAAGACTGCAGCAGTATCAATCAACAGCAGCACTAGTATTCCAGCAGAGACTTTAGAGGAGATAGAATGACACATATTTTAGATGTTTATGTCACTGAATATTTATTTTATTTAACGTATATCTTTATAAAAAGCATTATAAGAAGCGACTTGTAGATTCACTAAATAGAGTTCAAGTGAACTATTAAAATTTATATTCTGCCGACATTGCAAGATTCGAATGGGATTAAATCCCAACTTTCCTTGGTTAGCTTCCATAACTCATCTGCAAATAAATCATTACTTTCACCCTAATAGGACGCACGGCGCTTGTGAAAACGCTACGTTGGATAATTGGCTTTAGAAGCGAAAGAAAGTCAGCACAAAAAAGTTATGTCTAAGAGTTTTCGTTATAATTTGTCTTAGACTTGTAAATTTTAAATTGTTATATTTCTTAAAAAACTAAAAACTTAACTGTGGGTATGTTCTTTTTAATTTATATTTAATGAATTTGTAATATGTATAGGGTAAGTGTATATCAACTATATTATTGGCGAAGTGTAGGCGTATAATATGCCTCTGCCTAACCCTTAGGGGAAACAGGCGTGAATGTATGTATGTATCAAATATATAGAGTTATGAGACGACCTGTTTCGCTAGAAAAAATCAACTCGTTTTCTCGACAATTTTTTTCTAGTTAAAATTATTTATTTCTCGTGTTTTATTAAATGATTTATACAGTTATAGAAAATGGATCGATATGTAAAAGCTATTAAATTTATCATCATATTAACCACCGTCCAGGCTCTAGGCTCAGGCTTTCTCTCGTACATCAGTCAGGAAACCCAGGGACCATTGTGGCATTCTATCATTATTATTAAGCCTCCCAGTGCATTTCGCACAGTGGCATCCGATATCGTCGGTCACAATCGCTATTCCAAGCACTAACTTTAGAAAAATGTTTTCTTTAGATTGTTTAATATTATTGTCCGTTCCGTAGAACGCACGCTAAGCCGGTGGTCCCAGCTGTCATGAACATCTATGGCAATCGGTATTAGAAAGTCAGTGCCTGCTAACATCCTGACAGCTTTTTGGCATTTAATCATAGAAAGATGTTTCTCTCTCTCTCTTTAAGGTCAGACTTTCTATGTAATTACTGAAATCCAGCCAAATCTGGCTATCTAGTTTTGGCGGAATTTCTGGTCTAAACTACTAAGCAGACCCTGGGTCCTGAGCTTATACAACAAGGATTCTGCTTGGATATTATGATGATAGTTCAATATTAAACGCTTTATTAAATTCGTAATGAGCGTAGCTATTTACGTGAGGTTGACCGAACATCCAAAAATATATTCTGGCTCGATCTGCCTTATTGATATCTGATATTGTTTTCAATAAAAAACACAGATGTTGAATGATGCATGTTTACTGTTTTTTTTTGCATTTTATAAGTAATTTCGATTTTGAAAATTATTATAAGTAGGTTGGATTTTATTTGGATAACGTAGCATGACTTGGACAGCCACATTATCTTGTCACAATATTGTTCTTTACAAGTTGCTATAAGTGCTTAGATAAGTATTTTCGTTTTCGAGAACGCCCTTTACAGTTTCCGTAGTTTTAAGGCTTACAGGATATAATGTAAGCTAACGATATATTTGACGAACCGACCGAGATATTTTATGTTAATGAAACAATATATTTCCTTATTACGGAAAGCTTCTTTGCACAGTTTTGTTTTTGAAGACTAAAAAATGAAGCTAGGTAGGATAGAAGTAGATTATTATACAAAAGAGGATTGTGTGAAAATTTCTGATCGTTCGTGTAGAAGAACCAGTTTTTCATCATATCCTAGCATTATCCCGGTTGCCCTCGACTTAAGCTTAGGGCCCAGGGTCTGCTCACTGCTGCGGGACTATCCGAAAGGGTTACCGCGGCCTCCGGACGTAGCAGGCACAAGAAGGAAAATGGATGGTTTTTAGTCAGTAAAAGTCTGACACACCCTCCCAATCCACCTACAGCGGAAGAAAGATATTAAATTATTTTCCATCCGAAAAAAAGGGTCTGCTCACTGGTTCCATCAGATGTAACTAAATTTACACAGTTAATACGTGGCACGACTGCGGTCTAACCCAGAGGGAAACATCATTCATCATCAGGTTAAGTCAGTCTGTTAGAAGGTACTGACTTCCTAATAACGACTGTCTTAGATATTCATGACAGCCGGGACTAATGTCTTAACGTTCTTTCCGAGGCACAGAGCAACCGATAATTACGCACATTACTTCGAAAAGTCATAGGCCACCACGGCTAGTACCCGAGACGGCAACTCTCGCCACTGGGCTATCGCCGCTCGTAGAAAAACCAGTAGGTACCGAGCTCAAATCTTGTCAAATTAAATTTAAATCTTACGTATGTGAAGTAACGAAAATAGCCGATGGTTACTACAATTAATGAAGTTTTACTTTTATTTATTTATTTACTAGCTGACTCGAAAGTTCGCTGTCCTGTCTCATTTTAAATAATTCTACCAATTACTATAAAAGAACTGACAGCTATGTCAAACGGAATGGTTACAATAAAAAAAATTACTTAATTTCCTTAATTTCAACTATTGTATAGAAGTTGAAATCAAGAAAATTGAGCGGACCTTGTCCTGACAATATCGCAGTCATTATATACAGTCGTTCAAAAGTCAAGCGCGTACATACATTTGGGCGATCCATTTTATTTATATTGATCACAAACTTATTTGACATAATGATGTGTAAGTAGCTCACAAACTAAATATAGTTTATGTACCTACAGGCAAACGCTCAAGAAAATATTAAATGTGGAATTTATTAATTTTCTTCTGAGTTTTGAATGCTTTCAAGGAATTCGTTTATAAACTAAAATATAACATTATTTAGTTATTCTAGTAATGTAAATTACAAGATATATTAAAATAAGAAGGGGACCGAGATTCCTAATGAATTTCAGCTTTAAGAAAAGCATCTGACAAGTTTTAATTTGCGTTTATTTCAGTTGTAACCCAAAGAGGATTCAATGTCTAACCTACCCGCTTAAATAAAATAAATAATAACGTGTTTTTTTAAATGGATGAATGGACTTTACCAGTGAAGTTATATCTAAAAATCCACTATGTATACACATAACAACTCGAATGAACACTAGTTTTGGATTTTTTTCTGTATAATAACTAGCCTAATAACATTATTTAACGAACATTATCGGATAAATAATAATAATAAATATTTCTGACAAATAATAAATAAAATAAAATACTGCCGCGTTGAAATAGGACTCATTTATTTCAACTAAAAGTCTAATGAATAGCAATTGTACTTAATAATCATCAAAATTAAATTTAAATTAAATTCCCAAGCCACATGCGGAGCACCATGTAGTCTGCATAGCTAATTGTTAAACAAGCTAATATGATTTACCAAACATAACTATCCAGTTTCTATATATTCAGGGAAAATGGAAATGAAATTAAATATTTAACTATGTTATGAGTAACTTCATAAATATATTTTTTTATATACCTTTCTTCTAGAAAAGCTTCGAAATTTTACGCAAATAATAACGATTATTTTCTGGTCATACCAATGCGACGTCAACAATTGTTTCCATAGATTATTCAAAATTGAAATCGTGAGTAAATAGAGGTAGATAAAAGGTAATAGAGACTACATACCAAACATGAAGTTTAGTTTGGTACCCTCTCGAGAATTATAAGCGCTTCGCGCAATTAATAAATTAATTTGAATAGGTACAGAATATTAAATTTATTTTATATTAAAATTACAGTTAACAAATGGTAATTAATAGAATAAATCTTATAATATCTCTAAAGCTCACAATTAATATACGCGAAATACATTTTATTTAGATATCGTAATGTAATAAAAATTAGATACAATTAAAAAGTAATAATAGCACAAACAAAAATGAGAAGAACGCCTAAATATTCCTCTAATATAAATAAATAAATACGACAACGCGAGCGTATAAATTTGGTAGCACTAACACTTCGGTAACTACTTCTAGTGTTATACCTCCGACTTTTCAAGTTTTCGCACTTTCGTTAACATTACCTTATATTTTCAAATACAACCTCAATCTACATCATCGCATAAACCTAACCTCCAGTACATCAGTAAGGAAGGCCTCGTTATTAATAGCAAAGGAAAATATCTGCCATCAATAAAGAAAACATATAAAAATGTGATTTTATTCCGAGTGTCGCGTATTGCCTGCGGGGGAGCGACTAATTGGATCACAGAGTTTTCTTAGAGAATTTCCCGAGCCACTCGAAATCCGTGTCGTAAATTCTGCATGCAACCCAATTTACACGCGCACAACCGCCTCGTATATATTTTTTTTCAATTCTGTTAAACAGCTTTACAGGGCGCGGTCTTGACAGTTTTGTCCTTGCGATTGTTAATAAAAAATGTAGGTACTAAATAAAATTTTTACTTCTCCTTACAACATACAATTTTAAATTTTAACAATATAATTTAATAAAAAGTAATTTATAGAGACCGATGTCTGCTCTAGTGTGTGTTAGAGCTTGTGTTACAGTACACCCACTACATTTCTTTTTAAATGTAACTTAATTTATCATCATCATTTTTGTCATATAAAGTTAACTGCTGAACAACAGGTAAATAACAATAATTTACATAATATTGGGGGTATTTCCCCGTAATCACCACTCTGGGCAGACGTATCGGTGATCGTTGTTCCAGCCAGTATGCATACTGCTCATGCATGATGAAGCTGCTCCGGTAGTATTTTTCTTTGTCGACTCTTACAACTCCCCGTGGGATGAGACAAATGGCGCTGTACGTAATGTTCCAGGATATTATTCTTAAATAAAAATTAAAATAGTTTCTAATCCATCGTTCACATAAAATATCTATCTTTCATATGTTGTAGTCTAAACATTAGCAAAATGTGCTGAAACTATGCAGAATGCTTAAAGCGTTTATGATTGTTACTATTATTTATACGGTATAGTAAATATATATAATTATGAATGAAATGAAATAAAACTTCTGCAGCATATTTCCAGCAAGTGATTAACGTAGTAATTATGATTTTGAAGTTTCCTCATAAGAGCAAAGGCAATTAAACCAGCGAGTCAGGGCTGATATTGGCTCATTAACTCTATCTGTTTAGAACTCCTTCTAACTTCCACTAATACGATATATAAAACCTACTTTATATTTATGTATTCCTGAAATCTAATAGATGGCGTTCAGGATATTTTCAATTGCAGCATTGAGTTATTTTTCTAGACTTGAGTACAAGTTTGAGAAGTATTTTGACTAGGTTCATATATATTCAAGTTCCATGGAGTTTTGTTACTTGACATCCCATTTCTCCTATTTTCTCTTTATTTTGGTGCTGCTGTAAGGATTTTGTTTCAGTATCTTTTTTTATTGTGTCCTATATTTCCTATAATCGGTGTTTAGAGTTAAGTTGAAATTTACGAAACTAAACATAAATTTGATTCTATTTTGAAGTGCTTCAATATGTTGTATTATATATTTAAACAATCACGCCTGTTTCCCCGAAGGGTTAGGCAAAGGCATTTTATACGCCCACATTTCGCCAAGTATATTGTTGATCCCACGTAATAAGCGGTGAGCCTTTTGCCGCTTACCGAGATCTTTTATGTTCGCCATAGCCTCGTCCGTTGATCGGTGCACCGCTTGCAGGTAAGGTTGGCTTCGGCTCCTAAGATTTTGGTATATATCCTATACACTATAATATCTTGTAAAAAGATATATAAAGAGATAAAATCTCTGTAAGAATATATAAAATTGGACGGCAGGGTAGTAAATAGGAAGATCGGGATTATTTGTTCAAGAGTGATATGAACTATCACACTAATTAAATAAATGCAATCAAAGCGTTCTGTTTCGAATATTTCTAAAAATAATTACGCAGATATTCATACTTAACACAAACATGAAAGCAATAAAAAAAATCATCAGCGAATTTCTACCCAGAACCTATCTACATTCCAAAATATGTAATTAATCACGTAGAACAAATAATACGATATTTTTGAGTGTGGTAGGCACTTTAAGGACTTTCGATTTGAGTTTCATCACGAGTTCACGCAGTTCAGTGCCAATAGAAATATTAGTTCATTTGCACTGAATTTATGATTGTCAAACGTTTAACTAAACGTATACGTCAATCGTATACTTTCTGTTTCATTATGAAACTTTTTAATAACAATTTTCGGTCTCGGACTGAATATGTTTTTTTTTCTGGCATTTGAAAGAAATTTGGCGTTTATACAATGACTAGGCAAACTGTGTAAATTGTTTTTGTTTTAAATATCATACAGAGCAACTTGTTATTTTAGATAATTTTGCAAGGTAACCTGACAAGCCCACGAAACGTTTTGGAAGTCATGCTTTTAATCACTTGCTAGAAATATGCTGCAGAAGTTTTGCAGAATAATGAAATCGGGTACCATACTTTCTTCACTATTTGCCTAGTCATAAAGCAGCGCATTCAACAAATTTACTTGAAATAAAAAAAAAAATTTGCAACGAATGACACAAATCAAAGATAAAATACGAAAAAAAAATAATGATAAATAAGTTACAAATTCTCTCATAATCACTCAAATTATTTAATTTCAAGATATGTGTCATTCAGAACTTGTGTTATGGATACTACATATCTATATGTTTATAAATGGTATTATATGGTGAATAACTTTATAGGGATCCTACTAACATTAAGGGCCTAAGCCAATCTCACCTGAAAGTGGGGCACCTGCTGATAAACAGACGAAGCTATATAACAGATCCCGGTAAGCGGCAATAGGCTCTCCACCGAACCAATTATGTAACTAGCGAAATGTGGGCGTATAAATTACCTCTGGCTACCCCTTCGGGAAAACAGGCGTGAATGCATATATGTATGTACATATTTAATATACATATAAAACACCTTAAACCTACAACTATATATGCGTTAACTACACGTTATTCAAACATGTAAACGTAAAGTAAGTATACTTTATGAATTTTCGAAGTCCATGCTTTGATGGGCCAATAACCTCTCAAGCGCCTCGCACCCCTCTTATACAACCACAAACTTTTGATCGCTTCAATTTTTTCTTATTAATGGAGTAACAAAAGAAAGTTCTTGCTTGTCATGTTCCCGTCTAGATATTCTGTGAAGTTATCTCTAGGTTTATGATTTATTATGAGAGACAGACGCGAGATTTTCGAGGACGACACTTCACTCGCGTGGCACATTCTTTATACACTTCAAGATAGTATTTCTACAAATCGGTTTTCTTAAGGCTTTAGTATATATGCTACATATAGTAATAGCGACCAGTGATTTATAAGAGTAGTCATTACGTTAAATTAAATTAATTTATCATAAAAAATGAGATACAAGCTTAAAAGCAATATTATAAAAAATATATGCATTAATTATTTTTGCTTATTCTTAAAAATCACTATCTTCTAATTGCCAGTATAGGTCTTGTTATTGGTCCTATTTTAATAAACGATGCTCTTAGATTCTTTTAAGGAATATAATATAAGTAGACCTTTATAAAAAAAATCCAAAATATTGAGTTAAGAACTTGAATAAGTATTTTTTGATGTGCAGTAAGATTAGTGTATCTTGGACATTCATTATAATTAGACTTTAAATATAGATATATAACTATAAATGTATGTCGATAACGTTAATGAGAAATAAGAATTTTATATGTTTTTTCCAATACAAATAACACTTCAAGTCAAAGACTTAGGAATTCTATTAGACAGCAAGATTTTATCAAGGATCACATCACTGATATAAGAAATAAAGTTTAGAAGAATCTAGGATTTATTTTAAGAGTCAGTAAACCGTTTCAAACATAAGTTGCTTAAAAGTTTTATATTTTTTGAGTATGTTAGAAGTATTCTAAAATACTGTAGCAACATATAGAAACCAGGTTACATAACTTATTCTCAAGACCTAGAAAATATGCAATCAAAGACATAATACATTGCAATTGTTTTTGGAAGTAGCTAATTAAAGCCTGACTATGGGCCTCATTAAAAAGCTCAAAGTCGCTCAGCGTGCAATGGAGAGAGCTCTGCTCGGAGTGTCCCTACGTGATCGAATCAAAAATGAGGAAATCCGTAGGAGGACTGGAGTTGCCGACATAGCGAGGCGAGTTTGCAGGCTGAAGTGGCATTGGGCGGGGCACATAGCTCGAAGAACCGACGACCGATGGGGCGTTAAGGTTCTTCAATGGCAACCGCGAACTGGCAAATGTAGTAGAGGACGGCCTCCCACGCAATGGGCCGATGATCTGGTCAAGGCGGCGGGAAGCCGATGGATGCTGGCGGCGGGAAGCCGATGGATGCTGGCGGCTCAGGATCGCTCAATGTGGAAATCAATTGGGGAAGCCCATGTTCAGCAGTGGATGCCAGATGGCTGAGATGATGATGATGAATTAAAGCAAAAAATAAGTTCTATGCGGAAAACCATTTGGAACAAAATTACGTTAGTTTTCAATTTAGAATCATTTGAATTTGAAGTTTGTGTTCCGAACACGCTGTATTTGCGTAATCAACTGGCGAGTCACACAGTGCACATCAATCATCTGTGTAAGTAAGGGTGTGGTTTCACTATCACTAGATGTTTGCTACATAGCTAAAGCGGCGAATCTAAGCTACATCCGTTGTGGAATATCAGTAGAATATGCTGAGTAGTTCTTTGGAAGAGATATATCTTATACATTTCATAATATTATTTAATTAGATATACAACTTATTTACATACATACATACATAATGTCACGCCTCTTTCCCGTAGGGGTAGGCAGAGATCACATCCTTCCACTTGCTACGATCATGGCACACACTTTTAGCTTCATTCGCACTCATTAACCTCCTCATACACGCCCGTCGATATAGGGTACTTTTGACCTGCCCTTTCTCTAAAATTTATTTAACTTCTTTAACTTATTACAACAAGTTAAATAAGTACAAGTTAAATAAACAACTTATTTAACTTCAATTAATTCGCAAAACACTTTATTGGCGAATGATTTGCATTGTTTTTTCCATATATAATAAACTTGATTTATAGATATATGTCTATGTGCCCGATAAAATGATTGAATATCTATATACTTAAATTATAATAATAATAAATAAATATATATTTCTGACACTTACACCTCATATCATGAGGCCTCTTTCCAGCAAGCAGTAATGACATCTTTTTATTTGTATGTAAATAAATAATTATAGCTATGAAAATGCTAACAAAAATATTCCACCCTACTCTCTACCCTACTGCCGTGTTATTTCCAAAGCTAGTTACAGCACTCCTTTGCTCACATCCTAACATCTGTGCCATTAATTAGACCGGAAAAATCTTTGCTTTATTGAACCGCGTTTTTCAACGAACGAGGCTCTGACGAACATAACAGTGCCCGGTGAGCGGCAATAGGCTCGCTACCTATTACATGGGACCAACTATATAATTGGCGAAGTATGGGCATATAATATGTCTCTGCCTATCTTTTCGGGGAAATAGGCGTGAATGTATGTATGTATTTACCCGTGAACAGTAGTGCTAAGTTGGGGCGCGTTTGCACCAGAGAAGAGCGAGGATGCGTTTCGAAGAATGTGTGATTGTGCACTGCGCTGCGCGAAGCTTAGTTAATGCAGCGATTATATTGGTTCTCTTTGACGACCGATATGGCGTGGTGGCGAGTATACCCGCCCTCCACTCCTGAGGTCATTGGTTCGATTCCCACATAGCAAAAATCTTTGTGTGTGCACACGAATATTTGTTCTCGTCTGGGTGTCCCCCTATGTGTATTAAGTATGTATTTACAAAAAAAAGTATTAATGTATGTTTATCTGTTATATAAAATCAATAACATAAGTTTTTAATGATACTTATCTTGGAACTATATAATTGGTGTAAGTGTCAGAAATATTTATTAATATTACAAACACATTATTTGCAACGCATCCTAGCTAAACGCACCCTTGAGCGAGGATGCGTTGCAGAGGTGTGTTTGTTTAGAACCAATAGAATCGCTGCGCTGCGAGGTTAATGTAGCGATTCTATTGGTTCTTAACAAACACATTCCTCACACCTCTCCTCATCTCTGGTGGATACGCATCCTTAATGTGCTAATATAATGTTGACCAAGCAATGCACTAATGATAATTTATATTTCACGTTCCCGCTTTGATTGATTATTGATTCCTAGATACCTGTTAGGAAGCACCCAATTTTCATAACATTAAACGTGTATTTTATAAATGTGCGTGTTCTTATAGGGTGATTAAATCTGTCCGTATAACCAATTAGAAAGTTTCTTTATAGTGCAAAATCTTCGATAACTAAAAAGCGAACAGAAATTAAAAACTATTTCTAACATAAAATTAAGACCTCTTCGTAAAGAACTCATTCGGTGCAGTACTTTTACAAACGACGTAATTTGTACTAACCACTTGCGTATTCATTGTACATGTTTATCTTTGTAAAACCACGATGCGAGAGAAAATCATTGCGAGGGTGCGAACACACTTCCCTGTAAACAAGTCGATTACGTCGTGTCGGGCCTACATCGCTACATCGCTCGTATCGTGTGGCAAATGGGATTTTGTACTTTGCATAATGTTTGTTGCCTCCTCGGTCGGTATATGCAGGTTTGTGACATTAACTGTAGCCATACTTCATTAGTCCATAGCTGGTAACAAATAGGCTGGACGATTATTGCAATTGGGAATCTAGCCGTGAATACGATGTGACCGTTTCATGTTTTTTCAAAATCAAAAGTTCTTTGTAGCTATTACTATCAAATAGCACTTATAAAGGTCAAAATATAAATGAATGAATCAAACGATATATGACTACAATACAATGAAATCACTCATTTACCCATCTGAATAATACACGAAAGTATATTACGTTACAAACCAATCTTGACTGATGCTAAATTACTACATTAATATATATATTATAAAAACAAATAATAATAGCGCGAATCAGAAACTGATCACAATAGTACAGCGTCATCTATTGACAAGGTTGTGTCAATAGACATTCAAACTGTAACGAACACTATCACTTACATGCAAAATTAAAAAAGTGTTACTAAATCTAAGTGCCAGTTCCGAACCACCGCTCTCTGAGAAGAACTGACAAGAAACTCACAGGCAATCAGTTATCATAATTAAGAGCACCACACTGTGAATATTTAAAGATATCGAAAAGTTCTCCCCAGAAGCCGTAACCAATAGAGTAGCAGTAAGAGAACCTTTCATCACTGTCAATTGTTTTTGGATTTCGTTAGGCAATCAAAAATTTGTTTTAGCTTAAAGCCTTATGTTTATTGATCTTATAATTGTAATAAGTTAAATTCCATATTACGTTAAATTGATTAAATGTCTTGTCCTTTAGGGAAACACTTTTTAATTTTTTGAGTTCTCAATGTTTGTTTGGTTTCTAACTAGTTTATAAATTGGATATGGGACTTGACCAGTTACCATAGGAAACTGTAATAACGCTCGTTATATTGACAAGTCTTCATATTGAAGAAGGATAAAAAAATTGTATCATCTATTGTTAGTTTATCTACCACGTGTTAGTACTGGTAATATTTTTAAATAATTTGTTGATTTAGGCGTCACTCTGCAGAAATCCACTGTAAGCAAGTAAGAGATTAAAAATACTATTATATCGTTGTTGGTCTCACGTAATAGGTGGCGAATCTATTGCCGCTTACCGGGAACTTCTATAGTTGCCAGAGCCTCGTCGCGCCTACAGTTGAATATCGAGCCGCATTGAGGCGTCACAGCTGGCATCGTAGACCAATATGGCGTCGGTTAAATTACCAACCAGAAGCCAAATTTGTGTTAAATATTTCTGTAGTTCGGGTCTGGGGATGTCTTATATATTAATATTGTACGGGACGGTACGTGGGTACTGGGTTTGGAGTGAAGAAAAACGCCAATTAGTTCTTCTATGTTGATGAGGCGAGAGGCAGGCTTCTTGTTTCTATTTGTTTCCGCTAGAGTGCTCCGTCGGTTGCGTAAATCGATGGCAGTCAGTTGGGGTCTTCTCCAACGCTTGCGTTGCAAGACTGCGGGTACGAGATAATTCTCTTTCCCCGGGCTGCTTCTCTGCTGGCTTGCCAGCAGGGTCAGTTTTACCTGGCCCTCATACCTTGCGCATTGGGCAGGGAGGGTGAGGTGCTGCTAGTTTAGCAGAGCTCGGTTTATTGTTGTGCCCACCCTGTCACATTCTTAGTGCTCGCTGGGTGGGGGACTGTACATCCTCAAGGTCTGGTACCGGTGATTACCCTTACACACGGTACGGGAGTGGGTTGCCCCAGATTTGGTGGAGAAGGGGGCGATGGTGGGGTGGGAGGTGGTAGAAGGAGAGAGCGTGGTAGGGCTTTATGCCTCCTTTTCCGGTGGGGGTTCAGCGGGGCGATGCCCTGCAGGTGGAGATGAGTGCCCCCGTCCGCGCAGTCGAACATCTGGCGTGTCAGCCGCGTGACAAAGGCCTCCACGCTCTCCATCCTGGTGTCCCTAGCTATGACGTCATTTCTCACGTATCTGCCAGCCCTCGTTATCATCCGTAAGGAGATATTTTGCTGCGTCTGCAGTCGCTTCTTCTGCGACGCCGAGCAGAGCGCGTACCAGGCGGGCGCGGCGTACGTCAGTCTGGACCTCAGATACATTTTGTATATGGTAATCTTTGTTTTAAGGGGAAGTTTTGAGGCCAGTACCGGACGGAGCATGCCACGCGCACGCCTGGTCTGGCAGATAACGTGGTCCACCTGCTTCACCATCTGCAGCCTCGAGTCAATGGTACAGCCGAGGTATTTAACGGTGGGGCTCCATTGAACCTCTTGGTTCCGTAATATGAGTTTTGGGGTTGGGCCCTTCTTTCCCACTATTAAGGCCACCGTCTTTCCTACGTTCACCGCCATCCGCCACTTGTCGAGCCAGGGCGGGAGTAGGTTCAGGGCTTTCTGCATCTTCGAGAACGCCACACGCCCTGTTTTCGCTGAAGCGAAGAAGGCGCTGTCGTCCGCATAAAGGGCCAGGAACACGTCCTCCTCGCCTTCCTCGAGCTGGTCCTTTAGCGTTGGGATATCATTTGTATACAGGGCGTATAGCGCCGGCGAGAGGCAGCTGCCCTGTGGTACCCCCGCCGCTATGGGTTGGGGCTCGGATGCTTCGTTCTCTACGGAGACGGTGAACGTGCGGTTTTGTAGGAAGGAGTACAACACCCTGCAGTAGGCTGGCGGAACCTCGGCTGTAAACAGTTTATGAAGGAGGCCAGGATGCCACACCCGATCGAAGGCCTTCTCGATATCAAGAAAGACCCCCACCGTGGTAAGCCTTCCGTTCCTCGCTTCCGTTAGGTGATGGATGACTCTGGTCAGTTGGAGCGTAGTGGAGTGTCCACTGCGGAATCCGAACTGCTCGGCTCTGGGTCCGATGTGCGGTTGGATTCTACGCAGTAGGAGACGCTCGAACAACTTGGCCATTGTTGGGAGTAGAGTTATCGGGCGATAGCTGGCCGCTAGGCGTCTGTCCTTCCCGGGTTTGGGGAGGGCAATCACCCTACCCTTCTTCCAGGCCTCAGGAAAATGTCCCGTCCTGAGTATACCGTTAGCTATCTGGGTGATTGCCACTATCCCTGTTTTGGGTAACTGTTTCAGGGCCATGTGTGATACCTCATCGGGGCCCGGGGCCTTCCTGATGGGTAGCCCCCGCACTAGTTTCCCGACCTCACCTGGTGAAATATATTTTATTGCTGCAATGTCAGGTTCTATGTTAAGAAGGAATTCCAATTCTTCCGTGACTGTGTTGTGATGGAGCCTGATATCCGGTTCTCCTGAGGCGGCGTGCGGTGTAAATTGTTGTTTAAGGTGAAGGGCCAGGATTTCGGCTCTTTCCTTGGGTTCAAAACAGCGTTCCCCCGCGTCGTTCAGGAGAGGCTGCACCGGTTCTGGGGCTTTTGTTAGTCGGCGGTTTAGGCGATACAACTCGGCGCTGTCATCAGTGACTTGATCCAAGTATTTATCCCAAGTCGTACCGCGCCAAGCCTGAACTTTAGCTGAGGTGTCAGCTGTGATTTTATTAAGCTCGGTCTTTAGATTGGGGCATCTAGTTCTGCTCCAGAGTTTTCTAAGAGCCCTTTTCTTCTTTAGGGCTTCCTGAAGGTTCCTCGGGAGTTCCTGGCGGCTACTGCGAGCTGGATGTGGCTTAATCTCAGCCAATTTACTAGCCTTGGTGATGGCGCTAGTCAGAAGGAGGACTGCATCGTCAACCTGCGTATCTGTTTCGATTGAGGGCAGCCTCACCTTTGACATGTTCTCGGCGTACCGCGTCCAGTCAATCCTAGGCCTAGGGACCTTTGGTAGGACTTGGATTGTTGGGGTGTTGAGTGTCAGCAGGATCGGGAGGTGCTGGGACTCAACATCGTATAGTACTTCGATACTGTGGGAGTGGTAAAGGTTCCACAGTACCGCGATGTCGAGTACATCCGGCCTCATCGCGTCGTTTGTGGGGTAGTGGGTGGGGCAGTCCGGGCCAACTACAGAGAACCCCTGGCTTTCGGCAAGTCGTGCCAGCTTGTTCCCTGCAGTGTTCCGGACACGTGAGCCCCACGACGGATGTTTGGCGTTCAAGTCCCCTAGGAGTATGGTATGAGGTCCATTATTGGATATAGCCTCAAGATCCTCAGGGTGTAGGCGATCTAGTGGGGGCTTATAGCCCGCGAAGAGGTTAAGGGCAAGTGAACCCGCTTTTACCTTAACCCCTATGGAACGTAGGGATTTGTACGATGGTAATCCCAACTCCTCGTGCACGATGTCCCGGCGAACCATGGCAGCCACCCCTCTCCAAGGGCGGCCATCTGGTGTCAGCTCGTCTCTGCGGTACACGAAGTAGTTGGGGAGTTTGAAGGTGGTGTTGGGTTTCAAGAAGGTCTCGCCCAGGAGGATGACGTGTATATCCTGCGATTGGGCGAGGGTCCTTAATTCCCCAACCTTCTTCCCTAGTCCTCCGGGGTTCCAGTACATTACCCTTAGTTGTTTGGGGTTGAATGTACAGCCAGAAATTGGGCAATCTGTGCAGTCAGGTGTGCTAACGCATTGTAGATGTTAGTCAGCATCATCCTGGTCTGCATTTCGTGCGGTGTTAGTACTCCCATTGGAGCTGCAGGGGGGCCCGTTGAGCCCTGCTCGCCTGTGATTCTGGTGGGAGTTGATGTTGCTCTGGGGTGATATGGAGGAGGTGGGGGAGGAGGGTTTGGTGGAAGGGGGATTTCTTGGAAGGGAATTTGTGCCTGGGCGCGTTTAGGCGCATTTAGGCGAGGGAATGGGGTAGGTGCTGATAGTAGGTGGGGTTTAGGTGGGGCTGGTGGGTGTGTGAGCTCCGTCCGGGTGTCTGGGGGCTTGGCCTCTCCAGTGCGCTTGCGGCGGCGGCCGCGACGCCGTCGCCGCTCGACAGGCTTTCCTCGTTCTGTAGGAGGGTTCGCCGGAGGAGCGAGTGTAGGGCCGTCCTGTACTTCCCTTGTTATAATGGGCTGCGAGTTTGGTTCGCCTGGAGTTCTTCTTGGCGGAATGGGAGGGTGAAGTTTTATGCCTCTTATTCTTGCCTCTCTTTTAAAGGTTGGGCACCTTCTGTCGTTTGCTGGGTGTTGATTGAGGCAGTTGGCACACGTTGCAGGGTCCTCGCGGGACCTAGGGCAGTCCATCGCTAGATGCTCTCCTGCGCAGCGCACGCAACAAACCTTTTTGTGGCAGTTATGGGATGAGTGGCCATAGGCCTGACAGCGATGACACTGAGCAGGTCCTTTCCTCCCTTTCCATCCCTCGATGGTGACGCCCTTCATATAGAGAAGCTCGTCTATGCTATACAGCCGACTGAGCTCCTCCTTGCGAAGGTGCATAATTTGTACGTGGAAGAGCGTACCAATTCTTCCTCTACGAATGGGAATGGAGCGCACCATAAGCACTGGGAAACCCAGTTCCTCTAGCGCCTCCTTGACTTCCCCCTCCGGCGTCTCGAAAGGCAGTCCGCGGATGGCCACTTTAATGGGACGCTCCTCATCCAGCGAGTAACAGTACCAGGCAAGCTCTGGTACTGTTTCCGCGGCGTTGGTCAGGTACCGCTGGACGATACGGTACTCTTCCTCCGACTGGGGCAGGAATCTGATTCCCGTCTTAAAAGGCTTCGCGTTGGGAGCGTGGCCTAGCGCTTTGCTTAGTGCCTTAAAGTGGCGTGTCCACTCAGGGAGCTTCTCCGCCACTATAGGTGGGTACCTTTTGAGCTCCTGATCCTGATCCTGCCTCTGGAGCCGAGGCGAAGTCGGTCTTGCGCTGGGAGAAGCAGGATGTGATTGTGGTGACGTCACCACAGCGGAAGTGGCGGCCATAACCGCGTAGGTCGGTAAAGCGTTCTCCTCATCAGCGGGGGTGGGGCTGGTCCGTGGTGCGAGCGTGGCATACTCCGTAGAGAGTGAGGCCTGCTCGTATTCGGCTAGGTCCTCGTTTACGAACTCAGCACTACTGCCAGAGCTCCTTCGGGAATCCAGTGAATTGTGAGGGCTGGTAGGGTCAACCTCGATGACTTCATCGGGTGGAGGAAGCAGTTGTGCCTCCTTTAAATATCGCTCTGGTGGCGAGGTCTCTGGGGGCGGCGTCCAAGCTCTGCCCGGGGGTGTCGGTAAAATGCATAGTCTCTTACCTGGCTCATCCTCGTCTTCGTCAGCGTCCGGACTCCTAAGCCTGCTGCTTTTCAGTCCGCGTGCCGTCTCGTTCGTATCCGAGGATTTTACAAAAACCCTCGGTTTTGGAGTGTAGACTGGCGCTGGAGGCTGACGAGGCTGCATTACTGGTGTTCGTGCTGCGGCTGGCCTCCCCTTAGAGGGGCCTGCCTGCGGCTGAATATCCCTTTTAACCTGGGGCTTAGCCCCGTCATCTTTACGTACGTGCTTTGGCGGCATGGCATCCACGTGGGTCGGAAGTTCCACTCTCGGCGTTCAAACCTCCCTACCCATCAAGGTAGGGAGTATTAAACAATAAAAGCTTAAATTGTGAGGCACTACGCACGGTAAAAGCGTCCTTTCGCGATAATTTTCACTAATGACCCCATCGGCGCTAGTCGTACGTGCGCGGCAATACCGTAAAGAGAGCCGGCATCTCGCCTCATATTTCAAACAATTTTATTGCTATTTTTCACTATGAATATTACATAAATTTACTTATTCTAGCTTAATCTATTAATATATCCTTATGCTATTGGTTTTAATAAGTAGGCTACGACTTGTACTTTTTATTAATATATAACTTACAACTATAAACAAATAAATAACAAAATGACTAATTTAATAACAAATTTAGAGTAGTGGACGTAATTACTATTGAAATGAACTATTTACAAATAACAATATTTTTAGATTTCTATTATTTACGGTCGTCCCGAACATTCCTCCCGCCGTGCATCGTCGGCCGTGACGTTGCAGTCAGGTTGGAGGGCGACTGTGTCCGTAGGGATGACGACTATTTTCTTAGTAGGGCGCCGCAGGATACCGCCGCTGGTGCGCACGTCTGCCACTCGAACCACGCCGTCTGACCCGGGGTAGGTAGCTGTGATCACTCCGCGGGGCCAGGTGTTGCGGGGTAGCGTGTTGTCAACTATCAACACGACGTCTCCTGTCTTGACTTCCTTGCCGTGGCCGTGGGGCTCCCGCCGGTTTTGCAGCTGCGGCAAGTACTCGCGCACCCACCGCGACCAGAATATGTCGGCGAGTCGTTGTGCCGCGCGCCAGTTTGAGCTCGTAATGAGGTCGCGATCTGTGAACGTGCCAGGCGTAGGAACGCAGGCTGACCCGCCGAGAAGAAAATGATTCGGCGTGATGGCTTCAGGATCTTCGTGACTTGTGGAGACGTGTGTCAGTGGGCGGCTATTGACACAATACTCGGCTTCGGTTAGGAGCGTGGCGAGGACCTCATCGGTGGGGTGACGGGGCTGCTGGGTTGCTGCCAGGGCTGTCTTCACTGATTTGACCAGTCGCTCCCACGCACCACCCATGAACGGCGCGCCGGGGGGTATATAGCGCCAATTGATTATTTTCTTGTTAGCTTCGTATTCCGTCGCGTTGTCTATCGCTTTTCGCAGCTCTCGGTCCGCCCCGCGGAGGTTCGTGCCATTATCAGACCATATTTCTGATGGACACCCTCGCCTGGCTATGAATCGGCGGAGGGCAAGGACGGCGGAGTCGGTGGTTAGGCTTGCGGCTAACTCCAAATGTACAGCCCGTGTAGTTAAACACGTGAAGATGGCTACATATCGCTTGACTGTTGAGCGACCATTTGTAACTGATAGTGGGCCAAAATAATCGAGGCCGGTGAAGGTAAATGGCCTTTGATGATGGGCCAAGCGACACGGCGGATGATCTCCAGTCGGCGGCTGCGACGGCTTATCTCTTCTTATTCGACATGGTAAGCAACTATGTACTATCATTCTTGTTACTGGTCGTAGTCTTATTATCCAATAATGTTGGCGGCATTCATTGATAGTAGTCTCGACACCGGCGTGCATCAGCTGTCTATGTTTGTAATCTATCCACAACTTAGTCCGCGTCTCGTTCCCATCTAGCACGGGCGGCGCGCGCTGCGCGTCGGTGACGTCAGCGGCCGCGCTTATGCGACTATTCAGTGTTATCATGCCGTTTACAAAGATCAACGATAGCGAGCGCAGTCGACTATTTCTAGATACGGCCCTGTTGTTTCTTAATAATTCTATTTCATCGGGAAATGACTTTTCTTGGCTCGCTCGTATGAGTATGGCTTCGGCTTGACGTAGTAATGCAGATTCGATAGTTATATAATCATTTGATGATTTTTCTATATTCGATTTTGCGGGACGGGGTGCGGCGGTCGCAGCTCGTTGTCGCTTCCAGTCGGAATCTTGGTCTTTGTTCTTTCTTTTGCGTTTGTGATAATGTATTCTATGTTTTTGAGGACGACAAAGTTCTATAAACTGAAGTACTCGAGCGGTGGCTCGCAGTAATTTTTCCCATTTAGAAAATCGGGTACTGTTTGGTATGCTATGTGCGATATTCAACGTGTTTGTTGTTGCGTAGTTGCATTTTTCTTCGCCTGTTTGTATTATATCGGTGGGTCGCTCGCTGGGCCATGATGACTCATCTTGTAGTAGGAACGCTGGGCCCGTGAACCATCTATGGTTTTTATTGAATTCATGCGGCACATCACGGGTCGCATCGTCTGCTACGTTCAATTTTGTAGGTACCCATCTCCATTCATGTACGGCGCAGTGTTCCTCGATATCAGCTATGCGGTGGGCTACAAACGGCTTATAAGAGCGTGATCCAGTCTTCAGCCAGGTAAGTACTGTTCTACTATCGCTCCAGAATATCTTCTTATCTGGTTTACGGTCGTGTTCGTCTATGACTGTGGCGGCAATACGGCTTCCCATCACGGCGGCTTGCAGCTCCAGGCGCGGTATTGAGGTGAGCTTCAATGGTGCTACTCTTGCTTTTGCAGTTACAAGTGACAATGTGACGCGGCCGTCGGGGGCTTCCGCGCGCCAGTACAGTGTGGCGGCATAGGCTTTCTCACTCGCGTCCACGAACGTGTGTAGTTGGAGCGATACAGCTTCACTGTATTGCAAATAACAACGCGGTACGGCTACGTGGCGTAGGTTCTGGAGATGCGTCATCCAGCTTTTCCACTGTGCGGCGACGTCAGCGTCCACTTGTTCGTCCCAGTTGGTCCCGCGGCGCCATACTTCTTGTAGTATGGTTTTTGCTTGTACTGTGATTGGCGATGCGAGGCCGAGGGGGTCGTACAGTGACATTACTATTCTTAGTGCTTCTCTCTTGGTGGGAGCGTCACGGTGAAGTGTTTCGTTCGGGACTCGCGCCAGATCCAGGTTAAATGCGAGCTCGTCCGTTTGTGGTTTCCAGACGAGGCCCAGGACGCGCTCGTTGTTAGCGCCCGCTGTGAGGTTCTTGGCCGCTGGCTGTGGCTCGTCTGCGATTAGCTCGTGAATGGCCTCGGGCGCGTTGGAAGCCCACTTGCGCAGCTCGTAGTGCGCCTCACGATGAATATCTCGAACTTGTCTTGCTATTCGTGCGGCGTCTTCTATAGTTTTATAGCTATCGAGGTAGTCGTCGACGTAATGATTTTTAACTATCGCCGCGGCCGCCTCGGGATGTGACATTTCATATTTCTTTGCATTTAAATTCTTCACGAATATGGCTATGGACGGTGAACACGTTGCTCCAAATATAAGAGATGTCATTCTGTATTCAGACGGGGATATATTGCTGTCCTTTTCTCTCCACAGATATCGTAGGAAGTCTCTGTCTTCGGGCTTTATCTTCACTTGCATGAACATTTCAGATATATCGGCCGAGATTGCTATTTTATGTCTTCTAAACCGCATCAGTACTCCAGGTAAGGACTGAAGTAAGTCGGGACCGGTGAGCAGTTGATCATTCAGCGATTTCCCTGCGGTCCTGGCGGCGGCGTCGTGGACGATACGTACTTTTGCTGGCTTCATAGGGTTAGTGACTGCAAAGTGCGGTAAGTACCACTTCTGCCCGGTCTGTTCGAGCGGTGGGGCGGGCTCGGCGTATTTTTTGGTTATAAGTGCTTCCATCTCCTTTTGGTATTTTTCTTTGAGTACTGGATTCTTTTCAAGTTTTCTTTCGATTGAAGTGAGACGGCGTAATGCGTTTTCATAATTATCAGGCATCGTAGCATTGTCGGTCTTCCATAGTAAAGTAGACTGGTAGTAGCCGTCCTCTATTTGTATTGTATTGTCTTGCAGTAATTTCAAAGCGCGCTGCTCGGGATCATTTCGTGGTTTCTTCGGTTGTATCATTAAGTTGTCAATGGCGAAATGGTGTCTTAGCTGTTCGTTCATACTATCTTCTTCGGTTTCATTTTTTATATTGTGTACATAATGTACGCGCTGGCCAAGAGTTCGCGCCTGCGCACCGTGTAGAACCCATCCTAGCGGTGTGTGAGATGCGACGGGTTGATCTCGCCGTCCTTTTCTTACTTCGTTCGCCAGCAACAGATGCCAGTTATCTTGACCTATTAGCAGTTTAGGGGCTGCGTTTAGGTATTTCAGATGGCCTTTAATGTCTTCCAGGTGTGAGCAGTGTTTCAAGTCTTCTTCTATGACTTCTTGCGGTGATAAGTGAAGGTGGTCTATGGTGCGCGCGTGTATTTTGTGTAGTTCTGTTGCGCCGTGCAGGGTAAGCGCGACTCGGCGTGACTGGGCCGCTAGCTTGCTGTCTGTTATCGCTTCTATTTGTAGCGGGTCTATAGGGCCTCTTGCTCCGACTTGATCGGCGAGTTCGGAGTCTATTAGTGTGACGGTTGAGCCGTCGTCGAGTAACGCAAATGTTTCTATTTCTCCCGCCGGTCCACTGACGCGTATGGGTGCTATCTTCAAGTAACATTGTGTTTTCTTATGTGTCCAAGTTGAAGTTACGGCTTCTTTATCTGTACTATTTTCTTGTCGTTCCTTCTTGAAGTGTAGAAGCCGGTTGTGGTAATACTGGCAGCCGTCGATATCACACTTGTTGCGGCGACAGCTGTGTGTTCTGTTTTTATATCGCAGGCACCGGAAGCAGAGCTTTCGCTCTTTTGCTATGTCCCACCTGCCACTTACATCGGTTTCGTTGAATTTCTTGCAGTCAGAGATGTGGTGACTACCATTGTCGCATACAAGACAATTGTATTTTTTCTCAGTGGTGGCGAATGTTCTCTGATTCCTTCGTGATGTTCTATTTTCTTGTTGAGATGTACCGACTGCTTCTGGTTGAGCGTATGGGCTGCATAGTTCGGCTTCTCGTTCTAAGAATCTTGATATCCTTATCAAGTCCGGTTCATCTTCATATTGTGAGGCAGCGAAGTCAAACCATCTGTAGCGGAGCGTAGACGGCAGCTTTTCTATAGTTATCTTCGTTATTTCTGGGTTGTACAGATAATAAATTCTGTTCAGGGCCTTCAGCGCTGCGACGATGTTTGAGACTCGACTTGCGAATATGCATATGTCTCTCGGCGTGTCTGCGGGTCGTGATAATGACCGCAGGCGGTCTAATTCAGTCGAGGCGATGCAGTCGGGTCTTCCGAAGCGGGCTTCTAAAGACTTCATAACTTGAAGTGGCTGCGCGTGATGAATAAGAAGATTTTCCACCGCTTCTCTTGCCTTCCCCTTGATATTACGCCGAAGTCTTGCAGAGTTTTCGACGTCTGTGTATAGGGCGGCGGACTCGTAGTATGCAGCTTTAAACGACAGCCAGTCTTCATGTGCGCCGTAGAATGTTGGTAGATCGGTGACGTGGCGCGGATGATGAGTTGACTTGAATGCAGTAGTGATGGCATTCATAAGTTCTGATATTTCAGTCTTCTGTGGTGATGCAGTGACGATCGGAGGTTTGAATAGGGCTTCACATTTATATTCAACTTCTGCTTGGGGTGATTGCGATTTTTTCAATGTGTTACCGGGTGGTGGTAACACTAGTGCTTCTTGATTGGGCGCTTGACTATTGTTAAGCCATGTAGATACTAGTTCATGTGACTTAACATTGCTGACTATCGTGGCGGTATCGTTGTCGTCATCTTCAGCTTCTATTCGAGCGATGTGAGCAGCGGCCAACTCGACTTGGAGTTTCAAGAGGTCTTCCCGCGCTTGTGCGAGCCTCAGCGCCCGGCGTGACTGTGTACTATGACGCGAGACGGCTTTCTTGACGGTTGACGGTGATACTGCGACGTTCTCTATGGGGGTCGTTAGTTGAGCGACAGCTTCTATGGGGGGTGCTTGTACAGCGAGAGTTTCTATGGGTGTTGCTAGTACAGCAGCTGAGCGGTCTGTGGCCGATGTTGCTTCTATGGTTTTAATTTCGGCGTGACTCGAACTATGAGCGACGGTTTCTTCGTTTATGTTTCGCCTTTTCCCGCTTTGTGTTCTTGTTATCGGCATGATAAATTTCTTCCTCTGATCCGGCTCGAAGGTACCAATGTACGGGACGGTACGTGGGTACTGGGTTTGGAGTGAAGAAAAACGCCAATTAGTTCTTCTATGTTGATGAGGCGAGAGGCAGGCTTCTTGTTTCTATTTGTTTCCGCTAGAGTGCTCCGTCGGTTGCGTAAATCGATGGCCCCATCGGCGCTAGTCGTACGTGCGCGGCAATACCGTAAAGAGAGCCGGCATCTCGCCTCATATTTCAAACAATTTTATTGCTATTTTTCACTATGAATATTACATAAATTTACTTATTCTAGCTTAATCTATTAATATATCCTTATGCTATTGGTTTTAATAAGTAGGCTACGACTTGTACTTTTTATTAATATATAACTTACAACTATAAACAAATAAATAACAAAGATATGACTAATTTAATAACAAATTTAGAGTAGTGGACGTAATTACTATTGAAATGAACTATTTACAAATAACAATATTTTTAGATTTCTATTATTTACGGTCGTCCCGAACAAATATACATATAGAAATATAAAAGAAAAGTATTTATATATTGTTTATTTGCTATTTAGTATCCATTAGTTTTTAATGATACTTCTTTTTAACAATATCGCTTCATAGGTTGGCCTTTTCTAATAAATGTAAGAAGCACCATTGGGCTTTCTCTTTCTCAACACACTTCTACTTAGCTACTTAAGTAAACAAGTGTCTGATTACATTACATCAACTAAATAACTGTAGACGAATTCGGTACTTACCTACCTCCTAAACTAAATGTAACAATCTTGTAAAGCTAACACAACATGCAAAAACAGAATAAAAAATGCTACTAAAGACTTCTATATTAATTTTTGACAGAACAATGTCTGCCGAGACAGCAAGTCAACATTAAATTAGCTTATTTCTGAAGCCAAACACAATATAGATATTGTTTTGAATTTGGAGTATACATTAGCGTAGATCTATTAAATCTACTCAAGATATTGGTGCTAAAACGATAAAATACGCTGCTGAAGTTGCAGGCATAGCTAATATTATAATATCAACAGCCACCCGCTCGTAACAGCTGACATCGTTAGTTCACAGCAAATCTACGGCCTGCTATCAACAAAACTCTATTCATCAGTCTTGCTTATAAATAGGGCCTCTTAAAGAAAGCCGGGATCAAATTATGCATTAGCTTGTTAAGCCGTGTCCGTTCTGTCGGAGTATAAATCACAAAAGAGTGACATATTTGTCACTGTCACGGCGACTTAATGAAGCATAGTAACGTTGGGACTGTTCTTGATGAAATCTGTTATTTGGTGTGAATTACGTATAAATTTACCTTGACTATTAAGGGCGTGCACAAAAGATTTCTTGTTAAGCTTGATTTGAGCTAAATTTGATTTCAAATGTCATTGCATTTCAATACTTTGTTTAAAGTTAAGAAGGACAGAACTATGTTTTAAATAGATTTAGCTTTGATCAGGATTAGTGACCGTTGTGCAAGACACCTTATACGACCTTGAAAATAATAATGTAATTATAGAATACTAATGTCAACCTTATCTGTCACTTTGTTTTTTGCTTTATAGCTTGGTAGAACGGCTTATAGGTCCACGGTACCAGGTGGTATGAATTAATAACTGAAATTAGCAGAGTTCACAAATATTAGTCCTTGGATGTGTGACCGGTAGTGTGGCATTTCATATCAAGCGCTTAATAAATAAATAAAATAAATATTTTCTGACAATTACACCAATTATTTAGTTCCAAGATAAATATCATTAAAAACTTGTGTTGTGGATACTAAATAACGGATAAACATACATACTTTAATTTTTGTACATACCTACTTAATATACACAGGAAAACGCCCAGACCAGAACAAATATTCATGTTCATGCACACAAAGATTTGTCCTGCGTCAGAATCGAACCCACGACCTTAGGAGCGGAGAGCGGGTATTCTCGTCACCACACCATATCGTCGAATTGTCGAAGCGCTAAAATGCTTCGGATGGCACGTCAAGCATTTCGTCCCGGTTATCACTATAATAATATGTGGTAGTCGATAAGCCATTTTAGAGGACCTATTACGCGGTTGTAAAATATCGAACAGAAGGACGCCTACCACCTGCCTCCTACCCGCACTGTGCCAGGGTGATGGAGTATGATCTGAATTCCTATCACTTTGGCTGGATCTTGGATTGTGAGAAGAGGCCCGTACTCAATTGTTGGTTGGACCTAAGATGGCGCTCTGTTCCAATTTATTAATACCCAAGCTTTCTAAAATATCCCATGAACCGATCAGACACATACCATTGGCAGATTTGTTGCAAAATCAAGGGTCCAAGAATTTAAATTCAGTGAATCTCCAAGATTTAGATTATATGGCGAATTATTTCATTACGAATTATATTCTATTATATTGTATTCAGAGTACGATAGCTATAATTTATTATGATAACGTAAAAAATCAGCGAGAAAAAGTTAGTAACAGATTTTTATCTACACAAGACCAATATATTTCTAAAGCAGTATATTTCTTACTCTAGAAACTCGAACGTTTTAAACCGCTTACGGAGCCTGTTGATCCACGAGAAACACTTTAATTTTGTTAAAGCGTAGGCTTCGAGAAAAGATAAGAAAACAGAGGAAGCCCTTTTCAGTAACCGGAATGACTTATTAACACTCATTGTTCGCTTTCCATTGGGGGAAGTTAATGCTGTTTACATTTGTAAGCCATTCAATTAACATAAGTACATTTTAAATACACTGAATTGGGACTTGGCGCGATAAATGTGTGTTAATTTAGTAGAAGTCTGGAGGTTGGTTAATGTATGAAATCTAAACAGCTGTACAACATTCATATAAATGGGTATCTTTCACAATTAGTCTTAATTTCGTTTCAGTAACAAAATCTAAATAACTAAATACAAATAGGGTGTATAGGGACCCAACCTCACCTGCAAGTGGTGCACCTTCCGATTAACGGATGAGGCTCTGGTGATCATAGAAGTGCCCGATAAGCGGCAATAGGCTCGCCACCTATGACGTGGGATTAAATAATCAGCGAAGTGTTGGCGTATAGTATCCCTCTGCCATACCCTTCGGGGAAACAGGCGTGAATGTATGTATGTAAGTGCAAATTATTAAAAGTTATTTTCGTATCTTTGAAGTCTGGACATGACCGGTACTACGTAATAGCACTGTCAATGTCCAGACTTGTCGCTACCGTTTTTAGGAGGCTGATAGTGCCGCCCCAGTCCCGGTAAATCAGGTACGCAATGTGTTATCTACATACATACATACAATCACAACTGTGTCCCCGAAGTGGTAGGAAGAGGCGTATTGTACGCCCACATTTCGCGTAATATAATTTGGGTCCCACATGATAGGCGAGCAAATTGCCGCTTACTGGGAACTTGTATATTTACCAGGGCCTCGTCTGTCGATCGGTGGGTACACCACTTTAATGTGAGATTAACTTGGGGTCGTAAGATCTTGGTAGGATTCCTATTCACCTGATGTGAAACTGCAATAGTTTAAGTTAATAACGGTTGAATTTTTAAAAAAAAAAATTGTGTACGAAGAGGTGCGGACAATTATAATATATGCTCGCACCTCTTGGGCAATGTCTACATATTAAGTAATCGATTATTTTGATAAAGTGATCAGTTCCTTAGGTGTATTATTTTTGGTACATAAAACTCCTTGGGGATGTAATGAAGTTTGAATACAAAATGTCAAAATTCGTATGAAATCTCTTATCCCCGACGGCATTGCAAAAAGGCCGTAAAACATAATTTTATCTAAAATAGAACTCTACGCTACCATGGAGAAATTTTTGTTAATCAAACAGGCGCAAATATAAAGAGAAGCAAACAAAACTAAAAATATCGTCGAGAGACTTCAGCTTCTTTTTTAATCTAACGCTGTGCGAATTATAATAAATCTGTCACCAGAGAAATAAAAATAAGGAGTTTTTATTGTTATATGACCTTTATAAACATGGGAAAAAGATATCAATGAGTTTTGTCGCTAAACCAGAGACAGGTACATTGAGACAATTAGTGAAATAATGATGAAATAATGAAATAATTTATTCACATAAAATTGAGTAAAATAAAGTAACATGAGGTGGTTTTCGTATATAATAGAACATCTATTTTGCCAAACGCAGGGCGTGTGAATGTCAATATAAAATAAGTAGAATTAAAAAGTACTTGTAATAATCATAATAAAAAAAAAAATATGTCAAAATAACAAATAATATCAAATTATATAATTTCAATTTTAGTGTTAAAATATTCTGCGAGTGAATAAAAACATTTAGTTTTAAGCCATAACTGTAGTTTTATTTAAAATATGGGTAAACTAAGCTCTCTCATTGAGTTTGGTAACTTATTATATATCTTAACACAACATTCGAGTTTAAAAAAATTACGAAAAAGCTGCATAATGTTGAATTAATATGCAAATACATTGATATTTTTCATTTTACTTTACACTGACAAATACTCTGAACGAGCTATTTCATAAGGCCAAGATGGCCGCGACAATTGACAGGGAAAAAAAGAAAGGAAATAGACTCCTTTCCTTTCTTGAATATGTCTGAATCGTATAAACTTTAGTATTTTTTTAGCCTGCAACTTTTTTTATTTATATTTCTATAAGCATAATTTAATATGACCCTCAATAAATACATATTCGCTGGCATTTTACCGTCTCGTTGAAGGTTGGAAAAATAGATTAGGGGCCTGGTATTTAGCAGTGTCATCGTCTTGGTGGCTTCAGAGAGAGGCTAACATTAACTCAAGGTGCTAGTCATAACTTAATTTAGGATATTTTAATACATTCCTTTTAAAAGTATTAAATTTCATCTGCCGGACGAATAAAGGAAAAAATATTTTCTAACAATTACACCAATTTTTTAGTTTCAAGATAATTATCATTAAGAACTTGTGAAATAGATACTAAATAACGGATAAGTTTATATTTTTTTTAAAAACATACTTTATATACTTATAGGAAACACCCACACCAGAACTTATATTCATATTCATGCACTCAAAGATTTGTCCTGCATAGGAATCGAACCGACGACCTCAGGAGCGTAGTGCAGGAATACTGCCCTCCACGCCATATCAATGTAGAGGAACAAGAAATATTAGGTTTTAAGTCTTAATCTTAATCTATAGCTTTCAGTTGACTGCTAAGCCGATCAGCTACGACTGCCTAAATTATAACGTCTTTAGTAGGGCTCTTGAACGGAGATTATATAGTAGCGACACTTTTGATATATATCTGAGGAACACTATTCTCTTCGACATCGTCATTAGTGGTTACGGGTCTAGTGGGCGTCATCAGGGTATATGCGGACACAAAACCAAATAATTAATGTTGCATACACTTTTAATTAAACTTTTACAATGTTTTTATCACTTTATTACATACAAAGTATTTAGACTTAAGCTTTAAAAGAATATTTGAATCAGTAAAACCGAGCAGCGGGTTTGAGGCACCATCAAACTATAACACTGGACTGAGAGTGGTCCACCTCGACCAAGCAACACAAAGGTAATACGCTTCAAAACTCCTTGCGCGGTAAAAAGTAAAAGTAAGATGGCGCCTCGACCCCGCTCGAGGCGCGCCCTCTGCTCTGATTGGTTAATTGTATTGGAATCGTTTAGTAATTATTTAAAAAATATTAAGATCTTACGTAATAACAAAAATATAGTAAATCAAATTAATATAATCAAGAATTTACAAAATAACCTCTACTTATAAATACTCGCATTGTGCAATCAACCAACTAAGTTCGTCACTTCCTCCGACATTTATATTAGGTCGGGGAAAAAGTCTTTTCGCATAACGTAGGTATAAACTTATTATAAAATTTTTTTGACTGTACTATTTGTGTCTGGCTGGTTTTGGTAACATTAAAAAGGTTCCATTATAAAGAAAAGAAAAAATAGAAAAAAAAGTTGTTTCCCGCTATTTTTCATTTGTTTTTCTCTCCGTAAAAATGAGTGAATCTAATGAAGAAATTCGATACATTTTAAAATTTTATTATAAAAAAGGCAAAAATGCAACTCAAGCAGTGAAAAAAAATTGTGATGTTTATGGACCTGATGCAGTGTCAGTAAGAGTAGCACAAATTTGGTTCAAACGTTTTCAGTCCGGAAATTTTGATGTTAAAGATGCACCTCGCTCTGGTCGCCCTGTTACGAATAAAATGGACGCCATTTTTGAAAGAGTGGAGCAAGATCGGCATATTAGTAGTTACGATGTAGCTGAAGAACTGGGAATTGACCACAAAACAGTTTTGACCCATTTGAAGAAAGCTGGTTATACAAAAAAGCTCGATATTTGGGTGCCACACGAGCTCACTCAAAGAAACTTAATGAACCGTGTACTCATTTGCGATTCATTATTGAGACGTAATGAAACCGAGCCGTTTTTGAAGAGATTGATAACTGGCGATGAAAAGTGGATCACGTACGACAAGAACGTGCGAAAAAGGTCGTGGTCGAAAGTTGGCCAGGCTTCACAGACTGTGGCCAAACCTGGCCTAACACGAAATAAGGTGATGCTGTGTGTATGGTGGGATTGGAAGGGCATTGTTTATTATGAGCTTTTACCGCCCGGCAAAACCATCGATTCTGATCTTTACTGCCAGCAACTGATGAGATTAAAGGAAGCAGTCGAGAGAAAACGGCCGGAATTGATCAACAGGAAGGGTGTGGTCTTTCATCACGATAACGCTAGACCACACACATCTTTAGCCACTCAGCAAAAATTAAGAGAGTTCGACTGGGAGGTCCTAGTGCATCCACCATATAGCCCTGACCTTGCGCCTTCAGATTTTCACCTGTTTCGGTCTCTGCAGAATTCTTTAGGTTCTGTAAGGTTGACCTCAAGAGAGGACTGCCAAAACTATTTGTCCCGTTTTTTTGATCAGAAGTCCCAAAGTTTCTACAGTAACGGGATAATGTCTCTGCCCACAAAATGGCAGAAAGTTATTCAACAAAACGGTACATATATATTGTAAATAAATGTAAATAAACTTTGAAAAAAATGTCTTGACTTTTCATACAAAAATACGAAAAGACTTTTTCCCCAACCTATTATGATAGAGCGAAAGATTCTAGCAAGAACTAATTTTCTGCGGAAAAAACCTGTAATTGCGCTTGAAGTCTAGATTTAATTTAAATGTTTTTTTAGTAAATTCGGAATGGTGACAATTAAACATCAGTGTCATATAACTTTTTTGTTTTGTAATTAATGATTACGTTGGGAACTAACCTGTAAAGCTGATTAAATAAATATTTAAGATAAATAAGTTGTCTATAACTTATCAACCGAAATAAGTAAATAATAACCGTAGTGTATGCCATACCGCCAAATAATTAATATAGTGCGAGAGTCACTAAGTCGACATGTGGCCAATTTTTTTCTTGAATTATAATCTAACTATCCATATATATATATTGTTTTCTTTCCATATTTATTAATTTAACATACATACATACCTACATAATAACACGGTTCTTTCCTCGAAGGGGTATAAAGAGGCATATTATACGCCCACACTTCGCCAATTATGTTGTTGGTCCTACGTAATTGGTGGCGAGCCTATTGCCGCTTACCGGGCATTCTTACGTTCGCCAGAGGTTCGTCCGTTGATCGGCAGGTGCACCAGTTACAGGTAAGGTTGGCTTGGGCTCCTTAGGTCTTAGTAGGATCCCTATACACCCACATCTAGTGACTATCACAGCTAGAAAGCATTCTATATATTATGCATATCAAGCGACACATTATGCGATACATTACGCGAAAGTTCGAGAGCGCAATGTATAGAACGCTTAATGCGGTTCACATTACACCGTTTCATAGAAGCTAGACGGACGAAATCCATCTATCACAACCCATTCCGACAATAACGTCACGTATTTCTCCGTAGCAAGCGCGCTGAACAAGACACCGCGTTCAGCGTGTTTGTTTTGTCGTGCTGAACGGGACACTTCGACCGAAAGTTTACCCACAGAAGTGTCGGCGCCCATACTTTCGGCCGACGACTACATTCAGTCAGCGTAGACCTTTCACGACTAAATTCTTCGATTTCAATCTACGTCACTAGGCCGTTTTTATTGACTAACAAAAATATACTAGTCATTTCTGCATTGCAGGAGAACTGAACTTTAATAGTAAAAAATAGTTTAATAGAAACAAGCAAAACATTAGAAAACAGTGAGCTGTTTTTTCGAAATCGCTGCACTTTCAAATCCTACCTCGTTTTTGGTTTCAAGTAGGTCTTGCTCTGCATCTGTAAAGTAATCTGTCGACGTCCGCACTCGTCCGTCGGGGCCACTTAGACCGAAAGTTTACGCACAGAAGTTTAGGCGCCCGTTCTTTCAGCCGACGACGCGTCTACTTCCAGTCAGCTAGACCCTTTACGACAATTTTTTTCGCTTTCAATCATCGCGTCACAAAGGCCGTTTTCTTTGACTACCAAAAATCTATTAGTCTACATGAAAAGTCGATTATTCAGCCGAAAGACGTGACACGTGGCAAGTATTTTAATTACAACCCTTATACGCGGTTCCATAAGACTGCCAACATTTTCTGTACCATTAATCACCAAGCACTCTGATTGATAGCTCGTAGCGTGTCACGTCGGCGACAAGCTCGCAGAATGTTTTTACGTTGCCTCATAATTTAAAAGAAGTGGAAAAATGCAACATTCGCGTGTTTACTGAGGGATTTTCGCAATGAAAACGGAATTTAAACCGCACAATTTGATTCTGAACAACATTCTACATTGCAGGAGATTTTTGCTTTTAACTGTTTTATGATATTTTGCTTGTTGCGAAACAAGGAAATCGCTGCTTTTTTTAATCCTATCTCGTTTTTGGTTTCAGGTAGGTATTGTTCTGCGTCTGTAAACTCAATAAAAGAAAAAAGTCTTAGAGGGAAATGTGATGAAATAAAAATTGTGTTATAGAGATTAATTGTATGATGTTTTATAGCCATGTAACACAAACATAAAAGACAACACAAAAGAGGATAGTGCCAGCGGGTTAACCCGGGTACTTAAAAACTTTCTGAACAGTTGTTATATGTGGGAAACGAATCCACGACCTATATAGTGTAGGTATACTGAATACTGACCGCGACGCTATATCAATGGACAAAAGCTTAAGCTAGTTTATTTACTGTTCTCTCTTTCTTGATTATGGTACCGCCCATATGGCGATTTCGACGACCGATATGGCGTGGAGGCGAATATACCCGCACTACACTCTGAGGTCGTGGGTTCGATTCCCACACAGGACAAATATTTGTGTGTATAATTATAAATATTTGTTCTGGTCTGTGTGTTTTCCTATGTATAATAAGTATGTATTTACAAAAAAAAAAATATGTATGTTTATCCGTTATTTAGTATCCATAACACAAGTTCTTAATGATACTTATCTTGGAACTAAATAATTGGTGTAAGTGTCAGAAATAAAAAATCTTCTAAAGTAAGTATTTCCATTTTTTATTTTAAACTTTGACCAATCTAAATAGTGCTGGTGATCTCAAAGACAATAAAGTTTTTTTTTTTATTTTAGATATACGATATTGATCGGTACCGATATCGGTTCATTTTGTGCAAATTGCTTTCTATAAGGAATAAAAGTGATATCATAAACATACAAGTAACTCCACCACCCACAGTAACATTGGTTGGACAGAGCAGTAAAAGTTATATTATACACTTACGAGTAACTCCACCACCCACAGTAACATTGGTTGGACAGAGCAGTTTGTGATTATTAATTAATGTTCTCAAGTTCGCAACACTGAGCAATCTAGACATTGTACGATCATTAATTTGTCTACGTACTAACATTTATCAAATGAAGGCGTTTCTGAAGCAGGTTGTAGCACTAACATGGCACAAACGTAGTTTAGTCTAATGCTACATAGAACTAAACTTAAAATATCCTTTAGATGTTCCCACACAGGACAAATATTTGTGTGTATATTTTTTTTTTTAACTTATACAAAATACTTTCCTTTTTGAAAGGAGGTATCTTACATCAACTACAATCTAGCCTATCTAAAAACTAATTAGTAACTTTTTTTTATCATAAACTACTACATATTTTAAAAGTAAGAATTTGTCCAATAACACTATTCTTATTGTTTGTATTAAGGCGAATACTCTTTAGTAATGTGTTCTTAGTCTTATTATTACACTTCACTGTAAAGATATGAATATTTGTTCTAGTCTGGGTGTTATAAACGCGATAGTTTGTTTAAATATATAGCATGGAGCTCTTAAAAAGGGCGTGAAATGGGTCGGCCATGCCTATGCGTCCATATGCTGCTGTGACAACCGGTGGGCCGCATGATAGAGTGCCACCTAATGGTAAAAAAAAACATAACGACAGATAAAGCATGGAGGGTTGGTATATCCTAGGGTACGTGCATTCAATTTCTAATTAGGACAAATGTGACGAATGTATGAATCCAAAAATAAAAGGGATTTTTTGGTCAGAGTGTTTTCTATAATATATATAAATATATCTAGTAAGTATGAATTTGGGAAAAACATGTATTTGTCAGTTTATCCGCTATCTACTGTCCATAGTATAAACTCTGTTTAAAATATTAGTTGGGATATTTATTTTTGGATTTACTTAGATTGAAATCAAATCTGTCAATTTTTTTATTAATGCTAAACTAACAGGGGTTTATTACAAAAAAGGTCGAAAGTTAAAACAAGTTTAAAACTAGTGCAGTCACTGTCTTCATTTTATCAGATAAAAGTGATAGCACTTGTTTTAAACCTGGCTTAACTTTTGATCTTGTTTTGTAATAAGCTACGTATGGTCTAAGTCAAATGGTTACGAACACTAATGTACATGTTCTTACCTGTTATCATTATTAACCCATGACCTGGTTTCACAAAAAGGATGCTTATGAACGCGGGAAAACAATTCCTATTATTATGTTCTAATCTTCTTTCAAGCCACTTGAGTATCGACTCAATTCAAATCTAATATTATTAATTCTCATAGTACTCATCCTCTAATTCTCAGACTAATCTTTTATACACAAAAGAAATATGTGACAATCTATACTTTTTTACGCTAAAATGCATAGTCGATACAAAAATAATTGCTTGCGGAAATAATCATACAGAAAATATATCCTGAATCGCAGACCTATTCAGAAAGCCGTGATGACCAATTCCTATATAAATTATACTTATGATATTAACAACATTCGAATAAATGAGAAAATTATTATAGTAAAGAAATCCAGTATACCATTATACTGAACAAACGACGATGCCAGATTTATTATTTTCTGTAACAAGCGTAATACCGTTGCTTTGTCGTATCTCGTAAGCATGTATTATATTCTTTTCAAGTGCCTTCTTATTCTGAGCTTACAACTTTATACTAGGAATATTACAATAGGTATTGCATGCAGACTTGCAGTACACTTTTATCAGTCACAAGTATTTACCCAATAGTCGTAGTAAATAAAGGGGATAGATTGTGTTGGTATTCAAAATGAAAAAGTTTGAATGCTTTTGTCAATGGCGGTTTCATTATATAAGCTTTATGAGTCCAAGGTTTCATGGATGGATATTTAATACCTTAGGACGCTGTATTGCTGAACGAATTATTATTACTACGTTATCGCGAAACGCTTACAGCTCTTTGGAAGGCACTAGGTGGTTCGTAGTGGCCTCCCCGGACTGGCCTTTACCTTGACTTGCTGTAAAGGTAAAGGCCTTCCGAGAAGTCGGCCACACACGCTATGGCCGTACTCGGAGGTAAGATGGGCGCGTCCACTGCGTCTCCCGGTTCTGGCCCTAGGAACATTGGCCGCGGGCTGGGTGTCAGACGCTGCAACTCAGGCACAGGCCCCCCGCCACTTCCTCAACAAGCAGCAGGCGTCGTCGGAAGATTTTTAGTGTATATTACTGCTGGCGGTCGCATCTGCCGGTGCCGGTTTGAAAAAAAGTTCACCACTTGAATGAATGACTATGTGGGTTATAAATACGAGCTTTGAAAGGCACGCTAAGCTTGCGTTAATCCCGGTTGTCACCAAATATTTTAGTGGTTAAGCCTTATTGAGCGGCTTCGATAAAATCTTAAAGCATGACGCCTCTGTTGCGGAAGTGTTCGAAAGTGATACCGCGACCCCGGGACATAGCAGGCTCTAGAAGGGACATGTAAGGTTTTTAGTCAGTAATAGTCTGTCATACCCTTCCGCTCGACCCATAGCGGGAGACGGTCATTTCATGTTTTTCCAGTCGAAAAGAAAAAAAAGTCTGATTTGTCTGAGAGGCCCTGGGCTGTATAGTACTTTATTGAGCTGAGTTGATGATAATAATCAAAATACTTTGATGGGGAAAATCCTGTGGCAAAACACGATTTAACACTACAGCTATACTACACTACCCTTTTGTATTCGCTCTTACGTATTACGATTAAAAGTAAGAAATTTTACTGCGTCTTCTATAATCGTCTTCTATAATCTACTTCCATAATAATCTAAAGATATACAAATTCGCAACTTAAAAAAACTTTTAAAATGCTTTTAGAATGCTTTTTAACAAGTTATAACCCTATTTTTTTTTGCTTTAGCTATTGCAAAATTATTCTATTAATTTAATAACTTAAAAACCATACTGCGTCCTCCATAATCTACTTTCATAATAAGTTGACCTAACAAGTTTGAAAGCAACTTGACCTTATACAAGTTTTAAAAAAACAACAACAATTTTAACACAGTAAATATTGTTGGGGCCGGAAAAAAATTGAAAGAAAACACTCATGTTGGGCCCGCACATTAAATCGATTACGTGTAAAATTTCTGTGGCGGCGTCAATGCGCACTTTATTGAATAACTTTGTGAAGCCCTCCGCAGGAAAATACGTTGCATATTATATTATATTCTTGCATATGCGAATACCTGTAAATAGCGATGTTGATATTATTAGTGTATACACAGCAACCACATTTTTAAAACAACAAATACTGGTGAATAGACAACATTTTTTTTTTACTATCTTCTGGCTCAATAAAGCCACTTATAAATAAATTTTTCAACTTAAAACTACCGCGCCTATTCACTGCGAGTAGAAGCTTGATTGGAGAAGAATCAGACAAGAAACTCGTTTAGTTTTGTTCTCCCGCTAGCTACAAAAATTACTTAATATAAAAAACAGTTTGAATTAAAAAATAGTCAGGATTTAGGATTTGATCATGCCATATCCTAGCACTATCCCGGTTGCTCTAGACTTAAGCTTAGGGCCAAGGGTCTGCTCACTGGTCTAATTAGGTTTGCTGAATTCACTTTTTATATGGAGCGACTGCAGTCTGACCTTCGCAACCCAGAGAAAAATAGATCATTATGGTGAAACCAACACACAACGACTGCCATAGATGTTCTTGACAGCTGGAACCAACGGCTTATCATGCTTTCCGAGGCATGGAGCAAGCGACAATTTAAGATTTAATAAGTCTGCAAAGGGTTCTGTTCTTCAATCGCTAGAGTAACGTGAAAAAACCACGAGGAATGGGTCCGAACATTAAATCGATTACGTGTAAAATTTCTGTGGCGACGTCAATGCGCACTTTATTGAATAACTTTGTGGAGTCCCTCCACAGGAAATACGTGGCAACGTCTCCGTTCTAATTGACAATTTGCCAGTTTTATTGCCACCAGGAAAGCCATTAAATCAGGGGTGATATTTTTGAATTTCTCCCTATGAAAGGTGAAATGTCACACAGGCGCTTCGAATTATCGTGTGCGGGAAATGTGCCTAATAATTTCAAAGCGATGTAGACCAACTTTATAACAAAACAACACTCCATGTATTTTTTGATTGTTTTGTGTCTTCAAAAGCCTATTTGCTTCAGCTGAACTGTAATACTTTTCGGCCACACAATCAGAGCGAACACTGACAACCTTGAAAAGTTTAAATAACGTTAAAATCGACGGGTAAAGACTAAAAGACCTTTTTATTCACTGAACTGATCAAATCCGCCCCACTCTCGACACTCAACTTCATTACGCTATTCAAACCGCCAATGATCGTACCAATTAGAGGAAGATCATACAAAAAGATATGAAAAGAGGTCATAATCACGAGGTAAAAAGGCAAAGAGAGACACTGTTTATTTTACTTTCTCTTTTTTCTGTTCAAACATGACATCACAATAACATTATATAAAACACATCATTTAAAAGACGCAAAACCTTTCGATGCCGATTGGGATGTCAAAGCAAAATAGCGCAAAGCATTTTTATTACACATTGAATGAATTGATTTTTGAAATAGTTCCTTATTTTATTGACTAAGTAACAGACAAACAGGAAAAACAACAAAATTTTAATATATTACAAGTACAAATTATTTCAGAAAAAAGAACTTAAAACAAAGTATAATTATAAGTGGTTCTTTTATTTGTCAAAAGGACGATACATCAGCGTAATGCTGTTAAATCTGCTTATAAAGCAGCGCTAGTATTTTAGGGCCCTTTTGAGGTAAATTGACGTACCATTACAATTGAAAAAACACTTATCATCGAATAATTATTATAAAAAAAAATCCAATAACAATTAAAAAACAACTAATATCTTTACAAACAGTCATAAAATAAAAAACCGGCCAAGTGCGTGTCGGGCCACGCGCAATATAGGGTTCCGTAGTCACCCTTTGCCATAATGTCGCTATATGAACAGGTTCAGCTATTCTCCGATAGATATCACTACTACGGTATGAATGAAATTTTAATACATTTCATACAAAAATTTATTTGATTGTCGTCCATTACTCGAAAACCAGTAAAGCCTACTTAGCCGTGATAGTTTTCCTTTTAACTTCATTATATATACTACTATTGTGAATTTTTTCAGCCACTCTGAAAGTACCGTTTACCTGGTGGGGGGGGCGGATACTGAACTCTATCAATTTTTTCCACTTTAAAGCTTAATGTTTCGAAAACGGATCCCTAAATCGAAAAATGGTTTTAAGAAACTCTTATTACTTTTGAAAGACCTTTCTAACGATACCCAACATGATAAGATAGACTCGAGAAAAAAAAATCATTCCTACTTTACGTGTAGGGGAGGTACGTTACAAAACAATATTTTTAAAAATTTTATTCTACAGGTTTGTCGACGTGATTAATATGTATACCCACACCAATTTTCAGCTGTCTAATGTTAATAGTCTCTGCGCTAACCCGCGGACGGACGGACGGACGGACGGACGGACGGACGGACATGGCGAAACTATAAGGGTTCCTTGTTTACTACGGAACCCTAAAAAGTATCTTTAATTCAATTAAAACATTTATCAAAGTCTGACACAAAAATTAGGAAGGATAAAATAGTGAACGATTTTATATTTTTTGAGTCAGAAGAGCTTTTGTGTAAGATAAGGTGGTCGAAAATAGTCACATCAAAATAAGTGTTCAAATGTGTGTAAATAAGTGTTATATGGACGAAGCGTTTCCAGAGTTCAGTTCTGTTATGGCTGACAGTTTAGCACCGAGTAGCATTTGATATCAAACACAAGTCAAGGTCAAAGTCATTTATTTAAATTTGGCTTAATGAATCTCTTAGGAGAGTAAACTTCGTACTAACTAACTAACGCTCGTCTCATTTCGAGTGTTTCCGTGCGTTGGAAGGTATTCAAAGTCAAGGTTATCAATTATGGTGGTATGTTGTCGTTAAATAAAACACTTAAAAACTTCTAACCTTCCTTCTGCTTCTGCTTTCTGCCAATTGGCACTGTATTCATGCTGGCCTTTGGCTTCTGAAAGAAATCCCAAGCCGCTAAGTGAGCTAAAATGTATAAGAAGAATGATGAAAGCAGACATTTTTAAAATAGTCTTACTTTTCACACCAAAAACTACAGGTATCCGTGAGACACTCGACCAATTCTATTACTTATATAGTCTGCTTCCATTATTGTATCTGCTTGATTTGTATTATTTACTTGTATGTTAATTGTTATGTCATGTGTCTTGTATCAAATAAAAAAGTTTGTAATAAATAAAATTAGTATTTATTTTATAAGCACCAACTTTATTGTTCCGCAACTCAAAAAAACTAATTTAATAAATTTAAGCGTGGCTTTCCGAAGCACTTGCGAATATTTCCAGAAGCGCCACTTTACTAGGATGGGAACAAGGAGAAGTCCGACTACGAGTCAACTAGTTGTGGTATGGATAACTTACCAAGTTTGTGTTTTAGATTCTGACTTTAAGTGAAGGCGGTTCAAGCCTTTCGAATAACAACTGTTTTTATTGAATTTTAACTTAGATTGGCAAGCAGATTAAAATTAGGAAAATAAAAAGCTTTTGCTACTTGTCCAAATGAACAGGATACTGAATCGATCACTGTCGTTAGCCAAATTAAAGATAATGTCGCCATACATCTACTTCCTTCTATCCGCTCTAGGTTCGTGTGACGTCAGTTCAACCCGAAACCTTGTCCGCTTGATTTGTATTAAAAAATTGTCACCAGCGACTTGGAATATCAGATTGAGTGGGTTGAGTGACCTATGGGTGAGAAAATTTTACATCCTAATATTAGATATACTCTTCACACTGTTCATTGAATTTTGTCTATTTGATCATTTCGCACGTTTCATCAAGAGATATCATTGATAAAAGTGAAATTTGCTTTAACTATATAGATCGCTTTAAATAATTGTAGCACGGGACCCATCCCACATGTATTTTATGGGTGAGATTAGATGAGTGGGGGCGTATTATTTTCATTAAGTTCAAGTCCATCAGCTTCCCACAAACTTTGGGAGCTTCCAAATATTATAAAACCGGTACATTGACGTCAAAGATAACCATAATGTAAAGTTTGGACGCGCGCGACGAAGTGTACGAGAGCGGGAGGGGAGTGGCACGGCGGGGGAGGAGGGGTTCGGTTCAGAGCGATCCAAGCGGACGAGCGGCTTACGGCCCATGGAGCACAATTCGTTTGATCTCATCTGCTCGCCTAGCTATTTATGTACGAAGGACACATCGATGACGTTGGCTCTGCCAATGACAAGACGATACCGAGATCAAAGTTTATACTATTAAACTGCAATTGGCGATAGTCGCCAAAACTTAAAACTTAGAATTGCTCGTCACTCTTCACGTAAAACTTACTATATAAACTATTTTTCGGTACATAACCGAATTAACCAAATTAATTATGAAATTGATAAAAATTGGCTTTGTAATGTATTCAGCTGATTAGTGTAATGATTGACTTTATTTAAAAATTCAAATAGTACTGGTGTGTTATTATTAGCCATCAGATAAACATCTTATTCATCTCATTACTTTTACATACGACATTGTTTACGCTATCTATGAAAATGAAATTGGTCAAATTAGTAGCAAGCTCTTAATATTATGTTTTGGTTTTAATTATACTCGTATCATTTAACCGAAATAGTAAGACAGCATAATGATAAATAGATGGCAAATAATTACATCGGGATGATAAGCGCAATTAGGTGTTAATAGAGACTTTTAATTAAACGCTTTTAATGGAATGGATGGTTTGATGGTTATTTGCTATCAGTCTTACTCGTCTCTTCACTATTTCATAAAGTTTCATAACTAAACTACAAAATTTAACATCTCGGCTTACACTGTGCACAAAAACAACATACTACAAGAGTAAACCCACTCGTAAGCCAAGCCCTTAAACAAACTTAGTTTAAAAAAAAATTAGGGACTATTGATATTAATCCCTTAAGCCAATCTCATCATAACCTTTCTAATATACCTGTTAAATTACTGAATGTTGATGCTAATAACCTATCTACCTATTTATCTATACACAAAACAATACTCTCCTGCTCGCAATCTGTACACAGTTAGTATTATGTCTGATTTCTTCTACGCCTAGCAGAATGTAGGGAAAAGTTTGCTTAATAATTTTTAGAATATAATATTTTTATACGCGAGCCAAAGAAGTGTAAACAAATACGAAGAGTAAAAATTATATGTCGGACGGATCTTTTGTTCAAAATAACAATGCTGTGATTTCAAAATCCCTGCAGATTACTTGTACACAAACAAAATATTCACAATTTCTCTTTTTTTGTTACAGAAAGCGGTTAAGCATATCAACGGGAAGGCAACAAAAAATATGCCAACGAAACATGTGCCAGCAATTGGAATACGAACACACAATGCCTGCCAAGAATGTAATCTCGAAATGGCTGCGGGCGAAACAAGGGAAACACAAACACTCACGATGGAGTTAAGGAGAGAGTAACCATTGGTAAAATATGAATGCGTCTGAATCGGATGTGGTTGTGGCAAGTGGCCAGCTGGACATATCGTACCGGGGCCCGGAGTACGCGCTCGACCCCCCCGTGGGCCCCTACAACGCCGTCATCGAGTTTAACTTCACCTTCGACAACTCCAACCTCTCCAGCTACAACTTCTCCGACGGCTCTGTCGAACATTGGAACGATTACATCAAATTGCTCCAAGACCGTGCTGTATTAGTCGCTTTTCTATTGCTATTCTCACTCACAACTGTATTTGGCAATATGCTCGTTATATTGGCCGTTGTTAGAGAACGGTACTTGCACACATCTACTAACTATTTTGTGACGTCACTGGCCGTCGCAGATTGTCTGGTCGGTCTAGTTGTTATGCCATTCTCAGCTCTGTATGAAATTTTAGAGCACACATGGTTCTTCGGAGTCGACTGGTGTGATGTCTGGAGATCGCTCGACGTATTGTTCAGTACGGCCTCTATTCTCAATCTATGCGTGATTTCACTAGACCGTTACTGGGCCATTACAGATCCTATTACATATCCAATGAGAATGAGCGGAAGAAAAGCCGCCTTCCTAATTGCCGCGGTGTGGGTGTGTTCCGGGACGATATCCTTCCCTGCCATCGCGTGGTGGCGCGCAGTTAGAACAGAAGAAGTGCCAGATTATAAGTGCCCGTTTACGGAAAATTTAGAATACATTATTTTCTCGTCGACAATATCATTTTATTTGCCGTTATTTGTGATGGTGTTCACTTACTATCGTATTTATCGTGCAGCGTCAATACAGACTCGTTCGCTGAAAATAGGTACGAAACAAGTGATGAGACCGAGCGGGGAGCTCGAATTGACTCTTCGAATTCACAGAGGTGGTACAGTGCGTCAGAGGAGTGATGCGTGTCATGGTGTGTGTACTCCGGAAGAAGCAGATCAGGAACCGCTGACTGCTTTACAAAACAATGGATTGTCACGGTCTTCAACTCGTTTGACTAACGTGACACACACCAAACACTTGCCAAAAAACTTTTCTTTATCGCGTAAACTTGCCAAGTTTGCCAAAGAGAAAAAAGCAGCCAAAACTTTGGGTATTGTGATGGGAGTGTTCATAGTGTGTTGGTTGCCGTTCTTCGTGGTGAACTTGTTGTCTGGCATATGCTCTTCGTGCATTGCCCACGAGGAGATAGTGAACGTGGTGGTCACCTGGCTCGGCTGGGTCAACTCTTCCATGAATCCTGTTATATATGCTTGCTGGAGTAGAGATTTTAGAAGGTATGTAGCCTTTTATTTACTAAATCTGTATGGGGCACTGTGGGATTACGTTGCTTCCCGTCGCAATATGGTCTAAGAAGAAGATGGACTATTCTTTGCCGTATTGTAAAATATAGGTAATATTTTGTAAAATATTCGTAATATGTGATATACTTTAATTCTGACGAAGGCAAAACCAGTTAACTAACGGTTTCTATCACAGTGGATCGGTTTAGAATAAAATGTTATCAAGTAAATTGATAAATATAGCCTTCACCATACAATATTGTTAACATTTTGGTGGCACTGTGTGTTTGAATTAGACTTTACATTATTTAATAATTAAGTTTGCCATACTGAAGCCTGTTTTTCCATAAAAATATTTTATCAACACGTCAAAAATATTGCGTACCAAAATCAATTTGCAATGAATCTCAACGTCCTTACCGTAACGTCAAGTTTAATATTCTCTATTACTATAAATAAGTTTGTATCGCCTCCCAAATGGCTTTTAATGTGTTTAGGAATACCTCCACAACAAAAGGTTCTTCATTTATGAAAGCGCTTATTGAAGTGATACAATTATCCACACGGTAAAAGCCTCCGTTGCAGCCAATTTTCACCAGAATTGAGTTTCGAAATTCCAATATATAGCACAAAGTAAGGGAAATGTAACTCAGTGTTGTGACTCGTGTATGAATCGCGAATTAAAATGTGGGTAACGTAGTTATCCGGGGCACGTACGCCGCTGGCTTGTTGCATTTGAGTAGACCGAGCAACTGATACAAACAAAAACATATAGTTTAGTGATACAACTAAACTGTAACGTTATACTTTGGAACTTTCGTGTTGCTATTTTGTAACTATCAGGTACATTGTTCCTAGTAATAAGGTTGCTAGCTTCTTTTGCTTTGCGTGATTAGGTGGTCGCAAATGATCACCGAAGTTAAGCAGAGTTCACGGAGGTCAGTCTTTGGATGGGTGACAGTTTCGGTGTTCTTTATTATCCAGCTCTTTCTTCTGCGTCTTTATCTCCAACCTCGTGGACTGTCCGAGACCCTAGTTGTCAATGAGGAATTGAAAGCGATCGTGGAAGCGGATATATGTCGTACAGGTCAGAGTTTGCAGGCTTTGGTTTGATTGATAAAACCATCTTGTATCATTTAATACAAATTAGAAAAGTGAAGAAGCTTGAAAGATGGGTCCAGCTTAAATTAAGTGAAGCAAACCAACAAACATAAACTGTCACCCACCCAAAGACCTCTTGTACTTTGCTTAATTTTGGGTGATTTTTTTGTGGTTTCTGAAAATTGTGAATAGTTTGATGGTTGCTTTTCCCGTGCCTTCTACATGTTACAACTTGGATATATTTAATATCTTCCACATTTTGTACGATATGAAAGGAATCCTTTATAAAAACAAGTTCTCTTTGCTTTAAATTGGCAAATATCCGTTCCCAGGTATTTCTCCGCGTTTCAATGGCGAGACCACGCTTCTGCCCCTATAACTTCTAATCTAAAAGATTTGTATTTCAAGTTCCTGAATTTCAATTTGACAACGTAATCTTCTTACTGTCGTATTTTTGAAATAGCGTCGTTGCTGAGCAATCGAAGCGCAGAGAAAATTTACGACTAGAGAAGCAATTTTACTACAAAAGTTATAGTTTTACATTTGTTAGTCAGGATATGACTGTTCTGTTGAATAGACCTGTTTTGATGTGTGCCTAAGTCTTACTGATGTGTTTATGTCTGAAAACTTATCAATATTCAGCCTTTTGTGTCTTTGATTTCCCCAAATGAATAAAAGTTTTCTTATTCTTGTTAGTCAGAATAAGAGTATTCTGATATAACGATTTATGAGATTTGTCTATGTCCTATTGAATGTAATAAAGCTATGAGTACTCAGACTTTGTTCAAAACTATAGTTTTTTTTGATTTACACAAAGTTAATATTATTCTGACGTAACAATGGAGTGAGTGAGAGAGACAGATTTTAACGTTCAGAAAATCCCGCGTGATCAGTGTGTTCAGGTTTTCTATATATACATACATTTACGCCTGTAGGCAAAAGCATATTATACGCCCACACTTCGCCAATTATATAGTTAGTCCCAATAGGTGGCGCGCCTATCGTCGCTTACCGGTCACTGTAATGTTCGCCAATGCCTCGTCAGTTGGTCGGCAGTTGCACCACTTGCAGGTGAGGCTTGCACTTGCAGGCTTGCTTAGGCTTCTTAGGTCTTGATAGGATCCCTATACATCTATACGAACTAAGTTAATAATAATAATATAAGACATATATATAGTTACATGCATATAACGTTAAAATATGCGGACCGGCGCCCACGCGGCATATGCCGACACCTACACATAGATAGATAGTATAATGTTACTCAAACTTCCAACAAATAACTTCCATTATCTACACACTCGTAAATACGCACCCACACATACACCCACTGACAATAACATATGTTTGCTATTTTTGTAGATTCCTATGATTATAAGTGTTATAAAAAAAATTATCTAGTATGGAAGAGTGGAGTGACCTGCCACAGGCATTTTTTGCTTAAGAGGTCACTGAAATTATATCACGATTACAAAATGTAACCAAAGGAATTAATTATTATTATAATAATAATTTATTCCTAGACTTTTGACTAGACTCTTAGTTTAAACCTTTATTATTCTATTTTTTTAACATATTGCTTGAATAAATATAAGATAAACGCTATAACTGGCCGTTTGAGTGGTTAATACGCCAAAATCATTAATACGCCTGACCTCCTCCACTAAGGAACAATGAACATTATGCAAATGACTTAAGAAACAAAAACATTCTTTCCGTCTCGTTGAAACTTAAAAAGAGCATTTTATGAATTTCTGAAAAAAATTCTTAAAAACGTCTGTTGTTGTTGCTGCAGTGAATGTTTTTGAAGATATGTTGCTTTTTTTAGAAAACTTTTGTATTTTAATCTCATTTTCTTAACTTTGTCACTGCTTATATAATATTTACATATAAAAACTAGTAAAAATTCTGTACTGGAAAATAAAACACTGCCGCAATGGCTCTTTTTCAAATGTTTTTGGGATAAAATAAGATTTAATGGTGAATGTCCCTTTTAGTTGATACTATTATTTAAATTGTTATTGAATACAATAAATTACATAAATTGCTCAGGTAGATCCGTCTTAGACCCAATAAGGGAGGACTCACGAACAAGACAAAAAATTGTTTGAAATATGAATATTGTCTTGTTTTGCTTTATATAAATTGTTTTAAGATGTTCATCATCATATTTTTTTTTTATTTATTTATTTATTTATTCAAACACAAAACAAAAAACAAAGTAAAAACAAACTAAAAAAAATTATAAACTAAGTTACACCTCAAACTATGTGTTCATACATATTCATATTTAAGACGGGTCGATTAACAATATGTCTTAAGAGTAATAAAATTAAAAATTATTGTCTATATATTAAAAAGAAAAAAAAGAAAAGAAGAAAAGGATAACAACAAAATTGAATTCAGAGGGATTCAAGTACCTGGCATGAGGAAGCATTTCCCCCATGGAGGATATCTTTGACAGTTTTTCTGAAATGATTCAGTTTTGGTCGAAAATATCAATATCTTGAAATGATTAATGACATTTTACATATAAGTCTTATAAAGTCCACTGCTGAACATAAGCCTCCCCAGTAGGTTGCATTCTATTTGCCCATAATCATAACGCTGGGCAGGCGGGTTGGTGATAGCATTTTAAGCCAATACGCAGGATGACGCTGCTGCCCAACATCCAGTAGGATTTCTCTTTGCCGACTCTTACTTGTGAGAGAGGGGAAGGCACTATTCTAGGCCGGTTACACACGACATAAAAAATAAATGAAATATATTATTCTTGTTTTATTACTTACGCCAGCATTAACAAATATCGTTTTACCCAACAGTAAAAAGAGGGTAAAGTTGCGGTTGCTTTTCACTTCATTATTAGTATAAATCGTTAAAATTTAGGAAATTATATTTAAGTTTACTGGGACTACAATACATTTACTCATAAACTATACAAATAAAAGTATCGTTATATTTAATTAAACTTTGTCGCAAAAATTAAAATTTATTTATAATCTTATGCTACCATTACAAGTGTCTTAACCTAATGCGACAGCATAGCAAGTCTTATAATTAATACAATATTCTATCTTCAAAATTAAAATGCACAAAAGGCGAACTTAATGCTGCAAGGCTTTCTCTACCAGTTAACCTTTCGGTTAGCAGAAAAGTATGAGGCAGTACGAATAAGAAAACATATAAACTTACATAGAAATAAATATGTGTTATTAATAAACTACATATACCAGTTGTATCTGCCTTTCTTTTTGATTTTACAAAATAGCAAATGAAAAAAACCTAAATATTATACTAAACATATCCTTTATATTGTCTGTAAGTTTTAGGCATAAACAAATATGTCTTTATTTCGCTATGTCCATCTCTCTATATGTGGGACAAAGTGAAGAAAAGATAGAATGGCCCGTAGTTGTATTTTATAGGATTTCATAGTTATATATTTATTAATCGTTTTTTTTTTTTTTGATTTACGTCGGTAACAAAATGCATTTACGCACTGTCTCCCGGCCAAAGGGGGACCGAGAGAGGTGTGTGGGGCTCACCACCGGCAGACACGACCGCCAGCAGTAATACCCACTAAAAATCTTCCGACGACGCCCGCCGCTTGTTGAGAAAGAGGCGGGGTGCCAGTACCTGGGTTGCAGCTCTGACACCCTGCCCGCGGCCAACATCCCCCGGACCAAAACCGGGAGGACCTCCTCAGAGAGACGCAGTGGATGCGCCCCTCCTACCTCCTTGTGCGACCATAGCGTGTGTGGCCGACTTCTCGGAGGGTCCATGGTTAGACAGCAGGGCCCCCCTGCCCCCGCTGCCTAAGACCCTCCTGGCGCTGCTTGACGGACCCTCCTGGCCCGCCCGCTGCGCCCTCCACAGGTCCCTCTTAGTTTCCCCCCCGGTAGTCAGTACTAAGGGCACCCAGAGTCGCCAATCTCTGGGTGTTACCTTTTCCCTGGCGCCTCCTGCGCCCTACCGGGAGGTACTCAGCCCCCCCACCACGACAAGGTGGAGACCAGTCGGGGAGGATATATTTATTAACCGTATCGTATTATCTTACAACATGATATATCTACAAAGTTAACTAAGAAGATTTCTCAATTTTCAAGCGAGAACATTATTATTATATGTTTGCATAATTTTATTTGTTTTTACTTTCACTAAAAACATGTTTTTTTTATTTTAAATAATGGCTTCGTGCTTCTAGCACATCTAGCCAGTGTCAAGTAAGTGATATATTAATAATTTATAATTCATAGTAAATGAGAATAAGTGATGATAAATGGTAGATGAGATACCCTCCCCCAAGCCCCTTGAGTCCTCAGTAAGGATGTGGGACTATACTGAGATCTCACATGGACTCCTTGAGAGAATATGAAAAGTGATGTTGCACTGCTTTGTTTCAATTCCCAACACTCATGTATATTCCCAAACACTTAACGGTTAATAATCCACCGTTATTACACATTAATGTTAGAAATATCACAAATTTTAGAAAATAAAACAAAACTGCAGACATCATGCTTCAATTTCCCGCCAAGAAGTCTAAAAACATGTTACTAATATTATAAATGTGAAAGTTAGTTAGTTAGTTGTTTATTTGTTACGCTGCTACGCGATCACTAATCGGCAGATTTGGATGAAGTAATATGATACCAAGAAGGTTTTAAACCTTGAAACCATTTTTTTAGAAAGAACAATTTCAACTTTATATCCTGATAACTATGCTTGGTTATTAAAAGTATGACACGGCCAAAGCGACGATATATTCGAGAAGGGTCAAAAAGTTTGTTTAATGAAAGTCAAATATAACTTAGCCTCAATTTGAAAATCATTACACAAAGGGCCGACTCATTGACATTGTAGACTCTTCTGAGCCCAAAGTTTCCTTTTATAGCTTTTGTCAAGGGTTTTTTCGAAAAGAAATAATCATAAGCGTTCCAAGAGATTCGGGAGAAGGGTATTACAATTTATCTGTAATAATCAATTCAGCTGACACATGCAAGATCAAAAATAAATGATAAACTTGTCTTAAAGTTAAAGTCAGTTACTTAACAATGTAATTAAAGAAATTAATTAGATTGGAGACCGTTGGTTTAACATTTAGCTATCTAAAAAATTGCTATGAGCAACAATTGTAAAATAAATATTAAAAAATAAAACATTGCTGCAATGGCTCTTTTTCCGCGTTGGCGATAAAATAAGTTTTAATGGTGAATGTCCCTTTTCGTTAATACTTTTATTTTCACTATTATTCAATAAAATAAATAACATGAATTGCTCAGGTAAATCCGTTTTCGACCCAAGCACTCGCGAACAAGACAAAAAATTGTGTGAAATATGGATCTGTATATTTTTTTTGTTTTGCTTTAAGTGAATTGTTTAAAGATATTCATCATCATATCAGCCTTATAAAGTCCAATGCTGAACATTAGCCTCCCCAGTAGGTTGCATTCTATTTGCTCATAATCATAACGCTGGGCAGGCGGGTAGGTGATCGCAACTCAAGGCTACCCATCTTACATAGCATGTTAATATAATTTATCTTTGTTGTATTTTCTTTTATTTTTGCCAGAGCCTTGTGTTTATGCATGAAAATGTAAATAAAAATAACTGCATGAACATAATTTGGTACAGTCTTAGTAGTGCCTTAATGAATCTTAATGTCTGTTATGAACTCCGTTTGAAGACAACCTAGTTAGTTAAGTAGCCTGCTTAGTTCAAAGTAGAATTTAAGACATTACTTAATTTTTTAAATCTTTTAGTGAGAATGTTAAAAGTTAAAAGACTAGACAGACTAGTCTGCGAGTTTAATGTTTGTCTGTGAAATTGGTGTTATAGCCCGATTTGGAAGCTTATGGTTGAGAAATATCTAGCATAAATAGTTTATAATCCCAGTAAAGAAGCTTTCATAGTTCCGTGATGCTATGCGTGGTGATCGAAAACCGAAACAAAGCAAAACACAGGTCAGTCCTTGGATGAGTGACCTTTTATATGGGATTCATATACCAAGCATTTCTCTGCTACGGAAGGCTATGTGGTAATCGTTAAGCCATATTAAAAATTCTTACAGCAGAACGCCATACATCTGTCTCCGCCAATACGCATAGTGACCTTGGAAATATGCCGGTTATGACTTTTGTAATTTTAAGGTTACTTTGCGATACATTTCCAAAATTTTAAAGAATGATTATAAAATTAAAATAAATCAATAATTAAATTTATATATTAAATTAAATTTAATGTAATTCAACATACATATATTGTTATTGAGAAATACAAACAAAGTTAGAAGCCGGATTGTCGGCGCTCTTTGCCGAATAGTCACTGACTACGATAGTGGCCGAATAGTCAGCTTTACTAACTGATCGGCACATCTCTTGATGTGACCCAATACCTTGGCTTGTGAGAGGAGGCCTGTGATCAGTATTGAAAAGAATGGGCTAAATCATAATAATACTCCTGTGAATTTTAATCTGAGGATAAACGCAAATATTAATACTGTGGTAAAAACAGTCGGGTGTATAGAAATCCTACCAACATCTTCGGAACCCGAGCCATCCTCATCTGCAAGTGGTGCACCTGCAGTACATGGCTGAGGCTCTGGCGAACATAAAGAGTTCCCCTTAAGCGGCAACAGGCTTGCCACCTATTACGTGGGACCAAAAATATTATTGGCGAACTTGGGCGTACAATATGCCTCTGCCTGGGAAACAGGCATGATTGTAAGTATGTAACGTATGTAAGGTAACAGCTCGCCATCATGACAATTAACCAACATTTTTTTTTTGTTAAAATATGCTACCCAATGTAGATATCATTTTGTACATCTCATTACGTCACAACACAAATATAAATAGCACCAAATATGAAAGTAGGTGCATGAAAGGTTTCCCTGAGGTTAAGACTTGATTAAAGGTTCATAAATAACTGCGAAACTTGATCGTATTAGTTCATTTGTGGCTTCTATCCTGAAGATAATTTCTATTTATAATGGATAAAGTCGTATGTAGTAACTAGCTGTGCCCGCGGTTTTATTCGCGTTAATTTGAAGAGGACGTGACTATGATAAGACCTGTGCCCTGCTATGGTCGTAATATGGAAGCTCAGTGTATGTCCAAAAAAATCTATACTTGAAATCCCTATGGCGTAATTTCTTGGAAAAACTTCACCACGCATCTCATTCCACAACCCAAGGGTACGTGGCAGTAATCATCTTTTGAAATTGTACAGACACCTGTAATTTCTAAGATGTGAGAACGACTCTCTGTCGTTGGCGAACAGTGCGATGATATAAATATACCGTCGGCATCAATATATACAGTTCTCTAGAACACATCCTATTATACAAGCTGTAGAACATGCACAAGGAGAAGAGGAATAAAACAAAAAGAACCATTCGTATAATACACGATTTATGAGCTACTGTAACTATCTCGGGCTTCTCTAAAGCCAAAGCCTTATTAAAAGACTAAAAGTGCTGCTTTAATAAAATCAGATATAATAAGCTGACATTTTTATTCGAAGTTGTTGTATCCTAACGGTTGCCGCGTCATGTTGCTTCGGGAATGAAAAACAGGTCGTATTTCGCTTAAATTTAAAAATATAATTGTTAGTAAACGAGAATGAGTGGTGATAAAAATGATAAATGGTAAATAAGATGCCCTCCCCTAAGCCCTTTGAGTCCTCATTAAAGATGTGGAACTATAATGAGATCTCACATGGACTTCTTGAATCTGAAAAGTGATGTTGTACTGTTTTGTTTTATTTACCAACACTCTTGTACGTTCACAAACACTTAACAGTTAATAATCCACCGTTATTATACAGTAATTAAACTTTAACGACCAACATGGCGTGGGGAGATATATTCTCGCACTCAGCTCCTGAGGTCGTGAGTTCAGTTCCCACACAGGACAATGTTTGTGTGCATTCAAATTAATGTGTGGTGTGGGTGCATTGCTTCATTCAGAATGTATGTACAAAAACAAAGTATTTATATATTTATACATTTAAACGTTATTTGAAGCGTTTATAGCTCTGCAGTGCTCGGTGGTCGGAAAAGATCACCAAAGTACAGCAGAGTTTTCAGAGGTCAGTTCTTGAATGGATGACCGTTTGTGTGTCATTTGATATCGAACGCACGTTAAGCCGTTAATCCCTGTTATCACTAAATGTGAAAGTCGTTAAACCATGTAAGAGGCCTAATGGCCGGCTTGAAAAAATCTATCAGCAGGACGCCATACACCCGCCTCCGCAATCCGCACTGGGTCAGCGTAGTGGAGTATGACACTACCTTCGCACCTTGATATGTGAGAGGAGGCTCGTGCTAAATAATTCGAGATGATGATGATGATGATGATCCGGTATTTAGAATCCATAACACAAGTTCTTAAAGATACTTGTTTTGACAATAAATAATTGGTATAATTGTCAGAAAATATTTATTCTATTATTATTATTAAACTGGAAGGTAATATGTAACTATTTTACGGGTCGCTAGAGATTATATCAACAGCGAATGTTATTATTTATTATTATTAGCCTTTATTGCCAACTTTCACAATATATATCTAAGTATGTTGTAAGTATGTATGTTGAAATAACATGCTAGCTAATTGTTGTTGTTGGCGTGTTTTGCGACACAAAGGCCTCCTCCAGCTTTTTCCAGTCTTCTCTTGTTGTAGCCATTCTTTGCCATAGTGGTCCTGCAATCTTTTTAATGTCATCCGACCAACGTTTTCTTTGTCTTCCTCTGTTTCTTTTTGTTTGAAATCTAGGTGTCCACTCTGTTATGTCCTTTGTCCATTTGTTTCTATTTTCTCTGAGCATGTGGCCTACCCATCTCCATTTTAGTTTTTTTATTTTGGTCTCGACATCTTCTATTTTTGTTATGCGTCTTATATCCATAGCCCTTTTTCTGTCTCTTTTTGTAAGGCCCAATATACTCCTTTCCATAGCTCTTTGACACGTGATTAGTTTTTGGTGTTGTTTTTGTGTGTTTGCCCAGGTCTGACAACCATAAGTTAATATTGGTAATATGCATGTTTGGTATATTTTTCTTTTTAATGTAGTGCTATATTGTTTACTTTTCATTATTTCTTTAAGAGACCAATACCTTTTCCATGAGTTGGCAATCCGTCTTTCTATTTCTAGTGCCATTTGGTCGTGGAAAGCGATTAGTTGGCCCAAATATATATAGGAATTTACGTATTCTATTTCTTCCTCTTCTACTTTGATTTTTTCTTTACTAGATCTGTTTGTTATTATTTTAGTCTTTGTCTTGTTCATTGTTAAACCTACCTTTTTGCTTTCTTGTGACAGATCTCTTAGCATTGTTTGGAGGCTTTTTGCATTATCTGTTATAAGTACAATGTCATCTGCGAATTTTAGGTGGTTTAGGAGTGTTCCATTGATATTAATTCCTATATCGTCCCATTCCATTTTTCTAAAGACTTCTTCTAGTACCGAAGAGAAAAGTTTTGGCGAAAGTGGGTCTCCCTGTCTCACTCCTCTGCCTATTGGAAAAGTTTCCCCTTCGGATTCTAGCTTTATTCGTGCTGTGCTGTTTGAGTATACATTTTTTATTATTCTTATATATTTCTTTTCTATACCTTGGTTTTTCAAGGCTTCCCAAATTTTGTCATGCTCTAAAGAGTCAAATGCTTTATTATAGTCCACAAAAGCAATATACAGTGGGTAGTTATATTCTTGACATTTTTCGATCAGCTGTTTTATCACGTGTATGTGGTCTATTGTGGAAAAGCCAGATCTAAATCCAGCCTGTTCTCTTGATTGTTGTTCATCAAGTTTTTTTGTAATGCGATTTAGTATTATTTTTGAGAACACCTTATATATATTAGACATAAGGCTTATTGGGCGGTAGTTGCTTATTTCAGATCTGTCTCCTTTCTTATAAATGAGGGTTATAGTGCTTGTTGTCCATTGTGTGGGTATAGTTTCAGTGGTGAGGATAAGATTAAAAAGGTTGGTCAGCCTTTTGTTTGTTTCTGGCAGTGACGCTTTCATCATCTCGTTGGTTACTTGATCTGGTCCAGGGGCTTTTTCGTTTTTTTGCGTCTTTACAGCATACTGTGTTTCGCTTTCGAGAATATGAGGAGTTTCATCAGTGTTGTATTCAAGGTCTAGGTTACTTTCTAGGGTGTTTTTTGTTGAGTATAGTTTGCGATAGTAGTCTGTAGCGATCTTTAGGATTGGCTTTCTCCTTGTTTCTTGTTTATTATTTAGTTTCTTAACTTTCGGGATCCATAGCTTCTCACCTTTCAGTTCTTTTAGTGCTTTGTTTATACCTCCTGTTTTGGTTATGTGTTGTGTGATGATTCTGATCCTTCTACTGGACCTATCTTGTTTTATGCAGCTACTTATTCTTTTACTAATTTCAGTTATTTTTTGTCGTGTTATTTTATCTCTTCTGTTTTTGAGTAACTCTTTCCTTGTCTGTATTAGATCTAATGTTTTAGAGGTAAGTGTACTTTTATTTTTATTTAATTTAAATTTTTGCTTCACATTGTACATATCGTTTATTTCTATGTTATAAAGTTCTTGTGTTTTGTCTATTTCTTGAAATGTCTCTTGTGCCGTTCTGCAGGTTGTTGACATAGTATCTCCCTGGTTGAAGTGTTTCCTCTGTTTTTTTTGTTCTTTGTATGATAGGGTTGCTCTGACCATACGGTGATTGGTATTGAAGTTAAAGTTATGTATTATGCTTACGTCTTTGAATGATTTGGGTCGATTGCTTATTATAAAATCTATTTCGTTTCGGTAAGTCCCGTCTGGTGATATCCAGGTCCATTTCTTAGTAGGTTTTTTCTTAAAGAGACTGTTCATAATGGTTAGGTTGTTCTCGAGTGCCATATTTACGATTCTCTTCCCATTTTTGCTTCTTGTCCTTATGCCAAAGTTTCCTATTACATCCTCCTCGCCTTGTTTCTGTTTACCTATTTGACCATTAAAGTCCCCCATGACGATAATGTTTTTGTGAGTAGTCTCTAGTGTAGTCGAGAGTTGGTTGTAGAACTCGTCTTTTATTGTTTCATCTGCTGCTTCCGTCGGTGCATAAACTTGAATTATGGTCCATTTGTTTTTATAACCTTGCAGATGTATATTCAATACAGCGATTCTTTCAGATATGCCTTTAAACTCTAGGATTTGGTTCTTTAGATGTTTTTTCACCATGAAACCCACTCCATATTGTCCCTTTGTTTCACCTATGTAGTACATAATATAATTATCATGTTCTTCAATCTGATTTCCTACTCGTCTTACTTCGCATAGGCCTAGGATATCCCATTTGATATTTTCTAAAGCTGTTTCTAGTTCAACAAGTTTTTCTGTTGTTCTTAGTGAAAGTGTATTTAGGGTGGCTATGTATATATTGTTAGGTTCTTTTTTTGACAGTTTATTTGCTGAAGGGTAGTGGTCGTCTTCCCCCACGGTGACCAACCGGCTTGGGGTGCATGTTTCAAAAGTTAATTTAGATAAAGTTGTGGTAAATAGTTTGATTTGGTTCAGGTTGCCGGTGGTCGTTACAAGTTTTTTGGGTTCTCGGGCAGTGAAGTTGATCTACCTATGATATGATAAAATAATAAACAAATAATAATAATAATAATATTAAATTTAACACAAAAATATTTAATATGTATAATATTACATACAATGACATAATAATTTAAACATTAATATATATTGATTGATCGATAATTAGTAATAATAATATAATACTATTATATCAATAATAATAATACATATGAACAATAATTTAATTAATAATTAAAATTTGTCCCAAACGTGCATTATAGAAAAACAGTATTACTCACATATTGAATCTAATAGTATAAAAATAAAAGAATATTTAACCGAAAAAATAATATGAAATAACAATAAAGTTTAAATAAAAACAAATATAACTAAGTATAGGTACCTAACATTTTATTACTAAGAAATTTAATGAGAATAACAAATAATAACTACTCGTAGTCAAAAATGAGCAAATGTCTATGAATTATTTAATAAACAAATAGATTTAACTAATTAAACAGTAATTAAACAGCGTCCTTCCTCCTCTCTCCTACACTATGCTGTGCCCGACAGGGTCCACAATTGATACTTTTGTACCTAAACTACCATCCTGTAACACATTGTTGGAACGCAATAAAGTATTGAGTATTGAGTATTGAGTACCTCGTTCGACATAGTCAAGTATATTAGGTTTTATTATTTCTTTTGTTGTAGATTTGGCAAGTGGAGGTCTTGAATTTTCTTTTGTGTTTACTTTTTTCTTTGTTGAGGAGTTGGGTGAGCCTGATTCTTCCCTTCTTCTTTTGTCTCTATTTTTGTCCGTTGGTTTCTTTACTATTAATTTATCATATTTTAGAAAGGCTATATTTCCCTTCTTCCTTTCTTCTTCAACTTGTGGTTGTAGCTGCTTCCGCTTTTCGAGAACTTCTCTAGAGTAGTCCTCTTTTACATTTATTCCTGGTGGGAAATTGGCCTTATTTTTCAGTATCGCGTGTTTTTTCCATATAGACGTAATGGAGACTACGACGGGGCGGTTTTTTTTGTTGATAAATTTGCCAATTCTATACATATTACTGATTTCATTACTATCAAGATGTGTTCCTGTTTCTATCACTGTTTCTTTGATGTAATCTATCAGCTCGGCTTCCGATTTTCCAATCTCCTCTATTCCAAAAAAGACCAGATTATATTTTCTTTTCTCTTTTTCTATGGTGTTAAGTTTTTGCTCAAGTGTAAATACTTTGGATTTGAGTTGAGTATTCTCTTCAGTTATTATTTTGATTCTCTCGTCTAGCGCTTCCATGACATTTTTTGTCACTGACGCAGTAATGAGTTTAGTTTGTTGGTTTAATTTCTCATCCAATTTTAATAACAACAATTCCATACTTTTCTCCATTTTAGGGTAAAATTTTGTGGTATGGCAATATTTTTTTGTTGTTGGTAACACTGCAACACTAACTGTCATCAGCTGTCACTTCAGACGTTTGTTATGTTGGTCGCACTGATAAACTGACTGACTGACATTAACTGTCACTTGAGACGTTTGTTTGTTATGTTGGTCGCACTGATAAGTGATGAGTTGCACTTTTAGGTTATATTGAGTGAATAGTTATTGCAGTTTTTACACTAAAACAAATGTGTTTGCACTGTTATCACTTTCTAGTTTTCACTTTTATTGACTATTTTAATGGATTTTGCGTCATAGCACCTTTAAATTATACTATTTCCACTGATATTAATTATTATTTGCGGAGGACTTTGACGTACGTGTTTACAAAATGATCGCCGGAACCGGAATCCGAACAGCGAATGTATGTATGTCCTAATCTATTTAAATAACAATTAACACGATACAAATTGTCCAAGGCTGAATTAAATTTACATAACCATTGTCTAGCCAATTAACGTCACGGCTATTTCCAAACCCATTTTGGCGTAATATGATTTTGAATAAAATTAAACTGAAATTGATTAACTGACGAAAAGCGGCCCATTAGGGATTACTAAGCGTTCCAGTGACCCAAATGTTACAAGGAAATTATATACTTGGATGATTTAGTAGGTAAGGTGAAAGGGCTTCTTGCTAAGCGGTGAATTAATATATTTGTATTGTTACAATACGATGTTTTGATTGCTTATTCCACGCAGAGGTGGAATAAGCAATCAAAACATCGTATTTTAATTTTTTATTTAAAGAGCTTTTCCGAAAGAAAATGTTTACCAAACTGTCGGTATTTAGTCCCATAAATCTGTACTTATATTTATGTTCTTTGTTAATTTCACCAAATTTCATTTCACCCATCGTAAATCCACTGCTAAACATACCGGCTCCTCGCCTGCATGCACCGGCTCCCCGTCGCACTGACCAGATCATCGGTCCATCGGGTGGGGGGTCGCCCTTTACCACGTTTGCTGATTCGTGGTCGCCATTCAAGAACCTTGACGCCCCATTGGTCGTCGGTTCTTCGAGCTATGTGCCCCGCTCACTGCCACTTCACCTTCCATGCCATTCTCCTACGGATTTAATCATTTCTGATTCTATCACGTATCCATTGCACACTGAGCGACTTCGAGCTTTTTTTAAGGCCCATAATCAGCCACCAAGTCTTAGTCAACACACACTGTTCGAAGGCTTTCGTCTTGAGGCACTGAGTTATTTTGGACGAGAAGATTCTGTGCAGTTTCCCGAACACAGCCCACACGAGCTGGTTTCGACGACGAAGTACTCCTTGCTGTGGCTTTTTATACTAAACCGTGGTTTATCTGACTCCAGTCATCCCACTTCTTTTCAGAAACATATCAGGGATCCTTGTTTACTAATATCACACATGCTTATAAGAGTTAAATTATTTGTTTCGTTACCACAATTAAAACAAGGGTAAATTTGGTACCTTCTAGTAGCCAGGTGTTGTTTAATTTTGCTTGTTAAAATGGTATAAATTTAAGTCGTAATTCTTGTAAGAGGCTTTATGCTGTAGGACACAAGAGTGAAACCTAATTTAAAATTTTTTGCTAATTTACACACAAACTTACATTTCTGAAAGCAAAAATGTTCCCTATTCTTAACTTATCGTACTTACTATTCAAATAAAATGTCAAACGCTCCAACGTGCCTGCGACATATACAAGATTACAGGAGTTAGTTTGAGATTAATTATATCGCCCATAGACTAGCCTGCGTAATGTCGGTAAACGATTTACGGCGCCCCGGGGTCCGTGTTAAGACGCGACTTGACTACTCATTGGCGCTTTATAAGGCTCCGTTCACTATTACCGTTGAAAGATACAATGTAGGGAGTTTTCATAACAAGTTATAAATAATGTAACTTTAACTACAAAAGATCAACATGAAATTCTGGCGAACATAAAAGTTCCTGGCACCTATTCCTTGGGACTAACAACATAATTTTCGACTTGTGGGCGTATTCTTTTTACCCTCTTTATACCTCTTCGAGGAATGAGCCGTGTTATTATGTATGTACCTACGTATGTAAGATACAAAAATATTTAAAAAAAAATGTATATGGCGAACATAACAGTGCCCGGTAAGCGGCAATAGACTCGCCATCTATTACGTGGGACCAACTATATAATTGGCGAAGTGTGGACGTATTATAATTATGCCTCTGCCTACCTTCGGGGAAAAAGGCGTGAATGTGTGTATATAAAAAAATATATATGGATTATATTTCAATAAAAATTCTGGCCATATGTCGACTTAGTGACTTTCGCTCTATGGCTTAAATTTTTATTTAATTCAAGTAACAACCAACTCCTTGTGTGCATGAACATGAATATTTATTCTGGTCTGGGTGTTTTCCTTTATATATATATTAGTTATGTCTGTACAAAAAACTAATAAGGTTTTATGTATGTTAATCCGTTACTTAGTAACCATAACTAAAGTTCTGAATGATACTTATCTTGGAACTGAATGCCGTGGTGACTTGTGAGTAAAACAGCACTTAGCTTTTAAGTACTAACTGTATTTGCTATGTAAATTTTTGGTGTATGTTTTGTTACTCGCCCTAAAAAGTAATAAATAAAATAAAATAATATACATACATATATATGCAACTTTTACCGATACCTAGTGAGAAATGATGATTATTAAAAACAAATCATTTGTAATGCCACGAGCGCACTCTCTTAGATTTTCTGTACTTATTGACCTAAATCCGTATTTATGTTCATATTTTCTGCGGATGTAACTTGACTACTGATTGATAAATTATTTTTGCATATATGTTTTGTTACGAATAAACTCGAAAACCGACTTTTTGGCGGGAAAGTGAAGCGTCATGGCTGCAGTTTTATTTTATTTTCTAAAATTTGTGATATTTCTAACATTAATGAGTAATAACGGTGGATTATTAACCGTTAAGTGTTTGTGAACATACATGAGTGTTGGTATATCAAACAAAACAGTGCAACATCACTTTTCAAATTTTCTCTCAAGGAGTCTATGTGAGATCTCAGTATAGTCCCACATCTTTACTGAGGACTCAAGGGGTTTAGGGGGAGGGGATCTCATTTACCATTTATCATCTTTATCACCGCTCATTCTCATTTACTATAATTTATATGATATTAATATATCTCTAACTTGACACTGGCTCAATGTGCTAGACGCACGAAGCCATTATTTAAAATAAAGAAGAAAGAACTCGAAAACTACCGGACGGATCTCGATAATTCTTTCACACATTGGCTATATTTTTTTTCTAGATAAAGAAGGCATTCTAACTTCATTAATATAACCCAAGATGTAAAATAGCTAATTTCATTTAAATTGGTTTAGTAGATTGGGATTGAAAGCGAGACAGAGTTACTTTCGTATTTATAATATCATCATCATATCAGCCTCATAAAGTCCACTGGTGAATATTGGCCTCCCTAATTTAGCAGAGCGGCCAGCCCAGTAGCGAGACCCCATGCCTTTAAATTCTGAGGGTCTCGGGTTCAAACCTATGACTTTTCGAAGTTATGTGCGTAATTATCGCTTGCTCCGTGCCTCGGAAAGCACGTTAAGCCCTTGGCCCCGGCTGTCATGAACATCTATGACAGTCGTTTAAAATAAAAATAAAATAAAAAATCATTTATTGCTTTAAAGGAATACATTAACATGACAAAATATAAAATTAAAAATCGTCATAATCCTAAAAGCAACTGGAGTAAGCTCAGCTTATGCTGCACAGAGTAGGCTACTCTACGCAGCGCTGGTTTTCAGCCCCCCCGTTTCATTAGGTTCGCAACATAGTAGTAAACACATAGAAAAACAGAAATTACAAGTTAACAATTCAGCAAAAACGAAAAGTAAACACGCCAAAATTAAACTGCAAACAAAAACAAAAACAAACCACAGAATAGAAACAAAAATAAGGATAATAATAATAAATTTCACTTTTCTTAATTTAACAAACAATGATATAAAAATTTAGATGAGTAGGTATATGCATTAGTGTGTGTACGTGTGTGTGTGTGCGTGTGTGTGTGAGTGTGTGTGCGTGTGTGTGTGCGTGTGCGTGTGTGTGTGTGTGTGTGTGTGTCTGTGTGCGTGCGTGTGTGTGTGTGTGTGCGCAGCAGTCGTTATTAGGAAGTAAGTGCCTTCTTACATCCTGACAGCTGGTGTAACCATAGAATGATGTTTCCCTCTGCGGAAGACAGACGGCAGTTGCTCCACGTAATAATTGAAATTCAGTCAAAATCTGGTTAAACCAGTGAGCAGACCCTAAGCTTAAGTCTTTTTTTTTTATTTACGTCGGTAACCAAATGCATTTACGCACTGCCGGAGGGTCCATGGTTAGACAGCAGCCCTGCCCCCACTGCATAAGACCCTCCTGGCGCTGCTTGACGGGCCCTCCTGGCACGCCCGCTGCGCCCTCCACAGGTCTCTCTTAGTTTCCCTCCCGGTATTCGGTACTAAGGGCACCCAGTGTCGCCAAACTCTGGGTGTTACCTTTTCCCTAGCGCTCTCTGCGCCCTACCGGGAGGTACTCGGCCCCCCCGCCACGACAAGGTGCAAACCAGTCGGGGGGGCCCTAAGCTTAAGTCTAGGGCAACCGGAATAATGCTAGGATATGATGATGATGATGAGCAGGTGGGTTGATGATCGCAGCTCAAGTCAGTACGCAGGATGAGGACGCTGCCAATCATTTGGTAGGATTTCTCTTCGTCGAATCCCCATGAGATGAGAGGTGGCACTATTCTAGGGCGGTACCACACGGCACGATGTAATATTATGTAGTATACTTAAGATTATATAATATTAAGCATGTTTTATTTTGTGCTATGACTGACTCAATTTTAGCCAAAATACATATAGAAAGACGTTTCTAGGCCAAGGTGTTACTCTTAACTTCAAAGACTTCTGAATTATTAATGCCAGTAATCTACTTATAGAACAAAGTTTAGGTTGACCTGAATAATGTTTACACGATGTTCATTGTCTGTAGCAAATTATGAACTGATTCAGAGAAAGTTGGAGATATTCTTAGTTGAAAACTCACTTATGAATATGTTATGAACACTCACGATAATGAATTAGAACCATAAAGTATGATCCTTCATTAATTCCTTTTTTTTTTGGTTTTATTGTCATTATCTCAGCCAATCAGACATCAAGGTATTTATTAAACCCGCCTAGTTTGAATTCTTAGCTAGTCCTTCTACTTGCCTGAGCAACTGACGTAAGGGAATTTCAAAAGATACAATTTTACGGTCGTGTAGGTAGTATACTTAGCTATGTAGTCGAGACCACGGTCAATATTGATCTCTATTAAATATGATGTTGAAAAAACCCAATGAAATATAACAGAATTAAAACCTCTAATAACTAAAGACTTCACAAAATTATGCTATAGCCCATCGCCTTAATATGGACCTTGGGATCTGTGAGACTTAATCAAGTGCAAGGCCTTACCTCCCAGGGTACCAGCGTTTGTTATGCATGAGCTCAACGCAGCTCGCGTGCGCCAATTATGGCGGGCATTCGATATTCTGTCGCCTATTAACCTTGGGCTCTCTTCAGCTTAGGGGTGCCCCCCTAAGTTTTTGATCTTAGTTCATACCTTTGTTTTTTTATATAGCGCAAACATTTCTAGTACTTATTCTATGCAGCACCCTCACACACAAAGTGAAATAGACGTATGAAAGTCATTATCCCTTTCTGTGTCCAAAAATGTTTCTTCTATTAGTGTGATTAAAACTAATAGAACAAACTACTATTGAAACAACCTATCGGACTACGTGTGCGTCTAGAGATCTACCTGAAATTCCACAATTCTAAACAGTCCCAACATAAACTTAAACGGTGTAGTAGTTTATTTTATTACACGCTGCTTTACGAAATCAGAATGAAAATGTAATTGTCTTTTACAAGTCAGATTTAAACTTTTTAATACATTCGTAGAACATACATACACACACTGTTTCACCGAAGGGATAGGCAAAAAGGCATATGAAACGCCCACACTTCGCTAATTATATAGTTCGTCCCACGTATAAGGTGGCGAGCCTATTGCCACTTACCGGGCACTGTTCTGTTCGCCAGAGCCTCGTCCGTTAATCGGCAGGTGCATCACTTGCAAGTGAGGTTGGCTTGGGCTCCTTAGGTCTTGGAAGGATCCCTATACACTTCTTGGCGGGAAAATATAGCGTCATGTCTGCAGTTTTTTTTAATATTCTGAACTTTGTGATATTTCGAACGCTAATGTTTCATAATGGTGGATTATTAACCGTAAAGCGTTTGTAAACGTACATGAGTGTTGGTAAATAAAATAAAAGTGCAACTTAACTTTGCAAATTCACTCAAGAAATCCATGTGAGATCTCATTATAGTCCCACATCTATAATGAGGACTCAAGGGGTTAAGGGGGGAGGGCATTTCATTTATCATCTTAATCACGAATCATTTTTGTTGACTTATTATTAATATATCTATGACACTGGCTAAATATCATTATGGAATAAAAAAAGAACAAACGTTTCAATTTCACTGAAGACTCTGTTATTAGTGTTATGAATAATTCATTCTTTATTTATATTTAGATGAGCTCAACACGCATACAATATATCGGAACAAACAAAATAAATTATTTCAAAGCCGAACAATTGGTTTATTTGCTCAGCTCATAGTGAAACTATACAATCTGTATCGATCAAGTAAGTGATTAAGAATGCATTATGGTCGTGCATATTATACATGACTTCATTATACGGCTTCATTACACTATTATATGGCTTGAAGTTCAGTATGACTGAAGTTCTAGAGTCCGCTGCTAGAGTCAGCGGTTCGGTTACCACACAGGACCAATTAAATATGAGTGTGCACTAATAAGAATATCTCTGATACTTATATTTTTTTCAAAAGAAAGAAGTATTTAAATTTATAATTTTCTGATTGAAATCAAAAAATTATTTTAATAATTCATTTATAATCTGTCCACTGGTTTGCGCCAATTTTGCGTTAATGTTTTGATATTTATTCATGAATCACTAAATAGTATAAAACAAAGTCGCGCCGCTGCCTGTCTGCCCTCTATGTATGTACCTTTAAAACTACTCAACGGATTTTGATGCGGTTTATGTAACAGATAGAGTGATTCAAGAGGAGGGTTAATTTGTACCTAAGTCACGCGTACGAACGGCCGCTAGTAAAAAACAAAACACAAACGCGCAATGAAAATTTACCTTTTTAATCTCGAAGCTTCGATATACTGTTTTAAAGACTGACCGTGGCTTGCAGAAATATTATTTAGATTGAATGCATCACCGAATGCCTTTACTACGTCGGAGCTCCCACAGCAAGATAGAAAATGTTTATGAACGCAGCATTAGCATATTTCACCGCAAAGGAGCATCGCTTTACGGGATACTATTTTCCGCTTCGAACAAATTGCAGATGTATAAGACGACGATTAGAGAAATAAGTTCGTCAGCAACTCTCATGGCATCATGTTTTTCACTTTCCTTTGAAGGCCAGTAGTCATAAAACCAAGATAAGACGGATTCAGGTCATTAAGGGCATCGATCATTGCTGAACGACTACAATATTAGGTAATATATGAAATAGAGAAAGAACTAACTTATAATAATTTGCCTAATTGCTTCAAAAAATACGTAAAACCATTATAAAATTTTGCGTTACTATAACAATCACCAAACCACATATAATAATAAGAATAACCAACTGCTTCACGCGAAATAGGAAACGCTAAGAAATCCTTCCAAGAACTGACTAAACAATGCGTAACTTTGCTAATAGATTTCAACCACTATAAATTCTAACCTACGAAGCCAACATGGTCATAATGATTTTATCCATCAATACTTATGCAGAGAATTGCTGTAGCCCAAATTTTACGCTGTTGGAATATTATTACACTGTGGTTGGTTATTTCTCAATAATGTGAATTCCGTGTAATGAACCATTTTCAATAAGCGAAATACGTACGGTGCTTATACGTTATCGGTGTTATTGGAAGCACGTGAAGGCGCGTAATTCATCCCACGCCCTATTTGTTGATGCGTTTATAAGCTCGATTCGTCAGGAGAGGTTTTGAATATGCCGAAATAAGCGTTTGCACGTAAAGTATTTTTTATAGGGGCGCACTAACAATATAATTACAATATTGTTTTTAAATAACGGCTTGTATTTAACGTGTCATATAAATTTATTAATATTCAACCTAACCTAACCTTCTTGTACATCATAAACACTGACTAAGCACCTAATCCCCTATTAGATTCTTAATCACTATTTTTAAATATCAAAAAAGTCATTTTTAGAGAGTCAGTTTATTATATTTCTTTAATAACACACATTATGTGAGTTCTATGTAATCACTGTAGTAGGGTCAAACAAGTTATCGTGAGTTATATGTGACGGTTTTATTAAGGTCAAAAAAATCATTACTTAAAAATAGATTTTAAGACTAACTCGTCGATATGTTACTTTACGTCATCCACGTAATGTCCATGTTGTCAAAGCAAAGAGGCAAACACGCGTCGTGACAAAACAATAATGTGAAGCTCATAAATGACACAGCTTTTCCAAATATTGTCCCAGTCACAATAGATCTGGGTACCAATAAATCAATGCCTGGCCAAGTTCTATTTGTGTTGCGTATTGATTCGATACCAATTCTCGAAGTCGTAATAAATATTTTTTAGTTTGTTTGGTAGGATGTAAACATAACGACATAGCTCTGTCGTCATATATTTAATTTAAGATTGATTTACTAGAACTACTAGCTAAGTTTACTTTTATGTATGTACAGGACAGTTTATTTTAAAGTGTTGCGTGATAATATAGTTGTAATTATAAGGATTGCGCACGGCATGTCATCTGTATAATTTTTTTTTTAAATGTCATTGCATGGAATTGTTCTTATATACCGATTTTGACACAGTGCGAACACTTGAGCCTGAAGTCTAGATGTTACCTACTAATAGATATGATGTTATGTAATATTTGTAATAGGTTTTTGATTGTATGTCTCTTACAAATGGATTATGCTACATATCAAGAGGTGTGGCAAAAAGGGAAACTTGAGCGCCCCGTTTTTTTTACTCTGCTAGTTGTAAAACGAAAGCCAGGAGCCGAATTCTCTTTGTAAACTAGCCGAATTCTTCTTTCTGAAGCACGAAGCGAGCGATAGTTACGCACATAACTTCGAAAAGTTATAGGTGCGCCACCAGGGTTTGAACCCGAGACCCTCTGAATTTAAAGGCAAGGGTTCTCGCCACTGGGCTATCGCCGCTCGCTGAGGTAACAAGGTAGGTAGGATAGTGATGATATATTATTTTGATTTTATTAGATTTTAGTATCTATTATAAGTTATTTGAGTTAGATATTATTAATATGGTAAAAAAATTCGGTAAAGTGTCTAAAACCAATCTTCCAAAAATTTTATGTAAAGTATTTTTTTACTCTCGGAACTTAAAATATTAAATTGGTCTCTTGCTGTGTTAAAAACAAACGTGTCATCCTGGAACAATTTGGCATAAAGATCAGACTGACAACGGGCTGATATCAGACAGTTCTAAGCTGCTTTGCTTTCCCCGGAAACAAGCAAATATCTTAGTTAAAGATATTCGCTTGGAAAAGTCAAAGGGTAACGACCTCGCGGTAGATCTTCCTGGTTATTTTCGTCACTATACGGGATTTTACTGTCTTAAAGTGTTTCCCCTTAGCCATTACTTTTTATTGTCAATACCATTAGAATCAATATTTATTTAACATATTATAATTCATAGTTTTGCAGTTTGCTAGTTTATACTCGCACAAATTGCGAACCATAATTATATCGGTTTAACGATCAAATCTGGTGTAAAGATCATTAATAAATTTGCTTCCGATTCAGAGCAAATACTGGTGTGCATAACCATGAATATTTATTTTGATCTAGGTGTGGTAGGGTTTTACTTAACCCGAAAAAAGTGCTAGGTTTCTATGAGATGCGATAATTTATAACAAGGACAATTACTTAGGAAGGTTCGTTGAATATGTAGTTCAAGCAAATAAAGCGCAAAATATCTTTCAGTAAAGAACACAGCGCATTTCAACTCAAGTCCATGTCTTTCTAAGCTTCTATAGTCTAGGGTCTTTGAAGCAGGAAGTGAAAATTCATTATAGGCTGCTATGAATAAGAGGGATCGCTTGCAACCGCGTTTATCCCCCGGGCATGGAGGGATCTTCATGTTTTTAGACTGCACCGACTACTTACCATCATACAGGATGTGGTTGTGCAAGTCTACATCTTGTACAATGGGCATAGCATCTGCATTACATTAGCAGCGAGGCAACTTAAAACCACAGTCATCCTGCACCATCTGCAAAGCACGAGGACATCAGTGTCTTTTTTCCGAGTCGGCAGTATGAACAAGTCTACATCTTGTTCATTGGACTTGGCGTCAGCGTGGTCAGCGGCGATTTGGCCCAGTTGCAACATCCACGTGCAGTGTCGACACTTTACACAGACGTTGCACTTCTTTATATGTGTACATAACATGTTATTCATATAAAAACCTTACAATTATCTGCATAAAATTAAATTTCATCCGTCCGTGCTGGGTCTCATTTCTCTCTCTGCATCACCTACTGTCGGCCGGGGCTACACCCCGGTACAATACTATCCCTTCCTGCTGGTGGCCGGGGTACCACCTGGTACAGCATCTCGTCCCTTTTATTCTTCTAACTGCGCGAGTGGCGAGCGGCGGCTTACAACCGCAAGTGGACCGCCGTACATTTTGGTCCTTCAAGCCGGAGTGGTCATTGTAGAAAGTCATATGAAGCAGATAAAAAGTGTGCTTCCAAAATTGAGTACAGTTTAATAATAAGAGTCTTAAAAATTACATGAATTCAGACCTTAGGAAGTAATAAAATGAATGGAGGAATTTATAAGCTTAAAATCGTAAGAGACCTGTTTCTCTCTAACAATATTTTAACAAGTATAAATGTGTCTCCCCTCGTGACAAAAGCACCTTAATGTGCTCGTTCAGGCATGAAATATTACGATAAGACGGGTTGTCTTAGAAGGCAACGTACGTTGAATACAATGCCTGAGGTTTACCTAGTTGATAACATAACATTTTTCAATATTTTCTCAATCTGCTTTACATCAAAACCATTGACGTCAACACCTTCTTTTTTTTATTTACGTCGGTATTAAAATGCATTTACGCACTGTCTCCCGGCCAAAGGGGGACCGAGAGAGGTGTGTGGGACTCACCACCGGCAGACACGACCGCCAGCAGTAATACCCACTAAAAATCTTCCGACGACGCCCGCCGCTTGTTGAGAAAGAGGCGGGGCGCCAGTACCTGGGTTGCAGCTCTGACACCCCGCCCGCGGCCAACGTCCCCCGGACCAAAACCGGGAGGACCTCCTCAGAGAGACGCAGTGGACGCGCCCCTCCTACCTCCCTGTGCGACCATAGCGTGTCTGGCCGACTTCTCGGAGGGTCCATGGTTAGACAGCAGGGGCCCCCTGCCCCGCTGCCTAAAACCCTCCCGGCGCTGCTTGACGGGCCCTCCTGACCCGCCCGCTGCGCCCTCCACAGGTCCCTCTTAGTTTCCCCCCCGGTAGTCAGTACTAAGGGCACCCAGAGTCGCCAATCTCTGGGTGTTACCTTTTCCCTTGCGCCTCCTGCGCCCTACCGGGAGGTACTCAGCCCCCCCACCACGACAAGGTGGAGACCAGTCGGAGGGGTTTGACGTCAACACCTAGGCCAACAATTATCATTTATTCATCAATGTACCAATAATTATGTTCAGAGGTGTGCAATCCATAAATGAAAATAAACTTAACACATCTTAGCCATTACGCCTATCCAAATTTATTTTAAGTTCTTACTGAACCTGATTCGTAAGTCGTTACTAAGCAGTTGTAGTTGAAACTAATTTTTCACCACCGCCGCCAACTTACTTATGAGTATTAGCTATTATTTCAGACATACGTCTCGGCGAAATCTGTGTGTGAATTTATCTGTGACATTTTACATTAGTATGATGCGGAAAACAATAACCTGTGACTGAATAAAAGTGATTGTAGTTTCGGTTTTAACAAGCGTAAAAAAGACGTAAAAAAAACTACACTCCCGAGTCAATCAAATCGACTCAACCGGTCACTACATCCAAACATTGTTATAAGTAGAAGTCTATACAACATTTGAATAAAAACACAATGTAATTTGAAAGCATAAAACTTAAACACTAAAGTTTCAGAATATTTAAAAAAAAAAAAAAGAAATAATTCAATTTTATGCAATTTTCTGCATGTCATTCAAGAATAACACCACAATTTGGAACTGGCAATTAGTACACTCTATAAGCCCCAGGAAAGCCTCGCAAACAATATTTACCTAATGCGCAAATTCTATTAATCATAATCTCGTCGGAAAGCCGCCAATTGCGATTTTCAACGCCTCGATAATCCACTTAAAGTTAGTTGACGCGATTGGAACGCCCGATGCAAACTTATTGGATTCGCCTGCCAAAGAACGATTTAAGGGTGAGTCGTAGTGGTTAAAGAATTCTCGAAACTAATAGAACCTATTTCTCTAGCAAAATACGTACAAATTACTAATATGTAGCAAATTTACACTATTCTAAATGTTTAATTGACAAAATCAAACGAAATAAGGCGATAATTGATATTGATAATATAGAAATGGTTTTCTGTTACTATATTTTAATAAAAGAATAAAAGTTTTCAGTACATATAAACATAGTACTTAAGTACATAGAAAAAGAAACGATCAAATTTACACAAGCAAAATAAAACATTAAAACATATACTGTTAGATACTATATTTCTAAAAAAGAATGAAAGTTTTCAGTACATATAAACATAGTACCTAAGTACATAGAAAAAGAAACGATCAAATTTACACAAGCAAAATACAACATTAAAACATATACTGAAACGGTGACCCTTCAGCACACTGTCGGACATCATAGGATGTCACGACGCTGATCTTCCATGGACACCTAGGCATGAAGTGATTGATCATTTTAATTACTTTGAGTTGATTTTATTGTTTCTTCTATTTCTGCAGAAGAGTAAAGCTTGAATCGTTCTCATTATGGATTATGAGAAGCTCTGAGTCCTGCAGTAAAAGATAGTAGCTTGTTATGATGATGAAGCCAATAATTACTTTAAAAGCCTTACTTTTTAATGTAACAATATTGCGATAGTGCAATTTTTTATTGACCCATTTGGCGTGATTGGCGTTCTCTGCAATTGCTGTAGTGAAATTTGTTATTGGCACAATTTGCGAGATTCGTGGTCTGAAGTTACACAAGGTTTGTTTTGCAGGTATGCAGTTTTAAAAGAAACTTATAGCTCATGCACGTAAATAATCAAAATATATACATTTAGAAAGTTTGATAGATTGGTTATAGGTTGAAAGATTATGGTGCCGTGTGGTACGGACCTAAAATAGTGTCATCCCCTCTCATCTGAGATCAGCAACCTACCTGCCCAGAGGGTGATTTTGTGCAAATATTATAAACAATTGGTAGCCAACGTTTAGCAGCGGACTTAATATGGCTAATGATGATGATGGTGCAAATAAAAATAAAATAAAATTGTTTTTATTCGTAATTTTTTTACATATAAAATGGAAATTCAATAATGTTTTTAACAACGATGAAAGAGATGACATAATCAAGAAATAAAAGCAAAATGAATAATTTCTCAAAACTACTCTAACATCTGATATCTATTTAAGAAAGAAAGGAGCAATTCATGTTACTGGCAGGCAGCCTTGTCGTTGATAAAATCTTTCACACTATAAGCCTTCTGGCACAATTTACACTTTATGTAGATTTTAAATTTATTTATAAATAAATTTCACTGCCACATGATGTGGCAGCAACTGACAGTACATGCGAATACTATTCCCCGCAAAATAAATTGTAACTTTAATGGAGACTATACATGGGACTGGCCAATTTATTCTCAATTCTTAGGTTTGAATTGTTGGATCCTCTTCACGGCTGCAGAACTCAGTCTGCTTAAAACTTTCCGGATGTGAGGCCCTCATTGCAATCTAGAGTTATATCCAGAACAACCGTCTCATGTACTAATTCAATTTCATCGTCTCTAACCTTAACACTGGTTTGAGCAAGACTTACAATAGTTGAGGTGAACCTGACAAATTTAGTTTTATTTTGATTAAATAGCAAATTATTAGCACTAAACCAGTGGACTATCCTAGACACTAGAGTTTATGTTGTCCACGTTTAACTTTCAATATTAATGATGTATCATCAGCAAATAAAACAATCTTGTGATCGTCTTTTATGAGGTGGGGGAGATTGTAGATGTATGCTAGAAATAGAAATGGTCCAAGGATTGAACCATGCGGCTTGATGCGGCACTCTCATTGTTACTATAGGTGAGAAAGGTTAAAATTAAATTAAAAGCAGTACAACCTTGCCTTAAATAAGATAATATTCTACCTCGGGCAGTATTTAAGGGTTACGGGATTAGGGTCAATGTTATCGTTTATCTTAATTCTAAAGCTGTTATGAGCGTTAGGAGTAGGCATACAGATTTTCGTGGTCGTTGCATGTGATGTATGGTATAGACCTGAAATATATAAATATATATTTGATATGTTCTTTCCCTCTCAACTTTTAACGAATGACTGAAATGCACTGATATTTTAAACCAAATTTGGATCTGTTGTGCAAGCCGCCGTTATAATTTGAATCTTTAAAATATGAATAATGACAAGAACATTTTTTGACATTAGTTTGCCTTCCTGTGTGTTGGTAATTTTTTAATCCATTATTTAGCCAGTGTTAAGTTATAGATATACTAATAATATTTAATTCATAGTATGATGAAGATGCCCTCCCCTAAACCCCTTGAGTCCTCACTAAAGATGTGGGACTATACTGAGATCTCACATGGACTTCTTGAGAGAATTTGAAAAGTGATGTTGCACTGTTTCGTTTGATTTACCAACACTCCTGTACGTTCACAAACACTGAACGGTTAATAATCCACCGTTAATACACATTAATGTTAAAAATATCACATATTTTAGAAAATTTAACAAAATTGCAAGTATGACGCTCCTCTTTTCCGCTAAGAAGTCCATGTATTGGTATTATGAAAACAAATTGGATAATTTTCTGAACGTTTTTGAACGGTATAAAACTTACTAACCAAAAAAAATACTCGTAATATTGTTAGACTCTTCGTAGAGTGTGGATACCGTTTTAAGCCTAGGCTGCGGGTGGCGCAGTTTGGCTTTTGTCCGGAAAGCATTTACAAGAACACTTCAACTATTGTTCCCTGAGAATATTCTTCAGAACGGAGAACTTCGTTTTATGTTCGTGAAGACAAGCCGAGAACTATGCAGCCTCAATATGTTTATACATTTTTTTATATAAATGTGGAGATGAATGAACTTCTCTGATGGTAAGTAAAACCCTGGTGTACAGTAGCTATCGCAATTCGGGGAGATCACCCCCATTCCTCAGAAATGACAGGACTGCTTATGGTACGATCCAAAAATGCCTAAGTGGTATATACTTGTTTGGTATAAAAAAGTCTAATGTTACCTGTGAGGAATCCTTAATTTTGGCTTTTTACTTACACTTGCCAGTTGCCACCTTGAGGCTTGTCGTCGCACTATTTGGTTTATTCTAGTTTGGTTCGACCTCATCGCAAAGATTTTTATTTGAGAAAGTAGGAACTAAGCTTCTCGTACGATCTCTTTATCGATGGATTTACTAAACGAGACGGGGCGGTGCGCCCTTAATATCTAGACGTATTAATCGTCCACATCATTTGTCCAATGAGCACAACTTCATCGAAAAAACGGGAATAATATCAGAACCGTTTCATCTTCGTCAACTAATCCTTCGAAATAAATCTCTCTAGATTGAACAAGTATCTAGTTCCATCAATTCGCCACGTTTGTCATATTCGCGTCAAAAGAGATCAAATCCAAATCAGATAAGAGAATCGTGCGCTCGAGCGACCCAGTGGAGCACAAATGGATAGTCACTCAAATCAAAAATTTTCCCACTTCTTTTTTCAACTGTTTTTTAGATTTCCGTTCCACATTCAAAATTTGTCCGATGGTTCTAAAACAATTGAAAAAGCCATTTTGTGTTTTTGTCCGGCAATTCGTGTTTCAACCGGTTGCTTGTTATACGAATATCGATGGAAAAAGTTATTTATTCAATACGTATATAGTACGGTCAATTTTAAAATCGCTTTCTCGTACGTATTTGCTCAATGTCTATGTATGGAATGGTTATATCAAACTTATTTGGCACACGTAAAAACACTGTCTATTCATGTCAACTGAATGTTGCCCTCATAGTATTAGTCATTATCATCATCATCATCATTATTTCAGCCATATGACGTCCACTGATGAACATAAGCCTCCAATAGATTTCCACTTTGAGCGATCCTGAGTCACCTGCATCCACCGGCTTCCCGCCGCCTATACCAGATCATAGTCCATATTTACAATAAATCATACATATTATTTTTTTAAATAATATTACATTAAACGTACACTAATAAAAATTTGGATAAGAAGTTGGTGTAATTAATATCTCAATGCTGTTAAAATGTTTACTGGTCATAATAATTCTTAATGATTAAACCACGCATGTCCAAGTGCGCATTGGTAGATTGGTAGGCAGATGTCTGACGTTCTGCTGTGAGATAGTTTCAAGTCGCCCAATAATATAAATAAATAATTATTTAAAACCCAAGATCTAAGGAGCCCAAGCCACCAGACCAGACCACTTGCAGGTGAGTGAATGAATTTCCGAGGATAGCGGCAATAGGCTCGCCACCTATTTTACGTGAGACCATCAATATAACTGGCGAAATGTAGGCGTATAATATGCCTCTGCTTACTCCTTCGGGGAAACAGGCGTGATATTATATATCTATGTATGTATGTATAACTGGAACTTCCGAAGCACTTTCCGAACAATTCGTCGAATAGCATCCTCGCACATCTCTGGTGGAAACACACCCTTTGTCTCTGTTGTGTACTGCATATCAACAGATCGTGGAATTGTTCAAAACTGTTTTAATATTGAATAAGATGTTAATCTTATTTAGAAAAAGAAGGTCATGGTCATAGAAATCTTTATAAAAAACCAATAGAAGTGCCATGCAGGCGTGCCTATGTTACCGTTTAGTCGTTAAGCCGATAATTTTAATACATTGGCGTTTGCGTTCGTTATATCTGAATAGTATGGCACTGCAAAAACTCAATGTATATAGTTTAAGAATAACTTGTCATCCGTAGTGAATAACAGCGTCATTCTCGAACTTTTATTTGTACGAGTATAGCGTAAGTAACGTACGATACGCCACTCAACTGCTAGATATATTTTCAAACTGACGTAATGCGTTCCTATAGTTCGAGGCGGCACAAATCAATTTTTGTGTTGTTATTAATATTTCTATGCTCACGATGATATCGAAAATATGTCTTAACCACAGATCGCGATTCTAATTTGGGTGGCTAGCAGTATCTGGATGGGTCGAAAAAGAAGAAGCTTATCTCAAAGAAGCTTGAGAGATCCTCGCAGACTGGTATTAGAAACTGCCCCAAACACCAAAAAGTATTTGAAAAATAGCTTTGCCATGTGTAAGACCATTTACAACAAACTACCAAATAGCTTGAAAGACCTCAATATTGGTCGTTTTAAATCATCCCTGCGTAGGTGGTTATCTTTTTATCGCCTTATCCAAGGCATTCTATTCGATTGACGAATTCATTAACTATAAACACATCTCATGATGTGCAAATGTATTTGACTGTTAGTAATTTGAATAATAATTTTAACCCTTAACCATAATATTGAACTTTAACAATAAAATTAAATTTTAACAATAATTTTAAATTTAACAATTATATTTAATTTTACCAATGATATTGTAATGATAACAATGATATTTTAATTTTAATAATAATAATCTAATTATGTTTAAGGTTTGCATGCCTTTTTATAGGGCTAAATAGGTTAAGCTCCTGGAATTTTAATTTTAAGACCAAATTTGTATAACTACCCTATTTAAAACAAACAAATAAAGAAATTTTGAAATTTGAAAAGATTACGCGATTTCGTCCGCCGTGACCTTCAAATAAAAATTAATCCCAAATCACTCTATCTATTAAAAAACCGCATCAAAATCCTTTGCGTAGTTTTTATGATCTAAGTATACATATACTAAGTAGACAGACAGCGGAAGGCGACAATGTTTCATACTATGTAGTGAAGGTGATTCACATACTGCGGTCGTAGGCTTCAAGTACAAAACTTCTTTGGGTTGCGAACCAATAAGGTTAAGAACCACTGATCTAGGAACTCTTTGATATTTGAACCATTATACTCGTATTTCAACGTTTAAATTCAATTCAAACATACAAAAAAAATTAGAGCATTTAAAGTCGTTTGCCGCTATTCTCAAATATCATTATGCCTTTACGAGCTTATTAAAATACTCTCCGAAATCCCATTCCAGCCTCTACTACGTTTTCCTTATATTCCGCTATAAGTAAATGTACAAAATGGAATCACTTTACATTTGACGGGCAGAGTCGTAATCTGGGGAATAAAAAGGTCATCAGGCTTCTATGGGTCGTACTTTCTTGTAGCAGACGTGGCAGAGATTCCTTCTCCCCTACGTGTTAAGGCTTAAAGTTTATTGTGTTTTGAGCGCGGGTTCAGTGGGCACACATTGAACAAATGACGGTTTTTTGTCTAACCACAACGGTATGAGTGCGCCATGTCGGGAAGGCCACTTTTCGTGGCCTGCTTAATAGAATATTATGCGTATTTTTTGTCTCAGTTACTTGATATGAAAACGGAAGACTTACTGAAGCTTTTTGTTTTATCTTTCTATGATTACGGAGAATCTTTAATTTTGTTATATGTATACCTAGGTTATGGCTGGTTCATAATTATGTGAACTCCAAGTGTTGTGCTGTTTGCTTTTATGACATTTTTATGAGACTTACAGTGCAACCAGTATAATATAGCGAAAGGCAAGAAAGCAGATGTCAAATCAAAATATATTTTTTTACCTACATTATGCTAGGTTCATAATTATGTAAACTCCAAGTGTAAGTAGCTGTTTGCTTTTTATGATATTTTTATGACCGTTACAGCGCAACCAGTATAATATAGCGAAAGGCGAGAAAGCAGATGTCAAATCAAAATAAAGATTTGAAATTAATCAACACAGGAGTACCTTTACTACCTTACCTCGGCTTAGGATGTATTGAATGCTTGTAGTTTTCGTCCAAGTAAATATCTGACGTGATGTGAGTGTGCAGTGCTTTCAGTGCGTTGAGTGGGCGTACATTTGTTTGTGTTTATGACTGATTTTTGGCTAACCACAACGGTATGAATTCGCCATGTCAAAAAGGCAACTTTTCGTAACCTACATAATAGAATTTTATGCGTATTTTTCGTTTCTGTGTTACTTGATATAAAAACGGAAGACTTATAGGAGGTTTTTGCTTTATTTTTCTATTAATTCGGTGAAAGTTATATTTTCTTTATCTAATAAAGTATTGTGTATACTATCTGCTTACCATTTGTTTTAAGCAAGCAGAAGTTTAAAAAAGTATAGTTCGTTGCTCCACACACGCTACTTAGGTGATGTACTTAGGTCTATCACCTAAATAAAGAAGATTTCTAATAGGAGATTCCACGGAAGGGTGACCCTTTGTTAGGTATTTATTATCAAGCGCTTTTATGCCTCAAAAGGCACGTTTTGATTTTGGTCATAACAAAAAGTGTCAGTCGTTAGAAAAGAAGAAAGAAAGAAAAAGTGTTTATTTAATTATTTAAATCATGACAAAAAATACTTAACATCTGCCAAACTGTAAAACAGTTTGTTGGCAGTTGTAGCTCCCAAAAAAAACAGTCACATTATACTTTTACAATGTATATACTTCTTCACTATAAAACAAATTTCGAAAATAATATGTATACATCATCCATAATCAACTATATATATCAATCACTACGTAAACTATCAAGAAATAGCTTTATTATTTTTAACCTAAACGATTTTATTGATTCTGAGTTAGTTTCTAAGTCTAGTGGTAGGTTATTGCAAATTATTGGAACCAAGTACTTGTTACACCTTCGTCCATAGTAGTTGGTACACAGGGGTACCTCGTACCTTTTCCTCTGAGTTCTTCGAGGCCTTACATAAGAAATGTTGTTCATTGTTATTAAAATTTCCATTGCTACTAACATTATTGCTCTCTCATGTATAGGCAGTATGTTACATTCACAAAATAATTCCTCATAATTACTACTTTTGCAGCGTGCCTTCGTATTTTTGTCTACTAATAGTTTTAAAAATCTAATTTGCAACATTTTTATTTTACTCAAAGAAGATTTAAATGCGCGCCCGTAGCATGCCAACCCATAAGAAACCAGTGATTCTGCTAGCGCATAGTAAACAGTGTACAAAGTAGCCCTATCTAACACAAAACTTAATTGGTAAAATTTTACAAGCACAGATCGTAATTTGTCGCATACTTGTGCAATATGCATTCTCCATGAGAAGCTATTATCTATAATAATACCCAAGTACTTGTACTTCCCCACCACCTCAATATTAGAACATGCACACTCCGCTACAGGGTCGCAGCTACGTCTGCCATGCACTCTGTGCAGACAGTCATAGCTGTGGCCGACTATGTGTGGTGACCGCTCGATGTTTCGTAGGTAAGGGGAGCATATTTGCATCAAAATCCCGTTATCATGTGCCTATTTAATAATATTTGACAAGTCGGCCTGCATCTTATTTTCAATAAAATTTAGGTTTTTATCTGCATATACGAGGCAGGTGTCGTCCGCATACATGTATACTTTACAGTTTTGTACCACATTGCACATACTGTTCACGTGCATTATGTACCCGACGGGGCCGAACACGGATCCAGTAGGCACTCCACAGGTGACATGTTTAGGCTCGCTAACGACTCCATCAACTCAAGGATCTACCCGTAAGGTAGCTCCGGAGCCACCAATTGAGGGGTCCTGCGATGCCACACTCCTCCATAGCATGAAGCAGCTGGTGGTGTTCCAGGGTATCAAATGCTTTTTTAAAATCAATGTAGATAACCACCACCTGCTTCCGCTGATCTAAACATTCATTAACGAACTCTGAGAACTGTGCCACAGCTGTAGCCGTACTTCGTCCCCGCCGGAATCCATGCTGAGCATTTGTTATTATACTATTGTTTTCTAGGAATGTACTTATTTGGTTCACAATATTTTTTTCTGCAATTTTATTAATGACGGATAGAATTGCTATTGGTCTATAGTTGGCATAATCAGTATGACTACCATGTTTAAAAATTAGTCTTATTACAGCTGTTTTTAATAGTACGGGATATAAACCTTTTTCTATACACAAATTTATAAATAAAGCTATTATAGGACTCAGTTTCCATTTTAGATATTTAATTTCTTGAACACGAATTTTGTCTATTCCTCCATTTTGTCACAACTTAATAAATCAATAATTTTACTTACATTTTCAGGTGAAGCCTTTTGAAACCTAATCGATACATTACAACAATTAACATAGCTAGATCTGTCCATAAACTTTTGAGTACACACATGTTTTATGTCTAGTATTTCTTTGGTGAAAGTTGTTATAAATGTTACTTGTACTATCTGTTTTTCCCAAATATTTTAATATAACACCATCTAAACTTATTTTTTCCTTTCCTGTCCACTCCTTAATTTTACCCCATATTTTTCTAGTAATTTTATTGCATTTTTTAAGCTCCTCTTGGCGATATATGTTTTTAGCTTTATTAATATATTTATTTAACTTATTTCTATATCTACTGTATATCATTCTCAAATTCATATCCTGTGGATTCGTTTTCCAATTATGAAAAAATTTATCTCTAGTACTAACCATATTTTTTATTGTATTTGTGACCCACGGTTTACTTTGTCTTTTATTACAAACAGGTGTTTGTATTTTAGCATTATTATGCACATTAGAAAAAATTTAATATAGTATGTTATATAAATCAAGTGGGCACTTACAGTCTAATAATTCAATCCATGTTTCTTCCCGGCATGCAATCTCCTTTCATCTCCCTTCTTAACAAACCAGCCTTCTGATACAAATATTACCATAGTTACTTAGCCCCCAACCTGTATTATTTTTTTCCCTTTAAATCTTCAATAAGATTTTGTAAAAGGCTAAATTGAATTAATGAGTTTCTGTTCAGGTTCGTTAAGGTAATAGGATTGTTTGCATTAGCGATCATGCCTTGAAAGCCTGTACTGTTTATTTCGTTATAATAGAATTAAGAGCATCTAAAGGACTTTATTAAATTATAATAAATTTCAAGTAGCTTTGTTGTTTGAATATTCTTTAAGGTAATGAGATATGTTTTTCTAAATATTTTAAGCTCTTTGGATGCATTGATGCGGGCAATCATTTGTCATCTTTTTTTATTAGTCAGCATTTATGCATTACTTAGATACATACACATTTTTTTTTAAATAATGGCTTCGTGCGTCTAGCACGTCTAGCCAGTGTCAAGTAAGTGGTATATTAATAATATATAATTCATAGTAAATGAAAATGAGTGATGATAAAGATGATAAATGATAAATGAGATACCCTCCCCTAAAGTCTTCAGTAAAGATGTGGGACTATACTGAGATCTCACATGGACTCCTTGAGAGAATTTGAAAAGTGATGTTGCACTGCTTTGTTTGATTTACCAACACGCATGTATATTCACAAACACTTAACGGTCAATAATCCACCGTTATTACACATTAATGTAAGAAATATCACAAATTTTAGAAAATAAAGCAAAACTGCAGACATGACGCTTCACTTTTCCGCCAAGAAGTCCTACATACACATTATTAAATAAGATATACATATATGTGTACATACAAATCACGCTTGTTTTTCCGAAGAGGTAAGCAGAAGCATATTATAAGTTATATTGTATATGTGTTACTAACAATTATATGGCGACGTGCTTCCACAATAACACGCAGATTAGCCCTAATGGCTCAGTAAAGCAAAAATTTTACATTTGTTTGAATGCCATTATTAAAAAAAAAATCGCTAATCAAGTATCAAGAAATAAAATGTGGGTTAAGATTGGGTGGACATATATAGGAAACGCCCAAGCAAATATTCATACACATAAATATATCCCTTGGTGTATTTTTACATTTCAGATAGTCTAAATAAAATACCTTAAACTGTTATTATACAGCTTGTATTATATTACTTGTAGAGTAAAACACTATGGGGCTTATTACAAAACAAGATCTAAGGTTAACTCAGGTTTAAAACTAGCCCCCCCCCCCCCGACTGGTCTCCACCTTGTCGTGGTGGGGGCGCTGAATACCTCCTGGTAAAGAGGCGCTAGGAGAAAGGTAACACCCAGAGATTGACGACTCTGGGTGCCCTTAGTACTGACTACCGGGGGGGAAACTAAGAGGGACCTGTGGAGGGCGCAGCGGGCGGGCAAGGAGGGCCCGCTCAGCAGCGCCAGGAGGGTCTAGGCAGTGGGGGCAGGGGGTCCCCTGCTTTCTAACCATGGACCCTCCGAGAAGTTGGCCACACACGCTATGATCGCAGAAGGAGGTAGAAGGGGGGGGGGGCACTGCGTCTCTCTGAGGAGGTCCTCCCGGTTTTGGTCCGGGGGACGTTGGCCGTGGGCGAGGTGTCAGAGCTGCAACCCAGGTACTGGCCCTCCGCCTCTTTCTCAACAAGCGGCGGGCGTCGTCGGAAGAATTTAGTGGGTATTACTGCTAGCGGTTGCGATCGCCGGTGGTAAATCCCACACACCTTTCTCGGTCCCCCTTTGGCGTAAATGCATTTTGTTACCGACCTAAATCAAAAAAAAAAAATTTTAACTTGTTCTGTCATTTTTATGTAGACTGTCTACCGCACTACTTTTAAACCTGGATTAACTTTAGATCTTGGTTTGTAATAAGCCCCTAAAATAAATAATAGCTATAACGCCATTAATGCTAGCTATTAACAAGAACATTTAAATAGCACTTTCAGCAATTCCAACTACAGCATTACCTCAAATTACATGTTGTTTGACATTCGTAATTATGGTGTAAAACAATGGGTTTTGCCTACGTTCGTACACAAACATGACTCCACCATAAAGCCAGCACGTTTTATTATGCTGTGGGTACGTTTTATGGGACGTGTAGCGGAAAATACGACAGATCATGCGTCTTTGTTCATGTACGACTCATGAAAATAAGCTCTTCGGAATGAAATGAGTTCAATGTAAATATACATGGAAGCTTATTTGGCACGAAGTTATATATGTACTTGTTAAACAAGGTCACGCTTTGATTAGTTCGAAAGATTAAGCCATAATCTCACGACGGCCGATATGGCGTGATGGTCAGAATACCTTTACTTCGCTCCTGAAGTCTTGGGTTTGATTCCCACTCAGAACAAATCTTTGTGTGCATGAACATAAATATTTGTTTGGGTCTAGGCGTTTCCTATGTATATTAATGTATTACAATAAAAAAGGATTTACGTATGTTTATTCATGATTTAGTATCCATAACACAAATTCTTTAATGTTACTTATCTTGGAACTAAATAATTGGAGTGATTGTAAAATAATTATGATAGTGGATTATAATTTTTGTCCAATACGTTTTCTTGGTTAGCTTATCGATTGCCTTGCATTGTAATGATCGGGCCAAGAGCTTAACGTGCTTTACATCACGGAAGAGCCTGATATCAAGTGCACAAAAACTGTGTATAACTATATATTTAAAAATCACATAGTCTACGTGTCCCGAAGTCTATAGACACCAAATATTGTATCGTTTTTACTTAATGTTTACATTTCCGACTCCTATATTTTGTCTTATATTAATAAATATGTTGTACCAAACTACAATAATTTGTATGGAACGAGAATGTGTCGTTACTTGTTGCCTAAGATATTAAATACAATCCCGGATGGGATACTGGCCAAATATATAGAAAATCAGCCTTACTAGGGACTCTTAAAGGTTTTCCTTCTGAAGACCTTCACAGACGGCTAATTTTGAATCTGTATATTGTGAAGCTTTATTTACAGATATATATCGAAAATTGTAAATTAATCTTACCTATATAAGTACGCACAAAAAAACCGTGGTGGTTTAAGTGAGTGGCTTATAACAAAAAATATAATATTAAATAAATAATTTTAAAAGTATAAATAGATACTTTAATGGGTTTGTCAATGTTGGACAATTCCACAGAACTTATAAAAACATTTTGTAGAATTACAACTTAATTTGATATTTTTTGGGTTACAAGGTAATCTTGATAGACCTTATAGTTTTTGGTTTAGGTTTGGGTATAAAACAATTTTTTTTTATACATATTTCAAAAAAAACATCATTTAAAATTTTAAATTCCATTATAGCTAAATTTTTCTCTGCTTGTTAAGTGGATCAAACCCCTATTCTCCAGTTGGCTTCAACGTGCATTTATTGTACTTGCAGTTCCGGTCTACGGCCGTGTCCGGTAACCGGAAGCAGCCGGAACACACGAGCTTAGAGGACGCAATGTTACCAACATTAGACACCGCTGTCGCCAACTTATTCCGCAATACCAACTTGCAACTACATATAAACCTACCCACCAAACAATACACGCCGAAATGTGTGTTCTATCCTTTTCATGTAAGGGTCATGTTTGCTTAAAATGTGTAGGGTATTATATATTGTTGTATTTTCCGGCTTCGCTTAACTCTGCACGCAATTTGCTCATTGGAACAAAGAAAGTTAATGAAGATAGTTTTTATTACGTAAGTAGGCATACTTCAGGAAGTGATAAATTGAAATATATGGAGTACACTTAATATCTGGAACTGTATGAAGTAGTTCTTGGATATGCCATTTAAATTACGTAATCTGATTTGATTTGCCTAAAAGAATATAGCCAAACCAAATCAGATCTAGTTATAGTATTTTTTTAAATTCTAATCTGTTCTATTCTACTAGACGACCGGAATGGCGTGGAGGCCGGAACACCTGCACTTCGCTCCAGAGATCGTGGGTTCGATTCCCACATAAGACAAATCTTGTCTACATTGTTATGTCTGCTGAATATTTGTTCTGGTCTGTGTGTTTTCCTGTGTATATTAAGTATGTATTTACAAAAAATAATTGATGTAAATATATTTTCCGTTTATTATCCACAACACAAGTTCTTAATGATACTTTATATTTAATTATAACTCATATCCAAGATTTGATTACAATGTCAAGTCAAGATATTATTAGTTATCAAGATATGAAAAAAATCATGTTAAAAAACTCACGCACCCGAAAAAGTTGGCGATCTCCAACGATCCATAAACCATGGTATAATGAGTCTAGTCACAAAATAAACTCGTCAAACAACATCATAAGCAGTTTCGAGGAAAATGAATAAAACCTTCTTTTCAATTTCTTTTAACAGCCTGTATTTTTTAGGAAAATTAATATTTCTTTGACGGCTCTTCTTATTATGGAGTCTTTTTTTCATTCATTCCGTGTAACATTTTAACAGGTAGGTGCAAATAATCTTACAGAAAAGATCTCGATTATAATATTGGATCAAATACTTAAAACAATTATTACAGTTTTCAGTATTTTGATGATTTTGTTTTAGACTATTTTCTTTTCTTAGGTCTACATTTCTATCTGCTCTTGCTTCTTTATGTTTGATTAAGATATATTTTTGTAAGTAATAAAATAACTGATATCCTACTCTGCACCCAAAATGGCCCCGCTGAAAACCAGCGCTAGGGCATTGTCCTTGCTAATGCTGAAAAGGGTCAATTTGGTGCATCATATTAGTTTTGTAACATCTTTTTAGTTTCTAATACCAATTTGTATTGTATGATGCACCTTGTTAACAAATGATTTTATAATTGTTATTTATTAACTTACTTTTCTTTATTTATTTATAACTAGCGGACCTGACAGGCTTCGTCCTGTCAAAAAGATTTGTAATTTGTCAGTTTTTTATTTAATAGTTGGGGCGAAAAATTCTCCCGAATAGAACCGCCACCCTGGTGATAGGGCGTTGTTATTAAAAAATAATTAAATAAAACACATATAATGATTTAAACGTAAGTAATCGCTTTATTGTTAATTATGTGAATCATAATTATTAACAAAAATAAGTTTTATTATCATTGTAGTCCTTTGTAATATACGATATTTTTTGTTTGATTACCTGGCGCATAGACAAACAAATCTGATGGTTTTCCTACACGGGAACAAGCAACATACAATTGACCATGTGAGAAACATGGATTTTCCCAGATTAATACCACAAACACTTGCCCCTTGAACTTGCTTATGGTCATAGCAAAAGCAAGCCGCACACACTGCGACTTAAAAAAACTGGTTGATATAATAGATTTAAATAGATAGTGGCCGACCAGCTCCTTGTACTGCGTTCTGTGCTGTAAAATGCACTCTTTGTCCATTTTCTAAATGCACAGCTGAAGTGAACAACCGAAGGGTGTCTCTCATGAATAAGAAAAGAAAATATTCGCTAAACTGCTTCATTACTACTAACATAGCGGCCCATTTGGTATTGGGTAACTTCATCATTGGAATTATCTGAACCAATTCCAATCACAGCCATTTCACTCCCTTTGGTTACATATTTGCAAATGTATTTAGTAGATTTCACTGAATGGCAAGATTCAACGGTGATGTGTGCTTTGATAAAATGGGTTAATATGGAACAATGCGTTGTTGAGTTATGCGCTTACTAACACATTTTGCGATTCATTTTTATATTATAGATATGTTGTAACCATCGATATAGTTCGGCTGCTGAATCTTTGATAATGACTATTAAAAATTCATTCAAATAATTTATGTGCTATGCAGGTATTACAAGATGTCAGTTGTACATTTATTACATATATTACAGGACAATTCTCCATAAATAATTAGTGTTGGTCTGGGTTTTTCTATGTGTACAGAAATAATTGTGTGAATAGTGAAGCGCTCGTCCGGTAGTCGTAAACGATCACCATAGCAAAGCAGAGTTTGCAGAAGTCAGCCCTTGGATGTGTGACCGTTTGTGTGGCATTTGATATCGAGCGCTTCTGTGCTTCGGAAGGCACGTTTAGCTTTTGGTCCCGATTATCACTAAATATGGTAGTCGTTTAGCCATGTTAAAGACCTAATTGGGCGGCTTGAAAAATTCTGACAGCAGGGCGCCATACACCTGCCTTCGCCAAACAGCACTGGGTCAGCGTGATGTTATGTATATTTAATCTTTATTTCGTATCGTTAACACAAGTTCTTAATGATATTTATCTTGGGAATAAGTAATTGGTGTGAATGTAAACATATTCTCAATTGGGAATTGAATTGACATTAAAATTTTCCCACAAAGGTTTTTTTTAAATTGCCCGTCTTTTACCAAATGGCTCCGATCTATATGATAATTTCGCCATTGTCGAGTCAAAATAAATTGATATTAATGAATTCTGCACTCAGGTATTGTGCAGTCGCCACCAAATTTATATTATACGCATACATTGCGACAGTTTTTAATATTTTGATAAAATCCTTTTTGAGATCTTTTTTTATTTAAATATTTTAAAACAATGCCTTGTTAATATAACCTTTTTTACTGAAAAATAAAATATGTGTTCAATAACTAATCGATTACGATACGCTTTGCAACAATATCTTGAATCGCACAGAAGATTAAAGGTTTTCTTACAGAAAATATGTTACAAACAGCTTTCTCTTCCTCTGGTGGCTCCGAATGGATGATAAATGCACAATACAAGTTTTACTCCTTCTGAGATACGTTTTCTATTGGTATTGAGGAAGTCATTATTTCAACGTCTTGTTTTATCTCAGGTTTCATAAACAGTTGCTGTTACCACAATGTAAAGAGTTTGTAAGCTAATAAAATAACAAGTCGCTATCGTGACTTGAACGATGAATTGAGAACCTCATTTCCTTTTTTTAGTCGACTTTTAATTTTACAAGCATGTACGACATAATGTTTTCTTTGGACAAAGTGGCTGCAGACACAACTTGCCTCAAAAGTAAACTGCTTATTTATTATCACAAAATCGTATACAACCATTAAGTTAAAATACAATTAAACCTAAGCTTCACACTTAAGTTTGTAACAAAACACGTATGATACGTATATGATACTTGCTTCCTTATTCAAAATAATCTTTAAATCACCTAAAAAGAGCACTCTGGACTGCTTTCTGACAGGACCCAGGGCGAATTAGTGAAAGAAGGTCTCATTGAGAAATTCAAGAATCTTTTTTTCTTTTTCTTTTTTACACTAAAATAAAATAAATTCGAAATAACAATTGTTTTTTGTTATAATCATTTGTTATGTGTAGAATGCATATATAGCATGTCGATTTGATCAAGGCCCAAAGACACTGTTTAGTCTAGACTGTATAAACCATTTTAAAACAAGCAAACCATAAATCTTATTGGATTTTGCGGGTTAATTAATAGGGAGTATTAAGCTTCAATTAGCGAGTGATTTAATGAATGCTTTAACATTTTAGACATCTGCATGAAGCATTTTTTATTCGGAATTCTCACGCATATTTATTTATGGATTGCATGTAACGTGTCATTAAAATTAAAAAAATTACCAACCTAATCTATTCTTATAGCACATCAGATATACTAACTCACCCGTTTTATTCCTTATTCAATTCTGAATCAGTATTATTCTTGTTTCATTTATTTATTAACTAGTGAATGCCGGCGATATTCCTCAGAACATATTTATTTCATATCTAGTTAATATGTGCAGCCCCTTGTATACTTTTAAGGTTAACATTAGATAAAAAGACTTCGCGGCAGTATTTTATTTTTACGATCTTCGTTACAGGTATAACTAAATATCTTATTATTTGTCTAAATTTGTGTACTTTCTAAGCTGTTATGTCTTTCATAAATAATACGTGGAATAGAGGCTTGATTAATTAACATTTTAAAAATGTGACATCTGTATTAGCTACCGAAGGATGAAATCGTCTTTGCTGCATTTTTCTTTACTTATTTTGGATTGTAGGTACAAAAAAACAACAGGTTATTAATTAAAACTTGAAAAGTAATGAAAACTGTATATTTTTTTCCAAAATTCCCTTTAATAATGCCAATTTCATGTTACATCATTGTTTCCATTCGTAACATATAACATATCTTCAATTGTCTATTCTTACAGCTCACCAATCCACGAGTCCCATAGACAGATGTAATCGGCAGATACGTCGAACAGCGCCCACCGCGGCTCCGAAATTCTCGATATGAAATGCCACACGAACGATCAGCTATAAAAGCTGTTCAAATTCGATTGCGTCTCCATCCAGCCAGTCTCGTAGCGCTGCAAATGCACTACTAGCGTTTCTGTAATCCTTAGTCTGTATTAGAAAGTAAGATAGATAAAGAAAGATATGTATTTCACACAAGCTGAGGACAATAGTAATACAAAATTACGGTAAAATCATTGGCGGCAAACTCTTTAAACCCTAAGACTTTAATATAATAAATTCATATCCTAGCATTATTTCGTTTACCCTAAACTTAAACTTAGGGCCCAGGGTCTGCTCACTGGCCTTATCAGATTTGCCTGAACTTCAGTTATTACATGAAGCGACTTCCGTTTGATCTCGGTAAGCCAAAGGATAACATAATTAATAGGTTGGGGAAAAAGTCTTTTCGTATTTTTGTATGAAAAGTCAAGACATTTTTTTCAAAGTTTGGATTACATTACATTGTTAGACATTGGATTCTTCCCGCTTAATCAAAACGACAAAACAATTGATATTTATTTACGACAAGACAAAAGCGTGTTCCTGCAGAAAACCATTTCATAAGTACACCTCCCCAACGTTCGGAGAAATAATTTCGAAATGCACATTTTCACCGAGCGAGGCGACGTGCATACAACTTAAGAGATGAAAGGAACTTTACAATGGATGGTAGAAACACTAGAGTATTAAGATATGCAGCCGAGTAAAATAACTACAGCCCCGTCTCGACTGTGAGGGAAATTGAAACCAACTTTGCCGAATTAAACTAATTAACATACAAAGTTTAAAAGACTCCTATTCTCTCGGTGCGATACTTATACTAAAATGCAATCTTTACAGTATTACAAAGTTTTTTGTTACGAGAATATGAAACGTATTTTATATGTTTGAGAGTAAAACACACTTTGTAGGACAAAGTGTTGACTCCCTTCGCTACTTTTAACCCTTCGTCATTTAGTTTTATTAATTCAACAACACAAAGTAGGTTGTTGGTAGGTAGGTACAATGCAAGTCACACGCAGCTACAAGTCACAAACATTGTAATGTAATAAGTATTCAATGTATTGAACCACAATATAATTTGTAAGAAACCTTATTGATTTATTACAAATTAAATGACTAAAGCAAATAAAATATATTACACGTCATATAAAATTAGCAAAAGGTAAGTAATACATCAACACAACAAAAATGAGTCAAGAATTATGATTATCATTTTAGCTGAGAGACGTATGCAGTTAAATCTACCACATCTTATTTTTATAATGACTCGTCATACACCGCGCTCAGTTCTCTCGCAAACTTCTTCCATTTTCTTTGGTCTACCTTGCGGGAACCTGCCCAGCATGCATTGACCGGCACGCGGAGTTATTGCTGCCACTCCAATAGCTCTCGGTTCTTTCCACTATTTGCCATATATCTTTATACTATGACTAGAATAGCACAACACTCAGTCGTCTTTAAAACTTCCATAAATCTTCGATACACTTTGCGAAAAACAAATTTACTGTTTCGCACTCGGCCATCAGTTCTTCCCGTTAATTGCTTTTCATTTTATTTCATTATGACTTATTTTGCTCAACACTCTTCTCTTCTTTCCGCCCCAACCGATGACCGGTTCTTCTCGCTATGTGTCTTATTTATTTTTGCACTATGACTAATCTTCCACAACGCTCAGTTATCACTTAAACTTCCTCAAGTCTGAGGTCCATTTTGCGGGAACCTTCACAGGCTGTATTGTCCGGCACATAGGCGCAATTTCAGTAGCATTCCGTCTCATTGGATTCTTCCCGCTATGTGCCCACCTAATGCCAACTGAGCATTGTTGCATACTATTTTGACTATTGCATGATGCATGCGTATCTATGAGAAATTATCTTTGCCAAACTTAAAATCTTAGTTCATTTACGCGGGACATCATTTGCTTTTATGTAGGCTATCTTGCGCTTGATACCGTGTTTATTCTACATAATTAAGTGTTTACTCTTTATGATTCAATCTTTTTTGATAACCTCAGCATAAACCTATGAAGCGAGATAAGCTAAAGCTTAATTACGTAAATTTTGATGACGTAGATTTTTATGTGTATCTTTGTAATTTAATAATAACGTTTCTAAAAAAAAATTTTGAAACTTTGCGACCGCTTAAATATATTGCTTTATGTGACAGTTATCGAACATCGACTAAATTTACTTTATGGAAACCTACTTATACTTTTTACTAAACTTCAAGATGGCTTGCGTTTTCATTTTGCTTGAAATTTAAAAAGTGTTCAAAAAAGAGAAATATTTAACTTAAGTTCTTATAAAAGAAAACTACTCTATATGTAATTAGCTTTTATGTAAATTCCATTGTAAATTATTGAATATACAATAAATAATAAGTACAGAACACTGGTCAACAATAAATAAGAAAACTCTATCTAAAAACAAGACCCTACACCACAAAAACAGTGCACCGAGCTTTTTAATAATGTTGTACCAAAGTTTTGTGAGTACCGCGCGCCTGTGGACCAATATTTACATGACAACACGCCCTTGATTAAAGAGCGATGCCCAGAAGGCTCGCCTTCACGCTCTGTGTTTGTCCTAACTACTATACAGCCTATTTTAGTAGGGGTTTCGAAATTTATGTTTGCGGAATATACTTTTTCAAAATTAATACGATATTAACTAATTATATAGTACATATACCTACTATTTTTTATTTATAATTAAGTATGTTACATTCTGTATTGAAAAGGCATTTGTCCAATGGTAAACAGAAAGGAGCTGAAGAAGAAGATGTTAGATTTTGTATACTAGTTGGTCTATTTGTTTTTTTATTATACAAAAAATACAAAATACAAAATGTTTATTTCATTAACTTAGTGTCTAATACAAATTTAGTGAATGGAGCTACCTTTTAAGCAAATTATGCTTGTGTTAGGTAACACCGCTCTTTCGTAGCATGGTTACAATAGACTAGTTTAAGCAAATTGGACAGCGTCCACCATAACATAAACATTAAATAGTTTTTGATGCAAACATTTGTGCTAATAAAATTAAATTACAAATTGCTAAATGTCATTATAATATAAATGATTATTTCAATATTGACAAAATCTGAAATTATATGAATTTACTATTGTTATTTATTATTTTATTAATATTAAGTAATTATGAAATTTGTCTTACCCCAAATATTTTTTGACATTAAATAAATAATATAATTAATCAATCCTATCTTAAATATTATAATTAAACAATTTATACAAAAAATCTATCCTAATGATTTTGTGTGTGTGTGTGTGTGTGTGTGTGTGTGTGTGTGTGTGTGTGTGTGAGTGTGTGTGTGTGTGTGGTGAGTGTGTTTTAACTTATAATTAATTCCATTTCAGCATAGCTTTTAGTTTTCAACCATTTAGTAATCGCTATTTTGCATTTTGTATTAGTCATATTATAAATATCTAATTCTTTATTTATTCTGTTATATAGAGCAGTAGCTCTCGTGTCATATTGCCTCTTCGCAAATACTGACTTTACTCGCGTTTGTTGCACAACGTTATATAATTAACTATTTGTTATGTATGTGATACTGAATAAATTTGTTTTTTTTTCTTATATATATGATAAAATACCACACATTCCTCTATAATAATAATAATAATAATTTATTTGCGATAAAAAATTTTACATTAAATTAACAGTGACCGAGGTCATCTTTTAAGCAAATAATGCCTGTACCAGGTGACCTCGCTCTTCCATAGCTATAGGTCATTGTTTGTGTGTGTGTGTGTGTGTGTGTGTGTGTGTGTGTGTGTGTGTGTGTGTGTGTGTGTGTGTGTGTGTATGTGTGTAAAACTTCATAATTTAGTAGTTAATAGACCAACTCAACTCTGTTTCATTTCATCAAGACTATCTACATAAGATCTACACACCATTCGAGTCGAACAGAGAGTTCCCACTTTCGGTGGCAATGTTTGATTTATACAAGGAAATTAAGACAATCGGCCGGATTTCATTAGGGATACGTATCGCGAGGATGTTGGGTACATCTTACATGCTTCACTTTGGAATTGGCAAGTGTGTATGTATAACATATGTAACTACGTTGTGGACAAGAACATTTTATATTCTAAGGTTACGTTGAAACATACCTTGATACAATTTTTTATCTATGAAACAGTAGATTTTTAAATACGGCTTTTTCAAATTTTCTTACATATGGCATTGCACAGAATTCAAAATATTAAAACATATTGCTACACATGTGTTGTCAAGGGGTAGACAGAGGTTTATTATACGCCCACATTTCGCCAATTATATTGTTGGTCCCAGGTCATAGATGGCCAATCGAGAAAATCGAATAAATAAATTTTATAGCCATGTCATTTAAAATAGGGGGCCTGTTTTTTTTTTGTCTGTTAAATAATGGCTTCGTGCGTTGAGCACATTTAGCCAGTGTCAAGTTATAGATATTTTAATAATATTGAATACATAGCAAATGAGAATAACTGGTGATAAATGGTAAATGAGATGCCCTCCCTCTAAACCCATGGAGTCCTCAGCAAAGATGTGGAACTATACTGAGATCTCACATGGACTTCTTGAGAGAATTTGAAAAGTAATGTTGCTCTGTTTTGTTTCAACACTTATGTACGTTCACAAACACTTAACGGTTAATAATCCATCGTTATTTAACATTAACGATCGAAAAATCAGAAATTTTAGAAAATAAAACAAAACTGCAGACAGGACGCTTCACTTTCTCGCCAAGAAGTCCCTTATCAAGATTATTTCTATTCATTGCGCTAATTGTCAAAAGACTGGCAGCAATGTCAAGCGTTATGGTGAATATGAAAAATTTATATTGTTAGAAAAAAATATAGGGTGATTAAGTATTCATCAATTCAAATTTTACCCTCATTTCTTTTCTTAACGCCAGGCGGTTTGTAAATCTAAACCATTCAGCCCCACCCAACGCAGACAAAAATTACATTGAAATCGGTCAAGCTATTTAGAAGGAGTTCAGTGGCATACACTCATACAATAGAACTAGTCGAAAATAGAACATAAGTGTGAGCATAGAAGATAGGGTCCTACATAACACGAGTCTTCAAACACCTTTATCATTGAACATGTAATATTAGGGTAATCCGTACCCGCCTTGCAATTAAATCTTAATCGAATCTTCGAAGTCTATTGAGTGGAAAGGCGAATTACATAGCAAACGGGACCTCGCTCCTCGCCTCCCCCTGTTACCTCCTTCGTTCCCCTGATGATAATTTCAAGTGAATCTTCAAGAGTTTTCGTTTAGCACTTTCAAGGTTAATGAGTTGAACAAGGGAAATTGCTGAAATTTTCACTTTCTTTTCTTTAATACTTCTTAGTTAAACTGACTTGGAATGATGTTGGGAGACGGCTAATGACTACCTAATTTAATTTAAAGTAAGATACGTTTTTTGTATTTGACTGATACATACATGATGCTTGTTTCCCTGAAGAGGTAACAGAGGCATGTTATATGCCCACATGTCGCCAATTGTTTTATTGGTCGCACGTATAGGTGGCGAGCCTATTGCCGCTTACTGGGAACTTTTATGTTCGCCAGAGCCTCGTCCGTTGATCGGCCGGTGCACCACTTACAGGTGAGGTAAGCTTCTTAGTTCTATGTAGGATCCCTATACACCCTATTTGTATCTATATTATATATATTGCTATAGTGTTTGTATTTATTTTTTTCATATAGAAATATTCTGAGCCATCTCACACAGATCTAGCCCAAAACTAAGAACATCTAGTACTATGGTTATAGTGCCGTGTGTGCCTAGAATAGTGCCACCCCCTCTCATCTCACGGGGAGTCGTAAGAGTACTAAGAGAAACGTTACCGGGATATGGGCAGCCGCGTCATCCTGTGTACTAGCTGGAACTGCGACCACCAACCAGCCAACTAGCATGGTGATTAAGGGCAAACAAGAATGTTATCTATCGGGGAAGCCAATGTTCAGCAGTGGACTCATTAGGCTGATATGATATGATGATGGTTATCTACTAAATAACGGAGAATCATACTGAAATACTTTTTCCTAAACTCATACTCAATAGATCGGAAAACTCTTAGATCCAGACAAATATTATTAAGCATGCATACAAATATATGTCCTGCTTAGAAATCAAACGGACCCTAAGATCGTACGGAGATGCATACTCCTGAAAGTATCTAAGTTTGCTGAATAATAATGTAGTTTACTTTTATTCTTAAAACAACATACATACATAATGTCACGCCTCTTTTATGTAGGGGTAGGCAGAGATCACATCCTTCCACTTGCTACGATTTTGGCACACACTTTTAGCTTCATTTACACTTATTAACCTCTTCATACACGCCCGTCGGCTTAGCGTACTTTTGACCTGCCCTTTCTTCAATATTTTCTGAATTTGGTCATGGAAGGTCTTACGTGGTCTTCCCCTCCCAACACTTCCAATCACATGTCCATAAATCACTTTCGTTAGTCTACTTTCATATATCCCCTCAACATGACCAAACCATGTAAACATATTTTTCTCAATTCGTGTCACTCTATCTTCTTTTACACCAGCATCGACCCTTATCACTATAACATTAAATTAAAAATGGAATATAGGTACTCGCGGAAAGTCGTGGTACCTCGGATGTCTGCCCTAAGTCGACTACAATATTATGACTTCGATTAAGCCTGTTATGAGAAGACTAACTTTAATAGCTCTTCGATATAAGCAGCTTGTTTCTTGATAGTTGACTTATGCTTACCATTTTATGCAGCTACCTTCATTATAAATAAATATTCTCTCACAAACTATAGAATACTAAAGAACGGATAAACATAATTATATACTTTTTCTGTACATACGTACTTAATATACATAGGAAAACACCCAGACCAGAACAAATATTTATGTTTATGCACTCAAAGATTTGTCCTGTGTAGGAATTAAACCCACCACCTCTGGAGTAAAGTGAAGGTATTCCGACCTTCACACCATATCGGTCGTCTAAAATTATATAGACATTAATCTATTAGAGGCCGACAACTGTTTAGAGAAAGTAAACTACAAAATTGTTTGTTTGTCTCTTCAGTCTTATATTCAAAAGGTCTCGATTGACGAACAGGCGCATTACATATATTATCACGCTTATATAAGAATAGGGAAACTAATTTAATTCAAATATACATTTAATGGAATCGCACCCAATTCAATACTAACCATGAAAAGTATCTGATTATGGCTAATAGCCGATTGCAAATAAACTGAAACACAAAAAAAAATGTAATAATTCATTTTATATATCTTAGACTCCCTCAAAAAAGATAAGGGGGGACTAGAATTCTTTAAAGGCGCTGCACCCACGGCACTCTAATAGTTTATACTAAAACACAAAAAGAAGTTAATGTAAAAATTTCATATTTTTGCTAGTTTTGAACAAAAGTAACTGAAAATAATCAATAGTTGTATAGAAAAGTCAGTGGTGGTGCCGGTCACGCGTTGTGTTCCATCAATCATTGTCTAGATTGCGCGCTTTATTAAGCTTTACTATCTGAAATATACGGACAGCCAGCGATATCTCTCTGGTCGACCCAACATTAAATTAAAACCGAAAGGTTCGTTGGAATAAAAGGATTTTATCTTTTAAAATGCCGATTAATTTATTAAATTATCTATCATTACTAAAGTATACATACATAAAATGGCATCTGTTACCCCGCAGAGGCATATTTTAAGCTCACATTTCGCCAATCTTTTACCACGTAATGGATTCGCCCTTTCCTTTCCTCTTCCGAACAACACGTGCTGGTCTTAAGAACCATTCTCATAGTGTGCAGTCTATCAGAGCTCGAACCAAAAAAGTTGATAAGTCGTGCCTGTGTTCGGCTGTGGAATTCTCTGCCAAGGCATAACTTTCTCAACTCCTATAGTCCTGGGACTTTGAAGCGGATCGTGAAACGGTAATTATGCAGGCCGTCTTGAGTTGGTGGGTTTGTTACCGTGCTTGTTACACGGTACGGAGCGCACCTAGTTTTCTGGACTGCATCGACTGCTTTCCATTAGATAGGATGTCATTCATTAGACACTTTGACGAGTAACATAAAAAAAAGGCGGCGAGCCTATTGAACTTTGATAACTCAAAACGATTTACTAAAAAAAAATCAAATTAATAAGTGTTTTTAGAATATGTAAGAATTTTAAATATGTTTAATAATGTTTTTCATATTTGACAAATTTTAAAAGGTGTAAAGGGATCCTATCACGACCTAAGGAGCCTCAAGTCAAACTTACCTGTAAGTGGTGCACCTGCCGATCAACGGACGAGGCTCTGGCGAACATAACAGTAACTATATAATTGGCGAAGTGTGGGCGTATAATATGCCTCTGCCTACCCCTACGGGGAAACAGGCGTGTATGTATATATATTTAAAAAATATTTATGCTAAGTATTAGCATTCGCTCTTAGTTAGCATTCCTTAGTGGCCATGCCCTTGCAGGGCGTCTCATTTAAGGTGACATGCAAAAACTGTTTTCCTCCTCCTCCTCATCGGCGGTGTGGAGGGCAAAGTGAACTGTAGAACCGAGAGTGGTGCGGATCTGGTCGGACCAACGTAATGGGCTGCGCCCACGAGGCCTTTTCCCCTCTACTTTTCCGGTCACAATTAGTTTCTCGAGGTTGTCACCGTCTTTCCTTGCAATGTGACCGAAATACTTCAGGATTTTACGGAGGCACTCGGATGACAGAAAAACTGTTTTAATTTGATTTAATTGCCGGGTACTTTTATGTTTGAGACAGCCTCGTCGGCCGAATGTCATACGATAGGTGCTACCCTAAAAATATTTATAAATTGTTATAACCTTTGAATAGCGGTTATTGACCAGCATAATTTTTAAGCTAAATTAGAATTGGAGTTTGAAATAATTGTTTGCATTAAAACTGTACCTTAAATATTCAAATTTAATTCAATTTTATTCCAAATTATACTTTCGTCTAAAATATTCAAATTTAATTTCATCAATCAGTAATAACTCTAGGACTAGCTGAAATTCATCAGAATTATTTATTCATTTTCTTTGCAATTATTAATTATTAGCTTCAGCATGCGGCTTCGCCAGTGTGGCGTTCCTACGGTATTTAGCTACTTATTTATTTATTAAAAGTCTCGTCTCTTACCATACCAAATATTATCAAAATCTGTCTATAATTATGAACAGTGTCTTTTACTTGAGTAATTTTTTATGAATTGCCATTGCTTTTTCATACAGCTTGGTTTATAGACTATATAATGTGCTTTTCCGGACCAACGCCTTGGCATGCCTTTTTAAACACGACAACGCTCATTATAAAATACCGAACATACGGTCACCCATCCAAAAACTGACATCTGTGAATCTTGATGACTATTCCCAACTACAGAGTCTCGCAGTGCCATAAGCTGACTATTTGGGCCTTCTAGTTGGTAGTAAAATTAAACCTTCTTCGATAGTATAGTTGACTGGATAATAATAACTCAATATACTTAACTCAGTACTGCTTAATAATAATTATAATAACACATAATTATCTTATCATCACATCAATAATTTAATTTCAATATAAGTATCATTAAGAACTTGTGTTCTGATTGCTGAAGAACGGATAAACATATCTACTTTCTTTTTTTATTTGTATAAACACAATCAATACTCTATTGAAAGTAAAATAAACTGCCAGAATTGTATGACAAAATAAATGTAACCCAAAATTCGTAATAAAATTTGTTTGTATTGTTTCAGAGCTTTTTTAAGAATACTTTGCGTGTGCTGCCCGAGGAAGTTAAGGCGGAAATATCAGCCGCAACTTCGTTTCAAGCAATCGCAGGTAAGACACGCACGTTTCTCATGACTCCATTATGCCGGGTCGTAGTGTTGGGAAAAACTAAAGTCTTTTTCTTTTGAAATTATTAAGACTTGACTCACTTTTATATGATTTCCGACTCAATCAGAAATTTTGACTCAAAATACTGACATACTTTATTTTCAAAACAAATTTTCTATTTTAGAAAATTTGTCGTCGATTTCCAAAAAGACTTAAGCCTTCCAAGCTCTTAAGTTTAAGAATGGAATCATATTGGTGGACTCTTATGTTGTATATGAACAGTATAATTATTTTTCTACGACTTGTAGTTATAAGAAATCGTATTAAAATTTGTAAATAAAATTAAAAGTTAAGATTTGAAAATTAAAAGTTCAATAATATTTAAGCAAGTGACCAGAACTTAGGGATAACCAACCATAAAACATATTAAAACCTGTACGATGCTGTTTAAAATAGCTCACTATTCTCGGGCTATGGAGTCAAGTCTTATAACCCAAGCTAAAAAAAACTCATTGTTTGACTCATGAACAATAATGAGAAAAATACTATATGCAAGATTTCAAAATTCGAGTCTTTTCAAAAGAACTTGGCAGACTGAAGTTGTTCCCAACAATACCTCTGCTGTATTTCACTGAACAAGATTAGGATGTGAAGTAACTGCCGATAATGCCGCAGTTTAAGCTGAATTGATAACAGAAACGTGGTTAATGAAAACAAATTCACTTTTTATAAATGCTGAGGAATTTATTTTCGACGATATTTTTTTAACAACTAATCGCTCGCCCTGGTTTCTTTCCTATCTATTATAGCTATTTATTACTTTAAACCTTAGGATATATTACAGAAGTTTCTGTAGGGTTACCTAATTTAAATCGCTTGATATTTTAGCCTTGATCAAGTCGGCGGAAGGCCGGTGGATGAAGGCAACTCAGGATGACTCAATGCGAAAATCATTATTTTTTCATCAGCTCTTAAAGATAAATTACAAGTTTGTGTTTGAAACTTACAGCTAATGACTGATATTATATACGCAGGTTTAAAATATATTACTTGATAACAATCAGAGGAGGTTTATAAGCACATATTAGGAATAGGTATTATATTAGGTAGGCCTAGGTTTAGCAGTGTCTGAGAGGATGATGATGAATATTAAAGCCTGTATTCCTCACAAAGTAGCTTTCTATTATTGAAGGAATTAATCAAATCTATCTTATCCCTAATATTAGTATGAATAGTTTGAAATCAATATTTGCATAAATCTTTTCACATTGCGTTTGCTTTTAATTTTGTATACGTTAAAATATTGCATGTAACTGACAGCTTGTCGAAAACGATTATAGTGAGTTCAGACCATTGAACATTGAAAAATCACTAGATTTTCTATATGAATATTATATGAATTATCTCTTACTTGATAGGTGTTTGTAAAACTTATGGGTTTAAGAAAAAAACTCTACGAAAAAGGTTTATGCTTTATTAAAACAACTATTTCATATGTAGCCTTGGCGGCCCCAGAAATAGTGCACTGGTTTCAAATATTAATATGTATTTGTCTGGAAGAACACTTAAATTTAGCTAAACTACCTACCGACAAAGGCTTTTTTTCTAATTGAATCTTAGTTTCGAATTGTACAGATGGTTTGTATGTATGACCATATTGGTTTTAGCCTGGGACTTTTGAAGTTAAAGCGGGTGCATTGTTGTAAAATAAAGAAATTTAAATATTGTGATTGAAGTATCAGTAGTTACTTCAATATTCAGCTAAGTTCGTGCACTTTGTTGTAACATATTTTTTTAGATTTTTATTAATCTTAGACATAATTTAGAGAGATTCCGTTTTAATATCAATTTTATGACCAGCGCCTAAGAGAAACCAGAGCAGAGATATAAATTAAGTATACTTTTCTAGTTTCTAATACGCCTTCTGTTATCAATTCAGTGTTACATTGCATTAACTGTTTATTATATTTTGTGCCGAAGATCTCCCGCATCATAAACAAAAACAACAAACATTTATTTCAGTTACGCACGACCAGACGATATTACTCATCAAGCGAATTGATGGGCATTCAACAACTCAGACAAAACTCCTGCGAACAGACCTACATTTAGCGATCCGACTCGTCTGTCCGATCTCTCCTGCAGACTACCAAGTGCCTTGTCTATTTACGTCTTGCAAGAATTAAATACTTTGCGAAACTTAAAGAGCGTCTGTGCCTACTTGCAGACATTCCAAATTCATCTTTGAGTGATTGTGTTTGAGGTACGTTTCAAGTGTTACCCAGTTGCACTATTTTACAGTGTTATCCTTGCAACATTTCGTTAGTGTCTGTTTAAAGGTGCTGTTTACCTTCTGGGTGTTTCCTTCAACCTGCTGTAATAAAATTCATATTAATTGATGTGCTGCAATATTTCCTACATATAAATATTTTACGTGTCTCTTGCATGTGTTTCTTCAAGTCCTCAGATCTATCTGCCCTCTGTTATGTATATTATGCGAGGCGTTTCAATGTGATTGTGTTAAATTACTAGATCTGAAACAAATACACAAATTCTTTCATTAACGCTCTATAAAAACTGTAAAAAGATAACATCATTCTTATTTTTAAAATAATTATCTTAGTAATAAATTATCTATTTTATAGAGCTACTCAAGTTATATCTATATTTTTTTTTAAATCAGTAAAGAATAAAAGATTTATGTAAAAAGAGTCAAATATTTTAAAAATGCCAATAAAACTCTTAAGAGCTTGTGTAATATTTTTCAGTTTCTAATAATTATGATAATATACTGAGTTATTAAATTTAAAAGCAAAATGCATGCCACACAGTAATTACTCCCTGAGCGTGCTACCTAATGTAAATAAATTGTGACAAACCTATACCCGCATTCAAAACCACAATTTTGTAAGCCACAAGAACACATTTTTTAATTTAAAACACAAAGTTGTTTCTGGTGAAATATTGGCAATATGTGTGAAATGCTTATTGGATTGTTTTATGTTAACTGCTGAAATCCAATCACATCGGTTTATCAATCTTAATGCAGATTGTGTACAGTTTAAACCAAATTACTACACTACATAAAACACGTTGCATGGATTGATTGTGCAACTATTCTTATAGCTTTAAAGTTTCTAAAATTTTAAATAAAATATAAATTAAAAATTTACATTTTGTCATTAAATTACACGACTATTTTCAATAATCGCTCACAGAAAAATATCCTGCCAATTACACAATATGGTTCAGATACTTAAAATCATGCATGGGGGCTCTACTTAACAAAACGAAGACAAAAATCAACAAAGGGATGAAATGAAACAAGTGAAAGCTTGTATACTAATTAATATAATTTTGATTACAGTATCCAGTATCGACAATGATGTACTCATCGGTGTCACAGCATGAGATGTGTCGATTGTGACAGCAGGCCCGCGCGGGGCCCTGCCGGGGGTCCCGCAACAGATGCTCCTGATGCCGGCATCGCCGCTCGTTGCGCGCGCGCAGCGGCGGCGATAACTATCGCATGCGCACACTAGAACACACCTTCGACGAACCCATACACTGCGTCAACTCACACATATGTACAGACAACCCACCCTACTGTCCCGACGCGGAATCTGTCAGTGAAATCAGTCTCGACAGTGAAAGCAGAAATCCTTCGATTAAGACCAAAAAGAAGGTCACATACCAAACCAAAGCAGAAGTGATTTCGAAGTGATTAATACGTAGACAACCCACCCTACTGTCCCAACGTGGAATATGTAAGTGACATTAGCCTTGACAGTGAAATCAGGAATCCTTCGATTAACACCATAAAGAAAGTCACATACCAAACCAAAGCTGAAGTGATCTCAAAGTGATACTTAAGTGTGCGTGTGAAATTTCTCAGGAGCTGTGATCTATCGTTAGTCATGTATATAGTTTCTAAATAATTGTAAGACTGTTCAGACGACAGACTATCCGAGAGATGGGATACATTTTTGAGTAAGAATTTGAGGCAAGCTAAAAAAATATTCTATACCTCGCCTATTAATAAATAACCCAACACAAAACAGCAGACCTGACTCAGGAGTCATGGGACTAAACCAACTCTAATACTTTAAAAGATACAATTTGATACTTTAATACCTTTAATTTTTTTTATTTTTAGGAAAACAAATAAATAGGCCCGATTATTTATAAGTTGCGTACAATAAAGTTCACAGTTTTTTGTAAGAGGATTTACAGGAGAGAGGTATATATGTAACAACAAGTTTTTAGTTTGCCTAAAATACCTACCCTAAAAAAATCAAGTCTTCCGTCTCTCCTAATTATATTAGTGAGACAAACGTTCCTTCCTTTATTTATATGTTTGTTTTTGTGAAACGTGAATGATATTACTAATTAAGTAGGTCTGTTGTCTGCGGAATGTATCTTGCCTCTCTATAATTAATTAGATTTGTATAAATAATATTAAAGAGGGAAGTATGCGCTTCTTGTATTAGACACTCAAATAGGTTTAAAACATTATTATAACGATAGACAATCAAACTATTAGTTAATATATGTGTAGCACCGATATTTCAATCGATTGCCAAGATTCCAACTATCCAATAAAATTGAATACGACATAATAATATACGTCGAATTGTGTTAACCATTAACATTATTTATTCAGTCGACTAACACTACGAGTATAACGTTACAATGTCTTACTAACAGTATTTTTTTATGTGGCAGTTGAAAAGTCGGCTGTTTTAAGTAAATATTGTGTGCATCTCTTTCTTTTCAGTTTATTTAATAAATGTTAGGTTAAAAATATAATATACAAAATGAAAATCCGTTTTTTAACATAATTCTATACATAATGTAATATACATTATATCAAGCACCTATCTATTATAAAAAATACAAAAAACAGTCATAAACCATTCTGATTAAGAGACTATTGAAAGAGAATGCTTCGATTTTTATTTGCCTGTTTGATTTTCATTTTCAAATTATAAACCTGCTTAGTAATTATTGTTTTTTTGCATAACTTTTTTTTGCTATGAACATAATTGTAACGTTATCATTAACGTTAACGTTGTCATTTTAACTCCACGTTATATAAACACAAAGCAACATGAAGTAAATAATTCAATATGGCAGTTGGAATGTCATTTTTTTCGCACTACATAAAATACTGTGGGTCATATTTTTGAGGTTTCAGAAGTATGTATGCGAATTTACAGTACCCCGTTGTTCCTTATTGGTGGTTTGAGAAACTGTTGCGAAAAGCGGCCATTGCTCAGTGGCCCCCTTCAAATGACCTCGGGTTTGAAATATAATGAATAATGAAGCATAAATGATGAAAAATGAAGCAAGCAAAGAAAGATATTTCTCTCATTGTTGCAAAAGTCAGTTGACAGTCGCTCTATGTAAGAACTGATTTTTTCCAAATCTGGTTAGAACAGAGAGCAGCGCTAGGATATGATGTTGAGAAATTTTTACAGCAGAACGCCACTCACCTCTAGTTGTAACTAATTCTAATAGATGTGTTAAACCAGGTAAAATCCTGAAACCTGGGTGGCTAGAAAAGTCTAAGAGCTAAAACCTGTCTCAATCCGGTCTGTGTCTACTTTGTGGAGTTTGATCTAAATCTAAAAATGTAACTAAGAATGTTAAGTTAATGTGTGAGGGAAAACCTAAGGCCAGTATTAAGATTTTAATAGCTTTTAGTTAATTTATATAACTTCCACATTTCAAACGTTATATCTTAATCCATGTTAATGGCGTACATTCCTAATGTATCAAAGGCGACGCTTATGCCTAAAGGCATTCTCTCACTCTATCCCATTTTCCCCACGCTAAAGGTCACGTCATATTGCTTTAAAGTGCCAAACAAATGACGTCATATTTTTACGAGCCAAGACAAAAGTTCTAACCCTGCACGTTTTATTGAATGTGCCGCCTACGTGACTCCCTCGGCGTGGGCAGAGAACGGCTTTAAATATTTAAACTCTAGACCGGCCAAGAATGAGTTGGGCTCACGCATTTTTTTTTAATGTGACTCATCACTATTTTCTACCTAACCTTGGTATGTGAGAGCAGGCCCGTACTCAGTAGTTGGACGAAGCAAGATGGAAGGAATTCAGGCCATACTAAAACAGGCGTACCCAGAGCGTATTAGCGTAGAAATATAGAAAAAATATGACATGACGTAAAACAAGATGAATAATAAGTATATGTATTCTATGCACATGTCTTCTTTCAATTTGTGAAAAATCTTTCGGTCAGCTAAAATTACTTTTGAAACTATTCTATAACTAAGTTTATATTTAAATAATCTATTTAAAAAAGATGGGCTAACCTTATCATATTTAAATTTGAAAATCGCGTTTATATAAAGCGTGATATATAATTTTATTGCATATAATTTAGTACATCCCTATCATTAAACAGAAAACCGCATTCACGTGTCATTGCATCAATATTCTCACTGGGTTTTTCACCTGGATCTACATGAAATACATGATGGACGTACAGTCTGCACGTTACTAACGCGTGCGTTGAAAAGTGCGTTACTATTTTTTAATGTGGTGTTTTGACACCCTGGCTTAATGCTGAATACTATTTTATATACATTGCACTAGGCTCCAAAAAATTAACAAATCTTTTAAAGGTCAATGTGTGCGATTCTATAATAAAATCCCAAGCAATATACAGCAATTAAGCCTAAATAAATTTAAATTAACAATAAAACGCAAGCTGTCTTCAAAGGGATATTATTCTATTAAAGACTATATGGCTGATAAAAATGCTTGGGATTAAACCGCCGTTTCATACAGGCTGTTCTAATATGAATGACTTAAAGCATGAATATTGTTATATTATGTTGCATTGTATAGCGTCACAGACAAATGAAGATTGTTACTAACCAATCGATAATTTAAAAGAGCATAGCCTGTGAGTTTCTTGCCAGTTCTTCTTACAGAGCGGTGGCTCGGAACTGGCACTTAGATTCGCTTGCACTTAAATGTTTTTTGTTTTTTTTTAAATTATTTGGTTGCAAGTGAATCTAAGCTTCGTGATTTTAGTATAGTTATATTTTATTTGTTTTTGTTATTTTTTTATAATTTTGACGTTTTCAAGTACTATGTAATAGTTTATGAAATAAAGTATTTTTGAGTTTTGAGTTTTGAGTTTGAGTTTTGCACAATTATAATTTAAGATATAAGTGTTTTTTTGTAAAGCATTTGAGTAATTACATAACTTACTAATGTTTCGATTTTTTTTCATATAAACTAATTTAATAAAAGGCATTACTACTGTCTAGCTATTTCAAATGTTTTACTAAAAACATAGTTTTTTTATGATAGCACGCATTATTTTGCTACGAAACTTTTTAAAAAACTCAAAGAACAGTTTGCAGCGTTATAGTCTAATAAAAGTGAAAAGAAAGAGATGCAAGTACTATCACAATCATTTATGTAAATAGTTTTACCAAAGCTAGTAGTTTATTGGGCTCCATTTCACGAAATTCGCAAATGCATTGTACTACTATAAATCCATATCTGTGACAAATGTTCATCAAAGCATCCGTTAAATATTTTTTAAGAGAAATGTTTGCTATTTAAATGGACTGTAGGTGTCAATCAGGGTGGCAAGTCTCTACGTTAAAAAATGTTCGAAAAATACTACCTATTTGTTTTCTCTTTTAAGGGTTCATACCAGAAAGGAAAACCGCACTTTGTGGTTTGTCTATCTGTCTGTGAAGACCCTTTATCTCGGAACCGTGTTGGGATGAACATCCCCAATTGAAATTAACATCTAATAAAAAACTAAATCAAAACGTATATACTTTATTAGTTACAATTTAATTTAAATCACAGTCAAGGAAATCACTTTACCGTACACGAAAAACTACATTTTGGAAGGCCAATTTTCCAAATTTCGAAAAATAAATCTTGTGGCACATAGAAATAATCAATGGGCACCCTAATAGTTATAACTTATAACCCTTCGACCGGGACCTGCCATTCTAACGGACACATCGCTGTTGGTTAGCATCGCATTGAATATTCATATAAAATATTTGTTTTCTGTGATATCATTGTTTTTTAATATTGTTGTTATAAAATCTTATTTAGTTTCTAGATATACAGGCTAACTAATGTCAATATCGTTAATAATATTATTTTTTAAATGAAGTCATCTAATGTTGTGGTCTAATTAGTCCTTCCATCCGAAGAAATGAATCCGATAAATTGTAATCGTTATGTTCGTTTATAATTATTTAATTTATAATATAAATATGAATAATACCGCCAGCGATTTTAACGTGGCCCGCATGAAAAGTAAAAGAATAATTAAGTTGATCACTGCGTCTATGGTACCCAAGATTCCATTTACCACTAAAATTGGTTAAAATTAATATTATAGTTTCTTTATTTTTCTTTAGTTTCGTTAAATTATTATAGTTTTCTTTAGACATGTAACATAGCGCCACATAACCAAAATTAAGCAACGTATTATGGGTACTAAATATGTGTATATATGTGGCTATCGAAAAATCGGAGTCCGCGATATTATAGTCGTCTTCGCAATTTTTCGCTGAATAAAAGGTGCGAGCGCAGTGAACTATGTTGCCACTTATGGATCTCATGGCAACACGCAGTGAGTCAAAACGTGCGGATCGATGTGTTGTCGGTACATGCGTACAAATGTAAAATAATATAAAACAAGAAGTTTTTTTTAGTACGATCCACATGTTCACTGTTGTAGTATAACCCTCATCAACAAAAAATAATAAAAGTGCCCGTTATCCTTTGATTGTCTACTTATCAATAGAGCGTGCTCGACGCAAGCACAACACAGCACAAAACATCATTTTATGACTTCGCATGCCACAAGAAGTTGGGTTGAAAGCATAAACTGAAAGTAGATTATCAATGTTATGCTATGTTATTATTGACTAAATTAAATTACTTAACGTGTGTTACAATTTTGTAACAAAGTTGTTAAAGACACGATAAATAGTTAAATCTATACAAATATTTCCAATTTTAAATAAATTTTAAGTTCTATGCAACGTAAAAACAAGTTCAATAAATTGAATTAAATCTCTTCTATTAGTTGATGTCAATAACCTGCTCAAATTATCAGTTGTTATAGTTTAAGATATCTTTTTTAATTTAGATGTATAAGTAAATTATTACATAATTGTATAACAATAGGTATATATTAAAGTTATTACAATATCTCCAAAATATAAGAAGATATATGATTGTGTTAAATAAAGTTTAATATTCTATGTTTCTTTTTCTGAAACTAAATAGTTGAAAAGTGTTTTTACGAGTTGAAACCTTCTAATATAACGTAATGTATTTACGCCCTAAGAGTAGAGTTACTAGTCAAAATAAATGTAAATAATTTTTAACTTTTTTATTGTTAGTTGTTGGATATCCAAGAATTATAACTATTTTCTTAACTATTGCTCGGACTTAATATATATGTATCTATGTACTTATAATTGCTAGAAGTAATAATAATATCGACACAAAATTATTTCATACTTGATAAATTTTTTTGTTTAACAATGAGATGTTTTGAAAATGCTGTATAAAAATGAATCTTGCAGTTTTGTATTTCTAAAATTCATGTATACTTATAAATATGATGTCCTGACCAATTTCTTGTTTCAATAATTTACAAGAATGACTTAATTCAGTTAAAAATAATTATAATATCATAATAAGTAAATACATAATAGTTTCATGATTAGGAAAATAAATATTATGCCCAGTATTTTACTAAAAAGTTTACTTGAATAACTCATTTCGCTAAATGGCCAAAATACCTTTTTTGCGAATCATTAAATTAACTTATGCAGAGTGCGTTTGGTAGATATACATTTTGCGAAATAGTCATAAATTGACTAACTATAGTCTATTATCGTCATATCCTAGCATTATCCTGGTTGCTTTAGACTGAAGCTTAGGGTCAGGGTCTGCTCACTAGTTTAACCAGACTTGACTGAATTTCAGTTATTACATGGAGCGACTGCCGTCTGACCTCCGCAACCGAGAGGAAAACATAATATGAGTAAACCAGAAGTAATAATATATATATATCTTAACACCTTGTGTTCATAAAATAAATATTTTTTTGACTATATTATTTTGTACAAAATTAAATTTTCTGTTGCTTTCAATATTCTCTGCTTATTAAATCGTTTGTTGCTGAAACTCCCCGTGCATACATAATTAATTATAACGCCATTGTTAAATTCTGTTTGTTATTTCTTATTAAAAACTGGCAAATAAATGTTATCTGAACAAACTGGTTTCTCCTTGTAAGAATAAAATTTTAAAATATAAAAATGAATTAAAATTTAAAGTTATCAACTAGTTCTAAAAAGTAAATATAAAAAATCACAATCAGTAAAAATAATTTTTTTTTACTTAGGAACACGACCTATTACAAAATCAGGGTTATCATAAAACTATTTAACAATAGTGCGAAATACGTGTTGCTTTGTTTCAATCAGTGAACGCAAATAAATGCAAAATAAACATGGTTCAAATTAAGTGTAAAAACAGACTTAAATATGTTTTTTATTGTTGACTCCTTGACGAAGTGTACAATTTTTAATATCCAGTAAAATTCATCGGATATTAATATATGAAACCTTTCTTTTAGGTGCTTTTTAATTGTTCCGGTTGTTAATTTTATCCAACCATCGATTTCAAAACGACCCTTACAACTTCATTTGTATTTAGTAAAGGTGTAAGTATATCAGTATCTGTGCAGTAAGAATTATGTAACTTACCTTGCAACGGTTAATGGGTTAAGAAACGCATTTGACGTAGTGCGATCAGAGCGTTATCCCAGTTGCGTCCTTAAGGGCCTGGGGTACGCTTATAGTGCGATCACGCATAGTGCGATCTCAATTTATATTTGACTTATTGACAACAGCGGACCCCAAGGCGATTATGATGACAACATAAGTCGACGGCGCTGGTTGTCTTCAGCGTGGGTAACCACCCAAAAGCTGTGGGAAATATAACACTGGCCAACAGTTTGGCCTCGATTTTTTAGATAATTGATATAAGAAATCGAGGCCAAACTTTTAAGCCTCAATAAGCCGTTGAGACTTTTCAGCACTTCAAGGTCGCCGGTCATTTTCACTTCTCAGTATAATAGTAGAGATTTTGGGGATATGACATCCCTTATGTTACATCTTTTTTTTAGTTGAGTGGTGTTGCTATTATATAGATAAACCGTCAGAGTCGCAGAGTACCTAATACCTTGAATAGAACTTAAATACCTTGATAAGTCGCCTGTATATACAAGGAATTGCAGTCTGCAGAGAAGATGAAAATGCAGAAGAGTGCAATTAGAAATAAAAATGCAGACGAGTTGTTCTCTAAGTTTCTAATTAAACACTAAATCAAAAGGTACGTTACATACAGAATGTCATAGCTGGCAGAGTCGATGCACGCTTAGTAGGTCGTGTCAACACGCGCCTACAAATACTTTAGGGTTCCACTATGTTTTATATAAACCCTGTACGTGTATCGTACATCGTACAATATATATTGCTATTATTCGCGTTTATTGATTACTCATAAATATCCTTCTTAAAAACATCATCAACGCCAGTGTGCCTGTCTAACACTTACTATATTGATGTTAATATTACAATGTAAACATATATTATTATAACAATGTAAATTTTCCATATGTTACATCATTAACTTGTATGTACTTTTATCATATTTTACGTGTAATATATATGTATGTAAATAGTCTTCAATATGTAAATGTAGATTAAATTATTATTACCTTCAAACTGTGAATAAATAGTATATTATAATAACTTTTAAAAGTTGGCTGTCGTATGAATTTATAAAAATATTTTTTTCAAATATTTTGTTTTATTTTAAAAAAATCATCTGACTAGAGTTTCTACATTAGTAACCACGTACCCATATGTTTTCCATATATATTCATGAGTTATGATGATATTCTGATTAGCAGATATGTTACGCAGTATCTGTGATATGTTCCATTGAGGTTACATCCACGTAAAGTCACACAAAGGTAATTTTCTGATTTAACAGCCCCAATTGAAAGCATAATGTCTGATAGCACAAACCAGATACAACTTCTGGTCGAAACTCCTGGTAGAAGACCAAATATGTGGATATTATGATATAGCTTTCATACAAGCGGTAAGCGTAACAGGTTACGTAAGGTAAGCAGGATATAAAAAACGAATACGGGAATGAATAGCACGGTGCAGTCACTATCTGGGCCCATTCCTTGATGTTCTTCCACGAACCAGGGTTAGAGAGATTCAGTGCGCACACAATTCGATTTTGCAGAGGCGAGTGTGTGGCCTCCTGTTGTTAAACTTTTTTAAGCCACTATCACAAAAAAAAACATTTATTTAAGTTCGGTTCTTATGAATGTCAAACTTAAAAACTAACGCAAAACTAACCACATATAATAATAATCAACCAACATCTGTACGTGCCTTTCAACGCACGGTAGCGCTCGATATAAATAAATAAATAAAATAAATAAATATTTCTGACACTTACACCAATTATTTAGTTCCAAGATAAGTATCATTAAGAACTTGTGGTATGGATACTAAATAACGGATAAACATACATAAATACCTTTTTTTTTTTTTGTAAATACATACTTAATATACATATGAAAACACCCAGACCAGAACCAATATTCATAATTATACTCACAAAGATTTGTCCTGTGCGGGAATCGAACCCACGACCTCAGGAGTGGAATGCGGGTATACTCGCCACCACGCCATATCGGTCGTCAAATAAATCGATATAAATAGTCGATATAAATGCAGCACAAACAGTTACTCTTCGTCTGGGAATTTTGCTTGGTAATTGTTTCCGACTATCTAGAACCTGCGAACACTTACAAATAGTACATTGTATAATTATCACATCCTAATATTATTTCGGTTGCCCTAGACTTAAGCTTAGGGCCCAGGGTCTGCTGGTTTAACCAAATTTTGCTGAATTTCATTTGTGACATGGAGCGACTGCCGTCGACTGAGGGAAACATCATTCTATGATTGAACCAGTTGTCAGGATGTTAGAAGGCACTGACTTCTTAATAACGACCACCAAAGATGTTTATGACAGCCCGGACCAACGGCTTAACGTTCTTTGCTAGGCACGGAGCAAGCGATGAATACGCACTAACTTTGAAACGTCATAGGTTGAACGGTTTGAACCAGATACCCTAGGGATGAGTAGGCTATGGGTCTCGCCATTAGGCTTTCGCCGCTCACAAAGTTACAAAAATCAATAATTGAATAATTGTGTGTAATCGCCTTAAATTATACAATGCAAAACTAAAAAAATATGATAGAGATCTATGTTAAATATCATTATAGATATATAATTTTTATGACATAGATGGCTGAAATAGCGATGACGCAATGACGCGGGCTTGATGAACGCAAATCACATAGTACTAGAAATATTAACGCTTCCATCCGAGACCCCGATAGCTCAGAGGTTAGAGCAGTCGATACAACGGTCATAGGGTCGATTCCTGTCCTGGTTACCGCCGACGACTAGCAGGTAAGTCATTTATTGTTACTAACAAAATATTGACCCAAAATAAGTTTAAATTACAACATTATCCCGACTTTTCCAATAGGTACACAAATAAATGTGTTATAATAAACCGCGATTGAGAAAATTTTAATGTGTTTAATACATACTTATAAACCAAAAAACATTCTAAGCTAGCACATTGGTCAGCAAGTAAAATGTAAAGAAAATTAGAATAACTTTCTAGGAACAGTTTACATGGGAAAAAGGTAGAGAATGGCATCACCTCGCTCACGCTTATCTCCACGCACCATTTGCTAGGCCTTTATCCCCGCGGGTATTCAACGAAATCGCCTTTTGTGGACATTTGCTGCCTTTTATATACCCTCCCGCACTGGCACGTGATATTCAAACCTTTTTTTTCCTCTTGAAATAGGTTTTATTGTGTATAGGGATCGCATCAAGACCTAAGGAGTCCAAGCCAACATCACCTGCTAGTGGTGCACCTGCCGATCAACAGACGAGGCTCTGGCGAACATAAAAGTCCCTGGTAAATGGCTATAGGCTTGCCACCTATTACTATATGTATGTTACAAATTAAAAGTGTTATTAGAATGTACATTGAAATGAAATAAAACGCTAACTATTTCTTTATCCCCCCAACAACTATTACCTCAATATGGCCTTAAAAAAGTAAGCTAAAACATTTTTTCATTTCACGAATCGCCTCTTTCGCCGTATTCTGAAGCACTCGCAGATTGGCTAACCGTTGGGCCATTGAAATACAAACTTTTAATTTATTATCTGGTTCGAGTTGAGGGTTGTTCTATATTGTTGAAATGCATCTAGCTAGAGAAAATCAAATAATTAAACAATTAAAGTGTTCCTCGGACGCCTAGATAGTAAAAACATTTTTTTAACCAAAATCTCAGTGGGTAATGGTGATTCGGGTTACAAGCCCAAGTAAACAGAAAATTGGTTTCTTAAGATACAGGCACTGCATAGTTCGGCAACCTCTGCAAATTGTAAATAAGTCAAACTGCCTGTGCACATTTATTTTTATTGTTTGTTTTTCTCTTGCACTCTACCTACTTAATAATAAACATGCATTTTACACACCCACATTTCGCCAATTATATTGTTGGTCCCAAGTAATAGGTGGCGAGCCTATTGCCGCTTCCCGGTAAACTTTTATGTTCACCACAGACTTGTCCGTTAATCGGCAGGTGTACTACTTGCAGTCGAGGTTGACTTGGACTCCTAAGATGTTGGTTGGAATTCCTATACACCCATATATTTATATACTTTATGTTGTAAAATGTAGATGATTATTAATAATTTATTATTTATATTCTAGCTGAGGGCTACCTATTCTAAGTTGTTGTATTGCATCATGCTAGAGAAAATCAAGTAATAAAACAATTAAAGTTTCCCTGTCAGCAAGGCTACTCTTGATTGGGCATTTGAGTTCGCGAAGTGCGCTGTAGCCAAATTGAATTGGGACTAAATTCGTCCTGGATTTTATTTATTTGAATTAAGACAGCTATACAGTGCAGTTTCATCTGTAAATTGTATTGGTTCATTAGATACAGTGTCATAACTACGGAGTGCTAGCCGTGCCCACGGCAGACCTTGCAGGAAAGCTAAAATGATAAAGACTAAAGAGTTTAATTTCTGTAATGTTATGCTTGGAAGGAAGTCATATACAATAGGGGTAAGTGGACAGCTAGTGCATCAGTCTCTTTGGTTTTCTCTCTGTTTTTCGCATTTGGGTCCCATTTCCACTTAACACAACGTAAGAAGAACCATTTGCTTACCATTTGATTTCTTAGATCATAAAGTATCTGAAATCAAAGTTACACATTAAGGGTTAAAATACGCCGATCATTTGGTCTTAAAATTATACAGCATATCTGGGTATACTGTATAATTATACAGTCTACCTGTGTATATATGTAACTGCGTATGCTGTATAATTTGGAGACCAAATTGTACGACTTGATTGAACAATAATGTCCGTTATTTGCGCAATCTATAAATAACATCATCTTAAAAGCATATCTGATAAAACTACGCCAGGTAATCAACGTTTAAAGCAACGAAGAAAAGCAATCAGGAACTTCAATTAAATTAGAGAATAAAGTAATTAAAGACTACCAAGTTTCAAAGAAACAGTGACTAGATTGACAAAGCTCGATTATGAGTGAAAGTAAATAAAATAAACAAGCGCCCACCAAAGTTCGCGTTCTCTAAGTGTCGCCTTTTATGCAAAGTTAGATTTAAGCATTTTACCAACAAACTTCTTTGTTCTCGCCCCGTAGAATGCTAATCTGGGCATTTTTAATGATGGGGTTGCAAGAAATTATCAAATAACTGTTAAAGTTATCAAATTACAAAATCACGTCGGATTTGTAATTTTGGTAATGGGCATATGAGTTGGATAGCGATGAGTGTATATAAAACGTATATACTCGATTTGACAACGATTTACTTTCATTTTACGACCGATATGGCGTTGAGGTCAGTATACCTACACTTCACTCCAGAGGTCGTTCCCACACAGGACAAATCTTTGTGTGCATGAACATGAATATTTGTTCTAATCTGGGTGTTTTCCTATGTATATTAAGTATGTATTTACAAAAAAAAAGTATTTAAGTATGTTTATCCGTTGTATAGTATCCATAACACAAGTTCTTAATGATACTTATCTTGGAACTTAATAATTGGTGTAAATTTCAGAAAATATTTATTGTTCAATATTTATTTTATTATTGTTTCAATATTAATATTTTGTATGAAATGATATATAAGTCACAACTAATTTTAAAGTGTTTTAAAGAATTGCGGTTCTTTTACTTGTAGCACAATAGATCTCTAAATGAACCGTGTCAAATGGTGACAGGTGGGTAGCCCATCGTCCAAATTGACAATACCCATCTACGACACCCTCGAGCAATATAGGGATAGTAGAATTATTTTAAAGTGCTAATAATTACATGTAATATGGATACGTACTTATTTCTTTATCGTCGGTTAAAAAATGCTGTTCACACACTGCCTCCCGGCCAATGGGGGGACCGAGAGGGGAGTGTAGGGCTCACTGCGGCAGATGCGATCACCGCAGTCCTACCCACTAAAAAACTTCCAACGACGACCACCGCTGTTGAAAATGGGGCGGGGGGTCAGTGCCTAGGTTTGTAGCTTCTGGCACCCCAACTGCAGAATGCGTCCCCCGGATTAGAGCCGAGAGGACCTCCTCAGAGAGGCGCAGTGTGTTGCCCCCCCCCCCAACCTCTATGTGCGGCCATGGCATAACTGGCCGACTTCTGGGGGGGTATATGGCTAGACAGAAGGGGCCCCCTGCCCGCGCCGCCTAAGGCCCCCCGGGCAATATAGTGTGCTGGTGTGATAATATAAGTTTTACACAAAAAAATATATGATAAAAAAATTGTATGACCTCTAGCGGTTAACCAAAGTCAAGTAAAAGATAAACATTAATATTTATTTCATAGAAATTGATAAAGCTGATAGATAATAGGTAAATGACATGACCCAAACCCTAAACGCATTGAGTCCTCAGTAATGATACGAGACAATACTGGAATCACACATGGACGTCATGAGAGAATTATGTCGAGGATGTTGCACTGTTTTGTTTCATTTACCAACACTCATAAATACTAGACGGTTTATAATCCACCATTATCACACATTAATGTTTGAAATACCACAAATCTTGAAAATAAAACAAAACTGCATTCATTGCGCTTCACTATCCCGCTAAGGATTCCTTCTATAACATTAAAATGATAAAATGTGTTAAGCTTTAAGCTATTCTCAGCATTTACTTTTTTCCGCCTGAACTATCCTCGGCTAATACAGCACTGCAGAAATGCCTCCAAGCCTTTTTAATTTAATACCACAACAGACCCTCAGATATTGCAGTTAGCATTTGTTATATTATTTTTAATAATATAATAAATGTAAATTAAAGTATATAATAGAATATAACAGTGTAGTGTAGACATTCTATAGTGTCCGACAGTGTGCTGAGTGAACACCGTTTCAGTACATGGTTTAATGTCGTACTTTGCTTGTGTACATTTAATCGTTGCTTTTTCTGTGTACTTAATTACTATGTTTATTTATACTGAATAAATTTATTTTCTATCTTTCTTTCTTTCTAGTAGTGTATTGAAACGCAATTTCATATCATTCTGTCCGAACAAAAGGATTTATAAAGGATTTATTTTTATTTTTAATTTTTTTTTTTAATTTTTTTTTTTCTTTTTTTTTATTGTACATTATTTTTAAAGATCATTAAAATTTATCATCATCATATCAGCCTTATAAAGTCCACTGCTTTTAAGATTAGGGTAAACATAAATATAATAAAATAAAAATTTTAAAAAATAGGGTACCCCCAATAAATTACATTCTAGATTACATTCTATTGGGGGTACATTCTACAGCGTAGTACGCAGTACGCAGGATATAACTGCTGCCCATCATCCAGTTGAATTTCTGTTCGTCGATTCTTACGACTCTCAGTGGGATGACAGGGGGTGGTACTTGTCTAGGCCGGTACCACACGACACATGTTAGTATATGCAAAATTTATATAATTTGCAAAATGGAAAAGCTTATATTTTCTTATGGTCTTGTAGATAAACTTATCATAACGAAATAACGATAAAACGATATAACGAAAGGCCAGAATTCCTGCACTTCACTCCAGAGGTCGTGGGTTCGATTCCCACACAGGACAAATCTTTGTGTGCATGAACATGAATATTTGTTCTGGTCTGGGTTTTTTCCCATGTATATTAAGTATGTATGTACAAAAAAAAGTTTATATATCCGTTATTTCGTATTAATGACAAAATTAGCGAAATTCAGCTAAAACCTAGTTAGACCAGTGAGCAGACCCTGGGCCCTAAGCTCAATTCTAAGGCACAACCGGGGTAATGCTAGGATACGATGCTGGGGACTACCATATCAAGACAGTATGAGTTGAAATAAGTATATGTATAAAAACTTAATATGAGCCAAGCTAAGTAATTTTACAAGCATATAAAGTTAAAAAAATAATTAAAGAGGACATTTATATTCACAAAATGACGACAACTTTGCCTGCATTGATTTCCAGCTATCTACGAATATGTCACAGGCAGGATACTGACACAGAAAAGCATTAAGGCCGATGTGCATTCGGGCGATCGAGGAGTGATGATGCGCAGCAGTGCGACACGTGGGTGGCGCAAACAAGCGGCGTTCACGACAAGACCTTTGCCGAACGTAATTGTCGGGCACGTTAAGCTGAGATACTAATTCCAGGAGTCCTAGGCTCTGGATCCGGCCACGCAGCACTTTAATTGCTGATAATAGTAAATCTTTGGCGATACAAGTCATCTCCAACAAGCACTTACCTAACATTCCTAATAAATAATTGGACGAATATAGAAATAGATAGTATCCATAAATTTTGATGGAATATTAATTGCAATACTATCCAGCACCATCTATCAAATAAGACTTGAACTAAAAGGTTTCACGCTTGACCGTTTTTTTTTATTACTCTCTGCCATTTTGAATTGTAGAACGAACAATCAAATAGTGCTCTCTAAAAATTTCTAATCATGTGTTTTTTCTCAAAGCCCTACTACAAAGTAAACAAACTAGTTACTAAACATCAGGTTATGGGCATTTAAAAGTAAAAGTCTAGTTATTTCGCAAATAGTAAGGATTTTGACCGAAAGATAACCCCACAAAGTTGCTCGTCTTATATAGGTATCTCAAGAAGGCTTTCTGTATTTTTTTTAAATCAGTTTATATTTTGATTCGTGATAGCAGTACAGACTTTTGCGTTGCGGGAGTCCAAAAGTACACATACCTACCTCAAATTGAATTTTCACATTTTGAACGTGAACATTCTTGACCGAAATTCAAATTCTAATTTCATTGAAATTCAATCCGCACGTGTTACATTCGCTGAGAATTTATTCAGGGTTTGAGAGGGTGCCATAATCCAGAACCGAGCTGACGACGAGGTCAAAGTAACCCTCAAATTTCGGGAAAACTGCAAATTTTGAAGGTAGAGGGTTATGAAAGATCCTACATAGGAACCGTTCGATAATAGTAGCACTTTAAATGATCTTCAAATCTGCCTCTTGTGCCTTGTGGTGTTTTTTTTAGTGGTGGATTTTATTAAGTAATAACTATGACTCTCTAAAATATCCACTTAACCCCTTCAGTAAACATGTGGGACTTTACTAAGATCTCACATGTACTTCTAGACAGAGTTTGAAAACAGATGTTGCACTTTTATTTTTCTTTTACCAACACTTATGTACATTCACAAACACTTAACGGTTAATAATTTATTACACATGAATGTTAGAAATATTACAAATTTAAGGAAATTAAACAAAACTGCAGTCATGACGCTTCATTTTCCGGCCAGGAAGACCACGAACCCATTATTAATTAGAGACAAAAGTTTTTTTTAATTAGATTTAATCGACAGTTTTATTTACGGCCACCAAAACGAGCTGCCTGCTTTTTATATGTGGACTTGTCACGTATTTTTAATTATAATTAAACAGGTATTCCCTGGAAAATAAAACAAATATGGAAATACAAATGCGGTGCGATACTCATTCCGGCATAATTTCATTTATTTAGTACATGATTACGAGCTAATTTTCGGATTGTAATTAAAAATTAACAGTCGAATAAAGTATAAGACGACTGAAAATTAAATATTATTAATAAACAGAACTAATTAAGTCATATTATATTTCATAAGGTAGGGATAAAATAAGTGAGACGACTGATGAAGCCTTAAGTTTCTTCGACGATGACAGCGAACTGGCGATATAATTATTTACCATCACACTCGTCAAGGCAACGGTAACAGGTGGTTGCAAGCGAAAACAACTAGAGAATCTCCTTATAACTGCTGTGATATTGCTGAATATTTTAATCCTAACATACGAAATTGGTGCCACTTTGATCTCAAAAATTTGAGAAATTCCAAACTCAAATTAATTTAAATTTAAAGCTTGTCTATTCGTGTTCTGAATGTGAGAATTCATTTGTTTTCGCGCTATTTAATTTTGTTTTGGTATCGTTCTGTGCTCAATATGCACAATTTAAAATATCGCATTATTTTTGAATACGAATTCCATCATGCCACGAGCGCTGCAGAAACAGCTCGAAGGATTAACTCAGAAGCCACTGTAAAAGATTACACGGTACTTTTTTGGTTCCAACGCTTTCGTTCTGGAAAATTTTAACCTCCAGATCCACCGGAGCTAGTTAGCTGCCAATGAGGAATTGAAAGCGATCGTGGAAGCGGATCCATCTCAAACCACGTCAGAGTTGGCAGGCAGGTAGGTGTGAATGATAAAACCATTTTGGAACATTTAAAACAAATTGGAAAAGTAAAAAAGCTCGAAAGATGGGTACCAAATGAATTCAGTAAAGCAAACTAACAAACTCGACTGCTCCGTCACGCTACTCACAAGGGAATGTTGGATGGTGTCATTGCTTGTAATAAAAAATGGAGTTCATACGATAATGGGGAACGCTCATCACAGTAAGTAAAGACAAAGACAAAGACTTTTTATTTCACATAAAATATGGTACATAAGTGGTCTTAAAATTTAATACAGTCCGCATATTTCACCAGTAACTGGTATGCAAAAATATAATTAGATGATTCTAATAAAACAAACATAAATTTAATTTTCAAAATATTCACTTAGTGAATAAAAACATTTATCAACAAGCCATTTCTTTAAATGTACTTTGAATTTATTTATTATTTACCCAGGTGAATCGGCCAAATTTTGCCCCAAGCGAAAGTTGACCCAAAAAAAGGTACTGGTTAGTGTATGGTGGACCTGTTTAAATAGTTTATCGTAGATACCTAATTCAAACGTGACAGTTAAATAAATAAAGGAGGCTAGACATAAAATTTCATACGCAGATGAATGTTACTCGGTAAATGAATATTTGAAAGTATTCTTAGTCGTAAGTAATACAATAAAGTTGTGTTATATTTATTAGACACTTAAATCTGAAACCATTGAAAAAACGTAGCCTAGTAAGCACTTAAAGTTATTGAACTCCATACACACCGCGACTCCGCTACGCCTCCGCTTAAATAGTTCATCGTACCCTACATTCAGCGCTTTCCAATTTCCGCGCCGCCGTTTTCAATAACTAGCCTGATTTGTTTACCTCCAGTTTTATTACAAAATTTTATTGCACTTCCGCTACGATTTGTGTTGGAACTGGAAACTTTTTAGTTATTGGTAGTCATACATACTTTAATATGAGCTATGGCTAAGCAACAACTAACAAAGCTTTGTGTGGAAAACTTTAGGCTTTGTATTATATTGTACTGTAGGTTTTTACCAAGAGAGTCTTAGGTTCAAACCCTGGCGCACCTATGACTTTTCGAAGTAATGTGCGTTATTATCGCTGGCTGGGTAAGCACGTTAAGCTATTGGCTAAAAGGCGGGGGCCAGTACCTGGGTTGCATCGTCTGACACCCCGCCTGCGGCCAACGTCCCCCAGATCAAGACTTCCCGGAGGGTCCATGGTTGGACAGCAGGGGCCCCCTGCGCCCGCCGCCTAAGACCCTCCTGGCGCTGCTGGACGGGCCCTCCTGGCATGCCTGCTGCGCTTTTCACAAAATCAGAACTAGAGCACCCGCCAATCTCTGGGTGTTACCTTATTCCGAGCGGCTTCTCCGCCCCCTTTTTTTTTTGTTTAACGTCGGTAAGAAAATGCATTTACGCATTGCCTTCCGGCCAAAGGAGGATCGAAAGGGGTGTGTGGGACTCACACCGGCAGTCACGACTGCCACTAAAAATTTTCCGACGACGCCCGCCGCTTGTTGAGAAAGAGGCGGGGGCTAGTACCTGGGATGCAGCTCTGACGCATCGCCCGCGCAGAGAGGCGCAGTGGACCTCCTACGACCCTTTGCGACCTTAGCGTATGTGGCCGACTTCCCGGAGGGTCCATGGTTAGACAGCAGGGGCCCCCTGCCCCCGCTGCCTAAGACCCTCCTGGCGCTGCTGATTAGGCCCTCCTGGCCCGCCCACTGCGCTCTCCATAGGTCCCTCTTAGTTTTCCCCCCGATAGTGAGTACTAAAGGCACCTTGACTCGCCAATCTCTAGGTGTTACCTTTTCTTGGCCTCCGGAAGGTACTCAGCCCCCCCACAACGCCAAGGCAATGCAACCAGGATGTTGCTAGGATATGGCGATGATTATGATCTCTTTTGAAGTAATTGTTTTCATGCTAAAGTTTTGAAGGTGTGCAATGCGACTATCCTTTAGCTAGAAAGCCGCTAACTGTCAGGGGGTAATTTTTGGAATTTAAATGCGGCTGTAACACAATAAAGTACATTTTTCAGAAATTACCTTCTGACAATTATCGGCTGTCTAGCTAAAAGACGTCAGAACAGTAGCTCAATTATTATTAAGGGCCTGTTTCGCAATGTCCAAATAAGTTCCGATAAAGTAAGTGGGAAGGATTAGTAAGGACTGGTATTTATAAATGTTGCATATCTTCAATTAACGTTTCCAAACACAAATCGCGGCGGCATGGGTTTTATGAAAAGATTCCACTTATGAAAGTACCTAACATATTGACTCTTGACTCCTCTACTCAGCGTGCAGTCTTTCTTCTTAAAGACAAAATATACCTCTTTGTAGTGAATTATTAAGTTTTAGACATATTGATGGCTCTACAATAGTTAATACTTTTAATACAATAAATTTAAAATTAACTGAGGATTTATGGGGAATCTCAACCAACATTATTAAATCTATCATTAATATTATTGCTCCTCAGTTGGCAGTCATTTTTAATCAATGTATTGATGATGGTTCATTTCCAAGTTTAATGAAATACAGTAAAGTAATACCTCTTTTTAAAGCTGGTGAGAAGTCTGATCCTACTAACTATAGACCAATATCAGTACTCCCAGCTCTTAGTAAAATATTTGAAAAAGTTATTTTTAATCAATTACTTTGTCATTTCTCTCTGAATTCCTTATTTCATTCTCAGCAGTATGGTTTCACTAAGAGTAAATCCACTACAGATGCTGGTGTAGCCCTAATGAAGCATATATTTGACGCCTGGGAGGACAGGCAGGATGCGATGCGAGTATTTTGTGATCTTTCGAAGGCATTCGTTTGCGTTGCCCATCCTACTTTGTTAGCTAAATTGACATATTATGGTGTCAATAATAATTCTTTAAAATTAATTAAATCTTACTTGAGTGACAGAACTCAAAAAGTAGTTATTAAAGCATAGCCGGTGAGTTTCTTGCCAGTTCTTCTCACAGAGCGGAAAGTGAGAGCGTTTCGTGATTTCAGTGTAATTATATTTTTTCATATTTAATTTTGACGTTTCCAAATACTATGTAATGGTTTTGAAATAAATAATTTCTTATGAAATTATTGGAAATACATTTAACAATGAATTAGCTTAACAAATTCTGTTTATCAAGACTGGACGTTGAAAAACAATATGGCTACCGTGTACCATAGCCGTTAGATAGAGCGTTATTCTCAATTCGAAACTACTTCTCGGCTTCACACTTTATAATGAAAAACTATAAGAAATAAGTGCAGAGGTACTACAACTTAGCAAAGTTACTAATGGAAGTTGAATAAAAGCTGCAGTCTTTAATAAAACAAAGTAAATCTGTGTTGGCATCGTGGCATGCCGTCATACTAAGCTAAGCTCTTGATTCCGTTTTTAATTACATCTGTTTTTCTTGTATTCCTAGAATGACCATTCTCAACAATTTCCTCCGTTGTTTTTTAAAACAAAACTAATTATGACACTATGACGACCGAAGTGGCGTGGAGGTCAGAATACCTGCACTTCACTTCAAAAGTCGTGGGTTTGATTCCCACACAGAACAAATCTTTGTGTGCATGAACATGAATATTTGTTCTGGTCTGGGTGTTTTCCTATGTATATTAAGTATGTAATTACAGAAAAAAAAAATTATTTAAGTATGTTTATCCTGCTTTAGTATCCATGACACAAGTTCTTAGTGATACTTATCTTGGAACTAAATAATTGGTGTGATTGTAAGATAATATTTTTTATTTATTTATTATGTGATACAGTCCACTCCAAATTCTTAACCGCTTCTTTTTCGCTATCACTACATAGTATAAAACAAAGTTACTTTCCTCTGTCTTTTTCTATGTGTGTTTAAATCTTTATAACACTACGCAACGGATAATTATGTGACTTTTTTAATAAATAGAGAAATCCAAGTGGAATGATCATAAATACAATGTCGCGAGAGGCCGTTAGAAGTTGATATGGTGAAACCAGAATGTGTACAACAGTTTTTTCATTAGTGAATGAATGAATAAACACTTTATTGTCCACTAAATATAAAATTAATCAAATCACATAAAAAAATGCATGGTAGAATGGACAGTGGCGGTTAGTGTCTTGTTATGTTTTATGTTTATGGAGCCACGTATTGTTATTTCGCATTCCCCGTAACTAACCACATATCACTGAAGACGGTGATTTTAAACGGTTCGAAGCCCAATTTAAATACGTATTAGGTCGGGGAAAAAGTCTTTTCGCATAACGTAGGTATAAACTTATTATAAAATTTTTTTGACTGTACTATTTGTGTCTGGCTGGTTTTGGTAACATTAAAAAGGTTCCATTATAAAGAAAAGAAAAAAATAAAAAAAGTGGTTTCCCGCTATTTTTCATTTGTTTTTCTCTCCGTAAAAATGAGTGAATCTAATGAAGAAATTCGATACATTTTAAAATTTTATTATAAAAAAGGCAAAAATGCAACTCAAGCAGTGAAAAAAATTTGTGATGTTTATGGACCTGATGCAGTGTCAGTAAGAGTAGCACAAATTTGGTTCAAACGTTTTCAGTCCGGAAATTTTGATGTTAAAGATGCACCTCGCTCTGGTCGCCCTGTTACGAATAAAATGGACGCCATTTTTGAAAGAGTGGAGCAAGGTCGGCATATTAGTAGTTACGATGTAGCTGAAGAACTGGGAATTGACCACAAAATAGTTTTGACCCATTTGAAGAAAGCTGGTTATGCAAAAAAGCTCGATATTTGGGTGCCACACGAGCTCACTCAAAGAAACTTAATGAACCGTGTACTCATTTGCGATTCATTATTGAGACGTAATGAAACCGAGCCGTTTTTGAAGAGATTGATAACTGGCGATGAAAAGTGGATCACGTACGACAAGAACGTGCGAAAAAGGTCGTGGTCGAAAGTTGGCCAGGCTTCACAGACTGTGGCCAAACCTGGCCCTAACACGACATAAGGTGATGCTGTGTGCATGGTGGGATTGGAAGGGCATTGTTTATTATGAGCTTTTACCGCCCTGCAAAACCATCGATTGCCAGCAACTGATGAGATTAAAGGAAGCAGTCGAAAGAAAACGGCCGGAATTGATCAACAGGAAGGGTGTGGTCTTTCATCACGATAACGCTAGACCACACACATCTTTAGCCACTCAGCAAAAATTAAGAGAGTTCGACTGGGAGGTCCTAGTGCATCCACCATATAGCCCTGACCTTGCGCCTTCAGATTTTCACCTGTTTCGGTCACTGCAGAATTCTTTAGGTTCTGTAAGGTTGACCTCAAGAGAGGACTGCCAAAACTATTTGTCCCGTTTTTTTGATCAGAAGTCCCAAAGTTTCTACAGTAACGGGATAATGTCTCTGCCCACAAAAAGGCAGAAAGTTATTCAACAAAACGGTACATATATATTGTAAATAAATCTAAATAAACTTTAAAAAAAATGTCTTGACTTTTCATACAAAAATACGAAAAGACTTTTTCCCCAACCTATTATGATATATTCTTCTTTATAGTTAAGTTTAATATTCATGCTAAAAAAAGATAACAATAAATACTTAATGTAACTTTTCCGTAACAATATTTTTCTACAATATACTAGAAGCCTTCTATTAAGTCGATTCGGTTTTTTTTTTGCATATTTATAAATGGTGAATCTTTTCTTTACAATATTTATCCTAATATAGACTAGATCCTTGATTCGCAGACTTATGTCGCTTCGGTTTACATTTCTACCCTCCAACTCTGCTGCGAGCGCTTTATTACATTAACTGATTTTGTTATTTTAGCCACAGAAGTCACTTAAGTACTTTACCGCTTCAACTATAATGCTAGTTCAGTAAGTTGCAACCTTATTACTTGAATGCAATAATTGGTGCGACATAGTACTGAACATTGTGGCGAGGTCAGAATTTTTGCAATCTGCTTCTCTTTCTCCATGTTAGATTAATACGCAGCACATTATGACATATTAGGTCGGGGAAAAAGTCTTTTCGCATAACGTAGGTATAAACTTATTATAAAATTTTTTTGACTGTACTATTTGTGTCTGGCTGGTTTTGGTAACATTAAAAAGGTTCCATTATAAAGAAAAGAAAAAAATAAAAAAAAGTGGTTTCCCGCTATTTTTCATTTGTTTTTCTCTCCGTAAAAATGAGTGAATCTAATGAAGAAATTCGATACATTTTAAAATTTTATTATAAAAAAGGCAAAAATGCAACTCAAGCAGTGAAAAAAATTTGTGATGTTTATGGACCTGATGCAGTGTCGGTAAGAGTAGCACAAATTTGGTTCAAACGTTTTCAGTCCGGAAATTTTGATGTTAAAGATGCACCTCGCTCTGGTCGCCCTGTTACGAATAAAATGGACGCCATTTTTGAAAGAGTGGAGCAAGATCGGCATATTAGTAGTTACGATGTAGCTGAAGAACTGGGAATTGACCACAAAACAGTTTTGACCCATTTTGTTTGAGCTGGTTATACAAAAAAGCTCGATATTTGGGTGCCACACGAGCTCACTCAAAGAAACTTAATGAACCGTGTACTCATTTGCGATTCATTATTGAGACGTAATGAAACCGAGCCGTTTTTGAAGAGATTGATAACTGGCGATGAAAAGTGGATCACGTACGACAAGAACGTGCGAAAAAGGTCGTGGTCGAAAGTTGGCCAGGCTTCACAGACTGTGGCCAAACCTGGCCTAACACGAAATAAGGTGATGCTGTTTGTATGGTGGGATTGGAAGGGCCATTGTTTGTTATGAGCTTTTACCGCCCGGCAAAACCATCGATTCTGATCTTTACTGCCAGCAACTGATGAGATTAAAGGAAGCAGTCGAGAGAAAACGGCCGAAATTGATCAACAGGAAGGGTGTGATCTTTCATCACGATAACGCTAGACCACACACATCTTTAGCTACTCAGCAAAAATTAAGAGAGATCGACTGGGAGGTCCTAGTGCATCCACCATATAGCCCTGACCTTGCGCCTTCAGATTTTCACCTGTTTCGGTCTCTGCAGAATTCTTTAGGTTCTGTAAGGTTGACCTCAAGAGAGGACTGCCAAAACTATTTGTCCCGTTTTTTTGATCAGAAGTCCCAAAGTTTCTACAGTAACGGGATAATGTCTCTGCCCACAAAATGGCAGAAAGTTATTCAACAAAACGGTACATATTTATTGTAAATAAATGTAAATAAACTTTGAAAAAAATGTCTTGACTTTTCATACAAAAATACGAAAAGACTTTTTCCCCAACCTATTATATTATTTATATGCCAGACTATGAATAACTGTTATTTCGTATTATGTATGTAGAAATAGATTAGCAAAAATTTTTTTACTTTTTAAAATCTTTAATAGTATTTGAACACAGTATTCTCGTATTCTATCGTAATCTTATTTCCAAATCTTGACAGCTTTCATTCCATAGATTAAAAATAAAACATTCCTAGCAAAAACATACATACACAAAAAAATGGGAAAAAACTTCTACAATCAACTAAACCCATACAAGTCGGAATAAAATGAAATTATACACGTACCATTATACATTTTGCATATAGCAAACCTATGCTTAATCTGGGGCTAAGTAATGCTGTATTCAATGTCCAAATATATTTATTTCCTTATTATATACATATACTAGAGTGTTCAGGTAAACCGTAACGAATGAATGAATATTTTTATCTCACAAATAATTTTACTACTCATCTTTTTAGTAACTGTAATACCCACCAGTCTCTACTTTATATAACTACATAAACGTAGATCAAAAACTGTCAGTGTCAAGTCGGCGAAGGATTATATCTATTGCTTCGTGTATGCGCTGCCACAATTTTGACATAAACGCTGTCGAGTACTAAAAGCTTCTAAAATATTCTAGCGTTCTTAATTATTTATAATATTAAATTGCACGTTCGTTTATTAATCATTGGTATTTAATTCGTAAATCAAATAATGAAGTGTTTTAATGGCAAATGAAGAAAGTAGGAAAAAGGACTTAAATAAAAACTATATATAAGATTTTAAGTGTCTCTTGGTACAGATTCGTTATCACAAACGCCGAGACCTTCTCCATTGCAGTTTATTGGACTCACCACTGGGCTATCGCTGCCTCCTTACAGATTAATTAATAGTTTCTATTTTATTATCTACTGGTCGGTGTTCCCAATGTTTATTAAGGATGTCTTTACAAAAAAAAGTATATATATATGAACATACCTTGGTATTAAATTAAAAGGCCAGGAAGGATTTAACCTGTATTGAATCGAAAGCAAATAACAAAACAACTGCCGGACTTATATGGGTCCGAAAAACGAACTAATATTTACATACAGTTTTGAACAATATATATTATGTTTATCCGTTATTCAGTATCCATAACACTAGTTCTTAATTATACATATTTTGGTATCTACTAAATAATTGGTAGAAAATATTTCATAGTTTATTTTAACTCAGTTAATGAACGTTCGACCACTTGGCTTAGGTACACATACTTCCCGTGTGGAGTTGCCAGACTCCCATCAGGCGCGTCCCCAGGTGGCGGATAGGGGCATGCCACACATTGTGGTACCGGCTTTTAAATAATGTAAGTCCGGCGCGGACCAAAACTGGCGGGGGGGAGGGGGAGCGTTTGAGGCTCCCAGGAAGCAGAGCCTTCCAGAGGTGTCGCCTTGTCCCACCTTCTTGACTTCAAGTCGGTCGGGGCGAGGATGTGCAGTGGATCTCGCCAAATTGGTCTGGCTTGGAGTAGGTACCCTATGGGTAACTTAGCTTAGGGCTTAGGTAGGTAAGGCTAGACTGGTCTAGGTGGGGCTGGTAGGTCAGGTCAGGCTAGGCTAGTTTAAGCTAGGCTACTTAAGGCTAGGCTAGGTTAGGGTGGGGTAGATTAGGCCAAGCCAGATCAATTTGGATGCGGTCTCCAGCACAGGTGCCTGATATCTTTTATATAAATATTTTACATTTTGATTGTTTTTGGTGGGTCCCTCTTTTGGGGGGCAGTGGACCTTTTGTTGGTCGGTGTATGGCGGGCGGTGCTCGCGGGCTGGGTGTTTCCCAGCGGGAGGTGCACTATGTGTGCTTACACTTAAAAGTGTGGTGGAGTTCCCTTAGGGGTACAGTGGCCGCTTTTTTCAAGCGGCGTGGTATGGCGGACCTTCAAGGTCCGCGGCGCGGCGGGTCTAGTGGCCGCAGTTTTGCGGTCGCTGGGTGGGCTTTGGCCCTCCGTCGGGCGACCCGTTTCCCCATGTATGTGCCCATGCATGGGGCCGGGGGGACTTGCCTTTGTTGGTCGGTCCCGAGTGAAAGGAAAATCACAATAAAAAACCCTCAAGTCTCCGTAGTTGGGAACGTGGCTGCGGGGGGCCTTCGGGTGGTGGGCGGAGTTACGGTCCACCGGCTAGCGCCAACCCTGGGGTACCTCCCGACCCCCCAGGTGTATATAGGGTTGCTTGAGTATTCGGCTCTGCTCAAGTGGACGTCTATTACCGTTTTACTCGTGGGATTTTAATGGAAAAAATAAATCTAAATAATTCGCAGGGGGGGGGTCTTCGGACGCAGGGAACGATGGGAGTGTGGAGGTGAGGGCTCTCGGGCCGGTGGAGGTGTTAGATATATGTTTCATATCCTCTGACTCTGAGTCGTGCATGAGCATGCAATCGACTCAGAGTAGGGAGCAGCAGGGCCAGAAACGCAAGGTGCTGACTGGGGAGGACAGCTGCAAAAAGAAAAAACTGAAGAAGAAGGTGCACGTGCCTCCAGAGGTCAAGGCGGCTAAGCGCCAAGCGCTTGACCTCCAGAACGAACTGGAGATGGCGGAGGAAGCAGAGTTGGCGCGCAACCTAAGGGTACCCGGGGAGACGGCCGCTTCGGTTGCGGAGAGGGTATTCTTCGACTTGGGGGTCATCGCGAACGTGGCCCGCAAGTCGGGGAACCTCAAGGGCACGTTTCAGCGTGCCCTTAATGAAGCGGTCGCCTCCCTGAAGGAGGCCTTCTCGGACCTCAAGGGGAGGACAGTGACGGAGGAGACGGGGATGCTGCAGGCGGACAATGTTCGCCTGCGCCAGGAAATAGACGGAGTGCGGGCTGAGTTGGTTCAGCTGAGGGCCGAGCTGGCTAATGTTCGGCCTCAGCAAACCTCAGCGGTGGAGGCAGCTGCCCTTCTCGCGGATGACTCACTGCGGAGACTGATCATTGATCAAGTCTCCAAGGTAGTCAATCCGCGGCTGGAAGGGCTGGAGAGTAGGCTGCCACCTGAGCCTCGTCTTCGTCCGCCCCTGGCGGCGGACAAAGCTGCAAAGGTGGCGCCTAAGGAGGTGGCCTCGTCGTCGGGGGTCCAAGGCACAACCGCGACCAAGAGGTCTAAAAAGGTACCTGGTGGGGGTGGGCATCCGACTGCCCTTGAATCCACTGCCCAGCCTGCTGTCACGTCGGCTGGCAGTGGTAACGTCAAGGGTAAGAGCAAAGGGAAAGGGAAGGGGAAAGGGAAGGGGAAAGGGAAGGGGATAGTCAGTGCGCCGCAACCGCTTTCGGTCACCCCGCCTGCTCAGCCGGTGTCCAACCAGCCAGGTTGGAACCAGGTAGTTAAGGTGAATGGGAGACTGAAGGCGGTACCCGAGGGTAGAGCGCCGCGAGAGGCAGCTCCTACCAGGCAAGCACAGACTACCAGGAAGAGGGAGCAAAGGAAGCAGGGGAGGCCGCTGCGGCCCCCTACGTCGGCGGCGGTGGTGGTCACCTTGTCGAAGTGTGCGGAAGAGCGAGGCCTCACCTACGGTGCGGTGATAGCCGAGGCTAAAGCCAAGCTCAACCTGGAGGAGCTTGGCATACCCGCGGTGAGGTTTCGCCAGGCTGCCACCGGAGCCCGAATTCTTGAGGTTCCTGGGGCAGCGCAGGGCGACAAGGCTGACCAGCTTGCCGAGAAGTTGCGGGGCGTCTTCGGCTCCTCCTCCGACGTGCGAGTGACCAGGCCCACGATGATGGCTGATGTCCGTATCACGGGTCTGGACGACTCGGTGTCGAGGGAGGAGCTGGTGGCGGCAGTAGCTAGGGCCGGCGGATGTTCGCCAGACAATGTGAGGTGTGGCGACATCCGTAAAACCGGTTTTCTCGGAGCGGGGGCAGCAGTGGTGAAGTGCCCTATTGCAGCTGCCCATAAAATTGCGGCTGGTAGGTTGCTGGTGGGCTGGGTTTCGGCTGGGGTTAAGGTCCTGGACCCACTCCCACAGCGGTGTTTCAGGTGTTTCGCGGCGGGCCATGTGGGGGCCCAATGCAAATCGGAGGTTGACCGCAGTGATAGTTGCCATCGCTGTGGTCAACCTGGTCATAAGGCCAGAGTCTGCGCCGGTAAACCCCACTGTCCCGTTTGCGAGGCAGTGGGAAAGCTGGCGGATCATCGCCCTGGGGGCAAGGCCTGCGCCAAGTCCCCAAGGAAGAGGGTGGAGGGGGGGGGCAAAACTCCTGTGGCTGCAGCGAGGCAATCTCCTGCCGGTATGTTGGTGGTGAGTGAAATGGAGGTCCAATAATGTTTGTGGACCTTCATTTCATTCAGGCGAATTTAAACCACTCTGCTGCGGCCCAGGACCTCCTGCTCCAGGCTCTGGCGGAGCGGCAAGCTCACGTTGCGGTTGCAGCTGAGCCATACCGTGTTCCAACTCGATCTGATTGGGTTGGTGATGCGGATGGCTCGGTTGCGATAATTCAACGTTGCTCGGCGGGGGTTCCGACACTCTCTCCGGTCGCGGGGGGGCGGGGTTTCGCGGTGGCTCGCATCGGGGAGCTGGTGGTTGTGGGAGTTTATTTCTCCCCTAACCGCCCGCTCTCGGATTTTGAGGCCTACCTCGTGAACCTAGGGGCTGTCGTCAGTCAGAACTGTACGCGTCATCTCATCATTCTCGGCGACCTCAATGCCAAATCTTTGGCTTGGGGTTCGAGGGCGAGTGATGCAAGGGGTAGATCACTGGAGGTGTGGTTGGCAGAATGCGGCCTTAGCGTGCTAAATCGCGGTTCGGTCGACACCTGCGTGCGCCACAACGGTGGCTCTGTCATCGACATCTCCTTTGCGTCGGCATCACTTGCCAGTCGCGTTCAGGGATGGCGGGTACTGGAGAGGGTGGAGACGTTATCAGACCATCGATACATCTCCTTCCTCATACGTGCGCCTCATCGGGACTCCCCTAGGAGTTCTAATGAGCCTAGACTGGAGGGCCCGCGTTGGGCTTTGAAGCGCTTAGACAGGGATCTGCTGGTGGAGGCTGCTCTTGTACAGGCTTGGCAGCCTGCGCAGGAGCCAACAGACGTGGACGGGGAGGCTTCCCGTTTCGGCGTTGCTTTAACGCAAATCTGCGATGCGGCAATGCCTCGCGTGGGAGCTCCCCCGTCTAAACGTCAAGTCTACTGGTGGACCCCTGAGATAGCCCAGCTTCGTCTGGTGTGCGTGGCAGAGCGTCGGCGCTTCCAACACTACAGAAGGCGCCGGAACCGTCGCGAGGCCGAGGAGGATCATCTGTACGCCACATATAGGGCGTCAACGCAGGCTCTGCGCTTAGCGATAAGCCAATCTAAGGCTGCGGCATGGCGGGAGCTGCTGGCGACCCTAGAGCTGGACCCGTGGGGCAGGCCGTACAGATTGGTCCGGCAGAAGCTTCGCGTTTGGTCTCCGCCGCTTTCCAGTAGTATGGAGCCGGAGGTCCTCGACCGTGTGGTGGAGGTCCTGTTTCCGGACAGGGGTGCAATTTTTGTACCGCCTGCTATGGCGTCGGCGTCTCTGCCGCCGCTGGAGGACGAGCTGATTCCTGAGGTGTCGGCGACCGAACTGGGTGTCGCCGTGATGCGCCTCAGGAGTAAGAACAAAGCCCCGGGGCCGGACGGCGTTCCCGGTCGGGCTCTGGTCTTGGCTCTTAGCGGGGAGTATGAACCTCTTGAGCCATTCCTGAGGGGTCTTTATAGCAGATGCCTGCGGGAAGGGGTCTTCCCCCTTCAGTGGAAGGAGGGTCGGCTGGTCCTTCTCCGCAAAGGTAATCGTCCGGCTGATGATCCCTCGGGGTATAGGCCAATTGTGTTACTCGATGAGGTGGGTAAGCTTCTGGAGAGAGTGGTCGCGAACCGTCTTGTCGAGCACTTGGAGGGTGTTGGGCCCAATCTGGCCGACGCTCAGTACGGGTTCCGCAGAGGCAGGTCTACGATTGACGCTATAGGTCGTCTGCGGGACCTGTCTGAGGAGGTCGTCTCCGAGGGTGGGGTGTTGATAGCAGTTTCTCTAGACATAGCGAACGCTTTCAACTCCCTACCCTGGGAGACGATAATGGAGGCGCTCTCATATCATAGGGTGCCTCCATACTTGAGGCGGCTGGTGGGTGACTACCTCTCTGATAGAGCGGTAGTCTATCCCACCAGAGACGGAAGAGGGGGTCGTCGGCGTATGTCGTGCGGTGTTCCTCAGGGGTCTGTTTTAGGACCCTTGCTTTGGAACATCGGCTACGATTACGTCCTGCGCTGTGCTAATATGTGCGGCGTGGGCGTAATTTGTTACGCCGACGACACCCTCGTATCGGCCCGGGGATCTGATTTCCGGGCCGCCACGTTGTTGGCCACTGCCGGTGTGGCGTCGGTGGTGGCGAGGATTCGGCGGCTGGGTCTGACGGTGGCCTTACATAAATCCGAGGCTATTTGTTTCCATGGTCCTAGGAGAAGGCCGCCGTCGGGCTCCAGTATAGTGGTGGGCGGAACTCCCATCCCTGTCAAGGATACGCTGAAGTATCTCGGCGTGGTCCTTGACAGCAGATGGGACTTCATGGAGCACTTTCGGCGTCTGGCGCCGAAATTGGTGTCCACTACGGGCGCCCTGAGTTGCCTATTACCGAACCTGGGGGGGGGAGACGGGAGTTGCCGCCGCCTGTATTTGGTGGTGGTGCGATCGATGGCTCTCTATGGGGCCCCGATCTGGGCGAGCTCCATGACGAATCGTCATAGGGCTCTGCTTTTCCAGGCGCAGAGGACTATGGCGATTCGGGTGGTGAGAGGATATCGCACTATCGCCCATCAGGTGGCGTGTGCGATTGCCGGGTCCCTTCCGTGGGACCTCGAGGCTGAGGTGCAATCCTCGGTCTTTTGGCGGGTGGCGGAGGATCGGAGTCAGGGCTCCTGCCCCACACCGGACACCGTGGTGCGGTGGCGCGGTGCGGCCCAGGTGGCGGCTCTGGGCAGGTGGCGGCGGCAGTTGGAGGCTGCAGCCAGCGCTGGAGATTCGTCGTCTCGGCGCCGAATATTGGCGGGGATCGGGCCCATTGTAGACAGATGGGCTCGACGGAGGTGGGGGTCGGTGACTTTCCGTCTCACGCAGGTACTCTCGGGGCACGGCTGCTTCGGGAGATACCTGTGTGATGTCACGAGAGGGGAACCGACCCGGGAATGCCACCACTGTGGCTGTTCAGAGGACACTGCTCAGCACACAATGGTGGAGTGCCCAGCGTGGGCAGGGCCGCGAGCGACATTGGTCGCGGCCCTGGGGGATGGCGACCTCTCGCTGTCGACCGTTTTGAGAAAAATGGTCGACAGCGAGAGGGCTTGGGAGGCAATGGTCTCCTTCTGCGAGGACGTCATGTCGCAGAAGGAGGCCGCGGAGCGGGAGAGGGAGCGGGACCCGCTCTCTCTCCGGCTTCGTCGTGGACGCGGCGGGCGCGCCCGGAGGGGTGATACCCTCCGGCGAGCTGCCGCGTCTGAAGGGTCTCGGGCGGCGGGTGCGGGGGCACCTGCCGTCTAACGACGGGACCCTCGGGGCGCTTCACACCAGTGCGGAGGTACGAGGGGCGCTAACGTTGCTCCCCTCTGGGGAGGTCCGCCCTCCACAACATCTTGGTGGGCGGATGCATCCGCTGGCGGGGTCGCGGACGACACGTGTTTACCGTGACCCCGTTCTTCCTGTGGATAAGCGGTGGGTGTGGGTCCTTGTTTAGTGGGTATTCCGCCCGATTGGTTGGTCGGTGGGGGCGGCGAGTCCCACATATCCTCGTCTCTCCCCCCCGGGGGAGCGAGGAATGCGTAAATGCATTTTTGGGACCTTAAAAAAAAAAAAAAAAAAAAAAGGTACACATACTTAGTTTGCTCAGTTATCTTTTAACTTGTGGTTTATTCTTACCTGAAACATATTCGATTGATGAATTTGAAAGTAACATACCAAACACTGCCACACACAGTAGATGCAGGCGACAAAGGATCGCTCAATGTGGAAATCCTATGTATTTTAAGTATGTTTTTACAAAAAAAAGTATTTAAGTATGTTTATCCGTTCTTTAGTATCCATAACACAAGTTATTAGTGATACTTATCTCGGAACTAAAGAATTGGTGTGATTGTAAGAGAATATTTATTTATTTTATATTGGGAAGGCGTACGTTCGGCAGTGGACATCAGTTAATAGATACTATGACATTTTGTTGCCAAATTTGGTGTTTACTTAACAAAAAATGCTTCATTCCATTTGGACTCCGATGGAAACATCATTGTCCGCGCCCTTTCACTACAGGCAGGAGCTTGAGTGGAGAAGAAACGAGCAAGACCCTAGTCAAGTGTAGTATTTAGTAGTTTTAGGGTGCGTTTCCACCAAAGATGTGTAAGGATGCGTTGCGAGGAATGTGTTTGTTTAGAACCAATAGAATCGCTGCGCTGCGCGAAGCTAGGTAAATGTAGCGATTCTATTTGTTCATAAAAACACATTCCTCGCATCCTCGCACATTTCTGGTGGAAACGCACCCTTAACAGCAGTGATTGGGTTCTCTACTTGCGAAATATATGTCATTTTAATTATTATACAAGAAATAATTTTACAACACAAATCTTTTAAGCTCTTTAATATCTGAGTATTTCCCGTAGTGTAATTTCACCAAATAAGCATCAAACTGTATATATACAACTACGACAAACATTAATTCCACGTACTTATATACTAGTTTGAGGGCCTATTTTGCTGAGAATGTTTATTATTGATGTAGGTACTTCAGTGTTTTTATGTACATTCTTTCTAATTACTACGTTTTCCTAGTTTTAAAAGTTCCCGATAAGCGGCAATAGGCTCGCCTCGTATGAGGTAGGACCAACTAGCGTAATATGAATGTATGTATATATATTTAATTTTTTAATTTCTATAGATAATATAAGGAAGAATGTGTTTCTATTTTTTAATGTGATACTCTTGCAGGATTCATTGGAAGACAAAATGTTATTTTTAAGACCTAATTGTACAAAATAAGGAAAAATTTAAGAATTATGATTATAAAGTTGGCGAAATGTGGGCTTATCATATGCATTTATGTATGTATCCCCAACATTGATCTTTAGCTCTAACGAAGCATCATTAGAACGTTTGAAACTCAATAACTCACCATGAACTAAAAGCAGAAACTATTAGAAAGCTTCCGCATAAAATTTTACTTGCAACTCAGGCATCTATCTGTTGTATTTAATTACATATAAGAGCTTTTGAACTCTGACCTATATTTTTGCATTATTTGGTAGCAAATACTATATATGTGATCGATTGCGCATGCGGGCTAAATGTACTGAAAATACCTAGATAAGAGCAGATACAATTTATGGAACCGAAATAAATGCTAAGATCGAAAAACTATTTGCTACTAAGTAACAAAAAGAATTTAAAGAAAAAAAGACTATACACTGCCTACATATTAAAAGAGAAAGGTTATGGCCTAACCGAATGACAGACGATTGGTCAATCATCACCCGCGTCACCGGTAGGTACCGCTTGTTATACAGATATATTTCAGGCGTTTCCAGTGAGTGTGGGTATAACAAAAGATCTGCTTAAGGTAAGGGAAATTTGTGTTGTAGACCAAGACCCGCTTTACCAAAGGCGTGTAAGTAAAAAGTGTAAAAAATGGTTTACACAAAGACGACTACTACTTATAACATTACTTGCTCGTAGTCTACCTTAGTCGACTGCGGAAGTCATCAGGTGACTAAGCGTTCAGAAAATAAATTGGCTGAACACATCAAAAAATACACACCACACCTAGGTACATCAAATTAACAAAAACGAAAACTCATTGTCTTAACATTGTGTAAATAACTCACAATATTAATAAATAATTCTTACAATCTTTAATGTATTTACAGCAGCAAAAAACATTGCTGGCAATTTTTGCACTTTACAGGCGTCCATTGCTTAGTCAATGGAAGAATGATCTCAAGAAACCCTATAAGTGAAAGACTCCGCTCAACTACTTCGGATTGCTACCGATTACCTGAGCGCTAATTGAAATCTAAACACTTTTGGAATGCAAGCCCATTCATTCATTCGAACTTAAAATTAGACCTTCTACTTTAATAACGAAAAAATTGGTAATACTGATAGACTGTTGTTTAACTAAATAAAAAAGCTAAGACATTACAGATATCCTTGAAAAAAATGCAAGTACACATGTTCTTAGCGCCAAGTGATTTTATAGATTTCTATCTATTGAACTCCATAATTTTGTATTCTGATAATATAAAATGAATGCTTCAACAACGATGATTGATTGCTTTCGTTTAGTGGAAAACTCCTATCTCAGACTAGCTTGGCCTGTTCATCAATCATAATATATCGCGTACAAAGTCATAAAACGCACAGACTCATAAAAAGAAAGCGGAGACTCTTAATGAAAACGTCGCACAATTGTGGAAACTCTCGCAAAATGAACTTTTTCTCGAATGTAAAAAAAACAGTAGGGTTTTAATCATTGCTGTGATTAAAAAGTGAGATCGATTCACCGACCTGAATACGTTATTGTGCATTGACACCAATAGTTATGAATAAATAGGAATTGATGAAAATAAAAGTTTCACCATTTTAACAGGAACAACAGTCTTAAATTTTGAAATGGATTTCTCAATACTACTACTCAAGACTACCTTAATCAGTTTCATTATTAATAATAATTATTGGTCCGTAGGGGTGTTTATGCATGAGGACACAGATATAAATTATTTTACTATTCATTTGGTTTACTCAAAAATTATCACACAAATATAATATAGCCTTTCAAAGGCATGCAAGGCTTACATTTTCGAGTTAGATACTAGAACTGTATACTATTAAGAAATAAATAATAATAAATGGCAGTAGAAGTTACAATTTCTTTCTTTTAATATTATTTAGCGGAAATTTTGAACGAGCTTCAAAACGTGCAAGTGCTTTTTCAGAGCTAATATTTTGTTACACTTAATTTATTATACTAGTGATTTATTAAAAGAAAAAATTCAAACCAATATATTACATGTAGTGGAAAAAGGAAGAGTAATTCTATTACTTTTATGTTAAACTTTGTCTATAAAAGAACCAATTCTCACGAGTCAATGCAAAGACCTTAATAAAAACTAAGATAATCTCTCCCAACGGTTATTTGGTCACTTTGCCAATCCCGCACGCGACAGTCGATAATGAAATTTGGGAGTCAATTTAACGCTCAAATAATCTTCAAACACCCAACTTGGCAACTGCATACTAAAGCTGATACTAATTTTGTTTTTATTGAGGTAAAAGATTATACTCATTTCCTAAAAACAATTAAACATTTTAAAGCAGCGGATTAATTTGATTTTCTTCCATAAATAAAAAAATATATACATACATACATTCACGCCTGGTTCCCCGAAAGGGTAGGCCAATATCATGGTTGGACCAACGTAATAGGGGGCGAGCCTCTTGCCACTGACCGGGATCTGTAAGGTTAGCCAGAGCTTCGTCTGTTGATCAGCAGGTGCACCACTTGTAGGTGAGGTTAAGGACTTCTTAGACATTGGTAGTATCCCTACCCAAAATTTATCTGTTGAAAAACATGTAGTGAAACAATTATAGTTTACTTAAAGATGACGTATATACATCTTATTACTTGACGACCGATATGACGTGGTGGCGAGTATACCCGCATTCCAATCCTGAGGTCGTGGGTTCGATTCCCACTCAGGACTAATATTTGTGTGCATAAATATGAATATTTGTTCTGGTCTGGGTGTTTTTCTATGTATAATTAAGTATGTATTTACAAAAAAAAAAGTATTCATATATGTTTATCCGTTATTTAGTATCCATAACACAAGTTCTTAATGATACTTATCTTGGAACTAAATAATTGGTGTAAGTGTGTGAAATATTTATTTTTTATTTTATTTTCAATATTTTATTGCTCAGATTTAGTTCCTCTACGACAAATACAATATGTACCTTTGGCGTATTCATGGTAATAACAATAACTAAAACAGGTAATACGTGTCGAATAATAAAGTAAAGGATATCGCTTAATCAGTCTAGTTATTTCTTTAGAGAAAACAAAAACTTATATGGATCACTGTAACAACAAACAGTAAATTCGAAAGTTGGTATTGGAAAAGGCAGTGATGTATCGCTCCGAGTGACATTCAAACGATCCTTCTTGTTTGTAATTGTCAGTCTTTCAGGGTCTTTTTTCGGAGCTACACATACCAATAAAATAAAAATGAGGCAAGATTTTGTTAAGCATTATTTTCACTTTATAGATAATATAAAGCTCAAAGTCGCTCAGCGTGCAATGGAGAGAGCTATGCTCGGAGTGTCCCTACGTGATAGAATCAGAAATGAGGAAATCCGTAGGAGAACCAGAGTGACCGACATAGCGAAGCGCGTTTGCAGGCTGAAGTGGCACATAGCTCGAAGAACCGACAACCGATGGGGCGTTAAGGTTCTTGAATGGCGACCACGAATCAGCAAACGTAGTAGAGGGCGGCCCCCAACGCGATGGACCGATGATCTGGTCAGGGCGGCGGGGAGCCGGTGGATGCAGGCGGCAAAGAAACGATCTACGTGGAAAGCAATTTCAGATGGCTGAAATGATGATGATGATGATAATATAATATAGCCGCGCCCAGTAGACTGACTGTCTGCATAGACTGCAACAGAGAAGTTCTCGAGTTTAAGCCCTGGTCGCGCACAGATGACTTTTTGAAATTATGTGTGTATTTAACGCCCTGCCTCGGAAAGCAGGTAAAGACGTTGGTCCTGGCTCTCATGAACATATATGGCAGTCGTCACTAAAAAGTCAATGCCTTTTAATATTCTAATAGCTGGGCTAACTATAGACTGATCTTGCGGCGTTCAAACGACAGTTGCTCCGTGTTATAACTGAAATGAAGTCAAATCTGGTTATATCAGTAAGCAGATATTTTTGGATTATTGAACAAATCTTTCACGTCAATATTCGATGTTTCCTCATCTTGCTGACGTGAAAGATTTGTTTTAGTAACGACTAACCCAAAAAAGTTACTAAGTGTTCAACACGAAGCTAAAAAACAGAGTGTGTCGATTTTTGTGATTACCAGTGTAGTTAAGAGATTTATTACATATAAAATAATAATAATAAATATTCTCTTACACTCACACCAATTATTTAGTTCTAAGATAAGTATCACTAAGGACTTGTGTTATGGGTACTAAAAAACGGATAAACATATTTAAATACTTTTTTTAAATACATATTTAATATACATAGGAAAATACCCAGAACAGAAAAAATATTCATGTTCATGCACACAAAGATTTGCCCTGTGTGGGAATCGAACCCACAACCTCTGAAGTGAAATGCAGGTATACTAACCTCCACGCCATATTAGTCGTCATATGTTTATTATCTCCTCACAATTAATTCCTTAAACTTACTTATTTATAGAAAATGGTTAAGAAATACATTAAATCGAAAGTACAAGAAATAAAAGCTTTTAGAAAGACATATTGTGGCATTCAAAATGACGTACAGCCTAATAAAAATTCAAAAACCAAAATTAGCGCTGTGAATAGGTTTCATATCAGCTTAGATTGCGCGCTGATCGCTCCTTTGGGAGCAGTTGTCATTTCTGTAAATCGGCATTATATAACTGTAACGGACGAGATTACACTGGATCATAATAGTACGTTAGATCGCTATCGTGTTCCATTTGAAGTAACACAAGCTCCAAGTCTCTGTTGAATCGTTCAAATCATTATTTTATACGATCAAATAGAAATTAAAAAGTAAAGCAAAGTATTTTAAAAGTTTAGTTATTTCTTTTGTATTATTTTATTAATTGTTATTATTGTTGTTTTAGCTTATTTAAAATGTAATTTGGTTGGAATTTTAATTGTTTTATTTTATATTGCATAAAATGTATGTAAATTAACTGTATTTTATTTATGATTTTCATTTCTTGTTTTCTTTTCTGTGCATGGGTATAATTTACCTGAATAAAGAACTTATTATTAACACTCTTTCGCTTCCGATTTGCAGTGCTTGGGACTGAAACTTTTTACTTTCAGTAATCCTTTCTTTCAGGTGCTTATCTGTTTATGAAACAAATCCATTAAAGACTACGAGGTATATTTTGCAATAAAGTTTTATTTTTATTTATTTTCTGGCAGTGCTAACTCAAAGTTTACTGTTAAGAACTTAAGTAGTATATGCGACCCTTCGTGTAGATCAAAAAATTCTAACAATAGGATGCCATCTGACTCTGCAAATTTAGACTGGGTTTGCGATTTGAAGCACTTAAATCATTCTTACCTTGGTTTGTTAGACGATGCGCAGCAATCATTTAATCATCATCAAGAAGCATATAAGCATTATCTCAGCTCATTAACGTCCCACTACTATAAGCCTTTTTTTATTAATTTTTTTCGGATGAAAAATCATCTAATGACCTTCTCCCGCTGTGGGTGGAGCGGGAGGGTGTGTCAGATTTTTACTGACTAAAAACCATCCATGTTCCTTCCCGTGCCTGCTACGTCCAGAGGCCGCGGTAACCCTTTCGGACAGTCCCGCAGCCCTGGCAGGCACTACTAAAGGCCTGCGTTTCCAGTAGAAATGTGTAAGAGTTCCACTAGAGTTCTTATCAATAATCGCTGCGCTGAGCGAAGCTAGGTAAATAAAGCGATTCTATTGGTTGTTAATAAACACATCCCTCGTAACGCATCCTCTGGTGGAAACGCAGCCTTTACTGGGACGTCTATGAACTGAGATGATGATAATAACGATGGTGATAATGACGATGGTGATAATGACGATGATGATAATGACGATGATGGTAATGACGATGATGATAATGACGATGATGATAATGACGATGATGATAATGACGATGATGATAATGCCGATGATGATAATGACGATGATTATAATGACGATGATGATATTGACGATGATGATGATGATAATATTCATCGGCTGAATAAAAATATATCCTAGACCAAGAGACAGTAGCATTTAAACGCAGCTCCAGGAAACGGTTAAAATAACTTAATTATTATTTTCTGTCTACGTATAAATTCTGTACTACCCATTAAGGGGAACGGCAATCCCATTAACATCTTTTCCCTTAGAAACCCTCCATTATTTGTCTGGCAATAAAAATGTCTGTCTCCCTTTCCTTTTATTGCATTCTAAAGGTCAAAGTTTTATATTGCAACTTTTTTTAATGGTATGTATGTATGGTTTGGGGAAGTTATGTACTGAAATGTCAATATCCGTCCATCATCAGAGTGTTCCAAGAGGAAGGTTTATATTTAGGTAACTACATAGAACAGTGTTTCATTTTCAAAACAAGTGTAAATTTTAGTTTTTATGAGTAAAGAAAGTAGATCTTTGGATATAACTTTTTCGGCAACGTATACAAGCGTAGGAAAATGGCATATACTTGACTATGACATCCTTAACTATGACTGAACTTTATGACGATATAGCTGCATGTATGAAAACAACTTGATTAATCATATTACTTGACACTAGCAAATAATCTGAACGAGTGAGTCCATATGTAGGAAATGAAAGTGACGTAATCATATATAACCTAGAAACGTGATTAGCTATAAATGGTCTTTGGCAACATGCAAAAAATTCACTGAAGTTGATAACCAATTTTACGTCTTCATATGTGGTAGTAGTCGTCGTGTCGTAGCTAGTTTTGTGTGAATCGGAACGTTTTTCAATTCGGCACTTAAGCCCACTTGCTTAAATGTCACCGTAGCCTAAGGGTGCTATAAGTTAGAGTAGAAGATCCATTGAGTCTTTTTTATATGAGCCTTACATATAAAATCTCTTGGCATTCTAGGTCAGATAAGAAAGCTAAGGAAAATTTCTACCGATTAAATATGACGCGATAGTGCGTGGGTGGCGATTCTGTGGGCGCCTTCGAGACTGCACAACAGACTAATTCTACTAAACTAAAATATTATAGCGTTAAGGTCCAATATCGCCAAACCAGTAATCGTAGTAGAGGACGACCTTTCACCTGATGGACCCATGATTTGATCCAGGTGTCGGAAAACCAGTTGCAGTCGGCACAAGATTCACTACGAGGAAAACTATTGAGAGTCATATAGCACTGGACAGCACTGGACTTCATATGATGATGATTATAAAGCCGAAGAGTTTCTTTGCTTTGTTAAACAGCACGTTCGTTCAGGAACTACTGTTTAGAAATGAAAAATAAACTAGTGGGCTTTTGGTTTAACTATTACGCTCTATATGTTCTGTTACCTATGTATGTTAAGTATGTATTTATAAAAAAATATATGTAAATATGTTTATGCGTTATTTAGTATCCATAACACAAGTTCTGAAAGATATTTATCTCGAAACTGAATAATTGTTGTAATTGTTAGAAATGATTTATCTTTTTATGACCAATAGGACGGTAACAATTTTTTTTTATTTTCTTTTCTTATAATTTCTGTAAGAATGAAAGTAGTTCAGTTGTAGCTGGTTTCAAATTTTAACTAACAGCATCTATCATATAATCCCATATCCTATAGTTGACAGTTGGGTTGACGTTGGAACTGTTTAAATTAGTGGAATTAGGCTCCTGTCCCCTATCACATGTTCCGGATACATAAATAATGGCATGAAGGGAAGGAAACGTTTAATAAAACTCTTATCTTTCTGTTGTTTTATTTACTATCTCTTGTTGCGGTTTTACTACCAAATTTATGAGATAAATTATTCTAGCGTTTTATGTGGTATTTTCTTAAGAAGCTTTGCATTAAGTAATTTGACTTGAATCTGAGACCATGGATTTTATATCATCATCAGGCTATCTTCATCCACTCTCCAATGGCCCGCCTCTGTCGTCGATCTTTAGCTCATCGCATCCAATCTCACAGGCAATGTATATACTTGTCTTCTATATAATCTGCCGCTCTGTGTGTATGTGGTCTATGGTTTTATCCTACTCGTATCCCGGCCTGCTCCGGGGCGTACGTTCTGGCAGATCTTCGATAAAATAGATAAATAAATAGGGAATAAGAGCTGCTCTGGGATCCGGAGAAGTTTGGAGGCTTACGACATGTAATAACGGCTATAGTAATCCTGAATCTCAGCAATCTCTCTCTGTTTTCTTGCTGTTTAGGCATAAAGCAAACGTCTCTACAGTTTTTGCAAGACAAATCTCAACCATGAAGACTAAGGACTCGAACAACACTTCCCCGAGTAAATTACAGCAATAAAAGATCGTCTTGTTTAATATTTTCTTACTCAACACTAAGGTAACGATATTTTCTCAAGTACTTATGTTTTTATCTAAGACCTGCGGCGTTTGTTACGCTTGAAAATAAAACAGAATAGCCGTACTATAAATATTCATCTACGTGCTCGTTTCATAGTGCACTCTCACACTCTTAGCCTTTTTAACTCCACTATTAGTGTAAATAAATAAGTATCATTTCTAGTTTCCTACTAAGTAGAACTTATACTAGGCAACTAGATATATTCTGTATACTATGTTCACAAATCAGAAGGGTCAAAATGCAACGCAGGCACACCTACCTATGGGCCCTATATAAAGATAGGATAACACATTATGCAGTTCACAATGCCTGTAAGCATGGAGAAAGTAGTAAATAAATAAATCCTATTTTATTTCTGGCAATCACACCAATTATTTATTTTCAATATAAGTATCATTATGAACTTTAATATACCTACATAGGAATACACCCAGACCAGACAAATATTCATGTTCATGCATATAAAGATTTGTCCTGTGTGGGAATCGAACTCACGACCTCAGGAGCTGAGTGCGGGGATACTCGCCACCACGCCATATCGGTCGTCAAAAAAGTGTTGTAATATTTACCAAAATAACCAGAAACTTCTTTAGTACTAATCGTAATCACTTCAAGAAATATGGCGTAGATTATTATATTATTCGTTTTTACCTCTGATGTTATAAAACGCAGGCTAGGTATTAAAATAAAATATTTAGCTAAAATAATATAATATCGCTTGTATTAACTAACTATGGCGAATGTTCTGAGGAGGGTTTCGATCTCATCCCGCCCTCTCCCGCACAACACAAGCACGTCTTAGAAACCATCCTCATACTGTGCAGACTATCAGCACTCGAACCAAGAAATTTGGGAAGTTGTGTCTGAGCAAGATCACTAAGCTCTGAAATTAGCTGCCGGCTCATGTGTTTCCTATTTCCTATGATCCCGGATCTTTTAAGCGGGGCGTGAAACGGCATTTTAGCAGGCCGTCATGAGTGGATGTGCTTTGTATCGTGCTTATTTCATGGTATGAAGCGCTTCAATTGTTTTTTTGACTGCATCGACTGCTTACAATCAGAATGTAGTCATAATGACGTGACATTATGATTTAATAAAAAAATCTCTGGTGTTGCAAGCGTTCAAAGGCACGGTACCATTTTCTATCAGGCAGCCGTAAGCAAACATAAAAAAAACAAATAACATAATACTTTAATAACATATATTGTTATACATCTAATATCTTAAATTTATAGTAAGAGCTACCAGCCTTGTATTACTTGTGTTACCTTGCATTAATGATAAAAATATTTTATTTCGTCGTAAAATAACCTAGCTCTATGATTATTTGATTTAAATAACGCTCATGATAGCCGGTAGAATAATTCGAGCGCTTGCTCTGGAAGTTCAAATCTTATCTTCAGGTCTGAATGGCGAGTTTTATTTGTGTCCGTCATTATTGTTAACAGGCTGAGCACGGAGAATTCGCTGCGGAACAAAATTAGCGCGAATTTAAACAAGATTCAATTCAATTCAATTCAATGTTTATTGCACTCCATAATGTTTTACATAAGGTCTTACATCTACACAAATTACAATTATGGACCCTGTTGGGCACGGCAAACTTAGGAGAGAGGAAGCATACTAGGTCCTTTTTTACAATTTTACATAAAAATTAAATAGTTCACAACATCAATGTCCTAAATCAAAATATAGTTTATTTATTATTTTATTAATTAATAATTATTGTGCATATATAATTTAAATGTCCCTATATACCTATATTATTACATTATTGTTTAAAAATTTTCATGTTATATTTAATTAAATTTATTTTAACTTTAACTTATACCTATATTTTTATGTCCTTATCATTGATATAGTCCTTTATGTCGTAGTAGGCCTTATTTACTAATATTTCTTTGATTTTCTTTACAAATGTAGCGTTACAAGTTTCTGTTTTTATTAATTCAGGGAGTTTATTATAAATTTTTATTGACATAACATATGGACTATTGGAGTGTAGAGTCCTTTTTTCCAGATTGAATAACATTGCGAAGCCTGGCTGTAAGCCTATCGGCACAGACTATTACAATAACTTACATAAAAAGCTTTACATGATACTAATATATATATCATTTTCATTCTTCTTGCACAGGGATCTTAGTAAGATCTTAGGAGCCCCAGCCAACCTCACCTGCAAGTGGTGCACCTGCCGATCAACGGACGAGGCTCTGGCGAATATACAAGTTCCCGATAAGCGGCAGTAGGCTCGCCACTATTACATGGTACCAGCAATTTATTTGGCGAAATGTAGGCATGTTATAAGCATCTGCCTACCCCTTTGGGGAAATAGGCCTGACTATATGTTCATATTTTTAAATCCTTAGTAGTAACCTCGTATAACCTTTTACGTAAGAATATTTTCTATGAATATATTCTATGAATAGAACCCTAATTCATTGATCAAGCTCATGACTTGCTCTAGAAGTTCAAATCTCATTTTCATGTCTGAAAGGTGAGTTTTGTATGTGTCCATTATTACAGTTAACAGGCTGAGCACGGATAATATGCTGCAGTGAAAATTCGCACGTCTATAAACTAGTTTGAATAACAATCACCCGTTGCAAAGCCTGGCTGTAAGCCTATCGACATAATGGTTTGCTGTGTTTCGGAAATATAAAATATGACAAAGATAAAATACAAACTAGTAGTGTAGTTTTCATTTAGGAGCATAAGGTCAAAAGCGGGTATATGGGGATCCTACGCAGACCTAAGGAGCCCAAGCCAACCTCACCTGCAAGTGGTGCACCTGTCGATCAACGGACGAGGCTCTGTCGAACATAACAGTGCCCGGTAAGCGGCAATAGGCTCGCCACCTATTACGTAGGACCAACTCTGTAATTGGCGAAGTGTGGGCGTATGATATGCCTCTGCCTACCCCTTCGGGGAAACAGGCGTGAATGTATGTATGCGAAAAATGACAAAAGATCGCAAATTGTAAAAAAGAGTATTAGTATTAAAAGCGCATTCTCGCCAATGCTATTTAAATAAATGTCTCTAAATGATAAAATAAAAAACCCAACCCAGCATTTGACATTTTGCGCTATTGACTATGTGCGCCTCAGTCGACTTTTTTCACCTAAATTACCGGTACCTGTGTTACTGAAAGAAGTCCGATATTTCTAGAATGTCATAATTGGCATACCAGCAGCTACAATTCCTTACATTGTAATTGTAACCAGTGCCGTAACAAGCCTTTTATGCACCAGGTGCGAGCTTTCAAAACTGCGCCCTTGAAAAATGCTCTGCCCAGGCTCTGAAAATACAGGCCAGGTACAGTAGGGCGCGTCTACACCTTGTTCGCAATAAACAAAATGTAGCTACTAGCTATCATGCATGAGATAAAACTAGATACTAGTCTGGTCATTTCTGCGCCCTGTGCCTGGGCGCTGCTGGCACCGCCCTTGTTACGGCACTGATTGTAACGTATGTAATGCATATCCTAGCATTATCCCGGTGCCCCACACTAAAGCCCAGGGCCCAGGGTCTGCTCTCTCCCGTGTGGAGTTGCCAGACTTCCATCGGGCGCGTCCCCAAGGTGGCGGATAGGGGAACGCCACTCAGATATGAGTGGTACCGGCTTGTTCGGCGCGGACCAAAACTGGTGGGTCCAGGGCGCACCCCCGGTTGCGTTTCGCTTTGTTCGTTTCGCAATCGGAAAGCGGCCTACAAAGGGTGAGGGCTGTACCTTACGGTCGAAGGGTTTCGGCTGCTCCCAGCACGCCTCAGCTCATCTGAGGTGGCAGGGGATGCAGCCTTTTCCCAGTGGTGGCGAGGCGTTTCTAGCGCCTCTTGTTTCGCCCTTTCGAGGGCAGTGGCCGCTTTCAGGCGGCGGTGGGTGGCAGACCTGCAAGGTCTGCGGCGCGGCGGGTCCGGCAGTCACATTGCTGTGACTGTTGGGTGGGTCTCTTGACTCCCCGTCGGGCGATCCGTAACCCGCAGTCTGCGGAACGGAGGTGCTGCTCATTGAGAGTGGTGCCGCGTGGAAGAACACCACTATAATAAATTACCCCAATCCCAAGGTGAGCGGATCGTGCCGAAGGGATGCATGGCTGGAGGGAGTCCAGTCGCTAGCGTGCAGGGGAGCTCACCCCTGAAAAAAGAGATGGAGAGGAATCATTATGATACAAAGTAGTTTGATAAAGATTCTCCGGGCAGGTCCCCGAAAGGGGGAATCCTGCACACCCGCCTCGGCGGGTGTCTGCCCCGTGTATACGGAGGGGGCACAAGCTGCTTCGGGGGTCAGCAGGCTGCTGGCTCCCGCCACAACGACCACTGCTTTTGTAAACATGGATGCCGATTTTGCCGAGCGATTAGAGGTTTTGCGCCTGAGGGGCGGTGGAGGACCGAGGACGAGAGGTGAACGTAGCAAGTTTGTCTCGTCGCCGGCGCCGGAGGAGGTTCTTTCCGACAGCTCTGCGGGAAATATGGACACCGTAGGCCCCGCAGAATCGTTGGAGATATCGGAGGTGGAAGAGAGCAGCTCTTCTGCGCTTCAGCCCCGCTGCCTTCGCCAGAAGAGAAAGAGGCCCTCCGGAGCGAGCTCATCCAGTGAGGCCGAGCTGGCTACGGAGGAGCCTCCAGCAACCAGGGCGACAACGAAGCGCGGCCGCGCCCGTGGCCGCGGTTGTTCCCAAGGCCTATCGGCCGGTCTCGGCGAGGCCAGAAGGGCGCTGAGTGCTGGCCGGGCGCTGGCCTGCACTCGGCCTCTCCTCTTTTCGGAGGATGACATGCTGCGGCAGGAGTTGGAGCGCCTCAGAGCAAGCGACAAGGCTCTGAGGCAGGAGAACGCCCGCCTTCTCTCGCAGCATGCAGAATTGTTGAGGGAGGTCTCTTCTCTCCGCGAGGAGGTGCGGAGAGTGGAGAGGCCTGCGCCTGTCGACCTGGCGCAGGTCATGAGAGTCCTGGACGCGCGCATAGAGGGCCTCGAGGTGTCTGGCCGCCTTCTGCCCGGGAAATCGTTCCGTCCCCCGTTGCGAGCCGACCGGGCGGCCCTTTCGCCTCAGCCGGGCCCTTCGTCGGCTCCTGCTATGGCCGCAACGCAGCTTCCTCCTCCTCCTACCAATAAGGGGAAGGGAAAGGGGAAGGGAAAGGGGGGGAAGCAGCCGGTGCCATTTTCGGCGTCTGCACCTGTTGCCCCTTCCTCCCCTGAAGTTCGCCCTGTCGTCCCGGCTCCCATTGCCACCTCGTCCCAGTCGGGTGGCCAGGGGCGGGAATCGTGGACTACGGTCGTCTCGCGCCGCCCCAAAGGGAGAGTGGCGGCGCAGGCAAAAGTGTCGCGGAGCGCTGCTCCTGCCAGGCCAGCACCACAATCCGGCCGATCGGCAGCCCCCGCCAAGAAGAAGGCACTGCGCCCGCCATCATCAGCAGCGGTCGTAATGACGCTGCTGCCAGGCGCAGTGGAGCGGGGCCGTACCTACGAGACGGTGATCGCTGAGGCCAAGGCGAAAATACGCCTTGCCGATCTCGGCATTGCCTCAGTGCGGTTCCGCAAGGCGGCTACGGGGGCCCGGGTTCTGGAGTTGGCAGGGGAGGCCCGGGAAGACAAGGCCGATAGGCTCGCAGAGCGCCTCCGCGCTATTTACGAGCCGGAGGAGGTCAGGGTCTCCAGACCGGTGATGCGGGCAGATGTCCGCGTCTCGGGTCTGGATGACTCTGTCTCTAGAGAGGAAGTAGTGTCGGCAGTGGCAGCGGTGGGCGGCTGCGCCCCCGACCTCATCAAGCCGGGTGAAATCGGGAGGGCTACCTCTGCGGGGCTGGGGGCCATTGTGGTCTCCTGCCCCGTGGCGGTGGCGAAGAAAGTCGCCAGCGGGCGGCTGTTAGTGGGCTGGGTGTCGGCCGGGACGAGCCTTTTAGAGCCTCGCCCCAGTCGGTGCTATCAGTGTTTTGCACTGGGCCACCTGGGGGCCCAGTGCAAGTCGTCTGTCGATCGCAGTGAAAATTGTTTCCGCTGCGCTCGACCAGGGCACCGAGCCCGTGATTGCTCGGCCCCCCCCCACTGCCCCCTCTGTGAGGCTGTTGGGAGGGTGGCCGACCATCGCCCTGGGGGTAAGGCTTGCGCCCGGTCCCCCAAGGCAAAAAAGAAGGGCCCTAGCAGAGGCGTTACTGCACAGGGCCCTACCGTCGCTGCCGATCGGCCGGAGGAGGTTGATATGGAGACTCATTAATTAATGGCTCTCCAGCTCAGCTTCCTACAGGCGAACCTTAACCACTGCGCCGCGGCCCAAGACCTCGTTCTTCAGGCCATGGCGGAGTGGCAAGTCGATCTCGCGGTGGCCGCTGAACCCTACCGCGTCCCGATCCGTTCAGATTGGGTCTGCGACGCGGACGGCTCAGTGGCCATAATCCAGCGTGCAGCGGCGGGCACCCCCCCTCTCGTCCTCGTCGGGAGAGGGAGTGGGTTTGTAGCTGCTCGGGTCGGCGCGGTGGTGGTTGTGGGAGTGTATTTCTCCCCCAATCGCCCCCTCGTCGACTTTGAGCAGTTTTTAGTTAGGCTGGGCGCAATAGTCCAGGGCCCTTCTCATCCCGTCATTGTCGTGGGGGATCCGAACGCCAAATCCTCGGCGTGGGGCTCCCGGACGACTGACGGTAGGGGGACAGCCCTGGAGGAATGGGTGACAGAGTGTGGGCTGTCTATCCTCAATCGCGGTTCGGTGAACACGTGCGTGCGTCACAACGGGGGGTCTGTCATCGACGTCTCGTTTGCGACGCCCTCTCTCGCGCATCGTGTTCACGATTGGAGGGTGCTGGAGGATGTGGAGACATTGTCTGATCACCGTTACATCAGATTCAGTGTCTCCGCATCGGTGCCAGCGCTCTACGGAGATGGGGGGGAGCCGCGATTGGACGGCCCACGATGGGCGATCAAGCGCCTCGACAGGTCTTTGCTGCGGGAGGCAGCCCTGGTCGAGGCGTGGCCACGGGAGCCACCGCTGGTGGACGTGGAGGGGGAGGCTGTGAGGGTGTGCGAGGCCATGACGCGAATTTGCAACGTGGCCATGCCCCGTGTTCGCGCCCCCCCTCGCAGAACTCAGGTCTATTGGTGGTCGCCGGAGATCGCCCAGCTCCGCCGAACCTGTGCGGTGGAGCGGCGTCGCTACCAGAGGTGTCGCGGAAGGAGAATCCGCGACGAAGCCGAGGTGGACCGGCTCTACGCCGCCTATAGAGAGGCGGTGAGGGCCCTTCGCGGGGCCATCAGCCGGTCCAAAGCCGCAGCGTGGGACGAGCTGCTGGAGGCCGTTGAGGCGGATCCATGGGGCAGGCCGTACAAGATAGTACGGCAAAAGCTCCGAGCGTGGACCCCTCCCGTCTCCAGCAGCCTCGAACCGGCGGTACTCGGTAGGGTGGTTGAGGCACTGTTCCCAGACAGGGGAACCGACTTTGTGCCTCCCGCCATGGCGGCGCCACACGTCACCCATGGTGACTCGGGCACTGAGGATGTGCCCGAGCTCACCCAGGAGGAGGTAGAAAGGGCCGTGCTACGCCTGAGGGGCAAGAGCACGGCCCCAGGTCCCGACGGCATTCCGACGAGGGCGTGGGACCTGGTGTTGAGCGGGGAGGAAGCGCCTTTTCTGCCCCGCGTGACCTCCCTCTTTGCTAGGTGTCTGCGGGATGGGGTTTTTCCGCGGCGCTGGAAGGAGGGCCGCTTGGTACTCCTTCCCAAAGAGGGACGTCCGGCCGATGACCCTTCTGGTTATCGGCCCATCGTGCTGCTCGACGAGGCAGGTAAGCTCCTGGAGCGTGTCATCGCCAACCGCCTCGTCGAGCACCTAGAGGAGGTCGGACCGGATTTGTCCGACCTCCAGTTCGGGTTCCGCCGCGGCCGATCGACGATTGACGCGATCAGCCGCTTGCGGGACCTGTCTGAGAGGGCGGTTTCCCGGGGTGGGGTGTTGATTGCGGTGTCGCTCGATATCGCAAACGCCTTCAACACCCTGCCCTGGCCAACGATAATGGAGGCGCTCCGATTCCACGGGGTGCCTCCATATCTGCGGAGATTGTTGGGGAGCTACCTGTCGGAGAGGGCGGTAGTCTTCCCAACGATGGGCGGAGGAGGCTGTCGTCGGCGTATGGTGTGCGGTGTTCCACAGGGGTCTGTCCTGGGACCACTCCTGTGGAACATCGGATATGATTACGTTCTGCGCTGTGTGAACCTGCACGGCGTGGACGTGGTCTGTTACGCCGACGACACTCTCGTAACATCCCGGGGTTCTGACCTCCGGGATGCGAGAGTTTTGGCCACCGCCGGCGTCGCGACGGTGGTCCAGAGGATACGGCGGCTGGGGCTCGAGGTGGCACTGCACAAATCCGGGGCTATCGTTTTTCATGGTCCCCGGAGGCGGCCGCCTTCAGGCTCCAGCATTGTGATTGGAGGAACTCCCATCCCTGTCGGGAACACGCTGAAGTATCTCGGCGTCCTTCTCGACAGCAGATGGGACTTCGAAGCACACCTTCGGCACCTAGGACCAAGGTTGGTGAGCACGGCGGGAGCTCTAACTCGCCTGCTCCCCAATCTCGGGGGGGGTGGCGGCACTTGCCGTCGCCTTTACATGGGAGTGGTGCGGTCCAAAGCCTTGTACGGGGCCCCAATTTGGGCGAGCTCCGTATCGGGTCGCCATCGACGGATCCTGCGGCGGCCGCAGAGGGTCATGGCGACCCGTGTCGCTAGGGGGTATCGCACCATCTCCCATGAGGTGGCATGCGCGCTCGCCGGTTCTCTTCCCTGGGACCTCGACGCTGAGGTTCTCTCGGCGGTGTTCTGGCGTGGCGCGCAATCCCGGAGCCAGGGTCTCCGCCCTGCACCGGACACTGTGGTGCGGTGGCGTAGAGACGCTCAGACGCAGGCTCTGGGCACATGGCGGCGGCAGCTCTTGAGGAGTGCCGAGGGTGCTGAAGGTTCGAGGCGCCGTATCCTCGAGGCGGTTGGGCCCATCTTGGAGGGATGGGTCGGCCGTCGGTGGGGGTCGATGTCCTTCCGGCTCACGCAGGTACTTTCCGGGCACGGGTGCTTTGGGAAGTATCTGTGTGACGTCGCCGGGGGGGAGTCGACCCGGTGTTGCCACCACTGTGACTGCGCGGAAGACACCGCGCAGCACACTTTGGTGGCGTGCCCTGCGTGGGCGGGGCCGCGGTCGACGTTAGCCGCGGCCCTGGGTGGAGTGGCTCTCTCGCTGCCGACCATCATGCAAAAGATGGTCGACAGCGAGACGGCGTGGGAGGCGATGGCCTCCTTCTGCGAAGTGGTGATGTCGCAGAAGGAGGCCGCGGAGCGGGAGAGGGAGCGGGATCCGCTCTCTCTCCGGCTACGCCGTTGGCGCAGCGGGCGGGCCAGGAGGGCCCGTCCGGCAGCGCCCGGGGGGTCTTAGGCGGCGGGGGCAGGGGGCCCCTTCCGTCTCGCCATAGACCTCCCCGAAGTCGGCCAGTTACGCCATGGCCGCACATAGAGGTAGGGGGGGCGCTGCACATTGCGCCTTCCTGAGGAGGTCTCCCCGGTTCTGATCCGGGGGACGTTGGCCGCGGGCGGGGTACCAGAAGCTACAAACCCGGGCACTGGTGCCTCGCCCCTTTTCAACAGCGGTGGGCGTCGTCTGAAGTTTTTTAGTGGGTAGGACTGCGGTGGTCGCGTCTGCTGCAGTGAGCCCCACACCCCCTCCCGGTCTTCCCCTTTTGGCCGGGAGACAGTGCGTAAGCAGCATTTTTTAACAGACGATAATAAAAAAAAAAAAAAAAAAAAAAGGGTCTGCTCTCTGGTCTAACCAGATTTGGCTGAACTTCAGTTATTACATAGAGCGACTGCCATCTCAACAACCCAACAGGAAACGTCATGGTTAAACCAGGTTGTCGGAATATTAGAAGGTACTGATTTCCTAGTAACGACTGCCATAGATGTTCGTGACAGCCGGGTCCAATGGCTTAACGTGCTTTCCGAGGCACAGAGCAAGAGATAAACCCATGTGATTGAATAGCTAAATAAATAAAAGTTTAGTTGGTACTGTTGTATCCGAGAAAATTAAAGAGTGTCAAAATGTAAAATATTATATGAAAAAAATACCATCATAGCTGCTGTTTCTCTTGTTTATAAACAAGGAAATTAAAAACATGGGTGCTAAAAGACTTGTCTTTAATGATTGCATAACAGATATCTACCTATATTATGTTAAATTTTTCAATACCTTTAAATTAATTGGACTGCACATAAACAAAAAAGTTGAAATTAAGGCTGCAAAAACCCTAAGAAATATTTAAACCTGTATGTTTTCTTTGCAATAATACATTTAAATTAATTAGACTGCATAATAAACCTTGCAAAGAGCAAAGAAATTGCAGTTATTTCAAATTATCCCATTGAAAAGTCCCGTTTATATCTAAACTCTTAAAGTATCCCATTTGGGGTAAAAAAAACCTTGCTACAACTATTTAAAAGGATACTTCATGGCGGGAAAGTAAAGCGTCATGTCTGCTCTTCTCTCAAGAAGTTCATGTGAGATCTCAGTATAGTGCTACATCTTTACTGAGGACTCAAGGGGTTTAGGGGTAGGGCATCTCATTTACCATTTATCATCTTTATTACCACTCATTCTTATTTACTATACTTTATATGTTATTAATATATCCCTTATTTGACACTGGCTAAATGTGCTAAATGCACGAAGCCATTATTAAAAAAAAACTTTTTAAAAGACACAGAAATAGTTGCAGCAAAGTTCACTTAAAATTTACTCTCGCATAAAGTTTCCACTATACACTTACCGTTGAGTCACAATGAAACCGTATGTGAAATGCATATATTTCGCCCAATAGCAACCACTTAATGTTATCTGTGAGTAATTAATCTGCGTTTAGTTGAAGTTCCAGCGCTATTAATGGTGTGTGGTTAAATCAGACCACAGTCCATGTAGAACAGAGAGGAAATTTGGAAACAAATATTCAAAGTTACTTTTACTTGTATAAATACCTTGGAACCAAACAAAGACTAGACATGACAAGGCATTGTGTCTCTTTAAGCAGTAAGTTGAGCTGAAAAATTTGTGAGTAGAATATTGTGATTCGTTCGTATGCTACACAGAAATGAAATTTTCTTAAGAAAACAGACGTTTGTTTGTCGTGCTGACGGAATAGTAATTACGTTAAATAATGCTTTTAAAGAATTACAATCTTAAATAATATTAATATTTTACTTGATTGTGTCACCTGATTATTTCAAACATATTTTTTGGATTAGATAGGCATGCAGTATCTATGTCTTAATCTAATAGAAACATAAAATAAAACATTACAATTCCGTCATATAGTAGGTATTCAGTAGTGTTTTCGTAGATTACTGTACTTAGGTATAGGTATTTGAAGCCTGCAATCTGGATCATTTCATACGAAGTGGACTATCTGTTTTCAACCACCTGTGTACAGGAGCTAGTATAGAGTTATCTAGCCGACTTACAGCGGACTCGGCGCTTTTCAATATAGATCCATCTGTTTTCATTAATAAGATAAAGCTGATCTTCTTGTACAAGTCAATAGTTTGTTTCCATAATATCATTAGAAGATACAAACGGTTGACAGCGTCATAGTTTTATATATTTCGTCGAACTATTAATAAAACAGGCACATCATAATAGGCCTGGATGTTTTAAAAAGAGTCGCTTTTTATGGATAATTTTTTGATATATACAGTTAAAAAAAAAATTATTTACTTACAGTACTAAATATATTTAGTACCTTATATGTTACTTTTAACCTGAAATACTAGTTGATTAGCCGCGACATTATTAAGCATATGACGATCTGATTTTCGTCTTCGTGTTTTAATTGTGGACATAAATTTAAAAAGGCCAAAACCCTTTTATTATGATATCAATTAACATTGTAAACTGATATAGTGGCGGCGCAATACAAGCGCAGAATAAAATGTACAAATTAATGGAATCCTGAATCGCGCAAACAGAATTCCTCCGTCTTGTCGCTATACATACTGTTGTGAATATATCATTGCTTGGACCGCGGCACTCGGGACATCGATCCCCCCGGTGGGAGGTCATCCCTTTGGTAGGGGGTAAGTCCCGCTTCTTACAGTGGTGATCCTTATGGAACATCACAGTCTTCACCTCTTCGCTTCGGTTATCGTTCCCTCGCCTCTCATCGTGTACTTATGTTGTACTATAAATATAGTACGGGGGACCGTAAGAGACGCTTACTCAAGCCTTTACATATATAAGTATATGACATAGGTTACATATACGATTTCCGTGTCCAGTCCAGTACACAAGACTGCAGCACTAACTTTTTTTTAATTAGTTTTGTTGTTGGTACTTCGCGCAGTGGATACTTATTAGTGCACCACACTACCCCCACCACGGCCTCCGTGTTACCTACTGTAATTTGCAAAATACTTGAGAATTAAGTTTATACGATTTGAGACATATTAAAAGATATTACCGATATTCCTATCATTCGTATCATCACTACGTGAATAGTTATTGAATAAAGCGTTCTGCTTAATTCCAAATATTTGATCCAGGATATCCTCTTTCCAAAGATTTGATCCAGGATATCATGCCATTTTTAATATTTTTTTAAAAACTATATATTGGTATATATTATAAAGTACTGAATTTATAATTTCATATCACTATCGATATTGCACAGAATATTCGTGAAATTGATATTATTCTGTACACAGGGCGATTCGTGTCATAATGGCTCAGCAATAAAGTTCATAGGACTTTGATGTCTCGTCGATAGAGTTTGAGATCTCTTAAGACGTCGCTCTCGGGGATATTCAGGTTTCTCAGATTATGCTGTTTGCAAACTGTATGCGCTTTGGATGAACTGTCATGTCGTATGTGTGTTTATTACTTTGCTGACAATGAATAGGACGGATAGAACTTCGAGTTAGTATTGCTGAATTTCAATTTTGTAAAATGTTTTTTATTAAATCATTTACGGCCGTGTAATCTTAAATTAAGAAAACATTTGATTTGTTTTGATTAAAAAGATTTTTTTTAAACTATCTTTATATCCGCGTTAGTTTAAATAGAAATATCTTCACTTGCTTTATATACATATAGTAAACTTAAAAGAGCTTAATATCAGAAGCTTAACCAATTCAGTCATTTCAAATAGCATTCTGTTCAGGTAGGCCGCATGATTGACAGACACCTTGTGGTTTTTTTTATTATTGTAAATACAATATTGTCAAATAATTTTGTACTTATGTAATACACAGCACTACATATTATATCTCAATAAGTCACTAATTAAACAGAATGCTTCAGGACACGGCTTTATCTAATAACCATTTGCGCAACGATGAGACGAACAGGAATATCTTTCGTTTCGTTTGATTGTCTTCAAAGTTCTTATATAGTTTTCTTCCGTTTTAATTAATTAATTAATAAGTATTACAGACTATTTTCAGTGAATTAAGCGGAATAATTCGATATCAAAACTAGCACCATAACATTAGCATATAACTATGTAAAAAAAAAGTTAAATAATAAGATTATTAATAGTAGAACCTACCGTAGACTTCTCTCGTGACAAGTAAAATAGACCCGTAGGCCCTTATATCTTAGCATTATCCCAGTTGTCTGCTTCCTGGTTTAACCAAATTTGGCTAAACTTCAATTATGACATGGAACGATTGCCATATGACCTCCACAAACCAAAGGGAAAAATCGTTTTTATGGTTAAACCAGTTGTCAGAATATTAGTGTTTACTTCCTAATAACGACTGCCACAGATGTTCATGACATCCGGGACCAACATCTTAACGTGCTTTCTTAGACACAGAGCAAGCGATAATTACGCATATAACTTCAAAAAAAGTAGTCATGGGTTCGAACCAGGGTTTGAACCCTAGATCCTTTGAATAAGAAGTATATGGGTCTCGCCACTGGGCTATCGTCGCTCCGCAGATATGTCATAATATAAAAGTAGAAGATAATTACAATAAACGTGATAATAAAAGTAACAGTAATTAATAATTTATATGAGACACATACATAATATTACGCCTGTTTCCCCGAAGGGGAAATTACATAGTTTACATAGTTGGTCCCACGTATTAGGTGGCGAACCTATTGCCGCTTACCGGGCACTGTTATGTTCGCCAGAGCCTCGTCCGTTAATCGGCAGGTGCACCACTTGCAGGTGAGGTTGGCTTGGGCTCCTTAGGTTTAGGTAGGATCCCTATACACCCTAATGATATATATGAGATAGATAAACGAATATTTTGTTACTAAACTAGACCCGCGCTCAAGTTGTAAAAAGAGTCTAAAAAAGCATTGGATTGAAATTGTTAAAGATATAGAACTCCCGATGGTGACGGAGCACTTTTAGTAAAGTAGAATCGTTTAGAAAGGAACTTTTGAAATCAAATATTAAATCAGAGACTACCCAGAGAACCGCTTAGTAAGTGACTGATGAGTTACTTCAACTTTAAAATGGTTTATTAAGTGTTTTACTGTAGGGCAACGATATGACTTTCCGTGGGAAAAGTATAAGTGTAATTTATTCTATAACCTTAGTTTTGCTAACTCATGACCATATATAAAAATTTACATAATTATTATTCGAAACTAATAAAGGAAGGACATAAAGGAAGACTAAAAAGATTAACGTATACGTGTACACGTATACCTATATAGGTATATATTAATTAATCTTTTTAGTTCCGAAGCGTACGAAAGCTGTTTTGTATTACAGACCATTATTACGAAATAATGGTCTGTAATACACCCTTAGTTTACATTATGGTTTTCAATAAAGATTTGAATTGGATAAAACCTTTATATGCTCAAATTTACCTATGTCTGCAACAAACATTCAAACAAAACTATCGCATTTAGAACAACAGTAAGAAGCATATTGCAATATTCTTTCCAATGATCATTTCTGGGTAAGTCTAAGCGCTTGTACAAAGGGTCATTATTATCATACATACGTACATATAACCACACCTGTCTCCCTGAAGGGGTATACAGAGGCATCATTATTATCTTAGCCTTTTAACGCCTTACTACTGCGCACGAGTCGTTCATAAACCAAGGTTCAAAATTTAAAAAAATAAAATCATTTATTGCATGTCAGTGTCACGTGGAAGTAGGTTGTTACAGATATGGATAGATACAATGTGACGCCCTGTAAGGGCGTAGCAACATAACAAAGGGCCTACTAAGTGCCTGCGTCGCTGCTGCGCAGGTGAATTATAAAAATTTAAGACATTAACATTATTTGAGTATTTGCAATCACAATTCAGATTCCTAAGCTCTACTCACTCTCGCCAGCTTCGTTCCTCTGAAAACCTTCTGCTTGCTACACCTCAACACAGTACAGGGTTCATGTCAAACTCCTTTGGCGTTAAGGCCATCCAACTTTGGAACTCTCTTCCAAATATCAGATTGGCTAACAGCAAAGCAGCTTTTAAAAACTTAACTTTCAATTACTTCTTGAAAGAATGATCATCGATGAAATTTCCCCTCCATGTCATCCATTTATTTATTTTTAAATATGTATGTATTTTTGTTTATATATGTGTATGTGTGTGTATTTTTTTGTCTATCATCGTACTATTTTATGTAAGTATATCGTAACTGTAAATATTATCTCCTCCTTGCACCGCCTTTAATGTCCCTGCTAACCCCAAGGTTGACTGGTAGAGAATGCCTAATGGCATTAAGTTCGCCTTTTGTACATTGTACTTTTATATGTGTGCAATAAAGATTAAATAAATAAACAATAACAATATAGTTATTTATAATGGATTAACTGATTTTATCATTGAAAAATTTCCGTGTATTATAATAGCATTTTTAATGAAGAATGTCTTTTAAGTTTTAGTAAAAAGCGGAAGGTTATTTATATGTTTTTGATGTCATTTGGTTGATTTATGATTGGTGAGGATATGATTGTATATATTTTAATTAATATGCTATGAGGGCTTGTCGAGATTAGGTTTAGGGTTGAAAAGGAGTTTTTAGGTTATTCTGTTATCTATTGTTTCTTCTCATTCTTTTCTCGAGTGAATATAGGGTTTGTTTTTTTTTAATAAACTTGCATGACTCCATAATGTATATTGTCTAATAAAGTGTGCACTACAGGATTCTAGCTGGTCAATGTTTTTTTAATATTCTTATGCATTTTTATTGTAAAGTAAAAATTTTGCCCACGTCACTGGAGCTTCCCCAAAAAATAAAGCCACAAGATAGTCTTGAATGTGCATGTGCATAATATGCTGTCAGTGCTGTTTTAAAATCCGTGAATCGCTTAAGCCGCTATAAGGCATAAATAAAGGATGATATTTTATTTGATACTTGCTGGACATGGTTTTTCCAATTTAAGTGCGTGTCTAATTCTAATCCTAAGAGAGTAGCGGAATTTAGAGATTCAATTTTTGTGTTTTTATATTCATATGAGATGTCTAAGGCAGATTTCTGGTACGGTTTAAGCTGGATGGTTTTGGTTTTGTTAAGATTTAGTTCTAAGTTGTGTGCCTTAATCCAATCTAATTTTTTTTCTAGAGTTGTAATTAGTTTTTCTTCTAATTCTTTAGAGTCAGAACAAGGTATCAATACAGAGAAATCATCAGCGAAAAGTACGCAGTGTGCATTTAATATGTTTCAAAAATTCCTTCTGAGAAGGATTGATTTACAAGCATTGTGTACGGAATTGTTAATAAATCGGCACAGGACTTCACCAAGAAGGAATATCATAATGGCCAAATAATGTTTTGTTTTTTAAGTTAGTTATTATATTCTTAATCTCTTTAGTTTCTACAGGGCTAAGAATGAAACTATTTTCGATTGTATCCGAGGTCGTTGCTGTCATATTTATAGTTGAGTCTTTATGTTTATTTCCTACAGAAGCGAAAAAGGTGTTAAAAGTGTCTGCTACCAATTTAGGGTCTGTTTGTATCTTTTTGTCTGTCGATTCTAACTGCATATCAAAATTTTTGTATCTAGTTTTATTGGTTTCCCTATTTATTATTTGCCATATAGTTTTAGTTTTGTTTTTCGAGTGGTTGAAATAGGATTTATATCTAAGCTTTTTTAATGTAGTAATTGACTTTCGAAGTTTTTACAATATGTTGTGTAATATTGTTTTAAGCAGTCATTTTTAGATTTTGATATTAACGGTCTTGAGAATCTTTTAAAGCGACAGGAAGTTCTTAAGCCCAATGTTAAATAATTTACTTTAGTTTTAAACTTAACAAATTCTAAGGGTATGCATTTGTCTAGCGATTTTTGTAGGATGGTATGGAACATATTATAATTTTCATAAATACCTTTACCTTTTTCCAATCTATGTTGGAAATGTCATTTTTATTTATTTATTTATTGAGAAAACCAACAGCGTATACAGTTAAACAATTAACATAAGTACTTAAAGCTAGTATGGCCAATAACAGGTTTCCCTAATATACCAAACAATGTGAGTGGTAAGCAAAGAAACAATTACAAGTAATAAAATATAAAAGAGGCAGTTGCTGTCTAGTACTAATAACTCCTGGTAATTCTGGCAGTTATGTGGTAATTAAAGAACATGAAACTATTATAAAACTAATATGATTACATAAATAAAATAACAATATAATAGAGGCTATGAAATAATGTTAATGTAATGGCTATGAAATAATGTTTTAAATTTATTTATATTTTTTTCAGAAAATGTTCGTTTGTGTTTTGAAAATTGTTTTAGCGGTTGTGTGAGAAGGGGCACCGACAGTACAAGGCCTTGATGATCAGAGTCCAAAACCAAAGTCTGTAGCCGATGCCTCTAATCCTTCGAAATTAAAGTTAGTGAACATTAAGTCATTGCAAGTAGTTGTGATTCTTGTCGGATTTTAAATTTTTGAAAGTTAAATGACTTTGTCATATTAGATAGTCGAGCTTTTTCTTTGTTATTTATAAGGAAATCTATATTGAAATCACCGCCTATTACGATGTTCTTGGATCTTTTCCGTAAATAAGTAGTAGTTATTTCTCTAGATTGGAATAAAAGGTCTCTACCTCTCGTTTACTATTTGGCCAATACAGTTTTATAATTAAGGGATTATGTTTGGGTAATTCTACTGCACATATTTCAAAGATCATTTCCTGGGACAAGCTGTTAATATCTAAGCGTTCTCGATGTTCCAGAGTTTCTTTCACTAGCATACATACACCACCGCCTTCGTGTTCCCGTCGGCAGAAAGAAGAGCATATTGGGTCATACTCCACCACGCGGGGATTGGCGAAGTAGTAGGGAACAAAGGGTAGTTAGTACATATCAGCGAGATTTTAACTCTATGCATCTAGCTTTAAAACTGTCACTAACACAATGGCATCCGAATGCCTCTAAACCTTCAACCTACAAATTAAAAACAGCACGTACGGTCAATAGTAATGGTCAGTATTTTCAGTCAGTTCTTCGCTTTAAAGGTAGTGGGTTAGATCAAATATACATGAATGTGGATAGGTTTGGTCTATAAACAAAGCCGCGACATAAATATATGTGTGCCGTTCATGAATAAATAAAATTATATGTTGTAGGAATGTTTTGGAAATCGGTAGACGATGGATCGCATTCTTTTATTTACATTGCAGAAACGTTACCCTAAAGGAAAATGGTATATATAAATATAAGCATATTTAAGAGTGTCATTAAAAAATAAATCTAAATTATAATAATTCTCTTACAATCACACCAAATGTTTACTTTAAAGATAAGTATGATGAAGAACTTGTGTTATGAATAACGGATAAACATATAGAAATACTTCTTTGTGTAAATACGTACATAATTTCAATGGAAATCATCCCTTACATATTCATGTTCAAGCACAAAAAAAATTGTGCTGTAATTTGTCATATACCGATATGTCATGGAGGTCCCGAGGTCGTGGGTTAGATCCCACTATATGACTACCGAGTCATAACAGCACTGCACTGCGCTCACCACTCCGAAACATCATTTGTTAAGTCACATAACATTCATTTTATCAGCTGCAATATCGCAAATCAGAAAACATTATTATGTAAATAGGTTTACCCGCCGTCTCGTTACCCACATTTGAACCACCCATGTTTGAACTGTCAGAATATTATCAATGGCAAATAAATAAGTTTATAACTTTCGTCTAATTTTTTTGAGTCTATTCTGAAATTCCATTGAAGAACCTTAACGCCTCATCGGTCGTCGGTTCTTCGAGCTATGTGCCCCGCCCATTGCCACTTCAGCCTGCAAACTCGCCTCGCTATGTCGGTCACTCAAGTCCTCCTACGGATTTCCTTATTTCTGATTCGATCACTTAGGGACACAAGGTTAGGTTAGGTTCTTGGCAGTGGGGGTAGGGGGCCCCTGCTGTCTCACCATGGACCCTCCGAGAAGTCGGCCACACACGCTATGGTCGCACGGGGAGGTAAGAGGGGCGCGTCCACTGTGCCTCTCTGAGGAGGTCCTCCCGGTTTTGGTCCGGGGGACGTTGGCCGCAGGCGGGGTGTCAGAAGCTGCAACCCAGGTACTGGCCCCCGCCTCTTTCTCAACAAGCGGCGGGCGTCGTCGGAAAATTTTTAGTGGGTATTACTGCGGGCAGTCGTGTCTGCCGGTGGTGAGTCCCACACCCCCCTTTCGGTCCCCCTTTGGCCGGAAGGCAGTGCGTAAATGCATTTTGTTACCCACGTAAAACAAAAGAAAAAAAAAGGTTCTTCAATGGCGACCGCGAACCGGCAAACGTAGAAGAGGACGGCCGCCCACGCGATGAACCGATGATTTGGTCAAGGCAGCGGGAAGCCGATGGATGCAGGCGACTCAGGATCGCTCAATGTGGTAATCTATTGGGAAGGCCTATTTTCAGCAGTGGACGTCAAATGGCTGAAATGATAATGATGATGATGATTCTAAAACTCATCAATAAAAAGAACAATCTTTTTGTTAAAAACTATGTTTGAAACATCAGAATATCATATTCTCTTATTTTATTCCAAAAGAATCTTACCAACATCTTAGAAATCCAAGCCAATCTCACCTGCAAATGGTGTACCTGCCGAACAGCAGACGAGGCCCTGGCGAACATAACAATTTCCAGTAAGCGGCAATAGTCTCGCCACCTATTACGTGGGACCAACAATAAAATTGGCGAAATGTGGGCTTATAATATGCCTCTGCAAACAGGCGTGATTGTATGTATAAACAGTATATTTATTATGAAACAGATTGTATAAACAGTATATTTATTATTAAACAGATTGTATAAACAGTATATTTATTATGAAACAAATTGTATAAACAGTATATTTATTATAAAACAGCTTATATAAACAGTATATTTATTATAAAAATACTTACTAAAATTAGTTTGAGGGCAATGAAAAAATCAAAGCCTTCATAATACAGCCTTCACATGTCGAGGCCAAAGGGGAGGCTTAACGATGCGTCGGCAGCATCTCATGCGGACAATCAAATAAGCTATGCAATTCAGAGAACCGATAAACACACCTAATAAAAGGGCAACACAAATTTACGATAATCAATAGAAAATACATGAGGCTATTTCTACTATGTGATTCGATTTGGCAATATTATAAATCTCTCAGTTTTGGAAGCTAAATCTACTTTCTGGTTACTTACCGTTGACTATTTGACCACGGAAGATAATAATAATAATAATCCTTTATTGCACATAAAACATAAATAGTTTACAAAAGGTATTTAAAAACTTAAAGTACAAAGGTGGACTTATCTCTAGAAGAGATCTCTACCAGCCAACCCTAGAAGATGTGTATAAATTTGTAGGTACGGGATTAAATTTGGTTAAAGATATTGTTAGTTTATGTTTTTACGCTGCATCTAAATAATTTTGGTACTTTCTTTTTATTGTATATAATCGTTATTATTGTTATTTCTACTAATTTACTAAGAAATTAACGTAAATAGAAATCATAAATTATTCCTTTATAATCGCACCAATGTTCAGTTCCAAGTATTTTTAAATGAATAAGTGCACTCCTACTGAGACAGCCTTTACATACTTAATACATAGAAACACCGAGACTAGAACAAATATTTCATGCTTAACAGTTCATGCTTACAAAGATGGAAGAGAATTGAAGTCTACGAGCCGAGCGTCTAATAAAAGAGTCTAATAAAAGAGCTACTTAAATTGGCGATTATCAAATAAAGAATTAGACTGTTTCTTCAAATTTACTTCTAACTTAACCCGTGAATGTATTTATATCTCTTAAGCGAACTTTGACTTAGAAACTAACCTTATTCCACCCAAGGTTTTAACAAATTCTCAGGAGCTCAAGTCAACCATACTTGCATGTAATGCACCAGCCCATCAACAGACAAGGCAACAAAAAAGGCTTGCCACCTATTAAGTGTGACTAATCATATAATTTAATGTATGTGTGTATAATGCATTTACTTAACTCTCTAACACGCTTACGGCCACCTACTAATACTACACAACTTTTTAACTTCAGTGACTGTTTATGAGACGAATAACTTGCTAAAATCAACTCGTCCGCGATAACCTGGAGAGGAATCGAACCTCTGACCGTTGGAAAACCGGTCTACTGCTCTTCAGTGACTGCATCCGACTACCTACTTCCAAAAGCCAAGCGTTTCAATGTGTACAAAATAAGCTTATTTCCCAACTACAAATGAACCAACTCACGATCACGACATCATTTCCCTGAGGGCTAGTTAGGTTACATTCAAACGAAATTCCCACATATAAGCTGCTTCACATTTAGTTCTCATATTGCGAGCTGCAGTTTGTTCAACATTTTCAGGTCACTTTTAGTTTATTTGATACTAGTTGTTGATGGCACCTTTGCTAAATTAAATGACACATCAATCCTCATCTCAGACTTTGAATTTATGCCATCGATCGCCATTCCGGAAAATAAGAATGATATGTATTAACATTAGTTTTATGGATTGGATGGATACTATATGGATTACAGATAAAAATGTAGACCTAATACAATCCGTTTCATTGCGAATACAAACACACGCATAAAATAACTTTAGGATAGGACGGGGCTTTTTATAAAATATCGCTTTTCTTAGATCAATTCTGGATAAATCAGTACAAGGTAATCTTTATTAAACTTTTAGAAACAGGATTAGATTATAATTATAGCTAGTATTTTATATATATTTTACACCTTAGGTTATTACCGCGGCCACGAGACGTAGCAAGCTCAAGAATAAGCACAGATAGTTTTATGTTTAGTACAATTCTGACACATAATCCCAAAAAAAAATTTGCGTTAATGAAATTTTTATAGGGTGCCCCAATTTTTCTAGTCATAAATATAGCCTATGGTGCTGAGGTATGGTGGTACATTATTGTAATTCAGTTTTTGGTTTATTTATTGCAAGCGTCTTAAAATACAAACGTATTCTCTTTATAATAATAGTATCAGCGACTTTTTTCTTCCTTTCGAAAAAGCTAGAACTTGCATGATTCCCACAAATAACTATGAGAACATACAAAATATTGCAGACACACGTGTATTTTATTAATTTAGATTATAGGTTTAGTCAATCAATCATTCCTGACACCTGCATTTGGCACAGATAATTTAACTCATTATGGAATTCATAACAATGCCTCAGTAATTCTGTGCACTTAATTGCGGTAACTTGTTTGTATAGGATGGGTCTAAATAGGTATCTAGAGTGTTTAAGTACTTGTAGATACGTGGATCATAACATGGATAAGCTTAAAAGAAATTATGGAATCGCGAGATAAAGATCTCAAAGAGTAACTTATTAAATATAATAGGTTGGGGAAAAAGTCTTTTCGTATTTTTGTATGAAAAGTCAAGACTTTTTTTTTTAAAGTTTATTTACATTTATTTACAATATATATGTACCGTTTTGTTGAATAACTTTCTGCCATTTTGTGGGCAGAGACATTATCCCGTTACTGTAGAAACTTTGGGACTTCTGATCAAAAAAACGGGACAAATAGTTTTGGCAGTCCTCTCTTGAGGTCAACCTTACAGAACCTAAAGAATTCTGCAGAGACCGAAACAGGTGAAAATCTGAAGGCGCAAGGTCAGGGCTATATGGTGGATGCACTAGGACCTCCCAGTCGAACTCTCTTAATTTTTGCTGAGTGGCTAAAGATGTGTGTGGTCTAGCGTTATCGTGATGAAAGACCACACCCTTCCTGTTGATCAATTCCGGCCGTTTTCTCTCGACTGCTTCCTTTAATCTCATCAGTTGCTGGCAGTAAAGATCAGAATCGATGGTTTTGCGGGGCGGTAAAAGCTTATAATAAACAATGCCCTTCCAATCCCACCATACACACAGCATCACCTTATTTCGTGTTAGGCCAGGTTTGGCCACAGTCTGTGAAGCCTGGCCAACTTTCGACCACGACCTTTTTCGCACGTTCTTGTCGTACGTGATCCACTTTTCATCGCCAGTTATCAATCTCTTCAAAAACGGCTCGGTTTCATTACGTCTCAATAATGAATCGCAAATGAGTACACGGTTCATTAAGTTTCTTTGAGTGAGCTCGTGTGGCACCCAAATATCGAGCTTTTTTGTATAACCAGCTTTCTTCAAATGGGTCAAAACTGTTTTGTGGTCAATTCCCAGTTCTTCAGCTGCATCGTAACTACTAATATGCCGATCTTGCTCCACTCTTTCAAAAATGGCGTCCATTTTATTCGTAACAGGGCGACCAGAGCGAGGTGCATCTTTAACATCAAAATTTCCGGACTGAAAACGTTTGAACCAAATTTGTGCTACTCTTACTGACACTGCATCAGGTCCATAAACATCACAAATTTTTTTCACTGCTTGAGTTGCATTTTTGCCTTTTTTATAATAAAATTTTAAAATGTATCGAATTTCTTCATTAAATTCACTCATTTTTACGGAGAGAAAAACAAATGAAAAATAGCGGGAAACAACTTTTTTTTATGTTTTTCTTTTCTTTATAATGGAACCTTTTTAATGTTACCAAAACCAGCCAGACAAAAAAATTTTATAATAAGTTTATACCTACGTTATGCAAAAAGACTTTTTCGCCGACCTAATATTTAGGCTTATATCTTAAAAATACATTATATTAATAACACTGTAGACAATATGTATATATACACAGCGCTTCAGACTTAATATCAAACAGAGCTTGTATTTTTAGTAATAGAAAATGGATAAACAATATACAAACTTATATCTTTTTTTAAATACATACTTTGATACATACTTATATTATTATGTCTGATCATCTACAGTTCTTTGTTTAAGGTTGTATTATTATGTGTAAGACTCTAATATTGTGAATGACCTCGTTAACGTTTTAAATTACCATGAGGGCGCTAGTGTTATTTGTGGTTTCAGTAGCGCAGGGTATCAGCGAGTTTCAACTCAGTTAGCACTGAGTTGAAACACACACGAATTATTTGGTCGAATGCGCATTTGATAGATTATAAAGTTATGTCGTCGGCTTAACTCTTACCAGTCTCACTATTAAGCACGAGCCTCATTACGCAAAATATATAGGGATCCTACCAATATCTTAAAAGCCCAAGCCAACCTCATCTGCAAAAAGTGCACCTGCCGATCAACGGACAAGGCTCAGGCTAACATAAAAGTTCCCGTCGGCGACAATAGGCTCGCCATATATTACGTGGGACCAGCAGTAAAGTTGGCGAAATGTGGGCTTATAATATGCCTCTACGTTCCCTTTCAGTAACATATTATTATTAAACAATATAATAAAATATATGACGGCGAATAAAGTAGTGTCCCCATTCAAATTACTTTGGAAATGGATTTGACATCGGTCAGTCTAGGGGAGCGTCGTGTCGATGGTCGGCACAGTCATGTATTTTTTTTTTCTTTTACATAATGGCTTTGTGCATTTAGCACATTTAGCCAGTGTCAAGTAACAGATATAGATAGATAAAAAATTCTTTATTGTACACCAAATTAAAAATAAAACAAGAAAACAGTTGCAAAAGAAAAGTGATACAATTGGCGGCCTTATCGCTTACAGCGATTTCTTCCAGGCAACCTATGTTGGCAGTATATGTTAATAATACATAAATCATAGTAAATGAGAATGGGTGGTGGTAAAAATGATAAATGGTTAATGAGATGCCCCCCCCTAAACCCCTTGAGTACTCAGTAAAGATGTGGGACAATACTGAGATCTCACATGGACTTCTTGAGAGAGTTTGAAAAGTGATGTTGCACTGTTTTGTATGATTTACCAACACTCATATTCACAAACACTTAATTATTAATAATCCACCGTTATTATACATAAATGTTCAAAATACACAAATATTAGAAAATAAAACAAAACTGCAGACATGACGCTTCACTTTCCCGCCAAGAAGTCCACAGTCATGTTGAACGTCACTGTTTTTATGAACGTCAACGGCGAGCCAACACGAACTTAACGAATCGCATTAGTTCCACCTCCAGGGATTTCTCAACGCATAAAGTGCTATGGCCAAACCTGACCAGCAGCCTTCATATATGCTGTTACAATACTTAGAAGTGCAGCATCCTCAATAACTGTAACAATATAGTAAACATTGAAAATTAATATGAATGTGTCTAAAGTAGGCCGGGCCTAAGTCGCGTCGACGGAGTGCCCGCCGATATTGCAATCACGTCGTGACATTCACATAAACATGCCCCTGATTCACGGTACTGCTCTAGGGCTGTCTGACTTACTGAAAATAAAGACTATACGGTAACTTGAATTTAAAGTAAATATATAATGCTTTTTTTAAATAATTATAGATATATTTACTATATTTACATACATATATAATGACACGCCTGTTTCCCGAAGGAGTAAGCAGAGCCATATTATAAGCCCACATTAATAATAATATTTAAAATATAGTAAATGATAATGAGTGGTGATAAAAATGATAAATGAGACATTAGGGGAGCTAAACACCTTAAGTTCTCAGTAAAGGTGTGTGACTGAGATCTCACATGGACTTCTTGAGAGAATTTGAAAAGTGTTATTGCAGTGTACGTTCACAAACACTTAATAATTAAGTTAATAATCCACCGTAATTACACATTAATGTTCGAAATATCACAAATTTTAGAACATGAAACGAACTGTAGACATGACGCTTCACTTTCCCGCCAATGTACAATTTTTTTTTCTGTCCCCATAGGCAATTTATAATTTGCCAGCGTCAAATATCAAAAAAAAATATAATTTGTACTAACATTGCATTTAAAATCAAACGTTACTTTCCCAGAAGAACTTTAACTACCTGCAACAAAATAAACAAATTCTACTTTACATTACAATACAGTTAGTTTTTTACAAACAACAACAACATAACAAATCTAAATATACACTTAGAAACTAAAAATACTTCCTAGTTTTAGGTTATTACTTATGTACAATGTTAATTTATGGTTATTTGTTAAAATTTCACTAAATATCAAACCATAGATGTCATTTGGTAGGTAAGTGACGTTTCATCTACTCGTATAGCTTTTACAGCATAGATGTCGCTGTACGTTTTTAAATCGCGCATTTAATTAGTGTTTATATTTTCATACATACATACATTCACGCCTGATTCCCTAAAGGGATAGGCAGAGGCATATTATACGCCCACCCTACGCCAATAATACGGTTGGTCCCACGTAATAGGTAGCGAGCCTTTTGCCGCTTACCGAGCACTGTTATGTTCGCCGGAGCCTCGTCCGTCGCCACTTGCAGGTGAGGTTGGCTTGGGCTCCTTAGGTCTTGGAATCCCTTTACACCTATCGTACCGTTATCATAATGATAATTAATATAAATTATAAGACTACTGATAATTGAAACCAAAGGTAACCGAAGTACTGAACTCTGTGAACTATGTTGACGTTATAAATAGCTTTCATATGTTAAAACTAAACAAGTCTAAAATTGCCATATCGTATATAAGATTCAATTGTATCACAGTTTATTTGCAAACAATTATAAATAATTCAAAAACAACCCGTTTGTACGTGCTATCAAAATAGCGACCGATTCGTCCTCGTACCCATAGTAGAAACAATGCAGTAGGCCAGCTCAAGCCCCGAGTGAGGGATATTACCCTAAACAGTGAGGGCTGTCGCTTTAAGTTTATTTAATCGTCCAAAATGCATTGTAAAGCGGCAGCATAGCGATAAAGTGTATTCAAACGCAAGTGATATAACCTGCGGTGACCTAGCCACGATTGCACACTTTTAGCAGCGATAACTTTTGATAATATATGCGTGCGACGACATCCAGTTGGGGATGCTCACATACAACCCATGTTCGGTGCGGTGACACTTCGAAACGCATACGATTTATTATCATAATTTCAAAAGACATACATCATATGGCATAAAGATCCAAAGGCATAATATCCTTTTTCATAACATCTTACAACGCATAACTATAATAATGCAGAATTGTGGAAAAGCATAATTATAAAAGTCATAATCATATAAATCTATATTTTTGTTTGCCATATTTTTATAAGGCATATTTTGAAACGCAGCTTACTTCTCTTTTTGGGTAGGTTGAGGTTTTCTTTTTTCTTACCATTAAAAAGTGTGTTCTTATTATAGTCATATACAATTTGCCCATCTGACTATTATTATTGTTAATTTTTATAAATAATAATAAGTATAGTTCAGTTTATACTGAACTATACTTATTATCATATCACATAATTATTTATGTCCATCAAAAAATATGCTTTTCATTTCCTATGCTTATCTTAATTATGCCTTTAATGATTCTGCGTTTCAAAATTCGGCGATATGATGTTATGCTTTATAGAGGTATGGCAAGTGACGATTATGGTAATCAACATTATGCATTTTCAGTTTATGGCCAAAAACTTTATGCGTTACAATAGGTAACCGGTCGGTGCCTTTATAAGAAAATATCTTACTAATATGTCTCTACTATGCCGTAGCACATGGTATTGCAGTCACGTCCTGACGTTCACACTGGCACAACCCTGATCCACACTGCCATGCTTAAGGGCTGTCTCTCTTGCATTAAATAAGGTCACAACTACACACACATAACTTGATGAACTAAGTAGAATGAGTTTATACTTGGACGCCCTCTGAGAAGATTTTACTATCTTCAATAATTAACAACTTTAACTACTTGTTATCGCTTTGTGTAAGGAGATTTTATATGCTGCTTTTTGTAAACAAATTAGATAATATTTCCGGCCGCCTGGTAGAAAACAGTAGGCCTTTATTATTTTCTGTCTAGACTTCCCGGCAAGTGCCAGTCTCTACACAGATTTTGCTGTCAGTTAATGCACATGTGGATGTGTTTGTCTGTTTTTTTATGTGACCGTTCATATTCATAATTCTCTACAAATATCTTATTAATATTGAGGTATGAAAACAATAACTTTGGCATAAATAGGTACTTATACAAGTACGCAAAGGATTTAATTGTATGTAAATATTTGTTTTATTGCCTGTACTGTCTCATTCTTTTCTGCTAATTTTCTATAAATATCTCATTAATATTGAGGTATGACAACGATGTCTGTGGCATAAATACTTATCCACAAGGCTGATCGATGGCTACAGCTCAACTGGTCTCCACCTTGGCGTGGTGGTGGGGCTGAGTATCTCCCGGAGGCCGGGTATAGGTGCCCTTAGGTCTGACTACCGGGGGTACACTAAGAGGGACCTGTGAAGGGCGCAGCGGGCGGGCCAGAAGGGTCTTAAGCAGCGGGGACAGGGGGCCCCTGCTGACTGACCATGGACCCTCCGGGAAGTCGGCCACGCACGCTATGGTCGCACAGGGAGGAAGGAGGGGCGCGTCCACTGCAATGTGCTACAGAATGCATGATTTTAAACCCCAGACAAACGGTCACCCATCAACTGATCTCGGAGCTACGAGGCTTTCGTCTCATTTAGAAGATTTTGAGTATAACCCTGAATCTTTAGATAAAGTAAAAATAAAAAGACTACATAATAATTCTGAGCTCACAGCCCTGCAATGGTACATGTCTAATAAAATATTGCAGGACAAACCTGCGACTATGACGTCGCTAACTTCATCCCTTCCGTGACATGCATGACAACGCGGATTTCTGGCCGGCTGAAGGCTGCCGAAGGCTGGCCAATAAAGCTAATCTATAAGGTATTGCAAGATTAGGAGCTGCAGAACTTTATCAGGGGTATCAAAAGGTCCATTTGTCTAAAATAATAAGTTTTATGTTAATGGTTCCATAATTATTTTCTTCCTGAGTTGAGAAAGACAGGCGGCAGTCGCTCCATGTAATAACTGCAATTCAGCAAAAATCCACTTGGACCAGTGAGAAGACTAAGCTTAAATCTAGGGCAGCCGGGATAATGCTAGGATATGATGATAAATATGATATGAATAATACGAAACTACTCGTATACACTACAACCTCTACTATTTCTATGTGATACATTTTTACTTCATTTTTTTATATGTGAACGATTGCCGGCAGACAAGAAGCAATAATAAGAATAGTAGCGCACTACGCAATACTTCACGTACTACTATTTGGCTTCAAATACAATATTCAGTAGCAAAATAGCACTACGGTACCACATTAAACAAAGAATAAATATCGATTTTTTTATTCTTTTAAATAATGGTTTCGTGCAAACCCCTTGAGTAAAAGTTAGGTTGCGCTGTTTTGTTTTATTTACCAACACTTATGTCCGTTCACAAACACTTAACGGTAACAGAATCCACCATTATTACACATTAATGTTCGACATTTATCACGAATTTTGGTAAATAAAAGAAAAATGCAGTCATAACGCTTTACTTTCCCGCCAAGAAGTTCATACAAATATCGGTTACACAATAAATTTGCTTTTTGTTGAACTAACCTCTTTAGTCAAGAATAAGTGAAGTTTGGTTTGGAATTACTCATTAACTAGTTATTTGGGTCTTCTTGGCGGGAAAGTGAAGAGTCATACCTGCAGTTTTTTTTATTTTCTAAAATTTGTGATATTTGTAACATTAATGTGTAATAACGGTGGATTATTCACCGTTAAGTGTTTGTGCATATACATGAGTGTTGGTAAATCAAACAAAGCAGTGCAACATCACTTTTCATATTGTCTCAAGGAGATCATGTGAGATCTCAGTATAGTCCCACATCTTTACTGAGGACTCAAGGGGCTTAGGGAAGGGTATCTCATTTATCATTTATCATATCTCATTCTCATTTACTATTAATTATATATTATTAATATATCACTTACTTGACACTGGCTAGATGTGCTAGACGCACGAAGCCATTATTTAAAAGAAAAAAAATAAAAACTAGTTATTTCCACCATAGCATTAGAAGTAGCTCATAGTATTAATAATGTTAGTATGGGAAAACTATAGTAAAAGAAAACAAAGTACGCGTTTGGTTATAACGATTCCAGTAGACGCAATAAAGATAAAAAGGGACTGTGTAAGTGTAGCCATTAGCCATCCATATAACTAATTTCAACTAAAGTCAAAAATTGCTAACAAAAAGACATTAACACTTCCTTGTTTGATACGATTTCAAGTCAATTGACTTGAAATCGTATCAAACAAGGAAGTGTTAATGTCTTTTTGTTAGCAATTTTTGATCACGACAAAAAGTGCAATCCTAAGTTTATGTCTGTCTGTTTACCTGTCTTCATCTTAGCATTGTGACAGTTGCTCTAGCCTTAAGATTAGGGTCTAGGGTCTGAACACTGGTCTAACTAGATTTAGATGAATTTCAGTTATATGTTTTATCATCATCATCATCAGCCTACACTTAGGCCTCTCCAATAGCACGCCACAGAACTCTTTGTTCTATGTTTAAGTATGTTTATCTATCGTTGAAAGCTTATTTCCGTAGAACGTAACACACCTTCACTATTTCGGAGATGGTTAGCAAAAATAAATAAATGGCGATAGCTTCTTTATCCAATATGTGTATTTATTGAGCTTTTAGCGTGGCAACTGACCAAAGCCTACTTGGGTTACAGCCAAGGTTGAATATCGACCATTACTTCGCCTTTGACTTGATCTATGAAACATTCTCGCCAAAAATTAATATTTATGACGCGTTCTCTACGAAACACCGAACTGAACAATTTACCTTTCTGTGTTGTTTGTGATGTGTTTTTGATTGATGTAGGTTGGGTGTGTGGTGGAATATGCGTAGTTTCGGCTAGTGAAAGTTACCAATGTCTCAGGGTAAATAATTATAATTATATAAAAACACTTAGTCAAAAGCCACCAAAAAAATCCGCAGGCTCCGCAAGCCATCCTACCCACTAAAAATTTTCCGTCGACGCCCACCGCTGTTAAAGAAGGGTCGGGGGGCCAGTGCCAAGACTTCAAGCGTCTGAGACCCCGCCCGAGGCCAACGACCTCCAGGTTAAAACCGGGAGGACCTTCTTAGAGAGGCGTACTGCTTGTCAGGATCTCCTAGCCCCTCCACAGGTCCCTCCTAGTTTCCCCCCGGTACTGTGTGTTACCTTTTCCTAGCGGCTCATCTACCCTACCTCCCTACCTGGTAAGGTGGAGACCAGTTGGGGGGCTCTAACTAATCCCTGCAGCCTTCTGAAATAAAATTACTTATATCGTGAATAAGAAAATTATGAATTAATTCTTTACATTTATTGATCCCTAAGCAAACTGTATATTTATTCCAATATTATTAATTCTCAATCAAAACGGATAAAGCGTCTGTACTAAAAAAAACTTGATCTCTCTAAAGTAAGTTTTAATAAAAACAAAAGTAATCAGGGTCGGCGAAATACAAATTTTTTATAGGAAAATTGAATTCCGATTCTCGCGGCGCGGCGTCGTCGCCGAGTCAAGTCCAATACCGTCTTAACACTCAATAAATGAACACAGTAGGTGAGCTCCTTACGAAGGGCTGTAATAAACCGTAAAAAAAATTGTTATTCATTTAGGTAAATCATACGGACACAGAAAAGAAAAACATCCAGGGAATAATTATGAATATCAGTTAATTAGGTACATTCTTTTTTTTCGTTTAAAAATATTTTTCTGATCAAAGTACATTTTAAAGAATATAAAATAAAAGACTGTATCAAAAGAAAACAGAAAATTAAAAAAAATTGCTGGACTTATGTACTTAAGCTATAAATTTAATAATGTTGTAACTTGCGACTTTTAGGTGTTGTGAGTGTGTTCATAACACATTGTACCAAACTACCGACTAATAAATATGTAATCAGTTCTTAACTAGACTTGGTGTTTTCATTATATAACATTAGGCTTTACAGCTTATTGTTACCTACAGAAACGACCTTAGTTTCTTTTAACAAGTGGCTTATTTTTGTCCGTCTTCCTAGCCTTCTTCGTACCAATTTTGACGGCAACGACGTGAAGACCCGTTTTAATATTTCAACTTTTGAAATCAGAATACTGCGTACACTAGTTGTTTAGTTTTGTTTAGTGTAATATGGAAAGTATAGCAATAAAGTTGTGGCGCCACTGTACAAGCGATGAATGAAGGAAACAGATCAGTGATATTCAGAATCACACAAAGAGAATTTCTGAAGCTCGTCGGTTTATACAACACCCAACCGTCATTGGTTAGACCGCGGCCCCCGGGCACTTATTCGCCAGGTGGAAGATATTCCCCTTGGTGGGATGGACGCTACACTCCACACAAAGACCTAGATCTCCTTATTCTTATAATTAGATAGAAATATTAGTTTCTAAATTGACAACCGACATGGCGTGAAGGTCAGTATATCTACACTTCACTCCAGAGGTCGTGGGTTCGATTCCCACACTGGACAAATCTTCGTGTGCATGAACATGAATATTTGTTCTGGTCTGGGTGGTTTCCTATGTATATTAAGATTGTATTTACAAAAAAAAAGTGTTTAAGTATGTTTATCCGTTGTTTAGTATCCATAACACAAGTTCTTAATGATACATATCTTGGAACTAAATAATTGGTGTAATTGTCAGAAAATATTATTCTTATTAATTTCCTAGTTGATGTGAAAGATTTGTGTATTTCTTACTTACTTACAGCAACAACAATGTGACCACAGATAACATCTGTACATCTGCTATCAGCTTTGTGTATCATGTTTTATGCTTTTCATATTAGTCTTATTTATTTTATTTTTTATTTTATTTTATTACAAAATCCACAGGTCTTATAAATTAAATACATAACACATTAAATTTATCCTTACACCTAATTACGGATTTACATTTTACTATTTATTCCAAAAAAGAGAGCAGAACTTATTCTATAACATAAAAAAAAAATACAAAATTAGAAAAAAGTGTGAGAATGTGTGTACTGTAGGTGTGAGTACTTATTATGTTATATATGCAGAAGATAGTTTGTTTATTTGTAAATTACTTCGAAAATTCTGGCCTATTCTAAGCTTTGTTGCAACTTCATGTTTGAGCCCGCAAGATCAGAATTTCAACAGCAACCTTCTGTGCCAAGTAATTTGAATCCGTGGCGTGGATTCGCTTATCATCATATCATGTGAGAATGTGTGTACTGTAGGTGTGAGTACTTATTATGTTATATATGCAGAAGATAGTTTGTTTATTTGTAAATTACTTCGAAAATTCTGGCCTATTCTAAGCTTTGTTGCAACTTCATGTTTGAGCCCGCAAGATCAGAATTTCAACAGCAACCTTCTGTGCCAAGTAATTTGAATCCGTGGCGTGGATTCGCTTATCATTATGCAGCAGGGACCAGAAATGAAATTCGCTATTGTATTTTGTGAAAGGAATATTGGCTACGGTATTCCACTCTATGATACTTCTTACTGGAAATCTTTTAAACGGAGCTTGCCAGAGCATTGAATACCTACTATCGGCTATAGGCTAATTCTTTAAATTATCGTACAAAAAGAAAAACTGTATCTGCCTTAAACCCTATCATAACTAAATAAAATGTAAACTCTGAATCCAATTGAATTATTTGATTAACCTTTTAGCTGACAAAAAAGTGTCATGACGGTTTTTCGTTTCTCTGCCAAGGTCTCATTTTTAGGCCTACGTAATGGTGGCCCTGCAACTTCAAAGGCATTAAGAAAAGAAATAATATACAACAGAATAAGTTCTATCTTATAATTTATTAAAATGAAGAAAAATAACTTACGAGAATCCAATTATAACCATACGGGGTAACGAACGCATATTCTTAAATTCAACTTTATACCCCCCGCGGTTTATTTAAGCGACTTGCAATTAAAAAAATGAATATAACTTTTAGGACCAAAGCTTTGTATATTATTTTAAGATTTATAAATATCTTCTTACTACTTAGTTCAATAACTGAATATTGTTACATATTTAATTTTAAAAAATAATTAATAAAAGTACATTTTAGGTTTTTAACTCAATAATTATGTCTGCATGAAACCATTAAATTAAATAAATAAATAAATATTCTCTTACAATCTCACCAATTATTTTTAGTTCCAATATAAGTATCATTAAGAACTTGTGTTATGGATACTAAATAACGGATAAACATACATAAATACTTTTTTTTTTGTAAATACATACTTAAGATACATAGGAGAACACCCAGAACAGAACAAATATTCATGTTCATGCACACAAAGATTTGTCCTGTGTGGGAATCGAACCCACGACCTCTCGAGTGAAGTGCAGGTATACTGACCTCCACGCCATATCGGTCGTCAAACAACATTAACATTAATTCTAAAACCTTTTAACTCTGTTTATTGTAAAAATAAATCTTTCCACAAGACCTATAGGAGAAAGAGGGAAAGTATTTAAAAAAATAACGCTAGAAAGAAATTGCAAGAAGATTTAATTTGTGGTGCCGTAGTAAGTACCTAACATGATAATTATTTATGATAAAGGGCAATTAAAATTTATCTAGTCTCTTTGTAATGTCTAAAGTTAAATCAGAGCTTTATATTCGCTGGGGCAGGGGGCCCCTACCGTCCTTCTGCGAAGTGGTGATGTCGCAGAAGGAGGCCGCGGAGCGGGAGAGGGAGCGGGATCCGCTCTTTCTCCGGCTACGCTGTTGGCGCAGCGGGCGGGCCAGGAGTCTTAAGCGGCGGGGGCAGAAGGCCCCTTCCGTCTCGCCATAGACCCCCCCCGAAGTCGGCCAGTTACGCCATGGCCGCACATAGAGGTAGGAGGGCCGCGACACACTGCGCCTCTCTGAGGAGGTCCTCCCAGTTCTCATCCGGGGGACGTTGGCCGCGGGCGGCCGCGGCGGGTGTCAGAAGCTTTACACTTTGGCACTGGCCCCCCGCCCCTTTTTCAAAAGCGGTGGGCGTAGTCGGAAGATTTTTAATGGGTAGGACTGCTGGCGGTCGCGTCTGCCGCAGTGAGCCCCACACTCCCCCCTCGGTCCCCCCTTTGGCCGGGAGGCAGTGCGTAAAGGCATTTTGTTATCAACGTAAATAAAAAAAATATTATTTTATAGGCGGATTTGCATATTTTAATCAAGTAGTTTCAAAAATTCGACTGTAGTGTTCGAAATAAATGCATATGAATAAATTTTTAAAACGGCGAACACTTGATTTTGTACACATAAATGCTTTAGTTAAGTATATTACTCACCTTTATGCCAAAATCAAGAGCGCGTAATGGGGGTACTTACTTAAGTTTGACGGTTTTGTTATTTTAATGGCTTTAGTTCAACATAGTTTGAAGATATATGAGGAGAAGTTACTTTACCTTTGTAACTATAAATTTATTGTAAGTATTACCGTTATTATTAAGAACCCTATCAAGAAATAACATATGGCCTCCTTCATATACTCGTCGTTTTACGCGCGCTTGTTTTGTTACTAGGCACCACCAAATGCCGCCTTGACTTCCCTACAGTTTTTTATTTAAAGAGTTGGTCCATATATTACAGGAGGCTATTTAATTTTGTTTTATAATAGGTTGGGGAAAAAGTCTTTTCGTATTTTTATATGAAAAGTCAAGACATTTTTTTCAAAGTTTATTTACATTTATTTACAATATATATGTACCGTTTTGTTGAATAACTTTCTGCCATTTTGTGGGCAGAGACATTATCCCGTTACTGTAGAAACTTTGGGACTTCTGATCAAAAAAACGGGACAAATAGTTTTGGCAGTCCTCTCTTGAGGTCAACCTTACAGAACCTAAAGAATTCTGCAGAGACCGAAACAGGTGAAAATCTGAAGGCGCAAGGTCAGGGCTATATGGTGGATGCACTAGGACCTCCCAGTCGAACTCTCTTAATTTTTGCTGAGTGGCTAAAGATGTGTGTGGTCTAGCGTTATCGTGATGAAAGACCACACCCTTCCTGTTGATCAATTTCGGCCGTTTTCTCTCGACTGCTTCCTTTAATCTCATCAGTTGCTGGCAGTAAAGATCAGAATCGATGGTTTTGCCGGGCGGTAAAAGCTCATAATAAACAATGCCCTTCCAATCCCACCATACACACAGCATTACCTTATTTCGTGTTAGGCCAGGTTTGGCCACAGTCTGTGAAGCCTGGCCAACTTTCGACCACGACCTTTTTCGCACGTTCTTGTCGTACGTGAATAATGAATCGCAAATGAGTACACGGTTCATTAAGTTTCTTTGAGTGAGCTCGTGTGGCACCCAAATATCGAGCTTTTTTGTATAACCAGCTTTCTTCAAATGGGTCAAAACTGTTTTGTGGTCAATTCCCAGTTCTTCAGCTAAATCGTAACTACTAATATGCCGATCTTGCTCCACTCTTTCAAAAATGGCGTCCATTTTATTCGTAACAGGGCGACCAGAGCGAGGTGCATCTTTAACATCAAAATTTCCGAACTGAAAACGTTTGAACCAAATTTGTGCTACTCTTACTGACACTGCATCAGGTCCATAAACATCACAAATTTTTTTCACTGCTTGAGTTGCATTTTTGCCTTTTTTATAATAAAATTTTAAAATGTATCGAATTTCTTTATTAGATTCACTCATTTTTACGGAGAGAAAAACAAATGAAAAATAGCGGGAAACAACTTTTTTTTATTTTTTTCTTTTTTTTATAATGGAACCTTTTTAATGTTACCAAAACCACCCAGACACAAATAGTACAGTCATAAAATTTTTATAATAAGTTTATACCTACGTTATGCGAAAAGACTTTTTCCCCGACCTAATATATGATGTTAATAGATGGCACTAGAAGTAAGTTAAATCGCGTTGTAGATATTTTTTCCGGTTAAGTAACCCCCCGGCCTTAATAACAATAAATGTCTTGGGTCTATGTGAATTTCTTTATAACCTTCACTTCGACCGTATGTCTTATACTTATTTGTACACTTACGCTGTCTATATGTCAACATCACAGTCCATTAAGATACACTACTAACCAGCAACCTCTTCTCACTAATCTTATAAAAAGGTAATTTTTCACCACGCAGAACTAGTGCTGATTGTCGGAGGCATGAAGGATTGTTGACGTTCTGACGTAATAACAAATTATTATAGTTTTAAGCAAATAAAACCTGAAGGTACTGGGGCTCCTAATGAAAATACTAAAAGTGTTACAAAAAATTGGTCCTGAAAGCCGTCTCCAGTCATAATTATAAATGAAACGTTGGTGAGTAGGGTCAATTCGGCTCATTCACCATCGGCAAACAGTAATTCCAGGCAAAGTGGGGAATTTATTCCAATCCTAGTGCAAAGTAGACATAGTTTTTAACTTCGCAGTGAAACTACTCTGTATTTTTTTTGTACATATTATGTTTTCTTTAAACTAAGTTTATAGCGTGTTTTTTTGTGTGAATATGATTTGCGTTAAACTAACAACATTATACAACCAAGGCACTATATCAATTTTTTAAATAAAATTTCAAATTCTTTCCTTGAGTTTGTTGTGAGTTTTTAGGTTATTTTTTGTATGACATAATAAGATATGCATAATTTGATGGCGAACTATTAAAATTTTAATTTACGCAATATACAGTAATAATATATCCAATTTGCAGAGCTAGTAATCAGAATGTCAATTCTAAAGTGACTAGTAAAATCATATTTCTCTAATTACAGTTATTACAATCGTTAATATTGTTAATCGTTTATATTTTATTAAATGATTTGATCGCTAAATTTGTGCCCCGACGCCCTCAGCGTATTTCAAATTGTAAACCTCCGTGGCACACTCAGTCGCTTAAAAGATTAATGAATGAGAAACGTAGATTTCATAAGTTGTGGAAGACATATGGAAACCCTTTGGATTATGATAGTTTTAAGTTTCTTAGAAAAAAGGTAGTTACATTAGAGAGGGAGTGTTATAATAATTATATGAATTTTACTGAATTTAGAATTAAAACTCACCCAAAATATTTGTGGACATACCTACGTTAAGTCAATTAAGTCAAATAGCGGTCTCCCACAGCTTATGTCCTATAATGGGGTATCAGCTACTGATGGTCATCACATTTGTAATTTGTTTAATGAATATTTTCACTCGGTTTTCGTTGAATCTAGTATCGCTTCCTTTGATTTACGGAATTTACCACTGACCATGGATACTGTCCTTGACATGAGCTGTATTTTCTTTAGCAATGATCTTGTACATAATTACCTTAAATCGGTTGATATTAATAAGGGCGCAGGACCAGATGGTATTCCTCCATTGTTAATCAAACAGTGTGCAGCTTTTTTAACTACACCTCTAAAATTACTTTTTGAGAAATCTCTTAAGGAGGGCTGCGTCCCTAGCATTTGGAAACGGGCACTCGTCACCCCAATACCCAAGGGACAAGTTAGTCAAGATATTGTAAAATACCGTCCTATATCTAAGCTTTGCCAATTTGGTAAAATACTGGAAAAAATTGTCACCATTCAAATTTCTAACACTGTCAATCGTCATATTATACCGGATTCTTTAAGGGACGCAGTGTGGATACAAATCTTTTAACTTTTACTGACATTGTTTTGGAAGCCATGAATAATAATGCACAAGTAGATGCTGTTTACACAGATTTTGCCAAAGCTTTTGACAAGATTTGTCATAGTAAGTTGCTATTGAAGCTCTGGCGGTTGGGAATACGTGGTGATCTACTCCGTTGGATAAAATCATATGTAGAAAATCGATCTCAAGCTGTAGCTTTAGGAGGTTACATCTCACATTATAAATATATAAGCTCAGGGGTCCCACAGGGGTCCCATTTAGGGCCCCTGTTATTTATTCTGTATATTAATGATATTAGTAAAAATATGTTAAATTCTTGTCAATTATTATATGCTGACGACACAAAAATCTTTCGAATTGTAAGAAACATAGATGATTGTAAATTATTGCAAAAGGATCTTTTGGCTTTTGAATATTTTTGTAATTCCAATAGTTTAATTTTGAATTCTGAGAAATGTTCTGTTATAAGTTTTTCCAGAAAAACATCTTTACTAAATTTCACCTACAGACTCTGTAATAAAGACTTAACGCGGGTTACTGAAATTCGTGACTTGGGTGTTATACTAGACTCTAAACTTTCTTTTGTTCCACATATAGATGCAATGATAAATAAGTCGTATAGGCAACTGGGATTTATATTGCGTATCTGTAAACCATTTCGTAACTTATTAACTTATAAAGTATTATATAACTCTTATGTAAGAAGCCACTTAGAGTTTGCAAGCTCTGTTTGGCACCCTTTCTTTAAAAAACATATTGATAAGATAGAGGGAGTTCAGAAAAAGTTTGTAAGGGCTCTCTGCTACCGTACTTGTCATTTGTATTCGGATTATGAGACTTCCTCTGTAGCACATAACATTACTCAATTGTGTCACCGTCGCGAATTGGCTGACGTTGCATGCCTTTATAAAATAATTAATAATCAAATAGATGCCCCTGCATTGCTTCATGAAATATTATTTAGAGTGCCACATCGAAATGAACGAGCTTGCCGTAAAAAGCATTAATTTTTTATCCGTATTTGTAGAACGTGTTACGCTAGTAATAGTTTTATCAGAAGATCTTGCAGACTGTATAATGATAAACTCATAGATGTTGACTTTTTTAGTGAAAGTTTAAATTGTTTTAAGAAGAAATCGTTGCAATTACTTGCCTCGTCTTAACTGTGGTGTTTATATTTTAATGGTTGTATCCTATTATTGTATGTTAGTATTACAGATTCTGTTCATATACATATGGATATGAGTAGGTATGTGTGTGTGTGTATATATTACATTGTTTAAATATTGCATTGGTATTTGTGTCTAAGTATGTATACGGGCGTATATATAGCTGTGTGCATATATGTATGTATGTGTATGCACTTGTATGTAATGTTATAATTATCTAGTTTTTATATAATTTCGAGGAAACTCTTTATTTTTCCATTTATGTGCCTTAGATATGAAACTATAGGTCTAAAACTATGTTTAATTTTAGTACTATTCTCTTTTTGTATATGACTGTTTGTTTCTAAATATAATAAATAAATAAATAAATCATATATCATATCACGTCACACGTATACCCGTTATGAATGTGTAAACACACCAAAAAAACGCAACTCTGAAACGCCACCTTACTGTCATACTGTGCTCTGCGAAGATTTCAGTAGGGTGACATTAGCAAAAATCGTAACGCGGAAAAATTTATTTAAAAAATTATAACTTTACGTATATCAGAAATGAGGAAATCCGTAGAAGAACTAGAGTAACCGACACAGCGAAGCGCGTTTGCAAGCTGATGTGGCAGTGGGCGGGGCACATAGCTTGAAGAACCGACGACCGATAGGGTGTTAAGGTTCTTGAGTGGCGAATCAGCAAACGTAGTAGAGGGCGGCCTCCCACGCGATGGACTGATAATCTGGTCAGGGCGGCGGAGAGCCGATGGATGCAGGCGACACAGGATCGATCAACGAGGAAAGCAATTGGCGAGGCCTATGTTCAGCAGTGAACTTCAAACGGCTGAAATGATGACAATGATGATGATAAACTTTGCGTAACATTCATAGAAATTTAAAAAAGGTGATTATTGCAATATGCTATAATTCGCTCAGTATTGGATCCAATAAGACTAAGAGACTGTTTCACTATGCCTGATTAGGAGATACTCGGCAGTTGAAATGACAGTGTTGTATGGACTATCTGTCAAATAACGCTAATGGGAAATTATTATAAAATTGTGAAACCCAACATTTTATTAAATTATTATATGACAGTTCTTGTCATCGATTTATAGCTCCAAGCAGATTGTCATTTGATTTCTCCTAGATGTCTGTGGCTTCACTTGCCGTGTTTTGTTTATCGTGAGGGCCACAGATTATTTGGAATAAAATCAGTAATATAGCCCATATTACGTATTATTGTTTCTTATGCATTATCAAACTCAGTCCAGTACTTTAAACTCAAAGCCTAATCAAACACAGTCTCCGCATTTATTTACTTTAAAGAAATTTATAACACAATGATTTCATACGCCGCGTGTGATTACTTCCATGCAACTTAGACAGCTTGGTGTTATTATTCTCTACTTAAATATGCAACGTTTAACTTGAACACGACGCTGCACTCAGCTCAAACAATTCCAATAGTTGAAACTAGTGCAAATATTCTGCCAGCTCATTATTCTTTATCGCGGTTTTCAGAAATGTAGGGTTTAAATCAAATGAACTCTATTAAATTTGTCTTATGTTATTGCGCCCAAAATTTAGAGCTTAAAATGTAAATCAAATATTTCAAACAAGTGAAAAATATTCTTTATTATTATTTAGGAAGTTACGTGGTGACGCGGGTTTTAGGATACTAGTCTTTATAGTTTAGAATACAAAGATGAAAGTACTATATATAGTTTGCTCGAAATTATAAGCTTAGAAAATTCTATTGTAAGTACTGGTCATAATTACTACTAGTACTTGAAAGTGGAGCATTTAATTCTGCTAGCTCATTGTTCTTTATCGCGGTTTTTAGGAGCTACAATTGAAATGAAGTCTATATTAAGTTCCGTATAATTTCTATTGCGGCGGAAATTGTAAGCAAAGAATTTAAATTTATAAGTTGAAACTAGGGATCATTATTCTTCGCGGTTTTTAGAAGTCAGTTACGAATTAACTGTGGGTTCTTTATTTGGTTTTGTTCTTTTTCATTGCACCCAAAATTGTGAGTATATTATTTTACCTACTTACTTTCTCAATATTCTTACACGTGATCTTAATGAGCCAACATACAACTATTGATTGACTTTGAGTTTTGTTTTATTGCATTGCGCCAAACATTATGGGCTTACAATTTAGTTTCAGTAGGTATATCAAACTAGTGCAAATATTCTATTAGCTCATTATGCCTTGTTGCGGTTTTTAAAAGTCAAAATTTGAATTGAATGTAGATACTCTGTGTGGTTTTGTCTTATATTTTATTCCAAAAATTTTAATCTTAGAAATTGTATTCCAAAACTAGTTCAAAATATTTTGCTGGCTTATTATTCTTTATCGCTTCAGCTTTAGCATTAGGTCTCCAGCTTGACCCAATGACTAACACATGTAGTGATAACCGAAATCAATAGCTACAACACCATATAGCATTCCACTCCACACTTCAATGGTTCCACATTTCAATGGTCTAAAAACATAAGATAAAAACTTCAAAATCATGTATTTCATAAACTTTGAAATAGTACTTGAAAACGTCAAAATTAAATATAAAAAACAAACAAAATATAGTTACACTGAAATCACGAAGCAATACAATGAATCCAATACTGAAGTACTGGCAAGAAACTTAGGCTGATGTTTAAATTAAACGACTGGTCATTGTATTGCTGCCCAGTAAACAATGTTATTTCAATCGTTAGACAGCAGACACAACACTTATATTCTTTAAGAAATTTAATTAATTTAATCAATTTCAATTGACCTGACAAAGTATTTCCCTGACGTAAGCTGACATATACATTAAAAGTCAATGGAGCGACGTTTGTTCAGCAGTGGACTTCTGTGGGCTGATTACAAAATATAATTCAGAATCAATAAGTATCCTTATAACAATTCATATCATCGCAGGGATTTTCTTTGTTAATATGGCTGTATAATTACAATTTGTATTATAATTTAGTTATTTTTAAAATAGCACACAACCAACACATACACTACTAATGGCATATACATTAAATAAATATAAATAAATAAATATTTCTGACACTTACACCAATTATTTAGTTCCAAGATAAATATCATTAAGAACTTGTGTTATGGATACTAAATAACGGATAAACATACATAAATCCTTTTTTTTTAAATACATACTTAATATACATAGAAACCCAGACCAGAATAAATATTCATATTTATAGACACAAATATTTGTCCTGTGTGGGAATCGAACCCACGACCTCAGGAATGGAATGCGGGTATACTCGCCCCCACGCCATATCGGTCGTACATATATACATTTGTTATATACATTAAAAAAATAAATAACTGTTGACTACTGCAAGAAAACAATATATGTTTAATAAAGCCAGTATATTTATGGTATGAAAGGTTAAGTTCACCCAAGCGCCTTAAGAAGTTCCATGTTTCCCTTTACGAAGCGTTTCTTACTCAAAGGGATTGTTAAAATTTCTTAAACTGCATGCTCGTACCATAAAGTATTTCAATAGATGTTTGCAAAATTTGCAACCAATATGAAGCGGAGGTCGGTATTTTTATTCTTCGGCTTAAAGGTTAAGAGTTCGATTCCTATTTAAAGCAAATATTTTCACATGATCACAGATATGTCTCTTGGTCTGGATGTTCGCTGTTTATACGCACAAAGTGACCAAGAAGATTTTACCTTAAGAAATCAATTTTACATAGACAACCAAACCATATTTTGTAGAACCATATATATGTATTTGACGACCAATATGGCGCGATGGCGAGTATACCCGCAATCCGCTACTGAGATCGTGGGTTCGATTCCCACACAGGACAAATCTTTGTGCGCATGGAAATGAATATTTGATCTTTGCTGGGTGTTTTCCTATCTATAGTATGAATATATTTACAAAAAAAAATTATGTATGTTTATCCGTGAGAAATATTTGTTTATTATTATTTATAGAGTATCGCCAGTGTCAAGTAATTACATAAATCAAGTTAAATTTGCATAAATGCAGCGTTTTCGTCATAAATAGCCGCAATCAAAGTCAACGAGCGTAAGTAAGTATGTAAAGTAAAGTCTATAATAATTATTATACTTATCTTGGAACCAAATAATTAGTGTAAGCATAAAAAGTGCAAAAAATATCTGATAATTCTTTCTTTCGTTGAATGTAAGCAGTCAATGTGCCAGTGTTCTTTACATGACATACAATGTTTGGTAATGTGCCTTGTGTCTTAATAAATATCTTACTTAAAAGATGCCTGTGTATATTTTGTATGTGTACCATGATGACTTATTTGTATAAAATTTAAAACTATGTTTATAACCTGTTTTGACAACTGAGGACGCCTCTAACAAACCGCTAATTTGTCTTTATAGATACATACATAAAATCACTTCTAATTCCCCGAAGGGGTAGGCAGATTTTAGTAGGAACCCTATACACAACTATGTACATATGGAATAAATAATTAAAGTTTACATTTTTAGACAGATCATACACTGCACGCTGATCCAGTGCAAATGTGTGCAGGCAGATAAAGCCAAGTCACATTTTTATATAGTTAATTCTTATAAAAGTTCGTCTTAATTCTTATCCTTTCTTAGTCAATAGACAGACAGAATCAATCCCAGTCATAATGAGAGAGATTTTGGTGTGTCAACGAGTACTATATAAAAGAAATTCGTGCCATTGTGATCCGAAACAAATCCGATAATGGAATCTTATGCTGGAACTTTAATCTCCTAATAAAGGGATTAGGCCAAGGAGATTGATTCACGTAATGCAACCTATAGATACATTGGACATGAATTATAAATAAAGTTACGATTAACTATAGTACATGCCAACATAATCCAAATATTGTTACTAGCGTTTTATAATAATAATAATAATAAATCTTTATTACGCATTCCAGTGTTTACAGTAATCATTTACAATGATAATCGCACTAGGCGAAGCCTGTATCGCGGCCATCATTAATACGGTTTCCTTAGGACTAAAGAGATCAAAATTCAAATTCAAATACAAGACTTAAGTAAATTATATAACTTAAAGATAACTAATGTGTGAGTGTGTGCGTGTGTGGGTGTGTGTGTTATATGCAAAATGGTCGGCTTCTTACAGTGTAGGTTTTAGTAGCTGTTCTACTTCGTAGAATGTTAAGTTAATTAAATATTTAGTAGCTTTTGTTTGCATTGCGCGCACAGTGTCTTCTTTAGATTCGCAAATTTTACAGATTTTGTTGTATAAATAAGGAAATAAAAAATCTGAAAATCTTTGTGCAAAGGACGTTTTGACTGTGGGTACCGAGACTCTAAATATTCTATTAGTCAGCAATTCTTTGTAATTTTCAGACCTTAATACAAGCTTATGTGTAACACAGACAGCAGCTTTTATGTAAAGGCGGCGAATACTTAGCAAGTTCGTATCTTTGTAAATATGTGCTGTAGAATATCTTAAGGGCTTCTTCAGCATAACCTTAAGCACCGACCGCTGAGCTTTTTCCAAAGCAATTAAATGATATTAGGATATTACAGGAGTTGAAAGTTAAAACATCCATGGAATTTAAGTAAATATTTATACAGATCGGTGGATGCGATCGAATTTCACCCTTAATGCCGAGGGCGCATGGCGAAATCGGCATCGTATGGAATAAAAGTATCAGCTTTAGACGAGCTCGCAGATTAAAAATTATTTGACATTTTAAATTGTTTTCAAAAATGAAATCCCTGAGGAAAAGTTTGAGGCGACATTCATCCGTACTAACCTGATTAGAGTTATAAATGGAACAACATTTTGAAACGTTAAATCATGTAATGTTAACTATAGAAAGCACGCTTGGTTAGTGAATTATACGAACCTGGCTGGAATTCGTATAGGACGAATGGAAGTAGTTTTATACAACGTTAAAATCAGCCTCGCGCTACGCGATGGAGCGCGGCTCACTGGCTAAAGTGTTTTCAGCACATTACGCACATATCTGCGTGTTGAATTTCGCTCTTAACAAAAATGAAATAGCGTGAAAACGTAAGTAGGTTGGTATCTAAAAAAATCGTTTCCGGAATATGTCCTTCGACAATAAGTCATTTTATAAATGAGTATTTACTAAGATGTCTATGAAAAATAAGTCATTCCGTGAACAGTCCTTTATTTTGGCGTTAGTTATTTCCAAATGGGATATATTGGCGTAAAATTATGTACATATGTAAACTTTAAAATATATAGAAAAGGTCTCAACGCTCTTTTATGTCAAAGTCTAAATTGTGTATTTAATTTTAACTCCATGCTTTTGCTTTTAAACCGCAGCCGCATCCCATCTTGGTCTTATTGTTAATTGAACTTTTTTTCCATTTTGTTGGTTAGCGATGTTAAGTTGTTTTCTTACTAACTTTCTGGGTAACGGCAGTAAAAAGTACAAGACAGTTGGAGTCAGAAACGTCGGAGATTCTAAAGTAACTATAACCTTTTATGACTGTTTTCTAATTTACATCTATAAAGTGATAGAGTAGGGTGTATAGGGATCCTATCATCATCTTTGGAGCCCAGGCCAACCTTACCTACAAGTGGTGTACCTGCCGATCAACGGACGAGGCTTTGGCAGACATAGAAGTGCCCGGTAAGCGGCATAGGCTCGCCTATTACGTGGGACCAACTATATAATTGGCGAAGTGTGGTCGTATAATATTCCTCTGCCTACCCCTTCGGGGAAACAGGCGTGAATGTATGTATGTATATATATAAGAGTAACAAGCATGTATACACTTCTGCACTAGACTTGCAGGCCTGTGTTGGAACAGTAAGAGAAATAAATTGAATTGATATACACCCCATTTGAAAGTAACCAATTTGGCGACTCACTCAATTGGAATGCAGCAGTAAGCAGGGGATTTACTGCTCTCTACGGCTGCTATTCTCGATGCAGGTGCCGCTTTTATTTATTTCCAGCTTTACAGACTTGAGTCTGTATTTGCAGGTGCAATCGGCAAATAGCGGAGAGATATACGTACATAACACTTACTTTGACTTTGCTTCTGAAAATATGAAAAGATGGTTTAAAATATTGCTTTTGACATGTGCATTTATATGTTGACGACTTATATGACGCGGTGGTCAGTATTTTTCATGAACATATTACTCAGCTCTTCTAGCCCCAGACTAAGCTTAGCTTGCACTAGGGGTGGCAAAAAACGCAAAAATAATCTTTATATATTTTTTTTAATATATACTTATTTGAAATACCCAGACCTTAAGAGCGAAATTCGAATATACTTACCATCCATATCAGCCGTCGAAGTGCATATGTTTTCATAGAGCAGTGGGTTATATTCTCACACAGGTCAAATCTTTGTGTGCATGAACATGAATATTTGTTCTGGTCTGGGTGTTTTCCTATATATATTGTATGTTTTTACAAAAAAAAAATTTTTTTGTATCCATAACAGAAGTTCTTAATGATACTTATCTTGGAACTAAATAATTTGTGTAATTGTCAGAAAATATTTATTAAATTTATTAAAAATAGTGTAAAAAAATGTGGTTTTATATTACATTAAATTTAGAAATAAGGCTATATAATCTTCTAATTGCCAATATATATGTAATGCGGTTATAGTACTCAAATAAATAAAGATATTGGTCTTATTAATTGATCCTATTTCTTATATTTGTAATGGTTACTTTTGCAAGTTTAAAGTCTTTATAAAGCATTAGCTAACTAAATACTAACGCCCTACGAAGCCGGGTCTACGAAATTAAGGTTAAAGAGATTTTGGTCATACTTCCACCACGCAGACCCATGGCAGATGGGAGAAAAATAATAAAACTATAGTTATTCAATATTAATGGCTAAAATGGGAAATGAAATAAACGAAAAATTGTTATTAAAAGTAAAATAAGTTTAATTATTCCACATTTTGATTCAATTACTTGTACAAAACATTAAAAACTAAAGTACATTATAGCCGTAACTTATAAAATCCGTGATAATATTTTGAATAATACATTTGTAATTTTTCACCGCCATTTCTTTTTCTTCTGGAGTATTCCACACTTGCTTGCTGCGTACATGTCCTTCTTCCTGAAGACCATTGGATAACCACAAAGCTGTATTAGCTACTATAAAACAAGCAGGTCCGACAGTTTTCAAATCTTCATCAAAGTATTTTCTAGAATAAATTCTTTCCGCCTCCAGACCGCCACAGTGTAGGGTATCCTTGAACATTTCATAGTAGATATTCAAAAAGTCGTTGTAATTATTTTTTCTCAGGTCTGTTTCTGTGCTGGTGGTAATGAGGTATAAAACGTCGTAAGCAGGACTGGACATTCGACTGGCTTGGTAGTCTATCAAACAGGCTGCTACGGGAACGTCCTTCTAGAAATATAAGACTTATTAAAACTAATTTATTAATTTATGTACTCTTTATTTTATGTAATCTTTATTGCACACATCAATGTAATAGAAAGGCGAACTTAATGCCGAAGGCATTCTCTACCAGTTAACCTTAGGGTTAGAAGAGAGAGTTAGAGGCAATTAAACTTACATAAATTAACACACTTATGAACATACTAATAAAGTACACTACATTTAAATAAACATACAAAATACAGACAAGATGATAGTAGGGAGACTTAAACCGATGAGTACTCATTTAAATAACAATTATCCTGCATAGTTTTGAAGATATTTAATATTTGCTATAATTTAATTTACATCTAAACACAAATTACTTTAGAACCAGGTGAAAAATCACGTCATATTTAAGGTAGCCACATCATTCATATAAGAAAAAGAAGTATAAAATAAATTAATTAACTATAACCGAAATTGTCAATGTATACTAAACGAACGCTCAGAACTGCGAAGGATTTAGGCATAAAAAATATGTCTTTTAAATTGAATTTAAAATATATAAGTTATTAATTGAAACCATACTTCGTCAGCGAATGAAGATTTACAACCACTTTGTGACCTTTCCGCAAAATTAAAATCTTCCCAAAAATCAAGAAATAACTCAAAACGACAAGTGCTTCGAATATATAAAAAAGTAACTACCTCGACGACTCTTGCTTTAAAGCATTTATATCATAATCATTAGAAATCTTACTTGTTATGTAGATTTCTATGATCAGAGTATTATGGTTTTAAAAACACATAGTCTATAATCCCGTTAATTAATAGTGGGAAATTTAAAGCGTTTATGTCACAAGAGAGCTCGGGTCCTCACTGAGGCTGAGAACTACTTAGTATATCGAGATTTATAATAATAATAATAATAGGTGCCAACTGATTATATGACCAAACGCCCAACCTATTAATTACCTAAAAACGCCTAAATGAGCATACTTCATAATTCAAACATTGCAGCTTACTATATCATGGAGTAAATCTTTGCACGCCAACGTAAATAACGTGGTTACAAAGAAAAGAAGTAACAGAATAAAGTCCAGCGCAAAAATGTCATGGAAGTAAGTACCTCGTATTTAAACAAAATATTTTCCTTCCATATATCGCCGTGACAGATGCACAAAGCATGCACAGAAAACGCAGCTGCCTCCACGTACTTTACACAATTCTCTTCATAATTCCTAAGTATAGCAGCGTATTCTGTATTCTCAAACTTCTGTATAACTTTCCGCAGTCTGTCCAGCAATATCTCTATAAATCTTTTATTTTCTTTCTCTGTTAGCGGCACGCATATCTTTACCGCTTCTTCGTATAACTTTGAATCTTTCTCCTTCAATATAAAAGACATTGCGTGAAATATAGCTAATTGCTTCAATGATACAACCAAATGGTCATAGTCGAGGAAAGCCTTTCGTATGTAAGGCGTAAAACCTTTCGGACACATATTCTGCAGTACCAAAGTTTCTGCGCAATAATCTTTGCAAACGTAATACAATTTCGGTATTAAATAATTGGCATTGAGGGTCAAGATGTTTTGGTACTCTCTATACTTCTCTAATATAACCGAATATAGAAAGATCTCTCTGGCGAACATCAGCGTTACAGCCCCGCTTACCCGATACCGTTCATCTGTCGGTGCTAATTTTAAAACTAAATCAATATTCACTTTATGGCCTCCAATAACACCCGTCACCCGGACTGGCACTAAAACCCCGAAATAGTTTTGCGCTTTGCATTCGAACGTCGATATAATATGCTGACATTCGGTCATACTGTTTTGCTCAAATACCTTGATTAAAATGTTGTTTATATAATCTTGTGATATTGAAGCCATGTTATTAATAGTTATACGATAAGATTTGAAACTGTTTGAGTTAAAAATACTTAATATGAATGCTAGTGATAACACAACCGTAAGTCACAGTAACTCACTACTGACTGAATGTAATACTATAGTTAAATTGTTCGTCATCTGGTGTCGCGTCTCATGACCTTCCCCCGCACCGCCCCTTCCCTTTCCCCCTCTCTCTTTCTCTCTTTCTTCTATAACTGCTTACTAAATAAGTGGATTAGTCGGAGTCGGTTACTTGATTGCGTGAGCAAGACCGACCCGCTGGTGAAATTATATTTTTAATAAATAAAGAAGTTTATCACCATCAAACCAATTATTTAGTTTTAAAGTAAGTATTATTAAGAAATTGTGTGGCAATAACTTTTGTTTTTCATAGTAATATAATACTTCCAAGTCTGAGAAACTGGTAACCCAAAGGTTAAAACTTGTTAAGAGATATAAATAAATATTCTATAATCACACCAATTATTTAGCTTCAAGATAAGTATCATTAAGATCTTGTGTTGTGAAAAATTTACTAAAAATCGTAAACATTTATTTATTTATTCATTTATTTATAAACATTTTTTTTATGAAATACATACTTAAAATACATTAGGAAACATGTTCATACACACCAAGATTTGTCCTGTGTGAGAATCGCAGCCACGACCTTAAGGTCGGAGTGCAGGTACACTGACCTTCACGCCATATCGGTGGTCAAATATACATAATAATCACCCAGAAATATTTGTGTTCATGCACATATCAATTTGTGAAGTGGAATCGAACGTGTTCTCTCACTCTGGTTCTTGAGAGAAGTACATCCATAGTTTATACTAGTAGCCAATGGATATTCATAATTATTTACTTATATACATACTTGACGACCGTTATGGCGTGGAGGTCAATATACCTACACTTCACTCCAGAGGTCGTGGGTTCGAACTCCACACAGGACAAATCTTTGCATGAACATGAATATGAAGTTCTGGTCTAGGTTTTTTCCTATGTATAATAAGTATTTATATACAATAAAAAAAGTATTTATGTATGTTTATCCGTTCTTTAGTACCCATAACACAAGTTCTTAATGATACTTATCTTGGAACTAAATAATTGGTGTCAATGTAAGGGGTATTTATTATTATTATTTTAATACTTACTCGCATAATGGGTAGAAGTCACCATAGACAAATAGCCATGTTAATAAACAAAAAATACAATTATCCTGTGTAGGATTCAAGCCCACGACCTTGGAAGCTAAAATTGGGTATACCGACCACCCCGCCATTTTAGTCGTCAAACAAAATATGTTTTATCAAATATTTGAAAATAAATAGTGCCACTCTCTCTCAGCTCACAGGGAGTCTTAAAAGTCGACGAAAAGAAATCCTTCCGGATGGATGATGAGCAGCAGCGTCATCCTGCATACTGGCTTGAACTGCGATCACCAACCCGCCTGCCCAGCGTGGTGATTATGGACAAATAACCTTAACATATACACACATACATACATACTTTCACGCCATTTTCCCCGAAGGGGTAGGCAGAGGCAATTATACGCCAACACTTGGCCAATTATATAGTTGGTCCCACGTAATAGGTGGCGAGTCTATTGCCGCTTTCCGGACTTTGTTATATTCGCCAGAGCCTTTTCTTGGGCTCCTTAGGTCTTATTAGGATCCCTATACACCCTTAATATAATATAATCTATTGGGAGAAAGTTCAGCAGAGGACTTTAAAGGAATGAAAGGAATAGTACGTATTTTCACCGTAGACAAAGAACTAACATATTAATTATAAACTATAATCCATAGAAACCCATCCATGTAAACTATAGACCACAAACTAACATTTTACTTGCAAACTAAAATTTACAAAAGAAAAAGAATCAAAACGTTTTAATTAAGACCTCGTTAACACTAAGCTCTACGAAACCGGGGATCTGTAAGTATATCTTTTAAGCCTGTGCAAATCGTGCTGATTGCCAATTCTCGGTTTTAAAACGTTGTATCTCCTGTAAGCTTTTTAGATTGCCGTTTGATTTGGAATTGAGTGCCTCCTGTACTCCAGTACATTATTCAAGGATTAGCGGTGGCAGCTGAGTGGTGTCCTGCTGTTAGAATATTCCAAGTGGTCCCATAGGAACTATTTATCATTTAATACGAATAGCACATACAGTATATCGATGGCTTAGTACACTATCGCACTTACTACAGATATGTAAGTTTCACAGGAGAGCTTTTATAAGGTTTTTAAACTTTATACATAAACTCGAAAACAAACTCAAATATTAAAGAAACTATAAAACAATTCGTTCAAGTGATTCTTGAACTTTATCATATTTCGTTATGGTAAAATTAGAAGAATATAGACATATAATACAATTGCAAAAGAAAGTTAAAACTCCCATTTTAGTACATAAGTGCACTGAGTTTTATAAAGTTAAATGACATTAATTGAAAAACTCTCAAATGTTTTACCAGCCTGTCTTTATAACAATACTAGCGTCCACAACAAAAGAAAACTAGTAGGGAAATAAATAAAAATATACACCATTAGTCTACCACATAATCCATTGTTTAAAATCAGTACAACCATATAGTTTATAAAAATTAGAAGCAGAAAGAAGTAACTAATCACATGTAACAAACATATTCTTATAGTCTTCAAGAAAATTAAAATAAAATTAAAATATTACTTATAAAAAAATAAATAACCTTAAAAATTTAAAATTGCAATTACATAATAATTATACAATTGCATTGCTGACAACAATTAACTATTTGAAAAAACATAATTATATACACCTATGCTATATTAATATTCCGATAATAGTAAAGTACACAAATAATTATAATTAAAAATAGTCCATTGCTTAAATTATGTTCAGACATATTAAAGTCGCAGGCAAAACTCATTAATATCTGACATTGGAGGTATATTGTATTTGATTAAATAATCTCTCGGAGCGCTTTAAGTTCTCACTAAGTACAAGAATGGCCACTGCTGAACATAGGCCTAGCCACAAACTTCCAATGTGATCAATTGCAGGCAACATGCATAATAAAATACCTTTATCAGGCCGTCTGTTCATGCGTGATTGTATTGAAAACGGACAGACATACCACTTTCAATATAAAAGCGTTTTCCCGGAGGGTTAGGCAGGGACATAGTATACGCCCACAGTTCGCCAATTATACAGCTGGTGGCCAGCCCCTTTGCCGCCTACCGGGAACTGTTATAGCCAGAGCTTCGTCTGTTGATCAGCACGTGCACCACTTGCAGGCGAGGCTGGCTTGGGCTCCTCAGATCTTGGTAGGACCCCTACGCACTTTTATTTCTGTGGTGTCAAGGAAAAAGAAGATGAGTGAAAAAAAATTAAATAAGATTTTTGCACCTATTGGTATAAAACTTTAATATTTGTCACGGCAAAAACGAGGTTAGTCAGAACATTTTATATTTAATATATTGTTTAGACTAAACTCCTTTTTGCCGTGACACATGTTCAAGTTTTGTACTAATAGGTGCAAATGACTTTTCCTTGACACCACAGATTTATTCTTATAATGCAATATATCCCAAATTTGTAACATCACTAATAAAGCCATCGAAACGTTCTCTAAGTTCTCTCTCCATTCCTTGCCTGACTTCGGGTGACAAAGGCTTATCTTCTTGTAATTTAACCGATTCTACATCCTCAAGACCAATCCATGCAACAAAAGCGAAAAAGGTCATCAAAACACATACAGGATACGCCAACTTCAAATCAGCATGGAAATCCTCTAAGCTATAAACTTCTTGAGGATTTAAATTGTTATCTTGCAGAGTTTTTTCAAGGTTTCCGTAATATAAAGCGATAAGGTCATTATAGTTTTCATATCTTTCGCGGACTTTACTCCCTGACAGTATTAGGTATAAGACGTCGTAGGCAGGACTCAGAAGGCGGGTGGTTTGGAAGTCCAATATACAGACTCCAATAGGCGTTTGGTTCTGAAAATAATTTGTAACATATGGTGATGTAAATTTTGAAATGTATTAAAACTTGTTTTTATTTCATTGAAAGAAAATGTTTAGTCTGTCGATATATCGAATTAAAACAAAAGCTTTCAAGAATGAAATAAATAAAAACTTGAAATACTCACAGCGTATTTAAAAATGAAATTCTCCTTCCACAAATCCCCGTGTCCGTACACTTGCCGACGAGCTTTCAACGAACTATTGTCGAAGATTTCATCAAAATTATCCATGAGACCTTTCAGATATTCTGCATATTTTGCATTATCAAAGAGTTTCACATATTTAAACGATGCATATTTTAAGTAATCCATATATTCCTTTGGATCGTCTCTGAGAAAAGGCCGCATAACGTTTGATTTGCTGACTATGACTTTCTTTTCGAATGAAATAAACGAGAGGGCGTGAAATTGGGCTACAGCATTTAAAGAAATACTCATGTGTTGATAATCCAAATATTCACCCACATAGCGTTGATATCCTTGTTGCGTCATGTCTTGAAGCAATAACAATCTCATATTTTGGTCATTACTTGCGTAGTAACACTGCGGGAATATACTTTCCAAATTCACTGTACTATTCAAACTTTTGTAGATCGGCATCAAAACGGTGTACACATACGCTTCCCTCGTATATATCTCATTAAAAACTTTCTCAAACTCAACAATTTGTGGCAAATACTTTATCAATATTCTATTCTCATTACCATTTAACTCGTCGCGGATGTTCAATGAAATGAATTTTCCCATATAATTGACCATGTTCCTGCTATTTGTAGTAAATGTCCATTTTGTTAATTTCAACTTGTTCGCAACATCAGTGACTATTTTTTCCAGATTTTCATTGATCACGTCCATGTTTTAGCGTTGTACTGCTGCGCTCGATTGGCATAGACTGCACTGTTCTTTTTATACTACTAATTAATATACAATAACAACTCTTGTACGAACGAGTGTGTGCATAAAAGTACACACCCGCTCGCGTATCAGTATTTACTTGTTATATAGTAATATACTATATAATAATAAAATAAACGTTTACTTGGTGTACAAATTAAAATAAAAAATTCTGAAACCTAACAATTTTTTATTTTAATATGAATTGTTAATTTTCTTTTACTGCACAATAAATTGTTTCAGACGCCTAACGTCAGACAGTTAAACACTACTATAATGGTGAAGGAGGTTAAGTTGACCCTTGTGGATACAACCAAGTTTTTAGGTGTTACTTTAGACCCTACGCTACAGTTGGGTACGTACAGCCACATATTAGTGAATTGTCGAGTAGACTCAGCTCTGCAGCATTCGCGGTAAAGAAAATTCGAAAATTACCAGACGTTGTAACAGCTAGGTTAGTTTATCAAAGCTATTTCCATAGAGTTATGTTGAATGGTATTCTTCTGTTGGGTTGTACCACAGATATTCAAACTATTTTTGTGCTGCAGAAGAGGGCTATTCGAGCAATCTATAATCTCCCGTGTGGACATTCACTAAGGGAAAAGTTTAAAGAAATTGATATTTTGACAGTGGCGGGTCAATATGCTTATGAAAACCTGGTATATAAACATAAAAATACTGATCAATTTAGTAATAAAGGCTGGATACATAACCTAAACACAAGGAATAAGCATTAATTAGTTGCACCTGCCACTAGGCTCCAAATAATGAACAAATAATTTAAAGGTCAATGTGTGCATTTCTACAATAAAAAAAATAATAAATGAACTGACTGAAAATGACTTAGAACATGAATATTGTTAATGTTATTCTAAATTACATTGTATAGCTTCACAGAGAAATGAAGATTGTCAAGTACAGTAAGTGGATAAAATTATAAAAAAACATAACATTTTTTGCCAGTTCTTCTTACAGAGCGGTAGCTCGGAACTGGCACTTAGATTCACTTACATTTAAATATTTTTTTGGTTTTAAATTGTTTTGTTGCATATATGTATGTGTATCTAAGTTTCGTGATTTCATTGTAATAATATTTAAATTGTTTTTTATATTTATATTTAGTTTTGACGTTTTCAAGTCCTATGTAATAGTTTATGAAATAAATGTTATATTATTCAAGAATGTACAGGTAGCCAGGATTAGCGGAATTGACCACTTTGGCTCAATCCATTTCAGATAGTATTATTAGTGCCTTATCATAATCTGTTTTAGTAATGCTACAAATAGGGAATAGTGGTTATTATTAATAGATTCATAGACTAAAATAGTGGCTTTGCTACCAACAGACAATAAGAAGTGATCAAGGCAGTTAGGCCCGCGAGTCGGCAGCAAGTGACTCGGCAACAGACTAAACATTGATAGCTGAGTGAGATAATCTGAAGCTCTAGAGTCACTGTTTTCATCTTTTATATCTATACTGCTAAAGTCTTGACACTTGACAGAACCGTTAATGTATCATGTAATGACTGTAAAAATCTATCAATACTAAACAGTGAGGGTAACCTATAAATAGCCACAATGGCAAATTTATTACTAATTTTGATTACAAGACTGTCTGCGTCCACTATTTTAGGTTCATAAACAGAAGCTCGCAAGCAATTACTTACATATATCACAATACCACTGTTTTGGTAAATATGTTTTATGATACGTGGCGTGCGTAACCAGCAAATCAGGCAAGTTACTAACTTTTGGAAGCCAGCATTAGTTAGCATTATAATGTCATATTTTGAATGATTAAATTTAACGTACTACTGTTTTTACACTTTAATGTTTTTGGATTATTCAGTTCTATAGAACAGAACAGTCCCTCTACGGTATAACTTTGTATAATTATATGGTAACAATATAAAGTTAACACTTTAAATTACTTTGCAATAAATTAAAGAATAATCTTTTGGGACCCACACACGATACCAACCAACTTTTAGGGTTCATTAGTGAAATGAGAAAGAAACATTGATATTAAATCATAAACTATTGCACAGCCTATAAAATTTTCTGCTAATCATATGGTTAACTGGCAAAAAAAGTGTAAAGGGATCCTACCAAGACCTAAGGAGCCCAAGCCAACCCCACCTGCAAGTGGTGCACCTGCCGATCAACGGACGAGGGTCTGGCGAACATAACAGTGCCCGGTAAGCGGCAATAGGCTCGCCACCTATTACGTAGGACCAACTATATAATTGGCCAAGTGTGGGCGTATAATTGCCTCTGCCTACCCCTTCGGGGAAAAAGGCGTAAAAGTATGTATGTATGTGTGTATATGTTAAGGTTATTTGTCCATAATCACCACGCTGGGCAGGCGGGTTGGTGATCGCAGTTCAAGCCAGTATGCAGGATGACGCTGCTGCTCATCATCCATCCGGAAGGATTTATTTTCGTCGACTTTTAAGACTCCCTGTGAGCTGAGAAAGAGTGGCACTATTCATTTATCATCATATTATTATATCATTGGCGAAGTGTGGGCGAATAATATTCCTCTGCCTTTCCCTTCGGCGTGGAAACAGGCGTGAATTTATGTACATAATACAAATACAATCACGCCTGTTTATGTAATTTCGACACATAACATTTTAGTTAAACGTCACGGGCGAGCTTATTGCCGCAAACTTTTACGTTTGCCAGAGCCTTGTTACCTTACCAGATTTGGCCGAATTTCAGTTCTTACACGAAGCAATCACCATCTGACTTCCGCAACCCAGAGGGAAACATCATTCTGTGTATGAACTAGGTGTCAGAATAGTAGAAGGCACTGACTTCATAATAACGACTTCCATAGATGTTTATGACAGTCAGAACCAAGAGCTTAATTTTGCGTCGGATCGTTACACTTCCTAAAATATGGTTGAGCGTAACGGGTCTGCTCATGTCTACTATGTTTATCCTTAATTATGTTAATATTGCTAAAAAGAGTTTTGTCTTCTTTTCTTTCAAATCTTGTGACTGCAGAACACTTTTGTTTTAATATTAAGTATTTTATTGTAACTGGCGGGAGCAAAAACCAATCTTGACGATTTTCTTGCCCGTTGTTTTACGATCAAGCTCCCGCCCGCAGTTAATGTTCGCGTTAGTTTATAAGAGCTCTATTGAGCCAAACTTGAATAAACTAATTTTGAATTTTTTGAATTTTTAATGTGCTTTCCGAGTCACGGAGCAAGCGATAATTTCGCAAATAACTTTGAAAAGTCATAGGACTTGGATTTGAACCCTAAAGGCTCTGGATTGCAGTCTAATGGTTCTCTATCGCACCTCCCTCACTGATGTAACGTTACATTACAGGCGAATGCTCCTGATGAAGAAGCAACTTTTGGATAGCAAATAGCTACCTTTAGCTTAGCTTCCATCCGGCACCGTGCGAAGTCCACGGCACGTCTCCGGTGCTCGACACAGGAACACGTAATTTCCGCCGGGTCTGAGCGAGTGACGAATTATTGGAATCGTCTAATATTGACATTTATGCAAGAGCTTTACGTGTCCTTACTTTGTGCCAGTTCGCAATGTAATTTTATGTTTGCAAATATCTTCAAAACTGCTGAGTATCTCTTAATTAGACATTAATGGAAGAGCTACAAGAGACTCAGGGTCTGTTTCAGAATGTCTTAGTAAGTTTCCATTAGCTTTTACTTGACTAAAAGGCTATAAAAGACTACCGTTGTAACTGCCTACTATCTTCTAAGCAGACTTTGTGAAGCAGGACTATACAGGGCGTCCCACGGATATGCCACATGGCGAAAAGTGTCTTGAATATTGTAGATGGAACATTTGACTGAAAGAAGACATTATTTTAATTTCAAAAACAATTTAAACCGTGAATGCATTCATAGATTTTTAAATAATTATACGGTTGAAACGGGAATCGAACCCGCTACACGAGAAAAAAAATACCCTTCAACTTTATCATACCGATCGAAAGGCTTAATCATAAGGTATATTTTTTGCTAGATAACAGAGTGTCAGAAATAAAATATTTCATACCATTATATCTTATATATTTTGTTAGAAACAATAAATTATTTAACTGCTGGTGTTAGTGTTATATAACATCCCTTTTTTTGACTCTGTACTTCTTATGTACAGGATGCCACATATAGACCTATTAAACTTACTTTAATAAATTATCTAATGTGACATGCAAAAAACTATTTCATTTCATAAGTTCGTCAGTACTTAATACTAGCGTCCACGAAACCACATTCATCATTGTTTATTAATGTGCATTATTATACTCATAATTTCATATACTCATAATTTAAAGAAGCGCTCGTAGCTCTGCGATGCTAGGTGGTCGGAAACGATCACCGAAGTAAAGCAGAGTATACAGAGGTCAGACCTTGGATGGGTGACCTTTTGTGTGGCATTTGATATCGAGCGCTTCCGTGCTTCGGAAGGCACGTTAAGTCGTTGGTCCCGGTTATCACTAAATGTGGTAGTCGTTAAGCCATGTTAGAGGCCTAATGGGCGGCTTGATAAATTCTAACGGCAGGACGCCATACACCTGCCTCCGCCAATCCGCACTGGGTCAGCGTGGTGGAGTATGACCCAATACCCTCACACCTTGATATGTGAGAGGAGGCTCGTGCTCAGTAGTGGGACGTATATGGGCTGAGATGATAATGAATTTCAACTATAAATCATTTAATACAAATAGAAGACCATTCAAAGTGCTTTTTGCCTTTTGAGTTCAGAGCTTTAGATAATAAAACATTAATAATATATGTGAATTATACTCTTACTTAAGAACTAATTTAATCGCTATATTTACCTTCTTTTATCTTCTAAGCGGCAATAGGCTCGCCGCCTATTACGTGGGACCAATTATATTATTGACGAAGTGTGGGCGTATAATATGCCTCTGCCTACCACTTCAGGGAAACAGGCGTGAATGTATGTGTATGTATCTTCTATAGGTTCTAAACATATACATTCTTCGCAACGCATCCTCACTCATCACTGGTGGTAACGCACCCTAACTATGGGTAGTCCCAAGATATTTACCATTAATAACTGGTGTAATGGGTACTATAAGCATTTTTTTATCATTATAAACATACCTAATATACATAGAAAACATCCTCATACAATAAAGACTTAGATAAAATGATCCTTTTTTTTTTTAAATGTGACACGTCATAATGACTACATTCTGCCTGATGGTAAGCAGTCGATGCAGTCCAATAAAAAAATGAGAGCGCTTCATAACGTGAAATAGGCACGGTATAAAGCGCATCCACTCATGACGGCCTGCTAAAATGCCGTTTCACGCCCCGCTTAAAAGACCCGGGTTCATAGGAAATAGGAAACACATGAGCCGGCAGCGAATTCCAGAGCTTAGTGGTCTTGCTCAGAAGCGACTTCCCAAATTTCTTGGTTTATATAAAAATGTAGGTTTTATAAAGAATTTTAAGAACTTCTATGCGTTTACTAAGCGAATAAACCAAAACGATTAATTGATATAACAAAACATGTGGTTTCAAATGATCACCTAATTAAAGACGTGTCCTAGAGTGAAGACTTAGGCCGTGTCCCCAGTAGGCAAACTGTTAGCAACCGGCTGGGTTTGCGGCGTACCGATTTAGTACGCCCTTCCATATATTTGAAATGGAGTGTCCACAGTCTGCTAGTTTTGCGCTCACTATACGCAGTTTGCAGCGTCGGTCTCTCAGTCTTGCAACTCAGTCGGCCGCTAACAGTTTGCCTACTGGGGTCACGGCCTATGGCTCGGAGAGCTAAGTGTACGACGCCGTCTAGCTAGGTGTTGCGTTTACATACGCAAAACGGAGGGAAGCGGGAGGAGGCGATGAAGGTCGATCACAGTGGCGTGCCATTGGAGAGGTATATGTCCAACAGTGAACAAAGAGAGGCTGTTGATTTAAATTTCCCTTCCATAAATAATAAATATTTTCTGACAATTACACCAATTATTTAGTTCCAAGATTAGTATCATTAAGAACTTGTGTTATGGATACTACACAACGGATAAACATACTTACATACTTTTTTTTGTAAATACCTACACACTTAATAAACATAGGAAAACACCCAGACCAGAACAATTATTCATGTTCATGCACACAAAGATTTGTCCTGTGTGGGAATCGAACCCACGACCTCTTAAGTGAAGTGTAGGTATACCGACCTCCACGCCATATCGGTCGTCATCCTAAAAGACGCATAGTGGCTCCGTTTTTAAATAGGCATAATTTCCTGCCCTCTCTATTCCTCTCACTAACTACAAGTGCTGGTCTTCGAAACCATCCTCATACCATGCAGACTATCGGCAATCGAACCAAGAAATTTGGTCTGTAAGACTCTGCCGACGTGTGTTTCCCAGCTTCTATTCAGGCGGTCATGCGTGGGAGCGTTTGTTACCGTGGTAGTTCCACGGCGAGGAGCGCTCTTCTTCTTTTGAACCAAATGGGCTGCTTACGCCATCAGGCAGGATATATGACGTCTATATGACGAGTGACAATAATTTTTTTTTAAGCATAGGTTAGCTAAGCATACCTTCTATCGCCTTGAGAGTGCAGACCGATTCCATCTATCGATAAAAAGCAAAACTCTTTATGACTTTTTGAAATATCACGCTTGTCTCTTTAGTTCAGCAACCCGTTTTTAGTTGGCATTGGTTGTATCGACGTTACTGCGCATGCATAATACCCTTCTTCGCCCCGCAAACCACACATCTTTTTTTATGTATAGGTAATACACATTAATGCCGCGCAGAGAAAGTATATATGAATTGTAGTATAATGTAAGTATAATTAAAGTATATCTATATGAAGGTACATAAAAATAAATAATTATAATTGCACAAGTTGATAAAAAATGCTATGCAATAGGTTTACCGTGGCAGTCTATGAGTGCCACTCGTCTTTTTATTTTTAAACTAATTTAAATAATATGAATGTTAATCTAAAGCTAAGTGGATTTCTATGAATACTCAAGACAGTTCATTTTTCTCAAATGCTAATAATAGGTAATTATGTACATTAATTATTCTAGTCAACAAGATGATAAACATCGTACCGGTAAAGATTAATTCTCGCTGGGAGCGATTGTAATATAAATAACGTATCGATTATATGAAAATTTTATTAATAAAATTATTTATTTCGCTGCTAGAAGATGGGCAGCAACGTCGTCCTGCATACTGGCTTGAACTGCGATCACCAACCCGCCTGCTCAGCGTGGTGAGTATGGGCAGATACTCCCGATAGAATGTAACCTCTTGGGAAGGCCAATGTTCAGCAGTGGTCTTATAAGGCTGATATGATGATACTGCTGCCCGATCGGTAATTGGCCAAATAGTATGATGAATGAATGAATGATTGAATGAATGAACGAATTAACACTTTATTGTGCACTAAATATTTTAAAAAAAGGGAATTAAATCACATAAACAAATATATGGTACAATGGGCGGCCTTATTGCTAAGAGCAATTTCCTCCAGGCAACCTTAGCATGTACAGGAAACACATGAACAAAAAAATAATGATGATAATATGATATAACTATAGTTATGGAAAGTCATCTAGTATTTAAAGGTAAAGGTTTGATTTTTCTGTACCCATAAAATATTACCTTAATATCTGATCCTGCTTCTTAACATGGACTAAATCTGCCGAGAATTGACAAAAAACAACAAAAAAACCAGATTTTATAGGCCATATCATCTGTTCGTAGTACGTAGTGTGTCTTTAGAGTGGCGATAGCCCAGTAGCAAGACCCATAGCCTCAAATCCAGAGGGTTTCGCGTTCAAATCCTGGTAGCACTATGTCTTTTCTTCCTCAAAAAGCACGTTTCGCCGTTGGTCCCAGCTTTCATGAGCATCTGTGCCAGTCGTTATTAGGAAGTCAATGCCTTCTTATATCCTGACAACTGTTTTGACCCGAAAATTATGTTTCCCTCTGGGTTGCGGAGGTCAGACGGCAGCCGCTTTATGTCATAACTGAAATTCAGGCAAAATCTAATCAAACCAGTGAGCAGACCCTGGGCCCCAAGCTTAAGTCTAGGGCACCCGGGATAATGCTAAAATGATTATGATGTACGTACGTAGTATCTCCATGTCATAGAATAAAGCTAGATGTTTATGCTAAAGATAGGTGAATGGTATAAGATCGCCAATTTGTAGTGATTAATGCGATAAAAGGTGTGGTTGTAATCAATAAGGCTGTGTTTCCACCTGAGAGTGTATAGGAACGGTGTATAGGTAGGTAGGGTGCATGCTACGAAGATTTGTGGAGCCCAAGCCAACCTCACCTGCACGTGGTACACCAGCTGAATTCTCGTTCAGCTCGTTCGTTTACGAGGCTTTGGCGCACACAAAAGTTCCTAGTGAGCGTCAATAGGCTCTGCCTACCACTTCGGGGAAAGAGGTGTGATTATTATGTATGTATAATCTACCATAGATGAGCGAGGATGCGTTACAATGGCAGTGTTTGTTAAGAATCAATAGAATCGGTGCACTGAACGCAGCTAGGTAAATAAAGCGATTCTATTGGTTCTTAACAAACACATTCCTCGCAATTCATCCTCGCACATCTGGTGGAAATGTAGCGTCATAGCTATGAATCGTCATCTCAGCCTTTTATCCCCGAGGAGACCTCCCTAGTCATATAGTAACGTTCCTGCGGGAAGGGGTTGCAAAGTAATTCGTCTACTTAGGCTAATTTTTAACCTATAAAATAAGTATAAACCTGTAGATCACGCGGACTACTTCATTAGTTTATAAGGTAGAGCTAGTTAGTTTAATAAAAACATAGTATATGTTTTAGTTCCGTTTGTGTGATAGCTAAAAAATATATATATAGGTACATGGTAGAGTATTAGGTAATGTTTAGAATATCAAACCAAAATAATTGGCTCATTGAATCAGCATGGAAAACAAACACTTTATAAAATTTCAAACTAATTAATGCCTGATAAATTTTTAAATTGTGTAAATAAATTATTGCGGTTTTAAATTCTATGATAATAAATAATCATAGAAGAAAAAAAGTTTCATTAAGATCGATATGGCGCTGAAATCTGTATAGTAATTCTGTTTTTAGCTCTAAAAGGTTGTGGGTTCGATACCCCTCAAAACAAATATTTGCTTATGTGAACATGATAATTTATCTTGATCTATGTGTTACCTATGTATTAGGGGTATATATTTTAAATAAATATTTTACCATGTTTATACGACTATGTAGTGCATGTACGAAGAGCGGCGATAGGCTATGGGCAAGACCAATAAACTCCATTTGAAGTCTTGGGTTCAACCCCTGGTGGCGCCCCTATGACTTTTTGAAGTTATGTGCGTAATTGTCGCTTGTTTCATGGCTCAGAAAGCACGTTCAGCCGTTGGTCCCGGCTGTCACGAACATCTGTGGTCGTCGCTAAAAAGTCAGTGTCTTCAGTGTTTCCTTATGGGATGCGGAGGTCAGACCCTGCCGTCCGCATCATGTTATAACGAAAATTCAGCCAAGAAGTTCGTTAAAACCTTATCTGAAATTGTACGGTCACGGAGACTTGTGGAAAGAAAACATCATCTATAAATATGTTGTATGTATTCAATTACCATTTCTTATAGTGAGCCGTGTGTTATCGACCTAGAACAGTGCTATCCCCTCTAATTCCACGGGAAGTCATATGAGTCGACGAAGATGATTCCTACCGGACAGCGTCATCCTGTTTAATCGCTTAAACTGCGATCACCATCCCGCCTGCCCAGCGGTTATGGGAAAATTCTCCCAATAGAATGTTCTTTATTAGGGGGGCCATTGTTCAAAAGTCGACTATACGGCTGATATGAAGATGTTAATTTCATAAAAAGTATCGCTTGCTCCGTGTTTCGGAATGCACGTAAAGCCGTTGGTCTCGGCTGTCATGAACACCTATGACAGTCGTTATTAAAAAGTTCGTTTCTAATATTCTGACAGCTAGTTTAACTTATAAAAATGAGTCCCTCTGGGTTGCGGAGCTCAGACAGCAGTTGGTCCGAGTAATACTGAAATTTAGATCAAATAAATAAATAAATATTTTAGACACTTACACCAATTATTTAGTTCCAAGCTCATTAAGAACGGATAAACATATATAAATACATAGATACTTTTTTTGTTTTGTAAATACATACTTAATATACATAAGAAAACACTCAGACCAGAACAAATGTTTATATTTACACACTCAAAGATTTGTCCTGTGTGGGAATCGAGCCCACGAACTCAGGAGTGCAGCTATACTCGCCACCACGCCATATCGGTCGTCAATATCGCGTCGCTTAATCTGGTTAGTTCAGCCAGCAGATCCTGGACCCAAAGCTTAACTCTCTAAAGCAACCGGGATAATGCTAGAATGATAATTAAAAAGTCATACAATTAATTATTTGTAAATTCATCATCTCATCATTTATCATAATTTTATTACCAGGACTTCAGTACGCGGACCTAGAGGTGGCAGATGTGTTACGCCCACAGATACAGATATACAATAGATCACGCAAGTATCTCGATTGGTATTGAAATCAAGCATGCCGACTTCGAACACCTAATGTGACGTCACTGCCCATATTTATTGGCGGGAAATCCAAACTGGTTCATCGACAATAATGCCGCTCATAATAAATTTTGCATAATGTGAAATCGTTCATGATTCAGTATTTAAGAAACAACAACAGACTGTAAGTGGCGGCGGCCAACCCCGACGATTAGTCGGGGTAAATAGACTTCCAGAATTTCAGAATGTGCTCCGCTCTAGACGTCGTGTTTTTACCAGCAGTTTATGACCAGCACTGAACCAAATGAAAGAAAACTGCACTTTAATGACTTCATATATCTGTACTACGAAACTCTTCAAAACATTTTAAGGGAGAACAGTATTGATTTGCAAGTATTATATCCCCTAAAAACATTTCAATGACGATTTGAAATTGTCATTTCCTACATGTTTTATTATCACATTGTTCTCTAATTTTATATGGTCAGAAGAATTGAGAGAGAAAAAGAAAAACAAGATTAAAGACATTAAAATTTATTGATGGACTAGTTGCTGACTTTGAGCATTTTGGATATTTTCATATATAAATTTCAGTTTATTTAAATTTTACTAATATTTTGGGAACTGTACAAGACTTGTTTTAAATAAAAGTCTCTACGTCTACATATTATTTATAACAAATTAGGAGATAGTGTAATTGTGTAGTACTAAAAAAATCAAATGTGAATTCAATGTGAACTTGTCGTAAAGTACAATTATCGCGTCTGCAAACCAAAAGATCAACAAACTTGAGGTGAGTGACCTTAAGAGCCTTTTCACACTAACGATTTTAGGATTTCAGGGCGCGGCGATTCAGCCGCGAGTTCGCGGCGTGTGCGCATGCTAAAGCTCAAATTTGTTTATTATTTTCTTCATTCACAAAAAAAACTCCGACGTACAAATACTTCTACAACCCCATTTTTTAATTAGATGGACTTCCGTAGCTTTTGAATAATACCAATTTACGATATTCAAAAATTGTGTTATATTTTTAATCAAATGTGCAATCGCCTCTAATTGTATTCGGCTCTAAAATGTCCAATGTTTTATTTCTGCTGCGAAAATTGCTTTGTGTCGTACAAAGTTGCAGATAAATATCGGTCTAACGTAGGTACTTAAGTTGGCAACAGTTTAACAGCGCGATCGCTCTCGGATTGAAAAGTAAACGGATTCGACAAACGATTGTACCGTTCCCACGTTCGCAGAGCGATAAGATAATACATGCCAGATCCTGATTTAGTCTGTATTTCTTGATAAAAATATGGCTATTTATTATTCCTTTTTGCATATTCTCTATGTGAGAACTTGCTGTGAACACTGAATTGTATTTAGTGAACTAGGGAAGCCATTGAGCTTAGTAACCCTTATATAAAGGCGCTCCCAACGCTATGGGACTATATTCCTTGACAGGTGAACGAATGTGTGGTACTCGATATAAAACACTTCTGTGCTTTACAGTGCACTGAAAATATGTCATTATATGTGACAGATGTTACTAAAAGAGTTCCTAGGCAGCTTCTTAAATTATATTAGTAGAACGCCACACACTTGCTTTCGCTTTACAGCACTGGGTCCGCCTGGTGGCCGAAGCTCTCTTACCTTGGCTCGTGAGATGACGCCCGTGCTCAGTAAAAGGACGTTAATGTTCTCAGATTATTATGAACAGCAAACCAAGAGTGGCCTACTGCAAAGCGCCTTGTTTGTTACATATACACACACAGAGAGGACACTTTCCATTTAGCTATGTAATTATTAATTTAACTCAAAGTTCATATTGTGAGATCCTTCTGCGTTATCTTATGTAAATTATGTTTAAGTCCTTGGACTGGAGGCGCTGCATGCTGAAATACAGGTTACCCTAGTTCAGCAGCAGAGGCTACAAACTCGAAATATATTCATGTAACTTTATGCTAACATATCCATGTATTTTTGGCAATAAAATTATTATTATTATATGTTTTTATATATTTATTTTTGACACCGGCGTTATTAATCAAGCCACGGGCCTAAGCCAAGTGGTCAAGATTATTTGATGCTGCTAAGGAATTTAAAGTATTGGGGAGCGATTCCCGTTCTAGTTCAGACTGTAAAAAATTCTGCACTATTCTACAGGTATTATTATTATTTTCGCTTCAGACTGCATATTGTAAGCCTTTAGATTTACTAAATAAAATATATGCAATGCCAAATATATAACCCCAATTGCGGTACTTGGCAGTCGTTAAGTTTTATAACACAATTCGACCATTCCTTAACCTTTTCTTTTCGTCACAATGGCTACAAATGCTACTCTAAAGAATCCCTGCTCCCACGTTAAGCCTTTTGGAGATTAACTTGGCTAGTTTACTACTTAAGAGATTAAAAGGGTCACGATCCCTTTAACCGAACCAAGGTTACTTGTAGATATAATTCGTTAGCATAGGTCACGTGTTTTTTGTGGATATAATAATAAATAGGTTACAAATATGAAAGGTTAAAAAATATTATTTAAAAATAAAATATTAGGTTGATTAGCTTATTCTACCTATTTAGGTTTATGTTATCATCTACACTAATATTATAAAGAGGAAAGATTTGTATTTTTGTATGTAACGAATAAACTCAAAAAGTACTGGACCGATTTTTATAATTCTTTTTTCATTAGAAAGCTACATTATCATTGAGTAACATAGGCTACATTTTAATTTGGAAAAAAATAAGGTTCTGTAAGATATTTGAGTTTTTCGGACACAAAGTGCAAAAAATCATCCAAAACAGTTACTCATTTTGCGTACGCTGCCTAAACTATAAATGATAAAACCACAAATATGCTAATTAACTATAGATCTTATACATATCTACTAAAAAGTCCGCGACACACTATACCTATCTATCTATGTCGAGTGAGAAACAACAACCATTTCTTTATTTAAAATTCTTGAATTTTTTTTGGTCTACATTTAAACGCATTTATTTTACCTATGTTATTAATTCTTATAAAAATAAATTATTTCATCACTAAGTGCAGTTTATGTAGATAATATTTGGTTTTTGATAGATCAAAATTCGACGTTTGGTTTTAAAGTTATGGCGAAATTATATTATTACGATTTCTGCTGCACGGCGCCCTATCACGAGTCGGGGCTCCCGACCATCAGTTTATTCTGTTGCCTGAAAATAATTTAACGTCAAGTGTTGTTTATAGAGAAGCTCTACAATAATTGCTTTAGTTATCTATCCCAAAACAACGGGTTGCACTCTGGGACTGCTGGTAGGAGTGAAAACTTAGTAAATATTTTCATCATTAACAACTTTAACATCCACATAAAGATAATCTATGAAGCCTGCGGATAATGACTGCGTCGTCGATGTTAGTGTCGGTGTCTGTGAATGGTCTTAGGAATCATTTTGGGTAGGCAATTTGCAGCGGTAACCGACATCCACGCGGGCGGAGCCGCGGGCGACCGCTAGTCCAACCGACCGAGTGTCCCTCCCCCCCTTTGATTGAACATGTGTTATGAATACTAAAGAACGGATAATATAATTAAGAAACACCCAACCAACATCCATGTTTCTGCGCACAAAGATTTGGCCTGAGGGGAATCGAACCCACGACGTCAGGAGCGGAGTGCTGGTACACTGATCTCCACGCCATAGCGGTCGTGTTATATTCTGTTTATTTTTCACGGTAGAAAGGTCTTCCCGCGATTACGAATCACAAGAAAATATATAAGGCTTAAATTGAAATTAACATCTGAAAAATCAGTTTATCTTAAATAAATAAAACTTACAATCACAAGCTTACCATAGGCACTTCAGTTAGGGTGGCTGGAAGAGATTTCTTATAGAAAAAAGCTTACCTTTGTATATGTTTTTTTTACTGTGTTTATGTGCAATAAAAGATAATGCGCTTAAAAGAATCGCGACATCGATCGTAATAGTTTAGTACAAAAACATTTCCCCAGCTGGATGTTCATTACTATAGTCACCGAATTATATGAGGGTAACAAGATTTATGAGCGACGCGTCCCCCGAGGCATCTAACTAGTCAGACCAGGGCTGTACGAAAAATTAACCTTCGCGTTATCTACCTGCTTACATACAGCCTTGAAAGATAGGTTCTACGCCAAATTTTCTTTGTCATTTTTACCGCTTCTTTGGTGTAGTTTTTGGCCGTCACGACTCGGTGCGGCTGTTATCATTTTTATACCACGGTATTTTCAAGATTTCTGCGCTTGTCACTGTGCTCGTATAGAGTTTAATTTTAGAGGTAATTTTTTTTTCCTTAATATTATTTAGGGACTTTGGTCGTTATTCGACCATGCCAGTACCGTCGTAACTATTATATTATGTACCAAACAAATGAAACATTAAAACCAGGTTTTGCTAGAATTGGGTTACACATGTCTAAATACCACCGATTAATCTTATATTATATACAAAAAAAAGTTGCCTGGAAGAAATGGATGTTAGCAATAAGGCCGTCCATTGTACCTACCATATATTTGTTCATGTGATTTTATTACTTTTTTTATATTTAGTGTACAATAAAGTGTTCATTCATTCATTCAAAAGCGAAGCCAGAAGTCTTCGCTCGCGTATTTGACACATTCCATCAATAAGTGCTATAGGTTTTCAATGGTGCTATATAAATCGCAATTAGGCGATGGCATAGGCGGAGTGTCTTAGAAAAATATAATTATTTGAGACTGGTCTGGAAGACCACACAGCTCTTAGGTAAGAGAGACATACAGAACTCACACGAGGGTTCCCTGCTCAAACCCGATAAGTGACAAAATTTGCGTTTTTGGGCTTAAAGCAGTACTTAAAAGAATTTATCGGTTAATTAAAAAAAATTAAACTTAAAAGGTTTACTTATTGGATTATGATGTCCTCAGTTTTCAGTCTTCTTTTCTGAAATCGACTTATTTGATAATATCACAAGAAAAAGGGGCAGAAATTATGTATCTGATGTTGTCACTTATCGGGTTTGAGCACGGAACCCGGGATTGATGATAGGACTTTTTCTGTATCCGACTAGCCTATGCTTTATTGGTAGCAACTTAAACCTTAGCTTATTGCACCTTGCTTACTTAGGACAATAAGAACTACTATAGCCATTTATACCTTTAGTTGGGCTAACATTAGAGAAGCCTTAAAGTAACATAATAAAATAGAAAATGGCCCCCATCTTGGTTTGTGAAAAGTAGTCTACCCTGAGTCCAGAAGTGGGACTTAAGTATGCTGCGATGATGCTTGCTTATTATAATGTAGGCGACGACTTATGTCTTCCAACCTCTTTTGCTTTACTGGCGTAGAAAGAGATTTTCCTACTTAAAAAAAAGGGTTGACACGGATTAAAAGGACCAGAGATTTAGTGATGCCACAGAAATTCAAAGCGCCTATAGGTTGCGGTAATCACTTTTCGTAAGGTGGGCCGCATCATTGAGTGTCACCTTGCAGTATAAAAAAAAATTAAGAACGATTGCTTGAGTGCTTATGAACTTCTTGGCGGGAAAGTGAAGCGACATATCTGCAGTTTCGTTTTATTTTCTAAAATTTGTGATATTAATGTGTAATAACGGTGGATTATTAACCTTTAAGTGTTTTGTGGACGTACATGAGTTTTGATAAATGAAACAAAACAGTGCAACATCACTTTTTAAATTATCTCAAGAAATCCATGTGAGGTCTCAGTATAGTTCCACATCTTTATTGAGGACTCAAGAGGTTTAGGGGGAGGCCACTAATTCTCATTTACTATGATTTACATATAATTAATATATCTTTAACTTGACAAAATGTGCTAAGCGCACGAAGCAATTATGTATTAAAAAATCTGTGCTTATTTATTTACTAGCCGCTAAAAAATAAATTTAGGTTGACGATATTTAAAAACAAATTGTAAACACAAATTCATATATTTAGGCTGTGTTTCTATAAGGTAAATTAATGTTATTATATCTAAATCTAAATAGATACATTTATAAAGTGACGTATGGCTTTTGCGCTTTATATATTGCTTTATGTTAAGTGAGTATTTATTTATTCATTGTTTCAATAATATATCCATTTGTTTTATTCCTAGGTGATTATACTCAATCAACGTTATAGTGTTACTTATTTATGAATAAAATTAATTGTCAATCTAATTTTGATACCGCTTATTTCAAAAGTATAGTTGAACATGATAAATTTTATAAAAAATACACACACACTCATAATTAACGACGAAAACCACAACGCTTTATCTGTGGTAGGGTGATGTCGTTGTGTAACTTTTTTAAAAATTTTATTTTGTATTTTGTAAGTGTTATTGATAGTTGGGACCATCTATAGCCTACGTTTGGATATTTTGGGAGCAGTGGCCCGTATGAGCATTTCGATTGTTTTTATATTTAATTTTAAAGGTTACAAGTAGGTACTATGTAATAGTTTATAAAATAAAAAATAAAAAAAATTTTGAATTGAATTTGGTATTCTGTTTCTCAATATTTATTCTAATATTGCGTCTTTTAAGATAAACTTAAAGAAGCACTTGCTATCGAGCTAGTCATTATAATTGTAGTGTATTTTTTTTTACTTGTAATTATTTATGTATTTAAGAAGGTTTATATATCTGATATGTATCTTATATCATATTTTTGTATATGTATATTTGTAATGTTATCATATTGTAGTGTGATATTAATGCCCGCTAACTATCTCTCCCACTTCAGTTAAGGTTGGCTGAAAGAAATTTCTTTTAGAAATAAGTCCACCTTTGTACTTCGTCTTTTTAACGTAAGGCTCTTTTTTGTTATTGTTTTTTTGTCAATAAAGAATATATATTCAATTAAGCTTTTGTTAGCGTTTACTTGACAGATAGTCCATATATAACTGTCAATTTAACTGCCGGATATATCATAATCCGACATTGTGAAACAGGCTGTTAGTGTAGTAATATGAGTATTCGAGCGTTGGATGCAATTTACCAGTTGGATACGTCGCAAGTAAAGTCAGGAATGACAGACCGCATCGCATTTTCAGCTTGTATATTCATTGAAATATCCGATGAATATATTAATATCCTAGCAAAAGAAAGAGTTATATTTAAAAAAAAAGAGTTATACCTTTCATTTCCATCTAGTAACAGCAGAACACAAGTTTTTTTAGACTTATCAAATAGTTTAAACAATAGGTACAATTTCTTACAAGGACAAGGAGGTAGGAGGGGCGGGTATACTGCGCCTCTCTGATGAGGTCCTCCCGGTTTCAGTCCGGGGGACGTTGGCCGCAGGCGGGGTGTCAGACTCTGCAACACAGGTACTGGCCTCCGCCTTTTTCTTAACAAGCGGCGGGCGTCGTCGGAAAATTTTTAGTGGGTATTACTGCTGGCAGTCGCGTCTGCCGCAACCCAGAGGGAAACATAATTGTTTAACCAGCTGTTAGGAGACTTTTTAATAACGATTGGCAGAAATGTTCATGACAGCCGAGACCAACGGCTTAACGTGCTATCCGAGGCACGAAGCAAGCTATAATCACGCACATAACTTCAAAAAGTCATAGGTGCATCGTGATTAAATAATTTTGACTTTGAATAAACTTTAACTGAATATTGAAAAATCTACCCTAAACTTAGTGATGCCAACCCTGAATACTAGATATGTGCGAGGAGACACGTTGGCACGTTATTACATAAAAATAATCACATCACCACGTCGCTACAGCTCCGACGAATGCTCCTCACCTTACGTGATAAAACTCATATTTCCCTTTGTTTTATGACACTATTCGATAGTAAAGATAACCTGATTACCCAGTGTGCATCGAGCTTTAATCACCTACAGGCGACATCTATAATTCCATAAGAAGTCATAAAATTCATTAACATTCATTTAGTAAGGAAATTTTTATTTATTTTTCCACTACTCTTTTCTTTTTTTAAATAATGACTATGTGCGATTGGCACATTTAGCCAGTGTCAAGTTAAAGATATATTTATAATATTTAATTTATAGTATAAGAATGAGTGATGATATATGTTTTATAATATGCCCTCCTCCTTAAACCCCTTGAGTCCTGAATAGAAGTGTGGGACTAATCTCACATGGACTTCTTAAAAGAATTTGAAAAGTGATTTTGCACAGTTTTGTTCTATGTAACAACACTCACAAATGTTAACAAACACTTGACGGCTAATTATCCAAACGGATACAAACAAAAGGACGTCACGCACCTGCCTCCACCAATCCATACTTGATTCGCATTATGAACTACGACCTAAATGTCTCTCATCTTGGTATATGAGAAAAGGTCTCAAGTCCCAGTTTCTGTTACAGTTTCAATTTCAATAAGATATAAAATATTGATACTATTTATAATGTGATAGGTGTATAGGGATCCTACCAAGACCTGAGGAACTTTTTTTTAAATTTAGGTCGGTAACAAAATTCTTTTACGCGTTGCTTCCCGGCCAAAAGGGGGCCGAGAGGGGAGCGTGGAGCTCACTGCGGCAGACGCGACCGCCAGCAGTAATACCCATTAAAAACCCCGCCTGCGGCCAACGTCCCCCGGACCAAAACCGGGAAACCTCCTCAGAGAGGCGCAGTGGACGCGCCCCTTCTACCCCCTGGTGCGACCATAGCGTGAGTGGCCGTCTTCTCGGAGAGTCCATGGTTAGACAATAGAGGCCCCCTGCCGCCGTAGCCTAGGACCCTCCTGGCGCTGCATAATGTGCCGTCCTGGCCCGCCCGCTGCGCCCTCCACAGGTACCTCTTGGTTTCCCCCCCGGTAGTCACTACTAAGGGCACCCAGAGTCGCCATTCTCTGGGTGTTACCTTTTCCCTGGCGCCCTCTGCGCCCTACCGGGAGATACTCCGCCCCCCCACCACTCGGACAAGGGACAAGGAGACCAGTCGGGGGGAGACCTGTGGAACCTTTTTTTTTTTGTTTGTTTTACGTCGGTAACAAAATGCGTTTACGCACTCCCTTCCGGCCAAAGGGGGACCGAGAGGGTGTGTGGGACTCACCACCGGCAGACGCGACTGCCAGCAGTAATACCCACTAAAAATCTTCCGACGACGCCCGCCGCTTGTTGAGAAAAAGGCGGGGGCCAGTATCTGGGTTGCAGCGTCTGACACCCCGCCTGCGGCCAACGTCCCCCGGATCAAACCGGGAGGACCTCCTTAGAGAGGCGCAGTGGACGCGCCCCTCCTACCTCCTTGTGCGACCCTAGCGTGTGTGGCCGACTGCTCGGAGGGTCTATGGTTAGACAGCAGGGGCCCCCTGCCCCCCCTGCCTAAGACCCTCCTGGCGCTGCTTGACGGGCCCTCCTAGCCAGCCCGCTGCGCCCTCCACAGGTCCCTCTTAGTTTCCCACCCGGTAGCCAGTACTAAGGGCACCCAGAGTCGTCGGTCTCTATGTGTTATCTTTTCCCTAGCGCCTCCTGCCTTCGAGGAAACAGGCGTGAATGTATGTAAAGTAAAAGTAAAGTAAAGTAAAAAAATATTTATTTCATAAACTTTTATACATAGTACTTGAAAACGTCATGAATACAAATGAAAAAAAAATACAATCGAAATAATATTACACTAAATCACGAAGCTTAGATTCACTTACATGCAAAAAAACAATTTAAAAACAAAAAATAATAAAGTGTAAGTGAATCTAAGTGCCAGTTCCGAGTAACCGCTCTGTAAGAAGAACTGGCAAGAAACTCACAGGCTATGCTCTTTTAAATATGTCCATTAGTTTGGTACTAGAATTACAATCTTCATTTGTCTGGGAAGCTATACAATGAAATATAACATAACCTTAACAATATTTATGTTTTCAAGTCATTCATATTAGAATAGCCTGTATGAAACGGCAGTTTAATCCCAAGCATTTTTATCTGCCATATAGTCTTTAATAGAATAGTATCCCTTTGAAGACAGCTTGTGTTTTATTGTTAATTTAAATATATTTAGGCTCAATTGCTGTATGTTGCTTGGGATTTTATTGTAGAATCGTACACATTGACCTTTAAAAGTTTTGTTTATCTTTTGGAGCCTAGTGGCAGGTACAACTAATTTATGCTTATGCCTTGTGTTTAGGTTATGTATACAGCTTTTCTTACTAAATTGATCAGTATTCTTATGTACATAAACCAGGTTATCATAAATGAATTGACCGGCCACTGTCAAAATACCAATTTCTTTAAACTTTTCCCTTAGTGAATGTCCACACGGAAGATTATAAAATGCTCGAATAGCCCTCTTCTGCAGCACAAAGATAGTTTGAATGTCTGCGGCACAACCCCACAGAAGAATACCATAGGACATAACACTATGGAAATAGCTATGATAAACTAGCCTAGCTGTTACAACGTCTGTTAATTGGCGAATTTTCTTTACCGCGAATGCTGCAGAGCTAAGTTTACTCGACAATTCACCAATATGTGGGTCCCACTGTAGCTTAGAGTCTAAAGTAATCCCTAAAAACTTGGTAGTATCTACAAGGGACAACTCATCCTCCTTTACCATAATAGTAGAGTTTGCCTGTCTGACGTTAGGCATCACGAATTTAATACATTTCGTTTTAGCCCCATTTAATAGCAAATTGTTAACGTCAAACCAGTGCACCACCTTCGAGATCGCACTGTTTACTTCGTCTAAATTCTGATTTCGTTTTAACTTAAACAATAATGATGTGTCATCAGCAAAAAAAACTATCTCGTGGTTTTCTTTAACAAAATATGGCAAATCATTCATATAAATCAAAAACAAAAACGGACCGAGAATCGAGCCCTGCGGTACCCCCATTTTTACAACAGACCCCTGAGGTCGCTTTCCATTAACCTCAACCCTTTGAATCCTATTACTTAGATATGAAGTGAGAAGATCCAATGCGGAGTTTCTTATTCCGTAATATTATAATTTTTTTATCAATGCTTCATGAGGAACACAGTCAAAAGCTTTGGACAGATCGCAAAAAATACCTAAAGCGTCCAAAGAATTTTCCCAAGCATCAAATATATGTTTTAAAAGCTCAACACCTGCATCGGTTGTAGAGCGACCCTTAGTGAATCCAAATTATTTCGAATGCATAAATCCATTTTTATTGAAAAAAAATAACATCTGGTTGTAAACAAGTTTTTCAAAAATTTTACTAAATGTAGGCAGCACTGAGATAGGTCGAAAATTTGTTGGGTCTGTTGTACTACCCGATTTATATAATGGAATGATTTTACTTTCTTTCATTAGATCGGGAAATTTGCCGCAATCTACACATTTATTAAATATTAATCTTCAAAATCAAAGCTTTTGTGATAGACACTGGAATATTAGTAAAAAAGTTTTCGAAAGCATTGGCTACATCTAAGTCAGATGTAAGAGTTTTTTTATCAATGTTGAGTTTAAACTCAGTATTATAATTTTTACTTTTTCCCGTTTCACTATTAATAATATTCCAGGTCATTTTAATCTTATCATCACAATTTTTTATTTTAGAGCTAAAATAATAAGACTTTGCCGTATGACATGCTTTTCTAAATATTTTCTTACATAATTATAAAATTGTTCACTGTTGTTTAATTTTTTCTCATCATACAGTTCATACAGCCTCTTTCTACATTTATGTAGCCCAGGAGTAGCCCATTCACTAAAGGTAGCTTTATTATTTACCTTAACCGTTCTGGGAGTAAATATTGATTTAAATGTGTTAGAAAAGCTGCTGAAAAAATCATTATATAAAAAATTTGGGTCACAGCTTTCATCTATAAAAGGAATAGCATAATAATTTACTGTTAAACCTCTCAAAACGATTATTGGTTTTTGGTACAAATGTAATAGTTTTTTTAGCTATAGTTTCATTTTCACAAATAAAAGACATTTGTTGTCCGCAATGATCTGAATCTAATTGATTAATAATTTTTTTATTGTTATCACTTAGCATAATATTTGTAAAAATGTTATCTAAGCAAGTAGCAGAAGTAGCAGTAATTCTTGTTGGCTCCAGAAACAAATTAACCAAATTATGAGATTTAAATAGTGCCTTTAATCTTGTACATGGACTGGAACACTCTAACAAATTAACATTAAAATCTCCACACACAATAACTTTTTTATTACTTTTACAAAATTTTCCTAAGGCTTTATCCATAATACCTTCAAATAAATCATATGAAGCTGAAGGCGGTCTGTACACACTCAATACAATAAACTGCTGCATTTCTATACAGGCCATTTCTATAATACGTTCAACAGAGAGATTGACTATATCATGGCGCTCCTTGAATTTAAACTGTTTATTTACTATACGTATATCGATACCTTCGATCTCAAAGGACGTAAAGGACATATTATGTTATGTCCTTTACGTCCTTTGAGATCGAAGGTATCGATATATGTATGTATATATGTTTATATGTATATATGTATGCTATAATATAATAGATGAAACCTCCCCGATGTAATGATGATCTAGTCCAGGCGATGGGAAGCCGAAAATGAAGGTGGGTCAAAATCAATCGACATGTAAAACAATCCGGAGATGAAATCCTTGTGGCTGGGATGATAATAAAAAAACCAACATTATCAAAGTAGTAATTGTGTTTAGCGCATCAGTATTAATGATTATACCATATTATATCAATGAAAATACCATAGTATATCAATAAAAACGAACAACTTTCACACAAATCAGTAACAAAAGATTTACAGAATCTTATTCACTGAATCTCATCCTCATTTTCCTATATAGTGTCGATTCCTGTTCATTTTATCATTTACGAAACAGTAGACAGTTAATGGGCCAGAATATTTTACATCGCTCACTTATCGACAAAATCAAGTTCGTGAATCGGAAACAGCAAATTCATAACCCATCAAAAATTTTGGCTTATAACAGTGACAACCGGATCAGTGGCTTAATGTGCCTTCCTAAGCACAGCAGCGCTTTATGTCAAATGCCAAACTAACCTGTCTGAACTTAATTTCGGTGATCTTTTCCGACCTAGCTAGAGATGCAATTAATTCAAATCAAATCAAATTTCATTTATTCAAGTTTGGCTCAATAGAGCTCCTATGAATGTCAAACTTATAAACTAACGCGCCCATTCACTGCGGGCGGGAGCTTGATCGTAAAAGAACAGGAAAGAAAATCGTCAAGGTTGTTTTTTTCTCGCGCCAGTTTATAATAATATTATTATTCAATAAAATTATAATTATGACCACAAATAAAGAACAACAATAAAAGAGGACAGAAAAGAGTTTCCAACAAGTGTTTCTGGTCGGTAAGTCATTGACGAAGCTTATTTAAGTGGTAACGAAGTGGACGGATTAATACCCAAGTTGTTAAGCCTGTCACAATCAAGTAATTTGTACCGCGGCTACGTTAATTGAGATAGTAAGTTTGCATTGGGAGATTTTAAGTAAGTCGCCTAATTTTGGCAGGGTGTGCAATAGGAATTCAAACTTGGCTTAGGTACCATAAATATTGATTACTGGATCAGCGGCTTAATGTGTCTACCGAAACACTGCAGCGCTTTATGTCAAATGCCAGATTAACGATGAAACACAGCTCAGACCTTTCTGTACTTAATTTCGGTGATCTTTTCCGACCTAGCTCGTGATGCAATTAATTATTATGACAAATAAAGAACAACAATAAAACAGGACAGAAAAGAGTTTCCAACAAGTGTTTCTGGTCGGAAAGTCATTGACGAATCTTATTTAAGTGGTAACGAAGTGGACAGATTAATCTCCAAGTTGCTAAGCCTTCCACAATCAAGTTAGTTGCATCGTGGCCACGTTAATCGAGCTTTACTAAATTAGCAAAATTGTTGGACTTCCATGATGGCGGTGTTCGTCAAATGAGCCTACGACAATTCGATTAAAAACTTGTTAAGGTTTCTGGGGCGGAAGAACGGTTTAAATAAATTTTCTTCGTTGGAAAAAGTCCTATAATTATAATAATATTAGCATTTCTTACAGATTCATGTGTCTAGTATTCGTAACAATTTCACTTACCTATATTAGTGAGAATTGTTAAAAAAACACACATTGAATAAAAACTATAATAGTTGTAGGTTTGGTATTGTAACCTTTTACGTTTATTTATATCTGTAGCTGTATTCTAAATTTAATGGATGGATAAAAACGTTGAAGAGGAAAAAATAATACTCAGAAGCGCCCACACTAGCCCCGAACAGACTCTGGTTCATTTTATTTTAGTGTGGAGTGTTTACTACTGACAATGTATAACATACTGCAGTACAAAGAATATTCGTACCTACATTATTGTTTATAAATAATTTATTATGGTGCCGTGTGGTACCGACCAAACAAAATCCAGCGAATGATTGGTAGCAGCGTCATCCTGCGAACTGCCTTGAATTGCGATCACCAACCCGCCAGCCCAACATTCTTGGCAAATGCCCCCAATAGAGTTTAATTTATTTGGGAGGCTTATGGTCAATAGTGGACTTTTTAAGGCGTATATGGTATTGATAATAATATATTATGAATTAAGACCATTTCAAAACCATTTCACGCTTTTTTGAAGAATCTCATGCGAGGCCTCGAATCCATGAAAACTATACAATAATAATTAAATCCTTATTTGAATTTAAGAGAATAGGACAGATATACGAGTATATTCAATATATAATCTCTTCATTATAAGAACACCAACTATTTACTTCTAAGATAAGTATCATTAAGACCTTGTGCTATGGATACTAAAGAATGGGTAAGTATACTTATGTACCGTTTAATGTTTTTAACATACTTAATATACATAGTTAACATACATACATACATGGTTAACATACTTAATATACATAGGAAAACACCCCAGACAAGAACAAATATTCATGTTCATGTACACAAAGATTTGTCTCCACCCTCGAACCGAATCGAACCCACGACCTCTGGAGTAAAGTGCAGGTATATTGACCTCCACGCAATATCATATCATAGATTAATAAAGCGCAAATAGAACATTACAAGGAGTCCTTTAAAGATAAGTAAATACATTTATGTAGTCTCTTCATTTTGTCTCCGAGTAAGGCCAATTAATAAAGATTATGTTATGAGGGTTCTTGTGAGGTATGTCTTCAGATTCTTGGGCGCAAGGGTTGGTTTCCCTATTGCGCATTGGGATCAGGATAATAGGAGAACAGGATTAAGTTTGATCATATAACTCTGGCTCTAATCTGGACAAATAGTGTCTTAGTTTGGTTAAAGTTTGTAATGCAAACTTTATTGGCCGCTTGTGATTATGACCCACAAGACATGTGGATGAAAAACGTTTAACTAATTGTTAAGTTGGTGGTGAGACACGAACGCTCAAGTAAAGCAAAATTTACAGTTTACTCCCGCTTCATCGCGTTGGTCGTAAAAACATCGTTGAACTGAGGCTCCTATCTTACCTGAAGATGTGTAAGGGCGAAGCACATATCGTGTTGAATTGTTTCTCGTTTTTTCCGTAAATAATAGTTGCGCGGGAATTGTTACAAATATACTTTTAATCAATCACTTGCTTAAAGTTTACAGAGATTAGGTGTTTAAGTTTGCCCGTGTACATAGAGTAGAAAAGATGCTCATATAGAATCTTCTTTACCATCCCATCTGCAGCCCGGTAAGGTTTTGACCAGACTAAAACATATATAGGAGACATTTAGAAATGATAAATATCTCCTCAGCAGGGAGTAGCTGCGTCTGCTACTGAACCCCTGAACTGAAGCGTCTGAGCGAGGAGATCATTCCCGTATATTCTCTTCGGCTTTATTGATATTACTTTCTCTCAAAAGAAGATCATAAATGATCTATCGCTGCTCGTCACAGCGGCCATACCAACAATGCGTAATGCTGAGCAGCATGATGGCAGAGAGGGATTGTGTGACGCTGAGGGGACCACGCCAATGTGTGCTAAGCTGTATAGCCCCAGTTTATGTAGCCAAAATCATATGCCAGTGAGATGAGTTTCACAAGTATTTTGTGAAAACAAATGTTTATTAGAACGAAACCGCAGGCGTTTCTGTATAATCTTATTTACCATAAACCGCTGCAAAAACAGATGTTGATTTGAAGAAGTATCAACTAGTGGAGGACGGCCCCAAAGTTCCGCGGAAGCTGAACACTCCGCTTATTCCAAACTTTACCCAAATATTCATTTTATTTCCCCCAACTGCAAACTTCAGTTTACAAACCAACAGCTTTCGTTCATCTTGTCCGCTCTGTTTGTTTAATATAATACTCTGCTAACTAATAAATACTCTGATTATTTATCGTCTCTTCGGTTTTGAACATTAAATAAATTTTAGTTAAGTAACTATTTAGGTTTCATTAGATCAGCTAGTTGCTGACTCGGCAAACGACATTCTGCCATAAAAACACTAAAATCGGGATTAAAAAACGGAAAGTCAGAGCAAAAAGATAAAAATACGTTACTTTTAAATATTACATTTACAAAAAAATAGTATTAACTTATTAAGGGTGTGCCGGAAAAGTTCGACTACTAACACTGTAACACGAGACTTTTATCTACTTATCATATTGTGCATTATCCCGCTTGCCCTAGACTTAAGCTTAGGGCCCAGGGTCTGCTCACTGGTTTAATCAGATTTGGCTGAATTTCAGTTATCACATGGAGCGACTGCAACCTGTTTTGCAACCATATTTATTTGCAAATACAGCTGATACAGGGGTGTTTACAACATACATCAAATTAGCGCTTTTCCTAATTAGCCTCATGGCATGCAAATGTACAATAAACAATGGTCATGCTTTATCATAACTGATTAATCATTACATTACATTACACTGACATTTTAAATTCTAACGTTTTATTATATTTATAATTCATAAAATCTGCCGGTTTGTTTTAATTTACAAATCGCTCGAACAATTTTTTTCTGGGCTTTGTCACAGCGAGCAGTTCTTGGGTGGGTGACCGCTCGTGTTGCATTTATTATCGAGCGGGTCAGTTGATACCGGGGGTATCTAGGGGTACATAGGGGTACCTAGTCTTTATGTCATATTCAAGATCATATTGGGCATCTTGAATAGTTCTAACAGCAGGACGGCACATCTGCCTCTGCCAATCATTAGATTAGATAATAATAATCTTTATTTATTCTCTCACATAATAATTGTTACAAAATTAAGCTTATACTATTGTTGCACTTCAAAGTATGTGAGAGACTGATATCTGTACTAGGAGACTGCATGACAGATTACCAGCCTCTCCTACACCTTTTGATTGATTAGATGGTGTGTAAAATTATATAAAAATAACAAACAAAATTTTATATATATTATTAATCAGCTTCAGCTAAATCCGCTTTACTTCGGCTTACACGAGCGACGATTATTCTCAATATGCACATTAAATTATATGTAATTTACTTGAGAATTGATTCCCCATGCAAACTTCCACACATACACAACCAAATAATAGAGATTATCAGTAACTATAAACGAGGACAACTTAACTCAGCGTTCAAACCGGTAGCAGTTTGAGTTCAGTATAGTTCGGTATGACGGTCAAAACACCCCAAACCAAACATATTAAGTATCAATCAAACGCGCCCCTTCTATTTATAGCTAACCACAATTTACAATCCGTCCCCTAAATCGTGAAAAGCGAATCTTCCCCATAGTTTAATTACTAAGGCTCATCTCGGGGTTCTACGTAGCATTCTCGTTAAATAAGCGAGATTAAATTTGGCAGTTAATTGACAATGTCGGTTGGTGGGACGAGGCGGTATTACATCACGAGACAAATGTTTCGTTGTCATTTCGTAGGGACCGCATGTTGTGTGGGTATGGGTGAGCCTGTGAACATCAATAAATTCGAAACAGTAGTAATATAGCAAAGAGTATTTAGTTTGATTTGCCCGCACTATCTATGATTGTTTTTTTTTAAATTTAAATATGGAACATATATTTTTTCTTTCTTAACGACTCCTCGACTTATTGGCGGGAAAGTGAAGCGTCATGTCTGCATTTTCAAAAGACCTACGCCGAGCACATTATGCTGAAGTTCATAATTATGAAGTATTTTTTTTCATATGCATACTGAAACCTCCACCATTACCAGTTTTGTCCAGTTTCATTACAATTAAATGTCGCCGCAGCGGCTATGAGAACTAAACAATTCAATTAATTTAATACCTCCATGTAAGGGTTATCCGTTTCAAATATTATGCAAATTAAATATAAACAATCAACCTTTGATTCCCCATCTCGGGTCGGGCCTACAATATCAGCCAAAACATTTTTCATTCCAAATGAAAAAATAACGAGGAAATTTGAAGGTCATTATGATGATACGGTGTTACCCTTGCGATTTTTATTATTACTGATAACATGGCATAATGATATTCATTGAAGAAAAACCGATTTATTCTATCGAGCCCAATATTTTTTTTATTTACTGTAATCTCAAAGGCTGTCTGCGTGGCGCAAACCGTACTTTATGGGTTGAGTTTTTTACATGTATATTATATTTAAGACTAGCACCCGCACTCGACTCTGCAAGTGTCACGTGTATTTTGTTATTTTACCTCATATCTAATATGCTAACTGCTGTTATGAATAATAGTCACAGCAAAGAAACATAATAATTAATTTTTTTATTTTTAGAATTTTAATTTTCCTATGTTATATTGTTATCAGAAATAAGGATATTCGAAGGAGAACTGGAGTGACCGATATAGCGAGGCTTGTTTGCAAGCTGAAGTGGTAGTGGGCGGGACACATAGCACGAAGAACCAATGACCGTGGGGGCGGTAAGGTTCTTTAATGGCCACCACTAACCGGTAAACGTAGAAGAGGACGGCCTCACACGCGATAAACCGATGATCTGGTCAAGGCGGCGGGAAGCCAGTGGGTGCTGGCGACTCAAGATCGCTCAATGTGGAAATGTATTGGGGCAGCCTATGTTCAGCAGAAGACGTGGATATGGCTGAGATGATGATGATGATATAGTTATAAGAATAATCACATTTATGCTACCACAGACAGGTAGAATTTTTTAGTAAAAATTTACATACATTCACGCCTGAAGGAGTAGGCAGAGGCATATTATACGCCCACATTTCGCCAATTACATTGTCGGTTCCACGTAATAGGTGGCGAGCCTATTGCCGTTTGCCGGAATCTGATAAGTTCGCCAGAGCTTCGTCTGTTGATCAGCAGGTGCACCACTTGCAGGAGAGGTTGGCTTGGGCTCCTTAGATGTTAATAAGATCCCTATACACCCAGTAAAACTTTCGTCTTCACGTCGTCAGTGTCATATCACTTTCATATGAATTTAATAAAAAGCATTCCAATTGTTTGAGCGTTGATATACACGACGGTATTAAGGTAAAATCATTTCAATATAAACATTTTTATTCAAATGTTTAAAATTAAAGACATAAATGTTAAATATCATAATAATAAAATTCTGTTCGAAATGTAATTATCTAGTCTTTATTGAAAAGTAAGACAAAAGAGAGACTTAATGCAATTTAATGCAATGGTATTCTCTTTTTTTTTTTTTCTTAGATATGAACTCAGTCGTTTAGAGTATTTACCAGTGTTAAGTAATTACAAAAGTCAAGTTATTTGCATCAATGCAGCGGTTTCGTCGTAAATAGCCGCAGTCAAAGTAAACGTAAGTAAGTAAGCTATTATAGACTTAACTTAACATACTAAGTAGAGTCTATAATAGTCGTCAGTAAAGTAGAGAAGACTTTACTAGAGGCGTCTATGGAGTTTTGGAGTATCCTACACTTGTTTAATTAACCCTTTACCAGGCAGTGGCCACCATATGACCACCATAAATTGAACCTTATGCGGTAAACTTAAGGTTGAAAACCAATGAACATTTTCAACGTGCTCTGCCTGTTAAAGGGTTAAGTTGCTCAAGGAGTTATGTCTAAATATCCACTGCATTTACACATTTCGAATGTACACTTACAAAATACTGCCACGATGTCATATTTCGCTTTGGCGCCAATAGCCTCCTTTATGAGTTTACCTTAGGGTTTGCAGTACTTTTTTTTCATTTCCATTTCACCTTACCTCCTTTGAAATTGCCATACATATGTATGCGTACTTGTACTCGTGTATGCCATAATAACTGTCCTACAGTGCTAGGTCAGCAAACAGAAGCAAATCACGATGTTCATTATCGTAAAACAGAATAGTCAACGTCTACTTAATGAACTTTATTATTATTGGTGACTTCGAAACTGCTTTTCTTGTACATGTGTAGAATCGTGTAGAGTGGAGCGTTTTATGAAAATTTACCATAATTCAAGCTTTATTTTACATTTTAAAAGTTTTTACTTTAACATTATCTTGAAGGCACTGCTTTTAATTACGAAAATAGACGATAAGCTCTATTGTGACCTTTCTTAAAGTTTAAAATTATTAGTTAACAAACCTTTTACAAAGAGTATTCATTAAAAGCTGTTGTAAATTTTATGTAGTTGAGAAGCTCTATAAATCCCTCTGAGATCATATAAGAAAACACATATTTTATAATTTATTATAATCATTTTAATCTGTTGTGTTAAATATCTTTTTATTAATTAGAGTATAAATAAAATAATATTTAAACTTTTCAAATGTATATCAATCCCAGTTCTCATTGGTTATTTATTTAATATTACAACATTAACTTATATATTAACTTATATAACTATAGCTTGGTGGAGGGGTTGAGTACCTCCCGGAGGCCGGGAATAGGTAACACCCAGAGGATGGCGACTCTAGGTGCCCTTAGTACTGACTACCGGGGGGGAAGCTAAGAGGGACCTGTGGAGGGCACAGGGGGCGGGCCAGGACGGCGGGTGAAGTAAGAGGGCCCGTCAAGCAGCGACAGGAGGGTCTTAGGCAGTGGGGGCAGGGGCCCTCTACTGTCTAACCATAGACCCTCCGAGAAGTCGGCCACACACGCTATGGTCGCACAAGGAGGTAGGAGGGGCGCGTCCACTGCGCCTCTCTCAGGTCCTTCCGGTTTTGACCCGGGGGATGTTAGCCGCATGCGATGTGTCAGACGCTGTAACCCAGGTACTGGCTCCCGCCTTTTTCTCAACTTGCGGCGGGCGTCGTCGGAAGATTTTTAGTGTTAGTATTACTGCTGGCGGTCGTGTAATTCGTGTGGTGAGTCCAACACACCTCTCTCGGTCCCCTTTGGCTGGGAGGCAGTGCGTAAGTGCATTTAGTTATCGACGTAAAAAAAGGAGTTGCTACAGGGCCCGATTGCCTCTTGCCATGACCATGATCTATTGGAGAAGCTTAAAAGCCCTAATAAATTACTCTAAAATTGTATCTAAAGCACTGAAAAAAATATGGCTTATTCTTTTTGAAACTTATAAAATGTATGTTATACTAAGCAAACTTTTTTCTCAACTTTTCCAAAGTTTAATCAACGAGATTAGAATGAAAGATGGCAACAATAACTTAGTGTCGTTCAACGTTCAATCATTCGAAACTTCATTAGTCCACGGCAGGAGTCGATACAGTCCCCGATTGCCTCATGTCATGATCCATTAGAGACGCTAAAAATCCCTAATAAATTACTCCAATAAAGGATCCCCGATGCAGGGCTAGAGAGAAATGAGATCATTCGTTTATAAGCTCATAGGAATGAACGAGTTCATTTTATTCAATACGAAATCTTGGGCGCCGCTTTGTCTCTTTGCCTTTTATCTTCTTAGGGGACTATTCGTGAACTCATTCCGTAATGGACCGCTCGAGCTGAATTGGAATGGCCATTTATTTACTTTTTATTTCTCATACAGTTTTGTTGTGCTTTTTGGACCTAGCACGGTGTCCGCGCTCACCCGTCTATTCAGATTGCGCGCATAATCCTTTATCCGTCTCGTGTGACGTATTTACGTTTAAAATTTCGGCAAAACATGGTTTTTAGATGGATTTTTGGAATTTAGGAGGAGCTTTTGGCAAGTAGTCAGGTACTTTTATTCAAAATTTTGTCGGTATAGTAGAGACGATAGCCCAGTGGCGAGACCCATAGACTTCTTATTCAGAGGGTCTCGGGTTCAAACCCTGGTGACGCACCTATGAGTTAATTAATTATCGCTTGCCCTATGCTTCGGAACTCACGCTAAACCATTGGTCCCGGCTGTCATGAACATATATGGCAGTCGTTATTATGGATATAGTGCCTTCTAATTTTCTGACAAATGTTTTACTCATAGAATGATGTTTCCCCTTTGGGTTGTGGAGGTCTGACGGCAGTCGCTCTATCTATAAATTACCGAAGTTCAGCAAAATCTGATTAGACCAGTGAGCAGACCCTGGTCCCTAAGGTTAAGTCTGGGGCAACCGGGATAACGCTAGGATATGATGATGATGAATTTGTCCAATGTGCTCTTAGTTGTCCTTTATATAACTGATGAATGTAAATATTTATTTCTAAAATGTCACATATTTATAGGGTCTTAAAGTAAATTTTAATATAAACCGCGATTTTAATGTGTAAAATTATTTATCTTTACAAGGATTTAGAACAAAATAAACATTATATTATACTATTTTGAATTTTGTATAAGATTAACTAAAAAATACTAATAATAATTAACCAAAGTTTTTGCGGGTCACATAAAATATTTTAAACTGATCCACTCACGACTTGATTCATTTAAAGAGTTATTTTATGAAAAGTTCATTCAAGACCTGTTCATGATTTAACAATCGATTGATATTATACCTACATTTCTTTCGTGCACTAGATAAAATTAATTTATTAATTACATCTCCTAAACCCTAAACACAAAAGCTTGTTACAAGGCGGCACTTAAAAAACCTTCTGTTGAATATTTTTACCCACAAAAAGCTCCTGCCGACCTCAAATTGGTCCTTAGGGATAAGAATTCCGTACGTCTTAAAGCTCTGGAGGGCGTAATAAAAAAACACCAGGAGAAAGTTCAAGGTTTATTGTCGGAGCGACCTTTGGGTGGCTGTCACAGGTGGTGGGAATGTGAGGGAGAGCAATTTTTGTTGAGTTTTATTTTCTTTGACATTGACTATGTACCTACAGTCCGCGTTATATAGTTGGTAACATCGAATGCGCCATAAGATCGACACACGGCTCTATTTTTAAAGGCGTAAGGGCGTGTTCCGATACATATTGCGCTTTGGAAGCTGCAAACTATTTGACGCTGACTTTACTGGTGAGACTCGGGACCGACAAATTAACTATGTTATGATAATAATAATCGTTTATTTCTTTTGCTGCAATAAAACAAATAATTTGATAACTACAAAGTCATAATATCATACACGATATCAGGTCATTTCATAATTAGAGATGTGCTGACTAGTCGCCGACTATTCGGCCACTGTTGTAGTTGGCGACTAGTCTACGTAACCATAAAAACTTTCCTCTTGAACTCCTCTATCTATTTAAAAAAAAACGCATCAAAATCCGTTGCATACTTTTAAAGATATATGCATCTATAGAGGCAGACAGCGGAAAGCGACTCTGTTTTATACTATTTAGTGATGAATGTAATTTTAAAAATTTACAAGCTAGTGATAAATTTTTTTACAAGCAACACTTTAGAACAATTTGTAAGCAAAAAAATATTACACACTAGTATAATTTAATTAGTAGACAATTTGATAAGAAATGTGGCGTGAGAAGTCAATCTTCAAGATGGAATTTATACACAAAAAAAAACTCTAAATATTGTCCAGTCAGGACCATTAAGGCCTCGCTCATTATAGAAGCTTCAGAAAAGAACATTGCTCACCCTATGAATTATTTAGAGCCAAAAGATCTCATGTTATACCATTAGCCACATATTCCATTATTATTCAAACAAATAAATAAATATGTATGCCAATTTCCAACGCCAAAATAACCACTGCTTATATCTTTTTTATACAATAAAATCCCAAGCAACATACAGCAATTGAGCCTAAATAAATTTAAATTAACAATAAAACACAAGCTGTCTTCAAAGGGATATTATTCTATTAAAGACTATATGGCAGATAAAAATGCTTGGGATTAAGCTGCCGTTTCATACAGGCTATTCTAATATGAATGACTTGAAAACATAAATATTGTTAAGGTTATGTTATATTGCATTGTATAGCTTCACAGACAAATGAAGATTGTAATTCTAGTACCAAACTAATGGACATATTTAAAAGAGCATAGCCTGTGAGTTTCTTGCCAGTTCTTCTTACAGAGCGGTGGCTCGGAACTGGCACTTAGATTCACTTACACTTAATTATTTTTTATTTTTAAATTGTTTTGTTGCATGTAAGTGAATCTAAGCTTCGTGATTTAGTGTAATATTATTTCGATTGTTTTTTTTTTTCATTTGTGATCATGACGTTTTCAAGTACTATGTATAATAGTTTATGAAATAAATATTTTTTTTTACTTTTACTTTACTTTATAAAACAATCATCATTTGAACCTCTATTAGGTTCGAATGATGATTGTGTTTGAATGTGATTGATGATTGAGTGAATGATGATTGACTCTGGGCTCAGGCCGCAATCTACCAAAAGGCTTACAGATTCATTTGAAAATTCGTTACAGGAACCGGGTATGGAGGCAGGTGTGTGGCTTACTTTTGAGCACGTCGCTCCTTCAGAATTATAAATAATAATTCATAATTTGAAAGGTTTCGACTTAAGACAACCATTTGCATAGACTTTAATGAACACAGCTATAGTAGCGTAGGATAGTAATGAGTCTCTCTCATTCTTCGGTCTCTTTCACTCCGCCCAAAATTAATAGATTTGTAAATTATCTAATTCCCAATAATTTCTTTCCAGTTATCACGTGATTCCGAAGCACGGACATATAAGTATTACACGATACTGAAAATATTTTTTTAAAAATGTTTGCTTGTGTGTTTATCTTTGAAAGGATCGTACTGACTTTAACAGGTCTTTAACTAACATATTAAATACATAATATCTATTTTCTGAATATTACACCAATTATTTAGTTCCAAGATAAGTATCATTACAAAGTTGTGTTACGGATACTAAATAACGGATAAACATATATAAATACTTTATTGTGTAAATACATACTTCATATACATAGGAAACCCCTAAGACCAGAACAAATATTCAGTTTATCCCAAAGTTATTTATTACAAAGCTTCGTAAGAGGAATCGAACCCACGACCTCGGGAGCGGAGTGCTGAGGATACTCTCCTCTACGCAATAGCGGTCATCCTATTATTGCTGATGTTATAAGAAAAAAATGTTATGCCAAATATAACAAACAATCTGTGGGTGACACAGACTAAATCACGGTCAGCTACTAGTTCCAAAATAACATTTCAAAATAAGAACTCGAATCACAAACTCGCTCGACGCGCGACGGCACATCATTTGTCATATACACCCGTGTTCTTTCTTTATTTTAAACGAGCTGACCCGGCGAACTTTGTTCCGCCTTAACGGCAATAAATAAGCAGATTGTGTTTTTATTTTATTGGAAAATTACAAAAAAATTAAATACCTACATTAATCATTCATTATTATTTCTATATTTTATTACAAAGTTGCTCTTCACTTAAGTACTTTGTGATACACGACATTTTTTTTTATTATTATTTATTGAGAAGCACGAAGTCAAGCCATACTATTGCAGCGATGTTCACGTGCAATTTCTTGTTCTTCTTCAGTCCTTTCATTTCCAGTATTTCGTATTCTTCTTGCATTACGGCTTTGTCGGTAAAGATTCGATAGTCTTGTTCGCGGCATTATTAATTAAACTTCACTTCAATTCACCTAAAAAATTATTTCAAAACTCATATTCACATTCCCGCCAAGAAGTCAGAAATAGTTTGAATATTGATTTCTTACAAATATCAAATTGTCATCCATACGTCACTACATAGCTGTCATATTCCAAGTCTGATTCTTTTTTGTTATATCCCGTTTTATAGTGACTGACGTTTCATGTCAAGTCACACGGGAACGCTGTCGAACGGGATAAAAAGTATCCTATGTCCGTCTCCTGGCTCTAAGCTACCTCCCTACCAATTTTCGCCCAAATCTGTTCTGCCGTTCTTGAGTTATAAGTGCTGTAACTAACACGACTTTCTTTTATATATATAGATTTATACTTTTGTTAACGATTTTTTGTTTCATTCTACGATACTCTTAAATAACATTTCATCACCAAAATAAATAAAATAACGATGTATGCACAAAGACTACGAAACGTTAAATGGAAAAACTTACATAATTAATATTTGAAATATTCAATTTCCAGTCGTTGTTCAATCATTAAACTGGCCGAATGATATGCTTAATAATGTCACGGCAAATCAGCTAGCTTTTAACATTCAAGGTATTTTTTTAACCCATAAATCTGCCGAGGGGTACCAGCCTAGAATACCCCCTCTTATCTCACGGAAAGTCGTAAGAGAAAAATTCTACGGGACTGTACTGGCTTGAACTGCAATCACCAACCCCAGGTGGGTTAGTTAACCCCTAGCGTAGTGATTATGGGCAGATAGCACCAATTGACTGTAATCTATTAGGGAGGCTAATGTTCAGCAGTCGACTTTATAAGGCTGATATGATGATAATGATGAAATTATATCTGGCCTTTTTCATTTACAAACACTTAACTGTAAATAATCCACCGTTATTACACATTAATGTTCGAAATACCACAAATTTTAGAAAATAATGTTAAACTGCAGACATGACGCTTCACTTTCCCGCCAAGAAGTCTAATTGCATTCTAACACATAGACATGGCATATAATCCTTTTTTTATTATTGTATGAAAAGAGTATCCACAACAACTACAAAACCTTAAAAATCAACTAGAGCTACATATTAAAAAATGTACAGTACTGTATCTTTAACTTCACATCCAAACTTATGTGTAGTTTAAGTTAAAATTGTCTTGAAGTAAACCCTTGAGGTCAATGTTTCTGCAGTGGCTCTTTGCTGTCGTTCCACTCGAGGCGACTCTAAAGTTATTCCAAGCTAGTGCTTCTACTCTTGGGATATGCATTCCTAACTGCTTATTGGGTTCCGTATCTCGGCCACGGGCTACGGTCTGAAATACAAGATATCTGCATTAATAGTTTAGACTATATCTAACAGAGTTAGAATTATATCAGTTAGGGGAATTTGATATGAAGAAAGTGATTTAACTTCTGTCATTTTTATAAATGAAAGTAGGGTGTATAGGTATAGGCTTACATAAAATACTAATTTCTATTCTTGGTCTTACTATTGATTTGTGTTCATAATAACTACTCTTCATAATTTGTTTTTTCATATTTTTTTTATTCATACATTTTTATTACTACCAAGGGAGCTCATAACAGTTAGTGATCATATTTTTTTCATTAATGTCAAAGTAAAAATAATTTATTCAAGTTTGGCTCAATAGAGCTCTTATGAAGGTCAAAGCTTGATCGTAAAAGAACAGGCAAGAAAATCGTCAAGGTTCGTTTTTTCTCCCGACAGTTAAAAGAAAATGTACTTAGTAGTAAAACAATTTGACAAGTCTACAAAAACCTGTGTTCTGTAGCCACAAGATTTAAAATAAAAGAAGAAAATTACTCTTTTTTTTTAGTTATACGAGCATAAAAAGAAAATGAAAAAAATAATAATTTTAAGACTTTTATTTCCAGATTACAATTAAATTTGAATACATTCCGCCAAACTGCATAGCAGTTCTATTGAGCAGACCAGTCCCCACTGGCGGCAACCGTTCACGAGTATGACGCATTAACCAGCCATCGCTTCGCTCAACCATATTTTAGGGAACGTAACGACCCGACTCAAAGTTATTTAAGTGAGCATGACATACTCCAGCTACAGGATAAAATATTTAAAAAAAAAAACATTATAATAACCAACCTTGAACAGGAAGCGGCATGGCGTTCTACGCCGCAACTGAAACTTAGTAATAATGGAGCAAATCTTAACTGGAGAGTGCGTATCAAGCTTGCTGAAAAGAGAAAATTTAGACGTCATTGGCAACTCAGTCGCCGGCGGAAAGATAAGACTGCTTTTAATCGATATGCAAGGAAACTAAAGGTGTCAATAAAAAATCTTGAAAATGATGCTTTTATTCAAAAATTGATTTCGATTACGGCTACTGAAAAAGATAACTACGCGCTCTGGAGAATTACTAAAACGCACAAAAGACCGCGAAAATCTGTCCTGTTTCTCAAAAACAAATTGCTCGTATACAAATGCATTATCAAGCCAATCTGGACCTATGGCATTGAATAATGGGGATCAGCGAATAATTTAAATCTCGAGGTGCTACAGAGAACAATTACTAATGTCCCATGATTTGTACGCAATTCAGAAATACATGCATATACTGATATATCAACTATTAAAGAGGATGTACAAAGATACAGCACTGAATATTAAAAGCGTCTAAGGCTACACTCAAATGAGCTGGATCTCCCAAATGATGATGATGGTGACGGTGATGTCATATTCTTAACTTAGATCAGAGAAACTGAAATAGTTCTTTCGGACCAGCGTTGACAGTTAATGAACTGCCAGCTGATAATTATTTAGGAGCATCACTTCTGATTATGGCTTGAAAGGCCGATTGCAGAAAAAAAGAAAAAAATATTCATGAAATGTGCTGCAAACCACAAATATTTTCGGTCTTATGCAAGGTAATATTTAACAGCAATTCCGTCTTAACATCTATATAATCATTCGGACAATTCTATGCGTTCATGATCAATACAAATTCCCACCAGTACAAATTTTACTTCATATTACACACAGTAATGATTTAGGAGAATGATAAGACTACAAAAGTAGTGTTGCGCAGTTACTAGATTTTTAAAAAAAAGTTTTTTTCCTGAATTTTAATTACAAATAAAAATAGTAGAAAAGAGCAGACCAGTCCCCACAAGCAGCACTCGTTCACGAGTATGACGCATGAGCCGACCTTCGTTTCACTTAACCATATTTTAGGGAACCCGACGCATGACGCCACCCAGAGACATTTAAGCGTGCATGACTCAAGCCACAAAACAAAAAGATTTAGACAAATGAAAAATAACAATAATACTATAAAAACGAAATAGCCACAAAATTGTTTGTCCTATGATAGATACAATTTACAACCATGCCGTCTTATCATCTTTATAATCTTGCGTACAATAGTATGCTTTCTTAATTTTTTTGGCTAATAGCTAATTTAAATTTGTGTGTGGGCAAACCCAATTTATCCTGCGGAATTTTGTTGTTAAATTTAATACAAAAGACTTCCGAATTTTTCGAAGTCTTAGAAACGGATTTAACAGTTTATTTTTATATCTAGTGTTAAAGCTGTGACGTTCACAGCGTTTACAATAACTATTAATATTTTTTAAAACACCAATGTTCCGAAACGTTTCTGTCAAATAAAAATAGTCTCAGGTTCAGCGGCAGATCCCCACAATTAAATACCGACATCAAACTGTAAAATTAGCTAAAATAAACAATTCTAGCATTTTCGACATCCGTTATCTCACGAATTTTTCGATTCGCATATGCGGCAGAACTCAGTTTACTAGAAAGGCTTTCGATATGTGGGCCCCACTGAAAGCTTTTATCTAGTGTTACACCTAGAAATAAGGTGGAATCGCCCATTTCCAACTCTTGACCATTCAATTCTATATTGGTATCAACATCTCTTACATTAATCATACAAATAAGATCATTGGCTTAACGTGCTTTATGAGGCACGGAGCAAGCTTAGGAGAAAAGTCATAGGCGCCGCCAGGGTTTGATCCTGCGACCCCCAACCAGATCCTCACTATTTATAATATAATCTCAAAAAGCCACTGAGATTATATGTTTAATGAATTATATTTATTTAGATTATATAATTTGTAACATGTTTACTGTCGATTTTTTTTTTATTACTATCGCTTTTCTTTCACAAAATTTATCCCGTATTTAGTTTACAACTGCTAGAGTATTGGCTGGTAGAGATCTCTTCTAGAGATGTTATTTGTACCCCCTTTTTACATGTTATTTAACCTAATGTAACACATAAATTTATTGTGTGCAATAAAGGATATTATTATAAATAAATAATTAAAAACACATATTTTTAATTCTATCTCGTAATTGAAATCTCGGATTCAAGCCACGAAAAGGGTAAAACAGTTGCTCTTATTAGAATTAGCTTTTTAATTGGTTCGCACTGAGTACAAAAGTCCCTATTTAGGACTTTAAACTAATTAACAGAGCCTTATTCGAGAAAAGCGTTTTTTTTAATTAACTAAATTGTATTTATTTTATGTTTAAAACAAGTACAATACATTACATAAAAAAATTGTTTAAAATTGAATTAAACAAGCGTCAAAGTAAAGACGTCTTGAGGGCATTAGGCGGACAGAATCGATCACCAAGCGTTTATTTTACAAACTTTATCGCACAAATAAAAGTAAGTAATTATCATATCCTAGCATTTTCACGGTTGCCCTATACTTAAGATTAGGGCCCAGGGTGTGCTCGCTGGTTTAACAAAATTTGGCTGGGTTTCAGTTATTACATGAAACGACTGCCGTCAGACCTCCGCAACCCAAAGGGAAATATCATTCTATGGTTAACCAGCTGTCAGGATGTTAGAAGGCACTGACTTCCTAATAACGACTGTCATTGATGTTCATGACAGCCGGGATCAACGGATCAGAGGATGATGGCTAGCAGTATGATTAGTGGTCTAACATTATTCCAGTATGTATGTATTTCAATTAGTATTGTTCAGAATCTCTATTCTGTATAGAACAAAGTAGCTTTTCGCTGTCTGTCCCTATCTGCTTAGATTTTTGAAACTACGCAACGGATTTCGATGCGGTTTTTTTTAATTGATAGAGTGATTCAAGAGGAAGGTTTATATGTAGGTCACGCGGACAAAGTAGTAGGCGGTCGCTATATAAATATAGCTTATAATAAGCTATTCGCATAAAAATAAAAGCCCTGCATTCGGTCCCACGCACCGTGAGCCGGTAAATGTGTTACTCTGTTTAATGCTCTATTTGCATAGAGTTAAGTTTGATTTTAAGCACTTCCACTTCCGGCTCAGGAGGCACAGTAGGGTTGGTTCCAGTTATGACGATAATTTGTCCGGGGACTTAAAAAAATCTAATACAGCGGTATGTCACATACCGGCCCAACAAGCACTAGTCAGAATCGTGGAGTATATCCAGATGGTTTGAGACAAGTGACTGCCTGGCATTGAGCCGTTATTGGGATAACAATAATAATAATCATATTATGATGACGGCCCGATAAAGAAAATATATGAGTCGCATTTGTTTATTTTTGAAATTGACGTTTGCTGGGGATTGTATTATTACCATTATCCAGACATAGACATAAACATATAAGCATGTAAAAATAACTAAAAAAATATCGTGTTTTGTAGGACTTATACTGATTTTACCGTTGTTTTTATAAGATTAGTAATGAATCAACAACTTAAACCGTTTAACAAATTTCTAATCTCCATAATTTTAATTTAATCACATAGAAATATTAATTTGTAAATAATTGCTAACTTATAAGCGACTTTGGAAGTTTTGAGCGTAACAAATGTAAAAGCAGTATTTATAGATTCCGTAAATCTGCGAATAAGTGAAGGCAACCAAAATAAATTTAAGGAGAGGCCGAGATTAATGGAGGAGTTAAATCGCTAGGGTATCACGTTACAAGCCGGAAGGACTGCGTGTAAATTGTACCATCCTCGACAGCACATTATTACTCTGATATTGATGTGATTCAGACCAATAGGTTTTGCGAGACCATTTATATTATATGTAATGTATTTACCTAACAAGTATATAAATAATAATAATAAATAAGTATTTTTTGAGTTTTCTCACACACACAATCGTCATCTCAGTCTCCCCGTGACCACCAATCACTGTAAAGTGTTTGCAATTACGGAATAAAAATTGTTTGTTAACCCATCACGGGCCATCCTTAAATACGTAAAATATACTTTATTTACACACATCTAAGAACAAAAGTAAGAGGTTTTGCTCTTATTAATATTGTGAATATTGTTTTTTTTTTGTTTGTTTATTTGTTTCGTTTTCTTGCCTTTAGAGGTGATTTGAAGTATGAATACTTATTAAATAAATGTCTAGAAAACGCATAGCTCCTATAGGATAACCAAACAGCAAGCGTGAGCTGGTTTATTGTACGACGACTGATATACAGGGTGTCCCGGAAACGAGTGTCAGGCGGAAGTCTAGAGATTAAACACCCTTTTAGGTACCCGAATCACCAACATGTATGTTCCGCTATTTTTTATAGTTATATAATAATAATAATTCTTTTTTCAAGACCCGGGCCCAATTTTTATTAGTAATAAAATTTATCTTATAAATTAATTTTAGTAGGGAATTAGTATAAAATAATGTATTTGCTTATTAGTCTGCTTAATCCCACTTGAAATCGCGCAGCAGTGACCTACATTTACACAGTCCAGCCTGCTAGCGATCAAACCCAGGATGCTGTTGCCGCTGACGCGAACCCTGCGTACCAGAGATGCGCATCTTTTACGCATAGTGGCATAAAAGCAATCTACAGGATGCTTTGCGAATAGTAATTTATTCCTGAATTTTTTAAAATATTCGACCTACTGAGTCAGCCTGTTTATGTTCCATCTTTAGAATGTTATGTTGTAGAGCCTTACGAAAAATCCCGCAACAGGTTAACATACCATAAGGTAGCAGGTAGGTTCATCACACAGCCGAAGCTCTTGAGAATAAAGATGGTTCCTTGAATTGCAATCCGAGGGACCACATTACAGACCGGCACTACAGCGTGTAAATCTTCGATGGCACGTTATTATATGTGTACCTACCTCGTAGTGATGTGGTTGTAGTTTGCCCGAAATTGTTATGTATAGAAAAAATTTTTTTAACTTATGCTGTAGATAGTTACGGCTTCCATCGTATGTTGTGAAAATGAAAAAGAAATGAGGACGGAATACTATTTTTTTACTCGTCATTTTGTAAAGAAATCTTGTAGAGCATATAGAACAATTTGGTTATTATGTGTCTCAGTGCCAATTGTCAGCTATGAAATAAATAAATATTTTCTGATAATTACACCAATTATTTAGTTCCAAGATAAGTATCATCAAGAACTTGGTGTTATGGATACTAAATTACGGATAAGCATAAGTACATATTTTTTTATGTGCAAATAAGTACTTAATAATAATATAAATAGAAAAATACCCAGATCAGAATAAATGTCCATGATTTTCCACACAAACACAAAGATTTGTCCCATATGGGAAGCGGAGTGCCGATATATTCACCACCACGCAATTTCATTCCTCAAACTAAACTAAAATTAAACAGCCAATGCGTGATAAAATGTATAAATATAAATATTTCTCTGAATGTACGGTAAATTTACCTGTAGTACTTAATGAAACTAAACGCAATTTACCCATTTTAAAATGGTCATTTTATGCTTTTAAAATATTAAGATCCAATTTTTGAATCGTCTCATAAGAGTTATCTATCTAATAAACTATAAAGCTGCTAATCGTTTTACTGAAGAGCATTTACGAGTGACATTTTTTTTTGTATTCTTATATTTTATCCAACTGTTTCTGTATGTGGCAATAATAGTAGTAAGTAAGTAGTTTCTATTTAGAGTCGATGAAGTTATCGAGCGAGCCTCATGCCTATATCCCATCTGTCAATACTGTACCTCCGACTGCGGACCCGATTTCCTATGGCATATTGAAATCTGGAAGACCCGACGAGGGCTCTTGAGTGCCGCTGTCACGCGCACGACACGACTCCAACCGAACATCACCTCACTATGCATTCAACAACTAGATGCTGATGAATGATTATTACAACTTATTTTGATAAAACTTGCTATAAACTAATAAAATCAATTTAAATGACCTGCGGTTAGATTCTTATACAAAACAAATAATTGTTTGCATTAAAATAGACATGACATGAAATGAAAAAACATACCAAACGTGGGCTCCGATGGAACTTAAGAATGGGGATGTTAGTTAATAGTAATGCGTCCTTTCGCTATATTAATATTTATTTATTAATAACACACATAGAACAAAAAATTAGAATACTACACCTCACAAACGACTTTCGTGGTTTCGTGCGAACTCATTAAATAAATAATTAAAACTAATAATATAGGCAGAAGCTTGAGTCAAATCAAATGTAATCATTTATTTGCTTTAAAAACATTGTAGTTACATACATATGGTCTTAAGTTTGGATAGCTGGATCGGCATGTTTTGTTCCAAGGGACATGCAAAAACTACATGCAAGTAGATATAATAATAACAATAAAAGCAACATTAGTAATTAATATAAAGTAAATACAAATCACGAATGTTAGTTTATAATATTGTCAAAGATTAAATGGTCAATTATAATTAATTTAAATATGTCAAATTGTAAATTTAATGTCCATAAAGGTATAATAAAATTCACTTATAAGTAATTTAAGTAAACCTGTTTGGCGTATTAACATTTGTCAACCAAGTGTTTAGATAACCTTCTCTTAGACAAAATTTTTTTTTTATGCTCTCACGTACTTTATTGTAAATACGAGGTGCTAAGCTTAGTATGCTTCTTCGAAAGAGAGCAGTTTGCTGTGGGAGCTGAGAGTGGAGAAGATTAGGTGTTTGTTATTTTTTGGGTGTGTTATAAGTACTTGTGACATTTATTTCCAGATGTATGTCATACCATATGTTTGCTTAGTTTATAGCTTAGAAGATGGAGCTGTGTCGAATCTTTGAGCATTTTTATTTGTTTATTAATTCATTTGAGATTTTGACTGTAAAGACCCTATAGCTTTACTAATAATTACTTATAAACTTCATAGTAATAATGACGAATACAACTGAAAGAAGTAAATGCATTCAATTTTTAAATGTCAGTAAAAAAATTGTTTATATGGTTCTATCTGACTATTTGGCGGGAAAGTAAAGCGTCATGTTTTATTTTACTTTTTAAAATTTGTGATATTTTGAACATTAATGTATATTAACGGTGGATTATTAACCTTAAGTGTATGCGAACGTACATGCTTAATTGACTATTTACAGCCTTACGTTGGTACTTAGGCAAGACTTATCTGGTGTCTTGCAAAGAAGAATCCAGGCGTATTTATCAGGATTTCCTGCGGCTGATGGTAATTAAGGTATTAACGTGGGTGCTTCCTTAACGTGAACAGCCACTTATCACTTCTAAGCCATTTCATATATTTTGATAAATATTTTTTTTGTAAGAGATAGATCGGACCTTAGAGGAAGATAAATAATAATATGCTGCTTTTTATTTTGTGTGAAGCGCTGATAACATAGTCACAAGGTTCTTTCATTTTAACATCTCGACTTAACGTGCCTGACAATTACGGGCTTGTCGTGAACGCCGCTTGTTTGCGCCAGCCACGTATCGCACTGCTGCGCACCATCACTTCCCGATCGCTCGAATGCACATCGCCCTTAATGCTTTCCTGTGTCAGTATCCTGACTGTGACATATTCGTAGATATGTTGTCTCGGAATACCGCGCTAAGCTGAAATGGCTCCCCATTCGGCTTCGCAGAGATATGCATATCCTTCGTCTCGTTTATAGTATTCTGAATTTTCCTCAACTCCCCCTTTATTTACGTTCTCGGTTTACATACCTGTCTCCCACATCCCGTTCCAAGCGCTCCTGTGTTACTGAAACACTTGAGTATCCTTCCTTTCATACTAAATTCTTGCGTAATTCATGTACTGCTCGTGATGAACAGTTGTGGTTAAGTTGCCAAATGATGTCCGGGACAGTCCTTCAATTGCGTGTTTAAGATAAATTTAAAGAAGCACTTGCTATCGAGCTAGTCATTATGATTGTTGTTTCATTTTTTTTTCCTTGTATTTATTTATGTAAGTATGTGTATATATCGGATATGTATCTTATGTCATATTTTTGTGTATATATATTAGGTCGGGGAAAAAGTCTTTTCGCATAACGTAGGTAATAAACTTATTATAAAATTTTTTTGACTGTACTATTTGTGTCTGGCTGGTTTTGGTAACATTAAAAAGGTTCCATTATAAAGAAAAGAAAAAAATAAAAAAAAGTTGTTTCCCGCTATTTTTCATTTGTTTTTCTCTCCGTAAAAATGAGTGAATCTAATGAAGAAATTCAATACATTTTAAAATTTTATTATAAAAAAGGCAAAAATGCAACTCAAGCAGTGAAAAAAATTTGTGATGTTTATGGACCTGATGCAGTGTCAGTAAGAGTAGCACAAATTTGGTTCTAACGTTTTCAGTCCGGAAATTTTGATGTTAAAGATGCACCTCGCTCTGGTCGCCCTGTTACGAATAAAATGAACGCCATTTTTGAAAGAGTGGAGCAAGATCGGCATATTAGTAGTTACGATGCAGCTGAAGAACTGGGAATTGACCACAAAACAGTTTTGACCCATTTGAAGAAAGCTGTTTATACAAAAAAGCTCGATATTTGGGTGCCACACGAGCTCACTCAAAGAAACTTAATGAACCGTGTACTCATTTGCGATTCATTATTGAGACGTAATGAAACCGAGCCGTTTTTGAAGAGATTGATAACTGGCGATGAAAAGTGGATCACGTACGACAAGAACGTGCGAAAAAGGTCGTGGTCGAAAGTTGGCCAGGCTTCACAGACTGTGGCCAAACCTGGCCTAACACGAAATAAGGTGATGCTGTGTGTATGGTGGGATTGGAAGGGCATTGTTTATTATGAGCTTTTACCGCCCGGCAAAACCATCGATTCTGATCTTTACTGCCAGCAACTGATGAGATTAAAGGAAGCAGTCGAGAGAAAACGGCCGGAATTGATCAACAGGAAGGGTGTGGTCTTTCATCACGATAACGCTAGACCACACACATCTTTAGCCACTCAGCAAAAATTAAGAGAGTTCGACTGGGAGGTCCTAGTGCATCCACCATATAGCCCTGACCTTGCGCCTTCAGATTTTCACCTGTTTCGGTCTCTGCAGAATTCTTTAGGTTCTGTAAGGTTGACCTTAAGAGAGGACTGCCAAAACTATTTGTCCCGTTTTTTTGATCAGAAGTCCCAAAGTTTCTACAGTAACGGGATAATGTCTCTGCCCACAAAATGGCAGAAAGTTATTCAACAAAACGGTACATATATATTGTAAATAAATGTGAATAAACTTTGAAAAAAATGTCTTGACTTTTCATACAAAAATACGAAAAGACTTTTTCCCCAACCTATTATGTGTAATGTTATCATATTGTAGTGTGATATTAATGCCCGCTAACTATCTTTCCCACTTCAGTTTGGTTGGAAGAGATTTCTTTTAGAAATAAGTCCACCTTTGTACTTCATCTTTTTCACGTAAGGCTTTATGTTTAAATACTCATGTTCATGAACACAAATAATTGTACTGTGTGGGAATCGAACACACGACCTTGGAGCGAAGAGCGGTTATACTCGCCACCACGCCATATCGGTTGTCGGAGATGAATGGACAATCTGATAAAGGTCGCAGCGCAGGAAAGATGTGTTCTGTCTGACATGATTGGGCAGATGATGAAAGATAATGCTAAATGAAGCTATATAAAAAACACTAAACAATACCTATTAACTTAATTGAAGTACAAACTATATTGAAACAGATTAAAGTGCCAGTTTTATAGGGCACCTGCTTGTCCCCACAAAACTAAAACATTACACTCACACCAAACAAAATGGTGGAAGGGACTTGTCGGTTTATGCTTCATAAACCTTTAGAGGGTCATAAATAAAACAAAAGTGCTTTACTTTACTGGACAACATATATATTTATATATTCTACTTGGTTTACTAACGAGTCAGCTGCCCTATTAATATTGTCAACAAAATTTAATTAAAATTTAATGTACGTATAAAATTATTACCGCAGCATATTAATTTCCCGTATAACGAGCCATGATGAGAGAGATTTAGCATACATACATACCATCACGCCTGTTTTCCCGAAGGGGTAGGCAGAGGGATATTATACGCCCACATTTCGCCAATTATATAGATGGTCCCACGTAGGGTTGTAACGGAACTTCGCCTCCGCCTCCGTAAAATATATGCGGAGTTATAACGGAGGTGTATTTACGTTAATCGGTACAAAAACGCGCGAGCAGCGACGCTCGACGACGACCAAACCGTCCGCCGCCAAACTCTTGTTTGTCAAATATAATTTACCTCTTCTTAATTTTGAACACTAGTTGATTAAATAAGTAATTAAAGCGTACTATCAATGTATGTACCTATTTCATTGAAAAACAGACTTTATTTTATTATACTAAAAGTGAATATTTTTCTATATCCACTTTCACCTCCGCCTCCGTTAACCTCCGCATCCGCGGAGGCAAAACTCATTGCCTCCGCATCCGCCTCCGCCTCCGCTAAGGAGGCCTTCGTTACAACCCAACCCCACGTTATAGTTGGCGAGGAACTGTTATGTTCGCCAAAGCCTCGTCTGTTGATCGGCAGGTGCACCACTTGCAGGTGAGGTTGGCTTGGGCTCCTTAGGTCTTGGTAGGATCCCTATACACTGCTTGGCGGGAAAGTGAAGAGTCATGTCTGCAGTTTTGTTTATTTTTCTGAAATTTGTGATATTTCGAACGCTAATGTTCAATAATGGTGGATTATGAACCGTTTGTAAACGTACATGAGTGTTGGTAAATAAAACAAAACAGTGCAACTTTACTTTTCAAATTCTCTCAAGTAATCCATGTGAGATCTCATTATAGTCCCACATTATTAGGATTAGGTATCTCATTATAGTCCCACATTAGTAGGTATGAAATGAAATGATCATATAAAAATAAATTTAATAATAGATTATTACGTGAAGCCAATACAGATTAGCTGAGGGAGGTGTGTAGTATTCCGATGTTTGATTGAGAGATTGAGATTTGATGTTTACGTGCTCCTAACTCATGTGCCTGCTCCTACAAACCCAGTTAAGAGGTTGGGTTATATTCCACCACAAGAATAAAACGAACGTGGGCCAGGTGGGTGGCGTCTTGCTGTTAGATTTTTTCCAATTGCCTCATTAATTATGTAACATAGCTTTTAAGGACTACTGCATATATGGTTATAATCGTGACCAACATCTTAACGTGTTTATCGAAGATACTGGGTCCGCGTTAGAGTATAACCAAAATCTCTCAAAAAAAAAAAAAAAAAAAAAAGTCATGATCCTTTGTGAGGGGATGCCTCAGCTCAATAATAGGACGTTATATTTTTTCTACCTCAAAACTAAAGGCTTGACGTGCCTTCTGAAGTATGAAATCACTTACGGTACGCAACTTTGAAGTCGGCTGTGTACATTTTCAAGTCACTGTAAAGGTTTTTATTTTTAAAATTGGAACGTTCCAGAACTGAGGCTTAGAACCGATGTAAATAACAAAACTAACTGTAAGTGCAAAAATAATAAGAATATGTCGACTTAGAAGGACACTCTTACGGCTAATTTTGTGGTTTACGTCAGTCCAACAAAATTTTAGGACGCAGTGTTAGGGCCGTAAATGGCCACCTTATGTATCTCGTTAATAAAATAATAGGTTGGGGAAAAAGTCTTTTCGTATTTTTGTATGAAAAGTCAAGACATTTTTTTCAAAGTTTATTTACATTTATTTACAATATATATGTACCGTTTTGTTGAATAACTTTCTGCCATTTTGTGGGCAGAGACATTATCCCGTTACTGTAGAAACTTTGGGACTTCTGATCAAAAAAACGGGACAAATAGTTTTGGCAGTCCTCTCTTGAGGTCAAACCTTACAGAACCTAAAGAATTCTGCAGAGACCGAAACAGGTGAAAATCTGAAGGCGCAAGGTCAGGGCTATATGGTGGATGCACTAGGACCTCCCATTCGAACTCTCTTAATTTTTGCTGAGTGGCTAAAGATGTGTGTGGTCTAGCGTTATCGTGATGAAAGACCACACCCTTCCTGTTGATCAATTCCGGCCGTTTTCTCTCGACTGCTTCCTTTAATCTCATCAGTTGCTGGCAGTAAAGATCAGAATCGATGGTTTTGCCGGGCGGTAAAAGCTCATAATAAACAATGCCCTTCCAATCCCACCATACACACAGCATCACCTTATTTCGTGTTAGGCCAGGTTTGGCCACAGTCTGTGAAGCCTGGCCAACTTTCGACCACGACCTTTTTCGCACGTTCTTGTCGTACGTGATCCACTTTTCATCGCCAGTTATCAATCTCTTCAAAAACGGCTCGGTTTCATTACGTCTCAATAATGAATCGCAAATGAGTACACGGTTCATTAAGTTTCTTTGAGTGAGCTCGTGTGGCACCCAAATATCGAGCTTTTTTGTATAAACAGCTTTCTTCAAATGGGTCAAAACTGTTTTGTGGTCAATTCCCAGTTCTTCAGCTACATCGTAACTACTAATATGCCGATCTTGCTCCACTCTTTCAAAAATGGCGTCCATTTTATTCGTAACAGGGCGACCAGAGCGAGGTGCATCTTTAACATCAAAATTTCCGGACTGAAAACGTTTGAACCAAATTTGTGCTACTCTTACTGACACTGCATCAGGTCCATAAACATCACAATTTTTTTTCACTGCTTGAGTTGCATTTTTGCCTTTTTTATAATAAAATTTTAAAATGTATCGAATTTTTTCATTACATTCACTCATTTTAACGGAGAGAAAAACAAATGAAAAATAGCGGGAAACAACTTTTTTTTATTTTTTTCTTTTCTTTATAATGGAACCTTTTTAATGTTACCAAAACCAGCCAGACACAAATAGTACAGTCAACAAAAATTTATAATAAGTTTATACCTACGTTATGCGAAAAGACTTTTTCCCCGACCTAATATTATGATTGTTCCTATGGGGTCGCAGAGCATTAAATTTCGCCGTAAGCCAGACCCATGTGATCACTTATAATTTAAATGTCAGAGCATATCTAACAAAATAAATCTCTGTGAAATGTGGTCGCGAAAGAAATGGAGTCAAATTTATTATTTCTCCAAAAAAACGTCCAGTTCTAATTATATCGTCCGCTTACTAGTAAAATATGATAAATGCATTTTTTATGACAAATCATTAAAGATGTTTTACCAGAAGACGATATTTGCAAATGTATAATTGCGATGTGTTTATTATAAACTAGCTGTACCCGCAGCTTGGGCATCATTTGTTTTTGCGAACAACCTCCTCAGCTTTATAAATTATAGCTGTTACCCCCGACTTTGTCCGCGTCATTTTCTGTTATTATTTTAGACAATCTAGTTTTTAAGTCTTTAAAAGAACATAATTATTTTTAAAGTACTTCTGCGTAAATTATATTTATAGTTTTATTTTCTTGTGGCAGAAGAACATATTGGTTTTCTCCAAAACCTGATCTTGACAACGCGACATACATTGGGCCGTGTGAAAAGCAGTCTTGACGTAAATCATTTCCTACGTGTTCAAATGATTGCCCCTGTGATTTATTAATTGTAACGGCGATAGATTGCTTAACGAGAAATTAAATTCTTTTAAAATTAAAAGGTCAATTAAAAATTAAAAATCATTTGGAATCATTGGGATGAGAGGCTTAAGCCATAAAAACGGTTCTAGTGAGTTAATCTTAAAAGATAGGCATATACTGTCGTTGACATTTTTTAGATCATTTTAAGAGGAATAATTCTTTTATTCATATATCTTTGGTATCTTGAACCGTTTTCGCAGCGCACGCAACGGAAGCCCTCAAGGATTAATAAGGTTACCATTATTTCTTCGCTCCTAATATTTGCAGCGTGATGTTATATAGCATAAAGCCTTCCTCGATAAATGGTCTATTCAAAACAAAAATAATTTTATAATTCAAACCAGTAGTTCCTGTGATTAGCGCGTTTAAACAAACTAACTCTTCAGCTTTATAATATTAGTATAGATTATTACGCAATAAAGGAAATAAGTGTAAACTCTTTTTAATTATTTTCAACTCACCACACTATTTAGACTAATTGTCATTTAATTATGAGAAGCTGTTTCTTTTTTCTTTACTAAACTTTTTCGTTTTTGCTTTAACGATATTATATCGCAAATTCCGACATTTTTAAAAGCTAATTAATATCTTTATATGGAAAAGCTAGAAACAGCATCATTACCAAATTGAAATTTAATTATATTTAACTTATATTTCAATAAAGGAACGTTAATATGAAGAATGTTTTATTTACAAAAAACGCCATAACCTTCCAATGCCTCCCTCAAGGTGAAGTACACATTAAAAGATTAATACAAGGCCCGAAACGCCCACCTGCCTGCAATCATCTTGTCGCCTTTGAAATATGACGCGCTGACGACATAACATCGTTAAGCTTACACCCCTGAACAGTTAGTGCTGAGCTTTTAAACTGTGAGGACACAAAATGTCGTTTTATACGCATAACAACATTTTCCCCACATCCATTAAGTCAATACCTAATGGATACGCCACCCAGCACGAAGAAAAGCCAAAACTTAATCCCATTTTTCTTGATGTAACACCAGCCCAAACTCCTTATGTAAAACCTATATCACCTAATGCCGTAGAGCCTTTGCGGAATAACCTTATCAATCCCAAGATGAACCGTGATATAGTTTACGAAAATATTAAGCCAGTGTTTTCCATCTTGCGAATAATGGGTGTACTTCCCATCACAAGACTATCTCCTGGAAAAAATGAATTCGTAATAGCGTCCCCTTCCATGATTTACTCGGCCATTGTATTTTTCTCCATGGTCGCTTACGTATTGTATTTGTCCCTACATAAAGTTCAGATTCTCAGAACAGCGGAAGGGAAATTTGAAGAGGCTGTGATTGAATACCTGTTCACGGTATACTTGTTTCCGATGATAGCAGTTCCTATACTGTGGTATGAAACCCGGAAAATTGCGGCAGTACTCAACGAATGGGTAAATTTTGAGGTAAGTGATAATTTGAGTTGCGACTTTAGTAGCAGTGCAGAACACCATTGCCTGCAGATAAGAAACAGTCCAGCATTTCTACCGACTTTCTATGACGACTACCTACCCGCTAACTACGGAAAGAAACTTAAAAGATTTCAAAATTCCCAGAAAATATTAACAGAACTACTTGAAAATTAAGAAAAATGTGTTTGTGGGTGAAGCCCGATTCTAAATATGAGTAAACAAAATGCATTAGTTACTCATCATCATCATCATAATCTCAGCCCATTAACGTCCCACTATTGAGCACGAGCCTCCTCTCACATACCAAAGTGCGAGGGTATTGGGTCATACTCCACCGCCCTGACCCAGTGCGGATTGGCAGAGGCAGGTGTATGGCGTCCTGCTGTTAGAATTTTGCAAGCCGCTCATTTAGGCCTCTAACATGTCTTAACGACTACCACATTTAGTGATAACCGGGACCAACGGCTTAACGTGCCTTCCGAAGAACGGAAGCGCTCGATATCAAATGCCAAACAAACTGTCACCCATCCAAGGACTGACCTCTGTAAACTCTGCTTTACTTCGGTGATCGTTTCCGACCACCGAGCACCGCGGAGCTACGAGCGCTTCACTTAGTTAAGTTAGTTATTCTGACGATTGACTACGTTCACCGTAGTGCACATAAAATGAGGTCTTATCGATATAGATATCTCACAATTACAAGAAGAAATCTGGCATGAAAACATATTTCAATTTATTTTATTTCATGAAGCACCCCGTTTGTAGACTCAATCGAAATACTATTCCATGTTTTATGGAATAGTTTTAGATTGCAAAACTGTTTTCTAATTCTTAAAAGTTAGATTTGAAGTCTCTGGCGAGCCATATATCAGAATGTTGGCTTAAGAAAGAGGAGAACTGTATGGATATGTCACTTTACGAACTTAATCCTTACTAATATTATAAATGCGAAAGTAACTCTGTCTGTCTGTCTGTCTGTCTGTTACTCTTTCACGCCAATACTACTGAACGGATTTAAATGAGACCCTGAGAAAGGATATAGGCTACTTTTTATTGCAAAAAGGGGGTTGTAAATGCTACCCAAAGATACTATTCCACGCGGACGAAGTCGCGGGTAACAGCTAGTACTAAATATTTTTGTTTTGTTTATTTTTAGACTGCATTTAGGCAGCTGTCTGGAAGAGTGCTACCTTTAAAACTTTACAAAAAAGCTTTGGCCATTGCTATAATAGTGCCCACTCTTTCGACCACTTCAGTCTTCATCACACATATAACGATGGTGCATTTCAAGCCTTTGCAACTAATACCATATGTGTTCTTGGAAATTCTGACTTACATGCTGGGTGGCTATTGGTATTTGCTTTGTGAAACGCTAAGCATGTGTGCAAATATCTTAGCAGAAGATTTTCATCAGGTATGTATTATGATTTTAATACTTTACAATTGGGCTGACTTTCTATTATGCGTCATCCTTACTCACACGAAATAGTTCTGACCAGCGCTGGACTTCTACGAGTATATCACAGGAGAGAAATACTGAGGATTTTAGTCAATAGGATCGACTTTCAAAAGCATTTTTATCTCCTACACGGTGCTTTTTACGGGTTTGGCAGAATACAGATCATGTCGAGCTTCTTGCCAACTTTTTTACGTGTCTAACTCCTGCTGTAGCGAGGTACCGCTTCTAGAAGAATAAGTGTTTCGTAATGAAGCCTAGATTAGATAATAAATAAATAATTAGAGCCGTCTGTCGCGGTTCCATTTGGTGTAAATAATTAAAATAAAATCGTTATTGACTAGGTTTCAATAAATATTGATGTAAGGAGTTATCTGTTTCCCTTTCTTATCCAATTTAAAAATATAAAATAAAATTGATTCGCTTACTTTTTCCAGGCTTTGCGAAACATTGGCCCTGCTAAGAAAGTGTCAGACTACCGTTCCCTCTGGCTTCGAATGAGCAAAATTGCCAGAGACACCGGTATCGCCAATTGCTACACATTTACGTGTGTCTGTCTGTATCTCTTTCTCATTATCACTTTGTCTATTTACGGACTCCTGAGTCAGATTTCTGAAGGCTTTGGCGTAAAGGACATTGGCTTGGCCCTTACCGCTTGCTGCAGCATTCTATTGCTATTCTTAATTTGTGATGAAGCTCACTACGCGTCTCATAACGTAAGTAGTTTTAGTGCACGTCACATAAGTTGAACAAAAATGGCGGTTGTTTGCGTAGAGATAATCGTAGACAAAAGAAAGAAAAGAACAGAAAGTTACTTTCAGCACCTACGCTCAAGTTAACTATCGCAACGTCGTTGCCTTAATTACGCGCCACCCCCCGCACCGCACTTCCATTGAGACCCGTAAAACTTGCTGCGCATTCAAAGTCATTGTTCAACTTACGCGTCGCAGACATTTAAAAATCTTATTTTATCAAATTCTACCGGAATTAAAGCCTTGAACTTAAGTTACGACGTTTATATTATTGTATATCCAGGTGCGAACGAACTTTCAAAAGAAACTTCTGATGGTGGAGTTATCCTGGATGAACACGGACGCCCAGACAGAGGTGAACATGTTTCTGAGGGCCACCGAGATGAACCCCTCGCAGATCAGTTTGGGTGGATTTTTCAACGTCGACAGGACTCTTTTTAAATCGGTGATTAACATACTGAGAACTTTCTAAAACCTTACGTAATATGCATAAATTTTTGATAATATATTTATTTATTTTGTGGCCTAAATTTGATACTTACTCAAAAAAGCAGTGCAATACAATTAAATTCTCATATTAAATTGAATGCGACGACTCGTTTCGATTTTATAGTATACTCATGAAATTGATAATTGCATCTCAGTTGTTATTCTATGACAGGCGAAGTCCTGAATAGCGGCTATTTTTAAAATATTTTACGCGACGAACCCGCATAAACACACAAAAAAAAATGTATGTGACTTTCTTAATCACTATTAATAAAATCTCTAAAGAAAACACTCAACAGAGGGTGCCATCTTTAGTTGTAACTTCATGTGCTGTTTAACTTTGCGTATGCTGTGTGGTAGCGGCCTATGTCGTATGGTTGTGGCCTATCCCATTTTACCAGCCTAGAATAGTACCACCCCTTCTCATCTCACGGGGAGTCGTAAGAGTCGACGAAGAGTAATCCCGCCGGATGATGGGCAGTATGGTGATTGACATGACGCCCAGCGTAGTGATTATGGGCTTATATAGGTACTTACGATAATATAATCAAATATTGAGGAGGTCAACCTTCAGCAGTGGCCTTTATATAAATAAATAAATATTTCTGACACTTACACCAATTATTTAGTTCCGAGATATGTATCATTAAGAACTTGTGTTATGGATACTAAATAACGGATAAACATACATAAATACTCTTTTTTTTGTAAATAAATACTTAATGTAAATAGGAAAACACCCAGATCAGAACAAATATTCATGTTTATGCAAATAAAGATATGTCCTGTGTGGGAATCGCACCGACAACCTCATGAGTGGAGTGCGGGTATACTTGCCACCGCGCCATATCGGACGTGGTTATATGGTTGAAATTATGAACGTAATCACAAATTTTATACAATCTTTATTTCCACAGCTTATGGCAACAATGGTGACCTACCTTGTGGTGCTTCTGCAGTTCCAAATAAGCATTCCTGACGATAGCCAAGGTCAGCTTATGGGAGATGATGAACCAGGCACCAATGCATCTCACAGCTTTACTGAGCCTATCACAACAACCGCCGCAACAACGACTGCTATTACAACTATACTTACGACTCTTGCTAAAAAGAAAAGAAAACACTAGAATAATGTTTTAAATCATAATCATGAATATCATATAGAAAGCAATTGATGAAAATGTCATAAATATAGATATGAATACTAGGACTAAGATAAGACTAAGAAAAATCATCTTAGTATATAGGTACCTTATATATATATAACAGCCTCACTCGAGGATCTACAGCTGCGTAGAGACATTGCATCTCTCAGTGTCTTTTACCGGAACTACTACGGCGAGTGTTCTGAGGAGCTTTTCGATCTCATCCCGCCCTCTCCTTTCCTCTCCCGAACAACACGTGCTGGTCTTCGAAACCATCCTCATACTGTGCAGAATATCAGCACTCGAACCAAGAAATTTGGGAGATCGTTTCTGAGCAAGACCACTAATCTCTGGAATTCGCTGCCGGCTCATGTGTTTCCTGTTTTCTATGATCCCGGGTCTTTTAGGCGGGGATTGAAACGGCATTTTAGCAGGCCGTCATGAGTGGATGCGCTTTATAGCGTGCTTATTTCACGTTATAAAGCGCTTTCATTTTCTTATTGGACTGCATCGACTGCTTATCATCAGGCAAGATGTAGTCATTATGACGTGTCACATTAAAAAAAAAAAAAACCATAGTGTCCGTCAAAAGACGTTATATTTGTGTGACGACGCATGACGACACAATTTTTAAGAATGCGCCAAAAATTACAAGAATGCGATAGAGACTAAACAAGATAGGCAAATACATAAATGTACATGGATCAAGGTATTGCATACCTACTGCAGTTTTATTAGTTGTAGCTATTAAAAATATAAGTTTTCCGACACAGTTTTCTTTTTCTGGCAACAATTTCTAACTTAATTTCATACTCTTTTGATACTTTTAGATGTGTCTGCTAATGACTCACATTGTAATTATAGTTAAAGTATTACTTCTTATACTTAAGGTTCTTACTTTGAAATAACCGTAGTTCAAGTAACTCGAGCTTCAATCTTAAGGGCCCAACAAAATTTTAAGATGCTTTTAAATTTTACATAAGATATAATTTATGATACTAGTTTTTTATGAAGTAAGTGGTATTAGAGTTAGAAATAAAATTAAATAAATTAATACGTTTGACTTAAATTTACCTACCTTCTCATTTCCCATGTTAAAAGTGGTAGAAGAAAGCCACATAGTTATGTCACTGTATCTCAAGTGACGTAAGGTGTCGAGGATCTTCTGAAGGGATTTTATAATATTTCAATAAATAGGTACCCAATTAGCGCAACCATTGCCAAAGATAAGAACGATAGTCGAGACTCCAATTTCTCGAACGTACGATGATTGGTTACATAAAACTCTCCTATCAATCAATTTAAAACAACCGCACCCATTCACTGCTGCCAGGAGCTTAACGGGCAAGAAACTTGTCTAGTTTTGTACTTGTTGGTTTTTATGAGCAATAGAAAGAGAGAAGAAAGAAAGAAAATAATTTATTCCGTGACACATGATACAGTTGTTTACAAAATACGAAAATATAAATTAATAGACCCATGTGGCACCGAAAATGCTTATTCTGTGCATATGCCGAGGGTTTACTATGGCATCGCGGCGCTGGTCTTCCGTACAAGCCTATAAATTCTTCGTAGATAGGACAAATTTGAAACTATGTGCACCAAAGCTACACATTTTCACATATAAATTATGCATTCAAAAAAACAACAGAAGACCACTTAATTATACAATCTGTTAAAAAATATATGGCTATTACAAAAATCAAGTACCTAAACTAGAAAACATTGGATCAACAGAGGCAGCTAAATAAACTTAACTAAATAACCTTCTGAAAGCATAATAATACATGATTTCTATAAAGCGAACGGAACGATCTCAAAGTTTTACAATTTCTTATATGTCTTCTTATATATTAGGTCGGGGAAAAAGTCTTTTCGCATAACGTAGGTATAAACTTATTATAAATTTTTTTTGACTGTACTATTTGTGTCTGGCTGGTTTTGGTAACATTAAAAAGGTTCCATTATAAAGAAAAGAAAAAAATAAAAAAAAGTTGTTTCCCGCTATTTTTCATTTGTTTTTCTCTCCGTTGAAATGAGTGAATCTAATGAAGAAATTCGATACATTTTAAAATTTTATTATAAAAAAGGCAAAAATGCAACTCAAGCAGTGAAAAAAATTTGTGATGTTTATGGACCTGATGCAGTGTCAGTAAAAGTAGCACAAATTTGGTTCAAACGTTTTCAGTCCGGAAATTTTGATGTTAAAGATGCACCTCGCTCTGGTCGCCCTGTTACGAATAAAATGGACGCCATTTTTGAAAGAGTGGAGCAAGATCGGCATATTAGTAGTTACGATGTAGCTGAAGAACTGGGAATTGACCACAAAACAGTTTTGACCCATTTGAAGAAAGCTGGTTATACAAAAAAGCTCGATATTTGGGTGCCACACGAGCTCACTCAAAGAAACTTAATGAACCGTGTACTCATTTGCGATTCATTATTGAGACGTAATGAAACCGAGCCGTTTTTGAAGAGATTGATAACTGGCGATGAAAAGTGGATCACGTACGACAAGAACGTGCGAAAAAGGTCGAGGTCGAAAGTTGGCCAGGCTTCACAGACTGTGGCCAAACCTGGCCTGACACGAAATAAGGTGATGCTGTGTGTATGGTGGGATTGGAAGAGCATTGTTTATTATGAGCTTTTACCGCCCGGCAAAACCATCGATTCTGATCTTTACTGCCAGCAACTGATGAGATTAAAGGAAGCAGTCGAGAGAAAACGGCCGGAATTGATCAACAGGAAGGGTGTGGTCTTTCATCACGATAACGCTAGACCACACACATCTTTAGCCACTCAGCAAAAATTAAGAGAGTTCGACTGGGAGGTCCTAGTGCATCCACCATATAGCCCTGACCTTGCGCCTTCAGATTTTCACCTGTTTCGGTCTCTGCAGAATTCTTTAGGTTCTGTAAGGTTGACCTCAAGAGAGGACTGCCAAAACTATTTGTCCCGTTTTTTTGATCAGAAGTCCCAAAGTTTCTACAGTAACGGGATAATGTCTCTGCCCACAAAATGGCAGAAAGTTATTCAACAAAACGGTACATATATATTGTAAATAAATGTAAATAAACTTTGAAAAAAATGTCTTGACTTTTCATACAAAAATACGAAAAGACTTTTTCCCCAACCTATTATTATAACGAGAGGCTTCCACAAAATACTGCTGAGTCGTGTTTTGGACAAATAAATCTAGATGCCATCCGAGGCTTGCGATGAGAGACCATTAACTTGGCATACAGGTGGGTGAGCCAGAACAACAAACACAATACCAAACAGTAGACAGGCTGTGAAGAGAGTCCAGACCCCATATTTTGTTTCATCCCTCTATGCCTAAATAATAATGTTAAGGTTGTAAATAATAACGTTTCTAATTCATAGAAATCAGTGTATTTTAGAATATATGTCAAAACTTAACAAGGGCCCTAGTCCAAGGGAAGGCAATGAAGAGGAAACAAATTTTTCTGACTTTCAACGACATTGTTCACATTTAGTTTTATGTTGAGGTAGTCAAATGCTTTAGATTTTCTGATGATTTGGTTATTCATAGCTTAGGAAAAATAAAATAATTTTGTGATTTGTACTATACATCAATTTTCGGTAACGTTATTTACACATATTCTATATTTTTATCTACTCAAGGAAACCGAAATCAGTAGTTTTTCCTATGATGACTTTTCTTATTGAACTCGAAAAATTGTTAATGTTTCTTAGCATAAAGGAAATGAAAGTGAAGAATAGGCAGTACGGTGAGGCCTTTTCGTAAATTATTTACTATCCAAATAAAAAATAAAACTGTCAATGTCAATATATGAACCACAGAATATTCCGGATTTCTTGCTAATTTCTTTATTACTGGTTGTTTATCCCACCATTTACATCACTTGTTTTGTAGTTTCCTGGCCACGGTCAAAAAAAAGAGATCACTTTTTAAATTAACGAAACAATCCTTTCATTCGAGATGGTGGACTACAGTAAATGGAAGGACATAGAGGTTGGTAGTCTACAAAATCGTAGGTCATACTGGTCCTGATTACCGTGTTTTTAAATTGTGTATATACATATAGCTGATTTTACAGTAATGCTATTTAAATATACTTCATATTCATAGATTTCTGATGATGAAGACGAGACGCATCCTAACATCGACACTCCGTCATTATTCCGGTGGAGGCATCAAGCACGCATCGACCGGATGGAAGAGAGAAAGCGGGAAAAAGCAGAACAGGAGCAAAAAAAGCAAGAAAATATAAGAAGATTAGCTGAAGCCAAGAAGAAAATTTCTGAAGTTGAACCAAGCAGTTCAAATTTGGATTCGTTGAAGAAAGAACTTGAGGAATTGGAAAAAGAGAATGAACTTTTACGAAAGAAAGAGGAGGAGTTAAGCAGAAAAGAAAAATTGTCTCCTTGGAATGTGGATACAATAAGTGAGCCAGGATTTACAAAGACAGTCATCAACACTAATCCTCAGAGGCAAAAGAATGAGAACCTTACAGAAGAGGAGAAGGAAGAGAAAATGAAAAAGTTCATCAAAGATAATGAGAAAGTTCTGAAGCAGTTTGGTTTGTTGAGGAAATATGATGACTCTAAGAAGCTCCTGCAAGAGCACAGTCACCTGGCTTGTGAGGAGACTGCTAACTACTTGGTAATATGGTGTATCAACCTGGAAATGGAAGGAGTAAGTTTGTTTTTTTAGGTTTTGATTAGTAACATATTCTCTTAATCAGATAAATAATCCTGACATATAATAAAGAATAAGTTAATACAGCATTCTGATGAAAAAAAACACTTAAGTGTCTACTTTGATTGTTTTATACACAAGGTCTAATATATTAGGATTACTTAGCATTCATACATTTAGCCCAGATTGAGTACAGAATATTGCAAGGCCAACTTGGAGAGGACTTCATGCTTACTATTTTTCTTTTTATATAACATAACCTCATATCATTCATACAACTGTTTTAAAGATTTGTTGTAGCAAATTCCACTTCAGCACAAAAATTTCTAGATGGAACGTATCAAATAGTGAGAGGTGACTGATCTTTCGCCTACAGTGAGACTAGATGAGAATCACCATGCTATCTGGTTTTGTTTGAAGAGCAATTAAATATATTTTGACAGATCCTGTGCTGCACAGATTTGCTCATAGTCTTAGGACTGATTGCAAATACTCACAGAAAAAAAAAAGATCCTGTGCTGCCACAAAGACTAATTTTTCATTTCTTTTTTCAATGAATCAAATATTATTTATGTCATAAACTATTACATAGTACTTGAAAACGTCAAAATTAAATTAATAATTAATGACGACCGATATGGCGTGGAGGTCAGTATACCTGCACCTCACTCTAGAGGTTGTGGGTGCTAAACCCACACAGGACAAATCTTTGTGTGCATGAACATGAATATTTGTTCTGGTCTGGATGTTCTATGTATCTTAAGTATGTATTTACAAACTAAAAGGCTTTTATGTATGTTTGTCCATTATTCAGTATCCATAACACAAGTTCTTAATGATACTTATCTTTGAACTAAATAATTGGTGTGATTGTAAAAGGATATTTACTTTATATTTATTTCTTTAAATATAAAAAAACAATCAAAATATTATTACCCTGAAATCACATAGATTAGGTTCACTTCTATGCAACAAAATAATTTACAAACAAAAAATATTGTCAAAGAAGTGAATCTTAAGTGCCAGTTCCGAGCCAACGCTCTGTAAGAAGAACTGGCAAGAAACTCACAGGCTATGCTTAAATTTTTCTTCAAATTCGAAAACTTTTTATTCCTATAGTTTATCTAGTACATGGTACTTGAAAACGTCAAAAATTATTGCAAATGTAGAAAAACAAACTAAATATAATTATACTGAAATCACAAAGCTTAGATTCACTTACATGCAACCAAACAATAAAAAAAACAAAAAATATTTAAGTGTTAGTGAATCTATCCATTGGGTTAGTACATAACACTAACAATATTTATGTTTTAAGTCATTCACCTTTATACTACAAGGTTGCACTTAAGGTCACATCTGACTTGGTGGAAAGTGTCCGCCACTGCCTAGTTGTGCAACCCTGATATCCACTTCAAGATTTAAGTGACATTCACAAGAGCTTCGACATAAAGCCTTGCTAGAATAAATAAACTTAATAATCAGACTTTTGATTTGTTGTAATCTTAAACATAAATAATTTATTTATAGAAACACAACTTGATGGAACATGTGGCTCATCAAACAATCTGCATGCAGTACATTTTGGAGCTTTCCAAACAACTAGATGTCGACCCTCGAGCTTGTATTGGGTCATTCTTCTCTAGGTTAGTGAAATTTGCATTATGAAACCAACCATATAACAACCAATGACTTACAACATCAACTAATTTAAAAATAGATTAGATAGATATTTACAAACAAACAGAGACAGTATCATCAACATCAGCACCGATACTGGCTTGCCTGTTAGAATAAAAACAATAAATTACAAAGTAATAAATATTCTCCAACTAAAATTAATTTTTGTAAAAACAAAATGAAAAACCAATACAACATACTCAGAGGCACAATAACTTTTCATTGTTAAAGCATTACAACAAAATGTATATTGAAATTATGTATTTTCAATCACAGAATACAAGTTGCAGAGAAAACATACAAAGACTCATTTGATGATGAACTGAACCAATTCAAAGCGAGGATCAAGAGGCGTGCTGCTGAGAAAATCCAGGAGGCTATCCGTGAGCAGGAGGAGGAAGAACGGCTAGCACGGCTTGGGCCTGGTGGCCTAGATCCTGTGGAGGTGTATGCAGAACTACCCGATGTAAGCAAATAAATTCATACTATTTAAATTGAGAAGTGAAACAACCACATTATAATTTCATGATGTTGTGTATTTCTGTTCATAAAACGTCAAAAACTTCATCCTAATTAATAATTTTAAATTCAAAAACTGCATGGGTTAAGGTAATTAGAAATACACCAGCATAATGAGTAATCTAATTAATAGTTTTCTATTGAATGTCATTGCTAACTTTTATAGAGTAGAAAGTGGAATTTTTTCGCCACTCAATTAAAAGGCACTTAGTAAACCTAACATAAGTACTTAAATGCCACTTAATTTCTGAAATTTGTCTAAACATTTATTCAAATTATGCTTAAATATGGGAATTGTCAAAATGATGATGTATGTTTTCATTCACTTTGTGTAGAACAGATATGATGGCAATTCATTCGAGGTTTGTCTTTTACCACAATTGTCTTAATTATCATTAAGTCTTGGAACACCAAACAACAAATAGTACATTTTGTATGATTTCTGGGACCAAAGGCAAAAGTTATTTTCTGTCTTGATCCCAAAGGTGCTTCACATGTGAATGAAATAAGTATTTACTGCCATTTAGCCTCAAATCAAAATATCAATAATTTATTGATTCACGAACGATTGAACACGACACGTGTTTCGCCCTTACACAGGGCATCTTCAGGTAAGATAGGAGCCTCAGAACAACGATGTCTTCACGACCATCGCTGAAATGAGAGATCTCTCGTATATTTTTAATTCATCACTTGCTCAAAATATCAATATATACTGCTATTAATATATGCCTACTTACTAATTGCCTGAACAAATGTATTAATTACAGGAACTAAAGAAATGCTTTGACACTCAAGACGTTCCCATGCTGCAGGCTACCATAGCTAAAATGCCAGAACAAGAAGCAGTGTATTATATGAAGAGATGCGTTGACTCAGGACTGTGGGTACCAGGAAAAAATGATGAAGAGCCCACAATGAAGGAGAACGGAGATGGCACACCATCCCCAGGTGCTGCTTCTTCGAAAGACAGCACCGAAGATGTAGACTGATTACACTCTCTGGCATTTAAAGTTTTTCAAGCGCTTTTATAGCAATGTGTTTGGTCACGCATAATATGGAATTTCTTTTCACAAGTGTTATGATAAGTATCTGTGCTATATGGGAAGTGAAGATAACTTTGAATTTTAATTCCAAAATCTCAAGGAAAGAAAGTTCTTACAGAATCTTTTCTTCATTAGCTACGTACAAACATAGTTACTTACAACAATTAGAAGGTCAAGCTTATAAAAGCAATATTCACAAGTCAATTACAAAGAGGAAGTGTTGTATTATAACATTTCTATTATTCAATAATGCATTAACATTACCATTTTTATATTCCTATGTGGTTCAGCTAGATGTCATTTTTTCAAGGAAGTATTATAGATATATTTTTCGTGTAGTTATTACTTGATATATTATTAATACTTTATCTTTCTGTATACAAAACAGAAAGTAAACTGCCAACAAACAGTTTTGTAGTGTTCATGGAATGAAGACTAAAGAATTCAGTCAGATGACGTCAGTACTTGAAAATAATCATAAACAGTACAAGAATTATGTCAATAAAGTTTACCACTTTGTAGGCTTAGAATCCGCGGCGAATAAGTTAAACAATGACCTTGGACGCGCACTAACACTAACGGGTCTTAATCAAAGTTGGTATGGGGGTTTGCGCGTAACTGCAGTGACGCTAGGCTTGCGCTTATGCACTTGGTCACTTTCTTTAGCTTGTCTCCGTTTGACCTACGTTGCGTTTTTTTGGCCAACTGACGTGCCGTCGATTATACCTTTCTTTCTTTAAGGGAAGTGCCAATAAACAATTGACTGACGAGCAAAAGGATAGTACTAATTCTCCGCTTGCCATTCAATATTCGTAACTCTTATATGATATTCGTGGGAAAACTCATTCAATGTCTTCAGAAAGCAGACACTAACTTAAGTATTGTTTTCGTCCAATTGAACTCTATACTTTTATTTATATAAGCAGTTATCGATGTATGTAGCAATTAAATAATACAATTCTATATTTGTAATTGAAGTAATCAGAATGCGTGATCAAACTACATAGCTTGAGGAACCCTTTAGTGCTAACTAACATAGGTTTTGAACGCCAATAGTATAGGTCGAGTTATAGATTGGTTACACTTCAATATTCCAGATTTGGTCAGAATATAAGTGTAAGAAATATGAGATTTTATCTTTTGTACTTTACACAATCTGTTATAAATTTATGTGTGTAATAATTTGAAAGCATTTAAGTGGTAATTATGTTTTAGATTCAATTTTGAACAGACGGTTGGTTGTTATAAAGCCATTGCAACTATAGTGCTCTTATTAATGAAAACAAAAAAGCAATATAATTAACTTACACAGAGAGCTATTAGGTCTAACTTCTCGTCTCTAGTTAATTTAAAATATTATTAATATTATAATAAATGAGACTACAACAAAAATAATATACTTTTATTTATAAATTAACCCTTTTCAGCCATAAGTTTGAAGCAGTTTAAAAAAAAATTAACAATTATTGAAATTTAGCATTCCATAAAACGTGCGGGCAAAAAACGTAGAAATTCTCTGTCCCGTTACACGAAGTAAAAAAACCTGGTAACAATTATCCATAGCAAATATTATTTGACCGTGACAACACTGAAGTGCCATCGTCAAGCATAGTACCGCCGTCGTAGGGGGTTGCAAACCTTTTACTGTCAGTTGTCAGAGGTGATTGTACAAAATGTGTCCTGCTTCGTGATCGCACTTTAATTAATACCATGCAAATATTGTTAAGTCCGAATTTGAAAGAGTCATACGACGAAAAATGTTGCTATTAATCGAGCAATATCCGATTCTCTCTAATTTAAGAAAATAAATTACTTTTCAATGTGACTGGTCATTCTGACGTCATGTCACCTACCAAGTGACGATAAACTGCACAAATGAATTTTTTACCGTTAGAGTTGGAAACGATGTATAATTATGAAAGTCTAGTAGCAGAATTCTATAAAAAATTATCGTTGTGGACCTCTTTATCTATCTATCAAAATTTTATTAACAGAAGGTACCTAATTGATAGAATATTATGATTTCGATGATACGTTATTCTGTATCCGATGGCGCTGACTGATGTCGCGACACGGTAAAAGATTTTATTTTTGATAGTTTCGAGTGTAGAATTCATATCATGTATTTATTTTGTTTTTTTTTTCGTGACGCGCTCGTAGCTCTGCAGTGCTCGGTGGTCGGAAACGATCACCAAAGTACAGCAGAGTTTACAGAGGTCAGTCCTTGCTAGGTAACCGTTTGTGTGGCATTTGATATCGAGCGCTTCCGTGCTTCGGAAGGCACCTTAAGCCGTTGGTCCCGGTTATCACTTAATGTGGTAGTCCTTAAGCCATGTTAGAGGCCTAATGGGCTAAATTTATTTTGTTACAATCATGCCGCAGGACGCCAGTTAGAAAAATAAATAAAGACCCTATTGGCCGGTTTCTAAAATTCTAACAGCAGGACTCCACCCACCCGCAACCGCAAATGCGCAGTGGATTCGCGTGATGGACTAATGACCTTTCATCTTGGTTTGGGAATAGAAAGGCCTTAGCCAAGTTGTTGCCACGATGTATATCAATGCAGTGAATAGTATTTTTGGCAAGTTAATATAGTTTGACGCTACACTCGAGCCAACGATTCGTGGCAAAAGGGCCATTATATCACTTTAGTATCGATAGCAGGAAATGCCTGTGAGTCATCGCTGCACAGCACAAGCGTGCATTGTATCTCATTGAAGATGATTGCTAATGATTATCGTACTTGGGTACCTACTTTATCACATAATTATGATCTATTGAAGGTAAAGATATAAATAATTTGATAAACGTTAACCCTATACTCTATAGTTGAGCATAATTGTTATTTTTGTATAGAAATACAGCTGGTTAGACTTATAATTATCGATTAACGTACAAATCTTTGCGTCTGTGTAAGTGCGGGGTCATTGGCACGTTTGTGCTTCATCTGCTTTAAGTCTGAGGCCCAACTGCAGTGAGATAATTGATTTAATCGTTTTGTGTAGGGCTCAAAACTATTTTGTGTGCAAACAAGCCAAAGAACATTTTTATTAATAAGAGCGGAAAGTTTAGCTGTCTGCATTTATAATCGCAAAACATTGGGCATCGTTAGCGCATTTTGTACCTAATCGTTGTTTTAGTATGGAAAACGATCGACCAATATGTTGTATGTAGGGCAGACCCAATTCTAGAAGGGATGATGTTAGTGTGTGTGCTTAATGGTTTGTTAAATGCCATGTTATGTCATATAATGCGGCTCGCCATAATTTGAGCAGCAAGCTATTTGAAGAATACTAGCCTTATTTTTTTTAAATATTGTAATTACCTAATAAACTTATATTTTCCATTCATATCGCCTGGTATTACAAGTATGGCAGTGACACTTTGATGGTGGGCCGTAAGCTTGAGTACCTGGCCACCTTGTGTAAAAACATCGCATTGACTAAAATACCTCAAATAGGATCTGAGCAGCTTGGTATAGACATATTATTCTCCATGCAATGAGTCTGTCATAATAATATATTGTCTTCTTTTTACACTAACAGATTCACTATGTAAAACTTATCTGATGGATTTAAATTGCGCTATATTAAATCTTGTTTTATCCCGACGTTTCGAAAACTTTCGAATACGATTCGTGATCACTGGGAGAAAAATAGCATGTGTCCCCATAGAAAAAATTGCAAATTTAAAACTACCGTCACTATTACGTTAATTATTACACACGGTTGAATTTACAGAAACTGAGCTTGCTATGTACACTCAAGCATGCGGTCCACCTGATGGAAAGTGATCACAGCAGTCTATGGATGCCTGCAACATCAGGGGCATTACAAGCGCGTTGCCTACCTATTTTTTAACAGCCCGAACCCCGTGCTGTAATCTTTTAGGAATACCTCACCTATTTGTTTGGTCTAGAAATCTACTGAATTTCGAATTTTCGTTTTGAATTTTACTAACTGAGGGCCTACTCTTATTCAACGAAAACGAAACTTTGTTATATCCATCCCTTTCACTCGATAATGATATACCTAGAGAATGAAAGAGACAGGTATAACGAAGTTTCTTTTTCGTTGAATTAGAGTAGGCCCTCTGGTTGTACAGTTCCCGAATATTCGACAATGAATAATTTGTGAAGTATTCGAAACGGTATAAATTAAGTTTTACAGACCGCTTTTAAAAGTTTTTTACTCCTAGGAATTTAGCAAAGATCGGCGACACCAGGAAATAAAACAACAAAATCTTTTTTTTAACTTGTACTTTTTATATAACAAAACTACATTAGGTGTGTGAGAGGGGGCTACGTGAGCACGTGCGGCGGCAGTTGCGGCCGACCTTCAAGTTTGCTGTAGTCCAGGTGGAATTCTTTTGCTACCTGCCAACAATAAAAATAATAGTTTAGAAAATATTACGTACGATTGGTTTCTAATATGTGTATTAGCATACAAGGACAATGAGAGTATGCACATGGCGTTTTTTATTGAGCCGACGAACACGCGCATATTATGGCGCTGTAGATAACCAAAAAGCCGATTGTAGCATTTGTATCGATTCAAACGTGCGTACAACGCAATACAAACGCGCGCAAAAAGCGCGTTTAAAAAGGTTTGTGTGTTACAATATGTAGGTACCGCCGCACACAGCGCGTCTGTATAGCGCGGCGATATAAAATTATTGAACGCAGACGCAAAGGTATATTTGAAACGCGTTTACGAACATGGTCTGCGCTTCGTCGGAGTCTAAAAAATACGCCGTGTGCATAGGCTCTAAAGACTGCCGGTAAATATTTCACATCGACCTTTGAATAGGGACAATGAAATACCCATTTATTCCTGATTAAAATCAAATTCTGATAAGCCATAAATCTAATAATTAGTAGATGTGATAATTTTTCGCCCGTTAGGCAGTAATTTTGACAATCATAGATGAAATTTTCTCCGTCAGGATGACATTCTAGTAAAGACTCGACATTCTATATATTGAAGTGACGCTTACCTTCCGCCAGTTGTGTGCGTCAAAGAAGTAGTAGGTGCCGCGCTCGTAGGTCGACGTTTTCTCAACCATGGGCATGCCGGGCGCTTGCGAGATCCACACCTTCTCCTCCATGTGATACCGCCATTCGCGGTTGTACCTGAGAACATCCCACTACATCTTAAACTGGGACTCTATCTAGTATCTACACAGATTGTAATTAGATTCTGAAGTTAATCATCATCTCGGCCATTGGAAATTCACTGCTGAACATGGGCCTCACCAATTTTTATCCAAGTCGAGCGATCTCGAGCCACATGCATCCACGTCGTATTGACCAGATCATCGGTCCATCGGGTATTACGTTTGCCGGTCGCTATTGAATAACTTCCACATCCCATCATTATTTAAACTATGTGCCCCGCCTACTGCTTCGTTATCTTGCAAATCCCCTTGGCTATTTCGGGCACTCCAGTTCTATGGATCTCCTCATTTCTAATTATAAAATAGGGGCACCCCGAGAATCTTCATTGCATGCTGAGCACTTTTGAGTTTTCTTATAAGGCCCATAGTAAGCGTCTCTAAGCACAGATAACCTAAATGGTGGTGTTGGCTCAAATTTGAGTAAAAATAGAAGTAGATTAACGAAATCGATTATTAGAAAACAAGTGAATAGAAGTGTTATGAGGGGAAGACTTTGAATGACCAAATCCATATAGTTTTCGAGAAAGGAGAAAAAAAATATTTGTTACAATAATTGTAATTATTACACCAATTATTTAATTTCAAGATAAGTATCATTAAGAACTTGTGTTATAGATACATACTTAATAACGAATAAAAATACCTTTTTTGTAAAGACATACTTAACAAAGATAGGTAAACACCCTGACCAGAACTAATACTCTTTCTTCCCACAACCACAGGAGCGGAGTGCGGGTATACTAGCCACTACGCCATATCTGCCGTCTGTATTATACCATTTAGAATTAGGCATAATAATAGGTAAGACATTAAATAAATGTTATGTGTGGTAACTGTATTGAAGGCTTATTTATAACAAGTTAAGTTAAACGTAAGACTTTAAAAGATTCCGCAATAATGAGGAATACACTTACAGCTCAGCGGCAGCTGCAATTTGTAAGACGTCGCCAACAAAACAGTAGAACAAATAAAATAATAGATCTTCCTTATATCGATTCAGTCGAAGGGGCGCCAACTTTTCTCTAATAGATCCGTTTATCAGGTATTCAGGAGGCACATGATAGTCCATATCTTGTGGTCTGGAAAATAAAAACAATAAAATTAAAATTTATTGTATTTGTATCCTGTCATATACTGTATGTAATCTATGGATGTATTATTTACGATGAGTCATTTAATTATTTATAATTAGATTTTTCTTTACAAGTGATTATTGTCTTCTTTTGAAAAATAATGACTTAAACCATTAAGTTACAAGTTACCGTAGTAACGATGTCATAGTCGAAAAACATAACAGATAAAAACTACTTTTCACTTTAAAAAATCTGTCAAAATTATTTTTTACATAAAGATTCTTAACACACTGCGACTTTTGGCAAAGCAATTTTGGTATGAGCGCTTTCAACGTTACTAACTCTTAATAAAGCGGATGTGTATGAATGCATCTATAAAATGAACCTTATGCAGTTAACTTAAAGTTAGTAAGTTCAGTCGCAATGACTAAACCCTGCCTGATGATAAGCAGGCGAAGCCGGAGATGGTCTAAACAGGGAATGAGTTACACAAGTGGCTTTATGTCCAGAGTGCTAATAATCTGCACAGTATGAGGGTGATTACCCAAACCAGCATGTTTATATAAGAAGAGGAAAGTATTATATGCGTTGCGGATGCGTTATTTAATCGAAAAGTTCTTCAGAAGGTAGGAAACAAATGAAAAATATCGATTAAGCAGGGTACAGTTTTAATGAAGGTGGTATATTTAGTATTTGGTACGTCATTAGGGTAGCGGTTGTCTGCGCAGGTGCTATGGTCGACAAAAAGGAAAGAAAGGGACAGAAAGAGACTACATGCATAAGCGGCCGCGTTGCTCCGGTTACGCCCCCCCTACGCGCGCTGCACTTCGATTAAGACAATGCGTTCACTTACTGTGTAACTTATGTGCCGCGGAATAAAAACCAGTGTCTGAAGAGTATGAAAGTTCGATCGCGATTGCATCGCTTGCAAAAATCGCAATGTGTAAACGATTTTTAATGAACTGAATTCTAATACTCAAGGATTTATTTGACCCAATGGCTTTTTATTTAAATGTTATAATTTTATACTGCAAAAAGTATGAGAGCAGACAATACAGACATGACAGTCAATACTACCAGTATAAGATTTTATTGAAGCTTTAGCGATAGTCATATTAATTTGAAATTCATAACTTCTTATACAAATGAAGTCTTTGAATCGCCAAATCATCAACCTATAAGTTTATTGAAACCACATAGCTCATATTTGGTATCACGACATTTTTTAGCAGTCTGGTGCAAATTATGGTCATCACATAGAAATGGTTGGCCTCTGGCCTCCCTTTCCTAGGGTAATAAGTTTTAATTATAAACATTTCGAAGCAATATTTTAATCCTATATGTACTTCATTTCACTGGAGTACATTATAACAGTAACATTAACGTTAAATACAGACTACTTTCGAACTCAATTCATCTGGTCCTTTGAACCGGATGCACAACCTGATTTCTAGAGTTTTACAGCATCCCCTGTTAGTGTAAGATTTCTCCGAGATTGGAAAAAGAAAACGCGCTGTACAACAAACTCACTGCTTAGGCGCCTTTTATAAATTACATCACAGAATTTTCATCATTGTTAGATCCCTTGCTGTGTACTGTGACCTTACATTTTTTGCATTTTTATATCTAGCTATAGGTTAATCAAACAGCAGCGCGCTATTTTTTAAATCGCGACTCAATTTAAACCTTATGTTCATATTTATTTTATAATATTTTCGGTAATTGTTTCTATTACTTAGATTAATTTCAAATGTGACGTCACGAAATTCAAGACCCCACTTCATATTACACTTCGTCAACCCCCTCTCACTTCTTAATGTGCAACGCAATTTATAGATGGCCTCTTAGCATCATTCTAACTTAAAAAATAAAAAACAAAATAGGGGTGGACATTCAAGGGCCTAAAACTGAGGTTTAGGACGGCTTACAAACGGACATTTATACAATAAATTCAATGAGAGTAACGTTCTAGAAATTTTACACTTATTACCATATTTTTTTGATTTACGCCAGTCCCAAACCTCAGCTTTACGACCGTGAAAGTCCATCATTAAGGCTTTAAAAATAAAAATATCTTACCTACAGGGCGTGTCCGCCCAAGGTCCCGCGAAGGTAAGATAAAGGTTGTCTGGTGAATTTAGATTTAAACCGAGTGCCGTTAAGTCCTGACCTAATGCTAGCGAGACTAGACTGGGGTCAGACTCGGCCGCTCGAATAAACGTCAATAGTCCCACTATTCCGAATTGGTTTTGTATCATAGTCTCTGGTATATTCGTTACTTTGCCTAAAACACACACGACACTCATAAAATCACTAGTTACTTGCTAATTATTTACTAATACATGTTATCTTGCACCAAGTACGTATCCTGCAAAGTATAAAAAGAGACATTGAATTATGTCATATATTACATTAAATGTTTGAAACAATAATAACAACACCATTTACAGTTTACCCGTTAACCCTTAGCAGTAACCTTGAAGTTGTATTCAAAGTAAGTGGCGAGTTGTGAACTCTATATTTACTGGTTCTAAGCCGAAGCAAACTCGATATGTAAGCAATAGACTGTCAAATTGCCTTAAAAACTTTCAGAGATTATATACAGAGTTTGGTTTGATTGAGTATCTTTCTTATGCAATATTTACTCGCAAACAAGTGAGCTTAATTGGAAAAAACTTTCTTCCCAAAGAACCTGAACCCTTCTCTAGCCATTGATAGAATTAGTTAAAAACAAAAGTCTTACATATACATATCTACAGGATACATACTCGATGAGTGTGGAGTAAATATCTTTTTGGGCTCTGACGAGTAATGTGACAAACTTATGTAGTTTTGTTACTGTTTAATAGTTCAGGACATAACTGTAGCCCAAAGTGTACTTATAAAACTGTCAAGAGTTCAAAAAGATTTGCAAGTACCTTCTTATTGTACAGATAATCTGAATAAATACTGTGCATTCGCATAAAACAAAAACAATTGGCAACAAATGACAGGTAAACACAAAATAAACTCTAAATTACCAAGATTTAATGTGCATACAAACGTCAAAGTGTAAATAAAATAAATAGTACTCAATAATATACTATTATATATAATTTAAATTTTATCACAACAAATAGATTACAATTATATTTCTAACAGCAGCAATGATTAAAATGGACTCATAATGCACAATATTTATTTCTGAATTAATTTGTATAACAATTTATTTATGGAAACAACATCAATTTTATTAACATAATAACTAAGCACAATATTCACATAGTATACAAGCTTTGTTTAATTTTGTACAATTATTTTCCTAATTATTTTTAAATAGATATAAATCATATTGTATCGAACAATTTATACAAGGTTAATTATCATGTTGATACAAACTTAAATAAATGGGTATCCTATTATTAACCGAAGCACTGTTATAACCTTAATTCTCAACTTTGTTCAATATTAGGTCCTTACAATATGAAATTGGCGTTTTATCGAACTGGCCACTTTAATCTCAAAAATTCGGCGCTTGGCTAGGAATTCTAAATTCAAATTTATTTCAATTCAAAGATTGTCTATTTGTGTTCTGGATGTGACAATTTATTGGTTTTCACTCCATTCAATTTTGTTTTGACATCTTCTGCGCTCAATATGGAAAATTTAAAATATCGCGTTATTTTTGAGTCCGAGTTCAATCGTGGTACAGGCGCTGCAGAAACAGCTCGAAGGATTAGTGAGGTGTACTTAAAGACTTTTAACGTAAAAGAAAACATTGTTCCAACGCTGGAAATTTTTACCTTCAGAACAAATAACGTGGACAGCCGGAGACCCTAGTTGCCAATGACGAATTAAAAGCAATCGTGAAAGCGGATTCATTTCAAACCACGTCAGAGTTGGCTGCAGGCTTCGGTGTGAATGATAAAACCATAATGGATCATCATTTCAGCCCATATCAAATGCCACACAAACGGTCACCCATCCAAGGACTGATCTCTGTAAACTCTGCTGTACTTCGGTGATCGTTTCCGACCACCGAGCACCGCAGAGCTACGAGCGCTTCATCATGGATAATTTAAAGCAAATTGGAAAAGTAAAGAAGTTTGAAACATGGGTACCACATGAATAAAGCAAAGCAAACCAACAAATACACATCGCCTGCTGCGTCATCTGTATTGCCAACAACTGGAAACCATGATGGAAAAGCTAGCCGTAAAACTACCGAAATTGGTCATTGCTGCTTTAGGACAACGCTAAACCACGTACTGTATAACAGACGGTGGCGAAACTAGAAGCTAGGATTAGAATGTCTCCGTCACCTACTATACTCCCCGGACGTTGCTCCAACCGATTACTACTTTTTTCAGAGTTTGTATAATTTCTTAGTCGGAAGAAATTCAATTCAAATGAGGCAGTGCCGATTATTATATTTTACTGTCCCAGTTAACAAGGAATATACCAGTATTGTTATTGCCAGTTTTCCAACGCCTAAAAGTTTGTTGAACGTTTTTTCGGAGAACAGTATTTCAGTAAACAACAGGATATCCTAAATAAAAACAAACGTAATTATTCGTAAAATAAACGCATACAATAATAAAATTAAATAATAAGCGGCCTTATAAAATCACACCCAAGCACTAAATACACACCATAATATTCCGTATGTGCTCCTTGAGTGACAACTTTGGGAAGAGAAAATGAATGTCAGACACAGTAATATTAGCAATGAGACCTATACAAACTTGGTTAGCATGCTTTAGAATAGAATATAATAGAATGATAATGAACGAACTAAGAAGAAATTATGATAGATATGTTAGTATGGTGTGCACATAAGTTGAACAAAACTGGTTGTAGCCCACGCAGTGGAATCAAAGACAAAGAAAGAGATAAAAAGTGACTGAGCGCATGCGTCGTCGCCGCGTTGCTATAGTTACGCCCTGCCCCCCCCCCCATGCTGCACTTTGATTGAGACCCGATAATGTTATTGTTCAACTTATGAGCCGCAGACTGTCCTAGCATTTATATGTATGAAATAGTTACGAATATAAAGGTACTTTAATTTAGTCCAATTATATACTAACACACCCAGAAATTTATAATAGCTTAAATCACCAACACATGTAGACATAACATTATGTATTTATTAGCAGATGATTGCTTTTATACAAAAAACAGTTTATATACATTGACTAACAGTGTAATTTTGTTATGATTGAGCTCGAAACTTAAATGTAATTTTTTGCTTTTTTTAAGAGGTTTATTTATTTTTATTAAAAGTTTTATTATGTTCTGAATTTTGAATATGAATATACCTAGAAGAAGATGAGACCACGTACGCTGACCACGCTATGCATTATGTGATCTGGATTTATGAGTTTTTGTTAAAACTAATGACATAGTAGTACTAGTAAGTTACTTATAATGTGATTTTAGTAAGATGTAAAGTACAGGTCTTATAAAGCATTGCGTGCTTGGCGTATGGTCAGCCTTAGAAGTAGCCGTACTAAAGTTAGTACTATGTCGCACCAATAACTGTATTCGACAACTCATAAAAGTATACTTCTAATTGGAGTGACAGAGTGCTAAAATGACGCCCAATTGCACTTGGGCAGTTTGTTAGTAGGATTAGTAATGACTTTAAAAACATAACGAGTATTGAAATCAAGCAAAGTTAATGAAAATAACGAAATCTCTCTTACCTTCAGGTGATGTCTGTACGCTTTTTCTAGGTTTATCCGCGTTGTGATTAACATAATCTGCAGGTAAGGGAACGACCACAGGACACGCCACTCCGAGCGCGCCCGCAGCCCCTAGGGCTCCCACCGCCACGGCGCCCCCGCTCGACGTGCCGGGGAGCGCGGGGAAATCTTCCGACGACATCGTGAACTCCGACTGTTCCGACGTTGGCTGCTTTACCATACCCACTGTGATGAACAAAGATATATTAAACAATTGGTGAAGCCTATGTCGAGCAGTGGACTACTAATGGCTAAGTAGGACCACGGGATACGCCACCCAGCGGGGAGTAATAGGAAATCTTCCGAGGTCATCGTCAACTCCCGACTGTTTTGACCTGCTGTGATATGTGAAAACCAGCATATAAACAAACGTATTTTGTACATTGGGCAGGTCTATGTTCAGCAGTGGATAGGACATATTTCTCGCAGGACCAATAACCGCTGGGGTAGAGGTTACCTACAGACTTCGGCTCGGAAAGCGTAATATAGGACGCCCTCCAGTGAGGTGGAAGACGACATAGGAAAAATGTCTGGGAGCTGTTAAAGGCAAAGAGTTGAAGGCGAAGAGCGGAAGATCGAACTCGGGGGCATGCCAATGGAGAAGCCCATGTCCAGCTGTGGACGAAGATAGGCTGATGATGATAATTATATTTAGCAGTGGCTACTACTAATGGCTGAGATCGATACCTCCGATCAACAATACGGCAATTAGTTGGTTCTCAAGAGTCATAAGACTCATAAGACAAAAAGTCACTCAGGTTTGTAAAAACAAACGAAAACAAGCTGTACTAATGTAGTGATAACCGGTTTAGATCGGAGTTCACGGAATTTAAATGAATAATTTAAAGAAAGCACCGGAGCTATTCTGGAACTAGACAAAGTAATGCTTCGAAGAAAAGTATGGTACGGTCGTGCCCTCAGATAGATATTACGATAACACAAGATGGCAATCAAAGTCGCCTTACAAATGGTGGCATAAATAACAGTTCATGAGGGCATGTTCTATTTACTACACTTCTAAATGCCGATGTTTGAATTCTGATGCTTTTTACAATAGTATTTAAAATTTATCGTCATTGTATATTCGGCATGACTTGATGCGTAAAATAGCAAGCATTTGCTGGACTACGCTACAATTCAAACTACGTTGAAATAGTTCAGTTTTAAATTAAGTTATTCCGCTTTTTAATAGTTGACTGTAATTAACGTTTGTTTACATTATCGATAGTCACGTATAACATAATAACACGTAATTAAGCAAACTATTTTTAGACACAAATGAATAGCAAAACCAACCAACAGCATATTCCGAAAACAACAAGTTAACTGTGCCTATAAATGATAACGATATAATTTTATATCAGAAAGGATCTGTCTGCCAGTCTGTCTGTTTGTTGTGATTTGACAACTAATGCCTTAATTGCTTGAATGATTTTGATAAATTTTAAGTAAGGCAATAGATTATAGGTATCTTAAGAGAGATGCTGCAAGAATATACACATATTGTCTAACACAAGCAACTGCTTTAAGTATGATTCTCTTTTTTATGCAATATATGTAAACAATTATAGGCTCCCAATATTGATTTAATGATATATGTATATTTTTTATGAATGACCATTGTAGTGACCGCTCTAAAGAATTCGTAGAATGGAATCTGGTCAGGTTGGCCTTTGTTCCTGTGAGTTACACCATTTACATCTACTTCACAACACTACGCTACTAGACATGACGACGAACGAAGACAGACGGGAACAAAGGAATGAGGGCAAAGAGCTGGCCGCCTTTCACTATTTCACACATTTCATTTAAAGATCTCTGTTCTAAATCAGCGATTCTTAAACTCCTTGGTTGATGGTTAGAATAAAGTAAATAAAGCCTTCCGCATGATAACCAACCTATGACTGACTGACTATGGCATAAAACCTAATGTGACTCACCCAAATACAGCCGGCAACCCTATTTAGGTTCGGAAATGCTACTCTTAATAGTTGAAGCCAGGTTTTTGCCCACCACAAATGGGATATATGGGCGTAAAAGTATGTCTAAAATATATCCACCATAAAATTACAATTATTTGGTCCCAAGATAAGTATAATAGCAACATTTATATTAACAACATTTAACAATTTTTTTTTAATACGTACTTAATATATATAGACAAAACCCAGACCAGAACAAATATTTGTCCCGAATATGAATCGAACCCACAACCTCATGAGCGGAGTGCGGGTATATTCGCCACCACGCCATATCGGTCGTCAAGTATGTTTGTTCATTTTATATAAATAAGACTCACCGTAAGGTTTAGAGCCAGGAGGTGGTGGTGCGGCCGTGGGCGCCTGGTCACCGGCGCCCCGTGCCGTTAGCGATGGAAACTCGCTGAGATCTAGTAACGGTGGTGTCGACGTATCGCCGCCTTCGCCGAAGACAGAATGATAGTTGTTACCCGCCGTAAACCTTGACAGGTTACCCATACTTGACTGTGAGATAAATTTAAATATGATTACTTATATATAGAGGTTTAGTTGTCGCCACGTAAGTTGGTTACCTATATTTGAATGTGGGATAAAATATACTATGATTACTGATATATAATTGTCTGCATGTAACTTGAACGAAAAAGGCTGTTGTCTGCATGGGTATAAAAGAAAGTAAGCAAATTTGAGCTGTGATGGAAGGTTCTCTTAGTGCTACTTTATTGGTTATGGCTTCTGGGAGAACTTTTTGATATCTTTAATTATTCAGTGTTGTTTATTATCATAATTAATTGAAAAATGATAATTTAAAAGAGCAAAACACAAAAGTTTCATGTCAGTTCTTCTCACAGAGCGGTGGTTTGGAACTGGCACTTAGATTCACTTACACTTATTTTTTTATTCACATATAAGTGAATCTAAGCATCATTGTCACAGTGTAGTCACATAGTTTTATTTTATTTTTATATTTCATTCTCACGTTTTCAAGTGCTATGTAATAGTTTATGGCATAAAGAACTTCTTACTTTAACTATTTAATTTTTAAAGTAATATATATGGCTTTATCGACTTTGATGATAAGTAACCATTATATAGGTTAAATAAAAAATGTGTTTTACTTCTATGCTCTCTTTGTAAGGGGACACCTATTTATTTACCAACCAGACCATGGTGAAAATGAAGAATATAATGAAATATAGACACATTTCATATTCTATCCAGTTTCACATTTATTATGCCTATTATTGGTCACTCCCGATAAGCTCAGTTGCAACTAAGGAAAACCAACCACATCACAGATAGTTCAGGTAATTTCAATTTATTTCTTGTCATATAAGAATTGTTATTAATAATAATTTCGCTAAGCATTAATTCAGATTATATAATGATTTTAAGTCATAAATACTTATTGCTATTTATTTACCATCGAATTGGAATTAGGTTGTGCCAATGTGGTGGGCATGGGCACTCTTCTATCAGCAAAAGCTCTCTGTCCAAATAGGGTTGCCCTAGAAGCCATTGAGGGGGGGCCACCAGCCCCTGGCAAAGCATTGGCGGCGCGTCCCGGCGAGAGAGCGCCGCCGAAAGTAGGTGTTACATGTCCAGACACCAGACCTCTGCCTCCTACACCGACCCCGCCTACACCTCCACTCGCTAGGCTTCTGGGCGCTTGCTGAAAGTTCAAGTTTGCCATAACCTGGAAATGAAAAATACCTTTATGTAATATATATTTTTATTAATCCATATAATCATTAATGAAAATATTAATTATTATGATATAGTTAAAATAATTTATTAATTTTATAATAAATTACTTATATTTAATTAAAATAAAAGTAATAAATATACTAATTTACAATAATAAATTTTCCAATCATAATTGCTGTAATATGTTCCAATTTTTATAAAAAGAGTTTTATGATTTTCTGTTTATTATAAAATAATAATGTCATTTCTCTATATCAACAACAATTAGATATAATGTAAACTTTAATTTTATGCAATCATAACATACATTCCTTGACCTAACATACATTGAGACAGATCAAGAAGTAAATACCAATTTTTTTTATCTTTTATATGCCAACATAATTTGGTATGTAACATAAGACAGACAGCTGCCTTATTTCCATGGCTTAAATAACAATACCTTAAAATCAGAAAAACAATTTCACAGGACAATTTCTAAATTTGTATGAAATAAGCAACTTCTTATTAGAAATACTCATACGATGACATGATATCAAAAATATTTAAATTCTATTACCTAGATATTAGACTATTGTACATATCTTTTACAACGTAATAGTGTATCTTTCTAAGAAATGTTCATAACAAAACATCACAAGAACTTCATTTTATTTAATGGCCAAAATAAAATAAATGGTAGGTAGGATTGCTACAGAGAGGTCTTCTTACATACAAATTATGACACACTGCAAAATCACCTAGTATTTATAAGACCTGTTAATTTTTCACTAAAGAAATAAAAAAAAATCATAACTGTCTATTTACTTCAAACTTCAATTGAGCTGATAACAAAACCAGAACAAATTTTAAATAAAAAATTATGAGCATGAAAAATTTTTAACAAAAATAATAGTGAATTATAATCTATTCAAGGTTTTTTCGAAGGATATGTCAATGACATTTCCTGAAATGTTATCTTAGTGCCTACTTGTAAGTAAACAATTGAGATGTCAGAGCAACATATCTACACACAAATTTAAAAGATATGCAATTGAATATTTTGCCTATTAATTGAAACTGTCTATTGCCGGTAGCAAATATAAGTATTTCATTCATTTATTAAAACCCAAGCAGCAATTATTGGTAGGCACCAATTTATAATAAAAGATACAGAATGCAAAGTTCCCAACAACTTGTCACAATATTAATACAAATAATTGCCAGTACAAGATGCATATAAACACGACAGTGCAGTTAGCAATAACAACTGTACAAATAGGCAAAAAATAAATTTTTGCGATGGTTATTCCGTCCCTGTCAAACAATGGCGACCCTGATGTTTGAAATTTCACTTAGTTCTTATTTTATTTGGATTATTTACCTAATGTGTCGTGGACAGCTCTTGTTCTACAATTTCAGGACAAGTATTGATAGTTCATAATCAATTATTCCCAGCAGAAACTACAAATCCACTTTTAGTGAAATAAACAAAAGTTTGTTGACTGTTCAATTTAGAAGATGAGACAGATGCGTTTAAATTTTTAAACACCAACTAAAACATTCATAGGAACGTCTGTTTTTTTTAACACTGCTATAAAACGCTGAAAACTTTATACATCTTTACGTCACTAATAAATATTGAAACAATTTCACTCAGTTTTGTCGAACGCCACATTACCCTAAACAACTGGCGGCCATATTGTTATGTTAAACGGAAGTTCAGTCATGATTACTACTTGTTATAGGAGTATGTAGTTTTTTTAATAAATTATGATGAATCGTCATAACTGAAAACTTCACAAAAAATGTTTATAGTATTATGAAGAATTTGAAAAATTGAGTTAATTGCCATAATTTTATTAGTGTTCTAGCAGAAATATGACTAAAAATCTTTGATGAAAATTTATTGCCACAGTGAAAAAACATTGTTATGTAGACTATTCCGAAACTTAGGTAGCAAGAGTTCAAAAAGAACCAATTAGAAAATAACCTCTGGGGCTGCTAACAAAATAAATTATTTGATGGAGTGCTCCTAAATTTCAAGACGAATGAGAAGTCTAGGACTGTATTCGAGAACCATTTTTTTATTATTCACAACCATAAAACATATTACAAATTACGCACCGACGGACGCCATCAAAATATTTACATAGTTTTTAATCGACCAAAAATATTGGATCTTTTTTACATAACGTAAACATAGACAGTTGCACAGTGCTTTACGGATAAAAGTAGAACGTCTACTAGATAAATAAAAGACGTCTTTATTCATGACACCAAGGCTTTCTTAAAATTCACAGTGCTGTCTTCAGTGTCGTATATTAGGTCTAAGGTCGTTTTAGCAATACAAAAAATAACGAAATAACCAATTTCAAAAACATAGCTTTCTATTTTTACTCTATACGACTATGCTATTGCAATCACTGATTTAAATTATTTTATTTATTTATTTACTTTCTTTATTTACTTATTTATAATCGTATGCTACCATTACAGGTGTCTTAACCTAATGCGATAGCATAGCAATTCTTATAATTAATACAATATTCTATCTTTTTAATTATTAATCTACAATATTATTTAAATATAACATAAACTAGCCTACCTGAAATATAACAATATTACATCCTATATTTACAAAATAAGTTCTAAATCTAACGTAACTGATAACTTATTATATTTAACGCAGTTCTGGCGAATTCACTAAAAGTGCATGAAAATATATCCACCGTGTCATGAACCATGTTTATAATATGAAACGCGCGGATAAGTGGCAGTAGGTTGGTCCTGGCCACAGGCACAGCCAGCAGGCGCGGGCGTTATATTGTTATTTAGGCATAGGCAGAGCTCAAATAGTTATAATAAGATCCACAATATGTAAAACCCTATTTATGGCAAATAAATGAATATGAATATGAATATTTAGTGGTATTATATTGTTCTTTAGAGTCTTCATAAATAATTATATTAGCAAGTAATTAATTTTAGTACTCTACTTACAAAATGGATATTTACATTATAAAGCTTCGGTTCAATGTTCAACAAGAAACACGTCGTCTTGAAGAGTATCATTTCGCTCTTTAAGTTTAAAGCACCAATTTCAATCTAAATGGCATGGGTGGCTTATGTTATTATAATAACTATTTCTAAATACTTATAACTTTTAAATGAAACATTTCACATTATTCGAACTTTGTAAGCGTCTAATTTAGAAAAATTAAAAGAATTTACTGACCGATACATTGTCACGTTGTTGATGATATGTTGAATGGGAGTCGTTGGAGTGTAAAGTCAAATTGCGATGTGATGAATATGAGGTTTTATTTCTTTCATTTGTTCTATCATGTGGTCTTGCTTCTGGCATAATAAAGATTAATATTTAAAATAAATAACAAAAGTAATATGGGAAATAGGCCCCCAAAACATCAATTCTTGAAATTAAACTACCCTCATCTAAAGATATAAAAAATAAATAACATACGTTTCTTTTCATTAGACTGCAAATGTTTGAAAATGTTCATAGTCTTTTTTTAACAAATCAATAAGATAAATATAAATTTTGCATAATAATAATTACATTACATAAGAATAATTCCGAAAAGAACACTATCTGCTATAAGTGTTTAATTCATAGACTAAAATTGTTAATGGTCAATGTTTTTCTTAATGGTAACATCGAGATCATATGATTGTTCAAAGAAGGAGCACGTCTGATAGGCGTCGACTTACTTCTTTGGCCAGTTTTTAATTTTCTGGCTCATTTACGGTTGTTTTACGTGTTAGTGGTGTTTAAATAATATCTATCAACCATGGCGCTCAGCGATGCTGATGTTCAAAAGCAGGTATGTATTAAAACAATATTGTTACGAATGCCACACGACATGCAATTGTCAGAAAAATTGATCCAGTCAGCCCTTGGAACTTTGCTTCTAAAGTTGATCTCCATCAATTACTTGGCTATGTAATATGCATGACAATGATATTTTCTTGCAGATTAAGCATATGATGGCTTTCATCGAACAAGAGGCTAATGAAAAAGCCGAAGAAATCGATGCAAAGGCCGAGGAGGAGTTCAACATTGAGAAGGGCCGCTTGGTTCAGCAGCAGCGGCTCAAGATCATGGAGTACTATGAAAAGAAAGAAAAACAAGTTGAACTTCAGAAAAAGATGTAGGTTTTCTGTTATGAGATAGGGATACCTATCTCATCTTTTTTCAAACTTCATATTGGTCTGGACTGACCTATTTAAATATGATTATGTTGAGTCCAGTCTTGAGATTAGTAACAGTTGCAAAAAGTAACTTTTATGTGTAACATTAAACTTTTTATGCAGTTACACATAAAATATTTAACGAAACCATATGACATAATCAAGTTTTAAGTACAATATATAACTGCATATATTTTAGAAATAGTAGAAAATGTACCAAGTATAAAATCTTGAAGGTTTTAACTTAACTTAAAATATAACCTGAAAGACTTGCTAATCTTGTCACATGACTTGTATTGATTCAAGATCCATCAAGACCTTATGTCATTTGGTTCTATATTCAAAATTAAAATAAGTTTATATGATACATAATCATTATTAGTCATTTAAATTTTTATTCACTATTTTTAAAAAAGTTACTAGTTTCCGGGCTATAAGTGTTTTTCCTCAGAAAATAAGGGTGTATAGGAATCCTACTTACATCTAAGGCGTCCACGCCAACCTCACCTGCAAGTGGTGCACCTGCCAATAAACATATATAAATAAATAAATATTTCTGATACTTACACCAATTACTTAGTTCCAAGATAAGTATCATTAAGAACTTGTGTTATGGATACTAAATAATGGATAAATATACATAAATACTTTTTTTTTTGTAAATACATATTCAATATACATAGAAAAACACCCAGACCAGAACAAATATTCAAATACAATACAAATACAAATATTTATTCAGAAATTGCTTACAATGTACATATACAATTATTTAAATCAAGCGTAGAATAAGCAATATGTGGCATGAGGCAGCGATTACTATTAACCCCACACTAGGCACTGCCTGTCCTGTGGCGGTCAAGTGTATGTTAACAAATATTTAGGGGGTGCCAGCAGTAAAGAAAATCACAAAACAAATTAAACTAAAAAAATAAATAAAAAACAAGAACTGTGGGAATAAGTACACAAAAAATTGAATTAATTTATTTGAAAAGTAAAATTAAAAAGAAAGAATTATTGAAAAATATGAATAAAAATAAATATATATAAAAATACAAAAAAGTGCATCGCATTCTCAAATTATACTTTTATATTTATACACACAAATATTTGTCCTGTGTGGAAATCGAACCCACGACCTCAATAATAATAGTAAATATTTCTTCCCTTATTGCCTAATGTACTGTACAAAAATCGTTGTTACTATTTGATTCATATTGTTTTAAAATCTTTAACACAAAATTCAATGATAGCAAGTGAGCAAGCAAACTCAATTTATGTAATCATTTGTTATTATTGGAAATATCAATTTCTTCTAAATTGTTTTTACATTTATTTACTGTTAGTGAACAGGTGTTCATCAAAACTATTTTAACCCAAAATTCAAGATTGGGCAAAAAGTGAAATAGTTTTCATATAGTAAATTTGTAATTTAGATCTTAAATTTCCTATCTAAACTTTAACTGAAAAAAGTTAAAAATATTGTCGATTGTGGTTCTGAATCTGATTAGAAATAAACTTCAAATGGCTTTAAAATATTTTGAAATAAATATTAATATTTCAATATTTCGTTAGCTCTTCAGAATAGTGACATCAAAGTTGGCTACTTAGTGCAAATATTATGGTAGAAACCTCTTAAAAACCCTGTGAAAATCTTCCATATTTCCATACTCTATGAATTGTGTACAATTTTTATGGATTTAAGGTTATCCATTTCGTTAATGGATAAACAAAAGTCCTAATAATGATAATCACTTCACAGCCAATCTTCCAACATGCTGAACCAAGCTCGTCTGAAGGTGCTTAAAGTACGAGAAGACCATGTACGCAATGTACTTGACGAGGCCCGCTTGCGCCTGGCTGAGGTCCCTAAGGACACCAAGCTTTACACAGAACTGCTTGTCACACTTATCGTGCAAGCTCTCTTCCAGGTAACTTTTAATTTAATACTGTTATCTAAGTAGTTAGCTTAATTATGCATTTACTTATGTATGTATATATTACCATACATAAATTAATATTATGCTGATATATCTTATTGAGAGGGCAAAACCTTGGCAAACTGTGAAAGAATTCAAATGGTGATGAATGTGTCAAATGGTGAGGAGGTGGCCAATTTTGACACTAGATGACATTCCAGCTACTAAAGTAAATTAATAGTTTATCAGACCTAGGGCAAATAAAAGCTTTAGTTATTGATTACGTACCTACAATTGAAGCTTCAATTCCTAAAACAATTTAAAATAGGAATCTATTTTATTGTCTGCCTGATAACAGCTGTCTATAGAGGTTGATTTTCATTTTTACTTTTTTTATTTTCATGTGACCTCCACTTACAGAAAGGTCAAATACGCTAAACATACTCTCGAAATACGGGTTTATTACAGGTTGGGAATTCAGGGAATTGGTCATAGGTTTTGTTAACCATCACATAGGCTATCTTGACCAATAAACATGAGATATGCAAACTTAGCATTTTATAAGATAGCACGTATTTTGTTAACCATCACATAGGCTATCTTGACCAATAAACATGAGATATGCAAACTTAGCATTTTATAAGATAGCACGTAAAAGATAGGGGACATAAATAACAATTTATTTATTCGTCATTTTTGCATAGATAAAATTTAGGAAAAGATAGAAATAAAAAAAGACATACAACGTCACTAATCTTAATTTAATTTAGTTATTTATCTTTATATATTATGTTCTATAGCTGGTGGAGCCAACAGTAAATCTCCGCGTACGACAGGCTGACACTTCGCTCCTAGAATCCGTTCTGAGCCGTGCCCAGCAGGATTACAAAGCGAAGATCAAGAAGGATGTTCAGCTCAAAATCGACCAGGAGAACTACCTCGCCGCTGACACCTGCGGTGGGGTGGAGCTTATTGCTGCCAGGGGACGCATAAAGGTAAATTTATTCTTAAGTATTTATGAAAACTTTGCACAATCAATATGATTAGCTCTTTAAAAGCCAGGTTATAATCATTAGCAAAAAGCTGGAAGCTCTTGTAGTACGAGAAGGGCTTCTGTAAAGTGAGACTACATTATCTGAAGCGATAATCAAAGCTTTTTTTTTCAAAATGGACTTCATTATACATTTATTTATGATCAAATTATAATCAATACAAATTAATTACCAAGCGTAATAATATTTATGAGAATGAAAATGCCAATGGGTGCTGTGTAAATATATACAATAATGCCCACTTAATGAATAGATCACAATTCACCATAACTGCACACCTCAACTAATGAATTGTTTATCCATTACATTCTAAACAAATAAAAAAACCGACAGCATCAGTTAAAAACCAAAAAAGTTATACGCGAATAGAGACAGCAGACAAATACTTAGTTTGCTGACACATGGATAAATTATATTCGCTTTTTTACTCATGTTATTATTTTTTTATCAGCTTTTGTCTACCTTACCCTGTCTACAGCTAGAACATTTTTGTGTATGTATGTCATATTCTATATACGGTGTTTACAGATCAGCAACACGCTGGAATCGCGTCTGGAGCTGATAGCCCAGCAGCTTCTGCCCGAGATCCGTACGGCCCTCTTCGGCCGCAACCCTAACCGTAAATTCACCGACTAAACCCCTGTCGGACACCCCTAACGTTACTACTAAACAACTATTTAAAAAAAAAACAAAATTCGTAATTAGTAGAACTATAATATTATGAATAAGTGTTTTCCTTTTGCCTAATTAAATATAATAATAAAGCATACAATACAATTTTATCGATGTTAGAATGTGTAATTGTTAAAGCCGGAAAATGTATTACAAAATATGTATATTCATGCGTCTTACTGATTTCCAGTAACTTAATGTTAAATAACTTCTACTCTAACTGTATGCAAGTTTCGCCTGCTTGAATATTCTCTATCGCTTCTAGAATGTTAACGAAGTATTTTATTGTAACAATTCATTCATATAATAAGATGTTCTTATTGTATTTTAGAAAATGTAGTTTATAGGGGTTTGGAAAAGATTTAATTAAGGCAATGTTACCATTTTACTAGGTATGAATACCTTACGTATACAGTCGATCGAATATCAGATACAAAAGTCAAAACACTAGCTTGTAAGGCAGTATTAAAGCACAAACGACTTGGATATCGACTTCTAATATTATTCAAATGTATTTCATGTATACTATATACCCAATATTATGGATATTGTTCGTTGGATGATTATTTTTGCTTGTACCCGCTTTACTATTAGGAATCATTGTAGGCTTTAAGGTTGAAGTTTCACGGCAGCATCCTATGCTGTTATCACTTAAATCGATGTAAAGATTTGACTGGTCGCAGTGTAGTGTGACATTGCAACCTTAAAGCCAATCAACACATTCCTTAATATTGTTCTATCAATTTATAATCTTATGTAAACCTGGTAAGAAATATTTTTGGCTCGCTTCTGGCTACTTTTAATTAGAGCGCCGTAGCTCTTAATAGGAAACAATGTATAAGTCCCATTATAGCACTGTTAAAATTCTTATGTAAATATATAGATGTGTTAAAATGCTGTTTTATTTTAATAATCGTCCATCACGATTTGGGCTTGAAATACTGGCAAGTTTTAAAAAACTACCATCTGCCGGTATAATCCGTAGCGGTTTAAGTTTAATAATAACCTCGGATGCGCAGTAACACATCGAATCTCAAACTAAGCGTGGCATGACGGGTGGTCGTAACTTAAGCAACCCATCGCTTGTACGCATGCTCATGTCACTTTCTGCCCCTTTCTTTCTTGTACGATTGTACCAACGCAGGCAACCGCAATTTTCGTACAACTTAGCGACTTCTGTTTCAGACTTCAGCTAATGCGCAACACTTTTTTCCTACTTGCTTGTAAAGTTTTGTACTGTTTTGTCTGGTCAGCGTCAATTCGCTGTGATCGTCAGGATGACTGGACAAAATGATATATGGACACATGACCATGATACAATGATATATGGAGACGATGTGCTATATTTAATACCGACAGGCTATTCACTACCTTTAATGAAATATGAAAACCCCCAATATAATCTAAACTATTGGTTTAGCAGTGAACTTTATATATCTGAAATGATGATGAATGAAATATTTACTACCATTGCGATATGCAATACCTACACTAGAGAAATAAAGTGGCCGGCCATTCCGACGTCTTTTTGGTCTGGTTACCTTTTCTTACAGTTCTATCCCTCTTATCAAATATTTTGTTGATGTAAATATTTCTTACCTATTTGCTACCTCAATATGCATTTTTACAAAACTATATGTAGGTATATAGGTAGTTAATTCTATACAAGACATGAAACGCCTGCAGTTATATTTACGCAATTCTCCTCTGGCTCATCGTGATCATCTGACTGATAATGTCACTGCAGGCATAGAAGAATGCCTTCTTACCTACAACTTGACAGATGGTTTAACCATAGAATGATGTTCTCCTCTGGGTTGGGAAGGACAGGCGGCGGACGCTCCATATAAGAACTAAAGCTCAGCCACCTCTAGTTAAACCAGAGTGCAGGACCTGGGCCCTAAGCTTAAGTCTAGGGCAACCGGGAAAATGCTAGGATATAATTATGAATGTTAGCAGTAACATTCATCATCATATCGCTCGCTATAGGCGCTCAATGACAGACATTCATAATTAAGTTGATACTAAAGTAAAGCTATTTCCCATAATTGTCAAAAAAAATAATTGAATTATAGATATCTAATATCTACCATTTAATCGTCAATTAGGAAAATAATAAAAGTCAGATTAGTAACTTAGGCAATTTTATTAAAATTAATAATCAGTAAAATATCACAACATAATTAGGGTTCTCCATTTATTTCAACAAAGCTTAAGCTAGATTGTATCAAAAAATGTCGACAGCCTTTTTGAAGTTATAGGCTTAGGTATATTTTCATCTGTCACATAATAATTTAATAAAAATATTTTATTTTAAATCTCAACAAGTAATTAAGGTTGATTCAATGCTCTAATTGTAAAAGTGTGTAAGTGATGTGGGTTCCAAGAAACAGACAACACGATTATTTATATGTTTGTATACTTTTAACTTTGTAATATGCTACTTTATACTAAATAAGTATTTTTATTACGTAGTTTTTATAAATACATCTTCACATCAAATTACTTTGTTTTTCTAATACATATAATTGTAGATTTATGTAAAATACTTTTTTATGACACATGACATTTATAACTTGTTTACTAATCCAGCACTATTCATTGAAAGTACAGCCATCTTTTAACCAGCCAATGCTGCACAATCATATCATCTCTAAATTTTATAACTATCTAACTCTTATTATATATGTAATTGTTAATAAACTGTATGTTCTAGTCATTTATGGTAAATATCTATAATAATAAGCCTCGTTAATGTTTTTGAGACATTATTCGTACCTTAATAAGAATGAAATGAGATACCCAATTCATAATTAGGTAGGTACTTATTTCATTCCGTTCTTTCGTTACTTATTTTTGACGGATCAATTTAAAGTTTTACTCTAAATGGGTACCTTTTTGGTATATTAACGTCTTTCCTTGGTAATATAATTATGTTCTCTTGTACCTATTAGAGAACTAGGGGCTTTTTACAAAGTTAAACCAGGCCAGTTTTAAACTGCCGCAATGCTGTCACTTTTATTCGATAAGATGAAGACAGTGACAGGACTAGTTTTAAACCTGGTCTAACTTTATATCTGGTTTTGTAATAAGCCCCCTAGAGTTAAATCTTTGTCATAACATTCTTATTGTATGATTATGACATCAGGTAACCTTCATCCAACTTGGTACTCTAGTACAGATTTATACGACTAAATGTGAGACATCCGGTGTGTACGCTGGTAGATATCGCGGTACACGTGGCTCATCTCGTCTCCTGGCTCCTCGGTCTACCGCTAGGCTGATGCTTCCAGTTTCTTTCACCCCATTGGACTTGGCACGACGCTGTGATGGCAATATTGCAGCTCGAAGGGACTTGCGTTTCTGAAATTATTAGTAATAGTGTTTAAAATTTTGTAAGAAATTTATCAATTTCTCAAGAGTATAAGTTACTCAAATCCCATGCAAAGGACGAATTCGCATTCTCAAATCGAACTAAAAATTAATTCGGAACATTCAAATAAGGAAAGATGCTTCAATTTCTAAATCCACTTTTAAAGGTATTTGGCATCTAGTATTTAGGTAATCAAGCAGGCATAAGTCTGAACAAAAGTCTAACACTATCAAAGACTGACTCTAGTGCATTAGGATTACGATCTCTAAAAGGCTTGTTCATTCCATACAGTTGGCGGCTATTGCTCTATCTAGAAGATTCTTGCCCCTATAATGTTAGAGGTTCCAGTGACGGGAAGAGGAAATCTGGCTACAGCGTGAGAGTTTTAAGTCTACTTACGACATCAAACTATGTATATCATATCCAGCGACTTGATGATCCTCATATAAGCAGCGGGGACAATTAACTTTGTCGTGACATTAAATAATAATCTAAGTGAAAAGTGTTTATTTCGAGTAGCTTAATGATAGTTTAACAATAACACAACGCCTACACGGTCGTCGTTCACCGCACGGGTTTTATTGTCTATATTTTGCTCTCTATTTGGTTTTTGATGTGGTACTGAGTCACAAACACCTCGGCCTTGACTTTGTTTACCTCAACAGCACCACGCCACCTATCGGCTGCGTGTCGAGCTATCTCCATCCTCTTCTGCTTGCGGATCTGATGTCTTTTGTATACCACCTCGATCACTATGAGAACAATCCCCCCTATAATGCCAGCTAACACTAGTATGAATACGCCAGCCATATTTTTAAGTCCAAGAGTGTTCGGCGTTTTCTCATTTTCTTCACAATTCAACATGTTATTTCTCAGGATCCACAAATTGTCCAGCGATTCCATTATACCACCTGTAAATAACAACACATTTCATAATTCTTCAACAATCTTTCGTAGTTCAAACATATTACACAATTTAATGTCCTGATACTAACTTTCATGAAAGTCCAATATAGCCAGTGTGACGAAATCGGCCCAAGGTGATCCTTTTTGTAGCCCCACGCCATATCCGGAACGTCCAAACAGTTCTCCGGCTGTCACAAGCTCACAATCCTGAGCTGCTTCAAATTCCAGCCTTGAAGAATCCCAGATGAATGCCATCAATTTTCTGAAGAGATAATATTTATTTATTTTTATGTTTTCTTAAAATATATTTTTAAATAGTTTATAGAACTTACCCATGTTTGACATCTTCAATTGCTTGTTCAGCATTATCATAATTATTCGCCTCCATGGTACGATACATATTCGATAGTTCTACTTGTCGCCTGAAATACATGTCCACTGCTGATCCTTTCACTGTTGCACATGTCAAGTTTTCCATTGTGTTCCGTAACTGTTGGGTAAATTTTTAATATTACTACTACCAATAACATTACGTTCAAAAATATACGTTTTAAAAATTGGTTATTACGTACTCTAGCATCATTTATCCCCGTGAGTTTTGTCTTCGGCCTTTCGAGGACAAGGAAAGCAGCGAGATTGGCAGTGTAAGAAGCGACTATGATCATAGCAAAACCGGCCCAAACCATTCCAAGCACACGGGCCGAAAAACTTCTAGGTGTACCTGTAGAGTTAATACCACTTTGTTAAGTAGCTCAAAAGGATTGGCATTGTTTGAAATGACGTTATTATACTAAGACTCACCTTCACCAATTCCACTGTTTAAAAGCACACCCCACGCAAACCAGATAGCGCTGGACAAATTTAGTGCATCCTCTTCGGTACCATCGATATTTGCTAATTTGAATCTTCCAAATGGTGAAAATCTATCGAGCAGGTATAGAACCAGGGCTACCACGTGGACAGATACCATGACGAGAATCCATAGTGTGTTTGAAAATGGTTGCAAGAACGATACCAACGTTGAAGAACGCGATGGCTGAAATGAAAATATAAAAGTAAATTAATAAGTACTTATCAAACTTCCACGGAATATGATGAACATGAGTAAGTGAATACATAAATTACGTAGGTACCTTTTTCTCCAAGATTGTGATCCCTTGGTATTTAAATGGCTTACTAAATTCAATGAATTCAGCTCGTTCTGGATTGATCGTTAGTGGGGCAACTATCATGTCAGCCCTTTCATAAACAAGTTCACCTGGGGAATTTCAAGACTCATTTAATTACTTAAATCTAAAAGATTTAAAGGAAACATCCTCCACATTGATTTGTTCCATTCATATGGAAAGATTACTAACTACGTACCAATTAAACCAGTCCATTCTTTCTTTGCTCCGGGCATAGAAAGATTTTTGATTATGTAATTGCCGAATTGTCCATCAGGGGACAAAGCCAATGAGTATGTAAAATTGATGGCATTCGAGAGATATCGCAGCAAATCCATACAAAATCCTTTGCAGCAATACAACTGACCTAAAGAATAAGAAAATCATTAGAGTTTGTACTTGGGTCCTAAATTTAACAGAATTGTTCATGAAATAGACACATACCGCTATCATCACTCGCATTGTAATGTGGACAAGGAATTTCAGCAACAGTGCATTCACTCTCATCTTCAACTCGTCTTGCGTAAACGAAAGGTTTTTCTTCTATTGTTAGAACCTGCACAGAACAGATTACAATATTATGACCTAGTTCTGCTTAGGGAAGATCTTTCCTATGGTGGAGAGTACGCCTCGCTTACGCACTAGCTTTATGCTCGATGCCTGGATAGAGTTTGAATTGAATTTATGAAGATACAGTTAATTATCGATTAATTTTAACTGAAAAATTTAATAAATAATTTATTGATTTAGGCGTTACTTTGCGGAAATCCATTATAAGCAAGTAATGGATTCAAAATATCTTTGCAACAATTCCCTATACTATAATTTCCCAAAAAATCGAGAAACTATTCAACACGACACGTGCTTCGCTTTTACACAGGGCATCTTCAGTTAAGATCTACCTCAGAACAATGATGTCTTCACGACCAACGCTGAAACGAGAGTCAACGTCGTGTTGAATAGTTTCTTGATTTTTCGGGAAATTATTGTAGTTTGGGATTTGTTACAAAAATATGTTTAATCCATCACTAATTTATTGCCGAATTTAGTTTATAATTATATTCAATAACAAAATTTGCAGCCCAAATCTCGTCTAGCACCATGATTTAAATGCATTAACATAAGGTAAATGCTGTACATCGGCATTTAATTAGCTAATTAGTAAACAGCTAAAGTTTACCTTAAGATGTGTCGGTATCATGAAACCTTCTGGCTTCGAAGGGCTGCGGCCCATCCATATTATTTCATGTTCTTTCAGCTCCAACCGCATTTTATGGGTTTCCTGGTATATATTTAGATTTGATTAAGAAGTCTCAATTGATTGAACCCTTTTCTATTATGTACCTAAGTGTAGATTATATTTATAACTCTCGTAAAATATATTTTTTTAATAACCATACCACAAAAGTATACAGCTAGACTGCTTTAAAGAGGAACAATTTTTTTAAAAATAATCACATTAAATCGAGAAATATTTATTTTGATTCCTTTCTTTATCAATTAGCTTATTTTACAGGTACAATCCCTTTACGAATTCGACCTTTTTTGCATGAAATCCAAGGAATCTTTGTTATTTGTCGGTATAAAATGTAAATAAATGTTTTTACCGACGAGCTACGGTTCATATTTGTACCAAAATTGGCACAGTGGTTTAGACACGGATATTTAACATACAGTAACTTTTGTTTATTTTTAAATTAGAGTAAAGTATCGGAAATAATGTTTCGTAATAACTCACAACATCACCGGCCCAGCCTTTATATTTCTTACGTAATTCGAATCTATACCAAATGCGTAATCGAAATCTGTACTAAAGAACGACATGATTCGAGAGTGAAAGGAGTTAATAGGTATTATGAAGACTATGAAGTAAGAGGATTAATGGGACATTTCACTTGCTTCACGCCCTTTGGTGGCTTAATCTTTGGTTTCGACTTTAGGACCAACAAAAATAATATGGTATCATGATTTTGTTTCGATAAAATTAATTATCTTTCTCGGATGTCAATCTGTCTATGTATTTAACAAACTATAAAATCAGGTTAGTAGTTTAGGGGTGAGAAAATACAATTAACTTTACTTTAAAATTGGCTTCCGCCTACGTATCCTTCTATTATCTCGCGTTTCATAGGCACCACACATTTTTTTGTATCAAGCATTTTCTATTTTCATGGTCCTATTTCAGCCCATTGGAGTGAAACCACATGAACAAATTTATCAACACAGCGGTATCTCAGCCGATTACCATGGAAGACTAACTTTTATTATATACATACATATAATCACGCCTGTTTCCCTAAAGCGATAGGCAGAGCTTTTTCAAGCCTCGCAAAAGGTCTCATGGCGCATCGACTACCACATATAGTTGTAGCGACACCGTACAAGCGTTGAACGGTAGGTACTTAAAAAGATGAATGAAATCCTAAATCGCTTCTCTTTCCTAAATTTCTCAAGTTCGTAACTATATATACCTACCTACAACACCCAACCATCAACTGTTGGGCCGCGGCCTCCGGGCACATCCATCACTCCCCACATAGTTATCTAACATAAGAGTATACCTAGGTAGTGATAATTACGTCCATAAACATACCTTAGAGTAGAAGTACTTGCCAACAGCAACATGTTCACCTTGAGCTCTGACATTCACCATGTCATACTCGGCATGGACCCTGTCCCCGTGATCATCAAAGGCAACGAAGCCAGTCGCCCCATTCTCCAGCCTCTGCCGCCTGATGAAGTCGAAGAGCTGCCGGCCGGTGTACCAGATGGAGCCGGAGTTGTCGCAGTCTGATGGTGGTGCGTTGATTTCCTCCGTCGTGTTCATATCGCGGATTGCTGATGCTAGGACGTAACTGTAAAAATTATATGGTATACCAACAAATGGTATTGTGGTTCTAACTAATATCATGTTGTTAGTTGTGTAGCATTTGATATAAATAAGTGTGTAGAAATTAGGAATGTGCAAGCAACACCGCCCGGCTTGGAGGTGCACATCACTCGTCAAGTCGTGAGTTCGATTCCCTAAGGAGGTGTCCATTAATTAATTAAGGTTTTTTCGGTTTAATTTTTCGTGATGTTGGTGTCATTATAATTCATCGTCATAGAACGTTGCTTAGTTTCATTGTAATAAATATAGTAAAATGTATTCCTGTCCTCTTGAACAACGGAATATTACGTTCATAAACCCGACCCGTTGCGTTCAACCCGAAATTGGCAACTTAAATATTTTTGTTATGAGTTACTATTTGGCAGAACATGTTGATTTTTTCATTGGTTTTCAACCTTAACCTAACCCCATAAGGTTCAATTAATGGTGGCAATATTTACTAAGGCTATTTTTAGACCTTACATGGAATCCTGAATATGTGCCTGTTCATTCGTAGCGTTGACCAGCCTCAAACCCAGAAGGCCTTCCGGTGCATTTGCAGCGTCCAAAGCTTGCTCCGTCACCATCCACACGTAGCCAGCGATCGTCATGTTCAGGAACGTCGCGTCTCGGAATATTATCTCTGCATCTGTCTTGCTGCAATACAATTTACGCTGTTAGCATAGATAGCAGACTCCATATCATACTAATATTACAATGTTTAGTGTTTAGAGATCCTACCAAGACCCGGCAACAAGGAGACCAAGCCAACCTCACCTGCAAGTGGTGCACCTGCTGATCAACGGACGAGGCTCTGGCGAACATAACAGTGCCCGGTAAGCGGCTATAGGCTCGCCACCTATTACGTGGGACCAACTATATAATTGGCGAAGTGTGGGCGTATAATATGCCTCTGCCTACCCCTTTGGGGAAACAGGCGTGAATGTATATATGTATGTATTACAAAGGGCAAAGATTTGTATGTTTGCAATAAATAAACTTAAAATCTACTAAACTATTTCAAAAAATCTATGACCATTAGAATGCTACATTATTCCTGAGTTACGTAGGCTTTATAATTATATTACTAGAAAACTTAGAGTTTCCTTTGGAAAGTCCAATAATGTAACCCAAGGTCTAAAATAATAAATAAATAGCTGGCGAAGCGAGGCGTGCCACTAGTTTCTACTTTTTCAGAGAATTCAATATATTAGCCTAATACGGCCACACTACCATTAGGTTTAGGTCTAAGTACTCTCATAAACCAAGGTCAACGTCAGTTCATATTTACTACAATGCGCAGATATGTATATGGATTGGGGGGGACATGCGTTTGGCGCCCTGATGTTAGAATTATAAAGCAACCTTTTAGGCCTTATTAATAGAATCTAACATACCTTTACAACACCACATAAAATTATAACTTAGACGAACGGTTGACGGACGGAACGTGCATGCATTAAAGTGTTTGATGTCAAGTGAAACACCCTTCCAAGGTTTGAACTCTGTAAACTCTGCTTGACTTCCGTTTGACCACTATTGTTTTTAAGACAATGTGATGAAGTTTATATTGTTGACGACAAAATTCAACTAACAATAACATAAGTACATTTCATCTGCACAATATTAATAAGAATCTATTCGTAGAAAATGCGAATGTATCTTACCTTGCGTACATTAGAAACACTCTAGCCTGAGCACTCTTCACTTCGATCAATTTGTCGCTAAATGAGTCCAAGCCAGGTTCGAACTCAATCACTTGTTCGACCACTACCTTTCTGTCTACGTCTTCGTCCACGTTTTGTGACGTGGTTTGGAACCTGAAAACCATTCTATTACACCATACAAAATGGGACATTGTCCAAAAGCTATAAAATAACAAAAATAATGGTAGTTATTTACAATTATGAAGAATGGGTGAGAAAAAATCATAATTATGTTATAATGCTCTACATAGCTAATTTTCTACCCAGGTATATATATTGCTATTAATTTCTCTCAAGTTTTTAGTAACAAATGTGCTATCCTCACCTTCCTAAAATTGCTCTGCCATCCGTATCTGAGCTATGGATTATGATAACTTTCATGTAGTTAAAATGCTTCAGCACATCTACCCAGACATCAGCTTGATGGGAATATGGTGGCACAGTGCGAAGGAATGACACGTGAATGTTTTTATCGGAAAATGCGGAATCTCTTGATGATATGCCTATGACAGGGATGTGGTAGAATCCGCTTGTGTAAGACACTGCTGCTGGAGATAGATCTCCAGTTAAGGGGTGAGAGACTACCACAGCATAAACCTATGAGAAAAAACTTATTATTAGAAATGTTGATAAAATGCAACTTTTACAACAACACAGCCTAGTATAGGATAGATGCAAAAATGTAACAAATTGTTTGATAAGTAAGCTACTCTTCATTGTTTTGATTGGAAATAACTTACGTGAATACTTACAATGATTGTAAACAATTATGCACAGAAAATATATCATCAATTCCTGAGTCGATAATTAATACTGCTGAAAGATATTTTTTAAAAAAACAAGCTATTACCAGATAAAAGCACTTGCATCTCAAAAAGAATGAAAAGAATGATTGGACACGCTCACTAAAATTAGACAGAGTTTGCAGGAGAGGTCCTTAAATGGTGAAGTGGCATTTGATGTCAAGCGCATCCATGCTTTGGTAAGACATGTTAAGTTTTTGGCCAGGATTGCTGTCGTTAAGCCTCGTCATATTCTAGAAGCAGGACGCCACACATCTTCTGCTAATCTGCACTAGGTCAACGTGATGGAGTACGGCTTCAATCCATCTGGCCTTGGTTTTTTGTAGGCCTGGCATCTGTAGTACATACAATATTAACAGGCTAAGGCGAACTTACCCGATGCGCAATCAAGTCCTTACATACGTTCAGTGCCGTTTTTATTGGATTAGGATCCATGAGGATGGAGTAATCGTGATACGTAACTCCGCGTGGTACATACTGATCTTTGAAGTTCAAATTCTGTAAGTATAATACATAAGTAGAGTTTATATTTTATTATTTAGTCAAGGTAATATAATCGACAGCTTATTATATCATAAATTAGTTGTAAGATTCAAACTGTTGTCGGGGTGATGGGTTTGTATAAGGTTGACCTAAAGGTTGACTTATACAAACCAGTTTTACACTTTTAACCATAAATTTTTATGGTTAAAAGTGTAAAACAAGTATTGTAAGTAGTGTATAATCAAGTAATCATCTGCACTGGCAGACTTTCACTGGAAACTTACGTCAAAATCGGTTAAGCAGTTTTGAAGAGAGCTACATCAAACAAACATAAAACTAACTTGCCTAAATTAAAGTGCCTTACTCTTCTGTACATTTGATAAAATGTTCTTAGTTTGATATTACCAAGACACACATAAATTTTATTTAAATATATGTAGAATAAGTTTTACTTCATACAATTTTTCTTACAAACTTACCGAAATAGTATCTTTGAAGAAAGCAACAGATTCGTTGCTGGAAAGAACACCTCCAACATTGTAATAGGTGGGGTTAGAAGATCTACGTCTATCAGGGTCAGCAGCTTCTAGTAGGCCTATGCAACTGGCAATGAGAACCAGTGCTACTTGACTTGGCCACATGGTGCTACCTAAGTAAGAAAACATCATACTTATTAAAAATTTTGTAGTTTGAGACGCATTATAGAATTATGATTAACTAGCAGCTCCCCGCGGTGTTACCCGTGTGATCCCCGTTCCCGTGGGAATACCGGGATAAAAAGTAATAGGTTACTTTTTACTTTGTACTTTTCGGGGACTGCAGCTATACACAAGCCAAGTTTTATCACAATCGGTGCTGTCTTTTTTGCGGGAAAGAGCAACAAACATTATTTACTTGCAAACTTCTATAATATCACCTAGTGAGATAAGGAGTAAGATTTCAAAGACTGTAGGCGATCTTGAAAGAATTCTACTACCCAACGTCTTGCCCGAGGCTTTCGTAGAAGTCGACTAAGGGCTCTTACACACGAGCAGCAGTTTGCTGTCGATGTATGGAATTGCAGTCGACTTTAGGAGGCAGTGGGGTGACAGCCTGCTACAGCCACGTCGACTGCTAGCTGCAGACAGGTGACGGCGACTGCAGTCGCTTCTGCTGACGTCAATGTGCTGTTTGTGTGTAAGAGACCTAAGGGAGTGCGATATCGTCTAGTCTAGTGTCAATGTGAGTGATGAGTTACCTCTTACCGTTTGGCACGTTTCACAAAGATATCTTTGCGCATTAAGAGAACATTGCAACAAATACATATATGGATCTCTTTTAAACAATTTTAGGCAAGGTTTTTGCCTAGCTCAAATGGGATATGAAGAGGGGCGTGTGATTATGTTATTATGTGGTTATGCAAAATTTTATATGCCATTGTTCAAATAAAATAATACTTAATAAAAAAATTCTTCAACATAAAAAGTTTTCAATAAATTATTAGTTACTGGTCGTACGTAATCATGTTAAATGTGTGTTAGATGTGATGTGTGTTTTTTCTTTTAAATAATACCTTCGTGCGTTCAGCTCATTTAGAATTTGAAAAGTGATGTTGCAGTATTTTGTTTTATTTACTAACACTCATGTATGTTCACATATACTTAACGGTTAATAATCCACCAATTTGTGATATTTCGATAATACCACAAATTTTGGAAAATAAAACAAAACTGCAGTTATGACGCTTTACTTTACTGCCAAGAAGTCCCATGTTAATAACAAATTAAATCTTTGTTATTAGTTGACAGACAGATTATTAATAAAGGCAAGTGAATACTTTTCGGACCTATGATATACTTTTTTGTAGCATTTGATAGGTATACATCATTTTGCTATGTTCTTAACAGATCATAATCACTAAACACTTTATCACACTATCTTAACGAGTTACAACGTTAAGTCATGAATACAAAACACACCCTTTAGGGTCTGGAACTTATAATTAACTCCTTGAATATTTCAGTACATACCTAGTCAATAAACAAGCTAATTATGTTTAGGTTTGAATCACGCACCTTTATATACTTATCACATACCTTATATTTTAGCAGACATTTCTTTTTTTTAGATCTTTTGCATTTTGTTTTAAAAGGTTTGACGTAAGAGTTAAAGATGGATTCTGTGGGGAACCATCAATGGACCTTTACTTATCTCGGGTTGTCAAGGTTACCGCGCATGCGTGTTTCGTAGATCGATGTTATTCCGATCTGTGAATTTTGCTTAGAATTATGCCAATGTAGGCATCAAAATTCAGAGAATGGTAAACAATTTCTGGTTTCAATAAGATAAATGCTGATAAATAAGATAAATAAATCAATATTTCTCTTACGTCACACAGACTATTTAGTTCTAAGATGAGTTTATTGAGAACTAAGTCGTGTGACATATATACTTAAATAATAAATAAATATTCTCTTACAATCACACCAATTATTTAGTTCCAAGACAAGTATCATTAAGAACTTGTGTTATGGATACTAAAGAACGGATAAACATACTTTTTTTTTTGTACATACTTACTTAATATTCATAGGAAAACACCCAGACCAGAACAAATATTCATGTTCATGCATACAAAGATTTTTCCTGTGTGGGAATCGAACCCACGACCTCTGGAGTGAAGTGCAGGACCTCCACGCCATATCGGTCGTCGCAAATTAAATGGTTCAAAATAAAACCAAAATAATTATGTTCATGCACACAAAGCTTTGTCCTGTGTAAGGATAGAACCCACAGCCTCAGTTAAGGAGAGCAGGCGTACCTACTCGCTAACATCGGCAACATTTTAGAACCCAACAGATGCCAATGGGACCCCAGACCTATTTTTTTCTAAGTCGTTGTTATATTAATACATACATCGTATACAATCACGCCTGTTTGCTCGAAGGGATAGGTAGAGGCATACTGTAAGTCCACATTTCGCCAATGTTATTATTGGTCCCACGTAATAGGTGGCGAGCCTATTGCCGCTTACTGGGATATTTTATGTTTGCCTGAGCCTCGTCCGTTGATCGGCAGGTGAGGTTGTCTTGTACTCCTAAGATGTTAGTAGGATCCATATTATGTTATATTCATGAGTCCCATTTTCTGGTCTGTTAGTTTTGTTAAAATGTTATTGTTTTATACATGTGTTTAATTAATGTTCCATGTTTTGTCAAATTAAATCCGCAATAATACATGCCTTATTTTTCCTATTTGGTCCTTGAACAGAAAAGTGTGACGACCAGACTTGTTTTGTTAATTACTTGTTACTGGTTACTTGGTTGGATTGTGAGAATGTTTTTGTCACTTGCTTCAGGCTGTGCCTCGGTACAGTCATCGTTATCCGCTATGTAAGTTATATAAGTTTACAACTGGTGTGTATACTATATTTGCGCAAGAAGTTCATAATATTTTGATGACTTTGAATGAATGTATATTAATGAGGAATATAGAGATATCTACATATGTATATGACCTTCTCCCGCTGTGTGTGAAGCGGAAGGGTGTGTCAGACTTTTACTGGCTAAAAGCCATACATGTTACTCATTGAGCTGGCCGCGGTAAATCCTTTGAAAATTCCCGTAACATATACATAAGTATGTTGACTGTTTTTGATTCTTTACACGATGTGACTTTTAAAGAACACAATTGATAAGGGTCAGAGAAAAACAAATGAATTTTTAAAGATTACGTTTATTATAACATAGGTATTTTTATACAATACAAAATACATGATTTATTACTAAGTTAGAACTATTGTTTGAACTTAAGTAGAAAAGTGCTTATGTAGGTATACTAGCCACTCCACAGTCCACACCACTCAATGAATTTGGTAAAGACATTATCAGCTCGATAAAGTAGATAAAATAACAATCTTTTCCTTGGCTGAGCCATTTCTTAACATCACATAGTTGTTCTTATCAAATACAAATAAAATATCACATGTTGTGTAGATAATGATTGAGATGTAGGCAACAAGCACGATTAATCAACTTCAATTCTACAGAATTTATGGTATGAAGTAAAGAAAGTTACGTTACATTGAACTTGACAGTAATATCATACCTGGTCAGTGTCATTTGACGCTATTACTATTTAGTTATCACCCAAGGCGACTTAAATATCGGAACGCACAACGCTCTTGACAATAAAGAAGTGTGAGTGTGTCCATCTATGTGGCGCTTGGGGTGTTAGCAATTATATGCTGCTGACTGTACCTACTAGTAAAATTGTTTAAAACCTAGGTGTAGAAAATACACTAGGAAGAAATAAGGGCCTATCGATCGAAAGTTCTCTTTAAAAAAGTTTCAAAGCAGTTATTGAGTTGGAAAATACGACGAAACTATATGTTGATATTAAAAAGGTTTCAATAAAAGTATTAAAAAAATACCGGCAATTGTATAAAAATCGTTGTCGAAGCTAAATAATACGAGTGGTTGAGCTGAGTACAAATCTCTTGGATAGATATTCACCACATTTACATTAAGTTTCAGGCAGTTGGCCAATCCATTATTATATCTTGTCTAGATAGCGCGTTCTATGCGCGAGTTGGCTGGCGCGTTTGAATTTAATTTATGGCAAAACTCTTGACGAATTGTATAAAAGCGTCATGTGAACAGGCTCTAGAACTAGCAGACCCCAACTTTTAGTTAAATTAAGTTCCAAAAAAAAATTAAAGCTAATTGGTCAAAACAGCAGATATGCAACTGCTGTTCAAATTATGATGATACAGTGGTCTAGGACCAAGCCCAAGGAGCAGCGGAAGGCAGCCACCTCTTTGCAGGCCAGGGTTTCCAGGCAGGAGCCGGGCCCCAGCCGGGCGTGAGGGCGGCTGCCGCGGCGGTGGCTGCGTGCTGGGCTGCACCAGCCGCGCCTGCTGCTCCGGAGCTCTGGATCACTGAAAGCTTCAGGGATTCTATGTCTGAAATAATTAAATAGTTTGTTGTAGGTTTGTGATAGATTGTCGATATAATAGTTTATGCCTCATGGGTCTGATTTCATAAATTATTAATTCTTGCAAAGCTATACTCCTATATAAGCTACTTCCGTTGTATATTCGGTAATCCTTTCTAGAAGCTTTTCGGGCCTATTGTTTCCGAGTTTTCGTTGAGGCAAAATGCACTTGGGCGTAGCATGTTTAGTTTTATAAAGTCTCCTAGCTCCTTCGTGATGCAAATATACAAATCCCTGGTTTTTTGAAGATTTGAGTGGAAGCAGTGCAGTTGACCTACGTTCAGAAGGCGTGCTACTGTGGTGCAGCTCTTTGTAAAACCCTTGAAGCCGCTATATTTTTAAAAAGTATTTTTTTTGTAAATTTACGAAGCTTAGGACAGTTCCTGGTTTGTTAAAGGTTTGCGTGCCTAAGAATTTGCAGTTTTTAGTTCTAAATGTCTTCCGGCTACCTCAGAATGTAAATATTTGAAGTTCAGGACAGAACTTTGTTTTAAGGGTTTGGATGGAACCAACTTACCAGCGTTCTGTAAGCGTGCTGCCTGAGAATGTGCAGCTCTTTGCAAAGCTTTTGCGGCAGCGGCTTCTCTCGCAGCGGCGATCTTCTGGGCCACTGCCGCGCGCGCTTTGGCTGCGGCGAGCTGTGCTTGCGCATGGACTGCTGCTTGCGCAGCCTCCAACGCATGCGCCCGAGCGTGCCGAGCTGCCTCTTCACTACATGTGGATTTACATAATAACTATTTATACTTTTAATCGTAATAGGAATTGTTACTTTTTATAGTTTCTAGTTGTTGCCAATTAGAGTCCGTTCACGAATTTCCCCAGTGCTCAAAGGCAGTGCCGTAACTAGCCTTTTATGCACCCGGTGCGAGCTTTCAAAACTGCGCCCTTGAAAAATGCTCTGACCAGGCTCTGAAAATACAGGCCAGGTACAGAAGGGCGCGTCTACACCATGTTCGCAATAAACAAAATGTACCTACTAGCTACCATGCATGAGATAAAACTATCTACATACTAGTCTGGTCATTTCTGCGCCCCTCCAGGGTGCCTGGGCACTGCTGGCACCGCCCTAGCTACGGCACTGCTCAAAGGGCACTGCAGTATAGTTAATATTCACCAGGTGTATGGTGTGTGGAGGAACTATAGCTAAAGTTCGAGAGGGCTCCCCTTATTACGGACTAAACAATCTAAAGTAAATACTAACCCTGTAAAACTTAACAACTGGTGTGTTAGGATAGAGCGCAGTGTATTGGTAATTGGGATTTTCAATGGCAGGTAATTAATTTATGAAGATAAACCCCATTGATAAAAAAGAAACCTAGTATTAAGGCCTAGTAAATCCAGACAACAATGTTTTCAGATAAGTAACCTTTTCTGCGCAGCGTGAGCAGCGGCCACCTCCTTGGCACTGGCGATACTCTGCTGCTCGAGGGCAGTGTGTTTGGCGGTGGCCACCTCATGCTGCGCCGACATAACGGCAGAGGCTGCATCCTTCGCCGCCGCCACTGCTCCGGCTACGTCGGAACTGGATTCTGATAGCATGAAATAGATTATAATTTATAGCATTCTTTATGTTCTAGTACTGGGCACCTTGGTGGGAGGGCACGCGGACCCTGTGCGGATTGGCAGAGTCAGGTGTCTGGCCTTCTGCTGTTAAATCTTTTTCAAGCCGTCCTATATGGCTTCTAACGTAACTTACTTAAGATTGCATAATAATATTAATAACCAGAACCAACGGTTTAACTTGCTTTCTGAAGCACGAATTAAGCGCTCGGTATAAAAAGTCACACAAAAAGTCACCCATCCACCTCTGGAAACTCTACATTGGTGATTCTTCTTGACCACCCAGTATCGCGGAACAAGTGCTTCTAGAGTATAAAGTAATATCGTCCAACTTACCACCGTGTACAAGGTGCGCAAAAGACGGCGAGGCATGTGCCCAGGCAGGGAGTCCATTCCAGCCGGACAAAGAGTTCCATCCATCGAGCCCCACACTTCTCTTGTCAAGGTTGTTGCCGATCACAGCAGCGACCAGAGCCAGAACGATCTAGGGAACAGAATTGATCAGATGGGAATATAAATTTAACTTTAAAATAAGCTTTGTCAGTAAAAATTTGGTTCTATATTTATTTACGCAATTTGTGTTTTAGTTAAATAGTTATTAATGCTGTAGCAGGCGAAATTAATGGCCCCCCCAACTGGTCTCCACCTTGTCGTGGTGGGTGGGCTGAGCACCTCCCGGTAGGGCGCAGAAGGCACTAGGGAAAAGGTAACACCCAGAGATTGGCGACTCTGGGTGCCCTTAGTCCTGACTACCGGGGGGGAAACTATGGTTTTGGTCCGGGGGACGCGGGCGGGGTGTCAGAGCTGCAACCCAGGTACTGGCTCCCCGCCTCTTTCTCAACAAGCGGCGGGCATCGTCGGAAGATTTTTAGTGGGTATTACTGCTAGCGGTCGTGTCTGCCGGTGGTGAGTCCCACACACCTCTCTCGGTCCCCCTTTGGCCGGGAGACAGTGCGTAAATGCATTTTGTTACCGACGTAAATCAAAAAAAAAAAAGCCGAAATTAATAGGGGCTGCGGTCGACGTTAGCCGCGGCCCTGGGTGGAGTGGCTCTCTCGCTGCCGACCATCATGGAAAAGATGGTCGACAGCGAGACGGCGTGGGAGGCGAGGCCGCGGAGCGGGACCCGCTCTCTCTCCGACTAGGCCGTTGGCGCAGCGGGCGGGCCAGAAGGGCCAAGAGCGTCTGCCGCAGTGAGCCCCACACTCCCCTTTTGGTCCTCCCATTGGCCGGGAGACAGTGCGTAAACAACATTTTTTTATCGACGATAAAAAAAGGCGAAATTTATATACTAAGAAGTGCAGCTACAATTGCTAAGTAGCTTGATTCTTCAATGGCACTGTACTGTTGGTTAGGTATCTTATCTCTAACCATCAAATGACGGTAAAATTAAAAAAAACCCTTTGATTCCCATAATAACGAATTTTTATAATTTGCTTATTTCTTACCAATATCTTGAAAGACATTTCGCTTGTGATGTGCACTGTAAAGCCGGTAGATACTGTGATGCTGAAAGGGAGGCACGGACTTTTTATACTAACGTCTAAACTACTGTAGATAGGTTAGAAAGGGACGATAGTCAACATGCCTTTAATTATATAGGAAGAAACCACTCTTGGAAATATCAAACAATATCACTATCACTTTCATTCATCAATTATTAGATTTGATGACACACCCATATCTGTACGCTATGTAGCAGAGCTGACCTAATAATAAATAGATATTTATTTGCTTCTTGTACCACCGTGCCACCTTTTTCCCGTTTCACATTATACACTTCAATAACTAATATTAATTAGTTATAATTCTCTGCTGCACAATCATTTGTTTCCCAGCTCCGTGTTCCCGTTTTTACACATTTTATTATAAAGGCAGAATCATTTATTAAAGTTAGGCTCAATAGAGCTCTTGTGAAAGTCAATGTTAAAAACTAATGCGCCTAGCCTAAAAAATATGGGTGTATAGGGATCCTACCAAGACCTGAGTAGCTCAAGCTAACCTCACCTGTAGGTGCCGAATAACGGACGAGACTCTGACGAACATAAAAATTCCCCGTAAGCGGCAATAGACTCGCCACCTATTACGTGGGGCCAACAATATAATTGGAGGAATTTGGGCGTATAATATGCCTCTGCCTATCCCTTCGGGGAAACAGGCGTGATAATATGTAGGTATGTAAGTTAATAACTAGTTTGGAATTCTATGCTGGCACATATGTTTTCCATCTCCGGGTCTTTTAAGCGGGGCGTGAAACGACATTTAGGCATCTCGTCACGTGCGGGAGTGGGTGCACTTTTTAATGCAATGATGCAAATAACTTCATTAATTATAGTAGGTACTTGACACTGGCACAAAGTCTATTCGAGTGAGTCCATATCTAAAAGAAGAAAAAAAGTACTGGCCAAATGCGTTAGGAGTCGCACACGAAGGGTTCTGTATCATCTTTTATGATTTAAAAAATGGTTGCCTGTAAAGTCGTTTTTACGGGCGAAGATTTTACGTGACAACGTCTTTTTCTCGGTAGAATATTTATTGATATGAATATAATTAAATTGCACAATAGGAACAAGGAATTGAATGAAAATAAGAATTGCACAAATTTTAACTATAGAAATATATTTTGTTTACTAAAACTGCGCGCGCGGCAGACCGATCATAGTTGAGTGGGAGAGAGACGCAAGGCATTCGCCGGGCCTCTCTCTCGTTCGGTGACTCATCGTAACGTTACCGAGCGTTACACTTTTTCATAAGTGACTCCCAGCCGCAACCTAATTTAAGACGTTGTCACGTCAACACACGTATTTAATTTTATGGATGCGCAAATGGTCACTTTCAGTGTTCCTTTAATGGGCAACTGTTGAAATAAAATTTTCATGTTTTATTTCATAATTTCATAGGTTTAACATAATTACCTTAGGCCCGACGCAGGTCTGTTAAATGTCTATATATGTAAATAGCTAAGAGCCTCGACCAATGTCTTAAGAGGCTGAAGCTCGGTGGTCTGATACAGAACGCACGCAATGCTTCTCGACAGGGCGCGTATATGACTATGCATCCCTAGCTGCCGGTTGTTTGGGTTCCACCTCGAGGCTAGTGGTCTCAATTTTTATATTTAAAAAATAATTGTTTTTTTATTTAGTAAGGTATATAGATTTTAAAATAATTACGTGAATAGTAATATTAAAAATAACAAAAAAGCTTTACCTACGCGAAGAAAAGATTTTTTTTTTCTAAATTTACTTTTCATATGAATAGAATTATCTATATATTATAATTGGTCCGTGGTAGATTACAAATAACAACAAAGTATGGGATGTTGTTAAAAATTAAAGAATAATGTTGTACGCATATTTAGTTTTACTCTTAGGTCTCCACAAAAGAGCAGCGCTGTAGTGGGCCTCCATTTCAGCATAATATATGCTTTTTAGGCGGTAATATATTTTTTTTATTAAAACGAACTTACTCGTGTAGAGTATTTTACAGTGTCCAGTTATGACATGGTGCATAGGGATTCTACCAAAATCAGGAGCCCATCGTAAGCCAACCTCATCTGCAAGTGCACCTGCCGATCAACGGATGAGGCTCTGGTGAACGCAACAGTGCCCGGTAAGCGGCAATAGGCTCGCTACCTACTAGGTGGGACCAACTATATAATTGGCGAAGTGTGGGCGTATAATATGCCTCTGCCTAACCCTTCGGGGAAATAGGCGTGAATCTATGTAGGTATCTATGTAAAATCAAGTAAAGACTTTACCAGATGTCTCTGTATAGTTTTGGAGTCAACACGGAAAAATTACATTTCACTGTTATATGCCACTTTCCTTCGCTTACATACGTTGCCAAAGAATTTACATTCACACATAAAAACTTGAATTTACAATAGTTTAATGGTAAAATACTGCCGTGATGTCTCTTTTTCCACTTTGGCAACAACTCCCAAAGCTGTACTGTAATGGACTGTACAAATAAAAGTTCTTGATATATAAAAGTCACAGGCCATTTTGACATTGAGAGTTAATGTCAAAAATTCAAATTCGATCTCATCCCTGTCAGTGATTGCTCTTTCCTAGCAATAGTCTTCAAATTTTTGTTAGGTTCGTTCCGTTCTTGATTGGATTCTATTCGTTTTAGTATTGATTAGTAAGGCAGGAAAGTGCCTACCATTACATTTACTGTCAGTAATCTGCGATATGTGCTTTACGTAAATTTATAAGTGGATCCCGTAAAGTAGAAAAGTAAGTAGCAGGAATATTTCTATTACGTAAAGTTATTCCATTTTTTTCCTTCTAAATTACAGTACTTTTTGTTTTATTTCTTGCAGAACTAAAAATAAGTATCTATGATCTACCCAGCTTCCAATCTATATATCTTCCTTTCCTATTCTTTTGATTTTTTTACTGTTTTTTGAGTACCGGTGTACGGTATTATCTACTTCCATGTCTAACAGCAAATAGACTCAAAATTCAGACATAATTAAGAAAAGAAAAAAAATGTAAAAGGGAATCATAACCACAACAAAGGAAACCTTCAAATATAAACTAACACTGCTTAATGTGTAATATGCAGAATTAGAACTTTAAAAAGCAGGACCTTATTTTGAAAGTTTTGAAAAGGTATGTCATTTCACAAACTAATAACATAATCTAAATATATACTATCTGCAAATGTGGGCTAAATCCCATTACTCAATAATGCATTAGAAATAGTAATTGATTTTTTACTCAACTATGACATTCATGTACACAAAATATTGTATGATAAGTGCAATTTTGAAACTGGCTCCTAAGGCTGTCCCTAGGATTGCTCCTTACACTTCCGTCAAGGCTGTTATTTAAAAGAAACATAAATTGTATCTATCTGTACCTTTTAAATTAAACCTTATAAATAAAATAAAAAAATACACTAAATCAGTAACTATAGATAATCCATACTTTGATTGTTATGTCCAGTGCAGTAGATAAAAAATATTTTAACTTTAGTAGTATACTTCTTTTTATTTATTATTTTTTCTTTTAAAATTCTATAAGCAATTTTATATTATTTACTTGAACAGTCCAACAACTATTTGAAGGTGGCCACTTAACCTTTGTGATTAAGTTTTTAAAAAGTGTTCAAATTGGGGATATCATATTTGTAGAAATCCCAGTATGACTTTTTTATTTTTTTATTTTCATGAATGAATAAATCAAAGCTTCATTTTCAATACCTTTTTTAATTTTAATGAAGTTTTTCGAGTATGAACTTAGTATGTATACTAAATATATGCTGAAGGCACATAGTTCTCATTCAATATTACAGGGGGCAGTGGATTAGATAGGAGCCAGTTTACTGGGGGTCTACTGTATTTCAATACTTAAAATTCAAATATCTAATCATCATGTTTGTGATAAGATTCTAGAAAAATAGATAAACACTTTATTGCACACATATACAAAAACATAAATAAAATACAATATGGGAAATGGCCTTATAGCTTAGAGTGAATATTCAATTCATTGTTGCTATCCCTGCCGATGGACCTATGATTAGGTCATGTTGATGCATAGTCATTGGATGTAGGCAGTTTGAGTTTGCTCATTTAGGACGAGATCAAACAATTGAAAAGACTACCATTCATCAGTTGACTTCTGTTGGTTGAGATAATGCTGCTTCCATAATGTTTAAACGGTATAAAGTAATAATTGACCTGTGGAGCACCGTAGCTTAGTCAGAAATGATTAATAGAAATTAAACTTATCTTATGTAACACCTTTAGAGAAGTAGGAGTGTTTAAAAATCAGTGCAGTGCAATGCACAGATAAATAAGATAAATTGTGCATAATTAATGTACTCACACTCACTACCCTATAAACACATTTCTTACTAGTCTACTAGTTATTAGGACTAAATTAATAGTATGTTAATAATAGTTCTAATGTTATGAATGTAAAGATTTTACTTTTTCATGCAGATTTCAATCATGTCTTCGAATGACCCTAAAAAGCCACCACCTGCTCAGCAATTCTCGTAAGTATTTTAAACCATAATTCTTTGTTTGTGAATTGTCTCATGCATTTTGTTTTAACTTATTTTTTTTAGTGTCCTTACAATACTTAGTCACAACTGTCACTTGAAATTAACAGCTTATTCTTTATCTGAGATTATTTTAAACATCTTGACACTACATAAACATAAATTGTTAAATCTAATAACAAAAATTAATTGATTATAAATTCAAGTACAAAAGCTTTTGATCTATATTGGCACACAAAAGATCCACATTTACTTTAGTCATCGTTTCCAACCACCTAGGTTCCCACGCCAAAAACGCCTTTTTTATTTGGAGATTGATACATAAATTTCATTTCATGTAAGCTTGACGCATCACTATTCGCTAACTATTATTCATTATGGTGGTGTTAAGTGCAATTAGGTGTAATGATGAAGTGTGCAACACATTTGTGTTAATTGAAGAGCGTAACAAAAGGATTATGAGTTCAGTTCTATGATGTTAATGCGTTTTTATTGTATTATTATTATTATATAAACTAGTTTTGTCGTGAATGCTTGTCAATGCTAGTGGATGGTAAATATAGGAGTCATATTTAAATGGTCATAAAAAATATAAGGTCCAACCTGGCCAACATTTTCGTAACTTGATATTTTCTGCATTTGATTCTCAATCAGTACTGTTGATGCACAAGAACTTAGAAGTCTTTTTAGAGAATGCAGGATTCTTAAGATTTTGTGTTATAGATACTAAGGATACTACCTGATAAACATTTTTCTTTTGTAACTATATAGTTAAGGTACATAGTAAAGCACCCAGACCAGAACAAATATTCTTGTTAATGTACGTAGAAAATTGTTCTGTGTGAAAATCGATCTCACGACCTCCTACTCCACAACAGTCGTCGTGTAAATGACCTCTGTGTTATATCAGTTGTGAAATTATGTTTTGTACATTTCGGGTAAAATATTGTTTCATAATATGTTTACAAATTAAACATAAGTGACTAGTGACATTGAAATGCCATTGCAATTTACCTTTAATGTTCCGTAATGTATATCTTTGTGAAACATTATCATATTTTAACGTAAGGCTATTGTCATTCAAAACTTGGTAGATTTTATTTTGTTAAAACAATATATATATTGTTGTATTATCTAGTGTTTGGACTTCTTTCATTAGTAACACTAGCTGACCCGTCTGTCGTACGTAGTTCTGCTCTAAATTGACTTCATACAACAACTACATATAAAATAAGGACATTCAATTGGTTAGTCTAACCGTTTACAAATGATGCGCTTACTAACCAACAGCATTTCATTGCTTGTCATTGATACATGTCGTCATTTAATTAAAGATATTATGCTGGCCTTTTTCGTATACATATTATTATTGCATTATAGCCTTCAAACTCAGATGGTCTCGGGTTCAAATCCTGGTGCGTAATTATTGCTTGCTCCGTGCCTAGGGAAGCACGTTAAGCCGTTGGTCCCGGCTGTCATGAACATCTATGACAGACGTGATTAGGAAGTCATTGCCTTCTAGCATTCTGACAGCTGGTTTATTCCTAGAATAATGTTTCCCTCTGGGTTGCGAAGGTCAGACGGCAGTCGCTTCATGTATAAACTGAAATTCAGTCAAATCTGGTAAATAAGAGAGCAGATCCTGGACGGGAGGTTAAGTCTAGGGCAGCTGGGATAATGCTAGGATGTGATGATATACAAGGTTTTCAATAATGTGTATTCAGATCCGTGACGTAGCCCCAAAGTTCATCGCAACAATATAAAAAAAATACTTTCACAATATAATTATGAGTGTTCAATAACGTCCTTTATTAATTTAAATACATTCCAATACCTACATTTTTTTTGCTAACCTTTGGGAGAGAGAAGCATATAATATCTATCTATCTATCTACTATTTAATTGGATAGCAAAAAATGAAGTTCTCGGACATATAATAAATTGCACTACTCCCATTTAGTTTGACTATAATATACGATCATGTCATATCATACAATCTGTTGTTACAAAATTAAACAGTTTCGTGGGTGTATAGGGCTCCTACCAATGTCTCAAAAGTCAAGCCAACCTCACCTGCAAGTGGTGCACCTGCCGAACCACGAACGAGGCTCTGGCGAACATAAATGTTACCAGTAACAACCAACCAACACATACAACCAACACTAAACACACAGACATAATGGCGAAATGTGGGCATATAGTATGCCTCTGCCTACCCCTTTGGGGAAACAGGCGTAAGTGTATATATATAAACAGTTTGGACGTAACCGTCAATAACGGAGTATAATATTTTAACCGTATGTAATGATGACTTCGTGTTCAGAACAACTGACTTTTAGCAGACAGCTGCAACTAAGCGATGGTCGTCATTGAACTACTTTCTATCATTATCTTGCTGCTCGCCATCAGCAGATAGTTCACTACCACTTTAGAAATAATAAGAGCGCGTACGATACGCGTCAAAAGAAACTTTCTGCCGTGTATTCTTGGGCTGTGGAATGAGCTTTCTGGCAAGGTTTTCCTTAGAGATTACTGCATGCTTCAAATATAACAAGACCATAGGATATTACTATAATAATTTATTGCTATGAAATAATACAATAACCACTGTAATTTTTTTTTCTGTAGGTTAGTACCAAAGATCATCAATGGAGGCATCGCGGGGATCGTGGGAGTGTCCATAGTGTTTCCTCTGGACCTGGTCAAGACACGCCTCCAAAACCAGACTGTTGGACCCAAGGGAGAGAAGCAGTATAAAAACATGTTAGTATGTCAAAATATAGTTATAAGTACATTGGTGACTAACATACAAATTTCCAGGAAACGGCAATAGGCTCGCAATCATGTAACAGCAACGTGAGACGCAAAATAAATATAGTTTAATGAAGTACTGCAACATTTTGGCGTATTGGCCTCTGCTTACCCTTTCGGGATAACAGGCGTAATAGTGTATGCATGTTAATAACACAATGGAGTTTGTATGGATCGAAATGAATGTTAGTTATTAATTAAACAATATTTTATATTTTTTAATCAAAAACATTACCAATTATATCATAATCAAAAACAATTTATTTAGTCTAGTTTTCGGTAAATAGCTTTTTTTAGGTTTATTTTATTTATTCAGTGCACACAGAAATATACTAAAAACTAAGAAACATTCGGTACAGGGCACAGCTTATTCTCAAAAAGAAGTATCTTCCAGCTGGCCCGCGAAAGGATAAACTTAAGGTAAAACTAGTATGTGCATTGTAATACACTAAACAAATAAAAAAACAATTATACATTAAAAAATAAAAGAAAAATACGAAATATATATACTAACAAAAAAGACAGATACAAACCAAATAACAACTATAGCAACATGAAGTGTAAACATAACAAAAACCTAACAAGAGGACAAAAAGTGAACTTTTAATTTTTTTTAAAAGAAGCGACTACCTAGTATATGTATTATTATACCATTATTACTATTTACTACCATAAACAAGCCACTTTCTTATGAGGAAACTCCAAAAAAATATAAATTGATGTGTTATTGTTTTTAATGTAAAGCTCTTAATAACACAAATAACTCATACTAAAGGATTGCGAGAGTTCTTAAGGCGCACCCACTCCTCTTTAAAAAAGTTTACAATCCGTCCAGTGTGATAAGGCCCTAAGTCGAATTTAAATTGTTTTTGTTATGCAGGCTCGATTGCTTCAAGAAGACATACGCGGCAGAAGGCTACTTCGGCATGTACCGAGGGTCTGCGGTGAACATCATCCTCGTCACTCCTGAGAAGGCCATCAAGTTAGCGGCCAATGACATGTTCCGACATTACTTGACGTTAGCTGATGGGTACGTACGTTGTAATTATTACATAAAAATAAATAATTAAATGATTCTCTTACAATCACACCAATGACTTAGTTCCGAGATAAGTAATATTAAGAACTTGTATTATGGATACTAAAAAGGATTGACATACTTAAATAGGTACTTTTCTTTAATGCTAATATGAACATGCTCTTAGGCCATTAACGCTCAAGCCTGCTGGGGTTGCGCGATAGTTTGTAAGAGTTACCGCTGCGCTAAAACTTACGGGTCGTCTGAAGCTAAGGCCCTTTTCAACAGCGGTGGGCGTCGTCGTTAGATTTTTTGTCGGTGGGACTGCTGGCGGTCGCGGTTGCCGCAGTGAGCCCCACACTTCTCGCTCTCGGGCCCCCTTGGGCCGGAAGGCAGTGCGTGAAAGCATTTTGTTACCGACGTAAAAAAAAAAGAGAACCCTAGAACATAATGGGTAAAAAAGCTTCAGCTATACTCACCGCGGGAGGCTATATTTTAATTCATTTACAGCCGTGAAAAAAGTTTAAAATTTCTTCTTAGTTCAGAAGCAGAAGTCAAGTAAGCAAGTGATGGATTAAAAATATCTTTGTAAGAATACCCGCGCTACTATAATTTCCCGAAAAATCGAGAAACTATTCAACATGACACGTGTTTCGCCCTAACACAGGGCATCTTCAGGTGAGATAGGAGCCTCAGAACAACGATGTCTTCACGACCAACGCTGAAACGAGAGTGCAAATTATAGTTGCGCGGGAATTGTTACAAATATATTTTTAATCCATCACTTGCTTACAATGGATTTCCGCAAAGTAACGCCTGAATCAATAAATTATTTAGAAGTCAAGTGCTCAGGACTAAGCACTTGGCTTCTGCTTGGTAACTACCCAACTACTTGGTGCTTATTAAGGTGATGCCTTCCTAATTGGTACTTAGCATGGCACTTTCTATCAAAAGAACGTAGATAACGAACGTTTTTCTTGCACAGTTACATTACCATATCAATTGCGAATATTGTAGGAACTGATTGAGTCCAATAAATTTGAGATCTGTTATCTTTCATTGAAAGATGTCAACGCTCGCTACTGATTGTATCCGCGCCATTTGTTTAGCTAAAGATTTTTTGATAATTGTTACTTGGCTTGAGTAGTTTGACTGTTGATGTCATTATTGAAACGAAAATTTACTGGATTTCTTTAGACTACACTACGTTATTCTTTCACACTTAGTCCACTGTTTCGATTATTATTATACTTATTTATTTAATCTTTATTGTACCCATAAAAGTAATACAAAGACGAACTTGCTACTTCTTTTTTTCTTAAAAATCTGTAAATTTTAAGTGCGATGTAATGAGATCTTTTTCGTTCGTATTTTTCATTTTATATATTATTCTTCTGCCAAACCGCACTGGGTCAGCGTGTTAGAGTGGCGTGGCGAGAGGGAGAGGCATAAAGTTGCTTTGAATATTGCCTTCACATTTTTAAAATATTTACTCTATTGTTACTATTATTCCTCTGTTCTATAGTGTAAAACGAAGATAGATACTTAGCCAATCTCATCTGAGGTCATAAGCTTCCCACTACAGCGCTGAGCATTCCTTTCACAAACCAAGATGTGAGGATTTTTTTTCTATACTCCAATTACTCTATCGCGCATCACCCTAAGGTGGTGGATTTATGGATGAGTGTATAGGGATCCTACCAACATATTAGGAGCCCAAGCCCACCTCACCTGCAAGTTGTGCACCTGCCGATCCACGGACGAGGCTCTAGCAAAAATATAAGTTCCCGGTAAGCGGCAGTGGGCTTGCCATCTATTACGTGGGACCAACCATATTTGGTGTGGTTGTAGGTCTTAGAGGGACATCTATGATCAGCAGTGGCAACAATTTGCTGATTGATTTATTGAAACATATGATTACAGCACATTGCCGATCTTCCGTCAAATGGTAGCCGGTGGCATGGCGGGCGCCTGCCAGATCGTCATCACCACTCCGATGGAACTGCTTAAGATCCAGATGCAGGACGCGGGCCGTGTTGCCGCGCAGGCTAAAGCTGGTGAGCAAACCAGTAATATTAAGTACGCATGAACGAACATTCAACACTATTGTTTACCACTAAAGCACATTAAATAAACTAATAAACATAAAAGCATCGTTCTTATTAAAGTAGTTTGTGGTGATCGTATCTTGTTGCTTTGTTTGGTATACACCAAGAGATTCTTGATAATTTCACTGTTGATCAACACCAATCTTCGTACGGCGACGTGGCGCTGGTGACCACTATTTAAACTATGTTAGTAAAGTGTGCCTCACAAATCGAATCATTGAATGTGCGATGCTCGTTTACTCCATTTTAACGCATGTTACTACTGCTACCTTATAAGTAGAAATGCTTTTAATCCTGTTCTCTCCTTTACGTCGGGTTGTCTGGAAGTCGCTTTTAGCGATAAGACCGCCTAGATTGGATTTTTCATTGTGTTTCAATATTCATTGTAATCTGTAGTTTTTAAGTTATTTTGGTCAATAAAGAGTATATCTATCTATTAATGAGATGACACGCTGAGATGTTATCAGTCCCCTTTTAGACTCTAGGGTGTTAGCCGTTGACGTAACCCAATGTTGAAACGTGAATAGGTTGAATTGGTTATCAAATGTGGAATGTGCTTAATGCACTTCTCTTGTATTGAGAAAAATACCAGACTAAAGTAAATTAACGGCATATTTACTTTCAGAGGGCAAGACCTTTACCGGCATAGGGGCGATGGAACTGACCAGGAAACTTCTACGAGAGCGCGGTATCTTCGGCCTTTACAAGGGAGTGACGGCTACTGCGGGAAGAGACATTTCCTTCAGCGTCATATACTTCCCGCTGTTCGCTACACTCAACGATTTGGGGCCAAAGGATCCGGTCTCTAATACTAGTCCTTTCTGGTGAGTAGAAATGTACAATTTATGGACAAAAACTTTAAGAAAAATCTAAATACCTTTTTAAAGTCTTATTTGCTTTTTAATTTTCTTTGTCTAATTATCTCTTATCGTTACTTATTGACATTAAAAAAAAATTATGTGACACGTCATAATAACTATATCCTTCCTGATGGTAAGCAGTCGATGCAGTCTCAAATTAAATGAAGGCGTTTCATACCGTGGAGTAAGCACGGTGCAAAGCGCACCTACTCATGACGAACTGCTAAAATGCCGTTTCACGCCCTGTTTATAATACTCAGGATCATAGGAAATAGGAAACACATGAGCTGGCAGAGAATTCCAGAGCTTAATGGTCTTACTCAGGAACGACTTTCCAAATTTCTTTGCTCGTGTGCTAATAGTCTGCACAGTATGTAGATGGTTCCTAAGATCAGCACGTACTGTTCGGGAGAAAAAAAGGACAAGGGGGGATGAGATCGAAAAACTCCTCAGAACACTCACCATAGCAGTTCCGGTAGAAGACACTGAGAGAGGCAATGTCCCTACGTAGCTGTAGGTCTTCGAGATAGGCTGTAACCTCAGCGTCCTCCAAGGAGAATTATTGGGGACGCTGAGGTTACAACGCTGTTGACGCTGAGGGAAAAATTGTAAAAAGAGGGATACGGCCTACATAAATGCCCTTTCAAGTTCCGCGTAAAATACTCGGGTGCCATTCTCGACTGTGCTAACAGTATAATCCACGGCGCATAAGTTGAACAATAACCTTGGATGGTAAAATACGGACTCTCAATTAAAGTGCGACATGAGGGTGGCGCATAACTATAGCGATGCCTCACTTCCATGCATGCGCTTAGTCACTTTCCCTTTCTTTCTTTTGTCTACGTTTGCACGTGCGCAGACAACCCCTATTTTTTTGTTCAAATTACGTGCCGACTACTGTATATGGGCTATGCTACTGAAAGGAGAAGAATCCTCTCTTATTATATAGAAAATAAAAGTGTTTCATAATGTTTTATTTCACCTTCAGGTGGTCATTCCTATCGGGCTGCGCGTCCGGATCAACGGCGGCTTTGGCCGTGAACCCTATGGACGTGGTAAAGACCCGCATGCAGACATTGACCAAGGGATCTGGAGAACGCCAGTACACTTCTATCATGGATTGCATCACGTAAGTTCAATATGACACATCTTATCCTTTTCATCTACTTTTGTCATGATGAAAGATTCCACTTGATGACAAACAACTACTTCTTGGATGGCTAACAGTTTGTGTGGCATTCAATGTTGAGCTTGTACGTGCTTTTAATAACAAATTAAGACGTTGGTCCCGGTTAAGTCAAAGTCGTTATTTGAAGTTAAAAGCTAATAAAAAAATAATATTTTCCGACAATTACACCAATTTATTAGATCCAAGATAAGTATCATTAAAAACTTGTGTTATGGATACTAAATAACGGATAAATATACATAAATACAATTTTTTTTGTAAACACATACTTGACATTCATAAAAAAACACCCAGACCAGAACAAATATTCATGTTCATGCATACAAAGATTTGTCCTGTTTGGGAATCGAACCCACGATCTCAGGAGCGGAATGCGGGTATACTCGCCACCACGCCATATCGGTCGTCAATATATTATCTTACCCTGTCGATTGCAAACACTGAATAAAATCAAATATCATTTATTTCATAAACCTATTAACGTCCCACTACTGAGCACGAGCCTCCTCTCACATAACAAGGTGTGAGGGTATTGGGTCATACTCCACCACGCTGACCCAGTGCGAATTGGCGGAGGCAGGTGTATGCCCCCCCCCGACTGGTCTCCACCTTGTCGTGGTGGGGGGGCTGAGTACCTCCCGGTAGGGCGCAGGAGGCGCTAGGGAAAAGGAAAAGGAAGACCGACGACTCTGGGTGCCCTTAGTACTGACTACCGGGGGGGAAACTAAGAGGGACCTGTGGAGGGCGCAGCGGGCGGGTCAGGAGGGCCCGTCAAGCAGCGCCAGGAGGGTCTTAGGCAGTGGGGGCAGGGGGCCCCCGCTGTCTAACCATAGACCCTCCGGGAAGTCGGCCACACACGCTATGGTCGCACAAGGAGGTAGGAGGGGCGCGTCCACTGCGCCTCTCTGAGGAGGTCCACCCGGTTTTGGTCCGGGGGACGTTGGCCGCAGGCGGGGTGTCATAAGCTGCAACCCAGGTACTGGCCCCCGCCTTTTTCTCAACAAGCGGCGGGCGTCGTCGGAAGATTTTTAGTGGGTATTACTGCTGGCAGTCGCGTCTGCCGGTGGTGAGACCCACACCCCCTTTCGGTCCCCCTTTGGCCGGAAGGTAGTGCGTAAACGGATTTTGTTACCGACGTAAAACAAAAAAAAAAAAAGGCAGGTGTATGGCGTCCTGCTGTTAGAATTATTCAAGCCGCCCATTAGGCCTCTAACATGGCTTAACGACTACCGCATTTTGTGATAACCCGGACCAACGGCTTAACGTGCCTTCCGAAGCACGGAAGCGCTCGATATCACCGGTCACCCATCCAAAGACTGACCTCTGTAAACTCTGCTGTACTTCGGTGATCGTTTCCGACCACCGAGCACCGCAGAGCTACGAGCGCTTCTAAACTATTACATAGTACTTGAAAACGTCAAAATTAAATATAAGTATAAAGAACAATTTGTAAAATATATTGCGTATAATCTAATTCCATATTTCTTCTTATACAGTACAACACTGAAACACGAGGGCCCTACTGCGTTCTTCAAGGGTGGTGCTTGCCGTATGATCGTGATCGCTCCACTATTTGGTATCGCTCAGACCGTCTACTACATAGGCATCGCTGAGAGACTCCTAGGCTTGAAATAAGACCTGCAAATACCTTCTCATCTCCCTGTCTCCCTCTTTAGTTTTGGAGATCCTAGGCTTGAAATAAGACCTACAAATTCTTCCTCATCTCCTATATCCTTCCTTCACTACCTTTTAGGTTTGGGGATCCAATGGGCTTGAAATAAGACCTGCAAAAATCTCATCATCTACCTGTATCGCTCCACTGTCCTTTTAGGTTTGGGGTTAATAGACTTAAAATAATACCTGCAAATACCTCATCATCTACTTGTACCGCTCCACTGTCTTAGCTTCGAAAATCCTGGGCTTGAAATAAGACCCATAAATATCCCATCATACCCACTTCACTGCCTCATGAGTTTGGTATTTGCATTATTTTTAATGTTTGAGTATTGTTATTTGTTGGTTACATAGAAAACAGAATAAGTGCATGTTTATTCATTTTAATAAGGAATTAGCAGTACATAGAGCATTGGGAATACACATGCACTCTTAGCTTATTTGTGGTTTAATAAAATGCATTTATTATGTTTTACTAGTAAGCAGACAACTTTTTTTTATATATACATACTTTTTGTTTGCGCTTTTTTATGAAGTGATTTTGCTGTCAATTGAAAAAGTGATGTTTGAAAGTGTATCTTACTAATTAATTAGCAAAAAATAAAATAAGATATGGAATTTTACAATATACTTTTACATACCGAGATAAATTTATATGGATTTTATGTATTAACATAATATAACTATTCAAATAAACGATTCGATTTAGGTGTTCTGTTGCATAACATTACGGTAAATATTTAAGTATTAAAAAAAACACTAACACACGTAGCTAATTAAAAGCTAATGTTAATAGAAGCCATAGTGTTTTTGCTTTTATTTTCTCAAACAAACAAATTTGAGTTTACACAATGTTTACATAATGAGATCAAAAATTATGCACTAGGAATTGTTAACCCTAATGTAAAAATCTAGTTGCTTTTTAGAAATACAGCAAAATCAATTGGGTAATTCGCATTTCATTCCATTCGCAATTTTTCAGTATTCTCTAGTTACTACTGTTCTTTAGTAACGTTTTATAAATTGAATAAAAACCTGAACAATAGTTTAATTTTACTAAATGCGAATAATAGACTGTGCGTACAACCCAATTTATTATATAAGTCACTTGCTTTGAGGATTTTTTTAGGTTTATTAATTAATTCAAATTAATTCGAATTTGCTATGAGTTTATGCGAACCGGAGCAAAAAGGTTCATCCATGACTTTAATTATACAGGTAGATGCTAATAAGATAAGCCGTATGCATATTTAATCGATTTATTAAACATAACCTTGATTTTAAATGAAGGTGACAAATGCATTATGAGCCGCAGACCTAAAGCTTTTAAACCTGTCCCCTTTGGAATAAACATGTGTTTATCGTCGTATAATTATAATATGAAATATTCTGGAATTGGAACTACATCATAATGTGTTTAGCATTTTGTGTACTATGGATTGTTATGCTTGTGTCATTATATATTTTGTACAAAACAAAAAACAATGTTCCTGATTTTCGCTTAGGTGTTTCATTTCTTTTGAACATTGAAAACATTTTGAGTGGAGATTACAGTGAGTTTCAGAACGTGAATAAAAGTCCTATTCTTGTTTTATATTATGACAATAAATATTTATTAAAGAAATATTGTTAAGTGAAATTTTGTGACATTGATGTTTACTATAGTTTGCTTGCAAAATTGTTAATTTATAAGTGATTTTACACAGGCAAAATATAAATATTTTAACTTATGTAATTTAATTATACCGTGTAACCTATTTTTATAGTTAAAATGCTAGATAATAAAACATGTGACTTCTTTTTATGTTCTGCTTTTTATATTTAAAGTATATGTGTTCATAGTTTTAGCTCGAGACTTTTTTGATTGTTGATTTTGTATCACGGGTTGTTATATGTTGCAAATATTGTTATAAATATAAACAGTGACACAAGTAAAAAGCACTAAGTTTTTGTGCAATACTTGTTATAATCACGGAGCAAATACAGAAAAGTATTAATTCTTGTGCATGATACAGCGAGTAAAGAGGGGGACGTGTTATTCCGTTATTAATCAATAAACCCCGCCCACTTCTTCATTGCTACGTGGCTTAGCTAGCTGGCGTTAGATGGCGTTAGTATAAGACTTTGTTTAATACTCGCTAGTTTAAAAAGGTTGGTACGCGCTAGTGATGCTCTTGGTATTGAACGTCCGAACGCAGCTGTAACCACATTCCACAAGGCGAGCCCGCATGCTTAAGTGCCACATTGTCATCTAACTACGCTTTCAGAGGATCTACTCGCAGAGATTATAGTTTTCATTTTTTAATATCAAAACAAATATGCAGCAAATGAAAAGGTAAAGTAGTTTTACTGTATGAGAGCAGAACGCATACAAAATAAGCTACGCCCATATTTATGAAGTCAGAGCGTAGATGTGCATTGTAGTCTAGTTATTTAGGCCATATCCTCTTTGTATTTGCTACGTGAGTTGAAGTTAATAAAGAACAAATTAAATGTGTTGTCAGTTTTGAAGTATTTGTGAGCTATTTGTTTGTCCACCAATCATGAATTATTATAGTGGCATATAAAGCCCTTGAAATTGCTTTTATATACCGATAGAACATACCATATTAATTATGCTATATATGCTTTGTGCCAATGTCTAATTGATTGGGAAACACTTGCAGCTCATCTTGTTTATTTTTTTATTTATTATTTTTTGCAGTGAGAATCAAAGTGATATTAATTTTTAATGAATTGTTGCTACGTTTTGTTATTGCCATTTATTACTATATTATTATTATTATACTGTAACTTATAAATTTGGCTAGTTAAAAATTAAGAAGATTTACTTGAAAATATTTTTTACTAACATTTTTTGTTTACCCCTTTGAATGCCTACGACATATAGTCCCGGGACTTGGAACGCTGTTTTTGCAAGCTGTTATTTATTTATGTTACGATAATTGTTCCACGATATAAAGCGTTTTTTTAAATGCATCCAGTGCTTACCGTCAAGCTGAATGTAGTCCTTATAATAAGTTACATTAAAAAGAGACATTATTAAATTCTATTTTTTGGAACTATGTTATCAGCCAAAATGTATGTATTGACAACTTAAAGAACCAGAAGTAATTATTAAAAAATCAAGAGAGTACGCATTCAATGTGTTATTAAATACACAATTTGTTTGTCTTCCTTTACCATGTTATTTAAATTTATATCAAATAATTCATTCAATAATTTGCTGAATGTTATGACTATATATTACTTAACAAAACGTTCCATGGGATCTTATATACTTCTTATAGCGGGCATGAGTCAAACAGCCATATAAATATCCTTATTTCATTTTGAGCGCTTACGAATGTCGATATATTTTTTTACAAACGTGTTCATTAAATACGAACAGAACTTTGAATGAAGAAGAATTGGGTAACTAATTAATTTTTATGCTTATATGTATAATGATTAATTCTGTATGAGTTTTTTGCGAAACAAAGATTATGCCTTATAAAATGTTTTAACGTATATGATCCAATATAGACTCTCACGAGTTATGTCGACAACAAAAGTTACAATAAATTCCGTCATAAATATATATAAATAAATATTCTATTACAATCATAATAATTATTTAGATCAAAGGTAAGTATCATTAAGAACTTGTGTTATGTATACTAAAGAACTAAAACACCCAGACCAAAACAAATATTCATGCTCAATGCACACAAAGATTTGCCCTGTGTGGGAATCGAAACCACGACCTCAGGAGCGGAGTGGAGGTATACCGACCTCCACTCCATATCGGTCGTCATAAGGTCTCTCAGTCCCATGGAACACAAATATTTACTATATTGCTTACTGTATCTTTACTTTGTACATAGCTTTAACATTACTTGAGACTTCATCTCTAATTGACCCTGTTCTGGTAATTCTTAACTAGTTAGAAATAAATGTCGTGTTAAATGTTCAATTAATATTGTTCAATTTCATAAAGACAATAATTACTACAAATATTTATAAAATTAGTGTTGTATTGTTATCTCAGTGTAATTAGTGTTAATTATTAGTAAATTGTGGGCTTTTTGAATACTCAGTGTGTTAGTATATCGATGTGTCATGAAATAAAAACATTGAAGGATATAATAATTTCAACATTCAAAATAACTGCTTTTGCAGATTGCATTTGATATATTACATAATTACAATAAAAGAGTTTGAATAACATTGTTGTCAAAAATAAACAAGAAATTCCTAATTAATCAAGATTTTAATTTATAATTTTACACAAATTACCAATTGTTTTAGATAATAGAAGAAGGATATTAATAAGTGTATGATAAGAAATATCATCGGATTAAATCAAGTTGTTTACTTCAGTTAGTCCTGTTTATATATTTGTTACATCGTGCTTGTGGACCGGTAATTAAAACGACACGGCATTGAGGCTGCCTTTTTAAAAAAATTGTAAACATTTTATGCAATGAAAGTTAAATAAATATATCGGAAATTAATTTAACAGTATCTTGTCAAATCTACATCTGATTGTCTATGTCTCAATATTCACGTTTCATATTAAAGTCATATAGGAAAGAAAAATGTACCTATATCAATAATTTCACAAATAGGGCACAGGTTCAAATCTTGCCCGGCCTTGTTAGTAGTATTTACAACCACCACCATTCTTAAGTTTGTCTTAATAACAATTTGCTGACAACAACAACGACACAAGTAAATGTAAAGTTGAGGCCATAGAATAAGAGACCGAATTTTAGCAGCACTCTTACAAAATGCATAAAAGAGCCTGCCAAGAAGTATTACAACTAAGCATTTTTTTATCCTATTCTTAGATTTCCATTTTGGTACTACCGACATAGATCAGATACAACAGAGTAACATTTTGGTCGTCTAAAAAAGACACCTATTTGTGTAGAGGAAATAAAAAGAGAAGAGAAGAGCCAGTGGTCAGATCAGAACACGCTACGAGGTATACAGCGGGCAGGTTTTTTGTTACCCTACAAATATGTGTTTATTTTATGCACAATTACGATTATCATAAAATATTTGGAAGGTATAAACTTTTAAACGACCTTAATTTTATGCTGTGTAACTGTACTAAATTAAAATCAATTCAAAAACAAAAGTAGATAATTAAAACATATTTTTCTTGCCTATTTTAAAAAGTGCATCATAATTAAAATATGCTTAATAAGAGAGAACAATTATATGACTAGCTCTAGTAAATTATGAGAACTAGTCGATTACTTCTTACCTAGATCAGATCGATAGAGCCATTAGAATACTTAAAGAAGATACAAAAGCACAAAGTCAATTTAAAAATCACAAATTATTGTACTATTGTTAACGATGTATACATATTTAACAGTCGAATGTAAAACTTCACGTGCTTTGTTACTATAGGCATAGATGTTACATAAAGTAGATATGAAACATGTCTATCGGTTTTTTTATTTCTTATATCCTTATCTATATATAAAAGAAAGTCGTGTTCGTTCGACATTTTATAACTCACGAACGCCTGCACTGATTTTAATAATCTTTCATTGTATGGATTTGTCTCCGCCCAGAATAGCAGAATAACTATAAAAAACATAGGCAAAATTCGCAAAGAAAATTCATATGCTTGTACATTTTGCATGGCAATTGAAATCTGTATACAACGCCATCTCTAAGACGTAACAGGAATTCAACTTGAATTTGCACGGTCCATCCTTTGCATACCATTGGAGCTAGCTGTGCATTCGTGCGATAGTTTAACGAATACGCGACTCATTTCGATTTCCAAATTTCTTGCTGCCACGTGAGTACATTTATTTCAATGTAATTAAAATAATTTCCATTTAGATTTTTGTAAAACATAATTAAAATTAAAAATAAAATATACTTTATTGTCTTTAAGATCAACATGATCATTTAGATTCGTCAAACATTCAGACACAAAATTGAAATTCGATATATTTTTTTAAACAACAATGAAAGAGATATGAGCTGTACAATAATAAAGAAATAAAAGCAAATGGGTTCTTTGTCAAGGTTTTTATTCGTCTGTTGTGGTTTTTCTCAAGATTTGTCAGCCTGTCACCCTTATCGGGGGGATCATTCAGTCAGTCTGTCGGTGACTAACAAGGCTTCAAAAGGCATCGAGATTGAGAAGAATGCCTCAAGAAACTCATCTCGGCTTTTTTCAAATTATGTCTCAAGTTCTAATACAATTGACGAAATAAAATATTAAGATTTGCTGTTCTTAAAACTTACAAAATCTAATATCTAAAGATCATACATATCTCAAGAAAGAAAGGAGCAATTTGTCACTTCCAGGCAGACTTGTCGTTCATAAAATCTTTGAGTCTCGAGATCTCATACCATAGATAGCACGGACAGCCCTTTTCTGCAGCACAAAGATACATTAAATATCTGCAGCATTACCCCACAGCAGTATGCCATATGTCATAACACTGTGGAAGTAGCTGAAGTAGACTAGACGAGCTGTTTTAATGTCTGTTAGTTGTCGGATCTTTTTCACGGCATAGGCTGCAGAACTCAGTCTGCCCGAAACTTTCCTTATGCGAGACCCCCATTGCAACCTAGAGTCTTGAGTTATACCCAGAAAAACCGTCTCATTAACTAATTCTATATCATCGTCTCGAACCCTAACACTGGTTTGAGCAAGCCGCACATTAGGTAAGGTGAACCTGACACATTTAGTTTTATTTTGATTTAATAATAATTTATTAGCACTAAACCAGTGGACTATCCTGGAGAGCGCATTATTTACGTCGTCAAGTTCACGTTGGCAACGTTTAACTTTAAATATTAAAGACGTATCATCTGCAAATAAAACAATCTCGTGATCGTCTTTTATGAGGTGGGGGAGATCATTAATATATACTAGAAACAGAAATGGGCTTAGGATTGAACCCTGCGGCTTTTATTTTAAGTATTCATATTATTTGAATAAAAACCTGAATTTGATTTAGCGGATAAGTTAACACAACATATATTCCGAGGCGGTACAAAGTTCGCCGGGTCGGCTATTTTTATATATAAAAGAAAGTCGTTTTATTTAGATACACTATTAATAATTCAAGAACGGCTGATTCGATTAAAATTGATGGGGAAATTCAGTCAAATCTGAATCTGAATCTCGTTTAGATAGTTCAAAAATGTCTTGATTTTAAAAATACAAAAATTAAATTAAGATTAAATCTTATATAATATCTTCGTTCTTCTTAAAACCTTCTTCTCGCCATCACTCTGGCTACCTGTCCAATTTTTTTCACATAAAGACTGGTCAACTTTGGAACAATCTCCCAGCTAGAATAAGACTTGCGCAAAGCAAGGCAGTGTTCAAGCAATTGACTTTTAAGCTTTATTTCGAAGAGCCATTGTTGGTTTGATTTTCCTTGCTGTCATATTTTAGTATTACCTATATGTTTATATTTTTATATAGTTTATGATAACTTGATAAGTGTAGTTTATCATTTATTTTTATTTTCGTTTATGTATGTTTAATAAGTTTCTGCTAACCCTATGGTTAACTGGCAGTGAATGCCTTATAGCATTAAGTTCGCCTTTTGTAATACTTTTAAGTGTGCAATAAAGATTAAATAAATTAAAGATTAAATTGAAATTCACTAAATGCTATAAACATAGGGCACAATATTAATCAAATAAGCAAATCAACCTTTAGTCATATCTGGAAGAGTGTCACCAAAAGTGGAAAATATATCTCATCTTGTAGTGAATGCCAATATCACTGGTTTATCATTCACCGCCATTCACAATCATATCATGAGTGAATGGCCTAAGCTCACCATATCAAGTTCAAGGTCTCAGTAATTGCTAATAGACATGTTCTTGATCTTGATAGGAAGTTTATAATGGATAATAAACATGCCAGTAAAGGAAGTCGCTTTAAATTAACACATTTTTATTACGGCTAGCAGCTTATTTTTTATTTTCGCAAGTTAATATTTGGTCTGTGTAGCTTTGTATAAACGATTTATTCCCGAAATCCCCACCAACAAATCCCCACCAGTGGAGATTATTATGTTTTTTTCCAAAATCATAAGGGTGTATAGGGATCTTACCAAGACCTAAGGAGCCCAAGCTAACCTCACCTACCATTGGTGCACCTTTTTTTTTACGTTGGTAACAAAATGCATTTACGCATGCCGATCAACGGACGAGGCTCTGGCGAACGTAACAGTTCCCGGTAAGCGGCAATAGGCTCGCCACCTATTATGTGGGACTAACCATATAACTGGCGAAGTGTGGGTGTATATTATGCCTCTGCCTACCCCTTCGGGGAAACAGGCGTGAATGTATGTATGTAGGTGAAACGCAAGCATGCCTGATGGATAGTAGTCAACGCAACCAATAGACGCTTGCCACACCAGGGGCACTAGTGTATGTATTCATATATGTAAGACCACTGAGAGTTATTATTGTATTCAAGACGGTCGAGAAAACAGAAATGAATTGGTTCATAATTCCAATGACCTACCGATACCGTGTCGAATCATGATGTCTGTAATCAGAGGCTAAGGCGAGCGATACTTTTCGTACCTATATCGACCGTTTAAAAGACTACCAGTGTTGTGTACTGGTTGTAAGAATAATCTTAAATGCTTATTATAAAACATAAAGCTGTCTATATTACCTAATTAACCTCAACGTTATTGGAAAAAGAACGAACAAAACTGTCAATCATACATATTGACATTTAAATAACGTTTATTTAAGTTCAAAGTATTTAAAGCATACGCAATCTTTTTTCGTAAGGCCACCAGCACTGAACATGTGCAAAAAACCATAAGAGCCAGGAAATGCGCAGTATATGTATTAATAAACGACCGTCATAGGAAATACTTTTCTATTAATAAGTTCTAGGCATAATTTCTTATTACATTGTCAATTACAATATATGTGGGCGTTTTAATAAATGGCGATAGCCATAATACTCAATACTACACAATAAATATGACGACGGATATGGCGTGGAGGTCAGTATACCTGCACTTCACTCCAGAGGTCGTGGGTTCGATAACCACACAGGACAAATCTTTGTGTGCATGAAGGTGAATATTTGTTCTGGTCTGGGTGTTATCCTATGTATATTAAGTATGTATTTACCAAGAAAAAGTATTTAAGTATGTTTAGCCGTTATTTAGTGTCCATAACACAAGTTCTTAGTTATACTTATCTTGGAACTAAATAATTGGTGTGATTGTAACAGAATATTTATTTATTTATATTTATTTATTTATATTTATTTATTATTATTTATTTATATTGTTATGTGGGCGTGAAATAAATTACATACGTGACGGGAATCCGGTGGATGCAGGGGGCATAAGATTGATAGAAATGGAGAACTATTAGGGAGGCCTATGTTCAGCAAGACTTCTTGTTGAAATTATGATAACTACAGACTCGATAACACAAATTATTATTGGTTATTAAATATAATTGTATGTACTTAACTATTATGTTCCAGGATATTTCAAGTTGACATACTTAAGTTTGTTTAATGATCAAACGTTCCACAATAACAGGAAATAATAAATAATTAAAATGTGCATACCTATTCTATATTAATGGCCGGATATTCTATCACTTTCCATCTGGCCTCAATAAAATAAAGAGTAGTGACAAAGTATTTTTACGCTTGTTTCTTGTATAGTTATCAGACAAAAGTACCTACCTATCTTATACAAAAGACCTTGATTCAATTCCGCAGAATATACACATTGACTGTCTCTTCTAAGTGCCTTTTCGACGTTATTCGACGAACCGTAAAGTTAGACGGCTTTTTTTGAACTTTGTTAAATAGTTATCTGATTGGATTTTTTTATTAACCTTATTTCATTTTAATGACATGTGCCTTTGAATTTTATATAAGTACCTATAGTAACTACTCGCATAGCTCACACTTAAGGAAGACTGTAATTAATTTGAATTACATAATTAAGTACCTACCACCCAGACTATGGCAAATATTCAAACTCATCATCTCATCACATTAATGTCCCACTACTGAGCACGAGCCTCCTCTCACATACTAAGGTGCGAGGGTATTGGTTTATACTCCACCACGCTGACCCAGTGCGGATTAGCGGAGGTAGGTGTATGGCGTCCTGCTGTTAGTATTATAAGCCACCCAATCAGGCCTCTAACATGGCTTAACGAATACCACGTTTAGTGATAACCGGGACCAACGGCTTTACGTGCCTTCCGTGCTTAGGAAGACACGGTCCTCCACTAAGGAAGCGCTGGATATCAAATGGCACACCAACGGTCACCCAGTCAAGGACTGACCTCTGTAAACTCTGCTGTACTTTGGTTAACGTGTCTTACCACCGAGCACCGCGGAGCAATGAGCGCTTCTCACTGCCACACAGGACCGATTTCTTTGCATACCTGCAAAAAAAATCGGTCTTGTGTGAGAATAGAACCAATAATTATTCTAAAGGTGCCAACTTGGCTACCATGTGATAATTTTACTTACTTTTGAACATGTCTCTTAAAGTACGAATACGCAACATAAAACAAAGTGGCGCACAGCGCTCACCAACTCAAGAACTTTTAAGAGGTTGTCTTTAACTACGCTAATTAACTGGTGCTCTGTAGAAAAATTAAAGATTGGTTTATTTATTCATGGGTAACAAATAGATCATTTTGCGTAAAAGTAACTTTCATCAATCCGACCAGAACTATTAAGTACAGTCGGTCTCAAAAAAAGAGTTGTTAGAGTGTTAGTTCGTTGACTTCTGAGACTGCGATTGAGTTTGAATCTCACAAGGGGCAAATATGCGTATGCATTAATTCGAACGTATGTATTGTATTATAAGTTTTTACTTACAATAAAATATGTATCATATGTGCTGTACCGTCCGTATTCGTAGAACAAACTCTGCGTAGTTTGATAACGTAGAATGATATTTCTCTCTGGATAACGGAAGTCAGACAGCAGTCGCTCTGTGTAATATCTGAAATTCAGCCAATTCTGGTTAGATCAGTTAGCAGACCCTGGACCCAATCGTAAGTTCAGGGCACAAACGGGATAATGCCCATGTGGGCTGAACCGAGAGTCAAGACATCGTTGTTCTGAGGCTCCTATCTTACCTGAAGATGCCCTGTGTAAGGGCGAAACACGTGTCGTGTTGAATAGTTTCTCGATTTTTTGGGATATTATAGTAGCGCGGGAATTGTTATAAAGATATTTTAACCCATCACTTGCTTTACAATGGATTTCCGCAAAGCAACGCCTAATAATTAATAAATTATAGTACTAAAATGTTAAGCTATTTCCAAAGCCGACGGTACCCGGTACCACTATTGCGTTAATTAATTGGTTTATTTTTCTAGTTTGTTTTATTGTATAACGATTATACCACCAAGTCATCCCGCAAGGCCTATTAAGGCTGCGTCGATGGCGACACACCGAGTGTTGTGTACAAATCGACCACAATCACCTCAGTTCTTGTACTGAGCGCTCGATTCCCGCGACACTGCAGTGTTCGATCACTGTTGCTCAGCTTAACACGGGCTCAGTTTAATATGTATTTCATTAAAAGTTTGATTGTTTTGTCAGTGTTTAGTGCTGTTTATAGCTCGTCTAGATCGAACCCTTTAATAACGAATGTGAGTACATACCTGTTTTACAAATGTTTGTTATATTAAGTTACCTAAGTTAGGTTATTTTTTGCACTTTATTTATTTATTTCATATAAAAAGTATATATAACTTTATGCAGTAAGATGCCAACATAAACTCTTTCTAGTTTTACCGGGGATCAGTGTTGTCGACTTAATTACAGTATCAATACTAACCGATGAGCATACAATTGTTGCAATTTTACTTAATTAAGTAATAACGTAATCTTAGTAGGTGTAATATTACTTTGATATTTCACTATAATATAAAAACATAGATAACTTAACTTAAGTAAGTGGCAATAGGCTCGCCACCTATTACGAGGGACCATAAATATGATTGGCGAAATGTGAACGTAAATTATATGCCTCTGCCTATCCTTTCGGGGAAACAGACGTGACATGTAAGTATGCAAATATACAACTTTAAATCATACAACATATTTAGTTCAGGGTCATGTAAATGCAAACTATTAGATATAACGTACCAAGCAACGCATGTAGAATTTGTCTACAAAGTAATAAAACTTTAGAATATGTAGATAAAATACTAAGTAAGTTCTGGTTAATATACTCGTACAATATATTACGTGGGTCCAACTACCTATAAAATTGGCGAAGAATGGGCGTATAATAAGCCCCTGCTTACCCCTTCGGAGAAACATACGTGAATGTATGTATGTATATTCCAAAGGACCTCCGACGTTAAGCAGACCCCGGGCCCAAAGGAAGGAACCGGGATAACGCTCGAATGATTATGACTTTCCCAAAGTACCACACTCCTCTATTTGATGATTTAACATCTCCCTACTACTTAGAAGGTGCAGCTACCTGAGGTGGTTTAATCCTCAAATGCCGCAGTAGTCCGATGATTAAGTTAGTTTAGAGTCGCCAAGCCTATCCCCGCCCTTTTTCAACTGCGGTGGTCGCGTCTGCCGCAGTGAGCCCCACACTCCCCTCTCAGTTCCCCCATTGGCGAATTGGCAGTGCGTAAACAGAATTTTATTTTCGAAGCAAAAAAAAAGAAAAAATGAATGGTTGCCGTGCCTTGAAGTTGACACTCTAATTATGGTCACCCACCATACACTAATGTTTTGTTAAAGATGGAGTTTGAGGCTTTGCATCAACAATGGCGGAGTGACAATGAAATTTAGCAACAGGAAATGTAGTTTGCTTATAATAAATACATAACAGTAAAAATGCTATTTTATTAAAATTTTAATAGCAACAAAATGGCAGTTTATTTTTATTCTTAATATTTTATATGCTCTTACTTTCTTATACTATAAGTGATTTACTTAAAGTTACTTAAGCGCTCGTATCTCCGTGGTGCTCGGTGGTCGGAAGCGATCATCGAAGTAAAGCAGAGTTTAGAGAGGTCATTGCTTGGATGGGTGACCGTTTGTGTGGCATTTTATATAGAGCGCTTTCTTCGTGTTCCGTGACTTCCTAAGCACGGAAGGCACGTTACACGAAGGAAGCGCCGTTGAGCCGCCGCCGTTGGTCCCGGTTATCACTAAATGTGGTATTCGTTAAGCCATGTTAGAGGCCTTGGCAATAGGCGGCTTGAAAAATTCTAACAGCAGGACGCCATACGCCTGCCTCCGCCAATCCGCTCTGGGTCAGCGTGGTGAAGTATGATCCGATACCCTCGCACCTTGGTATGTGAGAGGAGGCTCGTGCTAAATAGTGGTACGTTAATGGGCTAAAATGGTGAGGTGCCATACAACAAACATATTTGTGCTAAAAATATTGAAGGAAGTATTATGTTACTCTCAAAAGAGTATTGTTATGACACCTATGACGACCAATAAGGCGTGGTGGCAAGTACACCCGCACTCCGCTCCTGATGTCGTGGGATCGATTCCCACACAGGACAAATCTTTATGTGCATGAACATGAATATTTGTTCTGGTCTGGGTGTTTTCCTATGTATATTAAGTATGTATTTACCGAAAAAAAAAAAAAAATATAAGTATGTTTATCCGTTATTTAGTATCCATAACACAAATTCTTAATCATACTTATCTTGGAACTAAATAATTGGTGTAAGTTATTCAATTATTTAAATATTTAATAAAAAATCCATATTGTAGGACAAACATAATATGGTAATTTCGTTTTTGGTTTTATAATCAATGTCTTAAATTAATAATATATAATTCATAGTAAATGAGATTGAGCGGTGATAAAGATGATAAATGGTTAGTTAGATGCCTCAGTAAAGATATGGGACTATACTGAGATCTCTCATGGACTTCTTGAGAGACGTAGCCGCAGTGTGAATTATTCAGTAACATAGGTATTTAAATGATATCAAAAAAATTAAAAAGGTTTTTTAATTCGACCGTATTTTAAATTTTATTAATGTCTTTGACCTTTCATTAACCTCCAGGTGCATTCGGGAGGTATACATTATGAGGGTCCCCACTGGTCTGCGGACGAGAATGCCCTGTACTGGGTGGACATAGCAGCCCAGAAGGTGAGGCTGAGGCTGGACGATGAGACCGGCAATGTGACTTTCAGGGAAATCGGTAAGAAAGGCCAGATATTTCTTGAAAATTCGGTAATTATAATATGTCTAAAATACAATACAAATAATAAGATAATAATCGCTTCTCCCGTGCCTCAGAAAGCACGTTAGGCCGTTGGTCCCGGCTGTCAAGAATATCTATTGCAGTCTAATATCTAATATTCTGACAGCTGATTTAACCTAAAATTATGATTTTTAGTCAGTATAAGATACACCCTCCCGGTCCACCCACAGAGGAAGAAGGTCATTAGATGATTTTCCATCCGAAAAAAGGGCCCTCAGCGTAAGTATAGGGTAAAACCGGGATAATGTTAGCCGTATAGATGTACTTTATCTAGCCCGACCATTCTCTATCGGAATATGAAATATTCCAGCCTGCCCTAACACCTGCAGCACGCGGGCCAAGCTGCAAACAATGCAGTACGTGTGACTGTGAGCTCTGTTCTGCATTTATAAAATATATTATCCAAAAGCAAAGGAGAACAAGTCAGTTATTAATACAACTGATATTATTAAGGCGCTGTGTTCTATACTTGTACTCGTAGGTTCTGTAGCGACACCATGCAAGCGATGAATGAAACGTATATACATGAGTGCCCAATCGTCCGCCCGGAGTTCTCTTTGATAGGAAGTACCATACGCTCCCTACAGTTCCATTCCCAGACGGCATATTTTTATGTTTATGAATATGAATATTTGATCTGGCCCAGGTGTCTTCTATGTGAAAAACTAAAGAAAAAGTATATAAGTAAGCGCCGCTGCGATCTCGTGCATTTCGCGTAGTTGAGATAATAATTATATTAAAATAGTTCTTTGATGTTATTGCTTATTTCAGTTTAACAGAATTTCAACTCTACCCAATCCAAAAGCGTCTTTTAAGTTGTAAAGTAATACATGATACCTTGTAATAAATATGTGTAATTATAAGTAACTACATTATCACCTAATTAAATTACTACAGGTACTGTCAGTTTTTGTATGTATTCCGGTTAAGTGCTTAATTTGTAGGTCATCAATTTAAAACAAGTATTCGCGTCCTTAGTTCAGTAAAAAAAATGTTAGGTCACAAGTTTTTACAGAATTAAAACAGACTAAGTACATGATAATGATCATTGAGAATGCGCACCGAAAATAATGATCATAGATTTTTATTTATGCGACGGAAAATTACTGGATAGTATACATCAAAGTCGCTTTTGTTTGTTTGCTTATATCTTTAAAACTACGTAACGGATTTAGATGCATTTTTTTAAATATATTGAGTGATTCAATAGGAAGGTTAATATATAAGTCACGCGGACGGCCGCTAGTTTTTAATACGAAGTGCATACGTGGCTCTGTATAGTAACCCGTCCGGGGAAACAGACATGATTGAATGATATATGTATAAGATATGTTGACTAATTCCAGGATACGGGCCTGTCTCCCTAGTGGTAAGGGTAAAGGACTACCCGCAGCTGGTGCTGGTGGCCGTGCGGTCAGCGTTGTACTTCCTGGACTGGAACTCGTGTCCCGGTGACAGTTCACTGAGGCTGCTCAGCGTGGTAGATGTGGGTCAACCAGACAACCGGTGCAATGATGGAAAAGTCGACGCGCAGGGCAGGCTGTGGTTTGGTCAGTATTATGAAACTTTTTTGATTACTGAGGTTTTTTAGGTTCCATTTATTTCACTGGTTTTTACTGTGATCATCATCATCTCAGCCATTCCTAAATATAGGACAATAAATTTTCCACTTCGATCCCACTTCTGAGGACTTTTTAAATTTCGCCGGCCTGCTATTATCATCATATGAACCAATGAAAGTCCTCTTCTGAACTTAGGTCGTCGAAATTAAAATTAAAAAATTAAAAAATTAAAAATTCATTTATTCAAGTTTGGCTCAATAGAGCTCTTATGAATGTCATACTTATAAACTAACGCGCCCATTCACTGCGGGCGGGAGCTTGATCGTAAAAGAACGGGCAAGAAAATCGTCAAGGTTGGTTTTTTCTCCCGCCAGTTACAATTAAAATACATAATATATAATATTAAAACAATTGTGTTCTGCAGTCACAAGATTTGAAAAAAAAAAGGGAGACAGAACTAATAAAATTACATAGACAATGTATGTAAGTAATCGTTATATTGTAAAGAGGGCCGCAGAACACAACTTTTATCATTGTAAATGTTACATCCAAGCGTTTTTGTCATTAACGTAATCATTAACCGTGTAATACCCTTTCTTGGTAAGTGATGTCTTAACGGTTTGCTTAAACTTTTCAAAAGGCAAATCTAAAATATCTTTTGGAATTTTGTTATAATATTGTATACCCTGCCCCATAAACGATTTTCGAATTTTATGCAGGCGTAAAAATGGATTTAATAATTTATTTCTATTTCTAGTATTAAAACTGTGATCATCACAGCGCTTGTTATAGGTTTCTATGTTTCGTTTTATAAATATTATACTATTATAAATGTATTGAGAGGCAACAGTCAAGATACCTATTTCTTTAAACTTTTCTCTAAGAGTTGTCCGTGAGCTTAGTCCGTAAATAGATCTTACAGCCCGTTTCTGTAAAATAAAAATTGTTTCTATATCTGCTGCTAGTCCCCACATAAGAATACCATAAGACATTAGGCTATGAAAGTAACTAAAGTATACCATTCTTGCCGTATCAACATCTGTTAATTGGCGAATTTTGCGAATAGCATAAGCTGCGGAACTAAGTTTGCCAGCAAGAGTATCAATATGTAGACCCCACTGAAGTTTTTCATCTATAGTTATTCCCAAGAAAACAGTAGAATCTACTAAATCTAGTTTCTGACCGTCAATAATGATATTTGTTTCGAGTTTCCTTACGTTTGGAACAGTGAATTTAATACATTTCGTTTTTTTAGCATTTAGCTGTAAGTTGTTAACAGTAAACCAACGAAGCAGCTCTGCAAGGGCATCGTTTATGTCGATCAATATTAAATACTAAAGAAGTATCATCAGCAAATAATACCATCTCACAACGCCTACTCATAAAAAATGGCAAATCATTTATATAAACTAAAAAGAGAAATGGTCCTAAAATTGAACCCTGAGGGACCCCCATACGCACAGACGACCCGGGTGATCTAGTTCCGTTAATATCTACCGTCTGAATTCGTGAACAAAGATATGATGACAATAACTTTTGGGCTAAGCCTCCTATACCATAGTATTTTAATTTAAGAATTAGAGTCTGGTGGTCAACACAGTCAAAAGCCTTAGACAGATCACAAAAAACTCCTAGAGCATTCTGCGATAACTTCCAAGCTTCAAAAATATGCTGCATTAAAGCTGCACCAGCATCTGCCGTAGAACGGCTCTTTCTAAAACCGTACTGCTTTTTATGTAGAAGATCTTGTGAATTAAAGTAATATGTTAACTGATTAAGAATAATTTTTTCAAAGACCTTACTTAAAACTGGTAAGATTGAAATAGGTCTATAGTTACTTTTGTCCTTTTTGCAACCGGATTTATGTAAAGGAATAACCTTACTCAGTTTCATTAAGTCCGGAAAGGACCCTTGATTAATACATTCATTAAATATGAACGCAAGGTATGGGGCAATAGAATGTATTATTGATTGAATTACTTTAGTGGACAGATCCCAAAAATCACCCGTATTTTTAATTTTTACTTCTTTAAAGGATTTTAAAATATCTACATATGTGATATATCTAAATTCAAAGATGGAATTGCAGACTGGTACATATTCCGAAAGAAGTGATACAGCAACTAAAGGAGACGAATTTAGACTTGAAGTTGTCTCTATTGGTATTTTCGCAAAGAAGTCGCCAAATATTTTAGCTACTTCTGCTTTACATTCTACAGTTATATCATTATCTTTAAGGACAAAGGTATCATCTTTGGGCGCACGCCTGCCAGATTCGCGGTTTATAATATTCCACGTTGTTTTGATCTTACTATCCGACGACTTTATTTTATTTTTTATGAAATCGGATTTTGCTGCAATACATACCCTTTTAAATGTCTTAGAATATCTTTTAACATATTCAATAAAATCTGGATTATGATTGCAATTCTTTAAGTTGTACAATTCATAAAGTCGCCGCTTACTCCTATATATACCTGTTGTAGCCCATTCACAAAATTGAAGCTTCTCAAAACGTTTAGTAGACTTAAGGGTAAAAACATTATTAAACTCATTTTTAATTAAACCAAAAACATTAGCATAAAGAACACCCGGATCGCTGTGCGAAAATGGGACTGAACCTATTTTTTTATCTATACTGTTTTGATAGTACTCCAAACGATTATTTGTTATTGGTCTATATTTTATTAACTTAGGAACTTCCGGCTGATTATATTTAAATGACACTAATAACCCGCAATGGTCAGACGGTAGGCAACTCAATAGATCCTTAAAAGATGGGTTACATTCCGAAAATACGTTGTCTAGACAAGTTGCACTATGTGATGTTATCCTGGTTGGCTCTAAAAACTGATTTCTTAAATTAAAGCTTTGAAATAATGAAATTAAGCGTGTGGTTGTCACTGTTTTTTCAAGAAGATTAACGTTAAAGTCGCCACAAACTATAATGTGTTTACTTTTGGATTTTAATTTTTTTAATACATCTTCCATAGCCAATTCAAAGGTAGAAAAGTTGCCAGATGGTGGCCGGTACACGCATACTATAACAAATTTTTCCAATTCTACACATGACAATTCAATATTACGCTCTATAGAAAGATTTACAATGTCTAATCGATCTTTACATTTTAAACTGTTCTTGACAAATATCATGGATCCTCCATGAATAGCGGTTTTTCGTACAAAAAAGCTTATTAATTTAAAATTATTTATGTTAAAATTTAATTCACTGCTTTTAAGCCAGTGCTCAGTAATACAAATGACAGATGTATCCTGACATTCCAAAAAAAGTTCAAAATCAAGGTCTTTGCCAGTCAGGCCCTGGATGTTTTGGTGTATTATGTTTAGGTCCAAGGGCCTGGCCTTTGTCTTGCCTCTCAGTTTAAAATGGGAGAAGTCAAAAAATTATTATTATTAGTAACAGTACTAACATTTTGTATAAGATTAATATTAGAACTAGTCATCTGTATAACAGAATCTTCTAAAGTATAAGCTAACAGAGTAGCTGTCTAATTTTTATACCTCCATGGTAGGTACATAGTATCTGTGGTCAATTGAAAATTCTTAATAAAATTATTCATTTCAAGAAATGAAATGTTAGAATTATAACAAGTCAAATTATAAATTAATAAATTTAAATTAAATATTTTCTGGTTTTGTTCCCAGGTTAAATTTTGTGCATAAGGAAATGCACTTATAATAAATTTACAATTAGTATCCAGTTGTAACTGAGTCAGATCACTAATACTTTGGACAATATCTCTCTTTTTTACCAACTGACTGTCACCACACAATATAATAACATTTTTTGCATCAATAATGTCTTGGATTTTTATATTACTTATGATTTCATTAATTTTTTTGCCTGGTGTGCAATAGTTTTTAAATTTTTTATTTAATTTACCACTAACAAAGGAACCTAAACCTTTTCCCAAACCATCACAAAACATTATTGATCCATATATTTCAGCACTACTTTTTACATTCTGTGAGGTATTTAATAATAGTTCCTGCGAGGGTGAGGCCAATGTATGGTCGGTGAGTTTAACATTGCATTTTGGTCTCAAAGTGACAGGGTCACAAAGGCAATTTGAACATGTCTTATTTACTAATGAGTCAAACCTTTCTTCATTATAATTGCATAGGTCAATCAATTCATTTGCTGACAATATATGTTCAGCAATTTGTTTCTGTGCCAATAAATATTTTTTATTAATTGAGTCTAGGGAATTATGCAAGTTCTTTATATCTAACTGCAACTGTTTCGTGTCCCGATCATACATCTTCCTACTCTCTTGCAGTTTAGAGTCATAAATTTCTAAGGAGTCTATGAAATCCTTCCTTTCTTTTGTTAGTGCTACATTTTTAAAAATACACCTATTATAATTTTTTAATGATTTTTCTGCCCTTTTTATGCATCTATTAATTTTTATAATCTTTTTTGATTTGTTCCTACTTTTGTTGTTCATCCGGCATTCGTCTGGCATCCTTGTGTTTATAATGCTAGAATTATCTATTTGATATCCACCGGGTGATGCAACAAGTTCATCGAATAAACTTTCAGGCTGTTTGGTTTCAAGATGCTTTTGTTCCTTTGTCATTTTTGCAATTTTCCTATTAGCATCACGGAGCTCTATTTCAAGGCCATTTATGCGATCAAGTGCCTTTTCATAGGTCGCATTACAGTTGTCTAGCTCATGGAGAGTATGCTGTAGCTGGTCACGCTGGCTTAAAATGTCTTGGTGTTCTTGAAAGAGAATTGACAACTCATTTTTTAATTGTGTGTTTTTTTCAATGTTTTTCCTAATTTCTATTTCGCTCTCATCTCTGTCTGACATCAACTGCTCACAAAGGAATTTTGATTTCTCCAATTCTGCAATTGTTTTCATAAGTTTAGATTCCATATTTTGGGCAGTTGCTCGTCTAGTCAGCATGTTGGAGCTGAAACACCAGTAACTATTTTAAAATTGCAAAATAATATTGAATTACTGTTTGTTAGTCTAGCCTGTCTGTTTAATTTTAAATTACAAAAGAAACAGATTCAAGTATGTCCTTTGACTTAGTATTTATATATATCTTGTTTCTTTAAAGCTATACTTTGCAGAGCAAGCAGTGATGATGTTTATTAAGTGTGTCTATATAACTTAGTTAAGTCAAAGCAGAAGAAATGTAGTTGGACTATAAATTAACTTATGGATATTATAAAATGTATTATCCAATTTCACGTTCAATCATTAGAAATTGTGCCTGATTTTTATGTTAAATATCTTAAATTTTAAATACACAACCTGTATTACCCATTAACATTGGAGAAATATTAGTGAGTTTAAGAGTAAAAATTTAAAAGAAACTTATTTTGGTTTTAGAAAATTAATTAAGTGGGTAAGTGTTGTTTTAAAACTACTCAAATTTATTTTCAAAAGAAACAATTTTTAACAAAATTTATTGTTTATTGTGTTGAGAGATAATCTAAATCTTAACAATCAAATAATATGATGGCAAAGAGGCTTTTGAAGTCAATTTATGTGTGTAATTAAGTTAACACACTTTAGTACAATTTATGAATAAATGGTTGGTTACACCGTATGAATAGCTACACTGTAGTTGATAAGAGTAGGATAGTAATATAAAACAAATACTCCCCGGGTTTATGCTAAAAAATCCACAATAATTTGATATCTCAAAGTAAATTTGAAATTCAAACAGCTGTTTTCTGTAGCGGGTCACAAGTTGGGACACAGCACTTGAACGAGATTAACTACCAAAAACAACAAACAAATACGTTTTAGTGATTATAAATCGTTATTATAATAATTTAAACCACAATTACAAAGAAAAATAACACTAAATTTAATTATTTTGCTCTAAATAATAAAAAGCCGTGCATTCGGCTTTGACGTTTTTTTTCATTGTTTTCCATATCGATCAATCTCGAGCCGCTTGCATACCTCCTTCCCGGCGACTTAATCAGTTCATCAGTACAAAAAAAAAATCCCGTCCACACATGGGGCCATTTCTCAGCCGCCTTAAATGACACTGAAAATCAGAACGGTCTGCGCCTATTTGTCTTATTCTTATTATTTCCCTTGGGGCATTGATGGGACCCTTTTTTAAAGGCATACTCTTCTATTGGGTATATAATTGTTTATATAAATGTTTTATTTTCTAAAATTTGTGATATTTCTAACATTAATGTGTAATAATTACTGAGGACTCAAGGGGTTTAGGGGGAGGGCATCTCATTTACCATTTATCACTACTCATTCTCATTTACTGTTATTTATATATGATTAAAATTAAATTAAATTAAAATTAAATTAAAAATTAAAATTAAATTAAAAATTCATTTATTCAAGTTTGGCTCAATAGAGCTCTTATGAATGTCATACTTATAAACTAACGCGCCCATTCACTGCGGGCGGGAGCTTGATCGTAAAAGAACGGGCAAGAAAATCGTCAAGGTTGGTTTTTTCTCCCGCCAGTCACAATTAAAATGCATAATATTAAAACAATTGTGTTCTGCAGTCACAAGATTTGAAAAAAAAAAGGGAGACAGAACTAATAAAATTACATAGACAATGTATGTAAGTAATCGTTATATTGTAAAGAGGGCCGCAGAACACAACTTTTATCATTGTAAATGTTACATCCAAGCGTTTTTGTCATTAACGTAATCATTAACCGTGTAATACCCTTTATTGGTAAGTGATGTCTTAACGGTTTGCTTAAACTTTTCAAAAGGCAAATCTAAAATATCTTTTGGAATTTTGTTATAATATTGTATACCCTGCCCCATAAACGATTTTCGAATTTTATGCAGGCGTAAAAATGGATTTAATAATTTATTTCTATTTCTAGTATTAAAACTGTGATCATCACAGCGCTTGTTATAGGTTTCTATGTTTCGTTTTATAAATATTATACTATTATAAATGTATTGAGAGGCAACAGTCAAGATACCTATTTCTTTAAACTTTTCTCTAAGAGTTGTCCGTGAGCTTAGTCCGTAAATAGATCTTACAGCCCGTTTCTGTAAAATAAAAATTGTTTCTATATCTGCTGCTAGTCCCCACATAAGAATACCATAAGACATTAGGCTATGAAAGTAACTAAAGTATACCATTCTTGCCGTATCAACATCTGTTAATTGGCGAATTTTGCGAATAGCATAAGCTGCGGAACTAAGTTTGCCAGCAAGAGTATCAATATGTAGACCCCACTGAAGTTTTTCATCTATAGTTATTCCCAAGAAAACAGTAGAATCTACTAAATCTAGTTTCTGACCGTCAATAATGATATTTGTTTCGAGTTTCCTTACGTTTGGAACAGTGAATTTAATACATTTCGTTTTTTTAGCATTTAGCTGTAAGTTGTTAACAGTAAACCAACGAAGCAGCTCTGCAAGGGCATCGTTTACATCGCTAAATTCCTTTTTATGTCGATCAATATTAAATACTAAAGAAGTATCATCAGCAAATAATACCATCTCACAACGCCTACTCATAAAAAATGGCAAATCATTTATATAAACTAAAAAGAGAAATGGTCCTAAAATTGAACCCTGAGGGACCCCCATACGCACAGACGACCCGGGTGATCTAGTTCCGTTAATATCTACCGTCTGAATTCGTGAACAAAGATATGATGACAATAACTTTTGGGCTAAGCCTCCTATACCATAGTATTTTAATTTAAGAATTAGAGTCTGGTGGTCAACACAGTCAAAAGCCTTAGACAGATCACAAAAAACTCCTAGAGCATTCTGCGATAACTTCCAAGCTTCAAAAATATGCTGCATTAAAGCTGCACCAGCATCTGCCGTAGAACGGCTCTTTCTAAAACCGTACTGCTTTTTATGTAGAAGATCTTGTGAATTAAAGTAATATGTTAACTGATTAAGAATAATTTTTTCAAAGACCTTACTTAAAACTGGTAAGATTGAAATAGGTCTATAGTTACTTTTGTCCTTTTTGCAACCGGATTTATGTAAAGGAATAACCTTACTCAGTTTCATTAAGTCCGGAAAGGACCCTTGATTAATACATTCATTAAATATGAACGCAAGGTATGGGGCAATAGAATGTATTATTGATTGAATTACTTTAGTGGACAGATCCCAAAAATCACCCGTATTTTTAATTTTTACTTCTTTAAAGGATTTTAAAATATCTACATATGTGATATATCTAAATTCAAAGATGGAATTGCAGACTGGTACATATTCCGAAAGAAGTGATACAGCAACTAAAGGAGACGAATTTAGACTTGAAGTTGTCTCTATTGGTATTTTCGCAAAGAAGTCGCCAAATATTTTAGCTACTTCTGCTTTACATTCTACAGTTATATCATTATCTTTAAGGACAAAGGTATCATCTTTGGGCGCACGCCTGCCAGATTCGCGGTTTATAATATTCCACGTTGTTTTGATCTTACTATCCGACGACTTTATTTTATTTTTTATGGAATCGGATTTTGCTGCAATACATACCCTTTTAAATTAATAGGTATATCTCTTTCGACCTTATCAGAGGTGCCTAAAATAGTGGCAACTGTTTTGCCAATTACGGTTAAAGGCTTCCAATTATTATGTAAGTGAAAAAAATTTAACTGAACTGAACTAAATAACGGATAAACATACTTAAACACTGTTTTTTTGTTTCAAATATTACCTAATATATATGTAAATTATATGCCTGGCCCAATGTTAATTTAGCTTACAAACCTGTGCTGTATATTATCTAAATAAATAACACCTTTGAGGAGAAACAAGATTTGATTTACATATTTAATTGGCTAAATGCCAGTTATTGATTGGTTTTTCACTAATTGCAACAGAAAAGTGTTAAAATACAGTTTTGATGTGATCGGTCAATGTTATCACGGCTACATACAATTTATTTATTTGTTCGTAGTACCACGGTATTTGGTATTTAGAACCTCGGTTTCATCGTATGTTTATGATGATATCGGTTTGCAGTTAATCCTTTGCACTTTTGTGAATAACTCTGCTAACGGCACATACTAAAATCACATTTGACTACATTATCATTAGTGCTTAATGGTAAAAGTGACGAACTGTACGCCAATATATTCATATGCCTTGTTAAAAACGGACATTTGTACCAATATTTTTTCTTCATTTCTTATAAAATGCACATTTCTTATATAACACAGTCGGATTAAAACTGGAATTGTAATAACTCTTGTGTTTTATCTTATATCCATTTCAATTGTAACAAATCCTACGCGCATCAAAAAAAACTAAAACAGGGAAGATCGAAAAATAATATTGCAGAAGTATTAGCGACACCTGTACATATTAGACCAGTACAACTGCGGCCACCCTGTGGAATCGGTCGTAATGGCAAACAATTAGGCTTCCCTCTAGTGGCTGTAATTATGCTGGTTCCTGCGTGTTTGTGTAAACGTTTTATATGGCTTAATATTATAATCACATTTCTACACATTATAATAAGATATTTATTATTTATAATAGATGTGACGTACCTACTGTAAAATAATTAATCAATCAGTCTCCATGTTTAGAAATTATAAAAAATAAAAGCATTTCAGTTGTAATGCAATGCAACATACATAACACAGCTCGTTTGAAATGCAATTTTAATAAAATTTTGATTTTGACAGGAATTTTCAAAGTCAAGTGAAAGATGAAGCGATACTATATATTTTAACCAGTAAAACTACGCCCACTCAGTGGAATCGATTAATCTGGCAAATCAATGTGGAGGCCTAGTAGATGTTCAGCTGCACTTCAGGTGGCTGCGTGTTTGTGTAAACATTGTTATGGCCAAATAGTAAAGACATATTTCCATACATTATCATCAGATATTTAATAATGAATGTGACGTACTACACAACAATTAATTAATCTCCTTGTTCAAACAACAAAACAAATTAAAGCATTTTAATTCTTATGAATTGCAGCATAACATAGCTCGATCAAAACTGAATATTGCTTGTATAGAGATATATTCGGCATATACATAATAATATACCTATTTCAATTGTATAAAATGTGTGTGCATTTATATAAGTTCTGAAATTTTACTCAAAATCTAAAATTTATCTACAGGGACAATTGGAAAAGAAGCAGATGGAGTTTTAACGAAGGACCAAGCGACGCTATACATGCTGGACCAGTACAACTACGCCCATCCTGTGGACAAAGTGCGGCCGGTGTCCGTTTCCAATGGCATTGTCTGGACGGCTGACTCCAAGTTCATGTTCTACATAGACTCCCCCACGCGCAACATCGATGTGTTTGACTTCGACCTTCAGACTGCTTCTATACGTAAGTTTTTTTTAAATTTTAGTAATAAAGTTGTATTTATAATATATTAAATTACTTGCAGACCCAGCATACGTTATATTCGGGAAGCGTTGAAACATGTAAGAGGCCCTTTCACCTGCCTCCACCATTGCGCGCCGAATCCGTTTAGCCAGAATCCTTGAAACCATGTTTCGTGAGAGGATGTAAACTGACAAACCTTGACAAATACTGACAAAGAACCCATTTGCTTTTATTTCTTTATTATGGTACCGCTCATATCTCTTTCATTGTTGTTGAAAAAATATATCGAATTTCAATTTTGTGTGTGAATGTTTGACGAATCTAAATGATCATGTTGATCTTAAAGACAATAATGTACATTTTATTTTATTTAGATGCCCTTGCTTATATGTGGGACGTTAATACTAACGACGAAATGGGGGTACCGCAGGGCTCGATTCTCGGCCCGTTTTTGTTTTTAATTTATATTAATGATTTGCCACATTTGGTAAAGGAAAATCACGAGATAGTATTGTTTGCTGATGATACATCATTATTATTTAAAATAAAGCGATATCAGAACCCAGACGATGTAAACAATGCGATCTCAAAGGTGGTGCACTGGTTTGACGTTAACAATTTATTATTAAATGGGGCTAAAACGAAATGCATTAAATTCGTGACGCCTAACGTCAGACAAGTAAACACCACTATTAAAATAAAGGAAGATGAGTTGACCCTTGTGGATACCACCAAATTTTTGGGTGTTATATTAGATTCTAAGTTACAGTGGGGCCCACATATTGGTGAATTGTCGAATAGACTCAGCTCTGCTGCATACGCGGTAAAGAAAATTCGCCAATTAACAGACGTTGAAACTGCTAGGCTTGTTTATCATTGCTATTTTCATAGTGTTATGTCGTATGGTATTCTTCTGTGGGGTTGTGCCGCAGATATTCAAAATATTTTTGTACTGCAGAAGAGGGCCATACGAGCAATTTATAATCTACCATATAGACATTCACTAAGGGATAAATTTAAAGAAATTGGTATTTTGACAGTGGCGGGTCAGTTTGTTTATGAAAACCTAGTATATGTACACAAAAATTTTGATAAATTGAGTAAGAAAAGTGATATACATAACCTAAACACAAGAAATAAGCATAAACTAGTTGTACCTGCCACTAGGCTCCAAAAAATTAACAAATCTTTTAAAGGTCAATGTGTGCGATTCTATAATAAAATCCCAAGCAATATACAGCAATTAAGCCTAAATAAATTTAAATTAACAATAAAACGCAAGCTGTCTTCAAAGGGATATTATTCTATTAAAGACTATATGGCTGATAAAAATGCTTGGGATTAAACCGCCGTTTCATACAGGCTATTCTAATATGAATGACTTAAAGCATGAATATTGTTATATTATGTTGCATTGTATAGCGTCACAGACAAATGAAGATTGTTACTAACCAATCGATAATTTAAAAGAGCATAGCCTGTGAGTTTCTTGCCAGTTCTTCTTACAGAGCGGTGGCTCGGAACTGGCACTTAGATTCGCTTGCACTTAAATGTTTTTTGTTTTTTTAAATTATTTGGTTGCAAGTGAATCTAAGCTTCGTGATTTTAGTATAGTTATATTTTATTTGTTTTTGTTATTTTTTTATAATTTTGACGTTTTCAAGTACTATGTAATAGTTTATGAAATAAAGTATTTTTGACTTTTGACTTTTGACCTGTTTCACAATGTCCATATAAGTTTCCTTTAACGTTTAGTTCTCAGATAGCTAGTTCAAAACTGTCATTTTCACTTAAAAAATCTTTTTATCAGTGAAGCAGTACAAACATAAGTGCTATAATAAAGTAACATTTAAATATAATATAATCTTGCTAACAAACTTCCTTACATTGTTTTATGAAACTCGGCTTATGAGATTGCAGATTCATAATTAACTCAGCAATTCGTAATTATATTTTACAGGAAACAGAAGAACTTTATTCAGTTTCCAAGCAAACAATGTGACAGGGGTCCCCGATGGCATGACCATTGACACTGACGGGAATCTGTGGGTCGCCTGCTACGACGGTGGGAAGGTCAGTAAATCCAATACAAGGTTTTATTTCGGCAATATCAATAGTCCTATTGAGGGGGTGTTCGGGATCATGAGACACAGCCGATTATTAAAGTTTAACTTTTTTTTATATCATTAGCGCTTTGTACGGTGCCATTCCACGGTGCAGCGATAGCCCAGTGGCGAGACCCGAGGCCTTCAAGTATCGGGTTCAAACCCTGGTGGCGCACCTATGGGTTTTCGAAGTTATGTGCGTAATTATCACTTGCTCCGCGACTCGGAAAGCACGTTAAGCCGTTGGTCCCGTCTGTCATGAACTAAACTGAAATTCAGCCAAACCTGGTTTAACCAGTGAGCCGATAATGCCATTCCACAGTATAAAGAACTTCTAATTTTCCTGAACTGTACTTATACTACTTCTTAACTTACTTACCCATTTTTTTACTGCAGGATATGGCGAGTCATATATAAAAGAAGAGTAAAATTTTATGAATTAAATATTTGATTATACATTGAGAATGCAATGCCACATGTCATTCAAGACTTAAATAATTAAAAATCAGCCCAGTTTAAAATACACATTTAGGTATTAAATAAACTAGCGGCCTACCGTGACTTCGTCTGCGTGACTCTTTATAAATCGAGTTCCCCCGGGATAGTGAAAAGTAGCTTATTTCAAACCTTGTAATTTCATCTATCTGTTAATTAAAGTCTCATTAGAATCACCAGGCCAGTCATTTTGTCTCTCCGGGAAAGTCCCGCGCCATACCCGCGGAATTATAAGAATAGTTTATAATTTATAAGTGAAGATTATATAGCGTGAGTTTAGAGTACGTAGCATTAAAATCAAAAACATTTTTTATACAAATTTACACTCTTTTCACCTCTTTAAAAAAAAGACGTGTGACACTCGGAGACTGCCGCAGTAAAGCTATTGCATAGCATTTTTTATCAACTTATGCAATTATAATTATTTATTTATTTTATTTATGTAGTGTATTTTTCTTTGTTTTTTTCTCTCTTTGATATTAATTCAAGTTACACTTTGAGCGTGGTGACCGATAAGAAAACAAATTTTATCCACCCGATACAACCAATGCCACCTAAAGGCGGGTTGCTGAACTAAAGAGACAAGCGTGATATTTCAAAAAGTCTTTAAAAGTTCTGCTATTTATCGATAGATGGAAAAACTAAAAAGTATCACCGCTGTGCCGGTCGGAGTGGGAGGGTGTTAGGTTTTTTTCGTTACGAAATTTCTGGATTCGGTCTCCACGCCCAAGACCCGCGTTAGAAGCTATGCAATAGCTTAAAAATTGTTTCTGTCTAACAATTTGGAAACTATTAAAATTAGAACCGCTTTTTAACCCCGCTTTTAAAATTTCGCAATATCTTAGTGAGCACCTAACTACGTCCTAAACAAATCTGCTATGCACAATCAAAGAGTTCTTGCACTTGTAGTTTCTGATATTTCGCGATCAGTGAGTAAGTGACCTTTCGCTTTTTAAAGATATTTATATTAAAAAATAATGCAAAGTATTATTCATTTCAGGTCATAAAAATAGACTCGAGAGCCGGCAAACTCCTCGAACAGCATACAATAAAGGCAAGCAAAGTGACGTCAGTGACGTGGGGCGGTCCTGGACTGGCCACCCTGTACGTGAGCAGCAGCCGGCGAGACCTCACACCAGCCGAGCTCGCCCAGCAGCCCGAAGCTGGCTCCCTATTCGCCATTCAAGGCACCGGGGCTAAGGGACTGCCTGATATGCAATTTCGCTTTCCTAATGCTAATGTATATTAGAGGTCCAAATATTGAAGCGCGCCCTAGCGCGACTATAGAAGCTCTGAGAAAGGATTGTATGGCGCTTTGGATATTACCAACTATATGAAGCTGACTGTGTACCAATAAAAGGTCAACAGCGTCAATAGCCTTACAAAAATATTGCTGCTCTAGTGTTCATTAATTCTTTTTTGTCCAACACTGATATAAGTATCTAATAGTAAATATTGCAAGTAGACCTTTGAAAAAAGAAGTAGTTATACAGCACATACATATAATAAGTGATAAACATAGAAATATCCTATCCTATTTCCTATGATCCCGGGTCTTTTAAGCGGGGCGTGAAATGGCATTTTAGCAGGCCGTCATGAGTGGATGCGCTTTATACCGTGCTTATTTCACGTTATAAAGCGCTTTAATTTTTTTTATTGGGCTGCATCGACAGCTTACCATCAGGCAGGATGTAGTCATTATGACGTGTCACATAAAAAAAAGAAGAAATTAGCATTCGTTTATTCGAAAACGCGATGATTGACAATGTGCAATATACCAAACTTTTTTCGTTGAAATATAATCGAAGTGCAGTATTTTTTAAGTTTTCTGGGTTATTGCATGCACTACAGTACATAGGTATGCACACCGCTGCAATGTCATGTTCAAGCACTGGGGCGCTGAAGGATTCCATTTTTAACTTATTATGGCAAATTTTTTTTTAAAAAAAAACTTATAATATTAAGGCGGACGAAATACACATTTCACATCATCAGCAGCTAAGGTAGTAAGGTAAACATTGCTGAAGATAGGTCTCACGTCCGACCATCTTGCGGTAGGATGTCTCACGCTAAGTTTTCTATTAAAGAGTCTTTATTCCAAAACTTGATAAACAATACTCAGTGCGAACATCTTTGATTTCGCTCCAAATTGTTTCCTCAGTATATAGCTCTCATAACTATAAACTATATAATCTTCTTTGTCAATCCAGCCAGAGATAACTAAAAGTTCCTTACATATTAAAAAGCAATATAAAAAAATATTGTAAGGTATTTGTCATCACGTTTCCTACCTAGTACTATAATAATACAAGGTAGGAAATAAATACAATAATACCTAATATTCATTATCTTACTCTTAAATGTATGAAAAAAAAACAAAATACTTTTTATTTCATAAACTATTACATAGTACTTGAAAACGTCAAAATTATAAAAAAATAACAAAAACAAATAAAATATAATTATACTAAAATCACGAAGCTTAGATTCACTTGCAACCAAACAATTTAAAAAAACAAAAAATATTTAAGTGTAAGTGGATCTAAGTGCCAGTTCCGAGCCACCGCTCTGTAAGAAGAACTGGCAAGAAACTCACAGGCTACTCTTTTAAATTATCGATTGATTAGTTACAATCTTCATTTGTCTGTGACGCTATACAATGCAACATAATATTAGGTCGGGGAAAAAGTCTTTTCGCATAACGTAGGTATAAACTTATTATAACATTTTTTTGACTGTACTATTTGTGTCTGGCTGGTTTTGGTAACATTAAAAAGGTTCCATTATAAAGAAAAGAAAAATATAAAAAAAAGTTGTCTCCCGCTATTTTTCATTTGTTTTTCTCTCCGTTAAAATGAGTGAATCTAATGAAGAAATTCGATACATTTTAAAATTTTATTATAAAAAAGGCAAAAATGCAACTCAAGCAGTAAAAAAAAATTGTGATGTTTATGGACCTGATGCAGTGTCAGTAAGAGTAGCACAAATTTGGTTCAAACGTTTTCAGTCCGGAAATTTTGATGTTAAAGATGCACCTCGCACTGGTCGCCCTGTTACGAATAAAATGGACGCCATTTTTGAAATAGTGGAGCAAGATCGGCATATTAGTAGTTACGATGTAGCTGAAGAACTGGGAATTGACCACAAAACAGTTTTGACCCATTTGAAGATAGCTGGTTATACAAAAAAGCTCGATATTTGGGTGCCACACGAGCTCACTCAAAGAAACTTAATGAACCGTGTACTCATTTGCGATTCATTATTGAGACGTAATGAAACCGAGCCGTTTTTGAAGAGATTGATAACTGGCGATGAAAAGTGGATCACGTACGACAAGAACGTGCGAAAAAGGTCGTGGTCGAAAGTTGGCCAGGCTTCACAGACTGTGGCCAAACCTGGCCTAACACGAAATAAGGTGATGCTGTGTGTATGGTGGGATTGGAAGGGCATTGTTTATTATGAGCTTTTACCGCCCGGCAAAACCATCGATTCTGATCTTTACTGCCAGCAACTGATGAGATTAAAGGAAGCAGTCGAGAGAAAACGGCCGGAATTGATCAACAGGAAGGGTGTGGTCTTTCATCACGATAACGCTAGACCACACACATCTTTAGCCACTCAGCAAAAATTAAGAGAGTTCGACTGGGAGGTCCTAGTGCATTCACCATATAGCCCTAACCTTGCGCCTTCAGATTTTCAACTGTTTCGGTCTCTGCAGAATTCTTTAGGTTCTGTAAGGTTGACCTCAAAAGAGGACTGCCAAAACTATTTGTCCCGTTTTTTTGATCAGAAGTCCCAAAGTTTCTACAGTAACGGGATAATGTCTCTGCCCACAAAATGGCAGAAAGTTATTCAACAAAACGGTACATATATATTGTAAATAAATGTAAATAAACTTTGAAAAAAATGTCTTGACTTTTCATACAAAAATACGAAAAGACTTTTCCCCCAACCTATTATAACAATATTCATGCTTTAAGTCATTCATATTAGAATAGCCTGTATGAAACGGCAGTTTAATCCCAAGCATTTTTATCAGCCATATAGTCTTTAATAGAATAGTATCCCTTTGAAGACAGCTTTGTTAAGAAGTATCGCATCATTCTTTATTAATATATAAATTAGATTAGCTTGTCGAGACATCGATAATGTGTTACCCGCCCAACCCGATTTTAGGAAAAACTAGTATAGCCTAACCCAAATTAATTTAGGTGGGCTGCATAAAATGTTTTTTCTTACCATTAAAAAACATTTTATGAAAATAGTTGCAGCCCATCTAAATTAGTTTGAACTAGGCCATACTAGTTTGTCCTAAAATAAGGTTTGGCCGGTAACATGCATCAAGCGCATCCCTACACGCCCGGTGGCACTGCGCCCGTACAAATAAACATGCAGTGCAATAAATGGGCATTTGCATTCCCATTAGACGCACTGCGAGGGCGAAGGCGAGTGTGAGGGCTCCAGCAAACACAGTGAGAAATCCCTTTGGTATCAGCTAGTGCCAGTTCATATCAACATAATACTTTCATATTAGGTCGGGGAAAAAGTCTTTTCGCATAACGTAGGTATAAACTTATTATAAAATTTTTTTGACTGTACTATTTGTGTCTGGCTGGTTTTGGTAACATTAAAAAGGTTCCATTATAAAGAAAAGAAAAAAATAAAAAAAAGTTGTTTCCCGCTATTTTTCATTTGTTTTTCTCTCCGTAAAAATGAGTGAATCTAATGAAGAAATTCGATACATTTTAAAATTTTATTATAAAAAAGGCAAAAATGCAACTCAAGCAGTGAAAAAAATTTGTGATGTTTATGGACCTGATGCAGTGTCAGTAAGAGTAGCACAAATTTGGTTCAAACGTTTTCAGTCCGGAAATTTTGATGTTAAAGATGCACCTCGCTTTGGTCGCCCTGTTACGAATAAAATGGACGCCATTTTTGAAAGAGTGGAGCAAGATCGGCATATTAGTAGTTACGATGCAGCTGAAGAACTGGGAATTGACCACAAAACAGTTTTGACCCATTTGAAGAAAGCTGGTTATACAAAAAAGCTCGATATTTGGGTGCCACACGAGCTCACTCAAAGAAACTTAATGAACCGTGTACTCATTTGCGATTCATTATTGAGACGTAATGAAACGGAGCCGTTTTTGAAGAGATTGATAACTGGCGATGAAAAGTGGATCACGTACGACAAGAACGTGCGAAAAAGGTCGTGGTCGAAAGTTGGCCAGGCTTCACAGACTGTGGCCAAACCTGGCCTAACACGAAATAAGGTGATGCTGTGTGTATGGTGGGATTGGAAGGGCATTGTTTATTATGAGCTTTTACCGCCCGGCAAAACCATCGATTCTGATCTTTACTGCCAGCAACTGATGAGATTAAAGGAAGCAGTCGAGAAAAAACGGCCGGAATTGATCAACAGGAAGGGTGTGGTCTTTCATCACGATAACGCTAGACCACACACATCTTTAGCCACTCAGCAAAAATTAAGAGAGTTCGACTGGGAGGTCCTAGTGCATCCACCATATAGCCCTGACCTTGCGCCTTCAGATTTTCACCTGTTTCGGTCTCTGCAGAATTCTTTAGGTTCTGTAAGGTTGACCTCAAGAGAGGACTGCCAAAACTATTTGTCCCGTTTTTTTGATCAGAAGTCCCAAAGTTTCTATAGTAACGGGATAATGTCTCTGCCCACAAAATGGCAGAAAGTTATTCAACAAAACGGTACATATATATTGTAAATAAATGTAAATAAACTTTGAAAAAAATGTCTTGACTTTTCATACAAAAATACGAAAAGACTTTTTCCCCAACCTATTATGTACTAAGTCAGTGCAGTCTTAAGTTTATTTAAATGTTATAAGATAATGAAGAATATAGGAGATAAAGTAATTATAAGTTCTGATTATTTTTTAAAAAACAAATTAAAACACAATGTGAGCAAAAATTTACTGAATATTTAGTAAAACCTAACAGTTACTTCATGCACTTCAATAAATGTCCTTCTACACACATTCACACACTATCATGCAACACACCTGGAGGACACACCACACCACACTCATGCTCTCAATTCTTCTTTTCAATTTTAACTATTTCGTTTTATATCTGACTTGTATCGTTTATGAAGTTTCTTGAATTTTTAAAAATGTCTTAGATATAAAATGTAATTGTAAATATATCTAATTGCATATGTTTCTTGTTATGAATGTATGTAGCTTCAATAAAGAATTATTATTATTATTATGTTTGTTTTCTTCCGATCTCGGGCCAGTGGTGGCGTGGTGCCAAAACCAACACGTAGAGGCCCTTTAGACAAATTTAATCTAATGGTTATGTGACACCAACCGGCGATTAATCCTATGTGCACTAGAGAAATACACCTAAGGACAATCCCCGGTTGGTGCAGTACTTATATTATATATAAATAATTTTTTTTGTAAATACATACGTAATATACCAAAATCAGAAAACACCATAAAGATTTGTCCTGTGTGGGAATCGAACCAACGACCTCAAGAGCAGAGTGCGCGTACACTCGCCACCACGCCATATAGATCGTCAATTGCTCCAATAAATATCTGCGCAGTGATGGGCAAATATCCTATATAATGATAGAATTATAATACTAATCTTTTAATATACAAAAAAAATACTTGTACAAAGGAGGGGCCTTTTTTATTTTATTTTTTCTATTATCAGGTTTCGTAGTAGGTAGGTAGGTAGGTATTCGTTTGTATCAGGAGGACAGAGTGAGGTGTGTGGGACTCATCAACGGCAGTAAGGACCACTAGCAATAATACCCACTAAAAATCGTCCGACGACGCCTGCCGCTTGTTGAGAAAGCTTTTGTTTAAATAGTTACGAGATTCTGTTCCTGCGTTCACAGTTCGTTCGTTTATTAGCTTTATTTTCTGCGGTAAGGATCTTAAACGCATACTGGCTATTTACTAATAGACTAAGAATGAAATATAAAAAATTACAATATTTTTTTAAGAATTTTTCACTTTTTTGTCTGCGATCGATTTTAGTCAAAGTAGACCTTAGTATTAAGTAGTAGTACCTTTTTATAACAATTAAGTAAAAGTTGAATTAAAAAAAATAAAATTTAAAATTTATTTAGAAACCTCATGAAGTCACCTGTTTAAATTTTGCATTGACATTTGGGGTTGTCGGTATATATGAATGTTTTCAATTTACACCAATATTTTTATAATTTTAAATAAATTTAAAAACATTATGAAGATTCAGTAGAAAAAAAGAAATAAAAAAGTCTTGCAATTTTTTAAGGAATATTTTTAAGAAACAAAATCTGTAACGGTCGAAATGGTTGGGGGAAAATTTAAGCCCATTTTAAATTGTAATAACAAACTTGAGTACCTAGGTTATTATTATGAACCTGTGCAATGTAGTCACACGACACAGGATTAAGAATGATCTGCTACAAGTTGCTACTGAACTTTAAAGTTACAGTTCATGCTCGTCTAACATTCCTCTTGGCAATCACATTTTCCACTGCAAGGCAAAAAATATTTGGACTCTATTCAAATAAGGTGACCATTCACTGTCCTAAAACTCTTTTAGACACACCTTGTCTCAGTTTCAGTTTTTACCCGTAAATGTCCTGAATGAGTGTCTTTGGACAAAATTTCTTTTTAGCCTTGAGTAGAGGTACCACGTCATAGGTGAATTTAGCTGAATCCTTTATAACTTGTATGTAAAAGGAGCCCAGTAGAGAGTGACGGGTTATAGGCAAATATGATGCTGATAATATTTTCAGTTTAACTATTTGTAAGGTAGACGACATTCATGGGCGAACTCACTGTGGGGCAGGGTAGTGCACTCCCCCGTACTGCAACCCACGTACTGGCCCCTCGGCTGGCGGTCGCTTATATAGTATATTATGTTAATTTAAATTAGGGATCCCTACGAAAGCTCCCTAGTAAAGTCACGGGGGCAAAGCCGTGGTCAGAAGCTAGTATAATAATATATTAGGTCGGGGAAAAAGTCTTTTCGCATAACGTAGGTATAAACTTATTATCCCCCCCGACTGGTCTCCACCTTGTCGTGGTGGGGGGGCTGAGTACCTCCCGGTAGGGCGCAGGAGGCGCTAGGGAAAAGGTAACACCCAGAGATTGGCGACTCTGGGTGCCCTTAGTACTGACTACCGGGGGGGAAACTAAGAGGGACCTGTGGAGGGCGCAGCGTACGAGCCAGGAGGGCCCGTCAAGCAGCGCCAGGAGGGTCATAGGCAGTGGGGGCAGGGGGCCCCTGCTGTCTAACCATGGACCCTCCGAGAAGTCGGCCACACACGCTATGGTCGCACGGGGAGGTAGGAGGGGCGCGTCCACTGCGCCTCTCTAAGGAGGTCCTTCCGGTTTTAGTCCGGGGGACGTTGGCCGCAGGCGGGGTGTCAGAAGCTGCAACCCAGGTACTGGCCCCCGCCTCTTTCTCAACAAGCGGCGGGCGTCGTCGGAAGATTTTTAGTGGGTATTACTACGGACAGTCGTGTCTGCCGGTGGTGAGTCCCACACTCCCCTTTCGGTCCCCCTTTGGCCGAAAGGTAGTGCGTAAAAGCATTTTGTTACCGACGTAAAACAAAAAAAAAAAAAAGGGTAGTGCACTTGCCCGACTCTGGCTCTGACCTGTAAGCTACCAAACCAAACCTAAAAAAAATAAATAGCCTGGGTACTAACTACAGTTACACATAATATCCGTAAGAAAGTTTACATTTAACAGATGACACAAAAAACTACAACCTGTAATATAGAGAGGTCTTTCAGTATCTACATCAGCGTGTCAAGACGCGGCTTCGCCAATTTGAAGCTGAAGAGTTAATACATTCCGGCTTGTTTTAAAAGTGATATTATGAAGTTTGTTAATTGGGAGGAAAAAAATCTTAAACCCATAGTCGTTGCTCGATGATAGCAGTGCAGACGGGGAAATGATAGTTACAAAAGAATCTGTCACATATCTAAAAAAAGAGAAAAGCAATTATAGGTTCTATAGAGTAATCAAATATCAGGACAAATGCTAATAACATAATGAAATTAAAATGCGAAATCCAAAAACTAAGAAATTAAAAGTATCATCGTCATCATTTCAGCCATTTGAAGTTCACTGCTGAAAATAGGCCCCACATGCTTTCCACGTTGATCGATCCTGTGCCGCCTGCAACCACCGGTTCCCCGCCGCGCCGCCCTGACCAGTTCATCGGTCCATCGCGTGGGGTGCCTACGTTTGCTGGTTCGTGGTCGCCATCCAAATATATAAAACTATCAGTAAGGATTATCTATTTATACCTACAGTAAACTCATATATCATACTATACTACTACAGGTTTGAAAGTACTCAAAAAATTGGCTTACCCAGAATGTCTTTTACAGCCAGGATGGTTTTTTTCAACCTAAAGTACGTAGGATTGTTTCTTATTTTCAACTCACATGGATATGTAATGTATGTTAGTTAATTTAATTAAGTTGTAAACTTAATTATTTTATTAAATTGATAAAATTATTTATATTTTATAAATTATGATTTTACTATTTTTTTGGTGACGCTTTTATATAGCATGGCTTTCTGATTATTTGACAATAAATGAGTTCGTATTCTTAGTTAATACCTAAATAAATAAACAACCTATAATACCAATGTGTAATTGTTTATTTTCTGTACCTGAAAATAATATCTATAGATAGATCGCACATCTAGTTCTTAAAAGACGTAAATGCCATTTTGTCAATTTGACAGTACTTAAAACAGTTAAAAGTTTTTTTTTGTCATAAATACGATAACATACTCGATTTGGTGTTTGACTCTCTCTATAGGACAGTTGTCGAATTACTAAAAAAAATTTAAGCATTCAACGAATCTACATAAAAGGAAACTTGTGGCATAGAAAACTTAATTTTGTAGTTTTTTTATATTTACGTCCTATAAGAACTAGATTCGCGAAATATAAACCTCTAAATTTACGGATAAACAAATTGGCATTGGTATAGTTTGCTAGCAAAGAGATTTAATATAGTAATAGTTAAATGTCTTTGTTTGCTAGTAACATAATAGGTTGGGGAAAAAGTCTTTTCGTATTTTTGTATGAAAAGTCAAGACATTTTTTTCAAAGTTTATTTACATTTATTTACAAGGAGCTGACCCGACGAACTTTGTTCCGCCTTAATGGCAATAAATAATCAGATTGTGTTTTTATTTTATTGGAAAAATTACAAAAAAATTAAATACCTACATATATCATTCATTATTATTTCTGTATTTTAGTACAAAGTTGCTCTTCACTTAAGTACTTTGTGATTCACGACATTTTTTTTATTATTATTTATTTAGAAGCACGAAGTCGATCCATACTATTGCGGCGATGTTCACGTGCAATTTCTTGTTCTTCTTCAGTCCTTTCATTTGCAGTATTTCGTATTCTTCTTGCAATACGGCTTTGTCGGTAAAGATTCGATAGTCTTGTTCGCGGCATTCTTAATTAAACTTCACTTCACTTCAATTCACCTAAAAAATTATTTCAAAACTCATATTCACATTCCCGCCAAGAAGTCAGAAATCGTTTGAATATTGATTTCTTACAAATATCAAGTTGGCATCCATACATCACTACATAGCTGTCATTTGCGTTTTGTTATTCCAAGTCTGATTCTTTTTTGTTATATCACGTTTTATAGTGACTGACGTTTCATGTCAAGTCACACGGGAACGCTGTCTAACGGGATAAAAAGGAAAGCGCGGGAAAGGGTAAACTTCGCGGTCAACTTAAAATTTTCATAACTTTTATTTATTTTTTAAGTGAATGTAATAAGGCCAGATTACTGTTATTTTATTCTTACGTATTTGTTTATTTCATTTTATATATAAATTGTTCCTGAAACTGGTGAGTTATTTTCTTTTTCTAGTGGGTCTATGTTTGACCCCGAAGACCCTGGGGGCTCAGGCCCTCAGGTGTCTAATGTTATAACCATTGGTCATGGGCATGATGGATCGGAGATGGACACCGAAGGGTCACATATAGATACTGACTGTTCAGCTTCACAAGACAATGTAAAATCTAGCCGAAAAAGAGTTTCTGCACACAAAAAATGTAGGTTATGTAATAAAAAGAAGCGGAAACATAATAAAACATCTACAGAATCTTCATGCAATTGTGAAATAAATGAAAAAAATAAAGCAGAAAAAAATTCAAAATCTGAAGAATTTCTTGCTCCATTGCCACCTGCAGTCCTAGAATTAACACAACCATCTGTTCAATCACCAGTACATATTGGTAGGACACATTATGAGTCAACTGATGTGTCTCCATTTTTAATTCACATTCAAAAGGAACAATCAGTTTCAGAAAATATAAATATTCACCCAGTTGCTTTCGGGCATTTTTTAAAGAAACATTCTTTCAAAAATATAGTAAATGGCAGCCTAAAAAAAATAGGTAGAAATAAACTGTGTATTTCATTTAATAAATTTGAAGATGCCAATGCTTTCTTAGAAAGTGAAGCCTTAAAAAGATTTTTCTGTAAGGCATTTATTCCTAATTTTAATATAACCCGAATGGGAGTTGTAAGAGGAGTACCGGCAGATTGGGCAGATGATGTTGTGCTTGAAAACATTTCTGTACCAATAGGTTGTGGAAAAATTATAAAAGTCCGTAGAATTAATAGGAAAAATATAGTAGATGGTAAACCAACATATACACCGATTGAGACTGTTGTTCTCACATTTGATGGCCAAGTTCTGCCTAAACGTGTGTTTCTGTGTTATAATTCTTTGCCAGTTGATTTATATATATACCCAACAATACAATGTTTCAATTGCTGCAGATATGGGCATGTAAAAAGTCAATGTAGATCCACCCCTCGCTGTTATAAGTGTGGTCAAGGTCATAGTGCTGACAAATGCTCCATTGATGAAGATGATTTAATTTGCTGTTTATGTTCTGGACCTCACTATGCAACTAGCCATAAGTGCCCAGAATTTGCAAGACAAAAAGCAGTTATAGAAACTATGGCAAAAAGCTGCATCTCATATGCTGAAGCCCTTAAACTACACCCTCCTGTATCAAAGTCCTATGCTGATGTTCTTTACACTCCCAAAAACTCCTTTGCTTCTTCACAGAAAATAATGCAAAACCAAAAGTCTTTCATTTCATTATCAGAAAGTATGCCAAATAAATCATCACATAAAAAAACTGTATTTTCAAAGCCCAGACAACTGCCATCAATTGGCAAGGGTTATGACAGAGAAACACATGCTTTATTAACTAGTGAATATGATATTCCCCTTCCCTCAGTTGGTACTGTATTTAAAAATAATATACCCCATATGACAACTAGAGAATTAATCATAGCATTATTGAATCTACTTACTAATAATCAGACTTTGTCTGAACCGTCCAACGCTGCCACTTTTAATAAAGATAATTTAAATAAAAACGATTTTAATGGACAGTCATTCAATAATAGTCCAGTGGAATTGTCGTAGTGTTAATAGTAAAAAATCTGAATTATTATACTTGATAAATAAATTTAATCCTTTTCTAATTGCCTTACAAGAGACCTGGCTTCGGCCAAGTTTTAATTTCAAAGTATCTAATTACTCTTGTGTTAGAGAAGATAGAAGTGATGGACATGGTGGAGTTGCATTACTTATAAGCAGCTCGGTTCCATATACACATGTCCCCTTACCAAGTCATAATATTGATTTTTCCATAATAGCTGTATCAATTTATAATATATGTTTTGTGTCAGTTTATATTCCTCATCCTTCGTCTCTAATATATGATGAAGTAGAACATATTCTCCTTCAACTCCCAAAACCTTATATATTGATGGGAGATTTTAATGCTCAACATCAATCTTGGGGCAGTTCCTCTTCAAACAGTTTTGGGTCGAGAATAATTGACATGTCGGATAGTGTTAATTTATGCATTTTAAACAATGGGGAAGCTACTCGCCGTTCTCAACCCTATGAAGGACTAAGCGCCCCTGATTTATCCTTATGTTCGCCGAAAATAGCATCCACATTAACATGGGCCGTTTTTTCCTCAACTCTTGGCAGCGACCATTATCCTATAATTATTACATTTCCCTCTAATTTCACCAAACCATACACACCCCGTCCTCCTAGATTAAAGTTTAGGATATCAAATAATAACACAAATTGGTCATTATACCGTACGTTAGTCGACGAAGAAATAATATTACTCCCACAATTTGACAACCAGACTGAATGTGCAGATGCTCTTGCCTCACTTCTGATTAGAGTTGCCGAAAGAGTTTTTCCTGTTAAAAGTAATTATCACAGAAAAATTCCCTCTCCACCTTGGTGGGACTCTGAATGTTCCGCCTCTATCAAAGAACGCAAATTGGCTGAAAATTTATACAAAAATTATTCCACCACAGAAAATTTTGATAACCTTTGTGAAGCTACAAAAAAAACTCGAAAACTATTTAAACAAAAAAAATGGGAAGGATGGAAATCTTTCTGTGAGTCTTTATCACCCGACGTGCCTTCCTCCACTGTCTGGCGTAACATACGTCGTTACAGGTCTGCTTACAGAGAAACAAACCCCCATATTCTGCCTGAGAGCTTTACAGAGATTTTGATGGATAATTTGGCACCACCTTCAGCCCCTCTAAATATTATTACGCCTTGTTCCATATCCCCGAATGAAACTCTTTCCCACCTTAATTCCCCTTTCAGTCTCCAAGAGCTAAAAGGCGTCTTGAGTTACGTTAAAGACTCTGCGCCTGGAATAGATGGAATTCTATATTCTTTTTTTATAAATCTTAGTGATCCTAGTCTTATATACTTTTTGAACATTGTAAATAAAATAATGATTTCAGGTGAAATTCCACCCTCTTGGAAAATTCAGGAAGTTATTCCCATACTAAAACATAATAAAGAATCTTCAGACCCAAGGTCTTATCGTCCCATAGCTTTAACTTCAATTCTTTGTAAACTAACGGAACATTTAGTAAAAAATAGACTAGAATGGTACGTAGAAAACCAAGGTTTGCTACATACTAGCCAGTACGGATTTAGGAAAGCCAAAAGCACCATGGACAACTTGGGTATTTTTATTACTGACATTAGATTAGCTTTTTCTAAAAATGAATCCTTACTTGCGGCATTTTTAGATATTCATTCTGCATACGATAATGTTGATATAACTATATTAAAGGATAAATTTATCAAATTAAAAGTCCCACTAATATTATCCAATTTTATCATAAACCTTATCTCAGAAAGATACATACAGGTAAACTGCGATAACTCATCTGTTCGTCGAACTGTATGGAAAGGTCTTCCGCAAGGATCAGTTTTATCACCATTGATTTACAATATTTATACTTATGACCTGGTAGACTCGCTTCCAGGTTATATTAAGGTTTTACAATACGCTGATGACTTAGTATTTTACATAGCTGGCCGATCAGTTGAAAACTTAATAAACTCCATAACAGTTTCTCTTGAGAACCTCAAGATATGGCTTGACTATAATTCACTTGAATTATCCGTTTCAAAAAGTTCAACAGTTTTATTTTCTAAAATGCGCTCCCCTTATCCTATAATGATATCATATAACTCAGTTTTCATTCCTCAATGTAAAGAAGTAAAATTTCTCGGCATTATTTTAGATAACAAATTAACTGGTCTTCCTCACTGCAATGCTATTGTTAATAAATGTGAACGAAATTTAAACATATTAAGATGTTTGACAGGTGTATGGTGGGGCGCTCATCCATCTACATTAAGACTGTTATATAATGCTCTTGTTCGTAGTGTGTTAGATTATGGAAGTTATTTTCTGGAGCCCTGTAGTTCAGCTGGGTTAAAAAAATTAAATAACATTCAGTCTAAAGCTTTGCGAATAGTGACGGGAGCGATGCGTTCTAGCCCAATTAATGCACTACAAGTGGAATGTTCAGAACCGCCTTTGAATTTACGACGCCAATATTTATGTGACAAGTATTTATTTCGAGCTTTTCAATTTTCAAAACACCCTCTTCGTAAAATGTTGCAAACTTTATCTGAAAATATTGAAAATGCGCCTTACTGGCGACATAAGAACAGCCCTTGTTTAATAATTAGCTTTCGTAAATTTACTTCCCTCCAAGCGCCCACCCATAGTTCTCAATATCTCCCTATTTTTGATACTAATTATAATGCACTTATTCTTTTACCTACTGTAAAATTTGATTTAGATTTAAAAAAAAATGAATGTTCAGCTGTGTCTTTCTACACACAAATAGAGCAATTCTGGCCTGGCTGGCATTATATATTTAGCGATGCCTCTAAACAGTCTTCAATGGATTGCGTTGGTGTCGGAGTGTACCATCAGCAATTTAAAATAGTACAGAAAGTTAAACTTCCTCCCGAAAGTTCGGTGCACACCGGGGAGTGCTTCGGTCTTTTAAAATCATTAGAATATACTCTTCTCGCAAATCTTAAACAAACTATAATTTTCTCTGATTCTAAGAGCGCACTTCAGTCTTTAGTAAAGTTCCCGTTTAAAACAAATTCTAACAATTCAGTCATTATGGAATGTAGAACTTTATTGGAAAAGTGTTATTCTAGAGGCCTACAGGTTGAATTTGCGTGGATCCCTAGCCATCAGAATATTCCTGGTAACGATTTTGCGGATAAGTTAGCCCACGAGGCCGTGACCTGTGGTGATAAATTTCCTTATGAAAACATGATTCAAGATATTGTTTCCTTTCCAAGAGACCAGATGTATCATTCTTGGGAAGAAGTTTGGAGCATCAGTAAAGAACAGAAAGGAAGAAATTACTCGAAAATTCAGCCCCAAATTTCAAAAAAACCTTGGTTTTCTTCTATGAGATTTGATAAAGTGGGCACAACTATTCTTATTAGAATGCGCCTAGGCCATGTTTGTACACCTTCCCATTTAGCTCGCATAAATATTGTTGACAGTAGCGACTGCAGCTGTGGTAATGGAGTAGGTGATCTCAATCATATTATCTTTAATTGCCTATCTCACGATTGCACATATTTTTTAAATAATCTGATTACCTTAGGTGTCTCATTGCCAACATCGATGCCTTGTCTTTTATACTCCATGGAATATGACATTTATAGACTAATAACGGATTTTATTAAAAAAAACAATATTAAATTATAGCCTAATACATTTTACATATCATCATTATAAATGTTCCACTCATTGTATACATTTCATCTCATTGATCACTTATTATAGAAATATCCAAAACTCATATCCTTATTTATTGTTATCCCTTGAATCCTGGTCCTATTGCTCCTTTTGTATTGTAATTTTCTCGTATTTTTCATGAACCTTAACCCTTATCCCAACCTTTAAACACCGTCGTGGCATACGCACAAACCGTGCAAGCCAAAATAAAGAAGAAAAAAAAAAAAAAACGGGATAAAAAGTATCCTATGTCCGTCTCCTGGCTCTAAGCTACCTCCCTACCAATTTTCGCCCAAATCTGTTCTGCCGTTCTTGAGTTATAAGTGCTGTAACTAACACGACTTTCTTTTATATATATAGATACTTAGAATAATAACACCTAGAACGATAGTTCCCTACAAAGCGGCCTTTCAAAAGCGTGGCAAGACTAAAATCTATGTGTGCGTAAGATACTTGTATTTACGCTCGACGAAACGCACACAGTGAAAAAAATCATGTTGTCATTTCATTTCATTTTCCCTAAAAGTAGGAAAGTTGAAACTTTTACACTTTAGCTTAGCTATTCATTGCATTTAGTTTATGCGAAAAACCAATTACTTTATAATTCATTAAAAATGTATATATATTTATCCTGCCTGGGGTGAATAATTTTTCACTAATTATTTATTTAATATATTTAGAGCTATGAAACTCTTAAATTGTTATAGTTAGTCAACTGTTTTATGTAGATAGACCAGAATCGAATAAAACTATTACACCTTTTTAAGATGTGATTTATGCCATATCAATTGAAATCAATCAATGAAAAAATAAAGGTTTTGTGTTATCGTATATTAAAGAAATTGTAGCTCCCTACAAAATTATTCCACGCGAACAAAGTCGCGGGCGGAAGGTAGCAGATAATTGTCAAATAACATTTGTGCAATTTAATTATTGAGACGTGTTTCACTTACAACAAAATGTAGGAGATTTTTTCCCCTTAATGGCAACATTTTAATTAACTGTCACGTAACAAATATTGAAATTTTTTTTTTCATTTTAATGAATGTTTTACTTAATAATTTAAGTTCAAACGCATAATTTACCCTGTACCGTTATGTTAATATGTTTCTTGTGCTTTTCCGACGTATTGTGATATCCGTTCATAGCGCAAACCGTCATTTTTAATAAAATTATCAGGAGTAGTTTTCAATACGACACGACCTTGAGCACTGACGGGCCGCGTAACAAACTTAGCCAAAATGGCTAGGTTTTAGTTGCCTCACTTTGACGACGCGTACTGGGCTTCTAGGTGTAATTATTCTAAGTATAGATATATATGTACCGTTTTGTTGAATAACTTTCTGCCATTTTGTGGGCAGAGACATTATCCCGTTACTGTAGAAACTTTGGGACTTCTGATCAAAAAAACGGGACAAATAGTTTTGGCAGTCCTCTCTTGAGGTCAACCTTACAGAACCTAAAGAATTCTGCAGAGACCGAAACAGGTGAAAATCTGAAGGCGCAAGGTCAGGGCTATATGGTGGATGCACTAGGACCTCCCAGTCGAACTCTCTTAATTTTTGCTGAGTGGCTAAAGATGTGTGTGGTCTAGCGTTATCGTGATGAAAGACCACACCCTTCCTGTTGATCAATTCCGGCCGTTTTCTCTCGACTGCTTCCTTTAATCTCATCAGTTGCTGGCAGTAAAGATCAGAATCGATGGTTTTGCCGGGCGGTAAAAGCTCATAATAAACAATGCCCTTCCAATCCCACCATACACACAGCATCACCTTATTTCGTGTTAGGCCAGGTTTGGCCACAGTCTCCCGTGTGGAGTTGCCAGTCTCCCATCAGGCGCGTCCCCAGGTGGCGGATAGGGGAAAGCCACTCAGATATGAGTGGTAACGGCTTGTCCGGCGTGGACCAAAACTGGTGGGTTTGTAACTTGTTTCCCTATCTCCTCTTCGGACGAGGTGTCGGGAGCGATTGTGTGGTTCTGCGTTGTGCTACTAGCGCCCTAATCTTAAGCTTGCCGGCGTGGCGATTTGATGAATGGCTGGAGGGAGTCCAGTTCCAAGCGCCGGAACAGGGACCTTACCCTGTCATAAAAGGAAAAAATCCAAAATGGCGAGTCTGAAAACAAAATGTCCTCAGGAAGGTACCTGCAAAGCAGGGGAATCCTTCACGTCCTCTTCGGAGGGCGTCAGCCCCATCGTATCTGAGGGGGGCAAAGACCGCTTCCTGCCGCAAGGCAGAGGAATGAGTGAGAAGGAGAGTTGTCCTGAAAGTGTTTTGGACATAGCGCCCTGTCCGCAAATGGGTGGCGCCGTCGTGGTGCCAGAGGACTGCATGTCCGATTCTTCAGTTGCCTCTATGATGTCAGTGGCTTCTGATTTATCTGGGTCGTCGAGGCGGGACGGGAAGACTAAGACCCTTCGCAAGAGGCCGAGGTCGGAGGTGCAATGTGATGAAGCAAACCCATCGCCAAAGATCGCATCTAGCAGTAGGGGTAAGGCTAGGGGCCGCCCTACGTCAACATGGGACTACGTTGGAATGGTTAAAGCGTGGGCGGAAATGACGCAGTATAGGCGTGAACAAAAGGAGGTGGATTCTGAGGCGGAAATGAGCCAGGTCGTTGAGGCTCTTAATAAAAACAGGGCTGCCTTAGAGAGGGTGACCGTTTCTCCTCTCGAGGATACTTTTGAGGATCGTCCTGCCGTTGATCTTGTTAGTCACGTAAATACTAGCTTAGCGGCAATTGAAAAGGTAGCGAAAACGTCGGGGAATCTGAAAGGGACATACCAAAAGGCTCTTAAGGAATCTGTCGGTATCATTAGACAGGCGACATCAATTTTTCTGACACGCACTTCATCAGAGGAAAAGGGGAGGCTGCAGGCCGCTAACATTAGGTTGGAAGCGGCTAATAAAAGATTAGAGGCACAGATGATCGAACTTCATAAAGAGGTGACTGAGTTGAAAACGGCCGTCCAAAGTAACTCTGGCATATTGGCCGCACCAGGACCGGTCTCACCGATACTGAGAAGCACGAGAACCTCACTCGAAGAGATAGAAGCCAGAATAATAGCTACAATGACTAAAAAATTAAATGCTAGAATAGAAGGCCTAGAGCCGCGTTTGGGTCCACAACCAAGAATTCGTCCTCCTTTAGCTGCGGACCGTAAGAAGGTGACTTCTGCATTAGTCTCTGAACCAGCTCCTTCTTTTGAAGAGCCACCGATGACAGAAAAGCCTACCGCTAAGATCTCTGATAGCAAAAACAAGCAAAGAACGAGCAAGAAAGTTGGAAAAAAGAGGAGGAAAGAAATTGACGTCTCCAATGAAACATCAGACGCTGTTCCGGTCGTTGCTACGCGGTCACTGCCCTCAGCACCAGGGGATGGGAGTTGGACATTGGTTGAAAAGAAGGGCAAAAAGCAGTCTGCCCAAAGGCAGGCTCCGCTTAACAGTGTACGGTTGAGAGCTCCCAAATCAGCGGCAGTAGTGGTTACACTACAGCAGGGCGCCGAGCAGAGAGGGCTTACTTACGCCAAGATAATGTCTGACGCAAAGAGCAAAGTTGATCTGCGCAGCATTAATATCGAGGAGGGACTGCGTTATCGATGTGCTGCTACTGGGGCATTGATTCTGGAAGTTCCCGGCAGTGAGACAGGCGACAAGGCGGATCGGCTGGCCGTTAAGCTCCGGGAAGTCTTTGAAGGGACGGAGGACATCAAGATCTCTAGGCCTATAAAATGCGCCGAGCTTCTTATTTGTGGCCTAGACGATTCTGTTGCTGCACAGGAGGTGTCTTTGGCTGTGTCAAATAAAGGGGGTTGTATGCAAGAGCAGGTGCGAGTGGGAACTTTACGGCGTGACGGATCAGGCCTTAATGCCGTGTGGGTTAGTTGCCCGGTTATGGCAGCAAAAAAGGTGGCAGAGAGCAGACTTCTTGTCGGATGGGTATCAGCTCGGGTAAAGCTCCTAGACCAGCGAGAGCGACGCTGCTTCCGTTGCCTTGAGACCGGTCACGTGAAGGCATTCTGCACTGCAACTGTTGATCGCAGTCAGCAGTGTTACAGATGCGGCCAGATGGGGCATCGTGCGATTACTTGTTCCGCTAGTTCTCACTGCTCGCTGTGTGCTGAGGCCGGCAAAAAGGCCAACCATCGGCTGGGAAGCAAATCATGTTCGGCTCCCAACCACAAAATGGCGAGAAGAGGTAAGTCGGCTGTGCAAAATTTAGGCCTGCCGTCGACCAGCCAACCGAACGGGCTAACGGTGGAGGTGGAAATGGCAGGCGATAATTAGATGGCCACTACAGTTATGCAAGCGAATATCAACCACTGTGCTCGCGCACAAGATCTCCTGCTTCAGAGTGTAGCGCAGTGGTTGGTACATACTGTAGTAATAACGGAGCCATATGTGGTTCTCCCCAGGGATAATTGGCTGGGAGATTTGGACGGAGTTGCTGCAGTGGTAACAAATATAAATGCCAGTGCACCACCATTCGGTAGATCCTCGAGAGGTCATGGTTATGTTGCAGCACAGTGTGGGGACATAATATTCGTTGCAGTCTATTTTTCGCCAAACAGGACTTTGGCTGAGTTTGAGGCTTTCTTGGCGAACATGAACTCGCTGTTAGCCTGGTGTCGCCCTTTACAGTTTGTCGTGGCAGGAGACTTAAATGCCAAGTCCGTCCAATGGGGTTGTCCGTCTACCGACATAAAAGGAGAGGTCCTCGAAGAGTGGCTGGCGTCTAATGGCCTGGTCGTATCGAATAGGGGATCAGTTAACACGTGTGTGCGGATGCAGGGCGGCTCTATTGTAGAAATAACATTTGTTAGTCCAGCCTTGGCGCAACGTGTCCAAAACTGGTTGGTGATGGAAAGCGAAGAAACCTTATCGGATCATCGATACATTCGCTTCGATATCTGTACCGCTCTAGGACAACCCAGTACTTTAGGTCGTCAACAAGATCTGGGTCCAAGGTGGGCTTTAAAGAAACTTGACCGCTGCGAGTGTATCGTTTCTTCTCTGGTGGAAAGTTGGACACCAAAACCATACCGAATTGATGTGGAAAGAGAGGTGAAATGGTTTAGTGTATCGGTGTCTAGAATTTGCGATGCATCTATGCCCCGCATCCGGATGTCTCAATTAAAGTGCAGGGTGTATTGGTGGTCTGATGAGCTTGCGCAACTACGCACAGCGTGCGTTGCTGCGAGACGCCAATATACCAGGTGCCGTAGAAGACGAAACAGAGATGAGAGGGAAGAGTCCGGCCTATATGCAACATACCAGCAGGCGAAAATGACGCTCAAGAGGGAAATAAGAGAGGCTAAAAACAGAGCCTGGCAGGAGCTTCTTGATACATTGGAGCAGGACCCATGGGGTAGGCCTTACAGGCTGGTCATGAACAAGCTACGCCCCTGGGTTCCCCCGTTGTCGTTGAGCATGGAAAGGGAGGTTCTGGATAGAGTGATTGAGTCATTGTTTCCCATTTGCGGCGACGATCTCCCCCCCTTATTGTTAAGGCCCTTCGCTGTTGAGGGCTCTGAGGAGATACCGGAGGTTACGGGAGGAGAACTGGGTGCTGCAATCCTAAGGCTCAAGGGAAAAAATACGGCCCCAGGTCCTGATGGTATGCCAGGTCGAGTGTGGGTACTTGCTTTACAAAATGGATTAGAGGAGAGGTTTCGAGAATTGCTTTCGGCTTGTTTGAAGGAGGGCCGATTCCCTTCGAGGTGGAAAGAGGGTAAATTGATACTTTTAAAAAAGGACGGGCGACCGGCGGATACTCCTGGGGCGTACAGGCCAATAGTTTTGCTTGATGAGGCAGGTAAACTTTTCGAACGTGTTGTCGCAGGCCGCCTTATCAAGCATTTAGAGGAAACAGGCCCTAATCTAGCTCAAAATCAGTTCGGCTTTCGTAGAGGTAGGTCCACACTCGACGCAATAATGCGGGTGAGAGCCATAGCGGAGGAAGAGGTGGCGAATGGCGGGGTTGTCGTTGCGGTGTCCTTAGATATTGCCAACGCTTTTAATACCTTGCCACACGTGCGTATTTTGGAGGCGCTTCGCTATTTTGGAGTCCCGCTATACCTGCGCCAAACTGTACAGGCCTATTTGTCGGGGAGGTTAGTAAAGTACCCGTTAAAGGATGGTTGGGGCCGCAAAGAAGTGTCGTGTGGTGTTCCACAAGGCTCTGTTTTAGGTCCGTTGCTTTGGAACATCACATACGACTGGGTGATCCGAGGCCCTACGTTATGGGGTGTCGACGTTACTTGTTACGCAGACGATACGTTGCTGTTAGCACGCGGAAAAACCTACAGGGAGGCAAACATGCGTGCCACGGCGGGAACTGCTCAAATAGTCGGAAAAATCAGGAGATTGGGATTGATGGTAGCTCTGACAAAATCAGAGGCTATATGCTTTCACGGGCCTAGGAAAGCCCCGCCACCTGGAGCTCAACTGGTAGTTAGCGGCGTAACCATCGGTGTCGGGTCGACTATGAAATATTTAGGAATTGTCCTCGAGAGTCGATGGAACTTTAGGGAGCACTTTAAAGCATTGGCCCCTAGGCTGGCTAGAGTATCGTCAGCTCTCTCGAGGCTTATGCCAAACCTGGGTGGGCCAAAGAATAGTTGCAGGATTTTGTTTGCGGACGTGGTACGTTCAGTCGCACTTTACGGTGCACCAATATGGGCAGACTCTCTCGGCAGGGATAATAGGGCGTATTTACGTCGCCCGCAACGAGTGGTGGCGCTCAGGGTCGCTAGGGCGTACCGTACGGTTTCGTTCGAGGTGGCGTGCCTGCTGGCAAAAACTCCTCCTTGGGATTTAGAGGCGAAGGCGCTACAAGACGTTTATTTTAACCTGGCTGAGGCGAAAAGCCACGAAACGGTACCACCGCCTGAAATATTACGACGTTGGAGAGATGATTCACGTGAGATGATTCGCACCCAGTGGAAGAACAGACTTCTGGAACCAAGTGCGGGCCACCTAACAATAGAGGCTATGAGACCGGTATTTGACGAATGGTTAGGACGTCGGGGTTGGGCGCTCTCTTATCGCCTTGTGCAGGTCCTCTCGGGACACGGCTGTTTTGGGCGATACCTTTGCAACGTGGCGATGAGGGAGCGCACACCGGTATGCCATCAGTGCGGGGCACTAGAGGATACGTCCCAGCATACTGTAGAAGAGTGTCCAAGGTGGGCAATATATAGAGCGGAACTCGTTGCAGTTATCGGTCCCGACCTTTCGCTGTCAACGATGGTCGGCGCAATGGTTGGCGACGAAAGGTCGTGGGTGGCGGTGCACCGTTTCTGTGAGACGGTTATGGGCGCAAAAGAGGCGGAAGAGCGCGTTAGGGAGGAGAGCCCAACAGCGGATCCCCTTAGACGTCGAAGGAGAGGGCAGCGCCGGCGGGCTTATGCCGGGGCGCTAACATCATAGCCGGGCGTGCTGGTAAAAGGTCAGGGAATATTTTACTCGCACATTTCCGTATCCCGAAGGAGTAGGAGGCGGCACACACGTTTCCTGGTGTGCTGCCACCATGGGGTGGTCAACTATGGGTTGACGAAATAGATGACGGGTCTGTGAAACGGACTGGCGTGGTGCTACAGGAGGATAAGGTTTTTCTGTCACCTTCTTGGCACCTTACGTTGGGCAGGAAACAGTGGGGTTTAGTCGGTAGTCCCGGCCACTATCATCTCGGCCGGGGAGCCCGACATAGCTTTGTGCTGTCCCTGCGGCGCAAAGTATGCGTAAAGGCATTTACCACTATAAAAAAAAAAAAAAAAGGTTTGGCCACAGTCTGTGAAGCCTGGCCAACTTTCGACCACGACCTTTTTCGCACGTTCTTGTCGTACGTGATCCACTTATTATCGCCAGTTATCAATCTCTTCAAAAACGGCTCGGTTTCATTACGTCTCAATAATGAATCGCAAATGAGTACACGGTTCATTAAGTTTCTTTGAGTGAGCTCGTGTGGCACCCAAATATCGAGCTTTTTTGTATAACCAGCTTTCTTCAAATGGGTCAAAACTGTTTTGTGGTCAATTCCCAGTTCTTCAGCTACATCGTAACTACTAATATGCCGATCTTGCTCCACTCTTTCAAAAATGGCGTCCATTTTATTCGTAACAGGGCGACCAGAGCGAGGTGCATCTTTAACATCAAAATTTCCGGACTGAAAACGTTTGAACCAAATTTGTGCTACTCTTACTGACACTGCATCAGGTCCATAAACATCACAAATTTTTTTCACTGCTTGAGTTGCATTTTTGCCTTTTTTATAATAAAATTTTAAAAATGTATCGAATTTCTTCATTAGATTCACTCATTTTTACGGAGAGAAAAACAAATGAAAAATAGCGGGAAACAACTTTTTTTTATTTTTTTCTTTTCTTTATAATGGAACCTTTTTAATGTTACCAAAACCAGCCAGACACAAATAGTACAGTCAAAAAAATTTTATAATAAGTTTATACCTACGTTATGCGAAAAGACTTTTACCCCGACCTAATACACTCGGCGTCAAAAAAATCGCACATCTAAGGAAATCACGTTCAAATGTCATTAACTCTTGATATGCACATGCAGTCGTATTAATAATAGTTTTATTTAAAAGGTTACTTAATTAACTTAATAAAAAACATTATTTTTCATTATCAAATAAAACCTAATGCAACAAATAAAGTGTCACAAAAATTCCAAGGAAATTTTGCTGCTCGGGAGAGTCGCGAGTTGCGCTACCTTTGTGGGTATAAAGGGGTCAACACGGGGTCAATGTGGCTCAGCCCGCAGCCTCATCCCTCAGGAGACCCAGGACTTGACCTGAAGACTCTGAAGGACACAACGCGCCGCTGATCGCCCGAGGGCTTGATCGCGGCGCCCCACCGGACTTGACACTCCGGACTACTACTGGCTGAACAGCCACCCCAAGGACGCGCCCGTATTCACGGGCGCCGCCAGACACCGCGATCAGGGGGCCTTGGCCCCGACACCGCGCCGTGACCTCCACCAGGGGGATCATGTAGAAGACCACACTACGTATGTGGCTCATTCGCTATTAAACCGTTGAAGAGGACACACGCACTGATTTTACTGAAGGAAGAACATCTGGAAAATGGATACTACAGCTGATGAGGCCGCTCAAGTGGTTGCACTACTGCAAGCAGGGTTGCGGCAGTGTCTCCCCCGACTGGTCTCCACCTTGTCGTGGTGGGGGGGCTGAGTACCTCCCGGTAGGGCGCAGGAGGCGCTAGGGAAAAGGTAACACCCAGAGATTGGCGACTCTGGGTGCCCTTAGTACTGACTACCGGGGGGGAAACTAAGAGGGACCTGTGGAGGGCGTAGCGGGCGGGCCAGGAGGGCCCGTCAAGCAGCGCCAGGAGGGTCTTAGGCAGCGGGGGCAGAGGGCCCCTGCTGTCTAACCATGGACCCTCCAAGAAGTCGGCCACACACGCTATGGTCGCACAAGGAGGTAGGAGGAGCGCGTCCACTGCGTCTCTCTGAGGAGGTCCTCCCGGTTTTGGTCCGGGGGACGTTGGCCGCGGGCGGGGTGCCAGAGCTGCAACCCAGGTACTGGCCCCCCGCCTCTTTCTCAACAAGCGGCGGGCGTCGTCGGAAGATTTTTAGTGGGTATTACTGCTGGCGGTCGTGTCTGCCGGTGGTGAGTCCCACACACCTCTCTCGGTCCCCCTTTGGCCGGGAGACAGTGCGTAAATGCATTTTGTTACCGACGTAAATCAAAAAAAAAAAAAAAAAGGGTTGCGGCAGTGTGATGTCGCCCAGAAACTGAACCTGAGCTGTTTTTCTGTTCGAAGAGTGTACCAGCGCTTCATAGAGACCGGTGGCTACATCCGCAAACATGGGCCTGGTCGACGTCGCTGTACTTTGGAAAGAGACGACCGGTTCCTGGAGTCGAACTTTTTCAAAAATCGCTTCTCCAACGCTGTTGAGTTGCAACATCAGCTCCAGGCAGTCGCAGATGCACTGTGAGTGTCTCTACGATTAAAATAAGAGTAAATAAGAAGTAAATAGCGGCCCATAGAGCAGCTACGCAACCAAAATTAACTGCAGCGCATCGGCGAGCCCGCTTGCAGTTTGCTCGTGACCAGGTCGGTTGGAGCTTTGAGCAGTGGAGTGCTGTTCTCTTCTCAGACGAGACGAGTGTGTCTTTTCTGCAACCACCGACCGACCGACGCTTTAGATACTCCTTTTTATTACCTTTCTAATGATACCCAACACTATCCTCTAAAAAAGCTTTATGAAATTTTAAAGAAGATTTTTACAAGGTGCGATTTTTTTGAAGCCGAGTGTATTACTTTAGATTGCTGCTTCACCCTGAGCCCATGGCTGGCGACGCCTCTAACGACATTGGATATGTTTTAATATACATTGGAAATTTCATAAAAACATACTGCAGCTAAACACTCACAGCTGTGCAATCATCACACAAAGTTAATGCCAATAAAAAGGTACATAAATGAGCTACTTATATTGTTTTAGTTACTTTGTTAGTTAGCGGCACATCAACACCTACCTACCAATAGTCTGCTTCAATCATACAACATGATTAGCAAGGCATTTATTTTATTAGGAATAGCTATATTCGGTGCTTCTACTGCAAAAGTGGAGGTAAGCATTTTATGAGTTTTCAATTAAGTTTGTCCTCCTAGATTTTTTTTTAACTAAACTATTTACTTGTTTTCAATACTTGTAATCAAGTCAATCATTTTTTTTACAATATATTCGTACTTTAAATTAATGTTCATACTCGCGTATAATTCTTAGCTTTATAAACAAAAATATTACATACATAATGGCCTTTTTTTCTGTTTTCCCTCGGTAATAAAATGCATTTATGCACTGTCTTCCGACCTAAGAGGGATCGAAAGGGGTGTGTGGGACTAACCACCAGCAGACGCGATTGCCAGCAGTGATATCCACTAAAAATCTTCCGACGATTCCCGCCGCTTGTTGAGAAAAAACGGGGGTTCAGTACCTGGGTTGCAGCGTCTGACACCCAGCCTGCGTCCAACGTCCCCTGAACCAAAACCGGGAGGACCTCTCGATCTATAGACTCTAGAACAGATTCCTGAATATGAAATGCTAACAAAGAAGCAATTTACAACTAAGATCTATAAGTTAGACACATTGTACCAGGAGTCAACTTAAAAACTTTTAAATTAATACGTCACCATGTCAAGTTGTAAAGCAATACATTTTAATTAGCCGATTTTGTTCCCGCGTCAACTTTTTTGCATAGGTAAATGCACTAACACAAAATTCACATTTTGTCTTCACTTGTAGCCGAGGCATAATATTGATACTATTAACAATGTCCCTCTTTTTACCAAGAGAATGTTACCAAACAACAATACCAGCTAAGCTATCACTTAATGTCCTTATATATTATTTTTTATATTACAGCTGTCATTTTATACAGGATGTCCCAAAAAGAGCGTGCCAAGCTTAAGGAGAAGATAGACGGAGGGGTGATCAACTAGATAAAAAAAAATTACTTTAGTAAAAGTACCATCATTTTAAAAACTATATTTTTTTTTAAATTTTTCATAAAATTTCCCGATTTGAGCAGTTTTTTTGTTGCTGTGTGTAAAAATAAGCATATATTTTTCTTATTCTTCTTGTTGAATAGTCTCGAAGATTCAATCTACCATATTAAAATATAATATTGTGTTTCAAGTTAGAGAAGCCTAAGAAAGAGTGCTTTTACTTTAATTTATTTATTATCAAAACATATTTTATTGAACTTTGAACTTCAGCGGTGAAAAAAAAATGTACTGGGCTGCTGCTGCACATTACATAAATAAATTACTTGTTTAATGGACATTTCAAAAAGGTACTATACTAACTACTTTTTTCTGGAAAAAAGATTTTGAACTATTTTTATGCCAAAGGTGCTGATTTGGATGAAATAATAATTTACCTTTATGATCATCTTTGATTACTAATAAAGTTATGTACTTAATTTGAGGTAATAAAAGACACATTTTACTAATTTTCACATTTTTATTACTACCCAAAAGATCAAATTTCACTTCAATTTTAAATTTAGATTTTTTTTAAAGTACACTCAGTAAATTTTCAAATTGCCGACCTCTTACTCTAATGCATGCTCGGCATCTCTTTAGAAAAGACCTTTTTAATCCCCTTAGGCTGAGTTGGGAAATTTCTTCTGCAGCTGTTCGTATTTGTTGTCGTAGATGTTCTTCGCTTTGGATTGAATTTTTATAAATCTTATCCTTAAGGCAGCCCCAGTAAAAAAAATCTAGTGGGTTTAAATCGGGCGACCGAGCGGGCCACGTGATTGGCCCTATTCGTCTGATCCATCGACCGGCATATTTTTCGTCTAAGTGAGCCCTTACTTGACGACCATAATGAGCTGGGCAGCTGTCGTTTTGTAGCCACAATCTACGTCGCTGCAATAGTGGGATGTCTAACATCAACATTGGTAATTGGTGTTCTAAGAACTCTAAATAATTATTAGAATTTAGTGTCGGCGGTAGTTCTACAGGACCCAGAACTTGACCATTAAAAATCCCGTCCACAAATTTATTTTGTATTGGTACTGTGAATTATCTTCTCTCATCGCGTGGGGATTGACTGTCTGCCAGCTGTGGAGATTGTGCAGATTGAAATAACCATCTCGCTTGCATCGCTCCAAATAATTTTGTTAAAAAAATCGGGATCCAACCGGTGCCTTCGCAACATTTCTCGGCAAAATCTAACTCTTGCCGGGTAATCTCTTGGTTGCAAACTTTGGACGCGTTGAATATGATAGGGATGTAATTAATTTCTTTTCAAAATTCTCTGAGCAGTGGATTTGGGTATCAAATCAAATCCAAAGTGAAGAACATCTACGAAAACAAATACGTACAGCTGCAGAAGAAATTTCCCAACTCAGCCTAAGGGGATTAAAAAGGTCTTTTCTAAAGAGATGCCGAGCATGCATTAGAGTAAGAGGTCGGCAATTTGAAAATTTACTGAGTGTACTTTAAAAAAAATCTAAATTTAAAATTGAAGTGAAATTTGATTTTTTGGGTAGTAATAAAAATGTGAAAATTAGTAAAATGTGTCTTTTATTACCTCAAATTAAGTACATAACTTTATTAGTAATCAAAGATGATCATAAAGGTAAATTATTATTTCATCCAAATCAGCACCTTTGGCATAAAAATAGTTCAAAATCTTTTTTCCAGAAAAAAGTAGTTAGTATAGTACCTTTTTGAAATGTCCATTAAACAAGTAATTTATTTATGTAATGTGCAGCAGCAGCCCAGTACATTTTTTTTTCACCGCTGAAGTTCAAAGTTCAATAAAATATGTTTTGATAATAAATAAATTAAAGTAAAAGCACTCTTTCTTAGGCTTCTCTAACTTGAAACACAATATTATATTTTAATATGGTAGATTGAATCTTCGAGACTATTCAACAAGAAGAATAAGAAAAATATATGCTTATTTGTACACACAGCAACAAAAAAACTGCTCAAATCGGGAAATTTTATGAAAAATTTAAAAAAAAATATAGTTTTTAAAATGGTGGTACTTTTACTAAAGTAATTTTTTTTTATCTAGTTGATCACCCCTCCGTCTATCTTCTCCTTAAGCTTGGCACGCTCTTTTTGGGACACCCTGTATATGCTGTCCAGGAGAAAAGTCATTGATAACTTTTTTATTAAATTTATTTCTAAGCATTGACCCTAGGCCGTGCCGAAGTTTGTCAGAGAAAATAACTGTTTTATTTTCTATTGGCTTGTTACAAAATAAGGCTGGTTATATATAGACGGGAGGCCTGTGCATTCTTTTTTAAGTTCCAATTATAATATCTAATCAAAAATACAGAATCTTTAGAAAAAAAAACTTGTAAGAAATTTACCAATTTGAATGCAAGCGTGCATAATATCACGTATGTTTCCGCGAAGGGGTAGGCAAAGACATATTATACGCCTTCATTTCGCCAGTTATATTGTTGGTCCCACGTAATAGGTGGCGAGCCTATTGCCGCTTAGCTAGATATTGCATTGCATCTAAAATTTTCGTGGAGGTGCGAAATGGCATCGTCTATGGGGGTAGCACAACTCTATCCTGTGTGTTTTCGCGGACCGCTGGGACTAGCCCTTCGCCACTGGGTTCACCTACATGCTTCCATTTAGCCGCATATTTGCGTGTTCTCTAGTTTGTATACGGCTCCTATCAAGATCTGAGGAGCCCAAGCCAATCTCACCTGCAAGTGGTGGACCTGCCGATCTGAGACGAGACTCTGACGAACATAAAAGTTCCCGGGAAGCGGCAATAGGCTCACCCAAGCAACCGTCGCGTCGTGGGACCAACAACATAACTGATGAAATATGGACGCACCCCTTCTGGGCAACAGGCGTGATGTCTTTAATACTCGAATAAATAAATTTATTAGATATATTATTATGTTTAATGCGACAACTAAAAGAAATTGTCTTATATTCAGAAAATCTATTGCGGAGGACATTTTACCTCCCCTACTTGGTCGAATTCCAAACGCGCTCTCTACTGGGTGGACAACTACAAGGGCTCCAAGATCTACAAGCTGAACGAGGGGACAAATCAAGTTACTTCAAAAGGCGTTGGTTAGAGCACTTTATTAATTTGTACAAGTTTTAAAATTTGATTACTTAAATAAAATGGCCAATAAATGAATGCAAAGTTTTGATAGATTCAGTACAAGGTTATTGTTTTCTTAACCCTAGGAACTAATGACCAGTAAGAAGATATTAAGGTTATTTGATTTTATCTCAGGGGATTTTATCTTAAGGTTTGAGAAACATGAGCGTAGCCTTCTACGCCAACCCCCCCCCCACTCCCCGCACTTCGTTTGAGACCCCACAACGAGTTACTGCACATGCAAGGTGCACTTATTATTGTTTAAATTTTCAGTGTATGGTTCCCCGAACGTTGTGTATCCTGTGAAAGGTACCACAGATATTATTGTTGGAGTGCGTACATCGCTTTATTTGTTGAATTTCGAAGATGCTCCCGACCCAGTGGACAGGTCCCTTAAACAATTCTCCATCGTAGAAGTCAAGTCCCCAGGCCATACCTTCGAGAACGGCCGAGTTGATGCATCAGGCGCGCTTTGGGTTGGTAAGTTTACTTCCCAGTATCTAATAGCAGCATATAAATATAAATAAAATAAATATTTTCTAACAATTACACCAATTATTTAGTTCCAAGATAAGTATCATTAAGAACTTGTGGTATGAATACTAAATAACGGATAAACATCTCAGATCAAGTAAAAAAAGGTAGATAGCGCATAGCCATTTGTAGTGTATGCATTTATTCATCCAGTCGTTCATTCGTACAAGCATTCGTTCTGTCGTTCATTCAGTTAGTCATACAGACAGTGACAGTCTCGTTCGCACCACGTGGAGAACTACGAGAGCCACCGGCGAGAGTAGACGTGTTGGTAGTCTGTCCATTAAGTGCGTGTACGAGCCTGTGCGAAGCCCCATACAAAGGCAGACTATACAAGTGGCGACGGGAAAAAAGGTACGTCAATAATTTTCTTAAAACTGAAACAAAAGGAGGAATGTGAGCTAGGACGCCGAGAATGTGTAAATAAAATCAAGCCTCGTGTGTTATCTACTCCTTACTGATTAGACAAAACGGAATAACCTTAAAAATAAATTTAAAAATGTAAACAATTTGCACTAATTTAGATTTTCATTTTGTCTAATATGAGTATCGTTTATTAAAGTAAATAAGCTGAGAATATTGAATTGTCAATTTGATAGATATCCCGGAGTTAAGTTGAATTTAACAATGTCATTTCCTAACCTGTTAATAAAAAATAAATTTAAATGTTGACTAAAGATTATAGGACATAGTCCTGTGATTTAAAATAACTTTTACATAATACAGGCCCTGGCCTGGCTGGCCGGGGACTGTAGATTTCATTACCGTGCTGACATTATGGTTATTATTTGTTAGGCCTTGTTTGTTTTGGTGGTTCCGTTGGTTCTGCCGCCAGTGTTGCGCCTGGTCAGGTTATATGTTTTCAGATAATTAAATAGTATCTATCATTTGGCAAAATTAATAATACGACTACTACAAATATTTAAGGGTGGATCACACAAGCGCAGCTACATATAGCCAACTTGTTGAAGTGCAGATTTCTTGTGATCCTAATAACTTTTATGTTTTAATTTTGAAATAGGTATATAATAGGTTGGGGAAAAAGTCTTTTCGTATTTTTGTATGAAAAGTCAAGACATTTTTTTCAAAGTTTATTTACATTTATTTACAATATATATGTACCGTTTTGTTGAATAACTTTCTGCCATTTTGTGGGCAGAGACATTATCCCGTTACTGTAGAAACTTTGGGACTTCTGATCAAAAAAACGGGACAAATAGTTTTGGCAGTCCTCTCTTGAGGTCAACCTTATAGAACCTAAAGAATTCTGCAGAGACCGAAACAGGTGAAAATCTGAAGGCGCAAGGTCAGGGCTATATGGTGGATGCACTAGGACCTCCCAGTCGAACTCTCTTAATTTTTGCTGAGTGGCTAAAGATGTGCGTGGTCTAGCGTTATCGTGATGAATGACCACACCCTTCCTGTTGATCAATTCCGGCCGTTTTCTCTCGACTGCTTCCTTTAATCTCATCAGTTGCTGGCAGTAAAGATCAGAATCGATGGTTTTGCCGGGCGGTAAAAGCTCATAATAAACAATGCCCTTCCAATCCCACCATACACACAGCATCACCTTATTTCGTGTTAGGCCAGGTTTGGCCACAGTCTGTAAAGCCTGGCCAACTTTCGACCACGACCTTTTTCGCACGTTCTTGTCGTACGTGATCCACTTTTCATCGCCAGTTATCAATCTCTTCAAAAACGGCTCGGTTTCATTACGTCTCAATAATGAATCTCAAATGAGTACATGGTTCATTAAGTTTCTTTGAGTGAGCTCGTGTGGCACCCAAATATCGAGCTTTTTTGTATAACCAGCTTTCTTCAAATGGGTCAAAACTGTTTTGTGGTCAATTCCCAGTTCTTCAGCTACATCGTAACTACTAATATGCCGATCTTGCTCCACTCTTTCAAAAATGGCGTCCATTTTATTCGTAACAGGGCGACCAGAGCGAGGTGCATCTTTAACATCAAAATTTCCGGACTGAAAACGTTTGAACCAAATTTGTGCTACTCTTACTGACACTGCATCAGGTCCATAAAAATCACAAATTTTTTTCACTGCTTGAGTTGCATTTTTGCCTTTTTTATAATAAAATTTTAAAATGTATCGAATTTCTTCATTAGATTCACTCATTTTAACGGAGAGAAAAACAAATGAAAAATAGCGGGAAACAACTTTTTTTTATTTTTTTATTTTCTTTATAATGGAACCTTTTTAATGTTACCAAAACCAGCCAGACACAAATAGTACAGTCAAAAAAAATTTATAATAAGTTTATACCTACGTTATGCGAAAAGACTTTTTCCCCGACCTAATATATGATTATGTTATTGTTAGTACAGTTTGATTGTTTGCCGTAGTGATTGTTTAAAAAGATTTCTTATGAAAGTTATTTTACTTATAATGGTAATTATTTAAATACTTAAGGATGACCTTTAGGCTTGAATGTGTAACTTTTCTTAATTCCTAATGTACTTTGTTACGATGAGCCACGGGTTCGAGTCCCGAACAGGGTGATCGTTTTCCTTTTTACAATATTTATTTTATTTGCCGTTTTCATTTATTAACTTAATTAAAATAGAAAGGCTAGTTTAGTGCTTCGGATCTACTCTGCTTTCGGGTAATGAAAAGGGAATAAAGTAAATGCTGCCACACAAAGGTTTCAGAGGTAAATTAGGTTTATATCGTGCTGCCATTAAATTGGTGGGTTTATATCGTGCTGCCATTAAATTGGTAGGTTAATATCGTGCTGCCATTAAATTGGTAGGTTTATATCGTGCTGCCATTAAATTGGTAGGTTTATATTGTGCTGCCATTGAATTGGTAGGTTGATATCGTGCTGCCATTAAATTGGTAGGTTTATATCGTGCTGCCATTAAATTGGTAGGTTTATATCGTGCTGCCATTAAATTGGTAGGTTTATATTGTGCTGCCATTGAATTGGTAGGTTGATATCGTGCTGCCATTAAATTGGTAGGTTTATATCGTGCTGCCATTAAATTGGTAGGTTTATATCGTGCTGCCATTAAATTGGTAGGTTTATATCGTGCTGCCATTAAATTGGTAGGTTTATATTGTGCTGCCATTGAATTGGTAGGTTAATATCGTGCTGCCATTAAATTGGTAGGTTAATATCGTGCTGCCATTAAATTGGTAGGTTAATATCGTGCTGCCATTAAATTGGTAGGTTTATATCGTGCTGCCATTAAATTGGTAGGTTTATATTGTGCTGCCATTGAATTGGTAGGTTAATATCGTGCTGCCATTAAATTGGTAGGTTTATATCGTGCTGCCAATAAATTGGTAGGTTTATATCGTGCTGCCATTAAATTGGTAGGTTAATATCGTGCTGCCATTAAATTGGTAGGTTAATATCGTGCTGCCATTAAATTGGTAGGTTTATATCGTGCTGCCATTAAATTGGTAGGTTTATATCGTGCTGCCATTAGATTGGTAGGTTAATATCGTGCTGCCATTAAATTGGTAGGTTTATATCGTGCTGCCATTTAATTGGTAGGTTAATATCGTGCTGCCATTAAATTGGTAGGTTTATATCGTGCTGCCATTAAATTGGTAGGTTTATATCATGCTGCCATTAAATTGGTATTTTCAGGTCGCCCCATCAAACTGCACAGTAAAAGGACATCATGGCAAATGGCATGGCTGGCCCAGACAGGCTGGATTTGGATGGCTATACATCTGCTATCGGTATAAACTGGGAACGCTGGAAAAGGTCAGTGCTTATATATCTTGAGGCCGCTGATATTCAAATCCCTGCAAAGAAAAAAGCTACTCTGTTACATTTTGGAGGACCAGGACTTCAGGATATTTATTCAAACTTACCTGGGGCTAATGCAGTAGTCCCTACGCCATCTGGAACATCAGAAGACCTAGTAGACGGTAGGGATGTTTTGAAATTGCCTTGGTATTTTTTACCGAAGCAAAGTAAAGTTATGAACGGCATTCGTTCAGACAACTAAAACAGGAAGCTGGTGAAAAGATGGAAAAGTTTTAGTGAGATTACGGAATCAAGCAAACAAATGTGGAATTGAAAAGCCGGAAAATTTTATTATGGACCAAATTACAGAGCATTATACTTCAAGTCAGCTGCGCAAGAAGATTTTAACAATTGGGGATAAAGCTAATTTCGATGAAATAATCAAATCAAAATCAAACAATCAACCAAATCAGCAATAAAGGCCATAGAAAAAGTCAGTATCGTAAGCAAGTACAACTTCACAGATAAATATTCGCTGAAAAAAAAAAAAAAAAAAAAAAAAAAAAGAGAGAGAGAATAATAGAAAGAGGCCAAGGAATGGAAAAGGAATGTTGACATGGTGACGGACGAAGAAGTGGACTACGTTACGATCGGTGGAGTGGGAATCGACATGCTTATTGATTCAGGTTGTAAACCTAATCTCGTGACAGGAAAAACATGGTACAAATTAAAAAAAAAACGGTGGAGTATCCGTAAAAAATGAGATAAAAGAACATAACAAAATTCTTGGCAGCCAGTCTCCTTTAACAGTGAAGGGATCGTTTGAGGCAGAAATTAGAACCCAACGGCATAACACCTTTGGACAAGTATGTAAAGAGTATAATGGACTATCGTGTGCCTAAGACTAGAGCTCAAAGTTTTTGGGTCTTCTCAACTACATAAACAAATGGATTCCTAACTTGGCTACAACATCGGAACCTTTGAAAGAGCTACTCAGGAAAAAATTGGGTAAAAAAGCCAATATTGAGAAATTCTGGTTCAAGAACCAGCAAAACTCTTTCAACAATCTAAAGCAAGTGTTGACAAAAATCCAATTGCTTGGGTATTATGATGTTCGCGATAAAACTCAGGTTATACCTGATGCAAGCCCTACTTGTCCAAATTGATGCAAATGGTCCTCGCATAATTGCATATGGAAATCGGACTCTTACTGAATGTGAACGAAAATACAGCCAAACCGAAAAGGAGGCGTTAGCTTTAGTTTGGGGAATCGAGCATTTTAACATCATCTTGTACGGCAAAGAATTTGACCTTGTTACAGATCATAAGCCATTAGAAGTCCTTTTCGGAAATAAGTCAAAACCATGTGCACGTATAGAACGTTGGGTGTTGCGCCTTCAATCCTATAAATATAGAGTTATTTACAAGCCAGGAAATAAGAACATTGCCGATCCTCTGTCACGACTGTGCAATTTGACAGAGAATCCTACAAATTGCAAAGAGTCACATGTGTGTCAAATAGTTAGCTTTGCCCGACCACATGCAATATCATTGAGTGAGATTATTAGTGCATCTGAAAATAACATAGAAATATGTAGCGTTAAGAAAGGACTTTATCAGAATGATTAGGATGACTCAGTAAGGAGTTATAGATTTTTTGAGAACGAGCTATGTTTCTTTGATAACATATTATTACGAGGAAACAAAATTGTTATACCGCATAGTCTCCGTAAACAGGTGTTATATGCTGCTCACGAAGGCCACCCGGGTATCGAGCAATGAAAGGCCGATTGAGGTCAAAGGTCTGGTGGCCACGTATCGACGAAGATGCTGAAAATTTAGTAAAAACATGCAAAGGGTGTACCTTGATTACTTTACCTAACCCGCCGGTACCCATGAAGAGGGGAGGACTACCTTTGGGTCCATGGATTGAGGTGGCAATGGACCTTCTAGGACCTCTTCCAAGTAACGAATACCTGCTGGTCCTCATCGACTATTACAGCCGCTACAAAGAAGTGAAAGTGACCAAATCAATCTCAAGCACTCAGATCATAAAATTATTCAAAGAAATCTTTAGACGACTTGGATTTCCTGTCTCTATAACTTTCGATAACGGAAGACAATTTGTCAGTGGAGAATTTCGTGAATATTGCAAAGAATGCAATATTCGCCTGTTCAACACCGTTCCATATTGGCCTCAAATGAACGGAGAAGTGGAACGACAGAACCGAGATATTTTGAAGAGATTGCGTATCAGTCAAATAGAACGAAAGACATGAAAGATTCCTTATCCAAATATCTTATGATGTACAACAGCACTCCACACTCGGTTACTGGTAGAACAACAATAGAACTGTTTTTTCAAAGGCAAAACAGGGACAAAATACCGGCATTAGATAATTCAAGCGGGAAAATGAATGTTCTTGAGGAGAGAGATAGAGACAGGGTTCAAAAAGAGATAGGAAAAGAGTACGGGGATAGGAAACGAAAAGCAGTTGAATCAGGGATAAGAGAAGGTGAAAAAGTCTACATAAAAACTATGGATAAAATTAACAAGTTGACACCAAACTTCAATCCAACTCAGCATACTGTAGGAAGTACCAATGCAGGAGATTGTATCGTTAGAAATGATGATAGAGGACAATCTTATAGGAGAAATATCATTCACTTGGAAAAAGTTGAAGGCAAATGGAAAGCTGTACAACAGGAGGAAGGAAATGGAAATGGGGAACAAGAAGTTGAAGAAAATTTAGATAAATCAATAAGGCATGGGCTTATTTAATTTTCAGTTTTAATAATATTATTTTGATTGTTTTTGTATAATTTGATTTTAAGTTGATAATCATTTGAATAAAAAATTGTGATAAGGAAGGGATGTAGTGTATGCATTTATTCATCCAGTCGTTCATTCGTACAAGCATTCGTTCTGTCGTTCATTCAGTTAGTCATACAGACAGTGACAGTCTCGTTCGCACCACGTGGAGAACTACGAGAGCCACCGGCGAGAGTAGACGTGTTGGTAGTCTGTCCATTAAGTGCGTGTACGAGCCTGTGCGAAGCCCCATACAAAGGCAGACTATACACCATTGATAGCACTGAAGTCACAAAACTGAGCTCATTTGTGTAAATACACGCGCTCACGCACACACAAGCGTAAAACTACGCTCATTTCACGTTAGTATCTCCCGTGACGCCGAGTAGTAACTATGTCCATAAAATGCCGTAGGTACTGTGTGTTTAAATGGTGCAAAAACAACACCAGAGCGAACAAAAAGTCTGAAGGAATATCGTTTCACACGAAAGTACATACAAAACTATCTTTTTTTATATTTTATAATAATTTGTAGGTTATTCGGAAAAAATATTGACAAAACAACCCGGGTTGACACAACCAGAGAATGTTGCCAGTAGGTTGGTATTTCTAATACTCAAAAAAATGTGGGTACTAAAATGGGGTGCTTCGGCACGCATAAAAAAATTCGTCATATCCTTTTTAATTTTGTTTGTAATTGTCCGGAGGTTATGACAAAAAATACCGATTTCATATATATTTTTCTATGAAGTATTATGATTGGTTTAAGGGGTCCAACGAATATTGTAACAAGAGTTAGTTATAAGTATGACATTCATAAGAGCTCTATTGAGCCAAACTTGAATAAATGAATTTTTAATTTTAAGAGAGGAATGGGCAGCTGCGGTAAGAGTAAGCCGAAATCAACCTCAGTGGCAGCCATCCTCATCTAGTGTGATATGCTCAGATTATTTTGAAATAAGTGACAATGTACGATACAAAACGTGGACTTCGCTGGATTCATAGAAAAAAATATTCGGAATTGGTATTTTTACCGTCTTTGAATTTATTACTCTGCCCATATATAACATTAAATGTACTATACTATATATTATATTCATATTCCTTCTATGTTATCTATCTAAAAAATTGTCCAATAATAAAACTGAAGAAAAAAAGTTTGTCTTAATGGAACGGGAAGTTATTTGGAATTTGTAGTAATTATATTATAATTAAATCAGTTTAATAAGTTTTACATACATATTTCGTTATTAAAATTACCTACATGTTGAACAACTGTGAACTATGTCCCGTTAGAGGATGTAGCCATTTTAAATTGTACATCTGGGGCTGCTACATTCATTAATGCTACCACCACCTCCTATCGATACGACGAACAGGAATACCCAGATGAGTTTGATTCCTTAGAGCTTCTACGTCACATTCAGCACGATACAGCAGACCTAGCAGGTAAGCTACACATTGCGGAATTTGATGATTTAAAAAAAGTTATTTTACATTATATTGCTGCAGTACAGTACACTTTATTCCAAAAAAAATATAATGTAAAAAGTGTCTTAACAGGTTATTGTCGATAGACGATCACGATTTTCACAAATTAATTAAAGCTAGGAATAAAGGTGGATGGTGTTTTCCCTTCCAAGATCTTTTCGACATATGCGCTACTTGCGAAATTATATTAAGAAAACTATCAATCGAGAATACCAATTTGGTGAGAGACAACCAGCTCTCAAATTACTCAAATTTTAGGTTCTTTCACAGGTAATACTTAAACTTTTAATTACTTAGAAAATGACCATTACTATACTGGTCATCGGCATAAAATTAATTTATTCCGATTGGTAACAGAAAAATATTTGGACATAAGAATGCATTATATTTCTAAAAGTGCGACGATGACACTGAGCTCTAAGCGCCAAAAATTTTAAAAACTTGTAAAGCATAACGGGTTTTAGATTATTATTTAGTTTATTTTGCACCTCCCAAATATATTACTTTTTATTATAAAAATACTTTACAAAAGCTGTCTCTTTTTTTACTCGCTACTAAGTATACAGTGCTTCGGAAGGCACGTTAAGCCGTTGGTCCCGGATATCACTAAATGTGGTAGTCGTTAAGCCATGTTAGAGGCCTAATGGGCGGCTTGATAAATTCTAACAGCAGGACGCCATACACCTGCCTCCGCCAATCCGCACTGGGTCCGCGTGGTGGAGTATGACCCAATACCCTTTCACCTTGGTATATGAGAGGAGGCTCGTGCTCAGTAGTGGGGCGTTAATGGGCTGAGATTATGAAGTATACAGTTTAAAAATAAATAAAAAATGCCTGGTATTTCAAAAAAATCTAATTTTTTTATTGCCCTGCGTCTGTTTATCATTATGTCAAATTATACTATAAGTATTGTTATACTATATTACAATAAGTTTTTTAATTGAATTAAAATTCTACTTCATATAGAGCTGAAATTTGCAAAAATCGTTAGAAAATTTAAATTTTGTGAAATACCGGGTAAATTGATTTTAGTAAATTTACTAACGTAGATCGCAGTTTGACTGAGTTCTAGTGTTTTATTATTCTTATAATATCTGGGTAGATTTTCAAAACATGACAACACTTCAGTCACTCACACATAGTTAAAAATATGGCTTCACTTTGTTATTAGTAATAAGGTATCTACCTTTTTTTACTTGATCTGAGATAAACATACTTAAATACTTTTTTTTGTAAATACATAGATACTTAATATACATAGAAAAACACCCAGACCAGAACAAATATTCATGGTCATGCACACAAAGATTTGTCCTGTCATATAAATAAAGAAATTCGTTTCATGTCGTTTGGAATGGATGTAAGTGACCTAGAGTTAGGTGTTACAATAAAATAGGTTTTTGTTGATGCGTGAGCCTTGAGACGCGTGAGACTGGAATTATTGATATAGAGAAAAACATAATCAATTTTTATTTATTTAGCAATATTAACAATAATTATGTGAACGTAATAATTCCTGCCTTCTCCAATATGGTTGTGCCCGTCAGGGACCATGGGAACTTTAAGATCTTTTAGTACACTATAAAATGCAATAATTTTTTTGATTTAATTTGATTATACAACCAATTATATTACTTTATCTTAAAACGAAACAAACCGAGTTTTGATTCTATCAATAAGCAGAATTTTATCGATGAGACTATACCCTCTACAATTTTAATATATGGCTTACTTTACTCAGGTACCAAGGGAGTTCCTGTAGGAGATCTCTTTGAAACCGATGGTGGTACTTTATATCGCATTAAAAATGGTTTAGAAGAACCAGAAATCAAAATAAAACCAGTTGGTGTATCGAACGGCATTACGTGGTCCTTAGACAACAAGAAAATGTACTACATAGACACTTTCACCAAAGGCATAGACTCTTTTGATTTTGACCTTGAATCAGGAACTATTGGTAAGTGTGCACAAAGTGATTGATTGGTGAAATTAAAAGCTTGGCTCTACATGAGATCTGATAACTTGACTTTTAGACAGTGCGAACCATAACAGTCTTGTCTCAGCGACATTTCAAAAAAAAAATCTTCGGTGGAAAAGTCAATCTTTCGAGATTGTTGCATCAGTTGCTGCTTTTTTCTTCTTTGTAAATTGATGTAATATTCGTTTATTAGATTGAAGTAAGTTACATAAATGTTCATATAACTTTTTAAGCATCCAAAGATCTAGCTATGATTTAATTGAGGTTGCTGTGTCTGTTTGGGATTGTTGTCCATATTAGAGCTTTTATATTTCAGGTAACAGAACTACAATATTCAATTTACCGGCTAATAATGTGAATGGCTACCCACACGGCATGACCATTGATTCCTTGGGCAAATTATGGGTTGCAGTATACGATGGTGGCAAGGTAAGAATAATTTAACAACATCAGGACGCGTCTTAGGCGTTCCTTCTGATTTACCATTTCTATAAATTAATGTTCTGATATTTGTATTTTGAATTAATTGGCATTACCCTCCTGCTCTTCACTCAGTTTATCTGAGGTCGGCTGTATGTCTTATCCCCTACTAAAGGGAAAATCTTTTACCGGGCGGGCGAATGTGCCCGGGGCCCGCGGCTCAACGATGATATTTAGGTGACGAGCGTGAGGATTTCTGTGTGTGAGTTTCAGGATTAAATTATAAATAAAAATAAATAATTCTGACACTTATACCAATTATTTAGTTCCAAGATAAGTATTATTAAGAACCTGCGTTATGGATACTAAATAACGGATAAACATACATACTTTTTTTTGTAAATACATACTTAATATACATAGAAAAACACCCAGACCAGAACAATATATATATATCGTTCGTGCAGTATTTATATTACATATAAATACTTCTTTTTTGTAAATACAGACGAAATATAAATCGGAAAACACCCAGACCAAAACAAATATTCATGTTTATGCACACAAATATTTGTCCTGTGTGGGAATCGAACCCACGACCTCAGGAGTGGAATGCGGGTATACTCACCACCACGCCATATCGGTCATTCATTCATTCATTCATCTGTATGTTTCACTCATCGCCTGTACAGTGCCACCACACCTCCTATCGCCTCAATAATTTGCGACTGACTCATGCGCCTCATTCTCGATCATATAGGTACTACATCTGTGGCGTTATATTGTGGTATAGAAAATTTATGTGCATTTACCATCCTCACACAATCAATCCATTACTTTTTTAGTCGAACTCTTGCTCTTCACCCACTAACATTCATTACTCTTCTAGTCTCATGCCTTACATCTTACTCATTGCACGCATACCATGACAAACGGTTACTCGTCTCTCTTATTATTTTAACTCTCCTAGTATTTTTGAGATATTTTGGGATAATGATATACCCAAAATAAATTTTGAAGACCGGTACCATTTGGTCAGAATACTATCATCGAATTAGAGCAGAGTAAACAGAGGTGATTCCATCACCGTTTGTGTAGCATTTAATATCGAGCTCTCCCGTGCTGTGGAAGGCATGTCACGGTGTCCCAGTGCCGATAGTTGTTAGGCAATGTTAAAGGCCCTATTGAACAGATATTAACTATCTAACAGAAGGGCGCCACACACCTGCCTCCGCCAATCTGCACTGGGTCTTCGTGGAGAAGTATGACCTAAACACCTTTCACCTTGACTCGTGAGAACCAACTGTCCCGTGCTCAGTAACTGGACGTTTAATTGGTGAGATGGTGGGGTTTCAAACTTTAATAAACTACACCAGAAACTAATCACAAATGTTTTACTTTTCTAGGTTATCAAAGTTGATCCACAATCTGGCGAACTTCTCGATGAGTATGCGGTGAATGCTACCCAGGTGATGTCTGTGGAGTTCGGTGGTGTGTTCAGAAACAAGCTCTACGTCGCCACTAACAAATACAAACTGACTGATGAAGAGTTGGCGAAGCAGGGCGATGCCGGGTGTATTTTAGCCATTGATGGAACTGGCTCATTTGCTCGCAATGAATATGAGTTTAATTTCCCTAGTAATAATCTGGGTTATAATATTTAATATTAAAACTATTTTTTTGTTTTTCTTATAAAACTTAATTATATTTTGACTTTCAATATGAAAAACAAAAAGTGTGTATAACCCCCACGAATCTGAGCCCTAAATTTGCATAATCTGTGAAATAAAAGCATTCAGTAAAATTCTCTGGTAAATTGGTAATTGTTATATCAAGCGGACCGGAGTTTTTATGCAACTAACCCATAAAGTAAGGTCGATTCAGTTACTAATTATTTAGATGATCAAAATGAATAGGTACCTAATTAGGCTACTTTATTAGCTTACGATAAATAATTAAATCTGGAAAGGTATTACAATTGCAATTCTATTGTTTTCTTTCTGTTGTCCGATAATTACCTTACCTAAGAAACTACGACGAAAGTCTATAATCAATGTGTGTGGAAATGGAATGAGGACGTTTTTATACGTTTAGACGTTTTGGGTGCGTTATAAAATAGCTCACGGTGGACAAACTTGGACGAGAAATGGAGCTTTAATGGGGAGCTCAGTGCGTTCGAATCCGTGATAAGAAGATCTAGGCAGCAAATGCTACCTCAGACGGATTCAGAGCAATCCGCGATTTTGTTAAATTTGAACAAACGAACGTAACAAATCGAAAATACATAACAATAGAACACAATACTACAAGAACCAATCTTGACAAATAACTACTTACAATAGCATCTACACACTATACTGCCAAATGTTAATTTGAACTTAAAAGTGGCACTCTATTTGATTTGTTATGGTGCCATGTCAAGTTCTTTTCCTTGTGGCTCGATTCCAGATCTTCGTGAAACGCAGTTCTGGAAACAATTTTCTATAGCAAATCATTTGACAGGTGGTAAAATCAAAGTTTGTTGCCAGCAGCTTTGGTTTTTTTTTTAAATCTTAAAATATTTAGGGACTTTTGTCCTTATTCGACCATGCCAGTCCCATCATAACAATTCTATGTACTAAACAAATAAAACATATCTCTAGCCATCTTTGTAGTCGGTTTTGCTAGGATTGGGTGATACATGCCTATATCCCACCGATTAATCTTGTACTGTATACAAAAGCGAAGCCTTCTGCTCGCGTATCTTACACATTCCATCAATAAATGCTGCAGGTTTTCGAAGGTGTTATAAAAATCAACCAGAACAGTTCCTCATTTTGCGTACGCTGCCTAAACTATAATAGATGGAACCACAAAGTGTGCGAATTAATTGTAGATCTTTTAAATATGTACTAAAAAGTCCGCGAAACACTCATTATCTCATCCCATTAACGTCCCACTACTGAGCACGAGCCTCCTCTCTCATATCAAGGTGTAAGGGTATTGGGTCATACTCCACCACGCTGACCCAGTGCTGATTGGCGGAGGCAGGTGTATGGCGTCCTGCTGTTAGAATTTATCCAGCCGCCCATTAGGCCTCTAACATGGTTTTACGACTACCACATTTAGTGATAACCGGGACCAACGGCTTAACGTGCCTTCCGAAGCACGGAAGCGCTCGATATCAAATGCCACACAAACGGTCACCCATCCAAGGACTGACCTCTGTAAACTCTGCTGTACTTCGGTGATAATTTTCGACCACCTAGCATCGCAAAGCTACGAGCGCTTCGCGACTATACATATCTATATCGAGTGAGGCACAACAACCATTTGTTTATTTAAAAATCTTTAATTATTTTGGACTACATTTAAACGCATTTATTTTAATTATGCTATTGATCCTTATCAAAATTATTATTTTATCACTAAGTGCAGTTTATGTAGATAATATTTAGTCTTGGAATGATCAAAATTGGACGTTTGGTTTTGAAGTTATGGCGAAATTAAATAATTACGATTTCTGCTGCACCGCGCCTTATCACGGGTCGGGGCTCCCGACCATCAGCTTAGTGTGTTGAAATACCTAAAAAAATAATTTAACGTCAAATGTTGTTTATAAAGAAGCTCTACAATAATCCCTTCAATTATCTATCCCAAAACAACTGGTTGCACTCCAGGACTGCCGGTAGGAGTGAAAACTTTGTATTAATTACATTTAAATATTTTTATCATTAACAACTTTAACATCCACTTAAGACAATCTATGCAGCCTGCGGATAATTACTGCGTCGTCGTCGTCGTCACAGACACATGACCTGGGAATCATTTTACTGACCGTGTCTTTTCTGGGTAGGCATTTTGCAGCGGCAACCGACAATCGCGAGGGCGAAGCCGCGGGCGACCGCTATCTTTAATAAAACACAATTTAAAAAATTACTATTATAAATACGATCATGATGTGGCAACACTTCTTGATCGAAAAAATATTGTGTCTTATTGCTAATTTATTATATTGTTGCTTAATATGTAGTCAAAATAATACTTAAAAATGGAAAGGAAGGTTATCCTTTTGTGAACTAGAGGTTTCTGATCTCTTTTTACAGCGAGCAGGCGGTGGCTGAGGTAAGCAAGGATGAGAGATTGTTTAGAAGGGTGGGTTTGGGGATTTGGTGAGTGTGAGGGGGAGGCGGTAAGAGCGTTAGCAGGTCTCGTGGCAGCGCCTTCCTCTTCTTCCGTGAGATGGAGCCCAGGGCGGGGTCCTGTTGCCCGATGGTGCCATCTGGCGGCGGCTGCGATGGGGCGGTGGCTAAGGTGGTGGTGGTGGCGTCCGTTTGGCTGTGGACGCGACCGCAGTGGAGGAGCCTGCGAAGCACAGATGAAATGGGGTGGGGTGGTCAGTTATGTTAATGACGTTTTAGGCTGGGGTGGTTGCCGAGACGTGGCGGCTGCGACGACATCTGGTGCGGCAGCTATAGCGGCAGGTGAACTCTCGATAGTGGTGGTGGGGGCGATGCCTTGTAGGTGGTAGTGCGGTCCGTGGTCTGCGCGGTGAAACATCTTCCTCGATGTCGCGCCGATTAACTCCTCGACATACCGCACCTTTAGGTCCCGGTGTAGCGTGGTGCTTAGAACGCCCCGGTGATGATCCGGAGCGCTATGTTCTGTTGGGCTTGTAGGTTCTCCCTCTGGGTTGCTGAGCAGAGGGAGTACCACGCTGGTGCTGCGTAGGTGAGTCGACCTAATATAAGTTTTATAGATACTTACTCTTGTTCTCAGGGGCAGGTTAGAGTCCAGTATGGGGCAAAGCTTGGCTCGGGCGGCGCGGCTGGATCGTATGGCTGCCTGCGCGTTGGCCGCCATGGTCAGGCGGTGATCTATGAGGCAGCCCAGATAATTGACCTGGGCCTGCCAATCTATTGCCTGTCCCCTGAGGATCAGCTTCTTGGGCATCCTTCTGGCATCGCCCGTCAGGAGGGCTGTGGATTTGGTGACTTTCACCTGCATTCTCCAGTTGTCTAGCTACTGGGGGACCAGGTCCAGCTGCTTCTGGAGACGAATTGCTGCTGCTGGGGCCCAGGCGTAATTTGTATAAGGGGGACTCTTTAGTGGTGAGAGTGGGGATGTCGTCGGTGTAGTTCCCGTATTGGAGAGGCGAGAGAAAGCTTCCCTGTGGCACTCCAGCTGTGATGTGGTGCGTCTCGGACTCCTCCTGCTCGATCGCGACCGTGAAGCACCTGCCGTCCAGGTATGAGGCTATGAGGGCTGTGAGGGCAGGGGGGACATCTTTTTTTTTTTCTTGTTTTACGTCGGTAACAAAATGCATTTACGCACTGCCTTTCGGCCAAAGAGGGACCGAAAGGGGGTGTGGGACTCACCACCGGCAGACACGACTGCCAGCAGTAATACCCACTAAAAATCTTCCAAAGACGCCCGCCGCTTGTTGAGAAAGAGGCGGGGGCCAGTACCTGGGTTGCAGCTTCTGACACCCCGCCTGCGGCCAACGTCCCCCGGACTAAAACCGGGAGAACCTCCTCAGAGAGGCGCAGTGGACGCACCCCTCCTACCTCCCCGTGCGACCATAGCGTGTATGGCCGACTTCCCGGAGGGTCCATGGTTAGACAGCAGGGGCCCCCTGCCCCCACTGCCTAGACCCTCCTGGCGCTGCTGAGCGGGCCCTCCTGGCCCGCTCGCTGCGCCCTCCACAGGTCCCTCTCAGTTTCCCCCCCGGTAGTTAGTACTTAGGGCACCCAGAAGTACTCAGCCCCCCCACCACGCCAAGGTGGAGACCTGTTCAGGGGGGAGGGGGGACATCTGTGTTACGGGCCACCTTGTAGATGAAACCAAGGTGCGAAACCCGGTGAATGCCTTCTCAATGTCGAGAAAAGTGGCCACTGTCGTGAGTCCTTGGTTTAGATTCACGGTCATTTCGTGGAGAACTCAGGTAGTGCACTTGCAAAATGTTCACAAACGAAAAGTTCACAATAAGCATAAAAAAAATATTGCGCCAATATCGCGGGTGGGTTGAGAACAATTTGAACATGTCACACGAACGGAGGAGGGGGCGGGACTCAACGCGGAGCGGAGTGCACATGACCTGTCACAACGAACGCACGTCGGAACTCTTTTTCTTTCCCGACGAGGCGCTTTCATGCACGGCGCATCGTCAGCGTGCGCTTTCGAAGCTAAGTACGCGCATCTTTGAAGAAGATGCGTATGCTTCACCCTAGCTAACTTGGTTGGTTTACCAAGTTGGCGTCCACCAAGACCGTGGCGGTGGCCCAAACTAGCCGGCTAACTCCCAGTTACCTCTCGCCGGCGAGTAGGTTAGGCCGGAATGACCCATAAGGGGCCGATCGGCTAAGCTCCATGTGTGTGAATGCTGTATGCCCCTGATCTGTATAGGCCACAGCGCAACCGAAATGTATTTGGGGAAGGCGAGACTGAGTGCCTCAAACCTAGATTAAATACTAAAAGTATTTAATGTATCGCCGCTTTTATACTTAGTCTTAGACTATTTAACAATTCTTTTAATTATATTCTTTTAATTTTCAAATTATACAATTGTTGATACCAAACTTATGAGATTACCAGCTATTGTAACAGATGTTTAAACCACGGAACAGAAAAAACTAGTGGAAATGGTAAGTGACAAAATTAGTATGAAGACCGTTGTCGCCAAACTCACACAAATAAACCATTGACCGTATATTACACTACAGATAAACAATGAGCGTAATTGATCATTTTTATTTTAGTCAAAATTAGCTTAAGTCAATTGTTCTACACCGGAAAATATACATTCACCCACTATAATAAGATTTAATTTGCTTAAAAGAAAAATACTTAAAACATTTTTTAAACTAAATTCAAACTACCTATGATTGTTGAGAAAGTATCGCTAGATGGTGTTGTTGTTTGTTGAAGCAATTATAACCCTTATTAAAATCGCAATAAGGTTGTCATTACCGCCACAGACGTAGATTCTACTGCTAGTCTGCCAGTGCAGGGTGTCGCTTTGATTGTTGCAGTAGAAAGCGATATCGATAGATACGTTCGATAAAAACATGAAGTTTTTGAGAAATTTTTAATAACTTTTATTATACCTACATCGAAAATAGAATAGAATGAAAAACACGTTTATTTAAAATTTATTTTATTGTCCTTGAAATAAAACATATTTATTTAAAAACTGACGTTTTGAAAGTTTTATTTTTAATTTTAATAAATGATGTATGCGAACATTTATATATTTTTCGACAATTGCTTTCATCAAATCAGTGACATGATTGGACGCAGGAAATATATATATATATATATATCGATATATCGTAATACATTATTTTCATTTATCGATAATATCAGTATTTCACCTGACTACATCATTAACTATGTAGCGAAGAACATTCGACATGGACTTGCCTAATACAGTTAAGCCAAAATGGACTTTATTTAAATACATTAAGGTTTATTTTAGCTAGTCGTTCAATTAAATATCGTGTAAACTGAAATTACATAATTTTCTTAGAATACAATTAAAATATTACTTACCGATGGTACGAAACACCTCCATTTATAAGATTTTTTCTCCTACTATCATTTTTGCACTCTAAAATGAAACAATACGGCATATTTTTTAAAATCAAGGGAACGCAACGACTACCAACTCGACGTGATGTCAGAACACAACTGCGGCTTGACTCAATGAAGTAAGCGTAACAGCGCCTACTTGTGACACGCGCGATACGCCTACTTAGCACTTCCACTAGTTTTTTCTGTTCCGTGGTTTAAACGAATACAAATAAATAAATAACGTTAATAAATAACGTCGAGTCAAAAAGTCCGACCAGAAAGAGGTGTTTTGATTTATTTTAAATTCTTTCGGTACCCCGACCCCTCCAGAGGTATCGCGGAACCCTCGGGTTTTTCGGAACACATTATATAGCTGCTCTAATTAGTCGATTAGGTTGGTTCTGTTATTTACCTATGGCAATTATTTAGTATTTTGTAGAGCTATCTGTGGTTCTGTTAAAGTTTAAGTGACATCTGTCATAACTGTGATTGAAACTAAGAGGAGACGCCGACTGAGTTCTTCTCAGTTTTTTATTTTGCCTTCTTCTTTTACAGTAAAAGTGGAATTTGTTCGTTAAAAATGACAACAATTGGTCCTAAAAAAGACGGTGGTCCGAATGTGGATTATTTTCAATCAACTGAATCATTGGCTCAGTTCGACCAAATTCGTGTCTGGTTGCAGAAAAATTGCAAAAAGGTATTTGTCTTGTTTTCTTGTGTATGCTGTTAATTTACTTAACTTCCAGCATTGTGACTCATAAAGAAATTATAATTAAGCACATTATTATAAAATTATCAACAGCGTTACTTCATGTTGAACCTAAGTCTTGCGATTGATGCTTGCCTTATTGCTATGTTGGCTTCTTAAAACTTGAAAATCTGATGCTCACTGAATATAGACAAGTCACATAGATTTTATTGATATTAAACATGAAAATCACAGCTATCCAAATGAAAGTTTTCTCATATAAAAGCTCTTAATTTCTTGGTTCTTAAGACACTTTCCACTTTTGAAGTTACATTTTTCAAATACTGTTTTTTTACAATAGCATGTACAAACCGATCCACCTACAAAGGAAGGGCTGGCCCAGCTCGTCATACAACTTATCCAATATCAAGAAAATAAGCTTGGGAAGAATGCTTCAGACCCTCCTTTCTTGAGGCTTCCAGTAAGTATTATGTTCTATATCAAATTTATATTTAGTTTATTCAGACATAGATACATAGTAGTTGTAAAACTTATTAAAAACTAGCTTTTTAATGGGTCTTGCTATAATGACCTATGGAAAGCAGTGCCTGCAATAAAGAAAGTGAGAGCACTATATTGCCGACAACATGGTAACAAGTGCACGCACATATGACAGCCTGCATGAAAGCTAGCTGGTTAAATGAAACTTGTATAACTGCTGATAACCTGTACAAGTCACACAGTGCCAAGTAGCTTTAAACAAAGTAGAGAATTTACTAATTGGTACTAGAAAAAGATAAACGTAGGTACTTTATTACTCTTTGTTTTTGAGCATAGAGAGATATATAGAATTAAAAATTAAAAAAAAATTAAAAATTAAAAATTCATTTATTCAAGTTTGGCTCAATAGAGCTCTTATGAATGTCATACTTATAAACTAACGCGCCCATTCACTGCGGGCGGGAGCTTGATCGTAAAAGAACGGGCAAGAAAATCGTCAAGGTTGGTTTTTTCTCCCGCCAGTCACAATTAAAATACATAATATTAAAACAATTGTGTTCTGCAGTCACAAGATTTGAAAAAAAAAGGGAGACAGAACTAATAAAATTATAAAATTACATAGACAATGTATGTAAGTAATCGTTATATTGTAAAGAGGGCCGCAGAACACAACTTTTATCATTGTAAATGTTACATCCAAGCGTTTTTGTCATTAACGTAATCATTAACCGTGTAATACCCTTTCTTGGTAAGTGATGTCTTAACGGTTTGCTTAAACTTTTCAAAAGGCAAATCTAAAATATCTTTTGGAATTTTGTTATAATATTGTATACCCTGCCCCATAAACGATTTTCGAATTTTATGCAGGCGTAAAAATGGATTTAATAATTTATTTCTATTTCTAGTATTAAAACTGTGATCATCACAGCGCCTGTTATAGGTTTCTATGTTTCGTTTTATAAATATTATACTATTATAAATGTATTGAGAGGCAACAGTCAAGATACCTATTTCTTTAAACTTTTCTCTAAGAGTTGTCCGTGAGCTTAGTCCGTAAATAGATCTTACAGCCCGTTTCTGTAAAATAAAAATTGTTTCTATATCTGCTGCTAGTCCCCACATAAGTATACCATAAGACATTAGGCTATGAAAGTAACTAAAGTATACCATTCTTGCCGTATCAACATCTGTTAATTGGCGAATTTTGCGAATAGCATAAGCTGCGGAACTAAGTTTGCCAGCAAGAGTATCAATATGTAGACCCCACTGAAGTTTTTCATCTATAGTTATTCCCAAGAAAACAGTAGAATCTACTAAATCTAGTTTCTGACCGTCAATAATGATATTTGTTTCGAGTTTCCTTACGTTTGGAACAGTGAATTTAATACATTTCGTTTTTTTAGCATTTAGCTGTAAGTTGTTAACAGTAAACCAACGAAGCAGCTCTGCAAGGGCATCGTTTACATCGCTAAAGTCCTTTTTATGTCGATCAATATTAAATACTAAAGAAGTATCATCAGCAAATAATACCATCTCACAACGCCTACTCATAAAAAATGGCAAATCATTTATATAAACTAAAAAGAGAAATGGTCCTAAAATTGAACCCTGAGGGACCCCCATACGCACAGACGACCCGGGTGATCTAGTTCCGTTAATATCTACCGTCTGAATTCGTGAACAAAGATATGATGACAATAACTTTTGGGCTAAGCCTCCTATACCATAGTATTTTAATTTAAGAATTAGAGTCTGGTGGTCAACACAGTCAAAAGCCTTAGACAGATCACAAAAAACTCCTAGAGCATTCTGCGATAACTTCCAAGCTTCAAAAATATGCTGCATTAAAGCTGCACCAGCATCTGCCGTAGAACGGCTCTTTCTAAAACCGTACTGCTTTTTATGTAGAAGATCTTGTGAATTAAAGTAATATGTTAACTGATTAAGAATAATTTTTTCAAAGACCTTACTTAAAACTGGTAAGATTGAAATAGGTCTATAGTTACTTTTGTCCTCTTTGCAACCGGATTTATGTAAAGGAATAACCTTACTCAGTTTCATTAAGTCCGGAAAGGACCCTTGATTAATACATTCATTAAATATGAACGCAAGGTATGGGGCAATAGAATGTATTATTGATTGAATTACTTTAGTGGACAGATCCCAAAAATCACCCGTATTTTTAATTTTTACTTCTTTAAAGGATTTTAAAATATCTACATATGTGATATATCTAAATTCAAAGATGGAATTGCAGACTGGTACATATTCCGAAAGAAGTGATACAGCAACTAAAGGAGACGAATTTAGACTTGAAGTTGTCTCTATTGGTATTTTCGCAAAGAAGTCGCCAAATATTTTAGCTACTTCTGCTTTACATTCTACAGTTATATCATTATCTTTAAGGACAAAGGTATCATCTTTGGGCGCACGCCTGCCAGATTCGCGGTTTATAATATTCCACGTTGTTTTGATCTTACTATCCGACGACTTTATTTTATTTTTTATGAAATCGGATTTTGCTGCAATACATACCCTTTTAAATGTCTTAGAATATCTTTTAACATATTCAATAAAACCTGGATTATGATTGCAATTCTTTAAGTTGTACAATTCATAAAGTCGCCGCCTTCTCCTATATATACCTGTTGTAGCCCATTCACAAAATTGAAGCTTCTCAAAACGTTTAGTAGACTTAAGGGTAAAAACATTATTAAACTCATTTTTAATTAAGCCAAAAACATTAGCATAAAGAACACCCGGATCGCTGTGCGAAAATGGGACTGAACCTATTTTTTTATCTATACTGTTTTGATAGTACTCCAAACGATTATTTGTTATTGGTCTATATTTTATTAACTTAGGAACTTCCGGCTGATTATATTTAAATGACACTAATAACCCGCAATGGTCAGACGGTAGGCAACTCAATAGATCCTTAAAAGATGGGTTACATTCCGAAAATACGTTGTCTAGACAAGTTGCACTATGTGCTGTTATCCTGGTTGGCTCTAAAAACTGATTTCTTAAATTAAAGCTTTGAAATAATGAAATTAAGCGTGTGGTTGTCACTGTTTTTTCAAGAAGATTAACGTTAAAGTCGCCACAAACTATGATGTGTTTACTTTTGGATTTTAATTTTTTTAATACATCTTCCATAGCCAATTCAAAGGTAGAAAAGTTGCCAGATGGTGGCCGGTACACGCATACTATAACAAATTTTTCCAATTCCACACATGACAATTCAATATTACGCTCTATAGAAAGATTTACAATGTCTAATCGATCTTTACATTTTAAACTGTTCTTGACAAATATCATGGATCCTCCATGAATAGCGGTTTTTCGTACAAAAAAGCTTATTAATTTAAAATTATTTATGTTAAAATTTAATTCACTGCTTTTAAGCCAGTGCTCAGTAATACAAATGACAGATGTATCCTGACATTCCAAAAACAGTTCAAAATCAAGGTCTTTGCCAGTCAGGCCCTGGATGTTTTGGTGTATTATGTTTAGGTCCAAGGGCCTGGCCTTTGTCTTGCCTCTCAGTTTAAAATGGGAGAAGTCAAAAAATTATTATTAGTAACAGTACTAACATTTTGTATAAGATTAATATTAGAACTAGTCATCTGTATAACAGAATCTTGTAAAGTATAAGCTAACAGAGTAGCTGTCTGATTTTTATACCTCCATGGTAGGTACATAGTATCTGTGGTCAATTGAAAATTCTTAATAAAATTATTCATTTCAAGAAATGAAATGTTAGAATTATAACAAGTCAAATTATAAATTAATAAATTTAAATTAAATATTTTCTGGTTTTGTTCCCAGGTTAAGTTTTGTGCATAAGGAAATGCACTTATAATAAATTTACAATTAGTATCCATTTGTAACTGAGTCAGATCACTAATACTTTGGACAATATCTCTCTTTTTTACCAACTGACTGTCACCACACAATATAATAACATTTTTTGCATCAATAATGTCTTGGATTTTTATATTACTTATGATTTCATTAATTTTTTTGCCTGGTGTGCAATAGTTTTTAAATTTTTTATTTAATTTACCACTAACAAGCGAACCTAAACCTTTTCCCAAACCATCACAAAACATTATTGATCCATATATTTCAGCACTACTTTTTACATTCTGTGAGGTTTTTAATAATAGTTCCTGCGAGGGTGAGGCCAATGTATGGTCGGTGAGTTTAATATTGCATTTTGGTCTCAAAGTGACAGGGTCACAAAGGCAATTTGAACATGTCTTATTTACTAATGAGTCAAACCTTTCTTCATTATAATTGCATAGGTCAATCAATTCATTTGCTGACAATATATGTTCAGCAATTTGTTTCTGTGCCAATAAATATTTTTTATTAATTGAGTCTAGGGAATTATGCAAGTTCTTTATATCTAACTGCAACTGTTTCGTGTCCCGATCATACATCTTCCTACTCTCTTGCAGTTTAGAGTCATAAATTTCTAAGGAGTCTATGAAATCCTTCCTTTCTTTTGTTAGTGCAACATTTTTAAAAATACACCTATTATAATTTTTTAATGATTTTTCTGCCCTTTTTATGCATCTATTAATTTTTATAATCTTTTTTGATTTGTTCCTACTTTTGTTGTTCATCCGGCATTCGTCTGGCATCCTTGTGTTTATAATGCTAGAATTATCTATTTGATATCCACCGGGTGATGCAACAAGCTCATCGAATAAATATTTATGGTTATTGGTTAAACAATATCCTCATTTAAACATAATAATTTTATAACATTTATCCTAAAGGACTTTTAATATCACGCCTGGTAGACAGAGGCATATTATATGCCCTTCGCCAGTTATATTGTTGGTTCCACGTAATAGGTGGCGAGTGTATTGCCACTTACCGGGAACATTTATGTTCGCCAGAGCCTTGTTTGTTGATCGGCAGGTGTACCACTTGCAGGTGAGGGTGGCTTCAGCTCCTCAGATCTAGGTAGGTATTAGTACCTTTTATAGGTAAGCAAGTAATTGTTATCAGTTAAAAGGTCTGATACAGGACAAAACATCCTTTTTAAGAAGACACACATATATACTTGTATTTTTTTATTAATTCCCTTTCCAAATACCAAATTTCATTTAGAAATTATATGGCAGCAATATGGAATATTTCATGGCATTATTTGTGGCATATTGCTTAACTGATAGGTCTATGTAACAGTGCTGGTTTACCAAACACATTTTATTGCTGCTACTTGTATTCATCATTATGGACTCAGCCATATGAAATATAAAGAATTAACAGGCCGACCACATCTTTAGTCCAATGATCAGTTTTTATTAAATGGTTTCAATTCTAGATGAAAGTGTTCATGGACCTGAAGCCGGGTGGTTCGCTGTGCACAGTGCTATCCACTATGTTCCGCTTCAAGTCGGAGCAGCGGTGGCGCAAGTTCGACTTCCAGGTCGGTAAGGTATGCACCCTCCGCACGCCGCCTCGCTCACCATCCCGATCCGATGCCAACCGACCCCGCACTGCGAGATTTAACAAAGCATCATGTGACATGTTTGTGACACAAATATAACCACAAGATATCTTAACACCTTAAATTCCATCAAGTCTATTGTTAGTTGGTCAAAGACTATTGTTAGTTGGTCAAAGACTATTGTTAGTTGGTCAAAGACTTAATGGTCAGGGCAAAACAAAAGGAGACCGGCAAATCGGATTATGGTTAGACTAGAAACTAACCTAGAAGCATACATCACATTTTGAATTTGTACAAAACATTAGTCCCACTGTTACAAGACAATTTGTAATTATAATTAAAAAGACAAATTGAAAATGTTTCTACTATAGAAATTAATAGAAATATATAATAAAATAGAAACTATTCTATTATAGAAAATTCTCTCTGCTGAACACCTTTTGATTTCCATAAACCATTTTTAGTATATCTTTAAGTATAAATGAATGATTCCTAGGACTAGTAACAAGTATTAACCAACCTGTTTAATGATCAAAGTCCTTCCTACCTAGCTTGTCATGACACTTTAACTTTATACTACGAATAATAAGATAAATTGAAGGACCTTGGTGACAAACTGACTTTATTTGGATCTGAGAATCAATTTCAATGATATGTAGTGACTATATATGATATGTATATATTTTTCTATAAATACGTCTATTTTTAATTGTCTTTTACGTAAGACTTTTTTAAATATATTATTAGAATTACAGCTTATGCAGGAATAATAAATTAACATTAGTTAAAAGGTGTAAGTAGAGTTTCAATATCGTCACAAACCTGTTATAGTTTGATGCACGTTTCTGGTTAAATTTCACATTTCTATAAGTATTATTAGCTGAAATGTAAATATCACTATATACAAAACTCAACAACATTTTTTATTTTTTTACACATTTTTCTAAATACACCACCAATCACATGCAAATACATTATACTTGATAGTAAACACACAAAACAATTCCCAAAATTCCTTTTTGTGGTTATACGTTGGTATATGGATTCCTTTACGCTTTTTGATAAAGAACCAATTCATTTCATGCTAAATTCATATTGTGAATAATCATTTTTGTCATATAATTATTTTTTGGTGTAAATATCACAAATAATATTTGGTATCTGTTTGGTTTTAAATGAATTGTACAAGACTAATACATTGGAGTGTATAAAAATCTATGAAAAATTGTTGCATGTGTTATTAACTTTGCATGTTTTTTGGCTGTATCATATTAAAATAACATAATGTAAAGGATTTTGCAGGAAAGCAAGACTACCTTATTTATTAGGAATTTAAAAATGAGTGGTTACCGAGATATCTAGTTTAACTTTCTTTCTTACTTCAATGTATGACCAAGTATAAATCTATCACAGATGTACTGGACCAGCCAGAGTTCCTTTGAAATATATAATATACCCATTATTTTTACTTTACTCCCATTAGTTTTACTGTGTTTATATGCAATGCAATGCACATTATTATTTTTTCTGCAGAGTAAGACTTTTCTTTCTATTATTTTCTAATATATAATGATAAGTATATATTACTTGTAATGTTTTTGTTTATAAAAAAAAGTTAATTATTGACATGCATAATCAACTAAATACCTTATTTCTATACTTTTTGGAGAAATAATAAATCTCTGATCCTAATTCCATTCTTCAATGAAATATTTTCATCATATTTTTTATTAACGAGTATTACTCTGTAACCGCTTTCTTTGAACTAGTTTATTGAATAAAATTCTTTTCTTACCGATTTTAATAAAATCCTTGCTTGAATTTACCAAAATACTGGTAACACTGAGCAATAAAATAACATATTAAAAGCTTTTTTTAGTCTATTTTAATACAAAAAGTGGCAAGTCTATTAGGTCAACCATAAAATGCTTATAATTTTAAATTAATATTACTGCTTCTCTTAAAGTACTAACAAAAATATTTCTCTCGTCCCTCTCCCCAATTTTGACATTTGCAGAACCCGTCCCGCAAAGATCTGAATGTACAAATGATGATGGAAATCGAATCATCTTTAGTGTCTGCCGAGGTTATTAGAACACCCTGTGTATACATTCGCCCTGAGGTTGATAAGACTACGGCTAATAAGATCAAGGATATTGTTGCTCATCATCAGGGGGATATTTGCGGTAAGTTTTTGTCAACATTTTTGACAGATTTTGTGGTACTGGCCTAGAATAGTGCTACCCCCCCTCTTCTTACGGGGAGTCGTCGACGAAGAGAAACTTTACCAGACGATGGGCAGCAGCGCCATTCTGCGTTTCGGTTTGAACTGCGACCACCTACCTGCCTGCCCAGCATGGTGATGATGGGCAGATACCCCAAGGGAGGCCCAATGTTCAGCAGTGGACACATAAGGCTAATGTGATGATGATCCTTTCAAGAAGAGACGAACGAGTAGCGTTCATACCTCTTCAAACTATTACTCCAACTGCGGTCAGAAACAATCAATAAGGTAACGCAAAGTTTAGTCCTAGTATGGTGACCCTTTGAGTGGATTATGATATCAAGCGCTGTAATGCTTGGGAAAGCACTTAACGCTGTTGGTCTCGTATATCACTATATATGGTAATTAAGGCCTTATTGGTCGAAATCTAAAAGCAGCACGCCACACACCTGCCACCGCCAATGAGCACTGGGTCCGCGTGACCTTATTCCTCACCTTTGTTCGTGCAAGGATGCCTGTTTTCACGTAAATAGGCTCCGTTGTGGTACGTGCATAGGAATTCAACCAGAATCAAATGCACACAAGCCAACCTCACCCGCAAGTGGTGCACTTGCCGATCAACGGACGAGGTTCTGGCGAACATAACAGTTCACGATAAGCGGCAATAGGCTCGCCACCTGTTACGTGGGACCAACTATATAATTGTCAAAATTTGGGCGTATTATAAATAAATATTCTCTTACAATCACACCAATTATTTAGTTCCAAGATAAGTATCACTAAGAACTTGTGTTATGGATACTAAAGAACGGATAATCATACTTAAATACTTTTTTTTGTAAATGCATACTTAATATACATAGGAAAACACCACTACACTTAATATGCCTCCGCCTACCCCTTCGGGGAAACAGGCGTGATTATATATATATTTGAGACGCTAATAAGTTAAACTGATAATTCTTGCTTAGTGTCACCTATGTTGTATAAAAAACTAATGTGCAGGTTCTTTAGGTGCATTTGCTACATGAAACATTGATCAGTCAGCTTAAGGTTAACATTCAATCAAATATCTATGTGCTTTCATTTCAAGCAAACTTTTTCAAATCAACCCCTGTATTAAAAAGTATTCTAACTGGCTCACCTAAGTAGGTGGGTTGTTGTATTATATCGCCTTATTCACCTTTCAGAAGATGAAGAGGACGCAACGCATATCATCTACCCTACTGTGGACCCCCTTGAAGAGGAATATGCCCGACCTGTCTTCAGGCGCGGTAATTACGTCCTGGTCCATTGGTACTATCTACCAGACAGCCATGACACTTGGTCTCAGGCAGATTTGCCGGTAAGTTTGATCTTAGAGCTAACTTAGCGCTGGTATTGAAGTAGGGCTGAATTGCTTATTAAAGGTATATACAGCCTAATGCCTTGGAAGAGTAATCAGGGCCACAAAATGTTTATAAAAAAAATATCTCTAAAATTTGATGTTTTATTGTTTATTTTTTGCCAGGATTGATGGTAACGGTAATTCAGGTTCACTAGACAAATAACATAATTCAAATAGAATTAGTTTAGCATAGGACTTTTATTTAACGCCAGTGACTTGGTTGAATTAATTTATAAATAGTAATACCATTTTCCTTCATATAAGTTCTAAGCAGATACAGACGACCTCAGGGCCTACTCTTATTCAACTAAAACGAACCTTCGTTATACCCATCCCTTTCACTCCATAATCATATACCTAGAGAGTGAAAAAGATAGGTATAACGAAGGTTTTCGTTCAATTAGAGTAGGCCCTGTGATCTGCGTCTTAGAACTAAGTGCCCAAACCATAGCCTATATCAAAGAAACGTTTTCCTTAGATTCAATGTAGAAATTATAAACAACTTGTAACGGCAGGTGGATGTCCAAGAAACAGTAAGCTGGGAATGTAACCGCGCTGAGCCGTGGCGGGTGTCAGCTTCGTGGGTGCTAGATCTGCCCCAGTACAATGAGTGGATGAACGAAGAGGACTATGAGCTGGATGCGCATGGCAAGAAGAAGGTGAGTTTCTTTTGCAAATAGTCATAAATCTGTAAGTTGAGAATAAAACCGCCCTGAGCCATTGCGGGTTTCAGCTTTAAGGGTGCTTGACTTGCCCCAGTAAAATGAGTAGATGAACGGAGAGGACTACGTGTTGAAAGGTGAGGTTATTTAACATATTCATAAAACAGTGATTTGGAAATATAATAGACAGTTTCAGATGTTTTTCTACGTGTGAGATGTAAGCCTTGTCTAGCCTCTACTTACTCTTTCTCTACTTTTGTGTCTTTTACTGATTAAGATTTCAATTCCTAATAAGGATATAGTTTATAGCATTCTCTTCAATGTGGAAAACCATTAGGGAGGTCTGTGTTCAGCAGTGGCTTTTTGGTGGCTGTGATAATGAGGGTGATAAGCTTTGTTTGGAATGAAGGACATTGTTTGTCCCACCTCAGTATCTTCGCACTGTCGGCGTGGTGGATAGTGGATAGACCTGTATCCCTACCATCTGGTTTTTATATGTTATCAATACATCTCTTACAAGATTAGGCGTAGTGAGACGTTAAAATGATGAGATGGTATCTCCACTTTTATTTATTTGAATTAAGAATATGCCAGAATATAAATTATTTTCCCTATTGTCAGGTCCACAAACTTCGTCTATCGGTGGATGATTTGATTCCCGGCTCCGAACCTTCGTCGAAGAGCAAAAAAGGCAGTAAAAGGAAGCGGTCTCCTTCGCCGCCACCGCAGAAACACAATAAGAGGAAGAGGTACAGTCACCCTGTAAAGTCTATTTACCTTGTGTTTCACAACAGACATTTAATCTGAAATGAAAATAACAATCCCTCTCGGATAGAATATATATTCAAAAAATATTTTTTTTTAAATTTTTATAAAGAACTTCTTAATTTCAAATACTTCAATTGATTACTGTTTTTTGATTAGTCAATCCCGTTTTGATTCTGATGTGCATCGCATTTTGATATTATATTGTAATCTATTGGGGAGGCCAATGTCCAGCACTGGACTTTATAAGGCTAATATAATTATGATGTTAAATATGAATTATATAGATGTAGTTTACTGTGTTGATTAGCCGAATAGATTAAAAAATTATGTCCATACAAAATGTAGGTACAGAAAATTCGAAAATAAAATCTTTTATTTAATCAAAGCAGGTTTTTTTTTCGTTGCAGTAAGGTAATGACAGTTTTGCTTGTTAACAGTCGCATCTCGAAACGCCGAGACAATGACGCCGACGACGAAGAGGATAACGCATCTAGAGACAATACTGACACCGTGCCCACGCCGGAAAATGAACGCTCTTCGGAAGGTCAGTATTCATTGATTCAGACAGCATGTTGTAGCACTATTTCAGCCCATTTACGTCCTACTACATACTACTATTACGTACTCTAACCACAGGCTACCTTTCACCAACCAAGGTGAAGGATACATAGTGGCTGTGATCCGTTCTACGCTAAATGCTTTATATGTACCACACAAAAAAATACTACAAATCCAAAGAAGATAAGGCGCATTTGAATTAGTTACTTTAGAAATCTAAGTAGGTTTGGTCGCGGACGTATGAATTTCTCAGTTTAGGCATACATACAAATGTGTACTTGCATATTATTAACTTATATGTATAATGTATGTATTTATTTTATTTATGTTAGTATGTGTATGTTTATATTGTTTATATGTATATCTATAATAACAAGTAACTATTAAATCTCATTGTACGAAATGGGATGAACTTTCAAAATTACAGTGAAGTTTTGTACTGTACTTATTTACAGTACTTATGTAAGTTTTGTAAAATTAATTTTGTTGATTACTTAAACTACTAATAAACCAACTCTCCTGAGTATGGAAGGGTGTGACTTTTATTAACAAAAAACCGTATGTATCGGGGCCGCGGTAACTCTTCCATGTCCAGCATGTGTTAACTGCTTGGTGTATTGTTTTAGCTCCAGCGCCTTCGGAGCCCCCGGCAGCGCCTCCCGCGCCCGAGGCCCCCACCACTCCCGCACCCCCCATGGATACTCACGACGACTCGCAGGGGAAACATTCCGATTCAAATACCCAGGTAAACATTTACTTTTAAACTACCTACTTCTGGTGTACATAGTTAATTAGTACTTTAAAGTCGTCAAATAAAGTCTGGACAGACGGGTTGGTGAGCGAAGTTTAAGCCATGCTTTTTTTTACTGCCCATCACTCGGTAGGGTTTATCTTCGTCGACTCTTCCGACTCCCCGTGAGATAAGAGGGCGTGGCTCTATTCTAGGCCGTGTAATTGATTGTAACATTTATTATAAATTTTATTTTATGTATTAATAGTAAAGCATGAAAAGTATTATTTGTATTATCGCTGACACACATATTGAGCAGTGGAAGATGATAATATCATTATATTAGTTTTGATTAAGAAGAGTATTTAGGTAGAAAACGAATGACTGACGTGAAATGAAGATATTTTGCATTAACACCAGTTAAACTTCAGGGTATGAGAATAATGTGTATGATGATATATTCTTATCCAGGAAACAATTACAAAAGAGGAATTGGAAGACAACGTGACGGACCAAACTCATCACATAGTTGTACCATCATATTCTGCGTGGTTCGACTACAACTCCATACACACCATCGAAAAACGTGCTCTGCCAGAGTTCTTCAACGGCAAGAACAAATCTAAGACGCCTGAGATATACCTCGCTTACAGGTGGGTCCTATTTATATTACAAAAGTAGCGTGAAGTACCTGTCGTATGTTTTGGGCTGAAAAGTAGCACAAATTGCTTGTAATAACATTAGTTATCTGCCAGTGATCCTGTCAAAATAGGTCCAGCTGTTTTAGAGATTAGCGAGAACAGACAGACAGACAAAAATTTTATAAATGTATATCTTGGTATATGTACCTTGTGACATCTGCAGTTAGTAAAAAACGGTTACTTTAATATTACAAATAACACCAATCTTATTGATCTGTATAGATTCAAACTTTTTAACCTCAGATTCAACCTTGCGCAATCAGTATAAACACAATATATGCATTCCTCATGTAAAAAAATTACTTATACTATAAGAGTGCTTTTTACACCAGTATAAAAGTATTCAATAAATTGCCCTTGGAAATTAAAGAATTAAATCTACCAAAGTTTAAATACAAATTAAAAGCCTGGCTAATAAATAAACCTTTTTACAATTTGAATGAATACTTTTTTACGAATAATATTAAGTAACTAGTTGTAAGTTGTATAAATTGCACGCCCGCAACGGGTACACTGTTGTTACTAATGTAATGCATGAACACCAGCAAAATGTACACAGTCTTAGCAATAAAGATCTATTCTATTCTATTCTATTCTATTCTTGCTCAACAGTTTAGCTCATGTCTGTTTTACAATAAATTGTCTTATAAAATACATGTATTACTTGCTTGATGAGAGGTTCCCTTGGTGCTTCTTCAATTGGTATGTTTTCTAAGGGACCAAATAGGTTGCAACCTGTTTATATAAATTTATTGGCTGAAGGCCAAATTGTTAAGTTTCCGGAGAGCTCTAGTAAAGTAACGCCCTTAAGCAGCCGGATTCTCATAGAAACCACTCAATCTTGGTTTGAATGAATATTTCTATTTCATAAAAAAGAAAAAAATGGTCAACAGCAAAGTAGACAACTTCAGAATTGACTTCTTGGCGGGAAAGTGAAGCGTCATATCTGTAGATTTGTTTTATTTTTAAAATTTGTGATATTTCGAACGTTAATGTGTAATAACAGTGGAATATTATCCGTTAAGTGTTTGTGAATGTTCATGAGTATTGGTAAATTAAACAAAACAGTGCAACATCACTTTTCAAATTCTCTCAAGAAGTCCATGTGAGCTCTCAGTATAGTCCCACATCTTTACTTAGGACTACTCAAGTGGTTCAGGGGGAGGGCATCTCATTTACCATTTATCATCTTTATCACCACTCATTCTCATTTACTATAATTTATATGTTATTAATATATCTCTTACTTGACACTGGCTAAATTTGCAAACCGCACAATACCATTATTTAAAAGAGAAAACTTCAGAATAAGAATTTTGAAATTAGAAAGTTCTCAATCATGTTGTAATTTTTTCACGTATACCATCGTGACATTGACTGTTAAAAATTTGGAATTAAAAAATTAATGACTATTGAATTTCTTTATTGCCCTTCTTTTTTTTTTCGGATGGAAAATCATCAAATGACCGTCTTCCGCTGTGGGTGAAGCGGAAGGGTGTGTCAGACTTTTACTGACTATAAACCATCCATATTCCTTCTTGAGCCTGTAACACCAAGGCCGCGGTAACCCTTTCGAACAGTCCCGCAACTTTTCTTTATTGCCCTAGGAATTTCATGATCGACACGTGCCGGTTGAACCCTAACGAATATCTAACAAGCACGGCGTGTCGGAGAAATCTTGCAGGGGACGTGTGCGCCATTATGAGGGTCCACGGCTTCCTGGAGCAGTGGGGACTTGTGAACTACCAGGTAATCTATTCTAATATTAATAAATAAATATTTTCTGACAATCACACCAATTATATGGATACTAAACAACGGATAAACATACTTAAAAAATTTTTTTGTAAATACATAGGAAAACACCCAGACCAGAACAAATAATCATGTTCATGCACACAAAGATTTGTCCTGTGTGGGAATCGAACCCACGACTTCTGGAGTGAAGTGTAGGTATACTGACCTCCACGCCATGTCGGTCGTCAAAAATTATAATTCATGCGAAAGTAACTATGATATAGCAGCATATAAAATAAAATATTTAATCAGCAGTAAAAAAGAATAAAGGTAAATTTACTATGGTAAAAAGCACAGGTAGATATAGACTACTAATAAAGTAATTGGTATGAAATGTCTTACTTATAAAGCCTAGTCAAAAAGAATTTAGCTTTCTATTAGTGAAACAGTTTTTCAAATCGTTCCAGTAGTATGGAGTCTATTCAATGCAAACAAACAGTCAAATCTTTCTTCTTTATAGTTTTCATCATCAGCATGTTAGCCTTATAAAGTCCGCTGCTGAACATGCCTCCTCAATAGATTACATTGGAAAATGGGAAAATACCCCCATTTTCCCATCATTACCACACTGGATTAGTGATTGCAGTTCAAGTAGCTAGGATGATAGGTCTCCGATAGGATTTCACTTCGTCGACACTTACGACTCCCAGTGAGATGAGAGGCGGTTATAATTTTAGTATAAGGAGAAATAAATATTGCAATTGATTTAACCATGTATTTTGTTACCAGATTGAGGCCGAATCTAGACCTACGGCAATGGGACCGCCGCCGACATCGCACTTCCACGTACTGTCGGACACGCCGTCGGGTCTCCAGCCACTACTCACTCGCCCTACGCAGCCTCGCCCTGGTATGTATCTCAGTTGTTGCTAGTGGACTTAATACATCTCACATCCACGTACTGTCGGACACGCCGTCGGGTCTCCGGCCACTTATACACGTATGTTAGTTGGTGCTAGTTGACCTTATACAACTCACTTTCACGACGATGTCTGTCTATCGATTATATGAGGTTTAACAACTGATGTCTCGTGGTGACGAGCTAAATACAGTGCTAATAAGTGACGCTAAATTTAATATGAGCAGGCATATCAAGAAATAAGGTGTACAATGAAGCCCTAGAAACTCAGCGAGACGAGCAGATAGAAAACGATAAAAATCGGTCCCAAAAGTATTGGCAAATAAAAAAAAATTGCGCTTTTTCTGGATGCTTCTAATTTAAATGATAAATTGCTCTGTGTAAGATATTTTTGCATGTTTTTTTTCAATAGGCTAAAATTGCAAAACAAGACTAACTTTTGTTAGTTGGGTTCATTTTGTATATACGATATTTATATGTATTTGTGGAATTGTTCTAATTAAGTTATAAGTTTTCGCAGAGCACATTATTAAAGGCTAGAACTAAAATAATGTCTTCTAACTTTGACGATTTTTCTACAGCAGAAAACGCTGCCGTACCGAAAGTAGAAGCCGGTCTTCCAAACGGCACAGAAGCGGGGGCGGGAGCGGGCGCGGTGGCGGGAGCGGTGGCTGCAGTGGGTCCGGCTGCTGTTCCTATCAAAGCAGAGGCGGGAATCGAACTTGGGGCCGCGCCTGGGCTCAAGCTTGACCAGGTTTGTTTATTTTGTGTTACATACATTCACACCTGTTTCCCCAAAGGGTTAGGCAGAGACATATTATTCGCCATCACTTCGCCAATTCTATAGTTGATCCTAGAGACAAAAGCTAATGTGAACGCCTTTTGGTGTAGTGCGAGCGGTTAATTAAACCAAGAGACTAGGTTGATCGTTTGATCGATTAATTAGCCAGATTGATTATGATATGGCTCATAAAATCCGCAGCAAAGCAAGTAGTGAATGAAACAAATTTTAGGTTGAAGAATTTGAACAAGGGTCTGTTTCTTAGGGTCTAACAAAAATTACCTTGCACTGAATCTATCGAGAATTGGTCCATAAAAACGCCCAGAACATAATTACGCGATTTATCAATCGCTCCACGTAAAATATCTACAGTATTTGTCTTTTGTGGGATTCGTATCTACCATCGTAGTATTTTGCGTACAGGTATACTACCTGCCGGACTTATTAGTCGTCACAAGTAAAGTCTACGTGGTTGGGTCTTTTAAGCAGGTGTAAAACGGCATTTATGCAGGTCGTCTTCTCATTTTTGTATACTATATACTATCTGGCAGTATGTGGTCCTTATGACGAGTCGCAATAAAAAAATATAATTTGGTTGATTTACAGTACCGAACCGGTGTACGAGGAAGAGAATGGACGGAACAAGAAACCCTCTTACTATTGGAAGCCTTGGAACTCCATCGCGATGACTGGAACAGAGTGGCCGCTCACGTTGGCACCAGGACACAAGACGAGTGCATCTTGCACTTCCTGCGACTTCCCATTGAGGATCCTTACCTACAAGACTCTGGATCAGGTTAGAAATTCTTCCATATCTTTCATTATTTTATTAGTCATACAAAGAGTTCTCCTTTGTTTGCTTGTCTGTCTACTTCATCATCATCATCATCTAAGCCACCTAAAGGCCAACTGCTTATAATGCTGATCGATCTTAAGGCTTTTTGCCGCTGTAATTAGTTTTTTTTATGTTACACTTAAGCAGTGGTCGTGGCTGTACCTTTTAAAACCGTTTCACGCCCTATTTGGAAAGCTTCATACTGTAATGCATGCTGCTTGGAAGGAAAAATTTCACAAAGGTAGCTATATACGCGCACACCTGATTTCTAAGATCTGAGGATAAATTCTCTGCCGATGGCAAGCGCTGGGACGAGAGAAAGTAGCAGTTAACACCTACATTTCTTCAGAACACATTCCATTGTACCACCGGATACACACAAAGAGGATAAATCTCTTCGGTCTCTTCTTAGGCTCAAGGGTTCAATACCACTTGTAACGGTCATATTGTTGGTCTGTCGGGTGGGAACCCTAATGGCCCTGACATAAAATAACTAATATTTTTGTCTCAGGTGGTGTGCTAGGCCCGTTAGCATACCAGCCAATTCCGTTCAGCAAGACTGGAAATCCAGTGATGAGTACAGTGGCATTCCTGGCCTCTGTGGTGGATCCTCGTATCGCTTCCAAGGCTACCAAAGCTGCCATGGATGAGTTCGCTGCCATAAAGGTTCGTTGATTGGTTTTATAATAAAAAGTGTATGTATAATGTAGTTGGTATATAATATTAATTTATATATTTATTATTTGCCATAAAGATCGACACATGTCTCTATTGTCAAAAGCGTTGGGATCTGTTTCGATATATATTGGAACAGGCAAACAGATCCCGGTTTGGGTGCTTCCAACTATTTAATGCTGACTGTTCTATTATTAATAATCAAAAGTATTCAAATTTGTATGTTATTTTGAAAATGTAATATCTAATACAAAGTTAATTGCAGCAATGAAAATATATATATTTTTAATTATTCTCCGATTCGACGTTACTTTATTTATGTATCATTCTTATGATATTTTTATTTTTTTTACAAAATAATAACTTTATCATTCCAGCAAAGGAGCGTAATAAAACTGTTAATGTTCATCTTGCATTATTAATTAAATTTTACTTTCGCGTGATTAGGATGAAGTACCAGCAGCTATGATGGAGGCCCACGTAAAGGCAGCCGGCGCCCAGGGTGCTGGCGCTGCGCTGACCGCCACCGGCATCGCCGGCACTGCACCGGAGCCGGAACCGACACCTGCCACTGGTTAGTATTATACTTTTTTAACTTAACTCTCTTTATTGTAAAATGAGTAAATAATAATAAGTAAAGTATGCAAGTGAGTATCCGCAGTACAAGGTCAATCTGGATACATTCGTATGGAAAAATGAAACATGTCATACTATTGTTTACTTACGTAATAGAGGTTTTGTCTAATCTAACATTCAATACTTTATCTAGTCTTTAACCAAAAAAGTTACCAAAGCCATCTGTAATAGAACATACGAAAAGTTATAAAAATATGATTTGATTGACTGTAAGATAGTATCTTTTTCAATAAACTCGTTATTATGGCCTTATGAGTACAGCAGCAATAACTCTTATCAAGTATTATACATAACGAATAGAAAATAAAGATTAGCAAAAAAATTGGTGTCCCGCAAGGTACTATTCTATGACCACTCCTATTATTATGAAACATATGTTTTTATTAACGTAGCTACTCAATTTGAACCTTTGTACTATAAGGAATTGTTATTTACAGGCGAGAAGAAAGACGATGTTAAAGCTGAACCCATGGAAGTGGAGGAGCCTGAAACCAAGGTGAAAGAAGAAGCGCCCGAACCAGCCGCTAGCGAAGAGAAGGAAACCAAGGAGGAGGGCTCACCTCAACCAGGTAATTCTTAATGTAAACGCATAAAGCTCGAACCTATCCGTATAAGTAACCGAGGTTGCGGGTTTGTTCGAAAGGGTTACCGCGGCCCCGGAACATAGCTAGCTCAAGCAGGAACATGGATGGTGTTTAGTCAGTAAAAGTCCACACCCTCCCGCTCCACCCACAGCGGGAGGTTGCCATTTGACGATTTTCCATCCTAAAAAAATTTTAAATGTTTCTAGTTCACATTTATCAAAATTCCAAAGGCTTTACTGATTAAATATAGTAGTGAAGACATTCAAAATAGCTTTAGATACCATCTGCCAAACGAATAATTAAACACTTTTATAATATTGATATAGACATAGACCAATAAATAAAGGACTGTTAAAATTATAATGAAAAAACATTCTGATATAGTTTACTTCTCATTAGATAACACTGACAGCATCAAATAGGATTTTGAGTCTTCTAAAATTGCAATTATTTATTAAATCTTACTAGCAAACGCTTAGCCATAATGATAGATACTGATGGTAGGTGACAGTAGCATTGAAACTGACGTTCCTACCTAAGCATGTAGAATTGGGTGTAGGAGTATACTTTTCGTCATCATAGGCTTCCATCTGACCTGCCAGTAGGGTCGGCGCAGCATGTCTTTTTATTCCATTAACCGTGGTCAAACGTTTTAGATTCATTTACTCCCTCGATCATATCATTCTTCACACACTCAATTCTTCATTCAAAGAGTATAACTATTTCTTAGTATCCTATCATTATCATTCTATTGTTCCTACAGAAGCAGCAGTAGACGCCAAGCTGCAATCGGCTGCGGCGGCGGCCTTAGCGGCGGCGGCGGTGAAAGCCAAACATTTGGCCGGCGTCGAGGAAAGGAAGATCAAGTCACTCGTTGCCCTGCTCGTGGAAACGCAGATGAAGAAACTAGAGATCAAGCTGAGACACTTCGAAGAACTTGAGGCTACTATGGAGAGAGAGCGAGAAGGTACAGTACGAAAATAAATTGTGAAGTGGCAAGCGTATCAGAGGATGGCTTCTTCCCGACAAAGCGATGATCTACCTACCAAGATCTGAGACGCCCTGCAAGTGGTGCACCTGTCGATCGACGGACGAGGCTCTGGTAAACATAAAAGTTCCCGGTAATCGGCAATAGGCTCGCCACCTATTACGTGGGAGCGCAACATAACTGGCGAAATGTGGGCATAAATTCAAATTCATTTTTTCAAGTTTGGCTCAAAAGAGCTCTAATGAAAGTCAAAACTTAAAAACTAGCGCGCCCATTCACTGCGGTCGGGAGATTGATGTTATTTTTTTCTTCCGCCAGTTACAAGAAAATGTACTTAGTAGTAAAACAATTTGACAAGTCTACAAAAACCTGTGTTCTCTGCAGAAAGTTTAAAATAAAAGAAGAAAATAACTCTAAGTTATAGGAGCATAATTACGAATAAACATAGTAGACATGAGCAGACCAGTCCCCACTGGCGGCACCCGTCCACGAGTATGACGCATGAACCAGCCATTATATAATATGTTTTCGCCTACTTCTTCGGGGCAACAGGCGTGATATTATGTTATATAAATATGTAAATTAAAACTCCTAAACAATGAAAAATATCACGTTGAAACATACAAATATTTATCTAGTGTGAGAATTTATTTTATCTCTGTGTATGTTAAATAATGTCTAATATGAACGGCCACTAGAGGTTTTCTTCCTTCATCCCATTGCTATAATATGGTCCCCCGACCTTCCTATCTAATCTATACCCTGCCCCTTTCGTGAGTCCTCCGAACTTTGCGGCCCTACATTTCGTCAAAACCATACCCCCTACGGTGTAGAAGCGCTGCTCTCGCAGCGGTAAAAATAAGAGCTGTACCGTTAAATCGTCAATTAGGTATTTCCTTCTCGTTTCCCTTGAGAAAAATATAAATATTTTGTTCTATCAACCAGGTTTGGAGTACCAACGGCAGCAACTTATTCAGGAGAGACAGCAGTTCCACTTGGAACAGCTGAAGGCAGCGGAATTCCGCGCCCGGCATCAGGCCCACCAGAGGTACACCGCTTTGAAGTAAATATGCACTTTTATATACTCTAGGGACGCTTCGGGGCAGGCGAACACAGGTGCTCAAATGCATGGTTCATATACTCGCGAGCAAAAGTTTGGTGTCACTTATCTGAAATTATGAGCACTAAATATTTGTTCAATAATCATAAAGAGTACATTGTTTTAAAGGTTTAATTCTTAACTTTAAATTAATACCAAACCATTATATAGTACCTCATCATGGCGCAAATCCAATTTCAAGTACGTGATTTCAAACTTGCTCGCGAGTGTAGTTAGATGTTTATTGTGCTTAACATGCTTTATAGTTATGTTGCTTGTACAAGTAAATTTTCTATTTAGTCAAGGGAATAAAAAATAATTTAGGTCATTTGAATATTTTATGCAATTTTGATCTGTAAATTTGAAATTAAAATCGCTTCTGTAAGGATTAAGTAATATGATCATTGAAAAGTTTAGACTGGGCCCTAAGCGCATGTCTAGGGCACAACCGTTAGTTGGTTAGGTTTTTTTAAGAAAAGTGGCTTTCAGTGTAGTTTAAGTTGAGTTGTTTTGCTTTTGCAGGTTTGGAATTTTATTGTTGCATGAAATGTACTTCTTATTTATATGAAAGTTTGTATCGTTCCTAACTCTGGGTAACTGGATCGGTGAAAACGATTTTCGAAGCAGAGTTCACGGAGGTCAGACATCGGAAAGGTGACCCTATGGATGGCATAATATATCGAATGCTTTCGTGCTTCGGTGAAAAAGGTGCAAATTATTGTGGCAATTATTTTGTCAGTAATAATTTAACCTCGGTCAGAACCGGTAAAATTCTCAACTCAACTGCCATCAATTTAGCTTCATTCATCATATGGCGGCAACTTATTGACTAATGCACTACTAAAGATTAATAAAGTTGCTTTCTATGATGAAATTAATATCATGTAACGAGTTTTACAAATAGTTTTTAATATTTAGAAAAAAAGTTATTCGTTATTATTATTAATAATAATAATAAATGCATACCGTTTGTGTTCTAAAAATAGTGCAATGTGTTATACATATCTAACTAATATGCATGCCATTTGTTTAATTGGTGCGTGTGTACAATTTATACTGATAAAATGGTATCTATTTAGGCTTCAGGCGGAGACCGCTGGGCCGACTGCCACGCCCACCGAACAACCGCCGCCAGAGGCGCCTGCGCAGCCCGTGCACCACGCATAAACTTAGTCTATTAGGTTTCTGATATATTTAGTATTTATACATTTATATTAATACGGAATAAGCAGCGTCTAAGGGGTCGTCCACACCAAACGTAATGCTCGCGGCCGGCTGCGAGCCTACTGTATTTTGCCATTAGCATTCTGCAAGAGTATTGTCGATTCGATGTGAACGAGAAGTTAAATATGTATGGAAAAACAAATAAACTGCATAATGCACGCTCACTGTCAGCGGCCAACGACTAATACGTTTGGTGTGAATAATGCCTAATTTTGGGCACTTATTCAACGCTGGGGGCACACTACCGTTGCGAAATATTTATCAAAACCGTAATTTTGCTGAATTCTTCGTAACAAGAGAAGCAACTAGAAGTGAAATTTCCTTTACGTAGATTGACTTATGTGTCTACCTCTATTTCGCTTAAATGTTCGTTTTACGCTATTTAAATAATGTTGCTTAACAAAACTTATGTAGCGGTTTCGCATTAATATTTTCATAGCGAATTTCTAGCGGTGAGCTAAGGGCCTTATTAGGCATTGCGAAGGGTTTGATTAGATGGTCACGGCTCAGCTGTACCATCCTGCCTAGGAAAGCAGGATAGTTATATCGGATTTCAATAGACTAACTTCTCGGTGTTTTGCCACAGTGCTCAAATTCTTCAGCGGCAGTGGTCTTCAGCCCTGGTCCGATCACTCACTCCTACTATTACTGGCACGTAACTTAATTGATGCGTAGTATAGAAATCGTACGTAAGGGGGGTGCCAACTATCGTATCTGCGCATTTTATGATTTTTCAAGCTATGTATATGTCACCGTAAAATTGTAAATAACGTTAAATTATAATCTATCCCGCGATATTGTAATCTGTCGAAAAATTGTGATCCGTAACAATCTGCTCACAATTTAACGCATTATTTTTCGATAGATTATAATCTATCGAAGAAAAACCGTTAAATCACAATCTGTCGCGCGTCAAATTGTCAACTGTTTAAAGCCTGTCCATGATTGGCTGGTCTTGCAATCAAGACCAGCCAACCAGGGACGGGCTGGATAGAGTTAGGAATCAAACATAGGTATCAGCCAAAAAAATAAAATGCAAATATAATAAGTATTTTTTTTAATTAAAATAATTAAAACAAAACTCTTCGAACACAAATTAAATATAAATTAAAAAGTAAAACATTTTACACAAAAACACAAATTGGTTATGTTCGGTGACTAACTCTTATTTATTATTTAACTGCACTTCTTTAGGTTATCACAGGTCCGTTAACACTCCCTACAACATGAAGTTCAACCAATCAGAGCGCGAGGTGCGTTCTGTCGCATGCCATTTTACAATCGGACGGTTTGTCTTCGATAGATTATAATCTATCGAAAAATAATGCGTTAAATTATGAGCAAATTGTTACGGATCACAATTTTTCGACAGATTACAATATCGCGGGATAGATTATAATTTAACGTTATTTACAATTTTACGGTGACATATCCATGTTATAATTTATTACCAATTTAATGTCTTGGGATATAAATTACAACAGTTCAAGTACATTAAACATAATTCGCAATACTTAATGCTTTAAAATAATAAGCATTTTAACGTAACTTCTTGCGTCACTAGGCTATGCACACCTATGTTCTATTGAACACAAGAATAATGATAGTTTATCCTTATTTAAGTACCTATTGCGATTTCCTTGACATTTAATTTGTTGACCAATCTAAATATAATCCTCGAATAGTAAATTAATCTGCCTATAAGTGAAGAAAGCAATGCAAACATATTAATTTACAAAACATTAAATTAAAAATTCTAAGGCTGAGCTCATATAGTTTATCCTTATTTAAGTACCTATTGCGATTTCCTTGACATTTAATTTGTTGACCAATCTAAATATAATCCTCGAATAGTAAATTAATCTGCCTATAAGTGAAGAAAGCAATGCAAACATATTAATTTACAAAACATTAAATTTAAAATTCTAAGGCTGAGCTCATACCCCACCTATGAGCGATAATGTTATTAGGCTCCTATTAATAAACTCACGTAAGCTCTGAATGCAAATTAGAAGATAATGCTGTGCGATGACAGTATTAGCGGAAAATGACTTAGTACAAATTAAATTGATACCGATAGGATTATGCAAAGCACCTCTCCAAAGTCTGCTTAATGATAAGGAAAACATAAATTGCTGCAAAAATCTACTATCATATTTATTTTTTATACGCTCTCGATGCTTCATACGGGCCTAATTATTCTGTCGAATGGTTGCAAAAAAATGTACAAGCTTATCGCGATAGATATATCTGAAGAAGATTGTCACATTTGTCACCAGTAAGGAGACCGTTACGAGTATACAATGTTGCAAAATTTTAAAATAAAAAACAGTTTTGAGGTGGTATCGGCTATTATATGGTAATTTGAACTGTAACTTCTTAATATGTATGTTTGAATTGAAAATTATCTCATACCAATTAGCGGTCAGCTGCGGCCACGCTCGTTGCCGAGATAATTTGAATCTTACGGCCATTGTCTGGACGGCTTCTATTCCCGCACGGTCGAGAATACCATGGTACCTAGGGCTGATTTTTTAATCTCCAGTTTAAATTATTTCAATAACATATTAATTAAAAAAAATATTGTCATCTGTCATTCACGACATAACTTGTGACATTTTTTTTTGGTGGATTAGCCCTTAACTAGGCTGTGGTAAATATAATAATATGACTACTTTAAATTGGACCTTAAGGATTTAAGTTAAGGTAGAAAACCAATGAATTTTTTCAACCTGCTCGGCCTGGTTTAATGTTAATTTTTGATTTGAAAAAGAGTTAAGGCCCTGGTATGATTTTTTTTTACTAAGTGACTGAAGTAGGAAAAGTTATTATTCTTATATTAAGATAACATTGAAATTTGATCATTATAATCTGTGAGATGATAGACTGTTGTAAGACAGGAAACAATAGAATTCCAATTGTGGGGATACAAATGGCTTTGAATGTTAACAGGATATTGTTTTATGTTAAGAACTGACAAATACAATTTTTTATTTATATAATTCTGCTTACAATGTCATCAAATTTATAAAGAAAAAAATTGTGTTAATATTTAGAATTTCCCTTTACGCTGCTTTTGTGTGAGCTTGACAACAAGTCAAACGTTACATCCTCATAGTAACTTTTCGATATAAACATTCTTATTGCTTATGTTAGAAGTGAACATCTTTGATAATTCCATAATAGGAGTTAAATTACAAAATCTTATTTATACTCCTTGTTATTTAGGCCTTTTATGTTGATACTGTTTACCTCATAATATCAACCTTATAAAGTCCACTGCTGGACATTGGCCTCCCCAATAGATCACGCTGGGTGGGTTGGTGATCGCAGTTCAAGCCAATACGCAGGATCACGCTGCTGCCTATCATCTGGTTGGATTTATCTCCGTGAACTCTTACGACTCTGGAGATGAAGGGGTAGCACTATTCTAGGCCTGTACCACACGGCACACCTCATAGTTTACTAAAACATACATTTTATAGAACCCTTGTAATATGATTAATTTCTTACTCGGTAGTATGCCTATGTAAAATCAACCCATCTTATTACTATCCTGATCTGAGTTCATACTATATGTATGTCAAAAAATCCTTGTACCTTGCTTCAATATAGCTATCATTTATACTGTAAATGTGTGATGAAACCTTTATTTTATTATAAATTTTCTTTAAAGTCTTTATATTAGATTCTATTGAGACAGCTCGACCGTAAAATGAAAGTAAAATCATTTTTATATAGATTTAATTTTATGTTTATCGTAATGTGTAAAATGAAGTAATTGTATGTGATTAGCATTAATTAGGACATAAGTTTATAATGATATCGAACTGTTATCATTAAGCGTAACGAGGAGTTATGTAATAAAATATAAATTTAAAACAAATGGGTTCTTATTTGTATAATCCTCTTGTTAAAAGTAACCCTTTGTAAGAGTAAAATGTATTTGCACGATAAATTAAACCTTTCATGAGGTAATCTAAGGAAATATTTCGAAATGTTCTACCTGTTCTGCCAAGTATATTTTCTTGTAACTGGCGGGAGAAAAAACTAACCTTGATTTTCTTGCCCGTTCTTTTACAATCAAGCTCCCGCCCGCAGTGAATGGACGCGCTAGTTTTTAAGTTTTGGCCGTCATAAGAGCTCTTTTGAGCCAAACTTGAATAAATGATTATGAATGTATGTTAAATGGTGGACTCCTGACTACAAAGTAGCATTTGAGTCCTATGGAACTGAAATTATTTCTAAAAGCAATGAAATATTTAAACGTTGAATACGTACTGCGCCGTGTTTCACATATGTTGTAAAAGTAAAATGATAGAAATCATTACACACAGTGGCTTGCGACTTGGCGACTATACATGCAAATTAGCACTGCATACCCTAGGATTTTTTTTAATGGAAATTCATCAAATGACTTTCCCCCGCTGTGGGAGGAGCGAGAAGGTGTGTCAGACTTCTACTGACTAAATCCTTCCATGTTCCTTCTTTGAGCCTTCTACGTACCAAGGCCGCGTTAACCCTTTCGAACAGCCCCTCAACAGTCCTTGGTTAATGACATTCCGACAACTTTAGTTAAACCACTTAGTCTCATGTAGTTTAAAGTACTGCATAATCAGCCAAAATCTCTGTACGCCGCCGATTACACAGTACTAGGTACTGTGTAGTCGGCATTAGACCATTAAAAACACTATACTTTAATGAATATCTCAGGATAGTAGCGAGATAATCAAAATATTGGATTCACAAGTCACTTTTCTCGTAATTATAGCTATTCTTGACGTACTAATGAAAGCCTTAAAATTACCAATGGTTATTGTGAAAACATTAAAACGAATCGTGTTAGTATTGGGTCACGTTTACTTTTATCTTGATTTTTTACACTAGGTTCGTGATTATATCGAACTAATGACTAATTAACGCAGGTGTAAATTAAGCTACATAGGGCATTAAGTGTGTTCATTTTTTTATAAAAAATATATAGCGTAAAAGTACATCTTGCTTAAAACAGTGAATTCATGGGGTGATTTTATAATTATCTTGTATTGGTAATTTTATAATTTACAAGTTAACGGTAAAAATATAAATAAATAATGAGCGAAAAATATTTAAAACTTATTATTTGAGCAGAAATTATACACTTTTCGATTCAAACATGCTATATACCTAAGGTAAAATAATATATAAAAAAATAAGTGCACTGACTTGATTGCCTGGAAAGTTATATACAAAAAAATAGTGATATTGACTGTAAGTGTGTATTAACAGGTGGACCATTTCCCCTTTGTTCATGTAGCAAATAATCTCTCTGTCTGTTGTGTTAACTTTATTGTGCCAAAAGAATTACAGTAGGTACCTACTGTAATTGTAATCCTTGCAACAATGCCATTTAGTGTTCCGAACTAAGATAGCGAATACCTTACAAAACTATGGCCAGTGTTTTTGTATATTTTATTTTATTTTTTATTTACATCTGTGAGTCTTGGGCTACAGAAAACAAACAACTATACAAAATTTCAATGGTGAGTATTTTTTATTATTCAGGAATCTGATTTCTTGAAAGTCGTCATAGTCTTACGCTAAAGACCCAGGTTCTGGTTACTAGTCTATCCAGATTTGGCTAAATTTCAGTTATGCCACGGATTGACCTACGTGTGACCTACGCAACGGGTTAAAACAATTTCAGGATACTAGAAGACACTGAATTCCTAAAAATGAATGTATGGCAATGGTCATGATATCCGGTATCACCGGCGTAACGTGCTTTCCGGGGCGCGGAGCAAGCGATTTTTACGCAGAACTTTGAAAGGGCATTTTGTTTAAAAACTAGGGTTTGAGCCTGAGACTTTCTGCATTGCAGTCAGTTTGTTATATGAAGTAAACTAAAGCTTAAAATTTCTGGTTTAACCAAAAAAATATGTTTCCCTCTGGGTTGCGGGGTCAGACGGCAGTCGCTCAATGTTATAACTGAAATTCAGCAAATCTGGTTAAACCAGAGAGCAGACTTTGGGCGCTTAGGGCAACCGGGAGAATGCTAAGATATGCTTGGTAAAATAATAAGAGGGACAATATTTTCTACGGAACTACTTTCTGTTTATCAAAACACATAAGAATTAAAATAGCTCAAGCCTACAAGAGGGTAGCACATTTAAATACCTTTCTTAGTAGGTTCTACTGCCTCTACCCATGGCATATATTCTGAAAAAACACCCAGAAGACCGTATACTGGGCAGAATATAAGTTCCTTACAAATGCGTAAGCAAGTATTTAATTACTTTCTTATCTTACTTTGTTATGCCCTTGCCCGTCACACATGGTAGCCTTTCTTACTCCAGTCAGCTCGCCACTTTTCGAGATTTCTTATTTTGTCAGTAAGTTAACTTTTTATTTTCCGGATTAATTCAAGCAATTGATTTTCAAGACACATATTTTTTCAATCTTGGTATTCATCGTCTGCTTACCTAAAGGTACCCAAAGACAACACACCTAGGTAGCTTACTAAAAGATTGAATAAACTGATGAAATCCAACAAAACTAGATATCGTCAGAATCCAACCCAGGCCGACCGGCGATGTTCTCCCACGGAGAGAGTCCAGTGTGGGACGCCCTCTCCCAGAGCCTGTACTTCGTGGACGTGCACCAACAAAACGTGCATCGCCTGGACTACAACAGCGGAAAGATATACACAAAACACATATGTAAGTATTTATCTAAATTTCAGTTTGCTGACTCTATTAACATCCTATTGTTCTCATGTCTTCGATGTTTGTTTTTATATATCTACCCATATTTATTATCACCATGCCTGATGATGATAATAAAGAACTGTCATCGTATGTTTATCATGTTAGCAAAAAGCGAGTTTATGGGGTGATGTGAACTTGCATTTTGCTAACATGATAAACATACGATGACAGTTTATTATAACAACATTTTTTTTAATCTTTTTCTGAATAAATTTCTTATAAAAGTAATGTCCTTCACAGCATACGGGCAGGTTAACATAGTGGCACTAGTAGCTGGAACGAGCCGTCTTCTGGTAGCAGTGAGATCCTCGTTGTTCTTACTGGACTGGGGCGTAGATAGTGACGAAGCACTGCGACTGATCACCACCGTAGACCTTGGGCTGCCTGACAACGTCATAAATGAGGGAAAGGCTGACATCGAGGGACGGTTCTGGGTGGGTGAGTTTAATACTGTATTGTACCCAATGCAGAGAACAGTAATGTCCTTATTCGGGCTGAGGAACATCGTGTCATTAGTAGCGGGTACGAGCCGTCTTCAGGTAGCTGAGAGTTCCTAGTTGTTCCTGCTAAACCGGGGCTGCCCGATAACGTGATTAATGAGGGAAAGGCCGACATTGAGGGCCGGTTCTGGGTGGATGATTTACTACTATATTGTACCCAATGCACCGCAAGAGGATAATGTCTTCATTCGGACAAGTGAACATAGTGTTTCTAGTAGCTAGAAGATGGAATGAGTCGTCTTCTAGTGGCAGTGAGGTCTTCGTTGTTCCTGCTAAACTAGGGCAGCCTAACAACATCACGCTATCAACGAGGGAAAGGCCAACATCGAGGGCCGGTTCTAGGTTGATGAGTTTCCCACTATATTGGGCATTGTGTGCATGCAACACAGGGTTAGGTATAATATCTTTATTAATCTGTATGGATATTTCCTTTGTGGCGCTTTAAAGACGACCAGTATAAAAAAGGGGACGCATTCTGATCGTCTTCTAAGCCCATTGACATCCCACAACTGGGCACGGGCCTCCTCTCACGTGGCTAGGTGGTTGAACATACGCTACATTGCTTCAAAAAGTCGGCGTAGATAAACTATCCAAGATACTTAAAAATGTGCTCCTCAATAGTTGAACATAAAAAACCACCTTATGTTAGTTTTGTTTTATGTTGTTGTAAATTTAATTCTAATTCATAATTTTTTAAAACGCCAGGCACAAAAGGTGCGCAAGCAGGCGACGACGTGCTCCCAGACAAGGCTACATTCTACAGCTTCGACCAGGAACACGGCCCCACTGCCCGCATCGAGCTGAAGCCTGTAAGCATCTCCAACGGCCTCGTGTGGTCTCCTAACAACACCGTGATGTACTACATAGACTCACCCACACAGAAAGTTGAGGCTTTTGACTTCGATGCCGCCAAAGGAGAAATCAGTATGTATCTAATCTTAGTTAATAGCAATCAGGTTTATCATTTATTTAAAATATATATTAAATGTATTAAATTGTGAAATTAGTTTAGCGAGATTTAGCAAAGAGATTACAGCATAGGGCTCTCCAAAAAAGACGTGAGTCTGTTCTTAAAGGTTCGGCAGGACACTAGTGATGCCCCTGGTATAATAATAATGCTTTATTGTTTAGAAAAAATACATAGCTAAAAACATATGTCACTGCACTAGTCTCCACACTAGGATTCCCAGTGTCATGGAGGCCGTGGAGGTATGCAGCGCAGGCGTCCATATTCTATCAAATGGTCCGTAAGCTCGTAAGCATGAAATATGATAGGTACTTATGATAGTAAGTATTAATAGTTGTATAGGTTTACATGTAATGTTCTAATAGGGAAGGGACTTCATTGTCGTTTCAGCCCCCCTACGGAGTACGGTCCTCCTTTAACGATCAATGGTGAGAGATATCTAATCACAGATATCTAATGCGAAGTCAGGCAGGTTAAACTGCCCAATAAAAGCTTAACCTTCCATTCGAAGCACGGGACCGCTCGATATGAAATGCCATAATAACGGTCACCCATCCAAGGACTGACTCTATGAACTCTGCTTAAGTTGGTGATAGTCTGCGACCACCTAGTACCGCTAAGTTGAGAGTGAGCACTACTGTCTCACTGTAAGGATAGAAGGGACGTTAATTAAATGTCATAATTACAACAGTCTTAAAATTATTAATATTTTTGAGTTCAAAAAGTCACCTATAATCTTTTTGCTATAAAAAGTATGAAATTAAATAAAATCACTTTATAGCAACGGCCATTTGAATCAATAAATGAGGTGATATTGTAGACTTATAGTCTGAGTGCTTTGAATGGAGAATAATAAAAATATTAAGAAAGGAAAGTGATGTAGGTACAGATATTTAAATAAACATAATATTGGAGGTATTTCTTATTGCGTAGACACGTCATATGTAGGTAGTTAGTTCTTTTTATTCAGGAATCTACCCTATCCTTCATAATCACTCCTGGTAAAGACAATATCATAAAAATTGTCAACATAGTATAAAATTCTCAAAGTTTTTTTTTATTTTCTCTCCAAATGGAGTGACCAGTTGTAGAAATATCCCGAAAATATTATCTTTCCTCAGAGTCAGTTGATGACCCGTTTTTACTTGCAATCTTGAGATATTTGAGGTTTATACAGTCCGTTCACATGCAGTTTCGCGTCTTGTTATAAATAATTTTAAAACCGCGCGATTTAACTCGCGTCCAAATAAGTTAACATTAGAATTTCCTCGACAGATAGTCCATTCTAAAAAGTGAACAAAAGGTACAGTCCTCGGCGCATAAGTTGAACAACGACCTTGGAGCGCACCAAGGGTCATTGTCAATCGAGGTATGGCATGGGTGGTGGCGTGTAACTATAGCAAAGCGGCGTCACTACTCTTATGCGCTGCCTCACTATATTTAATTAACTGTAATTATTTTATTGTGTTACTGATTGTTACAGGTGGACGCAGAACAATAGTAGACATAACAAACTACGGCTACGATGATGCGATTCCAGACGGCATGACTGTGGACAGCGAGGGCAAGCTTTGGGTGGCGCTGATGTTCGGGGGAACTGTAAGTAATGTGTAAACCAATTTGATAAGATCTTCAGCCGCCTGTATCTGGCTTTACGCCGCCTTGACAAGGGTTCTTAATAAAAAACAATTTCTGAACTTTTTACAGGGCGCTTCTGGCTTCTAGACTAAACAGCAACATAAACTAAAATAAATACTTTTTTGTAAATATTATTTGAATACACAAAAAACACCTAGACCACGGCAAGTATCTCCAATGTCCAGCTATATCGAGCATCAAAAGTCATCGTCATATCGTATATAATCATAGTTATACCCCATAAAAAATAACTTGTGGTTTCTTGGTTGCTTATTCTTCAGGACTAAGGACTACTGTAAGACCTTAATGAGCTGAGGTGAGGTGCTGCGTATATCATTGTGGGGCGATTTAAAATTATAATATTTAAGAACTTTTTGTTAGTTTTTGAAAGAAATAAATATTACAATTAAACCTTCGATACCAAATTGCCAGGTACTCCACATAGACCCGGACAGCAGGCAGGTGATCCACGGCTACAAGATCCCTGCATCCCGCGTAACGTCGGTCTGTTGGGGCGGGCCGGAGCTCGATGAGCTGTTTGTGACGACGGGCCGCGACCGCGCCGCAGCCTCCACGCCTCTCGAACCACTAGCCGGAGCTGTATTCACCATACGGAACACAGGCAGCCGCGGGTTGCAGTCATTTTTGTTTAAGTTTGACAACGCTGACACATATTAACGTGGAGGCTGAAAATGCCATACCCTATTGAGTCTGGACCTGGGTTGCAGTCATACATGTTTAAGTTTGACCACGCTGACACATATTAATGAGAATCATTAAATTTTATAATTTATTTACACTTTGTTTTATTTAAGTATTTAATAAAAATTAAGACAGTTAAAAAAATTAAATAATATTTTGCGTCATTCGCCACCGCCTGGTGTCGAAGAAATGAGGTAAAGGTTCGATATCATTGGCTAACCGGATAAGACTCTGAAGCTTGTATTTTAGTACTTAAGGCAGTGAATATTAAAAATAGGTAATATCTGACATAATTTTCCAGCTAAAATAATAAGGAATATTTTCTTAGTACAAAAGAGCTCGATATCAAAAGCTACACAAACGGTCACCTACCTATTAACTGAACTCTGCTTAACTTCGCCGATAGTTTCATAAGTAGAAACTTACTATTCTAATATATAAATAAAAAAATAAACATCTTTTGAAATAATTTATTAGAGGACAAAATTACAACAAGAATTTGTATAACATCCTAGACCATGAATAAATAACAAAACTTCACAAGACAACAGCGAGAATGACTAGAATACAACAATGTTTGTGATCACTAGAATAATTTATAAAATAAATACGTGTGCAATCTCAATTCAATGTTGCTCTCAAGTCAACGAGTGTTCTTAATATTTTAAATAACTATCAAGAACATAACACAGTGTGTAAGAGAAAGGTATAGTGTTGTGTATAAAACACGGGAATTGTTCTTATATAAAACAAAAAAAGTGAATTCAGACTATGATTCTTAATTGAAAAACTGTAGACAACATTTTAAGAATTAATTACAAAAAATAAATAAATATTCTTGGTCATCTAAAATAGCGTTTCTAGCCCCAAAAGAAGCCCCTTTTTGTATGTACAAAAAAGGGGGCTTCTTTTCTTTTGTTCTATATCATTACAAGTACGGAGTACACCGAGCCAAAGACAAAACCTCGTATACCCCACGAGTTTAGGAGCCGAGTGCAGATATATTGATCCCCAGGCTTATAAAGAATAGTGATATGGGATATAAATATTAATATACCCCGCGCCTGCCTTTTAATAGTTTTAAAATCCTTCAGTTAAAATTAAAATAACTTTGTGACATTTGTTTCACATTATCAATAAAAGTTAAAAACTTTGTAAAATGTATACTTATCATGAATTATAATTGCATTTTAATCATATTTAATCGTTTGGCATATGTTTTCAGTGAGAATCCAGTATTTTCATTTTAGACAAGTTGTAACACGCTGTCATAAAATAAACACAATAACCGTGAATAAGGGCAACATTTAATTAGTTGTACACCAATCTAGTTTTCAATAAACCTTACCATTAAATATTTCAAAAAATTTCAATCACATCAAAACTTGAATTGTTTTATATTTATATAGTATCTACTAAATACTACCTAACTATTTGAACATTTTATAACCTAACAACAATAAAGTCATGCGTCGCATTAACACAGTTTAGGCACATTTTGACTGAATATTATAATTACATATTAAAATATTACATGAAGCGCTTCTAAGAGTAAGTTTCTTTTACATTTAATAGTCAGTTCGACCGAACATTCTTTATCTAATACGCAAGATAAATTACACTGGGTTAAACAGAAGTCTCGATTTACCAACTACTTCTTAAGTACACATTTAGTGCATAGTTGGATCAAGTAGATTATGCAGGTTATGTAGTAATGATTTCTCCTAGATTAAACAATCACATGTGTGGCGGAAATTTTCCCTTACCCTCAGTTGGGATATGTGTCCTGTAGACCATATTAAATACGTTCGATAAAGAACTAGGAATCCATAATAACATTTTTGCCACCATACCTTTGGCTGTTTACATGTTACAGCATCGACTGAAAGTATACCAGTAAACTAATTAAGTGACATAGTAAGTAACTTACTAATCGGTCGAAAACCAACCACCACAAAGTTCTAAGCCGAATATACTTCATATGTCGATAGACATTAGCCGGGATTTAATCATGTAATGACTAATATTTGCGAATATTCAAATTACCAACTTAAGAAATCTTGATTAAGACCGACAAGTATAATATTTTAAGGGTTTAAAAAACTTTTAAATTATCTAGCAATTTTTTTTCGTAGGTTCGTCATTTCGCGAACTAGTCATTTCTAGACTAAACCCGAGCTGGTTCTTCCCAGAAACTAATCGATAATTAACTAGAATTTTGTTTATCATACACCAAAAGAGTTTCTAACCTCACCCCAACTTGCACTATAGGTAGAAGTTTGCGGTAGTTTCTACCACCAACTAAAATGTATCTAAAAATTCTTTAAATCCCAAATAGAATTGTAGGCGCTGTGCTATGATTTTTTTAACGTGACTCGTCACAACCACATTCTTTCTGATGGTAAGCAGTAGAATGCTCTTCAGCGTAAAATAAATATGATAACCTGAGACAGATATTTAATGTTACTTCTATATAATATTTACATTATTAAATATTACGCTTATAACATATATTATAGTTTTACTATCTATATAATATACCAATTTATAATTGAATCCAGGACGTCTACAGATAATAGTTTTTTTAGAATATTTGTCATGACATGTGGCAGTGACTGAGCTATATCAGAACTCACCTTATTCTTAATCAATTTTTTTTTTGGTTTTTCACTAACGTCGCATGACAAGAGTGAAAATGCAATAAACGCATTAAGTGGGTATATCGTCACCTCCACGGCATACTTACAAATCTGCAGTTTTTGTAAATTTGACATTTCTATTTAAAAATGCACTTTATGTTGTTCTATATAGGTGTGAATATATTCAAACTTCTATAGACTTAGGTGTAAGAATATTTACACACCTATACAGTACAACATAAGGTGCATTTTTAAATAGAAATGTGAAAATTACAAAAACTGCAGATTCGGAAGTTTGCCATGGAGGTGACGATATGTAATATGTGGGTAGGTATAATAAAACACACACGGATTTAAATAACGGCTAACTGTTTATCACGTGATGCCTTACGCCTTATATCCGTAGTGGTAGGCAGAGATCACATCCTTTCACGTGCTACGAACCTGGCATACTATTAGCTTCATTCGCGCTCATGAACCTTCTCGTACATTCCGGTTTAGGGTACTTTTGACCTGCTTTCTCGCAAAACCTTCTAGATTTAGTCATGGTTTTTCCCTTCAAATATTTCAATTCACTCGTTCATCATAAATAGCTTTTGTTAATTCGTAATTTTTTCATCCTCTCAACATGACCGAACCATGTTTTACTTTGTGGGGACGCGAAAATAAAATATACAAACGTCGGTTGAAAACATAAATTTAAATCCGAAAAATGTGTTTTATTTTGTGTATTTGTTTTACGTGTTTTTTGTTTTACGTAGAATAATTCCGTAAACAGAAGAATAACATACAAGAACATGTATTATTTCGCATAAAATATCGTTTAAATCTATTTGAACACTGGTAACAAAAGCAGTATATTTAAAACACAAATTCCCACATATATTCTATAAAAATCCATCTTTACATCTATAAAAACAACCTTTGCATATTTATATCTATAGCAACATATATATATTTTCTAACTAATGATTTAAGTTACGTAAGAACTTATGTATTGGGTATACATACAACCGACTTAATTATTCTTATTAAATTACATTAACTTGTGACGAAATATAAATAACTTACAATAAATTATAGCACTATTTTAATAAATAACTTAAGTTTTAATAAATCTTATAACAGCAGAAAAAGTGTTTTAAATATAGAAAAAACTAACTTAGATTTAATCTTTATGAATTCAAACATCAATTATTATTGGTATATAAAACCGAGATTCAAAATAAGTTTCAGAGTAGCAAAATAAATAAGTAACTTATCTTAATGTAATTAATAATATTGTTCACTTTTTAAATATTATTTTATTTTAAAATATTATACTTTTATTTATTTATAGCAATAAAGATAAAAATCCCCTTTAAGAGAAGGCATAGACAAAGCTTATTACAGATCTGGTACGTCAGATAGTGTTTTCTTTGTTATTCGTAATACATAGACGTCGATGTAGAATTCGTCTTTAAATGAAAAAAATCTTCTTTCATTCCTTTTTTCAATCAAAAGCGAAAGTAAAAAAATATCATAAATGTAATAGAAGTTACAAGTATAATAAAGATCAGATAATATAACCCCTCGTGGATACTATATTATATAGTTCAATAAAATAATAGGAACAATGCATTACATTACCACCACCCGAATAAATAAGTATGCCCTCTCATTAATAAAATAATTAAAACTCAGCCTTACTATTTTACAGACCAACCCTTTTTTATATCTTAATTATTACATACCCTAACTAAATTGCATACCTTACGAAGCTAACTCTTAAATATTAATAATTTCTCCAGAGATAACTATCCATTGACCCTTTATAATATAGATGCGTATTACCCATAGAGCGTGTACGCACGAACGAACAAAACAGTGTAAACGAAAATCGAACACGGAAAAATTGTATTTGCACGTGTGACAGTTAACTATCAAAGTGAATAACGCAATACAATACAATTGACCGCTGTAACCGTTGTAAGTGACTACTACTAGCGTAACGTTTTATTGTTCGTAAAACTAACATTATTGAAATACTGTTAAACTGCTCCCTCAAAACTATGCTAGTTGTAAAAAAATGCTGCCAACGTAACAAACGCAATTTTTGATGTTTATAAGTGGTACGCACGTAAACAAAGTGTTCGATGTTCGTGTCACCATGTTTCTGTTCTTCGGTGCGGACATTCATGACGTAGTTAATCAATGACATTAGTATAAAAGCATTAAATTTCCTTTGGTGCCACAAGTCCCGACATCATGTCGAAGGTGTTGCCATCAGGCTCGAGGCGCAATTCCCCGGTGGGCGTGTTAACGAGCAGCCACCCCGCCGCGTCTACCCCTGCTATAACCCCCGTGATGGGGGACGAGCTCCCTGGACGGACTACACGGATTTCTTCACCCCTGAAAACCAGTTAGCTCAAGTCAGACAAGCCTGTCGGGGTTGCGGGATTCTGCGTTAGAGTTACCGTGGTCTATTCCTTTTACTATTATAAGCTGCTCATACAATCACACCTGTTTCTGAAGGGATAGGCTGATACATATTATACACCCATATTAAAAAAAAAATTGCCAGATCCTTGTCCGTTAATCGGCAGGTGCACCACTTGCACGTGTAGTTGGCTTGGGTTCTCAAGGTCTCCCCCCCGGACAGGTCTCCACTTTGGCGTGGTGGGGGGGCTGAGTACCTAAGATTAGTTTATGTTATTCGTTTAACAATAAATATTAAATGAAAACATCCCACCAAAATAATTTTATTCAAACTGTACTTGGGTTAAAAAATCGGAAGAAACATTTTATATGAATTGCGGTTATCCACTCCGTTCAGGGTGGATAGAAGGACCCGCGTTTCCAAGTATCCGCCTTAGGGTGGTTGTTTCGGGTGGATAAACGGAATAAGCGTAAAGAATAAGGCTGTCACGTCAAGCCCACTTCAGTTTTTTTGTTGGATACTATTACAATAAGTACGTTCATTTTTCTGTAACAAAAATTTGTCACCGAATTTACCGGACGTTGGCTCGTCGCAAACTACTTACTCCAAACAAACTCTAGACAAGTATTTCTCCATTGTTATCGGTCGAAGTTTAGAAAAACTTGCCCCAAAATTATTCAGTGTTGTCTATGTTTTTTTAGGCTGGTATTGCTACAGTAAGGGCGATCCCATTGCGATAAGTACATTCTATTATTCTCCTACAGTGAAAATTCTTACGTCTGAAGCTAATACTGGTAGTACTGTTCCAGAAAGTTTTGAACGTCACTATCAGTGCCCATGTAGTCTTTACACCTTTCCAGCTCCAAACAGTATCGAGTCAAATATTCACATATACTATTACGCCTGTTTCCCCGAAGGGGTAAGCAGAGGCATATTATACGCCCACATTTCGCTTATTATATATGTGGACAAGTATTTCTACATTGTTTCCCAGGTTACAGGTTACCGATTATTGGACATGATCCTAAAAATACTTACGTGTGAAGCCAATATTGGTAGTACTGCTCCAGAAAGGCCTGAACGCCGCCATCAGTGCCCATGTAGTCCATACACCTCTCCAGCTCCGAACAATATCGAGACAAGTATTTCTCTACTGTTATTTGTCGGAGGGTTGTCCCATGCTTTTTGTTGTGCTCAGATATTATTTCGTTCACACATGTTGTCGGGACCTTGTTTGATATGTTTACACCGGTTCCTGGTGAAAAATATTAGGCAATGTATTGATGGAACATATTAAACAATGTATTGGCGGAGGAGTGACATACATTCGTAAGTTAGTCTGGGCGACTTTAAAGATATTATTATTTGTTTTATAAAACTTATATTTCACCACAAGGACAAAATCTTGGAAACGAACGTAAATACTTAAACTACAAAATAAAACCTGCATTATATATTTTGACCATTATTTTTAGCAGACAGGCTAAATAGCGAAAACCACAGGACGTGATTTATTTGTGTTTACAAAATGAATGCTCACCGAATTTAGAGTTCTCAGAGGTCTTTACATAGGTGCTAATTTGTGTGGCATTTGATATCGTGGGCTTCCGTGCTTCGGATGGCATGTTAGTTTGATTCCGGCTATCTCTATATATGGTAGTCTCCTCCACGTAGGAGGCGCTATTTGGCTTTAAAAGAATGATGAAATCTACTAATACACTTGTCTCCACCAACACTGGGTTTGGTGAAGTACGATCTAATATTTTTGGGTCTGGTTTGTGAGATCAGGGCTATGCCCAGGAGGTTTAACGTTATGTTAATGATACTGATATGATAATAAATATAGATACAACTTTGTGTGCCAATTTTAGACAAATAACTGATTAATAAATTAAACGGTAGTAAATGATTAATATCCGGCAAACGTAGTAGAGGAAACCTCCTACGCGACGGACCGATGATCAAGGCGACGGGAAGCCGATGGATGCAAGCGGCTCGGATCGCTTAATTTGGAAATCTATTGGGGAGGCCTATGTTCAGCCATGGACGTCATATAGCTAAGATGATGATTAAATGGTAAATAAATTCAGAAGTGAAACAGGAATGGGCTCAGGTGATAGTTACAATTTTGGGTCTCAAATTCGAGAAATATCTAAATAATATCGATTTATAAAATGATAACTCACCGACATTGACGAATACGTCATCACCTATGCAGTTGGCCGTGGTCATGGTGCCGCCTATCTTCACTTCTCGTCCAAAGTAAATGTCATTGGGCCACTTTATCCTGCGAAAAACAATGCAATAATTGTATCTTACGATCGATAAGTTTTGAGAGTTATTATTAATGCACCGAATAACATTATTAAGTCTCAACTCTCAAGACATTGTGTATACGTTGTTGGCCGAACGTTAAATTGGACACTTCATGATAGACCTGAGCGTTTTTTTAAAATATTGTATTTCTCGACAGATTCAGTCAATGTTAACTATTAGGAAACAGGCGTAGATATTATTTAGCCTAGTATTTTGACGTTAGCCAAAAAAACTTATGAACTTAAAATACTAGCAGAATTGTCGCCATTATATTCATATCTGGAAATTTTTTAAATCGGGCATAACATATATTTTAAATTCATTTAATAACCCATCATTAAATCTGCACTTTAGTAGAATATAAGATAATAAGTGGGTTTCGCAAAAATTACAAAACTTAAAACAATAAAAAAGGACGGTGCAGGAACAACAGCGCTGCTGTATTATTAGATGCAGCATGTATCGCCCTTTTGACAGGTAACATTACCTATGTTGTTATTTTTTTTTTTTTTAAACATATTTTTGTTTTGATTTTCGTGTATGTGATACTGTTTGATCTAATTGTTTGTGTAATAATATTTTGTCAATAAAAAATATTCTTATTATAGGCCTCATCAACTGAACTGGCATAGAAGGTATTTATTCCTTCCATTATAAAATAAAATATTCAAATAAAAACTTAATAAGCTTATGAAAATATTTTTAAAAAAACTAGAGTTAATATTTATTTTAATAAATCCATAGTTACAAACCTAAGGTCCAAATGTTCGTAGGCCGGCATCGCTCTAATTGCTCTGACTGCCGCAAGAGCAGCCGCGTGCTGAATCAAGGGCAACGTACACGACATCTTCTGCCAAATCTACAGAATGTTAAAAATTCAAAATCATTTATTCAAGTTTGGCTCAATAGAGCTCTTATGAAGGTCAAACTTAAAATTTAACGCCAATGTCAATATACCAATTATGTGATGTTCCAGTAAATATACTACTACGCGTGATTTTACGAAGGGGTAGGTAGAGGCATATAATACGCCTACTTTCGCCATTATCATATTATCATTATTCCGGTTGTGCCCTAGAGGGCCCAGGGTCTGCTTACTTAATCCGGATTTCCAATTTTTTTTTTAAATAATGGATTCGTGCGTTTAGCACATTTAGCCAGTGTCAAGTAAGAGATATATTAATAACATATAAATTATAGTAAATGACAATGAGTGGTGATAAAGATGGTAAATGAGATGCCCTCCCCCTAAACCCCTTGAGTTCTCAGTAAAGATGTGGGACTATACTGGGATCTCACATGGACTTCCTGAGAGAATTTGAAAAGTAATGTTGCACTGTTTTGTTTTATTTACCAACACTCATGTACGTTCACAAACACTTACCACCGTTATTACAAATTAATGTTCAAAATATCACAAATTTTAGAAAATAAAACAAAACTGCAGACATGACGCTTCACTTTCCCGCCAAGCAATCTCCGGTATTTCAGTTATTTCGCCAACAAAGTTTTTAGTACCACGTAATAGCTGGGGAGCCTAATGCCGCTAACTTGAAATTTATACAACTGCCTGAGCCTTGTCCGTTGATCGACTGGTGCAACACTTGCAGGTGAGGTTGGCGTGGGCCTTCCGTGGGATCTTAGTAGGATCACTATACATCCCCTCCGGACTGGTGGGGGGCTGATTTCCCCCGATAGGGCGAAGGAGGCCGCCGGGAGAAGGTAACACCCAGAGGTTGGCGACTCTGGGTGCTCTTATTAATGACCACCTGGTGGGGAAACTAAGAGAGACCTGTGGAGGGCGCAGCGAACGGGCCAGGAGGGCCGTCCAGCAGCGCCAGGAGGGTCTTAGGCGGTGGGGACAGGGTGCCTCTGCTGGCTTACCATAGACTCCGAGAAGTCGGCCACACACGCTATGGTCGCACACGGAGGTGGGAGGGACGCGTCCACTGCGCCTCTCTGAAAAGGTCCTCCTGGTTCGGGCCCGCTTGCAATATACAATTCCAAAGGCTTCAACTAGCGCGTTACTGACCCTTTAAAAACCTATTCATGTCTTTCTTATTTGTATGCTACTGTAACTGTATGTATGTATTGTGTTTTACAATGTAAGGAATTAATGTGTCATAGCAGTGCTCTCACAAACGGTATCTACGGAAGACCAGCGTCGAGGCGTTTTCGTGACACCTCGGCTTTATGCTTAGTGGATACCTTTTCTGTGACACTCTGTAAGTAGTTACTTAAGTATAATGTATCTGTTTTCTTTTGATGTTGTCACAGAATAAATTATTTTTCTTTCTTTCTTTTGACAAGCCACATGTCATTAATATTAAATACCTGTACAGAGATGGTAGCCTGTCCCTCAGGCGACAACCACACGTTATTCTTGCGGCCGCGACCCGCCGACTGCCGCCTCGCTACTGAAGCAACGCCATGGGCCAGCGGGGAAGACACCACGTCCATAGTCGATGTTACCACAGACGAGTATATCACTACGCGGCCGATCTCTCGAGTAGTTAGATTCTAGAAAAAGAAGTCACTACTGAGAACAAAGAAAGCTTTATCAAGGTAAAAAGAAGTTGGCCTTAATGACTGCTGCCTAACTTAACTTCATCGTTTTCTCATAGTAAGATCATCAGCATCGCAGCCCTTAACGTTCTATTACTGAACACAGGCCTTTTTTGTCTCGGGGCTTTGGGCATACTTGCGATCTGCTGCAAGTAATACCCCGGCTAATAAGACCCGCTAAAACTCTACGGTCTTACTGCTCGTCGTTGTTGGAATAGTGGAGGTTCCCTCGTGACATGCTTGTCGGTAATGCACACAGGCCTCCTCTTTCCAACAAAGGTCAGAGGCATTGGGGTCAAAAATAAATAAGTATTATCTGACCACTACACCAATTTAGTTACAAGATATGTATTATTAGGAACTAAATGTCCATAACACAAATTCATAAACATACTTAACATACATAGGCCAGAAAAATATTCATGTTTATGCGCACAAAGATTTGTCCTGATAGGAAATCGCCACCACGCCATATCGGTCGTCATATTTCACCCTATCTTACTTAGAGGTTTTCATGTCGCCTGGGTACCGTTCCGAATCACGGAAGCACACGATATTAGATGTGACACAAACGGTCACTCTACCAAGGAATAATAATAATAATAATATATAATAGAATATCTTTTGTGATGTGAACTCTGTTTGTTTTAGATTATCTAGTATAGCTTTAAATAATATATGTATAGGTAAGTAATTATTTAAAGTCACAGGACGTCACTTAATCCTTTGCAAGGCAGTGGTAAATATGTTCCCACCATAAATTAAACCATATGGAGTTAAGTTAAGGTAGAAAATCAATTGACCGACCCCCCGACTGGTCTCCACCTTGTCGTGGTGGGGGGGCTCAGTACTTCCCGGTAGGGCGCAGAGGGCGCTAGGGAAAAGGTATCACCCAGAGATTGGAGACTCTGGGTGCCCTAAGTACTGACTACCGGGAGGGAAACTAAAAGAGGGACCTGTGGGGGGCGCAGCGGGCGGGCCAGGAGGGCCCGTCAAGCAGCGCCAGGAGGGTCATAGGCAGCGGGGGCAGTGGGCCCCTGTTGTCTAACCATAGATCCTCCGAGAAGTCGGCCACACACGCTATGGTCGCACAAGGAGGAAGGAGGGGCGCGTCCACTGCGCCTCTCTGAGGGGGAGGACAGGGGTTAACTGCCTCCGTCAATCTGTACTAGATCGCCGAGGTAGTTCACTTTAGTTTGTGGCCCGTGGTAAGTAGTGAGCCGTTAATGACCTGGGACAATGAATGAAAACAGAACTAACACAAAGACATACTTACATCATAATATTCAACTGTAGAAAAGTTATCGGGGCACTCATACACGTAGACGGGTAAGAAATTCCTGGACGGGGGCTGCAGGGAGGCCTCTCCCCTCAGGCACCACTGCAGACTCAACTCCCCCACTTTCGATATGCGGGCGTCCCGACCTGCGGGACACCACCGCTCCAGAAGGGATAGTTTGTCCTAAAATACATCGTATATGTTACTATATTTAAATATTGAAAAGACCAATAGTAATAAAATAATAGCGTTATCTAGCTTTAAACTAAGCAGAGCTTACAATATGGGTTTCAACATACATTTTTTTAATGCATATGATGAAATACCCCAATTAAAGTTTTTAGAATTATTCATTATATTATACTTTAGTCTGATAAATTATATGCTTTACAAAACTTAAGAATTTAGTGTAAATCTATATTGAGTGTAATTATGTTTGTAGACATATGATTTTAAGTCTCCTAGGCATATCTAAAATAGGAGCACAAATATCAGGCAGCCCTTTTATTTTGTAAATAGCTCCAACTTAAAATAAACGATTGTTTACCCAACGCAACACGCTCTTACTTTTACTTCAAAGTAGTAGTGTAATAGTTTAGTTGTATAATACTGAACGTTTTCGCTAGTGTGCTTAACGTGTTGCGTTCAAACTATGTAAATTATTACTTGAGTATTGAATAGGGAGTGTTTCATTGAAATACTCAGTAGTATCATGGGCCCAATGAATTGTTTAGTAACGTTCCTTACTTCCCTTACGATATACTAATTTAGAACTTTTTAAGTATAATTATTATTAGTAATTAAAATATTTAATTAAATATCTGGAAACAAAATTCAAAGATCAAATATAGAATAACAAAACATGCAAATAAACTAGCATCGCTAAGATAAAACTGTTCAAATTAAAATGAAGTTTATTTCTAAATATGTTTAAAAAAATATATTCAATTTAGAGTAAAATATGTTTGAGAATGTTAGAATAAAAAGTACAGTTAATGTATGGTGAGGTAAATAGCCAATCTATAGAATAGACAATGTAACCGAAATAAAGCGAAAGTATCAGCAAAAGTTTACTAATACAGTATCCTCAGATGAGAATGCTGCACTCGACAACTGCACTCCGTATAATATAGAATGAAATGTTAAGTTTCGTATTTTTCATTGCAGATCTACCATTAAAAGTAAATGCAACAACTTAATTATTAATAAGTTGACATTCAATTCGTTCTTTATTCCTAGATCCTATCCGCAATCCGAGATTAAAACCAAGATAGACGCCTACCTTGGTGGAAACCAAGTGGCAATAAACTTTAAATCTAAAGATTGGGCATTAAGAAAGCGTCTTAACTTGAAAAAAGTATTGAGTTGTCTATCTGTGATAGCCAACTTTGGATCGAGATAGGAAATTAATTTCGGGCGTAAGAGTGGTTTCCCTGCCTGGCCGTTTAATTAAATCCAATTCAATAGTTTCTAGCAGCCAAAAGGCTTATCTACTGTTTTTCGGTCACAAAAAGTAGGTACCTTATTTTCGTTTTAAAAAAAAAAAATATCTATTTCGGTTACATAAAAAAAAAAAATTACAAATCACTCAGCCGGAAAGTATTTTATAAATAGCAGAATATTATTAGTTTCAAAATCAACGACAATCTTGAATTTATTCTAAAACAAGTTAATAAAAAATATATGCTAAATATAAGCATTTCTCTTTATAAGCTAGCTTTTGCAATTCAAAAGCATTAACTAAACAGAATTCCCAACAATATGCTCACTTGTGCATCTTTGTTAACAAAGTAATCTTTTATGAATTTTCTGCATTAATTTACATTGATACGGCTTATTTTCTGATGGCAACATTGAACAATGTGCAATTAAGGGTTAAATAAAATAAAGGGCAAATTCAATATCACTTATCCATAGTAAGTAACATATTAAAATCGAAGCTCTCCAGAATATCACTTATAAAACCCGGACGCTTAAATAATAAAAAATTTACATGGCTAAAGGCTGCCGGGCGATCGGAATCGATAGAATTTGAATTGTATTTTGGATACATGATTTCACTGGTTAAAATTAATGTTTATGAAGATTCTGTTGGGAACTCTGCAAGCCATTAACGCCCTAGCAAGCAAGCAACAACGCGTTCGGTGCGCCTCACCAGGAATCACACCGTCACGTGGCCGGGCCCGCCGGACGCCGCCCACGCTGTCTAACAAACACCCGTATTTACAAAACTTATACCATTTAGTAGCACTATGTTTTCTATGACATATTCATTTTGATAATATTAAAAGATGTACAGCGTGTAAGGAGTTACGCACACAACAAGAGAAATTACTAAAAAAATATTGTTGTTAAACGATTTAAATTTTTTGGTGTTAAAAAATCTGCAAATAGTAGCATGGAATGAAACGCGCGCTATAGACCGCAGTTTTGGTTATGTGGAGTCCATGCGTGCTAACGCCATTTTCTGAAATAAAACTTAAGAAATAGCGTGTCAGACGCTGCAACCCAGGTATTGGCCGCCCGCCTCTTTCTCAACAAGCGGCGGGCGTCGTCGGAAGATTTTCGGTTATTACTGCTGGCGGTCTTGTCTGCCGGTAGTGAGCCCCACACACCTCTCTCGGTCCCCCTTTGGCCGGGACCAGTGCGTAGCATTTTGTTACCGACGTAAATAAAAAAAGGGGTATTTGAGATTCCAATTTCATAAGGTTCTCAAGTAGATTGTATAAAAGATAGTAAGTACCCACACTTTTTGGGTAGGCATTTGAGGCAAGCTTAAAACTAAAAATATGGATCACAAAACTACGGATCTGCCATTTTTAGATGGCGGATTTCAAGGATATTTTTGCCAAATTAAAAATTATTATTTTTAAAATAAAGGATTTAACCTGTTTTAACCCCACTACTCCTCAGCCAGATATAGGACAAATTTTCATCTTGCTTCAAAAATCTACGAAATGTCTCTACCATCTCTCCTATTGAGACAAACTAATTAAGAATAGACCTCTTTTTTAAAATAAGAAACAAGGCTCCAATTTTTTTGCCTTATACATATTAGTTCTCAAATTCCCGTAGACATGTAGACTGTAATTGAACGATAACATGCCAGGAAGACATTGCCACCGAATAACAACTCGAATTTCAAAGATAGCTATATATATTTTATATTCAAAAGATGTTTGAACCTGATTAATCTTTGGTATATTGCACTTTTAGGAGACAATTTTCAAATAGTGCTTAAAGTATAAAGAGAATTTTTTTGTGAAAAAAAAATGTGTTTATAATTTTGCTTACCTTTTTGTGTCCCGGCTAATCAATTAAAAAGATTTTTTTAATATTAGGACAATGGTACGTTCCTACATGGTATGAAAATATTACGACAGGCGATAATTAGTACCTTCCGTTAAAAGTTTGTGTAAGGTTAACGTTTTTTTATTGGTTGTCTTCCTTATGTTAATTGCATGTTGCTCCACTGGACTTAATAAAGGTTATACTTGAACTATAATTTCTTAATAATTCTTATTTAGAAATGATCCAGATGGAGTAAGTTCAATTTTGAAAAAATAATCGACTAGAAATATTATACAGCATGTTCAAAAATGTTATATTTTACAATATTGCGCTCCTGTTGATTTATCTAAGTATAAGATTTTTTTAAATATTTAGTATAAAAACAATAACAATTGCCGTCATGCATTTAACACTGCGTGAGAGTTTTTGTACCTGTGTACGCAGGTACATGCAGGTACGTATGCGTGTTGTGTTACGTATACAAGGCCACGATTTGCCGCGTGCAATGTGTTGTAGGCAATAATTTGAAAAGTTTATGCCTAAGTTTCATTCATCACATTTTAATGCATTAATTATATTACATTATTTAAATATAAAATAGGTGTAAAGGGAACCAAGATCAGAGAAGTCCAAGCCATCTTCAACTGCAAGTGGTGCGCCTGCGAAATGTGGGCGTATAATATGCCTTTGCCTACCGCTTCGGGGAAACAGGCGAAATATTATTTAAATATATACTACATTATTTTTGATGTAAATAAGAGAAGTAGAAGCGTGGTTGTAACAGCCATACTCGAATGGCTTCATGTCGGATGACGTCACGCCAAATTTCGAACCGTTATAAATTAATTAATTTCGAGCGAATCTACTTTAGATGTTGTGTAACGCAGTCATGGAATTAGCTTAAATGTAATAATAATATCCATAGGGACTATTAATTTGTAATTGAAAGCTTCATAAAAAAAACAGTTAAATAAAAATTGTGAGCAAAATTCTAACGCAAGAATTACTTCAGCACCTAAGTACTCAAAACCGTTGTATGAGAATGCCTTATTAATGCAGCTTGTATTAATAAAGCGTGGTTTATAATAAACAATTAGTTGTGCGTACATAAGTGAAAAATGTCGGAAAAGGGGAAAATTTGTGTTTATATAATAACGAACATATTCGTCCCTAGAATACATAGTGCTTCCTTATAAACATATTATTATGACTTACTTATAATATAATGTAACCAAATGGCTGTGATTCTAAAAAGCTTAAAATCTTATATAAATATGCCTTCTATCTCATACTTCACTTAAATATTACATAAATAATTTGCTCATACAACTAATGTTTTATGTGTAATCACGTGACAAATTACTCAGACCCTAAAATCTATTTTCATAACCTTAACATAACAGATTAAGACGTTTATATTTGCCTCAAATAGTTTTACAATACATATAAAAAGATATGTTTTATTAGAAAACAGAAATCTATATTTCACAAATATTCATTAAAATACAAATTTAAGTCATTTATTACTTATTAAATGTAATTATAATGAATCGAAATATAAAATAAACAAATTGAAAAAATATAAATGTCTTTTTTTTCAGCAATTTCTACTGTAATGAAGATGCGGGTAGATGTAAATACAATTTAGGGAACTTACCACGTGGTTTCCTAGGAAAAAACCTCTAGTATAATCCACTTCGTTCAGTGACTGAGGATCTCTCACGTGGAGTCCTAATATGTCTCCCATGATCTTGTGGATGATTTCTAAACGTGCCTCGTTGCTTTTGATGCCTTCCTCTCCAAGATAATCGGCGGGGTCAGCTTCTAAATGTATCTAAAATAACCAATATCTTAATTGATGATGCGTTGATTTTCCACTGTTTTAAACAGGTACAAACTATTTCAGGACTAAGAGAACCTCGCTTAGAACATTGGTTGGCAGAACGCACTGGTCAAACACTTTAGACACTGGGGTATAATTGATTTGAGCACGGTTTTAAGTTTTCCAAATGGCTTCCATTCATGTTAACTATATTTTCAGGTATATACCTCTGTTTTATTGTCACCTATCGGTCTGATCTCATAAACAAAGACGTGAAGAATTTAGTAGAGACATGTATGTAGAAACTTCCTTGTTAAATTATTCAACAGTAAGAATACGGGCTCATTGTTTACCATTCCTTTAGAATCACGGAGCACTGGGTATCAAATGCAACTAACAATCAACCACACCAGAACTGAGTTTGGTAATCGTTTCACCACCATCTAGTTTCGCAGCTTCCTACGTAGCATAATTATTAATCATTTGTTAATATAAAGCAAGCTGAAGAAAAAACAAAACATGCTCACTTGCGAGAATATAGCAATGCCGTTATTGGTCAGATCCGTCGCTTGAAGCAAGGATGGGGTCCGCCAGGTTTCCTCAGAAGCCAACACCTGGATGTCCAGCTCGTGGCCCGGGTGACCGGTGTATTTGGACGGCCTGCAACCACCAGACGACAAGCCATGCTATGAACCGTATTATGATCGGCGGCACATAAGTTGAACTTAAATGGCTGTTGTCTGCGTTGGTACAATTGTAGACAAAATAAAGAAAGGGACAGAATATTATTATGAGAATGCGTGCGAGAGTCGCCTCGTTGCTATAGTAATGCGTCACCCCTCGTGCCACTCTTCAATTGTGACCCGATAATGTATTACTGCGCATTCAAGATCATAGTTCAACTTATGCTCCGCGAATTAGTCTTGTACTGTACTAGAACAAGACTGGGCACTAATTGAATTTTTCATATTATTATATATTTTCAACTTATATTATTAGCATCATGAAATATATTTTAACCCTTTGCCAGACAGTGGTGAACATTATAGTGTTGAGTTAAGGTGCAAAACCAATAACAATTTCAACATGTTCTGTCCTTTAAAGGGTTATAGTATTTCCGACTTACATTTTGCTTGGAAAAATTATTTACAATTTTTATATGACAAGGTGGTAACCAAGTATGCAACCCGCATGATGAAATTAGGTCACCACAGCCTATCGCGTTGCCGATTAGTTAGTTGCGCGTTGCCGAGGAAAGAGGTTGCATAAGCATTTTGTAAATATCAAATATTTTAATATATTTATTATTAGAATTTTTAATTTTTATATTTATTATACTGCCCAGCCCTGCTTTGAGCATAGACTAGACGTACTTACATCATATTCGTACTAAGAAGTGACACATGCAAATGACATACATGCTTTAATTCAATTTTCGATTACAGTATTTATAATGCAAGTAACTTCTATGCTGTTTAGAGAAATAGCTGTGACAAAAATAAACGACAGGCATTGGTATCTAAAATGATTATTGGCTTATAATTTTAGTCAGTGCTACTGCATATTAAGTACTTACATCTAAGTAAGTTTTCTGACAATAGATATAATGTGCGTTGGATACCAACAAATTCTTTAACTATGAGCCAAATGTAACCAAATGTTTAATATTTTCATTCAACATTTTGTTTCGCCATAACAGTTACATGTATGCATGACAAAATTATCGCCTGCTAAGTCGACAGCTGCTAATGAGCTAATCTAGGACATGTGACAGAGACTGTGGTTATTCAATTACAACAAACACTATATTTGAGACATGCATAAGTAAAAAATATTCACACAAAAATATTTTTCTTAAAATCAGAACAAAACTTATTGTAACAAGCGCATCTAATATATGTTATTTAATTATCATAACATTTCTATATTGAAAACTAATAGTTTAAGTATATTTCGTACCGACACATATTATTTTCCTGACTTGCTCTGCAAAATTCACGAAAACAGTGTAAACACAAACACAACATTCAAGTAATACACATTTTCTACAGCTGTATACAAATATGACACTTACTGCCTTTCCGTTTCGGTGGAGAATTGTTTTTTGGCCGGAGATGCTTGGTAGCAAAATATGTGGTGCTTCATTTTTACAGATTTCCATTTGTCATAAGAAAATTGGACCACCTCGTTTTCACGGACCTGTAATGATACAAGCAGGTTATTAACGATTTTGAAGTAAATTAAACAGTAAAAAAGATTTAAAAGAAAATTTTTATGAAAATTATTGTTGATTTTTGGTGCTGAAAACATTTTATCATTCGATTATTGGGGCAGTGTTATACATATTGCCAGCATAAAATGAATATGCAGTTAAACTAAACATTTTAACCGGCTCTGTCTGTTAAAGAGTTCACAACTTTGTCTTGTGGTTTGTATTTAAGAAGTAATTAGGCTTTAATAAAAGCAATGCACTTGTGGATTAATATAACTCAGCTGTCTCATAATGCGACAGCACCCGTGTGAAGTAGATCCAAACAGAGCGCCAGTAGCCCTTCTCCATCTAAAAAGTGTGCCAGTATCTTATCTTATCACGGGGGCCACAAGCAAGTCTCTGCGATAGTGTGATGTTTTAAAACTCAGTAGACCTTACCTCAGCGATCTCGTAATGCGGCAAGACGGTGTGGAGTGATCCGAGCAGAGCGCCAGAAGCCTGCCTCCATCCAACAAGTTTCTTATCTTATCACAGAGGCCACAAGCAAGTCTCTGCGATAGTGTGATGTTTTAAAACTCAGTAGACCTTACCTCGGCGGTCTCATAATGCGGCAAGACGGTGTGGAGTAGATCCGAGCAGAGCGCCAGAAGCCTGCCTCCATCCAGCAAGTGCGCCAGTAAGAGAGGTGCCGCTCGGCCGACGCACCCCGCCGCTGCTACCAGGGCGGCCCTGCCTCGCCATGCACCCGCCTCTAACGTTTCACGACTTACACTGTATATTGTGTACCTGCATAAATACGTATTGATGTATCCGCAGTTTTTACAAAATTATAGCGATTTTCATTTGTATAGACAATTAGCCTATTATGGAACAGATTTCCAGAAACAATTGAAGCCTATTTATTGTGTCTTCGGAGAGGTAACACGGAAGTTTATTAAGTGACTTAAATAATTCTTTTAATTGTATTTTAAGCATCTTAAATATATGTAGAAAAAACCGCACTGGGTCCACCAGAATCACTCTCACCTTGATTTGTCATAAAGAACACTTAGATCAAAATTAATATGTAAATATGTAGTTTCAAAATATATAGGGCAGTAAGTTAAGTTGCTGTAAGCAATAAGGCTGTCCATTGTACCACACATTTGCTTATATGATTTGGTAAATTTTTATATTTAGTATTTAGTTTAATTAGTATCTATACACCGGGTGATTTCCTATGTATATTAAGTATGTATTGATAAAAAAAAGGTATTTTTGTTTGTTTATCCGTTATTTTGTATCCATATCACAAGGTCCTAATGATACTTAACTTGAACTAAATAAATTGGTGTAATTATTAGAAAATATTCATTTATTCATTCATTTTTAAGAAAATTCTAATAAGCTTGAGCCTTAAGAAAGTATTGTATCACATTGATTACTTACCTATCACAATCTAAAACTTTCTTAAGAGACGCTTCTAAATTATCTCTAGCTGCTATACTATCAGAATATATCAGCACATTTGGTGATTTAGTATTAACTAATGGACGGGAACTTTTCACAGACTTAGAACTCTGCTCTTTGTAACCTCGGTCTTTAATTGGTGAACTTGTTTCCACCACTGGTTTTGACTTTTTTGTACTAAGTATTCTTTTGTGGGTAGTGACAGACTTTATTTGACTAGATATGTTTAGCAAGGAGGTTGATAGCTGACTTGTTCCTTTCTTCAAATCTAATTTCAAACTAGATTTTTTTGGTGTAATATTGTGCTGTATTTCAACTGTGACATTTTCTATGACCACTTCATCTGACTTATCTCTTTGAGGCGAACATACTTTGTTTTCAGTATATTTTTCTGGAGATAATTGAACAGTTTCATTGGACAACTTTGAGTCTTCAGTTTTATTACTATCCTCGTCTGATAATGATTTTCCTGTGTTGACACTTACATCAGCTAGCGTGATATGTCTCTTTGTCGCTGAACTTTCTAATATACCATGAGAACCTCCATTCATTTCTACAGTGTTTTTGACATCTGTTTTGATATCAACTACTTTGGACAGTTTTCTAAGTAAAGCAGCATGCACAGGCCATTGGAATAACTCATGTGGAAGTTTTAGAGCATGTTGGATCTCACTTCTAATATTTCTCATGGATGGATCTATTGCTTTGTTTGGCTCTCCTGAAATTTGAACAGCTGCAAATATTTGTAAAGTATTAATGTAAATTCCTATATCTTTTACTAAATATTTTGAATTGATATGAGAAAAACTTACTTTGAACTCTGACAACTGGTAATTGATGGTCAATAACAAATTCACCTCCAACGAAATTGAAACCGATTGAACTGAGATTCTCTATATTAGTCTTTAGTACTATAGCTAAGTGAGATCCAGCTTTCCAAGCCACAGGTTGACCCATAGACTCCAGCTGAAAGAAATTAGCTTTTAGTAATTTAATTGCTTCAAGCTGGCCATTCTTACTCAGTTGTGATAAGTATCTCTCCAGTCAACTTATTACCCATTAATTACAAATATATTCAGGCTTAATCCATTTCGAATAATCATTTTGACATAATGTGTTGTGGGTGTATAGCAATCCTACCAAGATCTGAGGAGCCCAAGTCAACCTCACCCGCAAGTGGTGCCCTGATCAATGGACGAGGCCCTGACTAGCATAAAAGTTGCCCAAACGCAGCAATAGACTAGCCACCTAATACAAGAGACTAATAATATAACTGGTGAAATGTGTGCGTATGAAATGCTTCTACCTACCGGTTGCACTTCAGAAAAAGTTGTGATTGTATTTTGAACTATATTGAACTTGATAGTAATCAAGTAATAAATTTTAATTTCTCTATATTTTTATTTATTTAAGATTAGTCTGTGAAAAGACAATAATCACATGGCATCACAGGAAAGATTGATTAAAAATTATTGAAGCAAATTCATTTTTGAAAATAACATGAAAATCACAAATTTTATATGCAAAATAAAAAAGGTAATCTCATTACTCATTATAAACACATATCCACATAAAGTTACAGTTTAGCTAAGTGAGAATAAATATTACGTAACTTGAAAACGGTACACGTTTTCTATAAAAATCTGTTTTTTCTTTCAAACTGAAACTGAAATTCCAATTTTAAACACAAGAAATATAAAAACTTCATCTTTTAAGCTTAATGTAATGGATGTAGGTGCAGTTTCCCCAAAGCTGTTAATAAAAAGGGGAATGAAAATAAATATAGAACCATAATAATAAGTATTTTACCATCATGATATTTTCTGGTGAACCACTCTCATTAGGTTCCATCTCACATTCGAACAGAACCTCAACATCCAGGTCTTCAACAGGACTATGCTCAGCAAAACCCAGAGGCAGGCCTCCACTGCATGAGACCCAGTCATTTATCTCTATACATTGCATAGGCTTCATACTACATATTCGTGTGGTGTTTGTGTAGTCCAGTAGGTCGCAGAGATATGCATTCTTCGGGTTTGTACAAAGCTTTGAGCTTAGTGTTGGTGTTTCTGTAAATTAAAGTAACTACTTAGGTTTTGATAGCTGTAATAATAGACTTTTGTATTCAAGAATTAAATGAAATTATCAAGAAATTTTTTGTTATTAATTAGTTTAATACTCATGTTTTGATTGTTAATGTGACACTCCTATGATTTCAACTGAAAACCAGCATCAAAGTTTGGTTTTTCAAATACTTAGCATGAAACAAGTTTTGAATTATTTTTATTTGTGTGATATTCTTCTGTGTATAAAAATAATTAAAAAAAACTATTACATTATTTAGTTTTAGAAAACATTACCTAAGCACTAGAAATGTGTAGGTGCATAGTTTACTTACCGGCAGCATTTTCAGGCACCTTACAGAAAGCTACACTCGTATTACCATTCAGAAATTCAAGCAAACGCGCCCGAAAAGAGCGAATGCGCCAAGTTTTTATAAAAGTCATTGCTATATAAATCGGAGTAAACAACATTATTACGGTAATGAAAGAGTCCTCTTAAATAAACATCTGTGCTGTCTCACAATATCCCATTATTTCAAATTATTACAAGCAATATTTAAGACTAGTTAACAAAATTGGGTTACTGTATTGATTCTAAAGTCCAACGAACATCTTTGATGATATAATTGAATTAAGTTATGAATAGTTGACTGAAAACATTTTTACTTCAAGACGTAATTTACATGGATTACACTAGTAAATTATAGTAAAATTTATTGAAATATTCATGTCAGTTTTGATGTAAATGTAAAGCTCAGATGTAAAGTAATTCGATAATTCCTGCTCCACACACCCGACAACTTTGTCCGTCAGTCTTGTTCTGTCTCAGCTGTCAAGTCAATGTCAACAGTCAAATCACCGCTCGTTTAGGAATGGAAAGAATGCAATCTCAACATGTCATAGGACTATGTGATTGATTTTTAATATTCATGGTATTATTAACTAACAGTGATAGCACCAGAGCGTTGCCGATGCCGACCCTTTCAACACCTTTTCACTTCCTTTTTGTAGAGCCTCGTGCTGTAATCTCTTGGGAAAAACTTCGACAGATTGCTAATTCCATTAGAAGCAGAAAGTTTATTTTACAAATTGTAATGTTTGCTGCATAGGTGTAATAATTAATATAAATAATTAACACACACGAATTATAAGCCACTGTTTCACTATGAACTATAATACTGCTCATATAAACAAGCTCTCGAATTTCGAAGAAACGGCCAGACTTATATCTTGACCGAAAGTTCTATACTGTGGATCGTTGTAAACTTAGAGCATTAAACCAACTGCTCAAAAGTAAAGTAAAAGCAGCATTAAACAAAATGTAATAATGTGTATAAAATGTAGGCTCTGTACAAGCCTGAATTGACTGAGACTATCGTATTATGTGCAAGGGAATAATGTGCCACTTCGTTATAACTGGATACGGTAACTAAGTCTTTTAAAGCTTTCCCTAATGACTCGGTCAGCGGTACAGCGCTAGCGGTAAAACTATAACAAAAAGTAATTAAAATAAAAACCTAGTAGGAGAGACACCATCTCTACCTACTTGTGAACTAAAGAGGTGAGTAGAACACAGGGCGAGAAAGAAGGAAGCGGCTGAAACTTTCTTAAAGAAAACTAAGAAACGATTTTTGTCGTTATATTTGTCTATTTTTTTCATATGTAACAAAAAGTTTTAGTGTTTATTCTTTTTAAAATATATGTGCTCTGCCTACTCCTTTTCTGCTCTCTCCTTAGCGTCGGGTTGTCTGGATCGCTTTTAGCGATAAGACAGCCCAGATTGGCTTTTCATTTTTGTATTTTTTTTAAATATTGATTTCTGTTGTTTTTATGTTTTTTGGTAACTAAAGAGTATAATATCTATCTATTTTACATGTGTAAGCAACGCGCAACATGGAATAGAACCAATCGCAAAGCAGTCTGTGATTTGTGGTCACTGAGAGACGGATATGACTGGTGTCTGTAAAGTCAACAAAAACAATAATTTAAAATAAATCATCACAAAATAATTAATAATTGCAAAGGTTTCTGTTCTTGCAAAACGAGCGCAATACGTCAGAAGTGCATTAAGCCGCGATTTAAAACTGTAAAATTATGTTTTACTTAGTACCCTCCTAGAGGATTCGTATGTCATGCCATAGGTATATATGTCATGTAATAGGTATACAAGACACCTAACTATGAGAGAACACAAACCGATTAATTATCTTATTTTGCGGGTAGATGCAAAAAATACATCATTAAAGATAATTATGAGAGAAAGCAACTAAAAAGCACTAAATATATGGACTATGGCTGGATATACGATAGTGCATTTTTAAATTGAACCAAATGGCACTGATTAATAATTATCATCGGTTGTTATTTACAACCCGAGTCGGGAGTGTCATGTATTGATAAAACTAGCGATGTTATTTATTTTTGCGGTAGTCTCATTTAAGATTGTATAGAGAGCGCATGACCGTTGGTCGCAACTCCGTTTGTAGGCACGAGTGAAAGACTTTAAAAATGGAATTGAACTTTATAACTCTAATTAAACACGACGTGAATCACAATGTGAAACAGTGCTTTAAATCGAAAAAAACATTCGGTAAGTAGAGAATATAATGCGCTGTATCTTATAGTTTAAAATTGAATAATTGTGTATTATTTATTTGTGTGGCTTGCGGAATAACGGTTAGAATGTAAATTTTCATCTTTGAACGGTGTCAAGTAAAATTCCTTAATGAGGATATTTTTCGAAATAATAAAATAATTGAGAGAAAATGCATATTTATTGTTTTGTGAAATTATTGTACTAACATTATGTTAACTTTTGCTTTAACTAAGAACAAATATTAATACCTAACTAGTATCAAATAATTTTAGACTTTCTCGTGTACCTGCTGTGCCTATTTCTATAACTGATATTTTTTTTTTCTAATCATCTATAAAAATATATTATTTGACAAAAAATTATTAAATAAAATATCTTTATCGATATTTAATTTTAAATGGTAAAAAGGTAAAGGACCAATTTATATTTTATTTCGCTATGCAGTGTGCACTTAACCCTAGATCAAAACGTACCTATCCGAAAATATTCCATAATGCATTTTAGTACTGTAGGTGCTGTCCCTGCCACACTGATAGTTAAATGGCGCCATTTAATTTTTCAACTTAATGAATATTCGTATCAAGATATCCTTTCAATCCATCCGTTCCGTTATTGCATATAGCTTTGCTTTTACTCTTTTAATTAAGAATTTTCAAACTTTTTAGTTTTATCCTCTGAACTGGACCTGTATATTAGTATCAAACTATTATGTCAATCCATCTGGCTTGTTTCCGTTATTGCATATAGCTTTGCTTCTTCTCTCTCCTATCTTCTAATGAAATTTAATGTCTTACAAGTAGTAGAGGCCATTTTTATTTTTTTGCGTTTACAACTTTCTCTTTGAGTTTTGTAGGCATTGGCCCTGACCTACCTTATTTATAAATATTGTTGTTGTTGAAATATAGTCTGAAGATATCGTACCTACTTTTTGTAAAATAAATCCGAGAATGGTTTACCAAAGATGCCCATCATCCGCGTAGCATAGCAGCGTCATTCTGCGTACTGGCTGGAACTGCGATTATCAACCCACCTGCCCAGGCGTGGAGATTATGGGCAAATGCCTACCCCCAATGGAATGTAATCTATTTCATCACTAAATATCGGCAGTCACATTAGGTGTTAAAAGTCGGCACGCTTTAATGTAATTCATATCGCGATACTTGCGTTATTTATTTAAAGAATATATATAATAGGTTGGGGAAAAAGTCTTTTCGTATTTTTGTATGAAAAGTCAAGACATTTTTTTCAAAGTTTATTTACATTTATTTACAATATATATGTACCGTTTTGTTGAATAACTTTCTGCCATTTTGTGGGCAGAGACATTATCCCGTTACTGTAGAAACTTTGGGACTTCTGATCAAAAAAACGGGACAAATAGTTTTGGCAGTCCTCTCTTGAGGTCAACCTTACAGAACCTAAAGAATTCTGCAGAGACCAAACAGGTGAAAATCTGAAGGCGCAAGGTCTATAGGGCTATATGGTGGATGCACTAGGACCTCCCAGTCGAACTCTCTTAATTTTTGCTGAGTGGCTAAAGATGTGTGTGGTCTAGCGTTATCGTGATGAAAGACCACACCCTTCCTGTTGATCAATTCCGGCCGTTTTCTCTCGACTGCTTCCTTTAATCTCATCAGTTGCTGGCAGTAAAGATCAGAACCGATGGTTTTGCCGGGCGGTAAAAGCTCATAATAAACAATGCCCTTCCAATCTCACCATACACACAGCATCACCTTATTTCGTGTTAGGCCAGGTTTGGCCACAGTCTGTGAAGCCTGGCCAACTTTCGACCACGACCTTTTTCGCACGTTCTTGTCGTACGTGATCCACTTTTCATCGCCAGTTATCAATCTCTTCAAAAACGGCTCGGTTTCATTACGTCTCAATAATGAATCGCAAATGAGTACACGGTTCATTAAGTTTCTTTGAGTGAGCTCGTGTGGCACCCAAATATCGAGCTTTTTTGTATAACCAGCTTTCTTCAAATGGGTCAAAACTGTTTTGTGGTCAATTCCCAGTTCTTCAGCTACATCGTAACTACTAATATGCCGATCTTGCTCCACTCTTTCAAAAATGGCGTCCATTTTATTCGTAACAGGGCGACCAAAACGAGGTGCATCTTTAACATCAAAATTTCCGGACTGAAAACGTTTGAACCAAATTTGTGCTACTCTTACTGACACTGCATCAGGTCCATAAACATCACAAATTTTTTTCACTGCTTGAGTTGCATTTTTGCCTTTTTTATAATAAAATTTTAAAATGTATCGAATTTCTTCATTAGATTCACTCATTTTAACGGAGAGAAAAACAAATGAAAATAACGGGAAACAACTTTTTTTTATTTTTTTCTTTTCTTTATAATGGAACCTTTTTAATGTTACCAAAACCAGCCAGACACAAATAGTACAGTCAAAAAAAATTTATAATAAGTTTATACCTACGTTATGCGAAAAGACTTTTTCCCCGACCTAATATATTTACACATTATACACGTTGCTGTGCCTTTTTCCGATTAGGGACCAAAACTTACTGCTTATGTACTTAATTATATCCGATCACCTGTTACGCCATGCCGTATAATTATACATATAAGTAAAATAATTAACAATTGTTAGAAAAGCGCCTGCCAATTATTCCAAATGACCTTAAGTATACCATTACATCAGACCACCTAAAACATTAATTAATTAGCTAGCAACAATTATTTATTAGATAAAGTTCAATGAACCGAAGTTTTGTTAAATTTATATTAAGTAATTAAATTAGGTATACAATCATTATGATAAGCACACATTGGCGAGTGGTATCTACCAAATTATGAATTTAATATGTATTGTGATTGCTACGGGAACACACTTACCTATTATATTTAAAAGGTTTTTTAAACGTTAGAAATGTCATATTTTCGTAAATTTTCGAGAACGTTTCGTATTTCTATGAATTGACGGGGTCCATATAATACTTATCTCATCATCATCATCATCTCAGCCCATTAACGGTCCATTGGCGGTGGCAGGTGTGTGGCGTTCTGCTGTTAGATTTTTTTAAGCCGCCCAATTAGGCCTTTAACATTTAGCGACTTCCACAATTAGTGATAACCGGTACCAACGGCTTAACGTGCCTCCCAAAGCACGGAAGCGCTCTATATCAAATGCCACACAAATGGTCACCCATCCAAGGACTGACCTCTGTAAACTCTGCTTTACTTTAGTGATCGTTTCCGACCACCGAGCACCGCGAAGCTACGAGCGCTTCATAATAATACTTATCTACTAAGATCTAAATTGAATTTATTCTAGTTTAACCATAGAGTAATGTTTCCCTCTGGGTTAAGGGGGTCAGACGGCAGTCGCTCCATGTAATATTGAAATTCAGCCAAATCTGGTTAAACAAGTGAAGTCTAATGCTTAAGTCTACGGCAACCGGCATAATGCTAGGGTATAATAATCTAATTTAAAAATTATTGTTTCAGTAAGCAGAAAAGAAGAAGTTATGGCGATCAAAAGTAAATTCCCCACCAAAATACCTGTAAGTTTATTTTCTTTTCTTTGAAACCATTACTCAAGTATCTTCTCATAAACATGTATTTTGTAACTTGGCGAGCTTAGCCTATTGGTGGAGCGTTTGGTCAAAGTTGCCACCGAAATCAAGACTCGCCAATCTGTAAACTACAAAGGACGTAAATTTTAACGAATCTAAATAATCCTGTTGATATTAAATACACTAAAGTAAATTTTATTTACTCGTAATACAAGTTCTTTAAGATTATCATGTAGGTTTAGACCACTATTACCTATGTGATTTACGATTGATTTAACTTAAATCATATCTAATAATTCCATTTTTACTAAATAAAACAGACTCTTACCGTAATTCGTGGTTTCATGAAAACTCACTGTAAAGTAATCGAAACGTTCGGCATAAAATAATACCAACTGAACTACGATGTACCTAAGTCCGTAAAATGTGTCGTTGTCCGATCGGGAAGATCTGGGCGTTTCATAAAATGCCGCTTCTTATAGATCAACTTTGGATAGTTCTTGAACCTAAAATACTAGTTGATTTCTCACGACTTTTAAGCATATTGTAGGAAGCGGGTGTGCTCTTCTAAAGGGAAGGACGTGCGCGGGGTCCAACCGATGACGGTTTTGGGTGTTGTACGAGCCTAAGGAATTCTGTTTGCGCGATTCAGGATTTCATTCAACTGTACGTTTCATTTATCGCATGTACTGTGTCACCATAATATCAAACAATCTGGCCAATTTAACAGTCGGGCAACGACATAGGTACCTTATAGATATCGCACATCTAGTTTTTAAGACGTAAATCAAAAAAAATACATTTGACTTAAATATACTAATATGCCACAAGTTTTCTTTTATGTAGTTTTATGCATTAGGTGCTAAAGAGATCTTTTTTATAATTCGACAACGGTCCGATTGAGAGCGCCCAACCCCAATCAAGGATGTTATCGTTGTTATGACAAAAAAGATCTTTAAACCGTTCTACTGTAAAATTGACAAAATTACATTTACATTAGATTATATAACGGGTGGGAGCTGGGCTTTCCGTCCGATGGACCGACAATCTGGTCAAGACGGCGGGAAGCCGGTGGATGCAAGCGGCACAAGATCGATCAACATGAAAAACAATTGTGGCCTATGTTCAGCAGTGGACTTCAAATGGCTGATTGGCTGATATGATGATCACATTATATAAAAAAAATCCTTAATACTTAGAACGAAATACTAATTGAATTGTTTTCTTTTCTTTAGCTAATAGTGGAAAGATACCACAAAGAGAAAAGTCTACCGACATTAGATAAAACAAAGTTCCTAGTGCCAGGAGACATTACTATGTCCCAGTTTCTAGTCATAATAAGGCAGAGGATCCGGATGAAACCAAATCAAGTAAGTTTAAGTTAATTGACGATAAATAGATTAAATATCTAGGTAAACATCGTTATTAGTATGGTATTTCCATATAACAGCTTTTAATAAGAGCATAATACTTACGGCTCATTAAACGAATTATTATTATTAAACTAATCTGTCTGTCTGTCTGTTTGTTGCTGATTCCCGAAACATCTAAACGTAATTAGACGCGGCTTCACTTGGCTGGTAATATTTAAGTTGAGTGCCTACGTAACTTATGCTACTAGAAACAGGAGATGACAAACATTTAAAAAGACACGCGAAACCTAGGTATCTGTTGGCTCAGTGAAGTGAATTTAGGCGTAAAGGCCTAAGATGATAAAAACAGTTTCGAAAGGCCTAAAAAAAGTTTTATATATGACGTAAGCACTTATGATAAAAGGATTTAAATCGTTTTGAGGCATATCGAACTTTTTTGTATTTCTTCGTGCTTATAACTATTAAAATAAATAACTATTTTTTGACAATTACACCAATTATTTAGTTCCAAGATAAGTATCATTAGGAACTTGTGTTATGGATACTAAACAACGGATAAACATACTTAAATACTTTTTTTTGTAAATACATACTTAATATACAGAGGAAAACACTCAGACCAGACCAAAATTTTCATGTTCATGCACACAAAGATTTGTCCTGTGTGGGAATCGAACCCACGACCTCTGGAGTGAAGTGTAGGTATACTGACCTCCACGCCATATCGGTCGTCACTATTGTTAGTTTACTGTACATTTATCTACCATATCCATAAAGGTACATGCTGAAATATTGGCGGTGTACTTTTGGAATGTACTTATCTACTGCACTATTTTTCCATCGAATACAATCAGAAATTGAATTCTTATTTAGCGTCAATGTAGGCGAAGGGCTGGCCCTTGACTTGAGGGCTGGTGAGAGGTGACTGGTCACCTCTAGCCATTTGACACGTGTCATCAAGATCTCTGAGCTAAAAGTAAAGCTTGTAGCAACTATAAAGATCTCTTGTAATTATTTTTAGCGAAGTTTCTAACCACCTCAAATGGGACATATTGGTGTGATATTATGTATGAGTATGTATGTCTTATTTATCTCTGCAAATTGTTCTGATAAAATCCATACTTAACAAGTAGTTGGATATTGTTCTTATACCTTCGCGACGTTACCTAACAAATAAATCAATTAACGTAATCAATTAACTGATAGCAAAAGTCATGTCAACGGTCTGGTCTAGACTAGACCGGTATCCAGGGGTAGATAGATAGAAAAGCATTAGACTAGGTTTTATGTATTTCTTCCTCTTCCTAGAGGAGCGAACTATAGAATTATTTCTATACTTTAAATTATTCCTGTATTTACTAAAGTCCGCCTGCGACTTCATCGTGTGCGTGATCAATATGTATTTTATTTATTGTTGGGTTAAAAAAATAACCTGATTTGCTCCTTATAACACCAGCTATCTGCCCAGTGATCCCGTCAAAATCGATCAAGCTGTTTCGGAAATTAGGCACAGCAAACAGAAAGACAAAAAAAATAAAATTGTTGCAGTAACAATCTTACATTTTGACATTACAGACTTAATTTTATTTAAGCATTCTAATAGATTTTACCTAGACGCAATTGATTTTTTTATTGTTTCCCGGCGAGAGCCCGGAAGAAGGGGGGCATAAAACAGCTGAGATGACGCCGACTTAAAACTGAATTCTCAAAATATACTTCGTCTTAATTCATTTACCTATTGGATTTAATTTCCTTATATGTAATATTTTTAAGAATATTTTTTTAACTTACCTGAATTCATAACCTAACTACCCTCAGTCGCCAATACTGTTTAATAGGTAGGTAGTGTCACTTCTTTATTATGTTTAGTTATCGGTAGGTACTTATATGTTACTGGTCAATTAATTGGTGATCTGTAGCCGAGATAATAAGAATAAAACGTGACACGAGTTAAGATGATTACAAGTAGTGGATAATATCGAATATAGTTATAATTTGTAAAATTATTGACAAGAAACTTCGCTTCTAAGCGCGCAGCAAACAATGAAACGTTAAAAATCTTTAGGGACTTGATCAGGAAGCAGTTTTTTAGTTACTTCAAAAGCGTATTTAAAATGATTGATGAAATTCCAGGCTTTATATCTCATAATCAACAATCGGTCAATGCTGAGTATGAGCTTGACCATGTCTCAAGCCCATGAACATCACTCCGACGAAGACGGCTTTCTGTACATCACATACGCTTCTCAAGAAGTTTTTGGGTATCAAGACGGTAGGTAATAACATCCATTATCATAAAATAATAATATGTTGAACGAACCTCCTATGCTTATATTTTAAATAATCTGGTGTTAATCTCACATTTTAATTGGGCACATATTGGGCTAGGTAAAAAAAGTGCATTGGAAGGGATTGGAGCGTGAAAATTTGGTTCTGAACGCCAAATAAAAGACGTTTTGTTTAAGTTTTATAATTAAAATTCCGAGAGAATCTTGAAACGTTATTTTGTTTAATGTTGTTTTTTTCATGTCTAATTTAAAAAAAAAAACATTTTTTTTAGTTATCACTAACATGTAATAATAGTTTACTATATTTGGGGAGATAAACAAAAAACAGTAATTTTTTATTGTTTCAGATATGGCACCACCGAAAACAGACGTTAAAGTAATTCTAAGACACAGATTTCCAAATAAAATTCCTGTAAGTATTTACATAGATTTGATTTACTTGAGATTTTATTTTTAAATATTATTAATGCAGTAAGTACCTACTTTAAAGTTAAAAAAATGTATATTAAAAAGGCAGACGGGATAATGTGGGTCCACAACTGACACTGCATTATTCTTATTAAAGTTTAAAATTGTACATAGATACTACTTACTTTGTGACGTCACGTTCGGTATATCACATCCTGGGAATGACATATACCAAAACTCAGCACTTACTTACGCTAATATAGATCACGGGAGACCGTTATAAGTATTGAGAAAATACATTGTTGCAGCTATATTTAACTTTTTTTCAGATTTACGTGGATAGATATTTGAGAGAAATAGAAGTGCCCGAATTGGACAAAAAGAAGTACCTTGTTCCACAGGAGTTGACCATGTCGCAGTTCCTTCACGTCATCCGGGCTAAGATGAAACTCAAAGACACTCAGGTAGCTACTGTCACTTTTTACATACAGACGATATTTGTGCGAAGGTTTTTGTAAAGAAACATTTTCTCGTCTTCTGCTCAATCTATGTACCTACGAGTATATGTAGTTAAGGTGATCAAAGTCTTTCGATTCAGCGTTTGGTAAACCACATGACACCGACTAGGTACATATCTATACGAACGTAACACTAGATCTTTAGGCTACAACAAAAGGTTGACGGGACAATTCACAAAAAATATAATCCTCGAAATAATATAAGGAACAAACAGATTTTCTTTTCATTACTTGTATCGATATTATATTGCTGATCAATTTCAAATAGACAATAGTTCGAATTTAGAGTTCCAAATAGACGATAGTTCAGGTGTTTAAACTGTCGATAGATCGGACAGATAAAGTTGTCCTAAGAGCTAATAAAGATATACCTGCCGAATAATAAGACCTATAGGTAAATACTAAGCAAGAATTTGCAAACGAATAGAACCTGGAAGTCCACCATAAATTAGCACGCGTTTTTATTAATAGCACCCGCTGATAATATTTTTTTCTGATGGAAAATCATCTAAGGACCTTCTCCCGCCGTGTGTGTCAGACTTTTACTGACTAAAAACGAGTCCCGAGGCGGCCTTTCAAACAGTCCTGCAGTATCCGCTGATGCTACTGTTCTCTCTTCAAGAAGTGTCAAGCTCGCAAGTCAGATTTGATCTGTCAAATAAATATTCTATGTGATCATTGAAATCTAAGTTAGCCGTACCTATCAAACGAAAATATGAACTTTGGCCTCCTTAATTAATTAGTCTCCTAAGGATAAGTTTTGTAATGATTAAATATATTTGTTACAGGCATTGTATTTGTTGGTTAACAACAAAGTGATGGTGAGCCAAAGCATGACAATGGCGCAGGCATACGCGCAGTACCGAGACACAGACGGCTTCCTACACATTACATACGCCGCGCAACAAGTCTTCGGTTGAACAGAACTTACCTGGTAAGTCTTAATGCTATTCAATTCAAAAACTTAATTCATTTCCTATATAATAAAACCTAAGTATGTAAGACCCACGTATATTTTCCAACTCAACTTGGTTTATGACGGGAGCAACGTGCTAAGTAGTGAGACGTAAATGAACTGAAATGAGGATGATGATATTTTCCAACTAATCTGGCCTAATATTTAGTTTAAGTGCCTGAAATACTTATTTCAAAAAATCTATGTAAGTTGTTAATGTTTTCTGTGGAAACTGTTTTGGTATTAGGTATGTGCTATTTATTGTTAATTACTTTTGTGTTACTGAAATACTGTATGTTTTCCCTTGTGATTTAATAAAATAATGTCGTGGAGAACTACGGGGTATTCTGTACCCGATGTATAAATGATCTGGTCAAGGCGTAGGCGGCGGAAATCCTGTGGATGCAGGTCAAGTTCGATCGACATAGAAAGTAATTGGGGGTGTCTATGTTCACCTGTGGACTTAACTGAAATTGTCATGAACACAACTGAGGAGTTACTTAAGCAATTAATAAATTAATAACGACCGTTTGAGGTATTCTTATGTAATTATAACTGGGACAGTGTACGACGCAATCCAGGTATATGAAGCGACGAAATACGCAAAACAACTGATAGCAGTTGATGACGAAGAGCTGAAGTTCGAGCTAAGTGACGTGCCCTTGGAAAGGCCCATGTTCAGCAGTGGACAAATGTAGGCTGATGATAAATTATAACTGCTCTCACGAATCTTTCTTTAAATAATATATATGCACATGAGTAGATTCGCCAATTTGTCTTGATTGAACGAAGATTGCACATATAACAGAATCCCAGGCATTGATCCGAGGTAATTGACATTTTTATCAAGGACTGTTTTCAATTGAACTGATATGTCACTGAATTTATTATTTCAGTTTCATACATATTATCGTTTTATAGGCAGTTTATTTATAATTAAAAAGGACAAGGATACTTATCGTTTTGTTATGATATATTTGACACAGATTTATTGCAATATATCAGCCTGTTTATTTTTTAATGGCCAAGCGTCACGACATGAATGTCTCGTAGTGATTTATTACATTCAGATATCTAGTAATAATGATGCCTACAGCAACATTGTGAATGTTTACAGCAACAAACGATTTTCTATTTATTATCTAAAGTGTATTAATACTCCCGGTGCACACATATGGTTGACAGTTTGTGTGGCTGTCTGAAACTTTCAAACTGTGGTTTAAATTCAGATTTTACTTTCTTTGAGAGGTGGCTTGATCGAACTTCAATTTTAATTCAATAGAACCCGTTTTTACCGTTTAAATTATTCTTATTGGATTTTTTGCTGTAATTAGTAGGTATGCTGCCTAATAATAAAGGCCAAAAAGCATCATTATTATAAAGGCATTCTTGTAACCCTTTAACAGGCAGAGCACGTTGAAAATATTAACTGGTTTTCCACCTTAAGTTAACCATATAAGGTTCAATTTATGGTGGTCATATAGTGACCACTGCCTTGTAAAGGGTTAAAACGAACTTTAGATACCTAATATATTTTTTTATTTATTGATATAAGTAATTATGGTAAGCAGTAACTACGATCAATGTGTTGCCAGGCTTCTTTGTTACATCTAGGAACAAAAAGTATAGGTAATGGCTGCCAAACTTTTCGGAAACGGAATACTGCTTGATATTGAGGCGGTTAATGTGATTAAATAAAAATGACAGCGCTAGATTTAAACCAGGTTTAATTTTAGATCTTGTTATGTAAGTAATAAGCCCCCAGGTCTTTTGAACTAAGTAATTAACTAATGTACAGTCCTAAATACGGTGCTACAAAACTCTATCATAAAACAATACTGATATCAAAAGTATCATCAATCCAAATAATTACCCATGTTACCCACTGTACCCACTTTACGTATCCAATACATGCACTTATCGCATATAAACAACCGATTACCTTGACAATTAAATCTAATTATACATTTAAAAGATAACACTCTTCCTTATAACTGCGCGCTAAGACGAGTCCTCTCGAAAATTCTATGAATGAACAAGAACCAAGTTTTATTCCAGTACCAATTTATGACTATAATATCGATAATAATGAACGCCTGTAATATTCCATACAACTGTATTATTATAATTATGTCGTAATAATAAGTTTATCTGGGGTCGATGCGGCGCAAACAAGCCTAGGTTGTATAGAAAACTGTTTCTCGTTGATAAAATGGTATATATGCTATTTCTTGATGTCCTGGAGGCCCCCCCTGGCTGTTGTTATGCAGGATACAATCTATAAGTTAATTTCCGTTCGGTCTCCTACGAGGCTTCCAGTAAATAACTTTATCTCTGTGTGATCGTTAATTAATTTAGCACATTAAGTTTGTTGACCAATGCAACAAAACAAGTCATAATACGCTTGTTGAATGAAGTAATATTGATAGGGATGATGCCTAATTTTAACAAATTATTTTAAACTTTTACATGTACATAAACATACAATTTTAAACCTACATAAATACATAATGTCACGCCTCTTTCCCGTAGGGGCAGGCAGAGATCACATCCTTCCACTTGCTACGATCTTGGCACACACATTTACACTCATTCACACTCATTCATACTCATTAACCTCCTAGATATACCTACAGTTTAAAATAATCAATACTGAAGGTAATCTAAAAATATCTAAAAAACATTTAATCCACCCTATGGACTGATGATCTGGCACAAGATCGATCACCATGGAAAACAATTGGGAAGGCCTACGTTCAGGAGTGGACTTCATATGACTAAAATGATATTAAAACAGATTTTTTTCTAAAAAAATATTCCAAAACTGCTACGTCAACTGTCAGATGTACGTCTTGGCGGGAAAGTGAAGCGTCATGTCTGCAGTTTTGTTTTATTTTCTAACATTTGTGATATTTCTAACATTAATGGGTAATTACGGTGAATTATTAACCGTTAAGTGTTTATGAACGTACATGAGAGTGCAACATCACTTTACAAATTCTCTCAAGAAGTCCATTTGAGATCTCAGTATAGTCCCACATCTTTACTGAGGACTCAAGGGGCTTAGGGGGAGGGAATCTCATTTATCATCTATATCACCGCTCACTCTTATTTACTATAATTTTCTATGATTTATATATTATTAATATATCTCTTACTTGGCACTGGTTAAATGTGCTAAACGCACGAAGCTATTATTTTTAAAAAAACTGTCAGATTCCGATTACGTCAGATTACGTCACTTCATAGTAAATAAAAATTTATACAAGATAGACAGTAATACGTACATATGGATAGTATTGTAGATCCTTATATAAAAATAAATATTTATTCCTTTTTCTACAAATTTGTGTTCACTTATTTACAACTTCTGCCAAACAGCATAGCAGTTTGTTGACAGATGTACCTAGGCTCATGCTTATTCACTGACATATTACATAGTTTGAAACATACATTCTAAACAAATTTAATTAATCACTAAATACATTAAAACATAAAACAATAAATAAATAGTTCATTAATATTTAATTACTATTACCTGAGAAATAATAAATATTTTTTAAAAGTATGTAATAAAATTCAATTCAATTCATATAACATAAAAAAATTTAATAATATAAAATTTATTCGTACAATAATCATAATAAATAAATTAGGAACGAGATTAAAAATCATAAACATTTTGAGAGAACAAATATCAAATTTAAAAGTTAATTAAAAGTCAATTTTAAAATTTCACAAATACAATAGTTGAATATTTTGTGTATTCTACATAATTCGTGAGAAAAGGAATCAAATATTATCAATTTACATTTCAAAATCACAAATCCATTAAATATCTAGGGTGGGATAAAGGTATACAGAAAGAAGGCCACAACTAGATTTGGAAACTACATTCACTGTCACAGTTACGAGACTGTTAGACTAACGGTTGAAGTAAATAGCTAGGCATTAAAATAATGCAACTTACTTAATGTGAACATATAAAGCGACGTACGAATGAACAGTCAAGATTTGTATTACCTACAATCTATATCCTTATAATTAAACTAAAAAGGAATTAAGCTGTATGACCGGCCTAAAAATGAGCCGCCCCCTCGAGTCGATGAAGAGAAATCATAGTGATCTCCAACCCGCCCAGCGTGGTGACTATGGGACTATAACCCCAAAAGAATGTAATCTATTGGAGAGACAAATGTTCTGTAGTGGACTTTATAAGGCTGCTGCGATTATAGAAATCACGCGTGCATCATTATGTATAAAAATACGTAATGATGCTTGGATACTATAGTCAGTAGTAGTGAGCATGCTTGGATACTATAGTCAGTAGTAGTAAGCATGCTTGGATACTATAGTCAGTAGTAGTAAGCATGCTTGGATACTATAGTCAGTAGTAGTAAGCATGCTTGGACACTATAGTCAGTAATAGTAAGCATGCTTGAATACTATAGTCAGTAGTAGTTAGCATGCTTGGATACTATAGTCAGTAGTACTAAGCATGCTTGGATACTATAGTCAATAGTAGTAAGCATGCTTGGATACTATAGTCAGTAGTAGTAAGCATGCTTGGACACTATAGTCAGTAATAGTAAGCATGCTTGGATACTATAGTCAGTAGTAGTAAGCATGCTTGGATACTATAGTCAGTAGTAGTAAGCATGCTTGGATACTATAGTCAGTAGTAGTAAGCATGCTTGGACACTATAGTCAGTAATAGTAAGCATGCTTGGATACTATAGTCAGTAGTAGTTAGCATGCTTGGATACTATAGTCAGTAGTACTAAGCATGCTTGGATACTATAGTCAATAGTAGTAAGCATGCTTGGATACTATAGTCAGTAATAGTAAGTATGCTTGGATACTATAGTCAGTAGTAGTAAGGTCGTATGTGTGCAGCCACTAAGCTAAGCTTACCTATCAGAAATAAATGTTTGACATAAACTTAAATATTTTGGTACGGGCGAATTTTAGGCCGAGAAGAACATTCCTTTATTCACTTAAACGCTCATTATGGTATAGAAAGCGTACATTTGCTACCTTCCGTCAGGGCCATACGCATAAGTGTCACCTAATAATAAAATAAAATTACACACAGGGTTTCCTCTAGTCTTATAGTATATAAACAAATTAATTTAACCTAATTAAATTTTTTTTCCAGGTACTTCCGTATTACTGCAGAAAACATGGTGATCCAATGGTTCCTCAGCTGTCTAGAGCAAAAAGACTGATAGTATTTGATTCCCGAAATGTGATAGTTTAGATTTTTAATTTCAAAAGGATAATAGAATGAAAGGTAAATTTTATGGCTGGTCCTTATAATGTATGATTATGATTAATTATTAAGCTTATTAACTTTAATTAAGTATGTTAAGTGTTTACTCACCATTGATTATAAAACAATATATGTATTTAAAATAGATTTATGTCATATTTTTCGAATACGGACATCGGGCTAAGATGCCACAATGTTACTTATGGAATTCTATGATCTCAAATATGATATGTTAAATAATGTTAGGAGTGTTAAAAACATAAATTAATATAATAAGAATGTACTGATTCTTTATTCCTTAACTATATAACATTTTACAATTTAATAAATAAAGAATGAAATTTTATGCATTTTTAATTTAAGTAACCTTATTTGCCTTTTCGTCTCCGCACTTTGCATCTGCACTGAATGAGAGTATGAATCCTGAATCTTTCATCTTGGTTTTCAAGAAGAGGCCAATGCTCGTAGTAAGACATTTATATGCTGATATGATGATGATTAAACTCAGGGGCGGGGGGGACACACTGGTATCTTAGAAGCATGGCTATCGAAGCGATCCATTTTCTGGAGCATACCTTACTACGTCATGAGCTCAGTAGTGTAAATTTAATAGGCTGAACATTGAAATGGTATTGTAAAAACTAAATATGATGTGATATTTAAAAAAAATTATCCTGACTGCATTTATTAAGTACACTATGATGGTACGATTATAATACACCTGCAAGTGGTGCACCTGACAATCAACGGACGAACTGGCGAACTTATCAGATTGGGAACAGGCGGCAATAGACTCGCCATCGCCACTGATTAGGTGGGACCGACAATGTAATTGGCGAAGTATGGGCTTATAATATGCCTCTGCCTACCCCTTCAGGGAAACAGGCGTGAATATATTCATGCATATATCCCTTTTTGAATGGGCAAAAACCTTGCTTCGACTAACTAACTTGAAAAGCATTTTATAGGTGAAATTTGTCAAATCGAGTGAGGTCATGAAGAAGCTATCTTCACTCAAAAACTAGTTTAATATCAAAAAATTAAGTTTAAAAATGAATTAAAAAAACAATTGATTGAGAACTTATAATTTATTTTACATTTACATATTATTAGGTAGGTATAAAACTTAATCACTAATTCATTCTGTAGGCGATATATTTTGTGCGGCTGCGACCAGAGTGTCATGGATGTCCTTAGCGTAGGAGATCTGTAGTCGTACTGTGTTTAGGTATTGAGGGTAGCTCAGGGTTGTTTCCTGGAACAAATAATTATTGTTACAAACATATTCATTATCTGCTCAGCCAATTAACGCCCCACTACTGAGTGCCTACTACTCTCACAAGCCATGGTGAGATGGATAAGGAAAAATACTTCACCAAGCGGACCCAGAGCGGATTTGAGGAGGCATGTGTGGCAACGGCGACTACACAATTGCTTCCAATTTATACTTTATGCATCATTAACATACATAATGTCACGCCTCTTTCCCGTAGGTGTAGGCAGAGATTACATCCTTCCATTTGGCACACACTTTAGCTTCATTCAAACTCATTAACCTCCTCATACACGCCCGTCGTTTTTGGGTACTTTTGACCAGCCCTCTTTCTAATTTTTTTTGAATTTGATTATGAAAGGTCATAGAAGAAAAGCACCAATAATAAAGTCGGAAACCAGTAATACTTTCCAAACTGAAACTACTACATATTATTAAAGATAACTGGGACTATCGTTCATTCATAGACTAAGGTACCTTTCGAGTCACAGAAGCGCTCAATATTAAATGCCACACAAACTGTCACTCTTGCTCGTTCTGCTCTTACTGTCCAGTTTGAAAAATCCATCCTGTATAGTATTTTATAACTAAGAAGATTGCTGTTTATCAACTACTTAACTCAGAAGACATAACAATTTTATTAATAATTGAAAAATAGCGTGAACGATCGACTACCTATCCTCAATGATTTATAAAAACGTGACCCGACTGATAAATGTATCTCAATCGCTACACTTAGTCTGATGTAAGCAAAATACTAAGCTAGGTATCTTATGTTTGAAATGATAACTTAAGATATTAACTTTTAATCAATCTTGTTTAGTACACAACTGCAGGTTTTACTGCCTTGAGTGCAAAGTAGTAAAGGGTGATATAGGTTGAGCTTTCGTTGGGTTTCAAATATTTTTTTGTTTTTAAACAATTTGTCATTGAAATCCTTAAAAATCGATCAATAAGATGAATCATCTTTATCATTTCAGCAATATAGTCCACTGCTGAACATTGACCTTCCCAATAGGTAAATTCTATTGGGGGTGTTTGCCCATAATCACCACGCTGGGTAGATTAAGACGGGTTGGTGATCGCAGTTCGCTGCGGTAAGCAACTACGCAGGATGACGCTGCTGCCTATCACCTGATAGAATTTCTCCTCGTCGACTCTTACGGCATCCCATGAGATGAGATAGGTGGCCCTATTCTATAAAGGTACCACACGGCATATTAAGATGAATCACTACTAAAATTTATTGATCTAACAGCTCGCTACGTAGCCCGTCGCTAGCTGTGCACAGAATAGGACAAACATGGCCGACCGAATAAAGTGACAACAGCGACATAACAAGTCTACAAAACTTGTAAGATTATTATAGACTTTTTGATCATACAAATAAATATTATTAAAAGCATACATGACGACCGATATGGCTTTGTGGTGAATATACCCGCCTCCTCATGGTCGTTCCCAAACAAGACAAATCTTTGTGTGCATAAACATGAATATTTGTTCTGGTCTGGGTGTTTGTTTTCCTATGTATATTAAGTAAGTGTTTACAAAAAAAAGTATTTATGAACGTTTGTCCGTTATTTAGTATCCATAACACCAGTTCTTAATGATACTTATCTTGGAACTAAATAATTAGTGTAATTGTCAGAAAATATTTATTTATTTGTAGGTACATAACACACCCACATTATTTCATAACTACTACGTACGCTCGTAAACAATTGAAGTCGTAATTTATTTATTTTGTCTTCATTGCGCAGATAATTTTATATCTTTGTAAGAGCTGAATTACAAGGTTTTGACTACATAGGCTCAGCAATAAAACACTAAGCAGTCGAGTGATATTTATGTATTTACGTCAATGAAATGAGTTATCATAGTAAAGTAAAGTCATCGGGGAACGCACTTCTTCGACGACCCTAAAGGGTCATACTCATTATAATGGAGCAAAACAAAGATTATAATGTATAGGGATATACCACACACAACCTTATTTTAACGCTATGAACCGTATGTAGGAGGTAGTTAGTAATCAGCTAATTATGTCATGTTAGATAGATAGATAGAAAATTCTTTATTGTACACCAAATTAAAAATAAAACAAGAAAACAGTTGCAAAAGAAAAGCGATACAATTAGCGGCCTTATCGCTTACAGCGATTTCTTCCAGGCAACCTTAAGTAAAGATTAGATTTGGTTAGATTAAGTAAAGTGAACAATTTTAGTACGTAACTAAGTTGTGTTACTGTTTGTGTGGCGTTAGGTGTTAGATTAAATAAAGTCAAAAATTTTAGCACGTAACTAAATTGTGTTACTTTTGTGTTGCGTTTGATACGAAACTGTAGATAATAAAAAAGCAATTAATTCATAAGTGGTGTTATGATTACTTGACATACTACGTGACTAAATAAAAATACTATCAGATTATTCTAACAATCCCTTTTTAGGCCATTATTTTGACTCAAGATCCATGTTACTTTCTTGACTGTAATGGAAAGTTTTATTGGTGCTACCTCATTGGTTACGGTTTCGAATAGAGCTTTCCAAACTATTTATCTAAATGTCTTGGTTCAGTTTCCCGAACATTGCCAAGTTTCTTGCTAACTTCTTCTCCAAGCAGTCGCCCCGCTCTAGTTAAGTGGCGTTCCTAGATTAAAGCGACGTTCACAAGTGTTTTCGAATAAAGCCATGCTTGAATATTTTTTTGAATTAAATTTTTGGATGCTTGCATGCTTTAAAAGGCTCATTCAACTATTAAATACATACATTCACGCCTGTTTCCCCGAAGGTGTAGGCAGAGGCATATTATACGCCCACACTTCGCCAATTATATAGTTGGTCTCACGTAATAGGTGGCGAGCCTATTGCCGCTTGCACCACTTGCAGGTGAGGTTGGCTTAGGCTCCTTAGGTCTTGGTAAGGACCCTATGCACCCTACCACCTCACCATACTATACCACCTCATTCAACTATTAATCTCGCTTATTACTGTATGTGGTAGGTATTCGATAAGCCAAGTTACATTGGCTAAAGACGGCTAGTAAATAGCAAAAGGCAGACGCCAAACACCGAGTTTATCTACTTTACTTCTTCGGTTCTATATACATACTGCATACCTAGAAAACCCGAAATCTTCGGTAACGCCCCTGCATAGCAGTACCTTTAGCGGTAACCTGAGCCAAAACTACATCAATAATTCGGTAAGCTTGCTTTTGCCCTCATGTCACTGATTAAGTGGTGTATCTACTGTACCTCTTAGCAACTAAAATTAAGTATATGCAACAACACTACGAGATCAAAAGGCCAAGTGCGTAAACACATAAATAAACTGCCGATAATGCTTAATAAACCATTTCCTATTTATTTAAATATTATTGTATTTTTTAAGTATCTATTATAAGTAAATATTTACAAAAACAAAGTACTTATGTACCTATGTGTGGCCATTGTCTGTAATAATGAGTCTTAATTATGATATTGTTTTTTTTTTTATTGTTTTGAAACAATGTCCCCGAGATAAGTTTCTTGAGGCATTGTTTTAATCTCGTTGCCTTTTTGGAAGCCTCGTTAGAGTCACCGACAGACTGACTGCCTGACGGGCAATCCCCGCCCTTCTTCAAAATTACGACAGGCTGACTGACAGATCCCCCCGATAAGAGTCACTGACAGACTGACAAATCTTGAGAAAAAACCACAACAGACAGATAAACTGACAAACCTTGACCAATTCTGACAAAGAACTTGCTTTTATTTTTTTATTATGGTACCGCTCATATCTCTTTCATTGTTGTTAAAAAAATATCGAATTTCCGTTTTGCGTGTAAATATTTGACGAATCTAAATGATCCTGTTGATCTTAAAGACAATAAAGTATTTTTTTTTATTGCAACTGCCATTGTCAAAATCTAAGTTGACAATTAGTTTTTATAACTATCTGTCACTGTTTTCATCTGTCAGACGTTGGTCCTCACAAACATCATCTCAGCTCAATAACGTTCGACTAATGAGCACGAGCCTCCTTTCACAAACCAACCAAGGTGAGAGGGTATTGGGTCATACTTCACCACGCGGACCCAGCGCTAATTGGTGGAGGCAGGTGTGTGGCGTCCTGCTATTAGAATATTACAAGACGCCCAATTAGGCCTCTAACATAGCCTAGATATAGTTATCCCAGGACCAAACGCTTAACGCCCCTCCCGAAGCACGGAAGCAAGCGCTCAATATGAAATGCCACACAAACGGTCACAGACAAAGAGATGTTGTTATGTAAAATCCAACGTAACGATCTGCTGTTCAAATTTACTGCCTAATTTATAAATGGTATACAAAAACGTGACAGCTCAATGAATGCTGCTTCAATTTGGTGATCGATTCTGACAAACGTTACTAAAATTCTAAACCATACTTTTTACGTTTTCTTTTACATCTCATAGCAATTCAAACCGTGTGGAGGTTTTGAGTTCCAGGCTTAAGATATTTGCCTCATTATAATTATTGATAATACCTATTAGCTTTTTACAAATTGTTAGATTAACCGTATCTTAGAATTGACTTTCTAAAGAGTGTCTTACACTTAGTGATTTATTTTTTTGTCACGTTACATTACATAAGCTTAAAGTATCAGAAAAACAAAATATACAATTACGCCTTTTTCCCCGAAGGGGAAGGCAGGGGATATAAAACGCCCAGACTTCGCCAGTTTTAATGTTTGTCCCACGTAATAGGTGGCGAGCCAATTGCCGCTTATCGGAAACAATTGTGATTGCCAGAGCCTCGTCCGTTGATCGGCAGGCGCACCACTTGCGGGTGAGGTTGGCTTGGAATCCTAAGATCTTGGTATGATCCCCATACACCCAAAAAAAAACAAATAAACGAATAAGAGTTCTAATGCAAGTGTATTTAATGGTATTTTGTAAATTTAACTTATAAAAATAACGAGACTTTTTGAGGCGGAGTGTTTTGAATGGGCCTAAAATTAAGTTAGGTTGGCAATAGAAACGCTTTTAATATATTGTTTGTAAATGTAGTTAATAATGTGTTATAGTAGTTTGTGAGTTCTGGTATGAGGCAATTAATGTTTAATTATTTATGTTTGTAGGCGATTTGTCGCTTATACAGAAGAGTTCTCTGTCATAACTCTTTCTTGTTACTTAATAATTAATTCATAAGTGCTTTGTGCTTTACTGATCGCCTGCTTACGATCAGACAGGTGGTGGCTATTATAACGAGTCAAATTAAAAAAAATAGAAAAGTTTTATAAGGTACCTGTGAGCTAAGTCCAGAGTCTAGGCGAGATGGCACCACTGTCAATGGTAGATAGTGCGTTGCTGACTGTGCTTGCTGAATACAGGTTATTGATGTTCTCTGAAAAGTAATAGAAATATTTAATTAATTATATCTTGTACGACATTTTAGAAGTAAAACTATTGTGAATGTCGTCAGTCTCTCGATGATCAGACGTGAAGTAATGAGTTCAATAGTAGCTCTGTGTTTGTTAATGAGAAAAACTACCATGATCCCAGCCTATTAAAGAATCCCATACTATTGAGCACGGACCTCCTCTCACAAATATACTACACCAGGCATGCGTGAAAAGAAAAAAAAATGTACACCGTGCGGATTGACAGAGGCAGTATCCTGTAGTAGTATGTAGGTAGTATCCTGCTGTTAGGGAGTTTTTAACCCTAAGAAGACCTAAACAAAATCAAAATTCATTTATTCAAGTTTGGCTGAATAGAGCTCTTATGAATGTCATACTTATAAACTAACGCGCCCATTCACTGCGGGTGGGAGCTTTATCGTAAAAGAACGGGCAAGAAAATCGTCAAGACTGGTTTTTTCTCCCGCCAGTTACAATTAAAATATATAATATTAAAACAATTGTGTTCTGCAGTCACAAGATTTAAAAGAAAATAAGTCCACACTCTTTTTAGCAATATTAACATAGTTACGGATAAACATAGTAGACATGAGCAGATGCGTTACGCTCAACCATATTTTAGGAAGCGTAACGACCCGACGCATGACGCCGCCACCGCAGAAACATAAAAGTGAGCGTGATATACTCAAGCTGCAGGATAAAAGGATTTTAGTAAAAATAACATTAATATTAGAAGACTGAATTAAATGTGCTGCAAACCACAATTTTGTTACTGTAAAGTAGTATATGGTATCAGTTAAGCTATGCAACCATCAAAACAATTTCGAATAAATAGTATATAAGCAGTCTTATTTAAAATTAAAATTATAAAATAACATAGACAATGTATGTAAGTAATCGTTATATTGTAAAGAGGGCCGCAAAACACAACTTTTATTATTGCAAATGTTACATCCAAGCGTTTTTAACATTAAAGTAATCATTAACCGTGTTAATTAAATTAATTAAATACCCTTTCTTGGTAAGTGATGTCTTAAGGGTTTGCTTAAACTTTTCAAATGGCAAATCTAGAATATCTTTTGGAATTTTGTTATAATATTGTATACCCTGCCCTATAAACGATTTACGAATTTTTTGCAGGCGTATAAAAAGATTTAGTAATTATTATTATCACAGCGCCTGTTATATGTTCCTACGTTTAGTTTTATAAATATTATAAACGGCCCTTTCTAAAACCGTACTGCTTCTTATGTAGAAGATCATGTGAACTCAACGACTACCACATATGGTTCTAGTCAGGTTAATGTCCCCATAGTGCTCGATAAGTTTAAAAAATATAAGTAGAAATAAGTAAATAATAATGATGTGAATACTTGTAATGGCTTGCATACTTGTCCTTTGATTTTAAGTGTTGCATGTAAAATATATATGTTTAGCTGTAAGTGTTCCTAATAAATAAATAAATAAATAAATAAATATTAAATATCACTATCATCTAAGGAATGACCTCTGCGATCTTTGTTTCATTTAGGTGTTTGTTTCAGACCTAATGTATAACAAGCATGTTGGCCTGACACTGAAAATCCTTTAAAAATAACCTTTATAACCATCAATGTCACGGTGTCTGCTTCAGAGTAAGATCATTTCATCAACAATGTCATCTCTATTCTAAAATAAAATGTACCGTATAAAAATTCCAATTCAAAATCGGCATATTTGGCGTCGAATAGGGATAAACCTATCAACCAACAAGAAGTTAATCAATCGATTTAATTCAATTAACTTTTTAGTTGCGTAATGCAATGATTTTATTAAAAGTGAACCTTTGCAGTTAGAACTAATGTATGTTGTCCAACGATAAACAGTCACGTAGAGCCGGGAATACGTGATAATACTCAGTAATTACTGATTAGTGATTGTTGCCGGGTCAATAAGTTAATTGATGTGCTTTATTAGATGTTTACTGAGATACATATCCATTACAATGTTGCGCTGTGGGTGTCTGAGTGGATATGAAACACAGATCATATACATTCAAATTTTAATATAATTTAGTTTACTTGGTACTGACTCTTATGTTTTCGGCCTGATGACGAAATTTAAGTGGGTATAGACTGTTAGGCCGATGACATTTTATCATCATATGAATATATGCTATTAGGAGTATAGGGATCGACCAACATCTTAGAAGCCCAATCCAACCTCACCTGCAAGTGGTGCACCTGCCAATCATCGGACAAGGATCTGACGAACATAAAGTTCCCGGTAAGCGGCAATAGGCTCGCCACCTATTCATAATACGAAATACGGGCTCATAATATGCATCTGCCTAAACCTTAGGGGAAACAGGCGTGATTGTATGTAAATAAATAAATATTTTCTAACATGATATTTAATTTGATTAGAACACATACTGTAATAACTTATATAATATTGTAATATACCAATAAGTTAGATTGTGAGTTCAATATGCAAAACCTGTAAGGGTAGCTAAGTCTTAAGTCTTAACTAAGCTAAGTCTTAAGAACCGAGTAAAATGGTAAAACACCAACAATAGTACACACATAAAGATTGATTGATTGCTAACGACTTATATGAAAGTGTACGCTCAATTTACCCATTAAACTGGTAGTATATATACCACAGGGTAGCACTCAAGCATGCGGCCCACATGATCGGAAGTCACTGCAGCATGTGGACGCTTGCAACACTAGGGGCATCACTAGCGCGTTTTGACCCTTTACCAGGCAGTGGTCAATATATGCCCACAATAAATTGAACCTTTTGCGGTTAACTTAAGGTGGAAAATCAATGAATATTTTCAACGTGCTCTACCTGTTAAAGGGTTAAATTGTGGGCCTACTAAGGTGACTTAGAAATTTTAGTAATTATATCAATCAAACCACACAGCCGCGGTCATCGCAATAGAGCCGGCGGCCATGTTGGTGCCGAAGCCGCCGGCAGAAGGGGGGACAGTTCGTTCGCGGTATGCAATTTAAGTTCTAATATATCTACGAATATCGATCCAAAGCCACGCTTGCTTACAGGCGGCACTTGCCGACGGCTTCAATGACGAATAATTATTGTGGGCCAACATTTGTATTTACAAAGAAGTCAACAAAGGATAAAAAAAAGTTTGATCCTGGAAAAATTATAAACTAAGCAGGACCTTACACCATTCCGCATTTGGTCTACATTGTGTAATGGAGTAGGATATGATGATGATGTGATATGGAGTAGCCCGAACCCAATAGTCGGAAGTTGATAAGCTAATACAAAGATAAATGTTTCATGGTTATGGGGTGCAATTTTATGCACGATTTCAGTCCATTGACATGAATGTTTGTTCTAGCTTGGCTATTCTGCCTAAGGAGACAACAGGAATAATAGCGTAGTTAAAAAAGTATTAGTTTTTAAGGTCTACTTATGAGCTTAATATAAACTTACTAAATGCAATTCCATTTGGTCGCAAAGTGAGAAGAATTCTTCTAAATTTTTATCAAATCTAGGAACTGGATTCTCCATCCCTTTCCTGAAACATGCAGAAAGTTCAAGATTTTTTTTTAACAATGGTCAAGATGGTAATTAATATGTATCAATGGCTGGTGTGGTTAAACCTGCCCTTAATTATGAAAGAGAAAAGGCAAAATCCACTGCACTCAACCTTTTATATACATTGTAAAGTTTCATACTTTACATTGTATATACACATTTTCTTTTTAAGTGGAACAAGTCATGAATTGGGCACTTAATACTGTACATGTGAATGGACTTTTTTTTTTGGAAAGCATTGACTGCTTATTTTGTATTTTGTCATCATAAAAGAGTCCAATAAAAAAATACCCTACGTCAGCATATACTACTACTTAAACTGTATAATATAGTCTTTGAACACATTGTTATGTAATTAATTAATTAGCAACCACTTTGTACAATTTTAATGATTTTGTTTTGTAATAAGTCTTTATAAATATGCTGATAAGAGATCTAGTACTACTATATAATAGATGTTACAGTACTTACTGGGAATTAGAATCAACATTGTGGTTCTGGTGTAATATTTGTGCTGCTGACTTCAGTGTCATCTGGAATACAAGATTAGTTTTAACAATTTCAACTTCGACAAAATTAAATAATCTTCAAATTATTATGTAAAGAGATAATTGTTTACTTAAACCAAGTGAATATGGTTGTTTGTTACTGTTGTTGCACTCTCTTTTTAGTAAAAATTCATATTATTCACCTAAATATACTATTTGTTAACCTTCGCTAAGTTGTTTGGCAACCATCCACATACTACAGCCTACTAGGCTCAGAAATGACAAAGAATGAAATGGCAAGGCAAAACTTAGACCTGAGTTATAAAGCCAAGGTTTTTTATGAAAAGAGACAAGTGATACGCCTTTAAAATGTTCTCATGTAAATGCCCCATTTTCTAAAAGTTTAAGTACAAAGTAAGACTTACAGGGATAGATTCTCTCAACGAGCCCATAATGGTTTTAACTTTTGAGATATTATCCATTTTATCCTGTTGAGCCTGCTGTGGTATGGGTTGTATTTGTTGTGGAGACTGCTGCTGCATAATGGGGCCTGGTCCTTGCATTTGCATGCCTACATTGGGTGCAGCCCCCCCAGGATTCATTGGGACGTGCATATTCATTTGATTATGATTCATTTTTGTTCAATTTGTTCTAAATAAATGTATTTGTTGGTCACTAGTAAAATCAAAACAATGTAACCTAGCTATTCTGTCACTGTCAGTCAGGGTTGCCAACTTTATTTTTTACGGGATCGTACCACAGACTAGAAAAAATCGTATTTTGCTAAGAATTCTAGAAAAAAATAGTACCCAAGGAAATTTCAATAAAACGATACTAATTTTCGCAATGATACTTATTAAAATCAATATTTGGCACTTACGGAAGAAATAGCTTAATAAAATTTTTGACGAGTAAGATCTGTGTGTTTAGAATGACGCAACATTGCGATCGCGAGTGAGACCATACATTGCGCATTGTTTACATTCATTAATAGCACGGGGGAAACCCCCGACGGGTAATTCTAGTTCAAAGAGCTGTCGCGCAAGATAATAATAAATTGTTGGATGCGTTCATTAAAAAATAAAAAGAAGTTTAGATCTTGTTTGGGTTTTTGTTATTTGGGTCGACTGCAATGAACTAAATTTAATATAATTTATTTTTGGTTAAGCTGATTATAGGACTTGAAAAGATCGTATATTTTGCGTACGATTTCAAAAACATGATCGTACATCGTAACAGGGCCAAATAGGTCGTATAGATACGATTTAAATCGTACGGTTGGCAACACTGCTGTCAGTTGCTAATGTTGCTATCAATAAAATTATTATTTTTGCATAAATTTTACGATATTGGAATGAAGTCACATACTCCTTATTAATAACTTTGAGTGTGAAAAATATGCACTCTATTCAGGTATCAAAAGCTTTATAGCTTCATTAACGTCAATACTTGGGAAACGTATTCCTTTTCACACTAACAAAATTTAAAGTTACCTTAAATACGACTCCTTATTTGTTACACCATGCGTGAACTGAGATATTTTTTATACATACATTCACGCTGTTTCCCCGCAGAGGCATATTATATGGCCACATATTATTTCAAGTATGGTAAAAAAGGGGACACTTTCCTGTTAATTAAGAGTTACTGAAAAAATTACATAAACAATATAATATGACTTACTCTGACTTGTCGATTACAAAATCTCTACGAATAGCTCAGCTCAGTTTATTAATAATTATTCTGCTCTGCACTTTCAAAAAAAGTTCTGTGTTATTATGAAATCATGTTAAAGGACTTATAGGAATGAAATCTACGCTTGTATATTTTTTAACTACTTCCACAGAGCGGCAAAGCGGCATTATTTTGAAGTTTGATACCCAACCAAGTAAGCTTTGTTTGTTCAATCAAATAACTATTTCATCAAATTGTAATGTAATTAATCATAGAGTAATTTGTATGTAATGTTGTTCTGTTATTCCCATCTTTCAGAAAACCTGCATGTTTTTTTGTGTTATCATTTATTACCTGTGCAAATAATATAACAAGTAAGATATTATCGCGATGTCGAGTAAAATAATATTGAATGCAGCAGAGCTCTGGCAGGTATGTTTGTTGCTTTCATTTACGTCTTGCCGTCTAATTACTTAAATTAGCTGAAAAAGGGGGCATCTAAAATAAATAACTGAAATCATATATTGTTAACACTAGTTCTTATGATTCTAAGGTTCATTAAACATGTTTTCTTGCCGTTTTCTGCCTGATGGCCGTACAACATTGTATTAACTTAAAACTTAAAACTAAGAAAACAATGAAAGAATTAAATGAGAAAATCTAACCTTTTTATTATTAGGAAATAAATCTCTTTTTACTTCTCAAAAATAATAAATAATTGATTTATTTAAGTTATTTATTGATATAAATAATCTTCCTTCTTTAATAATAATATTTTATACCTTGAACAAGTGGCATGCTTTCATTCATATATGTTAGTTGCAGAACGTCTTAGAGCTTTCGCTTATCTATATAATTCTTAATATACTGGGAAAATAAAATAAGGATTTTTAGAGAATCATTTTATTCTCTTGTTCTCATTCCTTGTCAATATTTTTATATGTTATTATGAAAAAACAAATGTATATCAAATTTTGTTATTGTAAAGCTGTATTTTGTGTTACAGAGAGAAACAAGTCTTCCTTCTATTCCTACTTTCAGTCAGAGTCTAGATAAGATATTTGGTTATGATGGAGTTCATTTAGCTTCTCTTACTGAAATTGTAGGTTTACCTGGATGTGGTAAAACACAGTTGTGGTATGACAAAATTATCGCTTATTACTAATTTAATTACTAGCCGAACCAACAGATATTGTCCTGTAAGATATTTCAAGCTATTAGGATATTTAAAAAAACAATGAAATTATAGACAATGCCATTTAGTTGCAGTATATATAAATAACCTAGATACCGACTTCAGCACCATCTGTCAGGCTGGTTTGTAAATCTAAGCTCTAGCTCCAAACTTATACAAAAAACTCATTCAAATCGGTCCAGCTGCTTAAGAGGAGTTCATTGACATAATAATATGTACAATAGAATTATACAATATAAAGACCTGCACAGTTTAAAGTCTAGTCAAAAAACATCATCATCCGATGATGCATCATCCGATGATGACAAATTAAATCCCACAAACCAAGGAGAGTAGGAGTCCTGAGGCCAGTAATACAACATTAAGAGGCGGCAATAATAATTTATTTAAATTTTTGATTATTTGATGTTATTTTTTTTTTCTTGCAACTTGTATTGAAGAAATATTATTCTTTCTAATATAGATAATCTAGGATCGCCACTTTGCAAGAGCAGAAACTTGACCTTTTAACAACAATAGGAATTTATGGTTGAGGTGAAATGTTGTTTCCATAGGATTCCCTCTAGCTATTTTCATGATCAATAAAATAAATTATTATGTGTCTATAATTTTAGCATGCAATTATGTGCATCAGTACAAATTCCTAAAGTCCTTGGAGGTTTGAATGCAGAGGCTCTTTATATTGATACAAAAGCCAATTTCACTGCTGGGAGATTCCGAGGTAACATTAATAATAAATTTTTATGTACAAAATACAACCAGTGGGATTAGCCATTGATTTATAACTAAGAAATGAAAAAGGGGAAAACTTATCTTACCAAAGATGACATGAACTAAATTTTTTGTTAATATTAAATTGAAAATCACAGGTACATTTATGTGTGTCTGTGATCTATAGTATTTGTGCCACTGTATAATGCCAAATTTATTTGTATAAAATATTTATCATATAGCTGAGTAAAATTTGTGTAAACCAATAATAGACACTCTTAGAAAACAGGGATGGTAATAATAATAATATGTATGTATGTGTGTATGAATGGTCTGATCAAAAGTACCCTAATCCAATAAGAGTGTATTAGAAGTTTGATATGTGTGAGTGAAGCTTAAATTATGTGCCAATATTAAAGCAAGTGAAAGTGTGATTTCTTTCTTATTTTGAATATGTATGGTGTAGGCTTAAAAGTATAACTGACATTTTCATATATGGTACCTACCCAATAATTGAATTACATAATTTTTTTAGAAATATTGGCTGCAAGCTTAACAAAATGTATGACACTAACAAATGCACAGTCTGAAGTAAACGAGGTGGCTGCTCTGCAAAAGTTACATTATGTTGATGCATTTGGTCTCGAGAAGTACTGTGCTTTCATGAATTTATTGCGTAAGAGGATAGAAGAGCGCCCTGATGTAATTATTGAAACTTTATATTTAGATATTTCTCTTATATTGCCTTTTATTAACGTGCCTAGATAGAACACACCTAAGTATCATATAACCAGTGGAGTGCTCAGATATATTATTATTAGGTAGTGTGTGCACTATGTTCCTATTGTTGCTCCGACAGACCAGATGGTCGAAAAAAGTAGCTATCAGAATTTAAATTAGCTGAGCTTTAATGCAGTGCTTATTTATATGTATGTTGCGCACGGCACTGCATATAATAAACAATGAATAAATAATAATTATTATTATTCTCTTACCATCAAATTATTATGCTCTTACCATATAATTATTTCAAATTATTTAGTTCCAAGATAAGTATCACTAAGAACTTGTGTTATGAATACTAAAGAACGGATAAACATACTTAAATACTTTTTTTTGTAAATACATACTTACATAGTAAAACACCGCTTTTCAAATACCATTTGAAAAGCGTTGTTTAAAATGTTCTAGGTTCTACTTGCTTTAATTTAGCAATTTTAATAATGCACAATTGGACTTAGTTATGCAAAATGGATCCAGCCATATAAACTTACTTTTGAGAAAACAGTAATTTTGATATAGATAGCATAATATGAAAACTGTAGTTTGTCTTCGAATTCCTGTTAAATACTGGGTATTTGTTATAGCTACTTCCTGTCTAGTATTGTTTTAATAAGTTAGACATTTATGAAAGTAGCTCAAAAAATCGTATTTGTGGGTTGGATCCATTTTGCATAACTACGTCCAATTGTAAGTTAGCATTTACTCCATGTTTTGTCAGTACTGCTAGATAAACAGTTGACACTCTCTGTTTAAAAAAATATAACATTAAGTATAAAAATCGGTGGTGTACTGAATTCCAATAAAGTTGAAATTTTTCTTTTAGATAAGACTAATTGTGATAGATTCTATTGCATTTCCATTTAAAGAGGGAATCCCTCCAAATCAGCGAACAGGATTACTGTTCAGACAAATGGCTGAATTGCAAAGACTTGCTGTGGAGAAACAGATTGCTGTAAGTGTACTTAACGATTCTTGATAATGCCAAGAATAGTGCTACCCCCTTTCATCTATGGCAGTCGCTACAATAGTCAGTGCCTTATATCCTGACAGTTGATTTAACCGTACAACGATGTTTCCTTCTGGGTTGCGGAGGTCAGACGGCTGACCAGGCAGAGCGCTGTGTAATAACTGATGTTCGGCCAAATTCGGTCAGACCAATTAGAAAATCGTATAGATATATGGTATGTAAATATAAATAATTATTTTCTTATCTTCGTTAACAGGTGGTAGTTACAAATGAAATGAGCACTCGAGTAGGCCTCTCTAGCGGGTCTATAGTGGGTGCACTGGGAGACGCGTGGGCACACCGCTGCAACACTAGGATACTGCTGTCATCGGATGACTGTCGGCGAACTGATAGAATGGCAGTGTGTCTCAAGAGCAATAATGCGCCAGATTCCGTCGCACGATTTCAGGTCAGTTATTTTTGTTAATTTTCTATATTATTATATAATTGAACTATATATTAATATTAACAATATGCGAAGTAAGTTATTATTAATACGAGACGATAATGTGTAAAGTAATCAATAATGAATACATACGCCATAACATGTTTTGTCCCAGAACATGAGTGTGCAAGATATTTGATCTGGTCTGGGAGTTTCCTATGTACTAAACACTGCGGTTACTAGTAGGCTCAATTTACACTACCGCGGAATGAAATGGAAGCTACTAGTTTAATGAACTGTATGCCAATTGTCTGAAGTACAAACTAAATAAGAGCCAAAAAAAAATTGCGCTTTCCAGGTATCCTCTTCTCGAGAAATCACTAGTCCATCTACTGTCAGCGTATTTATTTCATACTTTATACAATAGGGTATGCTCCTGTGTTTTAATTTGCATATTATTATATATTCATCACAGAAAATCATTAAAATCATACACATTTGTGAAATCACAATTAAAATTGTTTGAATAATAGTACCATGTCAGGCTTTTTAAGTTGAAGTTCAATACAAAAGAATGGAATTAATAAAACAAGAAAAACAAACCGAATTCTCACACAATTTAATGCAATTTTTTTAATTAACTATTTTATTAAACACACCATTTAATGTCCTAGCTATAGAACAAAGTTTCTACGCGACCCGTACAGAATAACCACAGGTGACGCCATAAAGTGGGTTTAACCTATATTTAAAATTTTATATTAAATAGTCTTATCAAAAAGAGTTATAAAGCTAAAATAAAAATTCTTTCACGAATGTTCCTATGATTGTAATGCTGTTTTTATAACATGCAAAAAATGTAGTCCGCTATCTTATTAACGAGCCATATAGATACAATACAAAGTCGTTGTAAGTCGTATTTTGCGGTGCAGTGTAAATTTCGCAGCGGAGTCATCATCATCATCTGTCCTTTGCTGAATATGTCCTTCCCAATAGATAACATTCTATTGGGGGTATTTGCCCATAATCACCACGCTGGTCGGTAGGACTTCTTTTGGTCGACTCTTGCGATTCCTTCTTTTCGCGTCGACTTCGACGTCGAAATCTTACGACTCCCCGTGAGATGAGAGGGGATGGCACTAGGCCGGTCCCATACGGCACAAGTGCAGTGGAGTATCTGAGAAAATTTGGTTTAAGTTTTTCCCACTATTTAAGCAATATCTAGTATGTATTTATTTGGTGTTGAGAAACTTGAGGTCTGTAACCTGCATTTCGCTCTTGAAGTAAGATTCCTATACAATAGTTTTTTAGGAGCATTCATTTTTAAGTTGACGTTTAAAGATCATTATTGGGCCAAAGTTTATAAAAGATTTTGACTTTGAATACAAACATTTGTGTACATATTTTGAATCAAAACACAGTAATGTTTGTAGGTATATAAACCCTATAAACCATTGTATTAAGACACTCAGGTATGTGTGTTTCCTACGTATTATAAGAATTTATGTACAAAAAAAAATTTAAGTAAGTGTGATTAATCGTTCTCAAGTACCTACCCATAGCTTAGTAAAGAAGTGGATGTCACTGTGTAAGATGTGCAAGAGTATTTCTAATTTCTATTGAGACATACAAACATTACATTCCGTTTTTTAACCTCGTGTAAAAATAATTCGAGGCTGACGTTTTCGTTGTACTTAATTGTACATGGTTTGTTGTTTTTCTGAGAACTAAATGCTAAAAGCTATTACTGTATATACTATAGTAAACTAAAAGTCAATAATCGTATTGGAATGTGGCCAAACGTATAGTTCATATAAACTGTAGGTTTGGCGCATTGCCAAAGATTTAAGGCACTTGGTACAGAATTTTCTTTTATGGGTTTAGTTGTGCGTATTCATTCACATTTACTTTAATGTGAACTATGATTTATCACTTTCTTAGAACTCTGACATAAAATTAGAGTAGGAAGCTTGTAACGTTAAATAGCAGAATGAACAAAAATGTCGACAAAAACTAAAACAGAAAAGAAACTCTCCACTTCTAAAAATATAAATGAAATCCAATTTAATTATATTATCTATCTAAATTGCTATGATTCGGTTCGGTTGTACTAAAAATATACCTATTGAGAAATAAACTGTTTTCGTACAGTAGCTATTTTAGGGATATGGACAGCTTAGTAGTTTGCGGTGTAAAGAATTGATTAGAAAAAATATGTTTTATCATATTTTTCTACAAATTGGGTAACTAGAGTTTGGCCAAAAAACGTTGCCCAAAATATCACGTCGCAAACTTTTACGCAAATTTTCATTTGGCAAAAAAACATTTGTCAAAACAACTTAACGTAAATATTTAATTAGCAAATCTCTTTTTTGGCAAATTGTTGTTTAACAAATAATTGTTTGGTCATGTTTTATTTTACCAAATATAATTTCATCAAATGTTTCATTTGGCAAAACAAATATCGGATGGCATACAAATAATTTACAGGTAATAATTTCTATACTAAATTAAATTTCATATTTAGTTCTTTTTATCTAAATTTCTATAATTAAGAAATAAATATTTTTGAATATTCCCTCATTTTCATAGAAATCTCGGAATGAATAAGTGAGTGAGAATAATGTTTGAATCTAACCAAAAATAACCATTTACGATAGAGTTATTCTAAGCGATAGAGGCGATTTACTTCGCGCGTTTATGGTCGATGTTCTAACCTAACCTAATTGACAAACTCAAGAAAGAAGCCAAACGTAAAAAAGTGTAAAATTTCTTTGTTTAGTCTTATAAAAAACAAAAGGAGACTCGAAGATATTACTTTTGATATTCAGTATAAAAAGGAGTTAACAAAACTAGAAAATGGAGATATTAAAATTAAGAAGTTTAAAAAAAATATATATTTCTTCGTGTTTTTATATAAACCCTAGTTACTAAAACCAGATACTGATTTACAAATGTTACAATCACTAGACTGCAGCGTTTTCTTTTATTGATTCTATAATTGATGTTAAATTAATGTGATTTTCTAGTAACTTGGCTACTTATTGGTTTATTTATACTTAAATTCCCCACCAATTGACAACGTGACGATGAATATTGGACATTCTGCGCCTAAACGTAACTAATTAGCTAAAAGTTTTAAGAATCACATTTTATATATAGTCGTCTTAAAATTTATTTAACTATTCCACAGTTTTAATTGTAATTCTTTATTTTCAGATAACACAATATGGCATAAGGGACATTGAATAAAACACACGACTTACATAGTTTAAGTTATTATTTATTGTAAATATGTATATAATGTAGTATTTGTAAACAAAACTAGAGCACCAATAAATATTTCATTCTCATAAAATATCAAGCTTTCGTTCTTTAAATTTAAATACATCAATTAACAATAAAGGCAGTTTCAAATCGGAACTATTTTGTAACATTGCAAGGCATTTATTCGAAGTTTTGTAACTATCACTACGCGGCCTCTAAGAGACAAGTGTAAGCAACACACGTTTGTAGTCTCCCTTCGTATCATCCTGCAAAATATTTTGTTTTACGTAACATTTTACTAACAGTTACAATGTTACTTTATAATTATAGCATGCATGCGCAAAGCTTAACAAAATACACATAGAAAAAAATTTTTTTTGTTCTAATTATTTATAATTTTGCAGGATCAAGCACAAAGTGTGACTAGTACTCTCTTGAAGTCACCATCTAGGTCATCCTGTAAAAAACACGGAATACCAACGCTATACAGTCAGTGTCAAACAGTTGGTAGGATCCAAAGAGCTATATATTTCGAAACACGCTCTTGACAATACAACTGTCGTCGTGTGTCGAATTTTATGGTGCTTTGGATGATAACAACCATTTCACTATAACTGTACATAACAATTTCAAAAAAAAATATCAAGTATATTTAAACGAAACTGGCCCATAATTCAAAAACAGCTCTTAAAAAACGTGCATTCGAGTAAGCATGAGATTAAAAAATATCACTCGTTTTATAACTTAGTAATTATTATTATAAGTCTTATGTTTTACTGTATAAAATAAAAAGTGTCTTTAAAATATAATAAAAATGCAACATTTAAGTAGGATTGTACTCGTTGACAAATTAATATAATAATAATTAACATCACATTCAATTATATAAGATTACACAATGTTGTTGCTCGTAATACTGAGGGTTGAGTTAATATCTGTGTCTAGTAACACAAGGCTGAAAGCATTTGCCCGATTGGACCTCCTATGTCCTCCTGTAAACAAATTGTAACATCTACTTGTAACTACCAATTTAATTTATAAACAAATTGAAACAGCTATGTTACAACTAATTTGTTATCAAATTGTAACATCTGTAGCAACAAATTTATAAACAAATTGTAACATACACTTGTAACAACTAATCTATAAATAAATTGTAACATCCATGTAACAAATAATTTATAAACAAATTGTAACATTTATGTAACAACTCATTTATAAACAGACTTACAGCCGCTACCCTCATGCACGTACATGATAACATAAAGCAGTTATTCTACTGTGCTTAGTAAATTAATATGAATGTGTGTGAAAATAAAAACAAGCAAAATATACAGATCTCTTTCTCCTAAATATACAAAATCCGCACGCCAGTCAGCTCTATATTTTCATATGTGTCTGGTTAATACTTTTATAGGTCCTAGGGTCTTTACACACAAAATACTTTTTAGCATTTGTTTTTGGCGTTTTAGCCACCATTTTGAAGTTCAATATCGACTGAACGGCAAGAACGGCTGTTATCGAAGATAACAACAAGCCTCTGTATTTCTTACAGTCACTAATACGCGCGATATAGATACTGCGATCCAGCGCTTGGTATAAATCCCTAAAATGCGATCCAATATCGATAATATGCGATTGCGATATTTTCTTGAAAACCCGCTAATAGGTCAAAAGCATGCAGTGTGTATTGATGATGCTAAAAGTATCGTATTTTAATATAGACTTAAAAATATTAACCGGACAATGATAAATAATATCGTAAACAATATATTGGGCCAACAAAGCACACTGCAAATAAAAAACTATCCTAACAAATTGACAATGACACGTTGAGCTTAAATTTATTGGAATTAGATGGAGTCCTGCCTGACCAGTGAAACTTCTATTCGATTAGTGTCAAAAGTGCCTTCTTGTAATCCCCTGAGGTGTCATCCTGTAATCAAAATGGGACTATGCTAGTCACGTTGGGGCAAAACACTATACTAAATTTTAACATAGATAATTTAGTGACTGTAAATTAATTTTGTGTTTTTTTTTATAAATAAATTAAAACAACCACACAAAAATTCTGTTAGGATGTTTGATACGGTTGATAAGCCATTGTAGGATGAATACCCCAATTAAAATAATTATTTAAAAACTGTTAGAATGTTATCAGTGCTCTCCATTAGGGGAAGATCCACACAAGTCTAAACCTAAACATATACAATAACTACGCCCGGTAGTAATAACACACCAGTTGAAATCATAAAAGGTTAGACACAAGTGACGTGTGTATCGAAAATGGTACAAAAACTAAGAATCTCTATGAGAGATTGTATCACTTTTGAGACTTTCACTTATTATTTATTTCGTCGTTACCTACAAACTTTTAATTTATAAAAGATCTGTATAACAGTAATAATGAATTATAATATAATGTATTATTGATGCGATGATAGTAAGTGCTTATAAAATAATGCACAAAATAAGTGCCCGAATGTATTTCTTAATAAATGCTTATTAGAAAGCTTGCTTTAATATTTTGCTAGATTAAGCTACTTATTAAGCAAAAGTAAATGTTTTAAGAAAGTATAATGATGAAGAAACTATGGGGCAGTTTCTTATAAATCTCTTTCATATGTGTATTCTGTTAAGTTTCATGCTGTTAGTTATAAAACATTTTACAATACATTTATATGAAATGGACCACAAATAATTAAATAAATGTTAGGTGATAATAAGCTGTTGTGAATAGGTTCTTCAAATTTAAGAAAAAGAAGAGGAATCTTGCGTAATTATTGATACTCAATGTTTAAAACGTCATTTAAAAAACCGAATGAAGTTAAAATTGTTTTCTAAGTAAATAATTAAAATAATAACGCTTTCTATATAGAGACGTCTATAAATTAATAAGAAATGCCATCTACATACTAAAAAGTTTTTAATGAGTATTGATCATTGCGCAGACGAAACAAAATTAACAAGCATTTACAGAATGCGACAGGCGGAAGTGCGGCTCAAAAATATGAGATTTCATACGTTTTTTTCACACTGTCGCTACGTCACTTTCTCTTATATAATATATTATGTTAAAGAGTGCCATTCACATTTTATCTTATAGAACTGAGGTTTAAATCAGAATAAACTGATGTGAAACCTCATTTTTGGGCCCGTGAAAGGCTACCTTAATGCTTTGTACAAACAACTATGGTTGTTCACATTCAAATGACTTTCAAAAAAAAGAAAACTGGATGATAATTTTTTTAACATAGGGAATTGTAAAAATACTTACAGCAATCCAGCTATCCAAGTTCTTGCCATATTTCTCAAGGAAAGCCTGTTTGATGTCTCCAAGGTCGATCTCAGAACGACTGACGACTATCCGAATGAGGGTCTTGTCGTTGGTGCCGAGCCCTTTCATGGAGTAGTATAGGCGTTCGGCGAAGAAACCTACTTTGCTCTTCACGCATTTGACTGAAAAATTTGGCGGTGTAAGTATGTAAAAAGTTTCTGGATATATAGCTTGGTTCCTAAGTTAAGCTTCATGACAAAAATCGTGATAACAGCCCATTAACGTCCCACAGAGGCGGGCCTCCTCTTACGACCTAAAGAGAGGGTTTAGGGCATACTCCTCCACCCAGATCATGTGTGGACTGGCAAAATCAGGTGATGTTTGAAGAACTTTATGCTTACCTACATATTATAATACCCAAAATATACGTGTTCACTAGTGATCCGATTTTAATGGATCTTTATAAAAATTTAACCTTACAAGGAAGGCAAAAGGTTAAACCATCAGCAGGATAGGAAACTACCTCATCAACTTATCATGGTTAATCCTTAGGTTTTATTATTAAAAGACAGTGACTCACCGATTGCAAGCATGCCCTTCTCTACGCTTCCAGAGAATTCCTTCTTGATGGTCTCCTCGACGTCCTTGCCGGTCAGTGCCTCGTACTCGGCAAATACCTGCAATTTTATAATAACAATAACATTTATTTTCAAAAGACGTTTCATGAACATATTTTTATTTTAGCCCTTACATCCTTACATTGTACTTTCATTAATGGATCTAAATTAATTAATTCACCAAATGTTTAAGAATGATCAGACTGACATCCTTAACATAACAATAATTTATTGATTCAGGCGTTACTTTGCGGAAATCCATTGTAAGCAAGTGATGGATTAAAAATATCTTTGTAACAATTCCCGCGCTACTATAATTTCCCGAAAATCGAGAAACTATTCAACACGACACGTGTTTCGCCCTTACACAGGGCATCTTCAGGTAAGACAGGAGTCTCAGAACAACGATGTCTTCACGACTCTCGTTTCAGCGTTGGTCGTGAAGACATCGTTGATGACAAGACAAGATATTTTTAATCCATCACTTGCTTAACATAACAGTCAATTATTAACTGAAAAAGTCTTTGATCTTTGCCTTTGAATAGTTACTACAAACGTTAAATCAGTAATACAAAAATAACTAACTCGAGGTGATTCTAAAATAGTTTATGGCTAGGTAGTTGTGGTACGGTTTCAAAATTGTCAATTTTCATAATCAGTACCAAACCTCTCCACCTACATCTGCCTAAGTATTTAATGAGATAATGGACGAAGGATTAATCATGAATCATACAGTGAAATAAGTAGATTATCAAACCAGTACAAAGATAAACGGTTACAAGATCATCTCGTTAAGATCATCTCTTAAATTGTGTGAAATTATAATTTTAACACCGAAACGGCTGTTCTTCGTTCTAAAAAAAGAATTTTAGCAAATACTTTTCTACCAAAAGTATAGCAATCTGTTTCAGATATGCAACCTAATACGAAACATCTTATAGCACATTTGTAAATGTTCCCATTTATCTCCTCCCCTTCACGCACTCACGGAATGCATATTATTTCAGTAATCTCATTCAACCTGTGATTTAGTGTGAATGTCTCATTATCACCGTCCCAAAACTTTGCACAATACACCCAAAAAAGTGGAAACAAACTAGAAAAGGAGATATTGCTTCTGTCTACAGATATCGGTAGCGGCACGTAAGTCTAGCGATGAACAAAATTTGGAAGAGATAGCGGCGCATAGAGTAAGTGAGAGAGTACGACTGGAGAGCCAATGAGCGCTTACGCACGCCCTTTCTCTCCCTTGCGATACCTTATTTTCGACTAGCGCTAGACTTTCGTGCCGCCTACTATACAAGATAATGTCGCTAATGTCGTGTGAAAATAAATATCAAGTGATGGATTTTGCCTTCAGCTGTAGATTGATCGCCATGACACCCGAAGTCAAAACCCAGTACGAGTATACCCTACTTCCTATTGTCATGGTCTTGAAACTAACTCGTTACTAATGTCATTGAATGCAGTGAGTCACGTACCCATTAGGTTATTAATGGACTTCTGAGTCTGACTAATTGTACGCAAATATTTAATGTACGTGGAATGAGCATCAAGTACTCAGGTACTTAATGCAACGCATGAATTCACTGACGAGACGGAGTGTTCCGATCCTATCGATATATTATTTTTTAAAGGATATTTGTCAAGAAGTAAAGAAGAAACCTATAATGCCACTAATCTCACTCTTCTATCAATTCGTAACCTTTAAGGGTCTCAAAATCTTCGACCTTATCACATAGCAGAAATATATGCATAATAAACAAAAGTTCCTATTTTAAAGTGCTAAATTAGTTAGGTGAACTTATCAGTATGTCTGTATGAACTAGTGGCAATTAGCTAAAAGAAACACCATTACTTGTGTGTAATGTGAGGTGGCTGTCGACTAGAAACAGGAAACAATAAAATTAAGGAAGATAGAAACAGGAAACTAAGTAGAATTGTGCAATGTAAAACAGGTCGTTTCTCTAAAATTTTAACTAACGATGATATCATAAATTCCAGTCTGGGTGTCTATTGTATGTTATTTCATGAAAGTTTAAAGTAATTAGAGATTAATTCTAATATTGGACGGTGATTTATGCATAAATATTATTATAGGCATAATAATCAGGGAACATTTTGATACAATCCTCAACTACCACATAATACCATGAACATCCGCAAAATCGAGCTTTTCATTTTTAGTTAGGGTTCAAATCTGTTTACCCTCACAGAAGGTAGTGGTAAATCTGGACCTATTAACCTACTATAATTTGAACCCTTACATAAGGTTGACAACCAATAAAAAAAACGAAAATGGTTTCATTAAAATTAAAGTCATAAGCTAATAGTTTTCCAACATTTTTTATTAAAAATGCCATGCCAAAATGGTGGAGAATGTTAAATTGAGTGTGTATATAATGTAATCAGTTATATACACACTCAATTTAACATTGTCGGTTGAATGTCTGGTTTAAAGTTGTTACCAGTTGGTACCGATTTCAAACCTGGCCTTTATACTACGGAAACGAGTACGCCCTGGTTTTAAGACACGAGGGGTTGTCGAGTTTAAAAAAATCTTTGGTATTCCTGGAGTGCCGACAGAAGACTTGAACAATTGCATGTGTGCAATAGTTAGCATACGGAAAGACACAGAATTGAAACTCTCTACGTGTGTATTATTTCAGATGTCGGTGACGGTGGCGCCAGTTTAATATTCTTTCCCACGCCCAAAGCATCTGAAGAAGTTCTCACTTTTTCAAAAATGGTATTTACATAATATGTAACGTGATCGCCGTCAGTGATTACGTCTTAATCCGACTGTGACAAATGATTTCATTACGCTTAACTATAGTGATGCTATACGGTCGGTTACGTTATATATAGTGTGCCTTATTGTATTCTGTATTAGGTGTAAAATTAGTAATAGATTTGCTTTACGACTGTTAATAATGTGCACCTGCATACTCAGTTCAAATGGTAGATGTTTTCAATAATAGAAATTTAAACTCGCCTATATGTTAAATGTAGGTATCCTAGGATAATTTTATTAATATGAATTAACTATAGCTAGTATTAGGTGTAAAATTTGGTACCTATCTACTAATAATAATATATAATATTAATATTTACGTCTGTAATACATCATTGAGCTAGGTAATTCAAGATGTATTTATTTATTTAAAGTTTATACTTATGCCGTAAGTACTATATCCTATAATCAAATAATTTGAATCTAGTTATTTATTAAGCACTTTTCTTTATAATTGTTCACCTTAATTGTTTCTTTTACTTAGCTAATTTCAATAATATTTGTTAACTAGTAGTGTAAACAGATATCCTGTGCTTTAGCTACAAGCGCTAAAAACTGCATAAGGGTAGATGCATATGTATGTAACCAAAATCTGTTTGAACGCCTCTGGTACCAAGGTATACTAATGCTATGCTAATGGTGTACATTAAGTGTTACTAACCTGCCTCAGCTGCTGGTAAGAGCGTGTGATAAGGATGGAGTTAAAGACGGACTCGTCAGTTCCCCACTGGCCTTCGCCAGCGTTGGCCAGAGCCTCAGCGTCCGCCTTGGCCGCACCCTCGTCCACGCCTTGGTTCTCATCGCGGTTAGCCATGCAGAGGGACACGCAAAGCCTTTTGAAGTGGCCTGAGGTGTCGCCTTTCAAGTCTGATTCTAGGCTGTTGCCATACACTGGAGCAAAAAGGAGAAATGTTTTTTAGTTGTACGTTCTCTAGACCAACTACATAGTATAAAACAAAGTAGCTTTCCTCTGCCTGTCTCTATGTATACTCAGATCTTTATATCTACGCAATGGATTTTGATGCGGTTTTAATAGGTAGAGTGATTCAAGAGGAAGGATAAAGTCGCGGGCGGCCGCTAGTATGTAATAAAGCACGCCTAGCTCGGATGTTAAGTACTGCCACAAAAATTTTCGGTCTTCGGTCCGAATATCTAGCCTCGCGGCGACATCAGCGCTTTAAGGTACTTAAGAGGAATAATAAAACGCTTGAAGCTCTGGGTGACTGGTGAAAATTTATGCTGTGGATCCCAGTTATCATTATGTGGTACTCGTTAGGCCAAGAAAAAGGCACTATTTGATCCTTTTAAAAACCTCTAACAGCAGAGCCCTCTCCGCCATTCCTCTCTGGGTCCGCATGCCTTCGACTTTTGTTTTAAAGAGGACTGTTTGAATTACAACCACGAGCAACCAAATCGACTCAACCGCTTACTACATTGTTTTAAAAAAGTACACAACATTTAAAAAAACAATATGTCATTAGAAAGCTTCACACTTAATCGCTTAAGTTTTTAGCTTTTAAATGACATGTATACTTATACTTAACACTATGTTTGAATGTAGAGCTAGCGGTTGAGTCGATTGGGTTGCTCGCGAGTGTAGGACGTTAATTAGTTTCTGGGTGTCTTCTTTTTCAATTAGTTACTTCGATTTTTATATTAACGTTAGCGATACGTTACAAGCAAGAAAAGTGATGTTATACGTCTGAATAAAGACGTTTGTAATAATGTATATATCTAATCAGTTTTGACACTAACTTGTTAACAAGACTTATCTTCATTATTTACAAAGTGTTTACATTATGCTATCTAATCTAGGAATCATATGAGGTAAAATGTAGGTAGGTATAGTTCACAAGAAAGCGTTAAATTTTACATTAATTATTACATGTTTCGATACTAATGTAATACATACCATAAGGTAACATTCGACCATACGACCTACTTGATGGAAAACCTCATTTCACAACCAAAGTGTACACAACAAAAAAATCTTATTCATACCTACCGTACTCGTCTGTATGTCTGTGTGAGGGCGAAAGTTAAAAATAAACTCACGTTGCTCGTAGAACGCTGAAATAGTCCTGATGCCGTAGTTGGAGAGGGTGCACAGAATCTCGATGATGGCTTCCTCATCAGTGCCCGCCCCCGCGACGGCATCATGCAACTCCTTGGCGTAGAAATGGGGCAGTGGTGTCATCAGGGCCAAGATGACATTCTCCAAGTTTCCAGTTAACTCGCTCTTCAGCTCGCTTAGAAGATCCTGTGGGATACAGGGTAATTTTTTTAGTTCAATAGTTTTTAAGTTGACCTTCATAAGAGCTCTATTAGACGAAACTAAAATTTAAAAAACAAAATATACCTTGACTTTAAATAAATCTCATAAATTACATTCATATTGAATGATATAGGAATCCTACCAAGACCTAAGGAGCCCTAGCCAACCTCACCTGCAAGTGGTGCACCTGCCGATCAACGGACGAGGCTCTTAGGCGATTACCGGCAATAGGCTCTCCACCTATTACGTGGGACCAACTATATAATTGGCGAAACAGGCGTGAATATGTGTATGTTGAATTACATAGTTCCCTCTCTGTCAGTGGTTCCTAACCATTTCAGTTACGTTACCCCTATTAGTCCTGTGACAGTACTGATTTACACTCCCACCTTAGGTTGTTTATTATTTTTATTATTTTTATTATTATTATTATTTATTTACAAAGTATATTGTATTTCATAGTTCAAAAAGATGTCCAAGTCAGTTTCATAGTTAAAAAAGATGTCCAACAAAACTGTTCAAACAGTTTGACTGAAGGAGCAATTACTATAAACAATGATTATACATAAAAAATTAATAAACATTATTAGGTTTACAATTAAAATATATAAATTATAATTACGGAGACCGTTAGCATATTTATTATGTGCTTTTTTAGTAAACGTTAAAATTTTTGTTTTTTATTTCAACTCTGTTGCCTGAAAACGCCAAATTTAAATGGTAGATGGAAATGGTAGGTATAGTGGGGGGTGGGGGGCACGCTAGGGCGCAGGAGGCGCTAGGAAAAAGGTAACACCCAGAGGCTGACTCTTTAAGCTCAGGAAATTTAGCATTTTTTATATTTAATTCAAAGTCATACATTTGATCAGTAGGCATAAAAAAATATGAAATTCTAATAATGTTTTGGTTTCGGACATTTTAATGTTTAGGTAGGTATCCCATTAAAATAATGATTTCCAATGTATCACCTACCACATAATAATTAATATTTGAAATAAATATTCTATTAACATAATCAAATTGTTTTTAAGTAACTATTCCATTAAGGTAATTAATGTCACTTTGATAATTAACTTCTCTTTTATTCCATGTATTAACAGGAAAATATTAATGAGGTCAAAGGGACTATTGACCCTGCCAATAAAATGTTATCAGTAGGTATTGCAATTATTTTGCATACGACCACATAGGAATCATCATTAAAAAAAACACAACGAATCCTAATCGCTTGAATATAATTAGATCACTTAATTAAAATAACTTGTAAATATTATGATATATATATAAAATATTATGTATCAAGATCTATCCATCAACACATATTTTAACTAAACAAGGAGTTAAAATAGCTTTTGATTTTGGCGATTTTCTTCTGGCGCATGTGCTTCTACAGTATTTAATCTTCGACTTTAATTTGGGGCATGAAATAGCTTATATTATTCATCATCATCATCACCATCAGACTAAAGTTGTCCACTGCTGAGCATTGACCTCCCCCATTAACGTGACCGAAGCAGCATTTTTTTTCAAATAATAATATATATTATACCCTTTGTTGCACATAAGAGACACATCACTTATACACTTGTTAAACAAAAACAAGTACAAAGGTGGGCATACTCTAAGAGAGATATAATAAAAGTATTATTCTTAAACATAGTTAGCATCATAGTAAGCAGAGCTTGAACTATTAATACCGGTTTCTAACATTCATAAATGCACTTGACTTTCGTGCACAAATATTTGTGTGAACGTAATCATGCACACAAATAAACCCATACGTGGGTAAAAAAAAAGTCATGAATTTTTTTAAATACTTTGTAGGATGTTTAAATGGCCTGTGCTGAGTCAAAAATATGTTTGTTGTTTATTTCTTTATTATATTGCAAAAGTGTGAAATATATTTGTTGTTCCGTATTTTTTTGATACTGTTTATGTACGTAAACGTTGTGAGCGGAGTTCGTCACAGACAGGAAATAACGCAACAAAACTAATCATTAAACAGTTCCTTGTACTTGACGCAGCGGTGAATCAACGATGACTAACTGACTGAGTTCTCTCAAGGTTCTCCGTGAGAATTTGACACACTCGAACTTATGCAGTAGGCTACACGAAGGTCGTCTTTAACCTGCCTAATCATGCTCCACATAAAGTTCATAGTTTTATACCTGCTGTATGATAATTATGAACAAGTTTGGACAACAAATGACTATGAGATCATAGTCGAAACAAACAATATTTGGCGGTCATCACTAATTATAAAATTAACTTTTCAAAGGGAAACACTCAAGCTTATATACATGAAGATTTTTACCATTGATGGACTCTTTCATAAGGCAGGATTACTTTTATATAAGGGGGTTATTTTGTAAATTGGAATGTTAATCGAGTAAAGCTTCGTGCTGAAAGTTGGATAAGTCTAAGTATAATGTAAATGATTGTCTTTGAAAACAACAATTTAAAAGAAGTGTTTTTTTTATTTATCGGGTATCCCACAGATATTAATACTAAGCAATGAAATATTTGGTACAGGACAACTTACTGAAATAAATATTATTATGTTCCACGCGTTCCAACTGGCCTGCGAAAGTGTTTTAGGATTTCGTACATTCATCGTATCGCATCGTACACGATCTTAGGTATGGCACCGAAAATAACCTGATATTTTAAAGTTGCCTGATAAAATCCACTTAAATTGTTGACCGTTTGCGGTGTGGCCACGACCGACATATTTAATGGCGTGCATTGCCAGATGTACATTATTTTTAGAACTTACACAATATTAAGTTGAATCCAGGTTTAATATGCAAAGTTAATGATAATTTGATAAATTACTTTGCTCTAAAATAGTTTGCTTTGAAATAGTTCGAAGTACCTAAAGCCGTTGAACTACGGTTTACAAAAAGGTAGGTTTAGTTTATTAGTGTTTTATTAAAGAGCGTCAAAAGTAGCAGTTTGCCACCGTTATTTCGAAAAAAAAACACGATATTTTCTGAACCTCTTCCAAATTAAATACGAGAAAAATCAGTAAGTAAATGAAGATTAATTATTTGGATACTTAGAAACCTTTTGAGAAATAGACTTCCGTCGTGCACACTACATGTGGATATAAGCGTTGCATCCCCTTAATCTAGCTTAATAAATTCCGATATCTATTTTCTCGCACTCCTATTTTCATGCAGTAACCTAGCCCTACATATTGCATACCCAACCGGAAATATCTGTGCACGTTACAATTTATCAAGTCATGTTTATGTCTTCATCATGATCATGATCAAATTTGTTGTCTAATTCAAGGCATTAAATTTCGCATGCTTAAAGGAACATCGACCCATTAATAGATAGGTCAGGTTTGAGTTACGTACTCATACAGTCTTTCTATTTTTTACTGAGATCGAATCAATGTTAATTAAACGTTTATAACACAAGCAGAATTACAAATGAATAAATCAGTATCAATTTAATGCACTTACAAGTAGGACAAGTATTCTAAAGATCTTCTTTTGTGATGTCCCAAAAATCGTCTGTTTTCAGTTAAGTCACTATTCCATTAAGCATGCGATTTGACTACGATACTCTGCGGTAATGATTTAGTCAGAACATGTATCCGTATTCCGAATGCAGCAAGGCTGTTTTTTAGATTGCAGTTGCTTGAACTCCACAAGACAATAAAGTTTCTTAACAATACCTTGCCATAGTTGGTCTTGAAGGTCTCTGCGATCTCAAGACGCTGAACAATGCCGCGGCGGCAGAGCACGTCGATGATAGCCTTTTCATCGGTGCCGAAGCCCTTCATAGCCTTGCGAAGGGTCTCCGCATCCGCTGCGGGCTCGAAAGGCTCCGCTGGGTAAACGGTGGGGGTGCACTGTTGAAATTTTTTTTTAATTACTCAAAGATGCCTGATGTGTAAGTCTTACACTGTCCATCCCTAGGTTTCCTGAAAGAAATTGCTGTTGCCTATTGTACAACTCGTTTAAATGTAATATTCCCATTGCTATATTTTTTGGTGTACAATAAAGTCTTAATTAAGTATTTTACCTAATTATTGTACTGAAGTTATGGAAGTGCGGAGTCTCCTAACACAGACTTTCTCTAGTCTAAATGGAGGCTCCAATCACGATTTAAAAACAAATGTACTTGTTGAGGAAATAAACTTTTTGTATTAATTTATTCAGTCATTCAACCTAATATAAGTACACAAAACTAGGAGATTACCAAAAGTCTTGGCCGAAAGTAGTAGTAATTTTATTCGTAATCTTAAAACTTTATCAGTGTGGTATGTAACTTTATCACTATCTACTATATTCTGAGTTAGTGTGTAAAAACAATTTAGCATGTTGTTATTACTATGTTGTTGTTTTATAAACATTTTTAATTTTTTTTGGTTAGGATGTGCTTGTACTACATACTTAATTGTCTTTAACCTGAAGCTGTGAAAACGAAAATATCTGTAGGCTATTTCATGAATATGCAACTTGAGCAATAATACAAATTGACTTGGAATTTCAGCATGACGAATATAAATATGTGTATTAGTCTTACAACAAAAACCATTATTGTTATACACATTATAGAAAAATTGTGCAGTAAATCGAGGTTTTAAATTATATTATTTCCATTAGTCTCTTTCTATTCTAGCCCAGTTTCCTAAGACTGTCATCACCATCCTAGCATTATGCTGGTTGTGCCCTAAGCTTTTGCTTCAGGCCTAGGCCCTAGATTCTACTCCCTGGTCTAACCAGATTTGGCTGAATTTTAGTTATTACATGGAGCGACTGCCGTCTGAAGCCAAAACATCATTTATAGCAGGCCATAGTTGCATTGGACTATACCTAGTCTCATTTAATGAATTCGCTGGCGAATCATCTCATCAGTCAGTCATCTCCATAGGTTCTTTTTATTCTATTCCATTTAAAATTTTGTTCGTATGAAAATTGGCTACAGGAACTAGTAGCGGAAACTACTATTTATTCCATTACGAACCTCACGAGGTAAGCTTCAAAGACTGTTATTAGTTAACTGGCTTTAGTTCATTTTAGAAATATGGGGTTCATCTAAATAAAGCTATTACTGTCAGAGAATCAGGTAGCTACGAGTGTGGTCGCTAGCTAATAAAATTAAAAAGTAATCGAACCTGTGGCCTAGTTTTAAAGCAACAGCGCGAACCTGCACAGAGATGTGCCGCATTGAAAACATATTCGAAAATAATTTAAACTGCTACAATTTTTATGGTACGTAAATTATGTTCGTATAAACATGATAGAGGGTAATCAAATCGAAATAATTATAAAATATGATTTGCTTAATCACATAAAGCAATTAAAAAGTTAACGCACTATAAAGATAAAAACAATACCTTAATAACATGTTTATGAACTATATTGTTTAGTTAGCTCACGATATGATTGCTATTTTTGTACATAACACTAACTAACCTTACCACAAAAAGATGACATCACTCTGTGAGAATCAATAGCTCAACATACATACAAAATGTAGGTGTTAAACTTGTAACTCACCTTGTACGGGTAGTATTGTTGGCCACTCATTTTGGAGATTCCTGTAAAGATAATGAAGTTGATGTTAATAACAGAACAAACTTTCCCTAATTTTCTATAAATACAAAGCCAATGAAAAGCCGGCAACGCGGCTTCTAACACGAAGTGTGAACTTGCCGGTGAAATACGGAATATTTTCACGAAAATTGTTTAAATAACTAACACTTTTTGTTATATTACTATAGAAGTAGTCTCTATGTAGTTTGTTTAAAAGTATTTGAAGGTTATAAAGTAGTAAAATGTACCTACTTGTATTAAATTTGTATAGACACACCCAACCTTCGAGAGCGCAAACTCGGAATGCTACTAGGCAGAATGAATCGCGGGGCAGCCGCTCCGCTGGTCGACTAGTATCGCCGCTCGGTTCGCCTCTCGCTCCCAGAGATTACCAACATTTTTCTTATTAGGAGTTACAAATTAAATATTATTTATTTATATAACAATTTATGTACACACAAAACATATAAAGGAAACAAAAATTATACAACAATGTACAATGAAGCTGCTTATTCCAAAAGAAATCTCTTCCAGCAGTCTGAAATAAGGAAAAAACATTCAACAGTAGACGACATTATTCATGTATAAGTAATTTTTGTAAAAAATTAAACATCTTAGTCTAGTATTGTTTAACCCAAACCTATGTATAGAACACTAAGACGTTACAGTAAAATTAAACAGTGGTTATGAATTGGGGTTTTGTTATTTCAGGTATACAATAAGTTTTATTTGAAATATTATCTGCTTCTGACAAACAAACAAAAATGCCTTATAAGGTATTTTAATTTTTAAAGAAACTTTACAAATAAGCAAATAATCATAATAACAGTAACAAAAAACAGTTAAAATAATAAAAATAGCATGGTAAACTAAAAGGGGCAAACACTTTTGCTCCAATGATAAAATCAGAGAGCTGGGCATTCTTTATATACATAACAGTTTTAACTACGTAGTTACTTTCATTGTCGGTACCACTGTGGGTTTTTTTATTTATGTAATAGGTACTAACTAAAATTTATAATAATACAAGATCGGGATCATAGAGATCGAACGACGTAGAAAACAATTGTGGAGAGGCTATATCATCAGTGGACTTCTATCGGCTTAGAGGATAATGACTTTTAAATCAACGAAATCACCGATAGATACAGGTACTTAGATAGAGATTATAAGTATTCTAAAGACATCAAAACTTCACCACGCAGCAATCCAACTTTCAAGACGCACGCAACGCACTTTCGTTTTATAATTTACTTAGAAGTACTCAACTCTTTTACTACTTTAAAACTGTTTGCATGTCACTCGTAGACTTTAAGGAAGTGAAGGTTTGATTTGCAGAATTCTAGCTATAAAATTTTCCGTACGAAAGAAAACCGTTGTCGACTTCTGCGCCACGTAATCACGTATTTATATGATAATGTCATCGCAACGACAATAGATTTATGGAGATCATGATTTTCAATATAAGCATGTTGTTGAAACTGTCCAATTTCTCCATGCAGCAATCACAGCTTTCTTTTGTAGGTAAGTACATGATAATGTTGTCGCGATGATAACAGATTTTTGAAGATAATTTATGCATTAATTAAAACAGTTCAAAATGTTTGAACTTCTTCATGCAGAATTTCGGCCTTTTGAGAGTTTGAGCCGCAACACAACTCACAAGTAAATAAGGAAAGCAAACCGTTGTCGACTTCTGCGCCACGTAATCTCGTCTGCACACGATGATGTCATCGCGACGATACGGCGAGCGGGCGCGGCGAGGCGGGGCGGCGTACGCAGGGCCGACCAAGCTCCAAGACAACTCACTCCACTCGACCGGCACCGGCTTACTTTGTTTGTGCACTGCTTTCATTCCAAATATTCCAATGCACAAAATCGTAAGATTTCACATATCAAAGCGAAATTCACAAACATCACAAAGCTGCTGAATTGTATTATGCGCAAGCTGACTTACTCCACTCTGCTGGCACCGTCTTACTTTGTTTGTGCACTGCTTTCATTCCAAATATTCCACTGATCAAGTCGAAAGATTATACGATCATGATTTCACTTAACGAAGCGAAATTCACAAACATTAGACGACTACTATAATTTTCTTAAGTTGCGAAGTGGAAAAGGGATAATTCCAGTTAAGGCTATTCGAAAGAGTTTTAACTACTTAAGTGGTTTTGGATAAATAAATAATAAAACTGAGTAATTTAATATCTTCTTTAAAAAAAGGTAGAAGATAAGTTGTTTTGTTAACTTTAGTTTGGTGCATATTTACGATATACCGCCTATTCGCACTGGATCTGCGTGGTGAAGAATGAACTGAATACCTCTTAGCTTGTTTGAAGAGGCCCGTACTTAATAGTTGGACGCTTATAGGCTAAGTTGATGATCTTTATATTATCTATATTTATTTACGCCATTAATTTGACAGTCAAGCATACGACTTAACTAAAGGTGGTGGATACCGCAGCCTATGAATATCACACTTGCGTGTTAACCCTCTCTTTTGAGACCCTATTTAAAAACCCGCATTATTGTTGAAAGCAGCTTATAAAGGTAGACAATTTACGAAACAGACTAGTTCAGAACGCGTCCATTATGTAATTAGCAATCTGCCGTCACTGCAAAAAAAGGTAACCGTGGCGTCAATAATGTCAACACCTCCTTAAACAAACACAACCACGATGCGCGCGACGACTTGACGCTTCTAAAACTTTAATCTGTCGTCACTACTTAGTAGGAACGCGCCCTTATATTGTAAACGAGGTATAGACTTATACTACTGTCCTTAGACTATAGACTTATATTAGATTCGAAAACGATCAACGAGGAGGATCGATGCAGCAATAATTGTTCTAAATTGAGACAATCGACTAAAATCATCCCAGCATGTTGTGCTCTAAACTTACGCTTATGGCCCAGGGTCTGCTGATTGGTTTAATCTTGGATGAATTCCTTAGTAAGTTATTACATAGCGCTACTGCTGTTTGATCTCCCGCAACCCAGAGGAAAACATCATTATATGATTAAACCAGGTTTTTTTGGATATTAGGATGCATTGACTTCCTAATAACAACTGCCATAGAAGTCCATGCAAGTCGCGGCGCTTTCCAAGACACGGAGCAAGCTATAACTACTTACAATACTCACCTAACTTCGCTGCTCATACAAGACATTCTATGTTGCGACAATTTTATGTGACGTACCAGAGGCTTGATTGATCATCATACGGAGCGGTAGTCATCTTTTCTATGATGTCACAGACTGTTTCGCGGTATAAGATAAATGCGTTTCGTCATTGATCTTATGAATGACAAATACGAAGATAAAACCATGTCTAAGAATAAGATTTTTGCTGGAACTTGTTGTATGAATCAATATGAATATTTGTCTTGTTCTAAATGTTATACAGAAAAAAAATACTAATTGTTATTTGTTGTTTTACAGCCATTTTGGGGCTGGCAACGCTGTGGCAATATTTCCGCGCAATGTTAATTCGAAATAATACTTAATTGAATTAAATGAATAATTTAACTAATCTGTGCCTAATGAAGTTAGTTAATAGTCATTGCAATCCGGGCCAAAGCAATGGCGTTACTCTATCTATAAGTTACGTCACACGAATCTCACAATTGCTTTTTTATTTCATAGTTACAAAATACAAAAGTTAACAAATGTTGTCAGCGTACAACATAAACTTGCGCACTTAGAAGTTATTTAAACCTATGGCCCTAACTAGAGTCTAGATTCGTCGACCTGAAATCGTTTAGACTTAGACCATTTTAGGTATTTGCATTGGGAAGCCATTCTCCTATTTTTGACATCATATAATAAAGAAGAAAGTTTATTTTTTTGTATGTATGTTTCTTATGAACAGACTACACAGTTACTAGACAGATTTCGATAATCATATAAATATTAATATAAGTCCTACCAATATTATAAACGTGAAAGTTTGTATGTGTGCATGGGTGTTTGTTACTCTTTCACGCAAAAACTACTGGAGTGATTGTGATGAAACTTTGTATGTGTATAGCTGCAGTCCCTTTTCTTTTTTTTTTTACGTCAGTAACAATTGCATTTACGCACTGCCTTCCGGCCAAAGGGGGACCGAAAGGGGGTGTGGGACTCACCACCGGCAGACACGACCGCCAAGTAATACCCATTAAAAATCTTCCGACGACGCCCGCCGCTTGTTGAGAAAGAGGCGAGGGCCAGTACCTGGGTTGCAGCTTCTGACACCCCGCCTGCGGCCAACGTCCCCCGGACCAAAACCGGGAGGACCTCCTCAGAGAGGCGCAGTGGACGCGCCCCTCCTACCTCCCCGTGCGACCATAGCGTGTGTGGCCGACTTCCCGGAGGGTCCATGGTTAGACAGCAGGGGCCCCCTGCCCCCACTGCCTAGACCCTCCTGGCGCTGCTGAGCGGGCCCTCCTGGCCCACCCACTGCGCCCTCCACAGGTCCCTCTTAGTTTCCCCCCCGGTAGTCAGTACTAAGGGCACCCAGAGTCGTCGGTCTCTGGGTGTTGCCTTTTCCCTAGCGCCTCCTGCGCCCTACCGGGAGGTACTCAGCCCCCCCACCACGACAAGGTGGAGACCAGTCGGGGGGGATAGCTGCAGTCCTGGACTAACATATAGGACACTCTTTATCCCGATATTTCCACGGGAACTGGGACCACGCGGGTAGTACCGCAGGACGCTGCTAGCTCTGTCATAATTATAATGCAATACCTAGGTATATATTTGTTTTTTTAACTAAAAACAAGTTAAAAAACTGTTTAATTTTCTATGGACTATTAAGTTTAGATAATAATAAAATTTAGACCTCATGACATCAGGGAACTTACGACTTGCCTCCTGGCCTTGGCACACTTTGTTGAACCCATTAACTCCCCTAAGGTGTGACGCAATTCATGAATGTTTCCCCTACAGTTAAATTATAGGCACGAACCTTAAATATACAAATCTCTTAAGAGTAAAATTGGATTAAATTGCTCTTGTACCTACTATTTCTTGAATCGACCTATTTTGACTAATTTCGATATAATCTAGAGCACGCTGGGAAACGTGATCGTGGCATAGTCAACCCATAAATTGCTATAATCTTGCAGAGCGTCACTTGTAGACCTATTATATACTTAGTGAGTATTAGGTACTTACCATTTTATTCATGTGTCATATAATTTAACATGCAATAAACGGCTGCAGGATGCAGCATACTAATAAAAAAATGATCTCACTTTTATCTTAGCGTTCTTACAGACTCATTATAAACTATTAGTTATAGTAATAGTTAAATGTCTTTGTTATAGCCTCAGTTCGGTGAGTAGGGCGAAGGTTTTTTGTACTATTGATCCAGACTTCTTTTTTAACGACGTTCAAATGATATCACAAATGCTTCGTAGCCAGTCGACCAGAGACCGTGGGCGAGTGACATCTAGTCGCATTTCAGGAACAATCACCCACATCAATCAGAGTTCACAGGTGACCGTTTGTGTGGTATTAAATATTGAGTTCAGCGCTCAATATTTAATGCCACACAAATGGTCACGGCTTAGATGTTTGTCCCTGTTATCACTATATGTGGTAGTCGATAAGCCATTTTAGAGGTCCTACAAGGGGTAGCTTGAAAAACAGCAGGAAGTCACATACTGCCTCCAACAATCCGCATTGGATCCGCGTACTTGAGTATGATCTGATCATGAGGAAGCCTGGAGGCTAGTACACTTAAGACACGTAGATCTGCGTAGATTTCCACGCTACGAGACGCTGTGATTATGTGTACAAGTCCTGAGCTATGTAGTGGGACGTTAATGGGCTTAGATGATGAGCAATGGGAGATGAAAGGTTAGTTCAAAGATACCATAGTGATTGCATTGCTTTGCACATCGCAGAGGCCAATGCGACATAAGCGTTGGTCGTATTTAAAGTAATCCTCGTGTGAACACATATCAGATCATATAACTTAGAATTAAGTCATCGTCATCTCAGTCACGAGAAGTCTACTAAATAGAATTGGGTAGTTTCCTGGGTAACATTATATATGATATGATGAGATGTCCAAAAATATTAATTTATTTCGTATAAAAAAAAAAAAGAAAGAAAGAGTTACTTTCTTATTTTATTAATCTTGTGACTGCAGAACACAGATTTTTGTAGACGTGTCATATTGTTTTACTATAAAGTACATTTTCTTGTAACTGGCGGAAGAAAAAACTAACCTTGACGATTTTCTTGCCCGTTCTTTTACCCTTCCACGCGCAGTAAATGGGCGCGCTAGTTTTTAAGTTTTGACTTTTATAAGAGCTCTATTGGGCCAAACTTGAATAAATGATTTTGACTTAAAACTATTTATACTATAGCCGATATAAACACGCTCGGGAAAGTCATATTTTTGTACATACAATTCGACAGTAGTAATTAACAATGTCGTAAGTGAAAAGTCGTTGCTTTTAACAATATCATAAGTGATAAGTCGTTACTTTTCAGTTACGACATTGTTTAAAGTAACTGCCTTACACTTACGACATTGTAAATTCAACCGTCGAATTAGCGTCACATACTTAGTAGCACCAAAAGGTCATATATACATATATCGGCACACTCCCTCAGTCTCTTGACAGAAGAGACAGGTGTAGATCTTTACGGCGCTTTTGATGCTGACTGTACAGTGTACACTGTATTGGACATATAAGATTCAACCATTGATCCATTCAAAAAGTAGTAACAGTCATACAAAAAGAGAGGAATATAATGTTTGTATAAAACATGATTTATTACAGTAATACATTTAATTGGAAATACATAGGCTGGCAGGCCACCAATGTCCCATATACATATTATATATAAATAATAACTTCTGCATTGTTCTAATCTTCCAGGAAGAAATATTGGCCTGCCCGTTTCTGTTCCATATCCTATAACAAGACAATAAAAAGTTTAATAAAATGTATGCGATTTGTCTTAAATATCATACTAAGATTATAAAAAAAAAAATTGTGCTTTTGGGTTTTGTAATGAATAATCTAAAAAATTACCTACTAAAATTAACTACTTTCAAACATTTTTTCACCATAAGAATGTATTGTGTGTAATGTAAGATGATTTTATTTTTATTTTCCTGGAAGCAATTTGGTCCAAAACCCATTTGTTTGTTTGTTACCTTGCGTAATCACAAAAAGCCCTACCAAGCTTTCCAAGGGATTCACAGTTTGACAAGTTTTGTAAAATTCCGCATTATACAGTACCTATGCTTGCGATATACACATCTAAAAGGACTTAACAAATATTCCTAACCTTCAACGTATTACAATCTCTTAAGGAAAAAATATGGCAATATTAAAACAATGGTTTCAATAGACTCTAAATAATGGCCAACCGGGCACTGACTGACATTAAGGTTACAATTTGATGTCAATGCCATTAGCCAGTAGGCTGACAAACTGTTTTCAGGCAGTAGCCTGTAGTGGTCGAATTCATAATCCTTAATAATCTATAGTATACAGAATAGATTTCTTTATAACAAATTAAGCTTCGCCCGTTTGATGACCTATAACGTAACGCGCTATAAATAATTGGTATAATATTTTAATTTTAATCGTCTATGCCATTTTGAAAGACAATACTTTTCAAAACTGGTAACACATAAATAATTTTGTCTAATCACTGATAACACTAAGTATTATCCTTTAGACTTTATTATTATTGCGTAATTAGGTTTACTAAGAACTTTACTTTTGAAAAATTTAATGTTTTTGTAAATAAATAAACAACAACTTTATTACGATAACCTATTTATGATATAGCTGAATATCCAAACACTAGATACCACACATATTCTCACACCCATAAACTTCATTTGTGGTAAGCGGAAACTAGATAAATTGCAATGAAAAAATTATAAGAGTAAAAAAAATTATATCTTCCAGTCTAACCTTAACAGAAGAATGCTTATTGATCCTAGGTCTGAAGTTGTTGGGATCCCTGCGGAAGGTTATACCCAAAAGCTCCAGGAACCGGTTCATTCCGTTAAGCAGCGACTGCGGTGCATGGGCAGTTGCATCCGATGAAGGGGTGCCCTCAAACACGATGACACGATCCGCAAGATATGTCGCCATAATAAAGTCGTGCTCTACCACAAAGCCAGTGCGTTTCGCGTGCAAAATAAACCTGTAAAAAAAAATATATAGTCAAAGTTACAATATAAAGTCAAAAATAGTAATTACGTTTTGCTTGAGAAAGTTTTTATATTTTATTTAATTAAGTCTGTAAAGTTAAGTGCATTTTCAAGTAATTGGCGGGAAAAAAAAGTTACGTTGACGAGTTTCTTCCCACAAAACTCCCGCCCACAATGAACGGACACAAAGGGTTTTATGTAGACTTTAATAGCGTTTAACTTGGATAAATGATTTTGACTTAAGCTATAAAGACTATAAAGACTATAAAGAGCAACTTAAAACTGACGCGCCCATTCATGTATTATGTCATTACCTATTGATTGTATTAAAGACAATTTAGACTTAAGAACTTATAGAAGTCTTATTTCACAATATTGACATGTGTTCTTAATCAGTGTTTACTTTACAGATAGTCTATATAAAACTGTAATTTTAACTGCGGAGTATCTTATAATCAAACAGGGTAAAACAGACCTTAAATACACATAATAATATATCTAATAATAAAACATTATTAAGGGCATATTTTTCAATAGTTAAATAAAAAATATATCAGACACATTTTAAGTTTGTTTGTACGATCAGATATCCAATCCTTATTTGAATATTACTCACTTCATGTAATACATAATAAAGAAAGTAACAAGAAGAATAACTACGTAGTGAGAAATAAATATTCCCAGTATCTGTCCAAAGTAAACTATAAAAAGGAGTTCTCATATAAAATTTCATCACTAAGGTTTAAGTGTACCTTATTCCTGCTTCTGTAAATTAGGTGCAATATGATGATGACTATTAATGATTTCAGAAGTGTTGATAAAACTGTAGATCACGTGGATGAAGCTGTAGGCTAGTAATTTAATTTAACATACTAGCTTCCACTTCGGCCATTTAACCTTCAGTTCATTGCATACAACAGGAACCACTTATTTTGCTGGATAAAAGTCTATGAGCTTCCACAAGTCCCATCCGCTATCTATATGATTAGTTAAATTCAATCTTTCATACTCCTTTTCACCTCTAAAGTAATTTCTAAGATCAAAACTAATGAACTCCATTTAAAATTAAATCTAAAATGATTATGCAATCTCAATTGTCAAACTGTTTTTTAGTATACTTCTTTCATACATACATATGAGATATAATATTATTATTATATTACAGTTACAACAAAATACATTCCATAGATTAATACAACATATGCTTAACTTGTTTTGCATTTGTGGGTGGACTTTGCACACTATGAGTGCACTGTGAGACACTACACTTTTTGTCAAAAGCCCTGCCATTCACTGTTCAATATTTTATACAAACCTTTTAATAACTTTAGCAGCGACTAGACGTTGCTCGGAGTCGAGGTATGCAGATGGCTCATCAATAAGATAAACGTCGGCTGGTTTGCCGAGACACAGCACCAAGGCCACTCGCTGCAACTCTCCTCCAGATAGGTTTTGGACTTCTTGGTCCATTATTTCCTCTATCTTCATTGGTTTCATCACATCTGTGATAAACTGTTGATAAAAAAAGATTTAAAAAAAAATTCTTACAAATTACGATTATTGTTTAATGCTAATAAGGATTTTACAGGTACATGAATACTTATTTTTTTTACATAAATACTTATGAAATATAGTAAATATTCATATTCAGAGCAGAATACAGGTATACTGACCACTTATTCTATATATTAATTTATTGATACTAAATTTGCAACAAGCAACATTATATAGTAGGGTATAAGTTGTTTATATTTTTCTACACATATATGTTTAAGTATTTTTAAAAAATGATTCATTAACAGTTCATACATACATACTTTTAAGTAAAGAAAGTTATCCTCTCTTATGTTGAATGACATTAGCCCACTTTCCGTTATCTGTTGTGCCGGGAGCCGGTATGGTCAACAGACGGCCCATTTTTGAGATAGACTCTTACTGTAACTGGATTTTCTCATTTGACATTTGTTTAAATTTTTTTTCTGCTAAAGTTGGCCGAGATTTTGGCTTTACTAGTCAGCCTGTTTCTTCTTTATGCATTTGTAACGTGTTAGAAAGGATAGGGTATATACAATGAAGTTTTTTAGAGCGAATATGAGAACACAGTTTGCCATACCGGCTCCCGGTACGTCAACCGATTAGGCGAAGATATGTTTATACCGGGAGCCTGTTTCTTCTTTATGCATTTGTAACGTGTTAGAAAGGATAGGGTATATACAATGAAGTTTTTTAGAGCGAATATGAGAACACAGTTTGCCATACCGGCTCCCGGTACGTCAACCGATTAGGCGAAGATATGTTTATACCGGGAGCCGGTGTTTCACATATGAGGGGATATATTATATCCTACTGACCTGTGGATGAACATATGCATCCCTGATTTTGTCATGTAAAAGACTGCGGACTAGCCCTTGTGACTTAGGTGAAATCTTCTGTGGCTTATAACTAATGTGTAGTTGTGGCAAGTGGCCGGAACCTGTAAAAATTATAAGATACTACACATTCATATATAATCTCATGCCTATATATCTTGTTTCCAGTGGGTGTAAACCATGCTACATCTCTTAAAAAGGGACCTATATAGTTCTTCACTTTAAGCAAGGGGATTGCTGAATAAAAAATGTCAAATAGGATAAGATGGCTAGCCCTTCACATTCATTGGCAGTAGGTGACACACCTTACCCTCGGACAAACCTACACGAGTAGTAAAGTTTTTAGAAAGTTTTGCTACTCGAAGGCGCCCATATAGAAATCAAAATTAAGGCCTATACTTGTTTATAGACAATTCAACAATATATGGACTCTAAGCGATGAAACTATTTTCGATTGATGTTAAAAAAGAATATTACAAAGATTCATAATTGCACAATGTGGCTTTCACTATATCAGGAATAATTTATTACTTAGCTATAGTCTTAACCAATATACACGCAACTATCAATTATTCATCATTTAATTACTAAATTAGGTACTTTATAATCAGTTATCGGCGTATTTAGTACGAAAAGGCGTAAATGTCAAAACCATACCATCCGGCTGTAGCGATGATTCCGCATGCCTTAAACACTTTTGAAACACAGGATGGAAGAATAAATCGAATAGTTCAGTCCTCGCCATCACAATAACAAAGAATAAACATTGAATTCATCAAGATATGCTTAATGCAAAAATTCAATAACCTCAACATTAAAACTCAACACTGCACCGGTCAACTACTAATATAACGTGATAAAAACAATACATTATACATATTTAAATGGCATTGGAAATAAATAACTGTATATTTTATAAAATAATAACGTGAAAACGTTTTCTTCCAGCAAAATCGAAACCATTTGACAACTTTCACGAATTTGACATATGACTTAGATGTTGCCATATTTCAATAATGATATTGACGTAAATAGTCGAGAAACTAGTCGATTTTATTCGATAACGCCATTTCTGTGTTCGAATAACGAATAAAAGTGTTTTGATTGATTCTAAAATTTTGCCGTGTAATAAGAGTACACGAGCCATAAAATAGAGATATCTAATAAATTCATTACAAATAGGTTTTTATTGGTTTCTTATATTTATATTAGAATAATCATTAAAAGTATCGAATAAGCATAATTAATATAAGACAGATGAAGCGAATATTAATTCTGTATTATTTGACGCCATTTCAATCTAAAGTGATACAAATACTCTTTCACAGGGCATCAATTATAATTATTAATATGAATAAAATAATAATATGCAGAAATAAGTTCACATTACCTTCATCAGGTTCCAGATTTCCAGCCAACATTCTGATAAATGTTGTCTTGCCTGTTCCATTCTCACCAAGGAGAACTAAAATTTCTGAATCCGAGAATTCACCAGACACTATTTTGAGACTGAAGTCACCCATTTTCTTCGACATTTTGGGGTATTCATAGTGATTCATTCGTTTTATCTGTTATTTAACATTTTAAGATATTTATTGAGATCAAGAAAAAGATAGATAAAAGATAGATTTAATATGAAAAACGAAAACGACAATAAACATCACAAATACAATCGCGTGAAAATCTATTAAATCGTATGAGGCAGATAATTTATGTTATCAATCACATTTTGCGAGAATTGCGCTCTTATACTTTACTTTAAAAATAATACTGACCTCTTCTTCTGTAGCAGATTCCGCAACTTTGAAAACTAATGATTCAGTTCTGAATCTCATGTTCTCAGTAGGCACAAATCCATCAAGGAATATATTGATACCTGCAGAAAAAAACAAGTTTTAAAACCAATACTACATTTTCAGTGATAGTCAGTTCAAAGATTAAGTTTCCCATATAGGAACATATGGCTCTATTTAAACATTTCCTTGGTGGTAATACAGGATCTCTCAAAAAAACAATAGAAAAGCTATTGGTTAAGTTCATAAAAAGGCTAAATCTAATATGAAGACAGCGGTACAGTACCTTCCCGAACGGAGAAGGGCATAGTCACAACACCATAAGCACCAGGAACACCATACAGGCAGCAAATAAAGTCAGACAAATAGTCAAGCACTGACAAGTCGTGCTCTACCACAATGATGAATCTAAAAGACAATAAAAATTAGAAAGAGAAGGGGATTTTTTAGCATTTGCAGTATTTGAAAACTTTTTCTGCCATTTATAAACATGTTATGATATTCAAAAATTTATTCAGTATTAAGGAGTGGATGAAAGTGGGATGAAGTACATAGACTTATTTAGTGTAAAAAAAAAAAAAAAATGCTTATTCCTTTTTTTACAAACTTGTGTTCACTATTTACAACTTCTGCCAAACTGCATAGCAGATGGTTGACAGATGTAGGCTCATACTTATTCACTGACATATTACATAGTTTGAAACATACATTCTAAACAAATTCAATTAATCACCAAATACATTAACAATTCTGTAGAAAACAGTTTGGTTAAGCCCTACCCCTACCAAATTGTTATAACATAGTGTTTAATAATAATAAATTTAAAATAAATAAATACAATACACAGACAGTTAATAATTAATTCATACTTGTCTGGATGGATGAGTGAGCGTATTGTGCGAGCAGCATTGAGACGCTGCTTGACATCCAAGTATGAGGATGGCTCATCAAACATGAAAATGTCACCATCTTGTATGCACACCATTGCACAAGCAAACCGCTGAAGCTCTCCTCCAGATAGTGCAGATATCTCACGCCCTCTTATATGAGAAAGATCTGAATATGGAAATATGTAATATTAGGACTTAATTTACAGTAATTTTCATATCTAATTATTTTTATATTAATAATATTTTTTTGGACTGGGTTTCATAATACTAGACGAGTGTGACATAAATTTAAAGAACTTTAAATAAAAGAATAAGCAATTACATGCAAATAAAATAGGTTGTCATGTTTCTTAGAAATATTAGACCGAAAAGTAAAACTGATGACATTAAATAATAATATACCAAATAGTATATTATTCAGACAATTAAAACTAGTTATATACAGCTCATAAAAGGATCAGAGACCATTTTTACATACAAGAAATTCAAATCTCATAAATTATTGTGAACTTACCTAACATTTTACATATTTGAACCTGATTCTTCATTTCATCTTTCTTGTCTAGCAGCTGCCCAACAGTTCCTTTCACAGCCTTTGGGATTTGATCAACATATTGGGGCTTAATGAGAGCCTTCAAATCATCTTCCAATATCTTAGTAAAGTAGTTTTGCAGCTCAGATCCACGGAAATGAGACAATATTTCCTGCCAATCTGGAGGATCCTAAAAATTGTATCAATAACTCATCATTAACTCAAATACAGTGAATGTATGCTGACCACAACCCAAAAAATAATAATGTAAAATATTTATATTTATTAAAAATTTAATTCTTACAGCAAAACGTCCAAGATTAGGCTTTTGTTTTCCAGCTAGAATCTTCAGAGCGGTTGATTTACCAATACCGTTCTGTCCAACCAGACCAAGGACTTCACCGGGTCGAGGAATCGGGAGACGATGTAGCTTGAAAGAGTTCTTAGAGTAGCGATGAGTGGTATGCTTCTCTAAGTTTGATGGGATATTGATGATAGTAATCGCATCAAACGGACATTTCTGGAAGGAAAGAAAACTTGATTGTACCAAACTTATGCTACATATGTATAAAATAAATATTTAAACACAATTAGTTTGGTGAAAGTAACCTTACTAGTTCTATATATTAATATTTCAATTTGGAGGTAAAGAGTAACTGGTACTACAAATGTACCAAGTATACAACATAAAATTTTTTAGAAAGTAAAGAATGTAATTTTAATGCATATGCAGGACCTATTATAAAAAGTATTGTGTATCTAAGATAGAGCAATTAACTAACTTACCTTGACACAAATACCACAACCGATGCACAGCTCCTCAGATATTGTGGCAATTTTATCATTTGGGGTTACTTCTATGCATAGCTTTCCCATCCGAACGACGGGGCAACTTTTCTTGCATTCTTGCCTGCATCTTTTTGGCTTGCAGCGGTCAGCATTCACGATCGCTATACGCGTAAGCTTATCGGTTTCTTCTTGGTGTCTATGCCGAGACATAGCTGTTGGTCGAATATCCCGATTTTAATGCAAAATTATTAAACACACATTCAAAATTTGATCGAAACTTTGCAAATATGTGGCACAGTTATAACCTCAACAATTTTCTAAGATACGCACTATATGATGCACTGATAAGAGTGTGCTATTTTTCCACATAGAGCTACTAATTTATATTTATGGATATTTTATTAAAATCACTTCAATACCTTCGAAAACTGTGCTAACTTTGGCTAAGCCTGCCCAAGTTCGCGTGTCTCTGTAGCTATGAAATGTCAAAAGAAATTTTCAATTTTTCAGCAGAACCACGTATAATAAAATAGCAACACTTATTTTGCCAAGGTGTATGCGTTTAGAAACAAAGAGTTTCTATCCACGTAAGTAATAATTATTATTATAGTTCTATTTTTAAAGACGTCAATATTTTTATTGAGTTTTGTGTCTAAAAATACACACAAACTTAAAATGAAATATTTGTAGATTGTGTTTTACGGTTCAGCAACTTACTGAACGTGAACAAAATAAGCTTGTTTTCATAAATCGCACTTAGGTCTAAAAAAGTAAGTGTACAGTGTGCTATTATTTATATTCAACTGTTGTTATACCTAGAGACGGTAACGAGTACTTTTTTCTAATACTGCATTAGGTACTAATTATAGCAGAACAGAAATTAAAACCCTTTGTTGACCTTTGTACGCAGATGTCGCTATCGCTTTGTAAAGATACGACAGTAAATTTTCGACGCTAGGTTATATATGTCACCGTAAAATTGTAAATAACGTTAAATTATAATCTATCCCGCGATATTGTAATCTGTCGAAAAATTGTGATCCGTAACAAACTGCTCACAATTTAACGCATTATTTTTCGATAGATTATAATCTATCGAAGACAAACCGTCAGATTGTAAAATGGCATGCGACAGAACGCACCTCGCGCTCTGATTGGTTGAACTTCATGTTCCCCGCTCAGCCGCCCGTCGTCGCCATCTTCGGTTGTTATTAGTCAAATTCATTTGTTGTGAAATGTAAACAAACAGTGTTTTGGTGATTTAAAATAGATTTCGTGTTAATAATAATAACGCATTGTATTATAATAAGTTGTAGGGAGTGTTAACGGACCTGTGATAACCTAAAGAAGTGCAGTTAAATAATAAATAAGAGTTACTCACTTATTTGAGTTAGTCACCGAACATAGCCTAATTTGTATTTTCAGTGTTTTAATATGTTTTATGCGTGTGAACCTGTGTGAACTCATTTGATATCTTATTTGATAATATGTATTTACAATATCGGATATTGAGTCTGTCTGTCAGAGTCAGCTGAGCGGGGAACATGAAGTTCAACCAATCAGAGCGCGAGGTGCGTTCTGTCGCATGCCATTTTACAATCTGACGGTTGGTCTTTGATAGATTATAATCTATCGAAAAATAATGCGTTAAATTGTGAGCAGTTTTTTCGGATCACAATTTTTCGACAGATTACAATATCGCGGGATAGATTATAATTTAACGTTATTTACAATTTTACGGTGACATATATAATATAAAGTGCCACAAACTTAACTTACCTAACTTGTTGATGGTGTTGCTATTATTAAATTCAGTATTGGGCTATTGGCGCTAATTAGAATTTTCGCAAATAGTAGGGTAAAGATAATGCAAACAAATGTGAAAAAAAAATCGAGTTGTGATGAAATGATCTCTGAGATGTTAATACTCTTACTCATAATGTAACGCTTTAAAAAAGTTCCTTTTATCAAAACAACAAAAAAACATATAACCGACATATACATTTATGTCGATAATGTTCACCAGAAAAAAATATAAATAAATTTTACCCAACATTTTCCAACAAGCCTATAAGAATAACGATCCAAGTCAAAGAATTTTTATGTAACGATATTATCACACTTATTGTTTAAGTAAATACAGCTAAGAATCTAGGATTTATTTTAAGAGTCAGAAAACCGTTTCCAAACATCAGTTGCTTAAAAGTTTTATAGTTTGCGGTTTGCGTAAAATACTCAAGATCTAGAAAAAATTTAATTAATGTTTTTTAATTTGAATATTGTTTTTTGTTTATCTGTTATGTCTAAATAAAATTTTATTTCATTTCATTTCATTTAAAACAGTTAAACTACCGCGCCCAACATAAATACATTGAATACAAAGAATCATATATCTTTCACAATTTTTTAAGTCTATAAGATAGAAGAAAACTCCTTGGCTTGTCGTTTCTGCATAAAGTCGACGAAATCGACAGCATGGAGCTCACCATTTCGTGCCCCTACGGTCCGCACTAGACACACTGCTTTGTTCAATCTACGGCGCACGGTTTTTACTATAAAAATTATATTTTCCGTCAAACCCAAAATATTTATAATAATTAATGTAGCTTATTAGATATTTTCCATAATAGTTTTGAAGAATTTAAACATCTTGTGACTGGCATATTAAAACAAAATTTTGTATGGCACTCACTTAAACTAACACATACACTTTCATTTACACATACGCACACATACATTCACTCACGCAACATTCCTCTTTTCTTTGTACTGCATAATTTTGATTTGCTCTCTCTTTAAGAAATTTTAATAAAATGTAAATCCGTAAGAAACTCAAATCGAAATTAGACCTAAATCAGCATTTCTAATACCACTGCCGTTCTTGCCTTTGCAGTTAATGTTTTATTTCATTAAACACACAAAATAACCAACATTCACAAAACGGTAGTAGAATTAGAAACTGTATACAACATCAACCTGTTTAAATCACAGTTCACATCATTACAGGGTTAAATATGTTTGTGTCACTGTCACTTTGAGAATCAATACAATTCAGAATGCTGCGCATGCAAAGAATAGTGCTAATTAAGGATTAGGTGCTTTTTGCTGGTTATCATTTGTAAATGCTTTTGGTACGTTTTCTATAGCCATATTTTTTTCTTCTTCATAATTATTTGACCATCAGACTAGTCAGCTCTGGCGGCACCTGTCCACGAGTATGGGGCATGTATCTTCGCTCAACTATGTTATTGGGAGCGTAATGATAGCGTAACGAAGGAAAATTACGATTTCACCTAAATTTTGTCATTATACAAAAACATTGCAATTAGTTATAAAAAGTGATAGGTACTTTGGCACCTTAACTAGCATAGTGATATACTTACATTAATAAACAGAAGATGTGGATCTGAAGTAATTTTTACCAAGAAGATACTTTTCAATATGTGATACGCCGCTGTCACGACCCGAGTATGTTCAGATCTCTTTTTAATCCGGGTTTATTTCCAGAGAAGTTGAGGTTGTATATGTTTTTGGTAGACACAGGTATTAGGAGATAAGAGTGAAAGTCCATACTTTATATAACCTACCATCGAAACGACTCTCTTATTACCCATCCTACATACATCACATTGACGGTATGGACCCGATGTAACCTCGCTCATCGCGTAAAACCTTTATATAAACTAGCTTTGGCCTCTGCAAATCACATACCAGTATAATGTATTACACGTACGGACGGGGTTGTATCAAACGGATTTCTACAGAGCCTCAATAGGCTGAGATTATCGTGTTATGTGTAAGGGAATAATGTGCCACTTTGTCATGACTGTAACCTGTGACTAGGTCATTCAAAGCCTTCCCTAATAGCTTGGTCAGCGGCACAACGCTAGCGTTCAAACTATAGTCAAGTAATGGTAGGTTAATGAGCCCAAATAATTATGATACCTATCAGTTTTTTACAGTATCATTGAAGTTCCACGCTTTTTCTGCGGAGGTTGGTAGAGAATCCTACAACATAATGCTGGAGGTGTGCATCGACAGTTTGGAGTCGGCATTGAATGCCGTCCACGGCGGAGCTGATGAACTGGAAGTCTGCAGTTCTCTTACTGAAGGGGGACTGACCCCTTCAGTAGGGTTAGTCACACAAATATTAAACATAGTTAGTATACCCAAATCTATAAGTATTTTTTAATTCATCATTATTATAGCCATTTAAAGCCTGCTGAACAAAGGCCTCCCCAATTGATTTCCACTTTGATCGATCTAGCGCTACCTGCATCCACCTTTTTCGCATCGCCCTGACCAGATCATTGGTCCATCGGGTGGGAGTACGCCCTCTCTTACGTTTGCTGGTTCGTAGTCGCCATTGAAGAACCTTAACGCCCCATCAGTGGTCGATGTACCCCGACCACTGCCACTTCAGCTTGCAGACTCGCCTCGATATGTCGCTCACTCCAGTTCTCCTACGAACTTCCTCATTTCTGATTCTATCACTTAGGAATCTCTGAGCATAGCTCTCTTCAGTGCACGCTGAGCGACTTTGTGCCTGACGTGCCTGACTATGGGTCTTATTTGTCTTATCCATTATAATTTTAGACCTACCCTTTGTTAAGCTCTATCGAGGGCTCCGAGCATTGTGCTCAGATCCTTTAAATTATTAAATGATATTATCTCCGTTTTTAGAGCATTGGCCAATTTATTGGGATCGATAAGAGTACTAATAGTTAATTCATTCTTAAAAGGCACTTTCTATATGGACATAAAATGTATAGATAAGGACGAAAGCTCGAAAGATACCTACGAAGTAAGAACTATGTGAAAGTTACACAGTTTTTTAAGCATGTTGCTTCTATTAAAAAATAATTTAAGTGAATTTGTCGTTAATTGCGAATTGTTGACAAATTAAAGAAATTACGAATTACTCATGGAAATTAGAGACACTAAAGAATAATTAGGAATGCAAACGCGTATCTTATTTGTTTGTAAAAATATAGATATAGTCGTTGTCTTTTTTTACAGGTTTCTAAAGTCGGTTCAGGATCTACTATATATAAAACTTGCGTTAAAAGTTGCAATTGCCTCAATTTAATTAAGGTAACTATCCAACTATCCAATATAAATTTTCAGTAGGTAAGTACATCAATTTGAGGGAGGAGCAACTTGGATTATTTTTGTTTGTAAACATTACTTTTTTTTTTACACTTCTTTAAAAACACTGGTATACTTTTCTTTCAGAGACCCAAAGTAAACGTCATGGTAAGATGTCGTACTGGTTCCGACTTTTGCTACTCCGAACCAGAGATGGACACAATGTTGTCAGATGTGGACACATTTATTAAGCTCAAAGTGGACAGAATCGTTTTCGGAGCTCTAAAGAATAATCAGGAGATAGACATTGAAAAATGCTCTGCAGTTGCACTGAAGACCCTTCCAACTCCGCTTACATTCCACAGAGCATTTGATGTCTCTAAAGATGCAATCAGTTCCGCTCAAAATATAATAGCGCTTGGTTTTGATCGATTACTTACAAGCGGGCAAAGAAGTACCGCTTATGACAATGAAGCTATCAAATTAATTCAGAGTCTGCACGCATCATTTGGGGATAAAATTACCATAATGCCAGGTGCTGGAGTTAATGTAGAGAACGCTAAGTGTTTCATCGATTTAGGATGCAAAATAGTCCATAGCTCTTGCAAAAAGGTTAGAGAATTGCCTAAAATTGATAACAATTTGAGCATGGGTACTGGAGATAGTGAGTGTCTTTTTATTACCGATGAAAATATTGTCAGAAAAATGAAAGAAGTCTTGCTGGAACGGATGAAAGAAGAGACGAATTTCTGAGAATTTTAGAGTAATAAATTCTTATAAAAAGAATGAAATCTGTTTATTTTTATATTTGTACATTTCCCTTCATGAATTGAAAAAACTTTCACAATTCGATTTATTTTCCTATGAGTGAGCACATGAAAATACGGTTAAAGACATTTTTTATTTTCTCAAAATAAATTATATTCTAAAGGTATTATTTTTTACAATAGATCCGCCTAAAATGCTCATGTTGCTGCGGGTTTTATCGCCTGTGGCCCCCCTCGAAAAGATATGATAATTATGGCCTATGGCAATACTAACTAAAATATAACAAAACTAAATCGTTTCGACACGTTCTAATTTTTTTAAACAGAGTCAATATATATTTATAAAAAAAAAATAAGTAGTTTGTGCTCAATGCTCTCATGATGAATGAACTACTTAATATCTAATATTTCGAAGTGTATGAAATGATACGAAGAAGCCATAGCTTGTAACCCAGCAGCGACTTTAACGCATCGACAAAACGTGAAACCTAAAGACAATTTATCATGTCGGCATATTCAGCAGAGAAAAAACATGGAGTTTTTAGGATAACGACGCAGTTGATATGACAACGAAAGAAAAATTGCCAAATAGTATAATTAATGTGAAAAGAAGAGGCGTTTGGGATCCCTTGTGCCAAGTTTTTCAATACATTCAGGGTTTTAAAAAGATTCAGCCTGTTTTTAACATACATTATACTTAGAACTATTGCTTACTTTAGACTGATATAAGAGTAGTTATGTTATATTGATTTATGACAGTTTATATACTTAAGCTAAAGTCTCTCTCTTCGATACTATTCATATTAATAAACAAAAGGGCAATAACTTAAGTTATTTAAATAACTATTTTATATTTTAAGGCAAACCAAAGAAAACATATATTGTGCGTGGTTATATTATGACATTAATTTGTATTTTAATTTGAAAATAGTACATTTAATTTTAAATACTCTTCGTAGCAGTGCCCTCTCTTCGTATGCTTATAATTCTATTTAGTATATGATTTTAGTTTGGGTCTCTACGGTAGACCAGGGTTCCGACTTAGAGACATATGCTCAGTAGATACCTTTTCATAATCATATAGTAGTACCAAGATGTAGGTTTTGGGCATTTGTTTTATATTTTGTTTTGTACATGATTACGAATAAACGTTTTTCTCTCTTTATTTCTATTCAATACTAGGTTTTTAAACTGAATGATATTCTTTGACTATGTACGAGACATATAACCAAGTGAAACAATGACAGTTAGTAACTGCAATCGTACAGAAAAGCTTGATTATTCAGACATAAGCAACTCCACCAATCCGCACTGAGTCCGCGTGGTGGAGTATGACGCAATATCCCCTAACATTGGTCCGCGCTCGTGTTCAGTTGTGTTAATTGGTCCAGACTGACTTAAGCAACTATCCGTGATATGTTATGTCATATAAAATTATCCATAGACTTCGCCAATCTAAAAGCTGAAAACGGGCTGAGTGAGATTAAGAGCGCATCAATCAAAAGTATATTATGTTGTACCATAATAAAAAAAAATCCGCGAGCATTTCACTTATATGAAGTCTCTGTACATAATAAAAAATCTCGTGTGGCCTCATTAATCACCGCATTTCTTGCCAAAAAATATGTGATCGCGGTCCTGACAGGTTTACTTACAAGATAATGTTGACTCTAAAATAATTATATAGGTGTTTTAAGAGAATGTTCTTTCTAAGTGTATACTTATAGTTATACGGCAAAATTTATAGCCTTAGATATAAGAATATACATAAGTACATATCAAAGGTATTAGATATTCATATTTAGATTTCTGAAGTATATGTATAATGTGTAAAAGGTGCCCAACGGAGCCCAAACTGAGCTCACCTTCAAGTAGTGCACCTGCCGATCAACGTACGAGGCTCTAGTGAACATAAAATTCCCGATAAGCGGCATTGGGCTCGCCACCTATTACGTGGGATGTAATTAGCGAAGTGTGGGCGTATACTCGTAATGTGCCTCTCTCTGCCTACCCCTTCGGGAAGGCGGGGGTGATTGTATGTATATAAAAAAAACTTGGTTCGAGTGCTAATAGTCTGCATAGTATGTGGATGGTTCCTAAGATCAGCACGTACTGTTCGGGAGAGGAAACGAGAGGGCGGGATGAGATCGAAAAGCTCCTCAGAACACTCACCATAGTAGTTCCGTAACTTACTGTAAAGAAAACACTGCAAACCAAAGTAAGCACAGCATATATTCGATAATAAATATAATGTATGAAAGCAAAAATATCGCAACCTTTCATAAAAAATTTAAAAAAACATGATTTTAATACTAAAATTAAGAATAAGCTCTCTCTGCCGAATTGTCGACTACGCAAATCGAGGAATTAATTTTTGGTTTATAATATCAGATTTTATAATACCACGGGAAATAATTGATCTACCATTGCCAACTTTCAAAACTGGGGTTAAAAAGCAATTTATTTAATGGGGGCATTATGATTTAAATAAATACGTGTCAGATAAACAAGTTCGAGTTTAACATTTTCAACTTGTTTGTATAAAGCAAAATAAAAAATCAACCAGATTATTGTTGTGAACATCCTCTATTTAACTAATTCAGCTCAGTTTCTCATTACATACTTACCAGACTGTGATGGAAGGTTCCCTTAGTGCCACTTTATTCGTTACGGCTTCTGAGAGAACTTCTTATTACTATCTAATATTAGCATAGCATTAATTTATTTTAGCATATAAGTTAATTTCAGCTTCGTAACATAAGAGTAGTTTGGTTTTTTTTTATTTTCCATTTTGACATTTTCAATTGCTATGTGTAGTTTATAAAATATAGAAGTTTTTTCTTTACTTTTACTTTAAATGGTGACAATCAATGGCCCATTACCGTTTGGAGAGTTTACGCAGGAGTTGCCTATTCAGCCGCAATTGCCAGTTTGCGTTTGATTGATGACTATAATGACGCTGTCTCGCCCTTGCGGAGAGGGTCGGGTCCATGATCTATCAATCATTATCGTGCCAGTCTTCCTGAATATCCTTTTCCAAAACGTCTCGTTTTCCTTCCACTTATGCAGGGACCACTAAAGCTAATATACAAATTTTGTTATAGAAATACTGACCACATCGAACTAAAACCTATTTTAAAAAAATATTGAACTACAAGGAAATCTGGAGAGATGTAATAGATGTTATCGTAGATCTATTTAAAACTATAACGGTGTTATGTTTAGAAATAAGCGTGTAAGCTCATTAATTTGTTTTTTATAGTAGCTGAAGAATTGTGCCTTTTGAAGTAATGATGATTGTATACTATTAGCATTATACTATAGCAGCTTTTTATCCTTTAGAACAGAAATTATTTTCTTCTCATCCGAATTGTGCCATGTTACATCTGGGCTACTACATTACTTATAAGTAGCCTTTTCAAAATTCTCACAAGTTTCACATAGTAGTAATAATACTTCTATTAACCCTCAAAATTGATCTAACTCATTCTGAGCGTTTAGACAAACGTAACAAAAAATTAAGCGGAATATTATTTTATTCTTTTCCGTTACCTACTTACGAATAAATGAGATCTCCTCTTTCAACTTCAAGCTTATTAAAAATCAAAAAGACTTATAATCCAATCGAATTATGTCACAAGGAGGAATTAAATAATTACATTTCAATTTGATGAAGTTTTTATTGTGGATTCAAGTGACCCTAATTAAAATCTACTCACAGTTTCAAGTTAATATTAAGCTATCATCTAAGGTACAAAATAAGGCTATCGTGAAACGTGAATTTGCTTATTTTAAGGCAGTATTTATTACCGTGTTGTGCTTAACATTTAATATTTACAAATTACTAACTAATTTCTTAAAGACAGAAAGAATTGGTCGAATTTCTTATATAACAGAATTTCTATAAAGCGTTTACGTACTTACATTGTTTTAAGTTCCTTACCAAACTTAAGTTAAGTTAGGTTTACAAAAGACGAATATGATAAAGAAAAAGTCAAACGTCTTAGCGTCTTCTATTTCGTATTTTCTTCTATCTATATGATAATTTGCCAATTTCGAGTGAAATACATATCCATAGTAATGGATCTGCTTTTTAGTATGTCACAATGACAGCTAAGGTCAAAATCACATAGCAGCGTCTGTCGTAGCCACAGATTATGGTCGTAGCGTATCGTAGTATTGTCGTAGCGAAATGCTACAAGTTAACTTAAATATCATATCAGAATCTAAGTTGAATTAACTGCAAAGACAGTTTTATGTAGCACAATGAAATAGAAAATAACGGTCGATTATATTATTTCTACATAGTCTGAAATAAGTCCTTAATTATCATAAAACACTTAATTAACAATGCCTTTAGTAGTATTAAGTTTACACTAATTTTTGTATGTATTATCTAAGAATATTTTTAATAAGTGAGTGATAACTGATATGACATTAAATACTAAGCACGTATCTACTCTTCTCCTGACCTTTAAATACCTATATGGCTACATAATTGTTCTAAATTTGCAGGTAAATGGTGTGTTCTTTTAAGGCAATAAATAAAAAAACAGTTAATAAATAAAATATTAATCTATTCCTTTAAATATATACATACTTTATGAGTCTTGCTGCCTTTACCACTATTGGTGAGAGCACGGGAACTAAGGTCAGAGGATTAATAGCTCAGGACCTACTTAAGTCGTTTGTCATTTAGTTCCATAAGTCTCAGAGGGAAAATCGAAATTTTCAAGTATCCAAATGGGGTTTTTCAATTACATCGAAGACTGCTACAGATCTTAAATGTGTTGCAAAAAGACCAGCCATGGAGAAGTTCGATATGATATACCACGCGGGTTTCCACGTTTCCTTAAATATTTGTCCTTGACTGTTCCTACGACTGAACTTTGTGAACAGTCATTTATATGTGACTTATAAATACATTTGACTACATTAATTACGCAATTCTTTTTGAAGGCAACCTGGCAACTCTGAGTAAGTAACATGCGACTTACTAACACTTTGTCTAAGTCCTCTGAAAACATTTGAAGAGCTTCAAATTATCAGAATTTCTTGAGAAATTCCTAAGTATTCTTATTATGACTAAACATTCAGACTTATCCCATTCAAAAGAAAATCACTTATACTATAACAGAATGTCGGTTAGTCTCCTTCCCCGGTGTATAGGGTTCCAGTTTCGCTGGTTCCGTATTGAAAGCGCTGTAGTCGACTGGGAATGGTGGTTGGGGCAGTGAGTCCTTTGGAGGCACGAGCACCCACTGGCCCGGCCCGTTGGGATTCTTCCCCATCAGCCAGTTCGTGAAACAGTGTACGTACGTGCCGTAGTCCAAGATTAAGTATGTATTCTGCAGAAAAAAATAACAGTTATTATATTTTATCAACGCAACCCATTCCCTGATCGATAACACCCGTGTTATCAGACCAATCGATTGGATTAGTCGACTAGGATCGATTTCGACATTTCGCGAGACTGGTAATATATAACTTTAAATCTTTCATAAGACCAAAAATTATTTGTGGTTTGCAGCATATTTAATCAATATATGGTTATTTTTGTTACAATTATTTTATCCTGTAGCTTGAGGATGTCATGCTCACTTAAATGTCTTTGCGGTGGTGGCGTCATGCGTCGGGTCGTTACGTTCCCTAAAATATGGTTGAGTGAAACGATGGCTGGTTCATGCGTATGATACTCGTGAACGGGTGCCGCTAGTGGGGACTGGTCTGCTCATGTCTACTACGTTTATTCGTAATAATGCCCGTATAACTTAAAAAAAAATCTTCTTTTATTTTAAATCTTGTGACCGCAGAACACAGGTTTTTGTAGGTTTGTCAAATTGTTTTACTTGTGTAACTTATGTTATTTTCTTGTATAATTTATTGATTCAGGCGTTAATTTGCGGAAATCCATTGTAAGCAACGAGAGTACTCTCGTTTCAGCATTGGTCGTGAAGACATCGTTGTTCTGAGGCTCCTATCTTACCTGAAGATGCCCTGTGTAAGGGCGAAACACGTGTCGTGTTGAATAGTTTTTCGACTTTTCGGGAAATTATAGTAGCGCGGGAATTGTTACAAAGATATTTTTAATCCATCACTTGCTTACATTTTCTTGTAACTGGCGGGAGAAAAAACTAACCTAGACGATTTTCTTGCCCGTTCTTTTACGATCAAGCTCCCGCCCGCAGTGAATGGGCGCGCTTGTTTTTAAGTTTGGACGTTCATAAGAGCTCTTTTGAGCCAAACTTGAATAAATGAATTTGAATTTTGAATTTTTTTTTAATTTAACCGGGATTAATCGATCAACGTCCACCGATGGCATCGACCGGCAATCAATCGACTGGTTAGGCGAAAGGTATTCATGGATCATTAAAAGCAACTACATCAGACGATTGACGATTGATCTAGTAACACCCCAACGTTCCACTACTGAGCACGGGTATCCTCTCTTAAGCCAAGGTGAGAAGGATTAGGGTCATAGATCATCACGTATTATCCAGGTCCTCGCGTATCCTTGTGGATTGGCCGAGGCAGGTGTGTAGCATTCTGATGTTATTAAGTTTACTATGAGGTCATTTATGACAGACTAGCGGCAGCCCGCTATTACGTCCGCGTAAATTACAAGTACTTTCATATTTGTGAGTAAAAATAGTAGCCCCAAGTAATTCATTTTAGGGCAATGTGACGGTGCTGGCTTTTTCGATATGGCGAAATTTATAATATGTACTATTCTTATTATAACTATAAAAAATTAAAGCAATTTCACGTTAAGCTTAAATTTATCACTGCAATACTTACACTAGTCATTCGGTCGTAGGCAGTGTCTATAATTTCGTCTATCCTGTTCGCAGTCAGACCAATTACGGCACGATAGAAGGCAGCCAAGGCTGGCTTTGTGATAGTACCCGTGTCTGAAACAAACATCATTGTAAAATTAATTGAGAAAAATCTTATCCTTAAAGCTGGTAATAATGCTAAAAAGTTGTGGGACACCGTTAAAAAAATAACAAATACTAATAAAGACACTACTACACCTAAAGAACTGCTTATCGTTTCAGACTCTCCCCGAAAATCTGTCAATGATATCAATTATTACTTCGCCAATGTTGGGAAGTCACTTGCAGAAAATATTACGTCCACCACAAACTCTAATCCGAAAGAATTGTATGGTCAATGTACTGGTGACTCTTTTGTACTTTTGGATACGGACGAGGAAGAGGTCGATAGACTTATCTTGGGTCTTAAGAATGAGTGTTCTGTAGGTTGGGACAGTATATCTAATAAACTGCTCAAGGACCATAGAAGTACGCTGGTTTCTTAATTAACTCACGTGTTTAATATGTGTCTAAGACAAGGCGTTTTACCCAAGGACCTTAAGAGATCTCAAATTCGTCCAATATATAAGGGTGGAGGTGATAGGCGCTGTATCGGTAATTATAGACCCATAGCTATTCTTCCATCTCTGTCTAAAACTCTCGAAAAGATCATTAACACGTGGCTGGTTAATTATCTTGAAAACAAACATCTGTTAGCTGACAATCAGTTTGACTTCCGCCGAGGCAGATCCACTGATGATGCAGTGGGTTTTCTCACAGAATGTATCATAACTGAGTTAGATAAAGGCAGTAAGTGTATTTCCATTTTTCTGGACTTGGCTAAAGCTTTCGATACGGTGTCTGTCCCTATTCTCATACGAAAATTGAGGAGAATAGGTATAAGGGGTGCAGTTGAGGCTCTTGACTGACTATTTGACGGACAGAGTACAGTATGTAAAAGTGGATTCCTATTCCAGTGCTGATCGTCCAGTAACATATGGTGTGCCCCAGGGCAGTATCTTGGGGCCAACCCTCTTTCTCATTTATATTAACGACCTTCTGTGTGTTAACTCATTCCCTGGTAAAATAATTTTTTTTGCTGATGATACAGCGCTTATATTCTCCGCTAAAAACTGGTCAGATGCATATGTATTTGCTCAGCGGGGTTTTGATATTGTTAAAACTTGGCTTCAGAGTAATATACTTACTCTTAATACTGATAAGACGAGGTACTTAACATTTTCTCTTCGCGACACTTCACATAATTTATACCTAATATCTCATAACTGTACAAATATATCTTCAGACCGTCAATGTAAAGTTTTAGAATGTGTTAAATCTATAAAATATCTGGGCATTATTGTGGACGAAAGATTTAGCTTTAAAAAACACATTAGCACGTGAAGTAATAGACGTAAATTAATATACATCTTTAAGACACTGCGACATGTAGTCCCACCTGATATCCTTAAACAAATTTATTTTTGCTATGCCAGTCGCTGCTTACGTATTGTATAGCCTCATGGGGAGGTGCACCAAAGACAACGCTTAAACAGTTAGAGGTCTCTCAAAGAACTATACTAAAAATTTGCACTTTCAAACATCTCTTTCACTTTCAGACCTCTAATCATCGATCGATTAGTGTGTATAAATGTCATGGACAATTTAATGGACAAATGTATCCAATGTGTGTCCCATGTTTTGTTATAATTTTATGGATACTAAAAACTATTAACTAATAACCATTAACTTAAATTGTCTTCATACGGAATCACTGTATTAAATATCACACAAACGGACACTTACTCAAGGACTTAAGAACTCGCGGAGCTGCAGGAGCTTCAAGGTAATTTTGTACTAGGGATTTTGATTTTTACTCTTTAAAACACATTTCGGGATTTTTTTTAGTTTTGGTGTGTATATAAAGCCCACCCATTGTACACACTTTCCGAAGTAATAACCGCGAAAGAGGATTTTTTGTATTTTATACAAATTAATACATAATATTACGCCTGTTTCCCCAGGCACGCAGGTAGGCACAGGCATATTATACGTCCATATTTCGCCAATTATATTGTTGGTCGCAAGCGATACTTGGCGAGCCTATTCCTATATTCGCCAGAGCCTCGTTCGTTGTTTAGGGTGTACACCATTTGCAGGTGAGTTTGGTTTGGACTCTCCAGAACTTGGTTGGATCCCTATACATTCCAAATACCCTATACAAATTAATAACTACTTGTAATATAAAAAGCTCATTCCAAAAAGGTAAAACATCTGTTTCAGTTTTATTCTATTTCGTTTCATGTTTAAAGCATTTACATTTATTTTTTATGAAGCAGTGAATAAAATTTACTTAAAAAGAAGCCCTTTAGAAATTGTAACACAACAGGATTCGCTACACTGGATGCAAAAGTTGAAACGGACGCGGGGTGGATGGGCTTTTGATGTACATAGCGATATGCTCTCAGTATGGTTTACTGAACTACTTTATGCGCCACGCAATGTATGACGGAAGCACGGATTCGTCGTGAATTTACGAGTACACTCAGATCCCGTTCTGCAGTAACACTGGAACAAACGTTTTATTCTGTTATCGCAAGATATAATATTACTTATATTTTAAGGCACTGTTTCACAATTATAAGTTCTTATGTTTACTCGACAGATAGTAGGTATCTCCAATTTAAACATTGTCAATTAGGCTTTTAAACTTTTTCTTTACCCCTGACACAGCATTCTTCATTTCTCGCTATGCAACTCCGTGCTTCCCATAAAGCCCATATAGTAAGAGACCACGTTTCGGATTTATATGTCATCACTGGTATCACACATCCGTCTTTAGGCAATGAGGTATTTAAATAAAATAGTTAACTCAGGAATCTTTGTATACGAAACACTCACAACGCTTAGTTATAAGAAGAATCGAATGTCGGATGAGGGGTCGTAGGTAGCAGTCGAGGTTTGTAACTGGTAATGACAACGTCTCGCTTTATGATAAACAGCTGATGCCACAATTTGTTTTGTTTCGATTGCTAATAGCGTTTAATCCAGTTCAAATATTTCGGGAGAAAATAATATTTGGTGGGGGATATTTTAACTCATACATACATTCACGCCTTTTTTCACGATGGGGTTGGCAAATCCAAACTCATATTATAAATGCGAAAGTAACTCTGTCTGTCTGTATGTCTTTTCTTCACGCCTAAACTACTGAAACGATTTGTGTGAAATTTTGTGCAGACATAGTTTGGAACTTGAGAAAGCACATAAGATAGTTTTTATTACAAAAAAATATAATACAACTTTTAGTACAAATAAAATGCCCGAACGGAGTATAGATACATAATCCGAGTTGTCACTATGCTCGATAGGTGGCGTTGGGATCGAAATAAATCTCGCTATAGTTTTGTTATACGCATTTGGTTGGGTATCGGCCGAGCGCTTCGGTACCGTCGCGGAAAAAATGTATTGTCAGTTGTATTCTAAATTGGTTCCGCTGTATTTGTCGATTAAAAGGTTTAGTTCTTGGGTTGTATTGGTTGTCTGTTTAAAATAATGATGGTTAAAATAGTGCAAATAACTGAAATTGACGGGGACGAAGTCGCGGGCACCAGCTAGATATATATATAGAGGCATATTATTACTCACGTAATGGGTGGCGAGCCTATTGTCGCTTACCGGGAACGTTAATGTTCACCAGAGCCTCGTCCATTGATACCCTATACACCTTCTTATAATACACCTAGTTTTACTCTAATAACAAAAATGTGAGGAAATGCATTGCTTCTTGTCAAGAACTGCCTTGCATTAATCATAGTATTACGAATTTATTTACATAGATTTGTACGAACCAATAAAAATATATGGATTTTAATTCTGTATTTAAGCTTAACCTAAAGAGTCTGCTAACTGCTCAATAATCATAGACAATAGAAAATATGTCTTACAGTTTCGTGCGATTCGGTTATAGAGCCTGTGTTAAGCGTTTGGCTGCAAATGTTTATTCAAGTGCCAACGATGCTTTTGGACGCTTACCAAAAACGAAACTTAATAATTCAACACAATAAAAGTAACAAAAAATATTACAGAGTAGAAAACGGCTGTATCTAGTATTACAATACTACTATAACAAAACGCTTAAGTTTCAAGGTTTCAAGTGACATACTGTTTTTATTTAAATGTTGTAAAAATAGTTTTAGGTAAAAAAAATTTTGAATGAGTCAGCGATTGACTCGATTTGTTGCTCGCGAGTGTAGTTGGAGAGTAATTTTTTGTCTAAATTGTAACTAACAAAATTAATACGTAGTTTTTGTTGACTAAATGGAATGAAAGTCGGTAATCTCCTTTTTGTAAGGGATCATAGGTAGAGTGCACTACTGAGCCACCTTGATTAGTAAGAGGGATTAAGGTCTACTCCACCACATGGAACTGGAGGCAGGAACTGACTATTTCACTCTAACAATGTTTAATGACTACTATTATATTGTTTGCAGGGTTCAAATGCTTTCTCAAGCACGAAAACGCTCTGACTAACAGCCCTCTGTGACTTTTGCTGTCCTTCAGTGATCGTCTCAAACCATTTAGCATCGCTGAGCTACAAGTGCTTCAAAAATACCTCACTTATTAGAAATAAGTACATAAAAAAGGAGTAAGTAAGTACGTATATTCATCTCCATCATCTTCATCTCAGCCCATTAACGTCCCACTACTGAGCACGAGCCTCCTCTCACATACCAAGGTGTGAGTCCACCACGCTGACCCAGTGCGGATTAGCGGAGGCAGGTGTATGGCGTCCTGCTGTAAGATTTTTCAAGCCGCTTAATTAGGCCTCTAACATGGCTTAACGACTACCACGTTTAGTGATAACCGGGACCTATGGCTTAGCGTGCTTTCCGAAGCACGGATGTATATTCGTTGTCTAGTAAACATAGTGCAAGGTCTGCTTAGTTTGTTAGAAGCGTTTTGTGTCCAAGCTTTTGCTTAGTTTGAGGTTAGCTAGCGCTGTGTTAATAGCCAGGATATTTTGTTACTGCCTCGGTACTGTGTAATGTAAGCTTTTGAAATGGCTTATTTTAACGCCGAACGCCTTACACCATATTACATTTTCATTTAAGTATTTTATATAGTACAAGGTTTGAACTTATGTGGTTTTTTTGCCACTGAAACATTAAACATTGTGAAACAGGTCATTAATTTGTTTATATAATTTACTGTGTTAAAATTACAATTTAAACGATATCAAATCAATCTTTGTAAGTTCTACATGTCAAAATAGTACTCGTTCATGACTTAAAAGAACTAGAAATTAAAATATTTTCGAATGAATGCTATGAAAAGTTTTTCTTCGACTTGTTAAAAACCAACATGGCATTTCATGTGGTCTGCGTGTAAAAAAAGTATGTCATGACAGAATACCGTTAATGATTTATCTCTGGCTCAGGTGAATTGTGTGAAGTCTTTATCTTCGCATTCTTCTGGTTAACCTAGAATTAAGCTAAGTCCCAGGGTATGCTCACCACCTTCCCGACTGGTCTCCACCTTGTCGTGGTGGGGGGGCTGAGTACCTCCCGGTAGGGCGCAGGAGGCGCCAGGGAAATGGTAACACCCAGAGACCGACGACTCTGGGTGCCCTTAGGCAGTGGGGGCAGGGGGCCCTTGCTGTCTAACGACAGACCCTCCCAGAAGTCGGCCACACACGCTATGGTCGCACAAGGAGGTAGGAGGGGCGCATCCACTGCGCCTCTCTGAGGAGGTCCTCCCGGTTTTGGTCCGGGGGACGTTGGCCGCAGGCGGGGTGTCAGAAGCTGCAACCCAGGTACTGGCCCCCGCCTCTTTTTCAACAAGCGACGGGCGGTTCGGAAGATTTTTAGTAGGTATTACTGCTGGCAGTCGCGTCTGCCGGTGGTGAGTCCCACACCCCCTTTCGGTCACCCATTGGCCGGAAGGTAGTGCGTAAACGCATTTTGTTACCGACGTAAAACAAAAAAAAAGGGTATGCTCACCAGTCTAACCTGATTTGGCTTGATTTCAGTTATTACACGGAGCGACTGCCGTCTGACCTCCGCAACCCAGAGGCAAACAGTATTCTATAGCTAAACCAGTCTGATTGGTAGGTTTCATACAATAAAATGCATCATATTATAAAACTTAACTTTGGGGAGCGTTCTATAATCTTCTGCGCCAGACATATATGTATTGTTGCATAGTGCCGTGAGGTGCCGGCCTAGAATAGTGCCACCTCCTCTCATCTCACAGGGAGTCGTAAGAGTCGACGAAGAGAAATCGTACTGGATGATGGGCAGCTGCGTCATCCTGCGTACTGGCTTAAACTGCGATCACTAACCCGCCTGCCCAGCGTGGTGATTTTGGGCAAATACTCGCATTAAATGTAAACTATTAGGGAGTCCAATGTTCAGTAATAGACTTACAAACATAATGACTCAAATGATGATGATGATTGAAACATAGAATTCAAACTAATGCAGTTAACTGAACTGCATTATCTAATCCACAATAAATTGAATCTTCAATTTATTGTGGTCGCATGACCACTGCCTTGTATAGGATTAATAAGTGTAAAGGGTAAATATGAATAGGTATGTGTGTGTGTATATATTACATTGTTTAAATATTGCATTGGTATGTTACACACATATGTATACGGGCGTATATATAGCTATGTGCATATATGTATATGTGCGTGTATGAATGTATGTTTATGCACCTGTATGTAATGTTATAATTATCTAGTTTTTATATAATTTCGAGAAAACTCTTTATTTTTCCATTTAAGTGCCTTAGATATGAAACTATAGGTCTAAAACTATGTTTCATTTTAGTATCTACTAATCTCTTTTTGTAAATGACTGTTTGTTTCTAAATATAATAAATAAAAAATAAATAAATAAGTGTGTGTTCTATGTTTTAATACTTCATGCTTTATGATGTATGTCAATCGCAGATTGTGGAAAACCAATAAAAAATTCTACTTGCTCTGTTATTAAAAGTATCAGGGAAAATACTCGATTCCCAGGGGAAAGCACAGTGAAACATAAAACCCAATGCAATAGTTAGTACAGCCGGGAGCGGAACCGGAACCGACGGCTTAACGTGGTTTCCGAAGCACGGAACCGCGCGATATTGGATGCTATACAAATGAATAAATATATTATTATACTAGCTTCTCACCACGGTTTTGCCCCCGTGACCTACATTTCCACGTACATGGTGAAAATTACAGGAGCTTTCGTAGGGATCCCTAATTTAAATCGACATAGACTATATTACACCCGAATAATTAGCTTCCTACTACAGTTTCAAATTGATTCCCTAGTTACAGAACTTTGATAATAAAAACCTATGACTTTTCGAAGTTATATGCGTACTTATCGCTTGCTCCCTGCCTCGGAAAGCACGTTAAGCCGTTGTTCCCGGCTGTCATGAACATCTATGGCAGTCTTTATTAGGAAGTCAGTGTCTTTTAACATTCTGACAGCTGGTTTAACCATAGAATGAGGTTTCTCTCTGGGTTGCGGGTGTCAGACTGCTATCGCTGCATGTAATAACTGAATTTCATCCAAATCTGGATAAACCAGTGAGCAGACCCTGGGCCCTAAGCTTAAGTATAGGGCAACCGGGACAATGTTAGGATAATTATGACGATATAATAATAATTGTATGAAACACTAAAAAAAATTAAGTGCTGCATATCACGTATAGACATTATATACTTAACATCTTATGAAATATTTTAATGTCATCATCGTCCTAGCATTTATCCCGGTTGTGCTCTAGATATACTAAGAACCCAAGGTCTGATCACTTGTCTAAGCTAGCAAAGTTAAGTGTTACCTAGTTATTACACGTTTAACGTGATATGCAATATGCGGTTGCATTGGTCTGCCCTTTTTTTCTTTTTTTTTACATCGAAAACAAAATGGATTTACGGACGGCCAAAGGGGGTCCGAAAGGGGGTGTGGGACTCCCCAGCGGCAAACGCGACCGCCAGCAGTAATACCCAAGACGACGCCGCTAGTTGAGAAATAGCCGGGGGGGAGTACGTGGGTTGCAGCGTCTGACAGCCGGCAGCCAATGTCCCCCAGGCCAAATCCGGGAGGACTTCCTTAGAGAACGCGCCCCTCTTACCTCCGTGTGCGGCCACAGCGTGTGTAGCCGACTTTTGGGAGGGTCTATAATTAGACAACACGAGACCCCTGCCCTCGCTGCCTAAGACTCTCCTGGCACTCCTTGACGAGCCCTCCTGGCCCACCCGCTGCGTCCTCCACGCATCCCTCTTAGTTTCCTCCCCCCAGGTAGTCAATACTAAGGGTATCCAGAGCCGCCGGTATCTGGGTGTTACCTTATCCTTAGCGGCACCTCCGCCTTAGCGGGAGGTACTCAGCCCCCCCAACACGTCAAGGTGGAGACCACCCACTCATGAACTGCATAAATACTGTTTAACGCAGCGCTTAAAAAACCCGGGAGTGCTTATAGCCTGCATAGTATGATCTTAAGACCAGTACGTGTTGTTCGGGATTTGCATGTCTATATCTAGCAAGTTGCGTCTTGTTCTAAGTACATGGCCTACTTAAACCGTATATCGTATACAACGCCATCTTAACTTGTCAATCACTGACAGTAAACGTCGAGTTAGTTAATTCCATAATCTTGGAGTGACAAGCTCTTTAACAACTTATAGTTAAATCCACTGTACTAGTTAAATTATGTCTGTCAAAGAGAAGCGTTTAATTAGAAGTTTCTCGTTATCCCTTCATTTAGTACTCATAAATAACCTTTAAAGGTACCTACAGAAGTTTAATTTCCTTCCTTAATCTATAATTCTAAATTGGCCGAAAATAGGTAAGTACTCACTTATTTATTGACATTTCAATCAGCGCCATCTAGCCCAAATTAAACTGAGACTGTACTGATTCAACACTATGGGGCTTATGCCAGGTTTCAAACTAGTGCTCACTCATTTTTATTTGATAAGATTAAGACAGTGACAGCATTAGTTTTAAACCTGGTTTAACTTTAGACCTTGCATTGTACTAAGCCCCGTTTTTTATAAAATTGTATAGCAACTTGTGATACACAGAGATCCCAGTAAAATTCCCGCCAAAATCGTTCCAGCTGCTTCTGAGCCACAACAAACGGACAGACGAACCAAAAAAAATACAAAGGTTTTTGTCTTATGTCCTTTTATAAATTATTTTTACATAAAGCTGTTATTTCGACAATACAAACAAACACTTAAATTTAATTTATTTGTAAAAAAGTTTTAATTAGACGTTGCAAAAACTGTTGCGGCATTACTATGCGAGCAAGCCGAACCTAAATGATTGATTTTTATACTGCACTCTAGTTTTTCACATTACGTCAGTGGAATGGGCGCACAGAGGCGGACTCGTTCGATAACGAACCGATAACGTCACAGAAACTATCCACATACGAGGTTTTATTCGCGCATTCTTCATTCTAGCTTTTCGATAGTTTTTAGTTGCATTTTAGAACTGGTTCATTATTGCACACGTAAAGCATTGTCTGTAGGTTATTTATTAATGCAGACGTTACTCTGCGGAAATTCATTGTAAGCAAGCACATTGTGACCATTCACACGCAACTAAAATTTCCCGAAAAATCGAGAAACAACTCGATACTACACGTGTTTCACCCTTACACAGGGCATTTTCAAATAAGTTATCAGAAAGCCTTAGAACAAAGCTGAAACGTGAAGCTCATCCAAACTATCACTTGCTTTCTTTTGTAAGTTATTTAAGAATGATAGGAATACATAGAACCTTCGATCTGCCGCTCCATGTCTTGCCCAAGGTCTTCGTAGGAGGCGATTATAAAGGAGGCGAAATAGGATTTTATCTAGTGTCAAAGTGGGCGAAGGACTAACCACCTTTCGTGGTTACGTGGTTTCGTGGTACCATGAAACGAGACAAATGATTGTCTCGTTTCATTAAGATGTGTTAAGATGTTTCATGGTTAAGTGGTTTCGTGGTACCATGAAACGACACGAATGATTGTCTCGTTTCATTAAGATATGTTAAGATTGAAGGGTGTATAGGAACCTTACTAAGAACTGAGGAGCCAAAGTCAACCTCACTTGCAAGTGGTGCACATTTTTTTTTTAATTTACGTCGGTAACAAAATGCATTTATGCACTGTCTTCCGGCCAAAGGGGGGACCGAGAGAGGTGTGTGGGACTCACCACCGGCAGACACAACCGCCAGCAGTAATAACCACTAAAAATCTTCCGACGACGCCCGCCGCTTGTTGAGAAAGAGGCGGGGGGCCACATGGGTTGCAGCTCAGACACCCCGCCCGCGGCCTACGTCCCCCGGACCAAAACCGGGAGGACCTCTTCAGAGAGACGCAGTGAACACGCCCCTCCTACCTCCTTGTGCGACCTAGCGTGTGTGGCCGACTTCTCGGAGGGTCCATGGTTAGACAGCAGGGGCCCCCTGTCCCCGCTGCCTAAGACCCTCCTGGCGCTGCTTGACGGGCCCTCCTAGCCCGCCCGCTGCGCCCTCCATAGGTCCCTCTTAATTTCCTCCCCGGTAGTCAGTACTAAGGGCACCCAGAGTCGCCAATTTCTGAGTGTTACCTTTTCCCTAGCGCCTCCTGCGCCCTACCGGGAGGTACTCAGCCCCCCCACCACGACAAGGTGAGACCAGTCGGGGGGGCAAGAGGTGCACCTGCCGATCGACGGACGAGGTTCTGGCGAACATACAAGTTCCCGGGAAGCGGCAACAGGCTCGCCACCACGTGGGATCACCAACATAATTGGCGAAATGTGGGCGTAAAATATGTCTCTACGGGGAAACAGGCGTTAATACTATTTATGTATGGGTTAAGATTAAACTTTGCTACTATTATTTGTATTTTCTATTATTATATAAGATTCCTTTTAAGAAGTTATATTAAGGTTTCTGTATGTATAGAAATGCATTGTTAATAGTCTTCCGTCCTCCAAGCTCAAAGCACTAAACCCCCTGAACGCAAATTCGCTTGTGCATAGCAGATGCATTATTGCATACGTTACGTATAAATGTCTTATAGAACAATTATGAGTATACACATGTATCGTTAATTACTATTTTCTATACCTAAACGAAGCTCAAGGCGCTAAAAGCTGTACTCTTAAAATGTTACTACTAGGTTTATGTCAGTAGTGGGACCACCTTTAAATCTGTATTAAATTTTATTTTCCTTTTAAAAAAAATTGGTTACAAGTTGTACGTTATTATAATAATACTGTAATAATTACTTTATTAAAATGCCTTACACTGGCAACATTTTAAAGCCATTATGGCATCGTCAGAATTAATAGCTTTTTTTTTACAATAATTCCATTATCATCTTTCTGCTCTGCTTCCAGTTTATCTGAAGTCAGTTTGTCTCTCTCTTTTATTCTTTAAATTAATTAAATTAAATTAAATTAAATTAAATTAAATTAAAAAATTTTAAATTAAAAATTCATTTGTTCAAGTTTGGCTCAATAGAGCTCTTATGAATGTCATACTTATAAACTAACGCGCCCATTCACTGCGGGCGGGAGCATGATCGTAAAAGAACGGGCAAGAAAATCGTAAAGGTTGGTTTTTTCTCCCGCCAGTTACAATTAAAATACATAATATTAAAACAATTGTGTTCTGCAGTCACAAGATTTGAAAAAAAAAGGGAGACAAAACTCTTTTTAGCAATATTAACATAATTACGGATAAACATAGTAGACATGAGCAGACGCATTACGCTCAACCATATTTTAGGGAGCGCAACGACCCGACGCATGACGCTACCACCGCGGAAACATATAAGTGAGCGTGATATACTCAAGCTGGATAAAAGGATTTTATTAAAAATAACATTAATATTAGAAGACTGAATTAAATTAAATGTGCTGCAAACCACAATTTTGTTACTGTAAAGTGGTATACCATATGATATCAGTTAAGCTATGCAGCCATCAAAACAATTTCCAATAAATCGTATATAAGCAGCCTTAATTAAAAATTAAAATTATAAAATTACATAGACAATGTATGTAAGTAATCGTTATATTGTAAAGAGGGCCGCAGAACACAACTTTTATCATTGTAAATGTTACATCCAAGCGTTTTTGTCATTAACGTAATCATTAACCGTGTAATACCCTTTCTTGGTAAGTGATGTCTTAACGGTTTGCTTAAACTTTTCAATAGGCATATCTAAAATATCTTTTGGAATTTTGTTATAATATTGTATACCCTGCCCCATAAACGATTTGCGAATTTTTTGCAGGCGTAAAGAAGGATTTAATAATTTATTTCTATTTCTAGTATTAAAACTGTGATCATCACAGCGCCTGTTATAGGTTTTTTATGTTTCGTTTTATAAATATTATACTACTATAAATGTATTGAGAGGCAACAGTCAAGATACCTATTTCTTTAAACTTTTCTCTAAGAGTTGTTCGTGAGCTTAGTCCGTAAATAGATCTTACAGCCCGTTTCTGTAAAATAAAAATTGTTTCTATATCTGCTGCTAGTCCCCACATAAGAATACCGTAAGACATTAGGCTATGAAAATAACTAAAGTATACCATTCTTGCCGTATCACCATCTGTTAATTGGCGAATTTTGCGAATAGCATAAGCTGTGGAACTAAGTTTGCCAGCAAGAGTATCAATATGTAGACCCCACTGAAGATTTTCATCTATAATTATTCCCAAGAAAACAGTAGAATCTACTAAATCTAGTTTCTGACCGTCAAAAATGATATTTGTTTCGAGTTTCCTTACGTTTGGAACAGTGAATTTAATACATTTCGTTTTTTTAGCATTTAGCTGTAAGTTGTTAACAGTAAACCAACGAAGCAGCTCTGCAAGGGCATTGTTTACATCGCTAAAGTCCTTTTTATGTCGATCAATATTAAATACTAAAGAAGTATCATCAGCAAATAATACCATCTCACAACGCCTACTCATAAAAAATGGCAAATCATTTATATAAACTAAAAAGAGAAATGGTCCTAAAATTGAACCCTGAGGGACCCCCATACGCACAGACGACCCGGGTGATCTAGTTCCGTTAATATCTACCGTCTGAATTCGTGAACAAAGATATGATGACAATAACTTTTGGGCTAAGCCTCCTACATCATAGTATTTTAATTTAAGAATTAGAGTCTGGTGGTCAACACAGTCAAAAGCCTTAGACAGATCACAAAAAACTCCTAGAGCATTCTGCGAAAATTTCCAAGCTTCAAAAATATGCTGCATTAAAGCTGCACCAGCATCTGCCGTAGAACGGCTCTTTCTAAATCTTTGTCATCTACCCCCTTCTCTATCAGAGCATTATTTACACAATCGATCTATATCTTTTTTGATCGTCCACCCAATAAAGTTTATATCAATCACTACTCTCGTTCCACGCCCCTCGTCTCTTTAGATGTCCGTAACAAATGATTTATCTCCGGTGTTTTAAATTGTCTTAACTTTCCTAATCTTTAGTTTTAGAGCCACAATCTCATAGAGTCACAGGTGCTATTTTCTAATTTTTCTCTAATAAATTCATTCAGTTACTTACTCCATTATTCCTTACTCCATAATTTAGTAACCTCAAACATTCATCTTTACATACTCATCTGCATTGCATTCATGCATCATAACGGCCAGCATTCTAATCAATACATTAAGTAGTAGAATTTACTTATAGAAGTCAAGTCGTAGGTGTGTAGTACAATGGCTTTGTAAATTTTATTTTTCAACATAAACTGATTTAAATAAATAATAATAATATATCTTTATTACGCATTCCAGTGTTTACAGTAATCATTTACAATGATAATCGCACTAGGCGAAACCTGTATCGCGAATTTAACAAATTTAATTAAAAATTACCTTAGTATGTTTATGTTAATGAAAAGACTCAAGAGTCTAAATGAGGAGGATTTGGGTAGGTAATCAGTAAGAGACTTAGAAGAGATGTCTGTTAATTACTCACCCAACATACGAATGTCAACATCATTGTTGACGATAACAGACTAAAATAGTCCTTATTCGGCTGTAATAAGGTTTTTCGAAACAAGCTTTTGACTGTAATGCGGCGTATCTCGTCTCATTAATTAGGCCTGAATTGCGTATTTAAAGTATGTGCCTTCATTGCTAAGTTATTTAATTTTCTGAAATGTAAATTTGGTTGTGTTTGTTTTTGTTATAAGGCATTAAATGGGTTATTCTATTTAATTAATTATACTATCCAATAAATAAGGAAAATTGATGTATCTATTTCTTAGAACTTATATTAAGTAATTTAGTAGTGACAATCTGAAAAGTTACATTACTCGCTTTAGTTGAAATTCTTATTTTGATTTTTAACAACTTAAATTTTAAGAATATACTTAGGAATAATTTGTTGTCATTTTATTTTGTACCACGCACAAATGGCTTATATATACTTCCTAGATTTTATTTAAAAACCTCCTGCATTGAACAGCTCGCGGCCGGGACGTATGAGTTATTATATTGCTATAAATATATTCGTAATCATCTTAGCCATTAAAGTCCCACTACAGAGCAAATACCATCTATCACGAACTAATATTGATAGAAAAATCTAGCAACTAATCGTATTATTACAGTAATATTCCGGTTTGCAGAGAACCGGGACGGTTGGCTCTTTGAGGAAGGCCAGTACTAGCCTTCGCCTTACTGGCAACAAGCGGCAGGGCGTCGTCGGAAGATTTTTAGTGGCTATGACTGCTGGCGTTCGAATCTGCTGGTGGGGAATCCCGCTCACCGATCACGTTCTTATTGACGTAAAAAAAGACCCATATATGTCCAAGATCCAGTGATCGAAAATTGTCTGATTAATTATTAATAGAATCTGTACCTTTAAAATATAGATACTTACTGTCTCTATCAACTACGTGGAACAATATTTTGCAGAGGTACTGTAGATATAGAGGTAGATCGGTGAAGCGTTTCGCCAGGCTCAGGTAAAGAGCCCAACGAGCCAGCCAGCCCTCCAGGGTGGTCCGGCCTTCCATGTTGATCCCACTGGCTTCTGGACCGCATACCCTTTTGTAGTAAGGCAGGTCTCCCCATCTATAACAAAAAGAAGCACTGTGAAAAAGGAATTATGTGGATTGTTTACACACATACAAATAAAGTGTATGTGTAGTTAATCGATAATCCTACTTCCTTAATATACTGAAAAAATAACAAAACATATCCTAGCATTATCCCGGTTTTCCCCGACTAAGGCCCAGGGTCTGCTCTCTGGTCTAACCAGATTTTGGCTGAACTTCAGTTATTACATGGAGCGACTACCATCTGACCTCCACAGCCTAAAGGGAAACATTATTCTATGGTAAAACCAGTTGTCAGATTATAAGACGGCACAAATAAGGACTGCCATAGAGGTTCATGACAGCTTTTTTTTCAAATCATCAAATGACCTTCCCTCGCCTGACTAAAAACCATCCATGTTCCTTCTTTTGAGCCTGCTACGTACCGAGGCCGCGGTAACCCTTGCGAAAAGTCCCGCAACTGGTTCATGATAGCTGGGACCACCCTAACGTGCTTCCCGAGGCACAGAGCAAGTGGCATTTGTGTGGCATTTGATATCGAGCGCTTCAGTGCTTCGGATGGCACGTTAAGCCATGTTAAAGGTCTAATGAGCGGCTTGAAATATTCTAACAGCAGGACGCCATACACCTGCCTCCGCCAATACGCGCTGGGTCAGCGTGGTGGAATATGGCCCAATACCCTAACATCTTGATATGTGAGAGGAGGCTCGTACTCAGTAGTGGGACGTTAATGGGCTGACTTGATGATGATGATGACTACTAAGTCATCCACTCAGCTCATAACAATCCTACTATCAAGCACGGGCTTCCTCTCAGGAAACATGGTAAGAAGGTTTCAGGTCATTCTCCACCAACCGGACCCAATGCAGATAGGCAAAGCAAGTGTGTGGCGTCCAGCTGTCAGAATTGACTAGATGCGCAATAGGGCCTCTATCATGCCTCTAACGTGCGTCTAACAGGCTTAGCGTGCCTTCTACAGCACGAATATTTTAAACTTTCTACTATAATTAATCAAGCACAAACGGATGAATGGATTAAAAATTAGTAGATTTTGACGATTTAATTAACCTATATAAGACCCCTATGTAAGCACGCAAAATCAAAGAAAATAAATCTATTTCATTCAATAATTCAAACTTTATATAGTATTTATATAGACACAACACACATTATATAGTATTAAGAGGTCGGAAGGTAATATTAGATAAATAAAAGTCTAATAATTTGTAGCCCACTATCTACGAGTATACCCTTACTGCAACTTCAATATAATAATGTAGTGATATCTCTATTAATAATTTTTAAATTCTACTAAAATAAGGGCGTATAGGGATTCTAGTAAGACCTAAGGAGCCCAAGCCAAACTCACCTGCAAGTGGTGCACCTGCCGATCAACGGACGAGGCTCTGGCGAATAACAGTGCCCGGCAATAGGCTCGCCACCTATTACGTGGGACCAAAAATATAATAGGCGAAGTGTGGGCGTATAATATCCCTCTGCCTACCCCTTCTGGGAAACAGGCGTGAATGTATGTATGTAAAATAAGTTATTCATATTCTTATATAAACTTGGGAATGTTCACTTGACTTTATGCGCTCCGATTCGCTAGGGCATTTCAGCCCATCTTTGCTTATCTGAGTAGTGTTGGTAAATATATGCTGGGTGGTGCTCTTAGTAATCGGGTTAAGTGTTAAATAAGATGACTTGCTTTCACAGTTGTAACATTAACATGGTAGTAATTTTGTTATATAAATATATTCAATTACACCAATTATTTAGTTTCAAGATAAGTATCATTAAGAACTTGTGTTATGGATACTAAATAACGAATAAACATACGTAAATACTTTTTTTTTGTAAATAAATACTTAATATACATAGAAAAACCCCCCGACCAGAACAAATATTCATGTTCATGCACACAAATATTTGTCCTGCGTGGGAATCGAACCCAGGACGAACCGTTGAACCACGAGCGGAGAGCGGGTATACTCGCCACCACGCCATATCGGTCGTTATTATATATATATACCTATATGAAATGAGAAAAATTGAATATTTGTTAAAATCTTTTTTTTTTATTTATAGTCACTACACAACGGATTTTGATGCGATTTTTTTGAAAAGATAGAGTGATTACTGATGTTTTATATGTAGGTCACGCGGACAAAGTCGCGGACGGCCGCTAACTTGCATTAAAGTGATCTAAATTTGTTTTAAATAAAAAACAGTTATTTCTTTCATTATTTGTGTGTTATGAACTAATAAAAAGTTATTCTAATCTATGAATTTAAAAATAATTGTAACAATGTTTTTATTAACTTAACAACACAATTAACTAAACAATGGTGTAAACATATTTTTTTATAAGAAGAACTCTTCCCTACCACATATTTCATAGTAAAAATTGCAAGAACTAAGAAAGTAAAATGTTAACTATAAATAAGAATGATATACGGCCCCGGAACACTCCCGCTGGTTTCATGGACTGTGGGGAATTACGGCCGGCCCGCAACTGTGACACACTAAATGAATAGGTGCAGGAAGCCTGTCTCTTACAAAGAAGAGAAATCATGCTTATAAAACAAAAACCTTATCATATGAGCCTTATTGAGTCCACTGCTGAACATTCGCCTTCCCAATATATTACATTCTATAATATATATTAACTATATATATTATTGCCACGCCGCCACGCTGGGCAGGCGGGTTCGTCATCGCAGCTCCAGCAAGTACACAGGATGACGCTGCTGCCCATCATCCGATAGGATTTCTCTCCGTCGACTCTTACGACTCCCTATGAGATGCTACGGGGTGGAACTATTCTAGTACCGGCACCATACGGCACAACCTCACTAAATTGCGTTAAATGATAACTTGAAAAAGGTTATAACAATATCAGCGGTCTACTACAGATATTACGCTGATAAACGCATATTCTTTAGCTTGACCGAATTATATGCCGCGTGCTATTATATAGTCTAACAGTAATAGTTAGCAATAAAATGTACTCTAATTACTTTATATCAAAATATATTTTATTTGCCTATAGGTAATTGTTTACAGCAAATATTAACAGAATATTTTGGTGCGAAAATGACAGTCCTTCGGCCCTAATTTATGTTCGTCAACAGTACTTAATGTAGGCCGGAGTACCCAACTACCATATTGTGGTATTAAAAAAAAGCACATAAGTTCAATTTAGCATTTCAACTTTGGCACTTAATAATGTCAAGATAACTTATAAACTAACGCGCCTATTCACAGCGGTCAGGATCCGGATCTAGTAGATTATAGTTCGAATGAAACACAAGCAAGTCTTCTACGCCCTTCTTTTGTTTTTTTTCGGATGAAAATCATCAAATAACCTTCTCCCGCTGTGGGTGAAGCGGGAGGGTGTGTCCAACTTTTACCGACTAAAAACCATTCATATTCCTTCTTGACCTACTACCTCCTGAGGCCGCGATAACCCTTTCGAACAGTCCCGCAACAAGCCTTCTACCCCTACTCATGCCTTTGTAGTGACTGCACTTCCAACTCATATTTCTAATGAGGCCAGACGGCGAGAGGTCCAGATTCTCACTGTTGGTTAGCTAATTTACGACACGTGCATAGACACGCCGGCACTAGTTTTCTTGGTTTCCCTTCTATTCTATTATTTCTAGATATAGGTCAATATTAAAATAACATGTATGTAACTTGCATTTTTTTTTAATATCTTACTTAGGACATGAAACTATGCCTTGAGACTGGTACACAAAAAATAAAACTTACTTGGAGGGTAGAGGTTTGATAAAATTCTCGATGAACTCTTGTTTCACCTCAAGCAGTATGTGGAATTCTGATGAGCTTGGAGACCAATCAGCGAAATGGGCCAGCCTCTGCGAAAAGTAGGTTTAATTTAAAATTTATTCCTTTTATTCACGGGTCGTCGGTGTGCCTCAGAGGCTCTAATAATTGGCTCCCCTGTTAACAAAATGATTGAGTAATCGCTTGAAGGAATGAAGACTGACAACGTTTTTTTAGGTTTGCGATTTCAATAGCGAATTCGCTACACCGGGAACAATAGGATAATAATATCTTTATGTTCATAATGGAAATAAAAAAGAAGATATCAGCCGTGGGAAAATTAAAGAGAATGTTTATGTATATTATATGTATGTATATGTATATTGTAAATTACGTTGTTGTTCATTAAAGCTTTGTTAAATCCAAATTTGAACAAGTATAATGTTTTTGACATTGACGTACTGATTATAGAATGTTTTTGCGAGACATTGTTTTCTTCTCCCGCGCACTATTACATTAAATAAAATACCTATTCTACCTCGACACGCGGTGTTTCCAATACTCTACAGTGATTCGTGGTCAGTGAGATACTGAAATGACATTTTCTAATGACCAGTCGTTAGAAAATGTCACAAATCTGAAACTACCTTGACTAAAACGTTAATTATTAATTGCACACTTCGATTCGTGCAAGACGAGCTTACTTTATCTTGTGTAAGATTCCACTCCGAGGACGTCAGGTATAAAACTTAGGTATAGTTAAAGTTATCTCCTTTAATCCAATACGATGCTTGTATTTTTAAGCTGATGATACTCATAATATTCATACAGAGCTTTTTTATCAGTGCATGTTTTTATGCTCACTGCGGCAGACGCGACCACCGCAGTCCTACCCACTAAAAAACTTCAGACGACGCCCACCGCTGTTGATAAGGGGCGAGGCACCAGTGCCTGGGTTTGTAGCTTCTGGTACCCCGCCCGCGGCCAACGTCTCCCGGATCAGAACCGGGGAGACCTCCTCAGGGAGGCGCGATGTCATGCGCCCCCCCTACCTCTATGCGCGGCCATGGCGTAACTGGACGACTTCGGGGAAGGGTCTATGGCGAGACGGAAGGGGCCCCCTGCCCCCGCCACCTAAGACCCCCGAGCGCTGCCTGACGGGCCCTCCTGGCCCGCCCGCTGCGCCAATGGCGTAGCCGGAGAGAGAGCGGATCCCGCTCCCTCTCCCGCTTCGCGGCCTCCTTCTGCGACATCACCACTTCGCAGAAGGAGTAGCCTGTCCGTCCCGCAATAAGATTTTATAGCCTAAGTACTATTTAATTTTAAAAAGTATTATGTCGCCAAGTATAACATGAAAATTGATATGATTTATTTTACTCGTGATACTCGGTCACCGAGTTTCCAATAAAATTTCATCCATTAGCGTGTTTCGTTCCGTTCAATTTGTTAAAAGCGTTATACGATACACGAGTATTTTTCCTCTTTACTCTCGTCATGAAACCGAAGTGAAACCATAATTATATTTAAAAAATCGCTTGTTTTTGCTGAAACCACTACAGGTCATTTATTTAAATAAAATATATGGGCAGAAATTTATTATTATAAATTCTAATTATTTAAGTTTTACAGAATAACAAAACGTATGCACAGAAAAAAAACTATATGTAGCGTTGAAGACATTTTATACCCTTAAATGCATATATTGTTGCCAACAGTATGATTTATTTATACCTACCAGTTTTCTTGAAAATAAATTTGTCCGCCCGTTTATAACATTGTATTGTTACAGAAAAACCCTTGATAAATGAACATATTAACTTTATTTCCATATATAGCAAGTTGATAATGCATGATGATAGTTTTAAAGACTTATCTTGCATATAAGGGATAACTCTCTATGTAAAAATAGTTAGATCTATACTTCACCCGGTGAATAATAATTATCTCAGCCCATAGTATCGTTTGGCGACCAATATGGCGTGGTGGCGGAGATCCTACCAACATCGTGGGTTCGATTCCCACACAGGACAAATCTTTGTGTGCATAAACATGAGTATTTGTTCTGGGGCCGTACCGCCCAACTTGCTGGTAATCGATTATTAGGCAAAATGGTTTTCGAATTGTTTCTATCGTATCGCCAAACACATGGAACTTAATACAAGTTGGCGTCCTCCATTAAGACAAAAATTTTGATGGATTGACGTGATATTTGACATCTCTATCTGTGTTTTTATTATATTACAGATTTTTAATTTTGACCTAAAAATGTGTCAGGGAAACGCAAAACCCTCCATTCACCATCTATGGCTTTCGCAGATTCCCCGGTACGGATTGATGAATCTCAGAAAATTTCGATCTAGATGAAATTGCTGAAATTCATCGAATTAGGCGGTAGGGCCTGGAATGAAATATATATATGAAAACACTCAGACCAGAACACATATTAATGTTTATGCTCACAAAGATATGTCCTGTGTGGGATTCGAACTCATGACCTTACGAGCGGAGTACGGATATACTCGCCTCCACCTTATATCCGTCGTCAATATGGGTCAATATGGATGATGAACGATCTTCTCTAGCAGAAAACTCTGTGAAAAGACCTAGAATCGAAATATTTGATACCTTCATACCTCGAAGAACTGGTCAAAGTCCTGGTCTCCGATGACGTCATCGCGGTCGTGGTCTAGCAGCTGGGTATAGAACAGCGTGAGCTTGTCCGTTTGCACGGAGCTCAGCTGTGCAAGAGGCTGTTCCTCTTCCAGGTCCAGACATTCCAAGTCTTCGCTGCAGCGGTTGACCCATGTTGCTGCAATGAAATACGATTAGTTTAGTAGGAGTTCTATTTATTTTCCATCATAATTTGTTCATGTACTACCGCCATGCCGGTTATTTTGTGGTTAAATTATAGCGCTATAGGCGATATTTATTTCCATAGCTGACGCAAAAAATACCATATGTTATAAGTTTTGACATTATCGCAACCATCAATTTTGGTTTACATGTAGTATTTTTTCAGTAATATTTCTTAATGATTGCACTGCCTTTGAGCAATGAACTACAGTAACATAGCTTTTCCTCATCTATGCTTATCTTATAAAGAATACATATACAAAGAATTCAAAAAAAAGAAGCCTGCACTGTTTCTGGCAGTAAGCTTCAACACGAAGGTCCACCTTCATTTGTAATATTCACAAAAGGCTTCAAGTTTCACAGGCCAAAAGGGAAGGTGCACTGTGTTTCAATCCGTCTTTTAAATCGGTTTGAGGTTGATGTAGTTTTTAAAATCATTTTAGACCTAAAAACCGATAAGACGTGATTTTCCGTGATGATACGACGTTAAAATGCGCACAGAATGAATATGAATCAGGCGTCAGTTATCATCAGCTAATATCTGATCGTTTCTACAAGTTATAAGAATATTTTAACATAAGTATTTGCGTGATGTGCCGTGTGATATAGACCTAGAATAGTGTCACTCCGTCTCACCTCACGGGTAATCGTGAGAGTCGACGAAGAGAAATCCTACAGGATGATGGCAGCATCATTCTGCGTATTGGCTTGAACTGCCTAGCGTGGTGAGTATAGGGAAATTCCCCCTAGATAGAATGTTACCTGTGCCCGGTAAGCGGCAATAGGCTCGCCACCTATTACGTGTTCATCATCATCACAGCCCAATAACGTCCCACTACTGAGCACGAGCCTCCTCTCACATATCAAGGTGTAAGGGTTTTGGGTCATACTCCACCACGCTGACCCAGTGCGGATTGGCGGAGGCAGGTGTATGGAGTCCTGCTGTTAGAATTTTTTAAGCCGCCCATTAGGCCTCTAACATGGCATATAACGACTACCACATTTAGTGATAACCGGGACCAACGGATATGATCTCTGCCTACCCCTACAGGAACAAGGACGATACGTCTGTACGATGTATTAAATAAGTCAATTATAGATCCTAGCCGGGGGTCTATACGAAGGTTTGTATTACGGCACGGCTGGTAAGCAAAGGGTTGCTGATTCCAGCGTTTATCCTGACATACGGGAGGCTTATTTCAGCGATTTCTTTTGAGGAAATTGAAATAACTAAGACTCAAGTTACAGGGCGTGTCGCGCCATTTGTTTACGAAACCCGTCCCAACGAGGCGGAAGTATGAGTTTGCATTTTCTGGAGACACTGGCTTCAGGTATTGATTGCTGTGCCCACGTTGTTAGTGGAATATTTGTTATAGTCATTTCCCTAAGCATTTTTGAGTCTAAAAGGTAGTTCTTTTTTTACTTTGGTAACAAAATGCATTTACGCACTGCCTTCAGGCCGAAGGGGGACCGGAAGGGGGTGTGAAGTGGGGGGGGGGGGGGGGTAAAACGTGGCACTTAGGCAACCCTCAACAACTTCGCTGATCGTCATCTACTTTCGATATGTTCAAGGACTTCAAAGATATAACCACTTAATAGACAAATTAGGTTTCAGTTATTGGATGGACATGTCGGGACTTATGTGGCAGTTCTGATTAGGTATGCTGCATTGAACTTGCCAGCCGCTAATAACGTTCCATTCTTAAATAATATATTGATTCAGGCTTTATTTAGCGAAAATCCGTTGTAAGCAAGTGATGGGATAAAAATATCTTTGTAACAATTCCCGCGCAACTATAATGTCCCCAAAAATCGAGAAACAATTCAAGACTAATCTCCATCACTTGCTTACGTTCCAATCTGCCCCATGGCGCTTTTAGCTTGGCTCAATCATTTAATTGTAATTTTTGCTTTTTATTTCATAGCGCTTCAATAGTAGGTATATTATTATGGTAGGTAAAAATCACTAAGATTTAATTTTCCATTCATACGATGGAACTACCATACGACTGCCTTACTACAGTCCAGTCTTAAAACCCTTCGTTCTGTGCTCTCTGAAACACGTATTTCTGGCAATAAAGTCTTAATAAACAATAAGCAACACGCCAATGATTTCGGGCATTTGTTTGTTTGCTCGTCACGTTTTGATTCAACAGACCCTTTTCTGATGTGACAGGAAAAATACATACTTATCTGCTTAGTATTCAAGATGGCTTGGCGCGAGAAACGCTTCACAGACCCTTCTGCCTGTATTTCTTATTATAAGCAGGAAATATCTTGAGGATATTAGAACGAAGCAATTTTGTTGAGCTGGCAACTGCCTCTAAGCTGAACAGAGGCAGTTTAATAGAGGCACAGTTAGTAGAGTAGTAAGAGTTAATTAGGATTCTAGGTTTACTGGTTTGGTTTGCGTGTAATTTGATTTAATGTTTATTTATTACACACAGAAAAACTAAAAAAACATTGGGTACAGGGCACAGCTTATTCCAAAAAGAAATATCTTCCAGCTGGCCCGCGAAAGGAAACAAAAAGACTTATAAATAAAAGTTTATAGTATTTTACCGTGAAAATAAAGTATTTTCCGCCCTGTAAGTATTCTTATTATATGTTATATGCCGTAGGACCGATAAACGCTGCGATTGACGGGTCCTACAGTGAATACTGCGTCGCGGTAAGTATAGTGTAGAAATCCTTCCGGCTTGGTGGAGCGACGACCTACGCAAAATGGCTGGCAGCCGTTGGAGACGAAGAGCTGAAAATAGAGCTCAGTGGCATATGGCGTGGTGGCTAGTATACCCGCACTCCACTCCTGAGGTCGTGGGTTCGATTCCCACACAGTACAAATATTTGTGTGTATAAATATGAATATTGGTTCTGGTCTGGGTGGTTTCCTATGTATATTAAGTATGTATTTACAAAAAAAAAAGTAAAAAAAAGAAAATATGTATTTATGAATGTTTATCCGTTATTTAGTATGCTGAGTGGAGTCCTCTTTAGGCATACTATATGTAAACTTATGTGTAAAAATGGTTTACTGTTTTGAATTATGTTCTTATGTTATGTATTTATGTCTAAATAAATTTCATTTCATTTCATAACACAAGTTCTTAATAATACTTATCTTGGAACTAAATTATTAGTGAACGAGTAAGTGTCGGAAATATTTATTATTATTGAATGTAGGCTGATGATGATGAAGTATTTTTATCATGATCTGTTTGCTATATTGCCATACTTCAGTTCATTCAATAGTTAAGTTGGTTTACAAAGTTCAGTTGAATCGTTTTGGTCAGGCCTGAAAACGTAATACGCAGTGGGACAGACATTTTTTAAATAGGTATCGATAGTATTATTGTATGTGTCTGAATCATTTACTTCTATCCCTACTAAATAATCTGTTTCCTTTAAAATGTTTTTTTTTTTATAATTAATTTTATTTTTTTTTACTTGTGTGTTTATATTTCATGTCGTTTTTTGTTTTTATTTTGTAAGTAGTAGGTAGTAATTTATTTTTTGTCTTGTGTTTATTTATTTTGTTTTTTATTATAATTGTACATCACGATGTACCCTTCTGTGTCCTTAACTTTTCTGTCCTATTAAGGTTGCCTGGAAGAAATTGCTTTAAGCGATATGGCCGCCCATTGTATATACCTACCTGTTTAATTTTCTTTGCTTTTGTACAATAAAGAGTAAATTATTATTATAGTTTTATTCCTTTTAGTGTAAACTCACTCGAATAGAATATTGGCTTTCAACAATGCAGCATTTTCGTCATTTAGTCATAGTTAAAGTGAAGTAAAGGTCGTAACAGTCAAGACAAAGGTATACCCCAATAAATATGTTGAGATTTTACTAGAAGTCATATAGAGTTTTGGAACAAAATTCACTATATTTTGCCATTTTCCTGCATTTGTGTACTTTGCCGAAAAATTTATGTCTGAAAATCCACTATATTTCGAGACATAAAAACTCTAATTTACAAGTGTAAAATATAATTTTTTAAAAATTTAATTATTTAATGTACAAACTTTTTTATGTTCTCTCTTAATTAGGTACATCATTTTTGCAGATAGGGAAAGAAGTATTACTAAATTGCCTTAACTATTTAGATTTCATTTACGAACTCCGAAGGGCATGGAACTTTAGGGCCGTCATTTCCCGTCCTAAGGGCAAACCGAAATACGACGTCGCACTGCGGATACTATTGTGTTGTAGTGTTGTGCCACAGTTAAATATAGATACAGTAGCCATACTAACTTTTTAACTACTAGTAGCTCCTGGAGAAGAGGTGGTCAAAAATGATTATCGAAGTTAAGCACAGATTGCAGAGTTTCTCAGATGCCGTTTGTCGGTAGCCACTTGTAGCTGTTGATTTTGGGTATCACTATAATGTGTGGCCAAAAAGTGGTTTTAAGCCAAGTTAAAGGACGGCTAAATAAAACTGTCTTGAAAAAATGTTATGAAAATTTCAGGTGCAATATTTTACAGAACGATATTTTTGTTGATTATTATTTAAGAGAATACAACAAACACGACAAGACAAAATTCCTTTATGTGGCGAGCCGGTAACTTCTTTTTTAATGAATAATTAATAATATTTTTCTTATTTAACTTAGATTTAGATCTTTTCTGCACAAATATTGTTTCGGCAAGGACCAAGTTAAGTAGCAGGTTCTTTGGACACTAATTTCTAGCATGTTTTTGTTTTTATGTGAGTATGTGTTTTATGTTTATGAGGTTTTATGAGATTCTGTTTCTATCAGTGGGGACCTATAATTGGCCAGCTGTTGGTTTCCTAAAATGTAATAAATAAAATTGTTTTAAAACAAAAAAAAGGTTCTAAATTTGATTATAAAATGTTTGTTTGTGACACAATGGTAATAGGAATTCAACTCGTACGCGGACTCGAAAGCCATTTGTAGCGTAGAGACCTTAAAAAAAAGTTTGAATACTGGTTGCAAATAATTATATTTAATGGAAAGTTGAAACCGCAAAAAGTCCTAAAAAGTACTTACGTTGGACTTCTTCGCGGGAAAGTGAAGTCGGCAGTTTTGTTTTATATTGTAAAACTTGTGATTTTTCGAACATTATTGTGTAACACTGTTCGGTGGATTATTAACCGTTAAGTGTTTGTGAACGTGCATGAGTACAAAACAGTGCTACATCATTTTTCAAATTCTCTCAAGAAGTCCATGTGAGATCTCAATATAGTCCCACATCTTTACTGAGGACTCAAGGGGTTTAGGGAGAGGGCATCTCATTTACCATTTATTACCTTTGTCACTACTTCGTCTCGTTTACTATGAAATTTGTTTATTATTACACTGGCTAAATGTGATAACCGCACGAATACAAAATAACAAATAAAATAACAAAGTACTTACGTTGGATTTGTGAGGAGTTGTTGAGCACTAACTGAACCGGAGGCATGTTTCAGTAGCAGATTATTTTACGTAATGACAAAATGTACTATGAACCAGTAATATATATCGTAAGTATATTGACAGAAAATGTGCAAATGCTGCTCTAATGTCTTCTGTCACCAAGACTGTCAAAACAAGTGACGCAGAAGGTATGTCACATCAAATTAACACTAGTCACACCTTCTTGATTAAATAATAGAAATATACTCGTACATAACAGTGCCAAACGAACGATATTTTAAAAATAAGTACCGGGTTGAAACCTCGCTGTTAGGTCATTGACGTAAACCCATTCGTAATTCGAAAGCCTTAAACTTACTACGTACTCAAAAAAGTAATGACATTTCCGTAACCTATCAGAGCATTCCTTTAAAACTACTTGTTGTGCCCCTACAGAGTAGTGTGACAGTGATATTATGTATGTAAAAAATAATATATATATATATACTTTTTTAAATCATAATCTTATTACATACATACAATCAAGCCTGTTTCCCCAAAGGGGTAGACAGAGGCAAATTATACGCCAACATTTCAACGTATTGTTGGTCCCACGTAATAGTTGGCGAGCCTATTGCCGCTTACCGGAAACTTATATGTTCGCCAGAGCCTCGTCCGTTGATCGGCAGGTGCACCACTTGCAGGTGCGATTGGCTTGAGCTCCTCAGATCTTGGTAGGAGCCCTATACACCCATACATAATCTTATTAAATAAACCTTATTACCACTTCACGACTAGAGTGCAAATTTAACATGGCCTAACTCATGTTAGGTTGTTGAACCAAATTTTAGGGCTTTTTGGCCCAACAATTTTGCAACATTCCAGACATTGCACCGGTACTCAGTCTAGCTTAAAGCTATTTGACGACAAAATATGTAGCACTGTGATCGTTCAGACCTATCTCATCTAAATGTCCTACCTTCCAAATATATGCCAACTTATTAACGTGTGATTCCACAACAGTCAAAACAAATGACGTACTTGGGTATAATAATTATACCAAATAGGTTAGCACATCGCACACCTACAATATATACCTTCTTAATCAAATACTAGCTGACCCGGCGAACTTTGTTCCGCCTTAAAGGCAATAAAGCAGATTACTGAGGACTCAAGGGGCTTAGGGGAGGGTATCTCATTTACTATTTATTATCTTTATCACCACTCATTCTCATTTACTATGAATTATATATTATTAATATATCACTTACTGGCTAAATGTGCTAGACGCATGAAGCCATAATTTAAAAGAAAGAAAAGAACATAGCTGTCATTTGCGTTTTGTTATTCCAAGTCTGATTCTTTTTTGTTATATCACGTTTTATAGTGACTGACGTTTCATGTCAAGTCACACGGGAACGCTGTCGAACGGGATAAAAAGTATCCTATGTCCGTCTCCTGGCTCTAAGCTACCTCCCTACCAATTTTCATCCAAATCTGTTCTGCCGTTCTTGAGTTATAAGTGCTGTAACTAACACGACTTTCTTTTATATATATAGATAATATGTTTATTGCATTGCATATAGTCGTGTAAGTAAGTTACCTACCCAGAAGATAAAAGAAAGACAAAAGATTTATTTTTAAAAGCTGGAGACCGCATTAAGAATATGTAGGACTAGCAGTCGCCCGCGGCTCCGCCCGCGTGGATGTCGGCTACCGCTGTAAAATGCCTACCCAGAAAAGACACGGTCAGCAAAATGATTTCCAGATCAATTCACAGACACGGACACTAACATCGACGACGCAGTCATTATCCGCAGGCTGCATAGATTGTCTTTATGTGGATGTTGAAGTTGTTAATGATGAAAATATTTAAATCTAATTAATACTTAGTTTTTACTCTTACCGGCAGTCCCGAAAAGCAACCTGTTGTTTTGGGATAGATAACTAAAAGGATTATTGTAAATCTTCCCCATAAACAACATTTGACATTAAATTATTTTTAGGTGACAAAATAAACTGATGGTCGGGAGCCCCGACCCGTGATAGGGCGCTGTGCAGCAGAAATCGTAATAATTTAAGTTCGCCATAACTTCAAAAACAAACGTCCAATTTTGATCATTCCAAGACCAAATATTATCTACATAAACTGCACTTAGTGATGAAATAATTAATTTTGATAGGGATTAATAGCATAAGTAAAATAAATGCGTATAAATATAGTACAAAAAAAAATCAAGATTTTTAAATAAAAAAAAGGGTTGTTGTGCCTCACTCGCCATATATAGATAGGTATAGTGTGTCGCGGACTTTTTAGTAGGTGGTAAAAGATCTTTAATTCATTCATACATTTTGTGGTTCTATCATTTATAGTTTAGGCAGCGTACGCAACTGTTCTGGTTGATTTTTACACTTTGTGTCCGAAAAACCCAAATATTTTACGAAACCCTATTTTTTTCGAAATTATAATATAACCTATGTTACTCAGTGATAATGTAGCTTTCTATTGAAAAAAGAATTATTAATATCGGTCCAGTAATTTTTGAGTTTATTCGTTACATAAAAAAATACAAATCTTTCCTCTTTATAATATTAGTATAGATTACATTGACTCCCCCCCCCCCCCCCCCGTACCACCCCAGTGACGCTTACATGGAGCCTACATCGCATGCTGGCTAGCTGAGCGCGGTGAGCGGCACTACGCGACTTTTTTCTAATACTTGCATTTTTAAACTCGTGATATGTTCCTAATGAAATGTCCAAATTAAATAATTCAAAAAGTTACAAAAAGGTATTGAAGCCGTCTTGAATACATTATATTTTTTTTTGATAAGGATTAATACCAAGGTACAAATATAGAGCCTTTTCAAGCGGCGGCATATAAATTAAAATTTTATAATAAAAAACCGCTTACTGTGACGTAACTATAATATTTAGACATATGCTGTCGCGACACTTTTTGTAGATAATGATGAGTACTGCAAAGTCGTAGTACATAATTTAGTTCTATCATCAATAGTTTTCGCTGCGCACGCTATGTAAGGAATTTTTCAGGTAATTTTTTTACACCTTGGGTTACATTATTGGATTTTTAGTAAGGATCCCTAATTTTTTTAAAAATATAATATAGTCTGTGTTACTTGGGGATAATGTAGCTTTCCAAAGGTGAAAGAATTTTTGAAATCGGTCCAGTAGTTTCGGAGCCTATTCATTACAAACAAACAAACAAACAAACAAACAAACAAACAAATCTTTCCTCTTTATAATATTATATTAGTATATTTATATTATATTAGTATAGATTAAGTTGTAAACCAGCGATCACGTTTCTTTACGTTCGATAGTAATTTAATTATTTAAAACTACTGTAATGTGATTTCGTAATATATTTTTTTGCAGTTACAATGCTATATAATTATGCTATTTTACAAGAAAATACCAACTCGTCTGCGGTAACCCAGAGAGGAATCGAACCTCTGACCGTAACACAGTATTTATGTGCCGTTAACACAACTATTTATGTGCCGACATGCCGTATTTACTTGACACCAGCCCGTTAAGACGTCCAAGGACTGACCTCTGTAAACTCTGCTGTACTGCGGTGATCGTCTCCGACCACCGAGCACCGCGGAGTTACGACCGCTTCTTCGCATGAAAAATACTTCATAATATTTCAAAACGATAAAGTATCTATCTATCTTTATATTATTACTAATAATTTACTCTTTATTGTACACCATGATAAGGATTACACACAATAAAACAAAGAAAATTAAAAAGATACATACAATAGGTGGATATATATTTCTATTTGTGGCAGGGGTTAATGTTTATATAAATTGTTTATAGGTTGGTTTTTGATAATATAAATTATCGTATTATTTACGAACTTCTATCAGTTTTTCGTGTTGTCATTATTTTATGAACGAAGAGCTTTCTAGAATATAGATATTTCTTTATCCAGCCCAGAAACAGATATCCTGTACATGAATGGTGCGTTACACTTAAGCTGTATCTGTAAATGTACATTTTTTTTCTTATTTTTTTAATGTGACTCGTCATAAAGACTACATCCTGCCTGATGGTAAGCAGACGATGCAGTCCAATAAAAAATGAAAGCGCTTCATAACGTGAAATAAGCACGGTATAAAGCGCATCCACTCATGACAGCCTGCTAAAATGCCGTTTCACGCCCCGCTTAAACATAATATATTATAAGTTTAGGCACATAGCATATAAAACTGACGGCCTATTGGGCAGAAAGTTCTAGAATGGAGACCTTTCGACAGAAAGCGTGAAACGTTCCTCCGCAAGATGGACTGACAATCTAATATAGGTCGCAGGATTATGATGTATGCAGATCGCCTACAATAGGTCTTGCTGGAAATTGATAGGCCTATGTTGGAGTGGACATTCTGGGCTGAGGATAATGATAAAATACTTAGTATTATAGCTATCTTTAGTCTCACACAAATAACAAGTGAAATCCTCAACAAATAGAAACTTCAGACAGGTAATTAGAGAGTTTGTCTGTGTGTTCACAAACAGCCACAGAATTGCCGCAGACACCTTTGAAGTTTCTATACACCGGATTTAAAAGGTACGGGTGGTGGTTACAGACATGCTTCAAAGGGTTATTAATCCATATTCTCCGCTTCTATCTTACCTGAAGATGCCCTGTGTAAGGGCAAAACGCGTGTTGTGTTAAATTGTTTCTCGATTTTTTGGTAAATTATAGATGCGCGGGAATAGTTACAAAGATATTTTTAATCCATCACTTGCTTACATTGGATTTCCGTAAAGTAACGCCTGAATCAAAAAAATTGTAGTATTATGTTTTAAAAATGTTTATGTAATACCTAATATATTCGTCCAGAATGTTCTTGCAGGGCGTCACATTCACCTTTTATTTGTACCATCTAAGTATGTATCATATAATATACACGCAATAAATGATTTGATTTGATTGTTACGAAACTAGTTACACAAGTGCTGCAATAAGTTTTATGTAATTAATTTTCTCCTATATCCTCCTCTTCGGAGCCCAAGCCAACCTCACCGGCAAGTGGTGCACCTGCCGATTAACGGATGAGGCTCTGGCAAATATAAAAGATCCTGGTAAACGCTAGTAGGCTTGCCACCTACGTCGTGGGACCAATAATACAATTGGCGAAGTGTGGGCGTATAATATGCCACTGCCTACCCCTTCGGGGAAACAGGCGTGATTGTGTGTATGTATATGTATGTTTATCATGTATTAGCGCAATAGTGTTTCCCTATGTATATTAAGTATTTATTTACAAAGAAAAGAAAGTGTTTGTGTATGTTTATCCGTTATGTAGTATCCATAACACAAGTTTTTAATGATACTTACCTTGGAACTAAATAATTGGTGTAATTGTTAGAAAATATTTATTTATTTATTACGCTAATATCGTAACGTAAATTCAGCTATATGTAAGTTTTAAGAAGTCTATTTATATCAGTTATTTTTTGTTATAGCTGATACAGAAAAATGTTTCAAGGAAGCCTAACAGAGCCAATTCAGATATATCGACGCGAACGTTTCGAATACTTTGCAGTGATTTATGGTCACGGGGATATTGGCGCGGAGTGTCACTAAACCATGGTTTAAACGTGAGTTATTTAGAATCAATACTTATTCATTTATACCGCCCACAAGATAAATACTGCGGCAAAAATATGCGAACATAAACTTAAAGGTCATCTTACTCAAAAGTTTCCACAGTATGCAATGTGGACTAATGCTATGCTAATATATTTATTTATTTATTGAAAATATGAGTCTCCAACAAAGGACATACACGACCAAAATACAATAATATGTGACATACCCGTAACATTATGTGTACTCCCTCAATTATAGGAGACCACAGCATGCAATATAAATAAATAACAGCGAAAGTTAGTCTTTAAATTTTCCTGTCTGTCTTATAAGCGTTTTTATTTTAAGCCTTAAGCTACAAGAATTTGCTACTGCTCTGATATCAGTGAAGGATACAGAAAGAAGAATATATACCTAATTATTCTCGCAAGAAACACTATCTTGTGACGCAAAAGTCGTAGTCTGACGTTATTGTATTATAATTGAGTAAAAAAAGAGCATCAAAATACGTTCTTACAAAATTTTATTACTTACATATTTTTAAGAAGCTCGATAATCACTAAGTCAAAGAACTTTGTGTATGTTTGTAATGGCTTGCATATTAAAAGTATAAAGCATTCTAAATCCTAGAAAATATACTTGTAGACATTTCAATTTGTTAATTTCTAATGTCTAGATCTTCTCCATTCACAAATGGGCTAATGTCCATTAAAGTCCAACTACCAACCACGGGCCTCATTATTAGGTCTACAAACTGAAAAACCTGCCTCTACGTCTTTGGCAAGGGGTCTCAAATCAAATTCCCATAGTCAGACCAATTAGTCGGAGATTTTTTTTCAAAAATTATACACCAGCCATTCTGTGGCTGCGACTAAAATAATTTCTTGTGTTTTTACATAATTAACTTAAAGAGGTATGTATGCCTTCTTTCATTCATAACATTAAAACAGCTGTATACGAAAATTTATTACCGGACATCCTGAATTAAGTCTGAGTACGTAAACCAATGCAACACGAAGTATTAGATGATAGTTCTGTTCCTGGCACAGAGAGCCTAGGTGGTTACCAGCCTTTGTGCAATATATTCTGCCTCTAATTGCTCTACGCAACACCGTGTTTCGGTTTTCAGAATGTTGTTTCTAGCAACGTCATTGCATATATCACACTGACTTAACAATATGCATCTCAGTACAAAGTCAAATATTGTAAATTTTAAAGTATTTAAAGCATTTCGATCATATAATTATCCTCTCGGTACTAGTGCAACAACGACGGCAGTGCTATCTTACCACATTTTATATTTAGGACAATTTTCATCATTTCAGCCATTTGAAGTCCACTGCTGAACATAGGCCTCCACATTTGCTTCCACGTTGTACGATCCTGTGCCGCCCTGACCATGTCATCGGTCCATCGCGTGGGGGGCCGCCATCTACTACGTTTGCTGATTCGTGGTCGCCATTCAAGAACCTTAACTCCCCATCGGTCTCCGGTTCTTCGAGCTATGTGCCCCGCCCACTGCCCCTTCAGCTTGCAAACGCGCTTCGCTATGTCGGTCACTCTATTTCTCCTACGGATTTCCTCATTTCTGATTCTATTAGGTAGGGACACTCTAATATATACTCTAATTCAACGAAAAACTATACTTCGTTATACATAGTGAAGTTTAGTTTTTCGTTGAATTAGAGTACTAACCCTCAGGCATTGTTCTGTGAATTTCGATTGGTGATAAAGATTAATAGGTGACGAGTTAATCGAAAATTTTTAAATAAATTACGGATTGTAGGTAAAAGACTCGTTCGTCTAATTTTTTTAAACATACATACATTCAAGCCTGTTTCCCTACCCCAGGCAGAGGCATATTATACGCCCACACTTCGCAAATTATATAGTTGGTCCCTAATAGGTGGCGAGCCTATTGCCGCTTACCGGGCACTGTTATGTTCGCCAGAGCCTCGTCCGTTGTTCGGCAGGTGCACCTCTTGCAGGTGGGGTTGGCTTGGGCTCCTTAGGTCTTGGTAGGATCCCTGTACACACTCCCGTATCTTATTTTGTCTCGCAGCAAAATAACAAAAGAGTATTTTTATAACATACTCTAGATTTAAAAGTATGCTTCCACGAAATAGCGGTAAAATGATAACATTCGCAACGAAAATCTAGAAAAGCTGCCGAAGTATTCACATTCATGTCGATGAATCGCTCACTTATTCGATTAATATTTCATAAATTGAACTGAAGCGAATCAAGAGTCGGCTTCGATTCGATATTCGCTGAAGTTGCAATCGGAACGCAAAAGGAATAAAACAGTGCGAGTCTCGAATATCTCGGCATTACTTTTCAGAAAACGACTTTATAGCCACGGATTTGAAAATATAATAATATAAAATCACGCAAGGTGCAGGCTGTCTACAATCGGTCTCATTGGAAGTCTAGGGGAATGTCCTATGTTCATTATTGGGCACCCTTTTATTGATGATGAACCTACATCAATTCTTGCCTAGATCGCCTCGTCCCATAGCTGCGAATGTTCATACAAAGTTTTTTCTGTAACAGAAGGAAGTGTTTTTTCTGATAGCAAACGCCAAAGAGAACCATTAAAACGATTTTATTGCAAAAATACAATAGTAACAACTGAAATAGCTTGTAAGCACAACTGCAATAAATTCAATTTTACTTTAGAGACCTTTTAGTTTTCACACGTTTCTTAATTCTCTTATTTACTCTACTTCCTACAACCTCTGCTTGGGAGACATTACTTCGTAGTACCATGCTGTTATATTTATAAAAGCCTTCTTCCTTCACATTGCTCATTCTTGTTCTCCTTGGAACATTGGCACCAGTTTCAGTAGACCCAGTTGGTGTGGGTTCCTCTCTAGTATCCGGTGGCTTTGATTTTTCTTTCTCTTTATGCTTTGTTGGTTTACTTTCTTTCATTGTAAAGTAGCGAGTTATTATAACTTTCTTACAAAATTTCACATTTTACAAAGAGCCAACGTGATTTGAAAGTTTCTGTCATATTTATGTCAGTAAAGTAATTTGTTCAAAAAGTTTAGATGCAGGATTTATTTTGGTTGATAGAAGCATTCTCGTAAATTTCATTTAAGCTTATTATTCTTTCTACTGTGATATTGTACTTCCTTCGTATTGTATTTGTTATTGGTCTTCACACAAACACAATGATAAAATTTGAATTGCTGATTTTCAGTTTTTATTATAGAGATAATAGAACTACATTCTTAAAGCTCATAATCATCACAGTTGCAAGATGTTCATGAGTGAGTCTGCTTCCATCAGCTTCCCATTACTCATGCGGACCTTGAACATATTAGGGGTCCATCTGTTGGAGGTCGTCAACGTTTGTTGGTTCGCAGTCGCCACTGAAGACCTTGATGCCCTATTGGTCGGTTCCCTAAGTTTTTAAAATCTTTACACTAATGCATCGTATCGCAAAGATCTAACTATGATTGAAATTGTCTATTTTTTAATGTTATTTCTTTGCAAAGGTATATCGAAAAAAATCAATACTTGACTACTCATATTTAAATACGAGTATCATGCTATGATCCCTCTTGTCTCCTCCTAAAACCCTTACATCTTGGGTGTACATTGTTCAAGAAGACTGAAATAAAATTTCCGCATAGTTTTATAATAATACTGTACAATCTTTTCAATACGTGCTGTAACCGTTAATAGAGCAGAAGATTATAATAATTATACAAATGTACCTACAGCATGTTGTTATGCTAGCCAATTTAAGAGCATTAGCATTGTCTAGGCTTGGTCGTGTCGAACGTTCATACGTTTAACGAAAGTCTACGCTAAAAAGACTTTATTTTCCACTTCCCCGTGAAATTTCCTCGAATTAGAAGTAGAACGCAAATTTTCCGAAACTTTAACTAAATTTCAGTACATTGAAAAACTGTAATGGCCTTTGTATTCGAAATTTTCTCAAATTAGAAGTAGGCGCTGTCTCTTCGACATTTTTTAGAATTAGAAGTGGAATTGCCATATATTAAATAAATCTCATAGTAGGGCTTTTCTGATCGACATTTCCTTGAATTAGAAGTACAAGTACCGTACATTCGGCTCCAAGGCACTATAAACACGGCAGGGTTCGTAAAACCTTGCTGTAGCTCTTAACGTTATTGTGCAACGAGATTCCCTCTCCAATTCCAGGTCGATTAAATAGATTTCTTGTTTTATTGCTTCATTTTGTTTCGTGTAGAATCCTCATGAGAGCTTGCGATGTATCATTGGATTTTAGTGCTTGGATTTCTCGGAGAACGTTACTACTTCAAATGTCAAACGCTTTACTAACATTACATTTTAATATTTAAAATAAGGAATATAAGGAAAAAGATACTTGAGTAGACTCGGTTATCACTATATGTGGTAGCCGGCTCATAACTCAAGAACGGCTAAACCAAGTTGGCTGAAAATTTGTGGTCGGTGGTAGCTTAGCTGAATTTGGACAAAAGATACCTTTTACGACATTCCCGTGAGACGTGACATTAAACGTGGTGTAACATAATGCAACTGACATGCAATAAGAAAACGCTGGCGGAACTTTCACCAACAGATAGCTGAAGATACAAACTACCTTTCTTTTCTCCCGGAACTGTATTTAAAACAGAACCTATAGGACAGCGGACGCAGACGCGGGCGGCCGATAGTATTGAATAAAAGATGATAAAATATGATGATTTTTGTAAATCTGTTCAATATTTGAACAGAATAAAAAATTACAAATCAAAAAAATATACGTAGACCATAAATTCCCCATTAGATGCTCAATATATATATACCTATACATATATATATAGGTTAGATAATTAATGTTTATGGTAGTTCCAGTAATAAAGGCTTAACAAAGATGCTCAATAAGTATTTTGATGCATAATCATCTATTTTGGATAAAAATTTTGGTAATACTGATCAATCATATATTTTTTGATCCATGCCCTACCATATCCTGTGCATACCATATTACATTCCTATTTACATTGCATAACAAAAAGGCCTTTGGGATCAAAAGCCCAGGTGGCGCGAACACGTAAACAATGCCAGGCTTTGTGCAATGCAATACGAAAACAAATAACTATTGGAAATGCTGGAAACATACCAGTACGGCCGGTGCAAATAATCGATATATAAAAATCGGAGTTAATGGCGCGTGGAGGGAGCGGCGAACGATACGAGCATCGACTGTACGTGTGTACGATGAGAGTGTTCTTTCTTTAGAATAGTATTGGATAAGCAAGCTAAGGATTATTAAATATTTTTTCTTTACTCCTATCTCAAGATAGAAACGTGTACAAGAAAGTGTACGAGTTGTAATTTCAATTTATTCTAAATAATTTATTGATTCAGGCGTTACTTTGCGGAAATCCATTGTAAGCAAGTGATGGATTAAAAATATCTTTGTAACAATTCCCGCGCTACTATAATTTCCCGAAAAAACGAGAAACTATTCAACACGACACGTGTTTCGCCCTTACACAGGGCATCTTCAGGTAAGATAGGAGGCTCAGAACAACGATGCATTCACGACTAATGTCTCTCGTTTCAGCGTTGGTCGTGAAGACATCGTTGTTCGAAATTATAGTAGCGCGGGAATTGTTACAAAGATATTTTTAATCCATCACTTGCTTTCAATTTATTCTTCCGACTTCTTTGTTTTATGTCGGGTAGTTCAATTCTCAAAAAGTGTTTTTTTTCCCTGTTTTAATGTCTGATGTGTTATTTTAAATAAACTTCCACTTTTTTTACTGGTTGCTTGTTGAGTACTTTAACAGTAATTTTAGATGTCTATCTCTTCTATGTTGATGGGGCGTTAAGGATTTGTGAGAGCGGCGAACGATACGAGAATCGATTGATATAAGAATCGTGTGTAGAATGAGGATATTCGTTCTCTAGAATGGTATTGGATAAGGAAGCCAACAGCATTATTAAAAACTGGACTAAAAAATATCTTGCGACCTCTTAAAATTGAAGTTAGTTATAGTTGTTTTTCACTTCTATCTCTTCTAAATAATGGGGTGACTGTACGTGTATGGTATAAAAGTATTCTCTCTTTGAAAAGCGTTATGAAAAAGTTTATTTTTACTCCTATCTAAAAACGTGTAACTACGATAAAAGTTTTTGATGGTTAATTTCAAATAATCTTCAAACTTTTTTCTTTTAAGTAACTGTTAACTAGTTAAGTTCTCAAAAAGTTATTTTTTATTTTTATCTCCTTTGAAAGAATAGGGCGTGAAGGGTGCGGCGAGCGATACGTGCATCGACTGAACGTGTGTAGGATGAGAGTGTTCGTTCTTTAGAATGGTATGGGATAAGCAAGCTTAACCTTATTAGATAGGTTAATTTCACTTCTAACTCAATGTTTGTAGTTTCAATTCAAATAGTCTTCCGACTTCTTTGTTTTATGTTGGCTTGTTGAAGTTGTTTTCCACTTTCATTTCTTTTAAGTTAAATATTCTATATATCTGCTGGCTTGTTGAATTACTACAAAGTTTATTTCACTCCTATCTAATTTTTTTGTCTTTAGTAAATGTTGTCAGGTTGAATTTTTAGAAGGTTGTTTTTTCCTTCTACTTCTAATTAAATGGGGCGTCTAAGAATGAAAAGAGCGGCGAAAGATACGAGCATCGACTTTGCGTGTTTAGGATGTGAGTATTCGTTATATAGAATGGTATTGGATTAGCAAGCCAGTGTTATTAAGATGGTTGTATTATCTAAAGATAGGAACGTGTACAACAACAGTGTTTGATTATTTCAATTATTCATTATCTATATACATTGATATGACCCATCATGGGGCTGCAGGTAAATCCAAGACTTTGACCCTTAAGTCGGATTTTTTTTATGGGGTAAATGGGCCTTCCACTTCATAGAGAAAATTTAGGCTAAAATATGTTCAAACATGTTTTATTATGCTTCTAAGATCGTGGTCTTAATTTTAACATAATACTAATATTTATATTAGTCCTGGTGTTTTCTTTATATTATGATGGGCTTACAAAAAAAGCTTAACGTAAATATTTTAAACTAGTATTCATAGTATTTTTTTATACGGCGTTTTAAATGATTAAAATTCACAATGAAACCCGATAGGTTGTACTATTGGCTGGGTCAGTATTGTCAATTACGTAGTACGTACGTAGTTACGAAAGTACGTAGTATGTATAGAACTACTTTAAGCCAAGCTTTACAAGCTTTTTTGAGCTACATGGCGCTGTCTAAGATTTAATAATACATTTTTATTAAAGTAAAAGAAGTTTCGGTCCATCGCGTCAATAATATATATCAATAATAATATAGATCATGACCTGGTCTAGGCGGCGGGAAGCCGATGGATGCAGGCGATGAAATCTATTGGGGAGGCCTTTGTTCAGCAGTGGACGTCAGATGGCTGAGATGATGATGATGAATAGAAGTTTCGTCCCACAAGTCAATCTCATTATTTTATCTCAGTCTAGTAAAGTCTCAGTACTGAGCACAGACCTCCTTTTAAGAACCAAGGTGAGATGGTTTTTAATTTCTTCACGCTCAATAATTTTAAAATATTTTTATTAATTAATTTATCTTATATTTCATATAACTTTAATTAATTTTGCTGTGCCCATGTTTGAAACTTAATTATTTATAAGACCATTAAAATGTATATACATAGATACATTCACGCCCGCATCATTCCCCGAAGGGGTAGGCAGAGGCATATAATACGCCCACACTTCGCCAATTATATAGTTCCACGTATTAGGTGGCAAGTCTATTGCCGCTTACCGGGCACTGTTATGTTCGCCAGAGCCTCGTCCGTTGATTTGCAGGTGCACCACTTGCAGGTAAGGTTGGCTTGGGCTTCTTAGGTCTTGGTAGGATCCCAATACCCCTATATAATGTACAACATAGTTTTAGCACTAAACATTTTGACTTTGACTTTGAACCACTTCGGATTGGCAGAGGGCTACAAGTCGTCCAATCAATCAAGAAATAAAACCTTTTAATATGTAATAAAGAGAAGCCGTCAAAAGTCCCTATCATGACGTAGGTATAAGCCCCGAAATATTTTTCACATAGAACTAATGTTCGAGTGCATGGTCGTAAATATTTGTGCTGGACTGGGTGGTATCTTGTTCTGTGTATTATAGAACAGGAAACCGCTGATACCAAACCATATTATTTATTGTGTATACAAAAAAACTATTATCATCCGGTGTCTAGGACCCAAAAGTACAAGCTCATGAATATTTAGTACATAAATGAGTATGAAATAATGTTTCTCCATTCTCCAAGATATATCTTAATTTATGTCTCGCACATTTATCATTCGCGATGTCCGCATCCGTCTTCGTCATTTCTTTTTCGGTTCTTCGTTTTTTTCGTCTTCAATGTAAATTTTCTATACAGGTACTATTCAAGGACTTGAATAAGGACTTGACTTCTGCTGATTTCTGGTTCAGGTTCCTATCGTAAAAACCCAACGGATAAAGTAGTTTGGTGGCGAGTATATCCGCATTCCACTCCTGAGGTCGTGGGTTCGATTCCCACACAGGACAAATATTTGTGTGTATAAATATGAATATTTGTTCTGGTCTGGGTGTTTTTCTATGTATATTAAGTATGTATTTACAAAAAAAAAGTATTTATGTATGTTTATCCTTTATTTAGTATCCATAACACAAGTTCTTAATGATACTTATCTTGGAACTAAATTATTTTATTTTTGTGTGCTTATACACGTATATTTGTTCTGGTCTGGGTGTTTTCTATATTATTAAGTATATATTTACATACAAAAGTACATAAGTATGTTTATTCGTTCTTTATAACCATTACACAAGTTCTTAATGATAACTTATCTTGGAGCTAAATAATTGGTGTGATTGTAAGAGGATTATTAATTACATTTTTGATGCAACGCTGGCGAGTCAATTGCCAATTACCGGTAAATTTTACATTTTCTACCGGCCGAGCAGCGCCAGGAGGGTCTTACGTGGCGGTGGCAGCGGGCTCTTGCTCTCTGACCATAGATCCTCCGAGAAGTAGGCCGCAGACGCCTAGTCGCACATGGAGATGGGACTTTCGTGACAATACAAAAGTTTGTGTATTTTCTCTGGTGTTGCACCAGAAAAAAATTAGAAAAATAGTGTTTGAAATCAGTATAACGTACTAAAATTTAAATTTGAGCAAAACACAATTATAGCCGTATTTTTGTTTTACATTATGCAATTTTTTGCACAACTAGCTTCAAAATATATATGACAGTGTAGATTTGACATAGCTCATGAAATTTGAAGCCTAATAAAACTTATCGCGTTAACGTGTCGACGAAATTTATGGTTTTGGTGTCTTTTTTGTAGAATGTGCAGCGAAGTGTCTGTGTAAACTATACTATTTGATGATTTTTGAAGTACATTTAAGTGGGTTTCTTACTAGTATTTGTATTAATATCACAAGCGCTTCTTAGGGTCTGTTTCATAATGTCTGAAAATGAGATACTCAGCAGTTAAAATGTCTGTTTGGTGTATACTATCTGTCAAGTTACCAATAATGGAAACTTATATATAAAAAAACAGAACCTTATGGTGTCTTGCACAACGGTCCCTAATCCTGAAGAGCTAAATCTTTTTAAAACATTGTTCTGTCCCTCTTAACTTCTAATAAAGGACTGAAATGCAACATTCTTATTTGATGTTGTGCAAGCCGGCCCTAAATGCAATCCAAGTCTGCTGTAATTAACACTGATATGGTGTGGTAGCGAGTATACCCGCACTCCACTCCTGAGGTCGTGGGTTCGATTCCCACGCAGGAAAAAGCTTTGTGTGCAAACATGAATATTTTTTCTGATCTGGGTGTTTTCCTATGTATATTAAGTATTTATTTACAATTAGTATCCATAATATAATAATAATAATTGGTGTAAGTGTCAGAAAAATACTACTTTGTTTGACTTAGGATCATTAAAAAACACACAACACACGCTACAATTTCAAAAAGTGGTTTTACTAAATTAAATAATAAATCTGAGTACTTCTAGACACAGTCATGTCAAATATGCACAATTTCTACTACTAAGTAAGGTTTGACAAGAAGTCTTCGAAGCTATTAAAGTTATTCCCATTAAACGTCAAAAGTTTAAGGTTGGTACGTTCGTAGTTTAAGTCGAAGATTGCATACCAAATTTTAGTTATTACTGGAAAAGTTGAAGTTGAGCCTTTTTTAATGGGGGAAGTTACATAGTTATATTATGAGAAAACTTACATTTCTATAACTTTTCTCCCGAAGTCTAGGAATGATGACTTAATACTTAGTAACCTACTATACTTAGTTACAAAGACTCACTCGAATTTTACGTTTGGGACTTTTCCGGGCTCGACTAACTATCAATCAATACTTATTGTAGTTCTACAGTATAAGCGTAGTGAAGATAACATAACATTAATCCCGAACATTCCAAGCAATTGAGGTGCAACTGACGGTTTCCTGTATGTTGGATTTTTTATACATAGTGAAACTTATCATACTTAGTAAAATTTAGTAGGTATATTTTTCTTCATTCATTTTAAAGGAATCTAGATAGTTGTACCTAAAATCACTTTTAGTTCACAGATCTCTAGACATCAGCCTTATCAGTCCACAGCTGAACATTGGCCTCCCCAATGGATTACATTCTATTGGGGGTATTTGCCTTTAATCACCACGCTGGGCAGGCGAGTTAGTGATCCCAGTTCAAGCCAGTACGCAGGCTGACGCTGCGGCCCATTATCCGGAGGGATTTCTCATCATCGACTTTTATGACACCCGTGAGATGAGAGGGGGTGGCACTATTCTAGGCCGGTACCACACAGCATGCTCTCTAGATGACGAAACTAGAATCTATTCGTTAAGTCCCTTCATGTGACAACATCGAACTACACAGTACCTACGATAGAATTTTTATAGGTGCCTCTGCTACATACTCGTAGATAACTACAAAGTATAGGTACATTACTCGCGCAGTACACCCTGACACCGCAAAGACCTACTGCTGAGAGTAGCTCGATCATAGCGCGAAGTGACGTTACGCGATAGCCGCCTTACCCCCGAAATAAACAATTCGAGATTGAAACCAATATTATATTCCAAATTAGTTCCTTATGTTTTAATCCAGTCCAAAGAGCGGCGACAGACTAGTGGCGAGACCCCTTGTCTTTAAATTCTGAGGGTCTCGGGTTCAAACCCTACGCACCTATGACTTTTCGAAGTTACGTGCGTAATTATCGCTTGCTCGGTGCCTCGGAAAACACGTTAAGCCGTTGGTCCCGGCTGTCATGAACATCTATGGCAGTCGTTATAAGGAAGTCAGTGCCTACTAACAGACTGACAATTGGTATAACTATAGAATATTGTTTCCCTCTGAGTTGTGGAGGTCAGACGGCAATCGCTTCACGTAATAACTTAAATTCAGTCAAAATCTGGTTAAAGCAGTGAGCACACCCTGGGCGCTAAGCTTAAGTCTAGGGCAACCGGGATAATGCTAGGATATGATGATGATGTTTTAATCCAAGGATTGGATATTGAGACGCTTCACTTAAAAAATTAATTTGCCTATCTCAGATAGCCTATTTTTGATCGAGATGTGTCATACATTTTAGGCGTTATTCTTTCAAACCAAGGGATAACTGAAATGCTATAGTTTCCCGTCTCCCGGCCATTGTTTCCACAGATTAATCCAACATAGTTTCCGTTATATTTATTCCTCTACATAAATTAAAATCATATGACGTGTATGCTTTGTGCGAAGCATTAATAAATTTGAATATTTAAAGCTCGAGGTGTGACGTCTGCCACTGAATAATATGCATGAATTACATTAGTTACTAACGATTAAACATATATATCCTGTGAATATTATAAACTATATACGCCCGCGGTTTCACCTAGCAATATGCAGACCATGAAAGCCATGCAGACCGCAAACAGGGACAGATTGCGAGGCTTCGTGAGGCGCATGTCATCAGTCCTTACCAATACTACGACATGACTAAATAATACATTTTAAATATTATTTCCGTGCCTCGGAAAGCTTGTTAAGCCGTTGGTCCCGACTGTCATGAACATCTATGGCAGTCGTTATTAGGAAGTCAGTGCCTTCAAACATCCTGACAGCTGGTTTAACCATAGAATGATGTTTCCATCTGGGTTGCGGAAGGCAGACGGCAGTCGCTCCATGTAATGACTGAAAGTCAGCCATACCTGGTTAAACCAGTAAGCAGACCCTGGGCCCTGGGTTTGAGTCTATGGCAACCGGAATAATGCTAGGATATGATGAAATGTTATTTCGAGAAAAATAAATCCTAACTACCAAAAAACCTATTATTTTTCGTTTTTCAATATTATTCATTAATACTGCGCTTCTTTTGATCGTATAGCGCTTCTATTGGTAATGATAGTCTGAGGGGTGCTAGTGTATTATCCCTTAGTGCTCCTAGTCCTTTAGGTTTCCTCAATTAATGAACTATCAAACACAAAATAAATTTTTCAATTTGAACCAGTTCTTCCTGCATTATGTGCATTCAAAAGAGCAACTAAAGTCATCAGATATATGACATTATAGTTTACCATAAATAAATCTGCAAGTTAGGTTGGAAGTTAAAATTGTATGAAACACAAAGTCATATTCCAGGCGAGAGAAATTTAGATAAATTATAATTTTACAACCGACAAGGCGTGGAGCTCGGTATTCTCTCTCACATAGGGCAATTAGTTATTTGAGTGTAGTTGCGGGATTGTTCGAAAGGATTACCGCGGCCTGGGACATAGCAGGCTCAAGAAGGAACTTGGATGATTTTTAGTCAGTAGAAGTATGACACAACCTCCTGCTCCACTTATAGCGGGAGACGGTCATTTCATAATTTTCCATCCATAAAAAAATCAGGTATTTAAGTGCAAACATGTTATAAATTTTTGTCTATGAGTAAAAACTTTTGCAGTAAATAATGCAGTGTTGTCACTGAATCTATGATTTGTTGTAACATTTGTTGGGAAGAACAATAATCAGGTTGTTGAATGATAATGTAACGATAAATAAAGTAATTTACAATGTAACTGTAATTCTTTTGATTAAAGTATTCTCCTAACTATATGCGGATTGCGGGGGTCAAACGGCAGTGGTAACTTCTAATAACTGAAGTTCAGTTCAGTTGAAGTTCTAGTGCACAACCGGGATAAATTCTAAGATAATGAATAACCATAACTAGTTGATAAAAGGTTCTTACATATAATGAATAAATATATAATTAATAAATAAAAGCGGCTCGCCACCTCTTACGTGGGACCAGCATTATAATTGGCGAAATTTGTTTTATTTATTTAAAAAAAGTACAATTTAAAAAAATAACTTTGTTCTAATAATTCAGATCCTCGCCAAACATTTCGTTTAAAGGCGAGAATCGCTCTTTTCTCTTTCTCACTAACTTATTAAGAACTTTATATAAAATTAAAAAGAAAACTAAAATCAAATACAAAAATAAAAAAATACACATTATAAAGGGTAAAAATTAAAGATTGCATTGCCTTTGCTCTCATAAGCAATTTTCCCCTTAACTTCTTCTTCAACATAAACATACTTATTTTATTTTCCTCTCTTAACATATACCTATTTTATTAAATATTTTTGGCACTATATATTGGTTCTCTCACCATAGTAGTTTATTATTCTATACTATTCTATAAAATAAACTGTTAAATCCATTTCTAAGACTCCAAAAAATTCGTAAGCCTTTTATGGGGCAAGGTATGAAATACTACAATCAAAATTCCGCAGGATATATTGGATTTGCCCTTACACAAATTTAAAGAAGCTATTAAAGAAACATTGATTAAGAAAGCATAATAGGTTGGGGAAAAAGTCTTTTCGTATTTTTGTATGAAAAGTCAAGACATTTTTTTCAAAGTTTATTTACATTTATTTAGAATATATATGTACCGTTTTGTTGAATAACTTTCTGCCATTTTGTGGGCAGAGACATTATCCCGTTACTGTAGAAACTTTGGGACTTCTGATCAAAAAAACGGGACAAATAGTTTTGGCAGTCCTCTCTTGAGGTCAACCTTACAGAACCTAAAGAATTCTGCAGAGACCGAAACAGGTGAAAATCTGAAGGCGCAAGGTCAGGGCTATATGGTGGATGCACTAGGACCTCCCAGTCGAACTCTCTTAATTTTTGCTGAGTGGCTAAAGATGTGTGTGGTCTAGCGTTATCGTGATGAAAGACCACACCCTTCCTGTTGATCAATTCCGGCCGTTTTCTCTCGACTGCTTCCTTTAATCTCATCAGTTGCTGGCAGTAAAGATCAGAATCGATGGTTTTGCCGGGCGGTAAAAGCTCATAATAAACAATGCCCTTCCAATCCCACCATACACACAGCATCACCTTATTTCGTGTTAGGCCAAGTTTGGCCACATTCTGTGAAGCCTGGCCAACTTTCGACCACGACCTTTTTCGCACGTTCTTGTCGTACGTGATCCACTTTTCATCGCCAGTTATCAATCTCTTCAAAAACGGCTCGGTTTCATTACGTCTCAATAATGAATCGCAAATGAGTACACGGTTCATTAAGTTTCTTTGAGTGAGCTCGTGTGGCACCCAAATATCGAGCTTTTTTGTATAACCAGCTTTCTTCAAATGGGTCAAAACTGGTTTGTGGTCAATTCCCAGTTTTTCAGCTACATCGTAACTACTAATATGCCGATCTTGCTCCACTCTTTCAAAAATGGCGTCCATTTTATTCGTAACAGGGCGACCAGAGCGAGGTGCATGTTTAACATCAAAATTTCCGGACTGAAAACGTTTGAACCAAATTTGTGCTACTCTTACTGACACTGCATCAGGTCCATAAACATCACAATTTTTTTTTACTGCTTGAGTTGCATTTTTGCCTTTTTTATAATAAAATTTTAAAATGTATCGAATTTCTTCATTAGATTCACTCATTTTAACGGAGAGAAAAACAAATGAAAAATAGCGGGAAACAACTTTTTTTTATTTTTTTCTTTTCTTTATAATGGATCCTTTTTAATGTTACCAAAACCAGCCAGACACAAATAGTACAGTCAAAAAAAAATTATAATAAGTTTATACCTACGTTATGCGAAAAGACTTTTTCCCCGACCTAATACTATTGTACGCAAGATTATATAAATGATAAGACGGCATGGCTGTAAATTATATCTATCATAGAACAAACAATTTTGTGGTCTGCGGCTGTTTGATTTTTATAATATTATTGTTATTTCTCATTTGTACAAATCTTTTTAATTTGTGGCTTGAGTATGTCATGCACACTTAAATGTCTTTGTAGATTTGTCAAATTGTTTTACTACTAAGTACATATTCTTGTAACTGGCGGGAGAAAAAACTAACCTTGACGATTTTCTTGCCCGTTCTTTTACGATCAAGCTCCCGCCCGCAGTGAATGGGCGCGCTAGTTTTTAAGTTTTGACGTTCATAAGAGCTCTTTTGAGCCAAACTTGAATAAATGAATATGAATTTATGAATTTAGGTTTGTTTAACATCTGTTCTCTAGCCCTTCTAGTGTTATATTTATTCTCTATTATACATTTAAATTCATTGCTATAGTAATACTCTAATCCTATTAAATACTCAACTTTCCTATCAATCGGCAGTATTTTACACAGTGGAAATAGTTTATCATAATCTATAAATTATAAATGTTATGTCTAGTCGCAAACTTTAGGTGTGTAGCATATTTTTTTAATGTATTTAAGTGTTGTCCCGAAAGTCGGGACAGGATGTCCCGTAAAAAAATTTAGTCCTAAGGAAGTCTCCGATTCTTGTCTCTGTTCTTCGAAGTTTAGGCAAATAGGCACTACCTATTCCTATCACTGATGATGAGCTATCAATTATATATGACTCATTTATCCGTATTTTTGCCACTTGAGTCATTTTTGCGTTTGTGAAATAAAAGAGGAAGGATGACATAACACATCTTTTTCTATAGGCATTCTTATAAGCTAAGCCACCCTGTTTAGGATACGCTTACCTACCCTTTTTCCTCTGGGAAATCGAAATAGTGGATATGCAAGATTATAAGACATTTGACAAGGCTGTGCCCAAATACTAAAGATTTTAAAATATTTAGAATCCTGATTACGTAATTAAGACGACATGGTGGTTTAAAATAAAATAAAATAAAAATAAAATCCAGCTGGTAGCCATAACCAACTTCCAGTAGAGGTAAGTTTTCTGTCAGACTAGCTAGCAGCCACTCTGGAACTTAAGCCATTCACGACTATTTTCATTACGGCTTGGTGTTAACACACCTTAACCTAACACAACGACTGATGTCTTTGCATGACTAACAACATAAACTAATCATCATTATCATCATCATATCAGCCTTATAAAGTCAACTGCCTAACATTTGCCTCCCTAATAGATTACACTCTATTGGCGATATTTGCCCATTATCACCACGCTGGGCAGGCGGGTTGGTGATCGCAGTTCAAGCCAGTACGCAGGATGACGCTGCCGGATGACATTATCCGGTAGGAATTTTCTTCGCCTACTCTTACGACTCCCCGTGAGGTGAGAGGGGGTGGCACTATTCTAGGAAGGTACCACATAGTATAACTTAAAATAATATTAAATGGATATTTCATAAAATTGGACACGTGTCATAAGTTATGGTCAACCACTAAGTATATTGTTCGTCTCGTCATTCTTTCAAACAAAATTATACAAATAAAGCATATGCCAGTCAACAACAAATGTTTTAAGGTTATGAACCGGGGGCAATTATACAATCACGCCTGTCTCACTGAATGCAATGAAGGCATATTATTATACGCTTATATTTGCCCATTATAATGTTGGTCCTAAGTAATAGGTCGCGAGCCTATTGCCGCTTACTGCAAAGCCCGTTAATCAGCATGGCATTGACTATTAAATGGCGCGTCGTATACCATCAAGTAATCTTTTAGGTCATACAATTAGGTGATCTTTTAGTACGTCTATATTAGTCAGTGAAAAAATAAGAACTTACTCCAAACATGCACACTCCATCCGTGCGTTTTCTTCTCCTCGCTTTCCTCCAGCTCCTGCATCGATCCGTCGGCAGCCTCGGACTCAGGCAAGGTTCTCCACCTCTTCAACAGTTCCTTGGTCTTGTCTTTTGTCTTGTCGCATGCTTGCTTCCAATTCGTGAAGTACTTCCGCGACACTTTCGGACTGGTCAGTGATGCGGTTTTCGAGTCCTGTCTGGAACAAAGAGAGATTGTTTAAATTGATTTTACAATTTCAAGAATAAGAATAGGAATAAGAATATTTTTTATTGTCAAAATAACATTACATAAATAATACAAAAAAACGTACACAAAAAACAAAACAAAAATATAAAAAAAAATAACAATAATAATAGCAACAACATAGGTAATGTTACCCAAAATGGCGATCATCACATCAGCATAATGCTGCTGCATCTAATAATACAGCAGCGCTGGTGTTCCTGCACCGCCCTTTTAAGGTAGAGAGGCGTAGAAGAAAAAGTAACTTGCGAACTCGTCTGCTTGGATGTACGATAACATTTCTATTTGTAATGGGGCAATAAGAAACTAAAATACGTTCGAGGAACGATGGGTCGATATCATAACCTTTCGATATCGAGACCATTCAGCTATGGTAACCAGAGACAGCTAACGCAAACGCCAAATTGTCGTGACATTGTTTGATTGAAAACATGACGGGTTTGTAGCACGAATATGACGTGGCGTCCTATCGGTTCGATTTGATAAACGTTCGCCGTATCGATGTTTGCTTTCACTGACGTGCTATTCGTTAAAACAGTTCTTTATTTCATTTGGGGAACAAACTATAAGTATGTGTGCTAAGCAACCATTTCAGCAACTGCTGGCCAGCCATGACAGTGTATTTAAGTAGCAATCACATCCAAACCACGCGATCGTTTGCCTTTTGTGTTTCCAACGACAATCAGTTTTTCCAGGCTTTCACAAACATAGTCAAAGGCAAAATAGCTTCTATAAGTATGACTCAATAAAGCTCTTATGAACGTCGACTTAAATCATCATATCCTAGCATTATCTCGGTTTAGCTTGACATAGCTCAAGGCACAGGATCTGCTCACTGGTCTAACTAGATTGGGCTGAATTTCAGTTATTACATGGAGAGACTGCCGTCTGACCTCCGCAACCCAGAGGGAAACATTATACTATGGCGGCTGTCAGGATGTCAAAAGGTACTGACTTCGTAATGAAGACTGACATTGGTGTTCATTGTTCATGACAGCCGGGACCTATGGCTTTACGTGCTTTCCGAAGCACGGAGAATGCGAAAATTACGAACATAGCTATGAAATGTCACCAGGGTTGGATCCCGATACCCTCTGAATTTGAAAGATGTGGGTTACGCCACTGGGCTATCGCTGTTTAAATCGGGCGTCGTCTTAAATACTAATTTAATTTACTGCGGGAGCTTAAATAGATATGAACAGGGCAAGTGACACGTCCAGGTATGTTCCTACACCATTAACAGATACTTAAGGTAACGTAAGTTATTACTACTAATAAGTGTATGTAAATAAGGTATAATAAAAAAACAATAGTAACAAATTAAAATACATGATATTATAACCGAGTTAAAACTTCACAATGAAAACACTGAAAACATGAAAGTGTTATTCACGATGCCTGCGGGCACACTCCTGCTCGCACAGGTTTTGCTTATATCAACATCCAACAATTTAGGAATCCGCTTGTATCATTACGAAGTTCCGAAGTTATTATGACAGTGTGTTGTGAAATATTCATATGGGCATTGTTACGTGGTAGGAGGGCCCTGTTAATTTAAATGAAATACAAACTTTAAAAAATATTTTTCATATTATAGCCACTATCGTTACCTCTTGTATTCTATTTTACATTGTACCTACTCATCATCCCAGCATAATGCCGATTTCCATAAGCTTAGGGCCGAGGATCCTCTCACTGGTGTAACCCGATTTTGGCTGAATTTCACAGCCGTCTGACCTCTGCAACCCAGAGGGAAACGTCATCGTATGGTTAAATTATTTATTTTATTATGAAATTACTGTCCTCTTTGGACTCGCTTACATATTGCAATGGTATTTTTATTTCCTCATAAAATTTATGAATTCAGTTTAAATTACGTATACATCCTACGTAAGAGAGTATTTGTCCTCCATGGAAGTTCCCACAACAAAGCAAAATTTCGCAATCTAATCGTATTGTAATATTAATGATACCTCGCTTATCTATGAAGGTCCTACGATCCGTTGTTGTTAGAAAGCTAATATAAGCTAGCATTGAAATGAATGCGACTCGAAGACCCAATAAAACCCATACCGTCGTGGCTTAAGGCGACGCGTACGAAAGTAACTTTTGATATTAGCGACTCACTTAAAAAAAAAACACCTACGAAATCTACAAAAACCACCCGGACCCCTAGAAAGTATTATTACATCAATATTGTGTATATTTTATATTAATGTAATTCGTATTCTATTATGTTTGCCGGCCAATACGGATGTGATGGCAATTATACCCACACTTCACTCCTGAGGTAGTGGGTTCGATTCCCTTACAAGACAAATCTTTGTGTGCTTGAACATAAATATTTGATCTCGTCTGGGTGTAGAAAAAAAAATTAAACTACTTATCCTGGAACTAACGAATTGGACTTCTTGGCAAGAAAGTCAAGCGTCATGTCTGCATTTAGTTTTATTTTCAAAATTTAGTAATATTTCGAACGTTAATGTGTAATAACGGTGGATTATTAACCGTTAAGTGTTTGTGAACGTATATAAGTGTTGGTAAATGAAATAAAACAGTGCAACATAACTTTTAAAATTCTCCCAAGAAGTCCATGTGAGATCTCAGTATAGCCCCACATCTTTACTGAGGACTCATGGGGTTAAGGGAGAGGGGATCTCATTTACCATTTATCATCTTTATCACCACTCATTCTCATTTACTATAATTTATATGTTATTAATATTAAATAAATCTCTTACTTGACACTGGATAAATGTGCAAACCGCACGAAGTCATTATATAAAAAAAAAATGTAATTGACGATAAAAAATTTTAATATTAAAAGATATTAAACCTATTTGTTGACGTGTTTCTTGCCTGGTTCGCTAAAAAACCTCCGGCCCACAATAAACCGGGGCGTTAGTATTTTACGTTGACATTCTTAACAGCTTTATTGAGCCAAACTTGAATGTTAGATTTTGCCTTCCGTTTTTCAAGTATGGTCAATAAGAAAACCAGCGCGGCGTCAGACTCACTTAGTTTTGGTTGGATAATGTTCGAAAGAGTTATGGCGACCTCGGAACATAACAGGCTCAAGAAGGAACACGGATAATTTTTGGTCAGTAAAAGTCTGATAAGCTCTTTCACACCTACAGCAGGAGTCTCTCATTGGATGATTTTCCATCCGAAGAAACTTTTTTTTCTATTCCCTGAGTACCGGTTGATGACTGTTCGAAAGGGTTATTGCGGCCCCGGAATAAAGACTCAAAACGGAATATTGACGGTTTTTAGTCAGTATAAGTCTGACCCACCCTTCCACTCACAGCGGGTGGCTGTCATTTGATGATTTTCTATCCGAAAGAAGGGCTATGGACAAGCGTAGCACATACCATCAAGTAACCGTTAAGCTAGTTCCCCAATAAACCTCAAACATTCATACTCCTTGGTAATAAGTATTTGTAATTCTATACTTTTATTGTTGTGTGTGTTTGGCAATAAATCTCTTTTCATTTATCTTATCTACTATCATACTAAAAAAAATATGACGCATAATTTGCTATGCATATTTCAAACGTTATCTGAATGAACATATATAAAGCAATTTCCCTGTATTGTTTCAAAATATTATACATATTATTTAAAGGATTCTCCTCACCTTAGAATAGTAGTCGTCTGTTTGCTGCTATAATAATGAACTTAATTATATTTATGTTAAGGGCTTCCTTAGTCACAAAATGGATCGAACCAATTTTAGGTCTCAAATCTGACTTATAAACATCTTAGAAAAGCAAGCAAGAAACTCGGCTTAAAATATTAGCTTTTAATATACTGATCTTTACATAGATCAGGATAGGTCTGGGCGTTTTATAAAATACTGCTATTTATATATCATTTCTCGATAGATTCCGTACAAGGATATATGGGGCATGGCTGTCATCTTTAGAGCCCAAGCTAACCTCACCTGCAAGTGGTGCACCTGTGGATCAACGGACGAGGCTCTGGCAAACATAAAAGTTCCCGGTAAGCTGCAATAGGCTCGCCACCTATTACGTAGGATCAAAAATAGAATTGTCGAAATGTGGGCATATAATATGCCTCTGACTACCCGTTCGGGGAAACAGACGTGATTGTATGAATTCAGAACCAGATTTAAATTAATTACTTATTATGTGAGTAAACAAAAAACCATGTACCTCAAGTACTAGTTGATTTCCCACGACTATATTAGGCATATCATACGATCTGGCTAATTTAACGTATTTTATAGGTTAACCCAAAAATAACCTTGAACCTAAAATACTAGTTGATTTGCCCCGACTTTATTAGGCATATCAAACGATCTAGCCAATTTAACGATCGGACTACGATATACACAAACTAGAGATGTGGCAACTCGGAAAAAACACGACTCAAGTTAATTAAAATTCAGTTAACTTGATTTGAATTCCAACTACACTACTCGAGGTGACCTCGTATTACAATATAAACAAATCATACAGCAAAATTAGTGTATTATTTGTTGTAAATCACAATTTGACGACCGATATGGAGTAGTGGCAAGTATACCCCCACTCGACTGAAGGTCGTGGGTTCGATTCCCACACAGGAAAAAGCTTTGTGTGCATAAGTATGAATATTTAAAATCTGTGTTTTTCTATATTTATTATTTATGTCTGTTTATCCGTTATTCACTATCCATAACACAAGTTCTTAATGTTACTTATCTTGAAACTAAATAATTGATATAATAATGAAACTGTTGATGAATTTTTTTATTTATTATTATTATTCACCATAATTACACACACTCACCCATATGTACCTAAATCTGTATTGATTTTAAGATAAAAAAATGCATTGTTCGTAGGACAAATATTTGTGTGTATAAATATGAATATTTGTTCTGGTCTGGGTGTTTTAAGTATGTATATTAAGTATGTATTTACAAAACAGATAAGTATTTATGTATGTTTATCCGTTATTTAGTATTCATAACACAAGTTCTTAATGATACTTATCTTGGAACCAAATAGTTGATTGTCAGAAATATTTATTTATTTATATTTATATTTTTTCTTCCTCTCTGTTAGGACAATTATTATAGCTAAACTCGTTAACATATTATAATAAAAAGATTTATATATGTAACAAATCGCGGCACTATTGAATGGCACACTCGATGAACGAATCTTACTTTTTTCCGTCTCTTAATTCGATCATTTATCGTCATCTCAAAATCGAGTTAGAGAAAATTCAATACGAGTTCGAATTTCGCACAACTCGGGAAAGTATGTCGAGTCGATTCATCTCTAAGACAACCCTGCCTTAAAGTAATAAAGATGAAACAGTAGATATTGGTAAAGGTCGGCTGTTTCATTCTGACCCCTTTTTATCATGAGCAGGTGCGTTGACGCTTGAAATTTTTATCATACCCTCCCTAGGGTCTGCGCAATAAGTACGAGGATCAGATGTGCTTCTAGCAATTGAAATTTATCGCAGTTTTCTTTACAGGGACATCTTTAGAAATGTATTTTAAAAAAAGTGTATAGGAATCCAAAACCTGAGGAGCCCAAGCCAACCTCACCTGCACGTGGTGCACCTTTTTTTTTGTTTTACGTCGGTAACAAAATGCATTTACGCACTGCCTTCCGGCCAAAGGGGGACCGAAAGGGGGTGTGGGACTCACCACCGGCAGACACGACCGCCGGCAGCAATACCCACTAAAAATCTTCCGACGACGCCCGCCGCTTGTTGAGAAAAAGGCGGGGGCCAGTACCTGGGTTGCAGCTTCTGACACCCCGCCTGCGGCCAACATCCCCCGGACCAAAACCGGGAGGACCTCCTCAGAGAGGCGCAGTGGACGCGCCCCTCCTACCTCCCCCTGCGACCATAGCGTGTGTGGCCGACTTCCCGGAGGGTCCATGGTTAGACAGCAGGGGCCCCCTTGCCCCCGCTGCCTAGACCCTCCTGGCGCTGCTGAGCGGGCCCTCCTGGCCTACCCGCAGCGCCCTCCATAGGTCCCTCTTAGTTTCCCCCCCGGTAGTCAGTACTAAGGGCACCCAGAGTCGTCGGTCTCTGGGTGTTACCTTTTCCCTAGCGCCTCCTGCGCCCTACCGGGAGGTACTCAGCCCCCCCACCACGACAAGGTGGAGACCAGTCGGGGGGGTGCACGTGGTGCACCTGCCGATCAACGAACGGGGAACATAACAGTGCGCGGTAAGCGGCAAAAGGCTCGCCACCTATTACGTGGGACTAACTATATAATTGGCGAAGTGTGGGCGTATTATATGTAATATGCCCCTGCCTACCCCTTCGGGGAAACAGTCGTGAATGTATGTATGTAAAGAATCTGAAGAAAAGAATAAAAATATGTTTAGAAGTAAAGTTACAAGCAGTACTAATGAAATTGAAATGCCTATTTATAATAAAATACACGGCCTTCTAGTAATAAAGATAAAACAGTAGATATTGGTAAAGTTCCCCTGCTTCATCCTGACCCCTTAGTAGCATGAGCAGGTGCGTTGACGCTTGCAATTTTTATCATACCCTCCCTAGGGCCTGCGCAATAAGTACGAGGATCAGATGTGCACGTGGCTTTAGTAATGTAATGTAATTTTTTTTTTCTGTAACATCTCTAGAATAGAGAAGAGAGTGTATATGTAATCATTTTTAATTTAAGTAGTAATAAATCTACATTTTAAGGTTTTTTTTTATGATTTGGTAATAATTGGAGAGATACTAGCTCTCTGTTTAAATCAATCCTTACAGCCATCCTCCGGGCAATAGACTTTAAATATGAGGGAGCTTCAGCCACAGATAAAGGTCTTACAATATTGGCCGAAGCGGGATTTCAATCCACATCCTATTAGCCTAAGAGCATTAGAGATAGGAGTTCCCTTAGGAAGCAGATAAAAAATATAACACTTACTTTACATATTTTATGTCAACGCTTAATGGAAGACTTCTTTTAATTGTTTGAGTAGCTGATCAAAAACATAACGACGCCGTAAAGCGAAAAGTCACAAATAGAGTTTCAAACATAGTCAAATTCTAAATTTCTTTTATACAATTTCAATCTTGTAGACATTTGTATTATGTATTCAATATATTACATACATACAATGTTGCCTGTTTCCTCGAATGGGAAGACAAAGGCATATTATAAAGCCCACCCTTTGCCAATGTTATTGTTGGTCCCACGTAATAGGTGTCGAGCTTATTGCCGCTTTTTGAGATTTAGAATTATCTCCTACCAAAATTAACTTATGATATTTCATTTGTTTTCATAAAACTCTTAACCGTGTTCGGTCGAAACACGTTTAGACCTATTTTAGTAACATTTCGCTCTACGGCAACGAATAAACAGTACACCATCAATAAAGTAAAATAATGATTGGTTGACAAGTTGAAAACTTTTCGAATAATCCGTTTCTCATTCAATACAAGCTTGGAATTCATCGCATTTCTTTAAGTTAAAAAACACAGACCGAGTTAAATGTAGTTGGGACGGAAGATTGATGAGTGTATGTGGATAAGAGGGTGGCCATCTGAAACGTCATAAAATAAGTACAGTACAACCTCTCCATTATTGCACAGATGTATTTTCTGGAGCAGAATAATATAATTTAATACTATTCGAATTATATTCCATATAATTCACTCAACTCCTGAGGTATTCGATTCCCTCACAGAACAAATCTTTGTGTGCATGAACATTAATATTTGTTTTTGTCTGGGCGTGTTCCTATGTTTATTAAGAATGTTTTTACAAAAAAATGATTTATGTTTGTTTACCCGTTATTTAGTATTAATAACAAGTTCCTAATGATACTTTTCTTGGAACTAAGTAATTGGTGTAATTGTCAGAAATATTTATTTATTTATTATTATTATTAAATACATGCACGCTAACACACACGCAAACAAACACACACACACAAAAATGTAAGCCTGTATAGTTTTTGAACCAAGTAATTGGTGTAATTCAACTTATTACTATTAATCTTTGTACTATCCTGCAAAGTTTGATTCTTAAACAAGGTCAAGGGATTTTTACAGTATTTTCTTATTTATAAAGCTAAGGAATGTCAAAATGAGTAACATTGATCTCTTCTTTGCGGTTGTTCTGCCAATTGCCTATATGACACATTAGATATGTTGCAGAAACGAGGAATCGACATTATCAAAGATTCATGTTCAGATTCCCGTTCTGCTCTCGGTAAGTGAGTCATCCAGTAAGTAAGTCAGTAAATGTGCCAGCGAGGTGGTGTATGACCCAATACCCTCTCACATTGGTTGTTAAAGGCGGCCCGTTTCTAATAGTAACTCAATAACGAGTTGAGTTGATTGAAAGTGATACGTCGACTACCTGGAGACATAGTATTCGCAATAATTATTTGGTAAATATCCCTTATAATTATTAAACTGAACGTCAATCACGTCACACCCAGATTTATTGTCACTAATGAGATCCGCAATCATCTACATTCGCGTCCTGCTGCTATCATGCAAATTAAACTGGACTACGCTGCGGCGCTAAATACCAACTGGCTGCTAATTCTATTTACGATGATTCGAATGATTTCGACTCGAACCTCCGATGCACGATGCGTAATGAATGAATGACGGTTTTTAATGAACATATTTTTATTAACCATATTAGTGACTAGTATAGTAATATCGCAATAGCAGATATCAAGCTCACATTATAAATACAGAATAGATGCAGCCGGCTTGCGTTTGATGTTAAAAACATTAAGGGAGGTTTATTCCACAGAAACTTAATATGGCTCAGATGATGACAATAGTGATAATAATATCGTATAGAATTTTAAAACATTGAAATAATCATACAAATTATATTAACAAAAAAAACTATTCATTTCCACTACTAATGCCTACGAAATTAGTAACCCACAGGGGTACTTAAAAAAACCCGAAGTGGTTAGCTCGTTTACCCAAGACATCAAAGCCTCGTTTCTCAATCTACAACTGCACTCCACGAATCAAAATTATACGATGAAAAAACAGCAACTATCGACAATTTTGTTATTGAGAAATGTTCAATTCGTTTTGATTCAAAATTTATTACATTACTGAACTTCATTTTGTGAGGTATTACATTTAACTATTTTCACTTAACTTTAAATATGACAGACATTCTACTCGCATTCATCGAAGAATAAAATAAACTGGCTTTGTCAAGACTACTATGTCATAATTTCGAGTATGCTTTGTTATACTGATTGTAAATACACTATGTACGACCTAAGAAATGGAGCGTGTCTGGGTTATATAACAAAAGTTAAATGCTCTATTAGACGATAAAAATAAGTAATTACGTCAGTACAACTTTGATAACAATGTAATTCGGCGTAAAATTTTCTTTTTTTCAGGAAAACATGGGTAATGAAAAACCTATATATTTTTTAATGCTTAGTTACATACATAATGTCACGCTCTTTCCCGTAGGGGTAGGCAGATATCACATCCTTTCACTTGCTACGATCTTGGCACACAAACTTAGCTACATTCACACTCAATAACCTTCTCATTCACGCCCGTCGGCTTAGGGTACTTTAGACCCTATAATATATATATATATATATATAATTTCTCGAAAACCTTCTAGATTTGGTGATGGGAGATGTTACGCGGTCTTTCCTTCTCAACAACTCCCATTAACTCGTCAATCATCATCCTTTCAACATGCCCAGACCTTAGCATACCATTTTTAATTCTTGTTACTATATCTTCTTTTACATTAACATCTTATCACTTCATTCCTAATCCTAATTACTTTGTTTCAAAATATGATATTAACTACAGAATAAAATGGCACATATCTTTATAAGAAAAAACCCGAGCTCAGTAGACGTTAGTGGGCTAGAATAAAGACTAGAATATAGAGGGCTAGAAATAAATTAGGGATGCTTTTTGCTTGCTAGAGTCTCGCCGGATGATAGGCCGTTGCAGACGGGGTTGGCTTGATTTTCTTGGGTCTTGGTAGGATCCCTGCGTGGGCAGGGCCGCTGTCGACGTTAGCCGCGGCCCTGGGTGGAGTGGCTCTCTCGCTGCCGACCATCATGCAAAAGATGGTCGACAGCGAGACGGCGTGGGAGGCAATAGCCTCCTTCTGCGAAGTGCGAAGTGGTGATGTCGCAGAAGGAGGCCGCGGAGCGTGAGAGGGAGCGGGATCCACTCTCTCTCCGGCTACGCCGTTGGCACAGTGGGCGGGCCAGGAGGGCCCGTCCGGCCGCGCCCGGGGGGTCTTAGGCGGCGGGGGCAGTGGGCCTTTTCCGTTTAGCTATAGACCCCCCCAAAAGTCGGCCAGTTACGCCATGGCCGCACATAGGGGTAGGGGGGGGGGGGGCGCATCCACTGCGTCTCTCTGAGGAGGTCCTCCCGGTTTTGGTCCGGGGGACGTTGGCCTTAGGCGGGGTGTCAGAGCTGCAACCCAGGTACTGGCCTCCCGCCTCTTTCTAAACAAGCGGCGGGCTTCGTCGGAAGATTTTTACTTATTATTACTGCTGGCGGTCGTGTCTGCCGGTGGTGAGTCCCACACTCTCGGCCCCCCTTTGGCCGGGAGACAGTGCGTAAATGCATTTTGTTACCGACGTCAATAAAAAAATAAAGGTCTTGGTAGGATCCCCAAAAACAAAATATAATACCCAATATTTAGGTATAGGATATGACTATGTGGAATTTGCTACCAAGGGTTTTATTAAAACCTTAGTCATTTGTAATAGACAAAATTTAGGCTCAAAACTCTTAATGATCCCTCCTCCTCCCTTATTTTAAATGTAAGTCGTCGTTTGTCCTGCTGTCAAAATTATTTCGACCAATCAGTGGCAGACTGCACCGACACAGAGCTCTGTTTCGATTTATAGCCTAGCGATATTTCGTTGTGCCAAGTCGGAATATTTTTAGCGGTCTTATATTTTTGGTATCTGTCTTTTTAGGGTTCCGAAGAATACCAAACTATTTATGGCTCTTTTTTTCGTTTTTCGGAAGGAAAGTCATCAAATAAAAGTTTCCCGCCGTGGTTGAAGCGGAAAATCTTGTCAGTCTTTTATGGATTAAAAACCATCCACTTTCCTTCTTAACACTGATATGTCCCGGGGCCCTAATTTTTTTCCTTTTCTTTACGTCGGTTACAAAATGCATTTAAGCACTGCCTTCCGGCGAAAGGGGGTGTGGGACTCACCACCGACAGATGTGACTGCCAGCAGTAATACCCACTAAGAAGCTTGTTGAGATAAGGCGGGGGCAAGTACCTTGTCGCGGGGCGCGCTAACCCTTTCTTAAAATCCTGCAAACTATTATAGATCTGCGTTAGTGTGTCGCCATATTCGTAGCCCCGGCTTAGTTTAGAGACCATTAGTTACTGGTTACTAGGAAGCTTAAATTTGGCTTGGATATAAAACACAAGTACCCCGACAAACGTAGTCACAAAATTGTAATAAAAAAGTATTTCAGCATGTTTCTCAAACACTTTTAATGGGCATGATATTTTTTCCCATCTATCCCAATCTATACATCGTTATTATAATCGATTATAAACATTTCGAGAGTGTAAATAAAATGTTACGATTCGGGGATCCTAATATGCTGTAAAATGTTATTTTGTGGGTTTCCAGTCTCTCCTCCTCTGTGCAGGAATGTAAATTTGAAAATTCTGTGTTTTCAAAACCGTGGAATCTGGTTTTAATTCTGCATATTGGGTCAAGCCCTAAAGAACCCTATATTGCGCGTGCCCAACACGCACTTAGCCGGTTTTTCAACTCAACTTTGGAAAGCTGGAAAAACACAGCATTGCGCTTATCCCTTCAAGATGTCAGTTGAATAGTCTCATATTCCTCGTAATTTCCCTAGATACATCTTCTTGTAAGCTGGATGACAGCTAGATGTTTTTAAACAAAAACATATGTATGTGTGGTGTATAGGGATCCTATTAAGACCTAAGGAGCCCAAGCCAACCTCACCTGCAAGTGGTGCACCTGCCGATCAACGGACGAGGCTCTGGCGAACATAATAGTGCCCGGTAAGCAGCAATAGGCTCGCCAGCTATTACGTGGGACCAACTATATGTGGCGAAGTGTGGGCGTGTAATATGTCTCTGTCTACCCGTATGCGTAAATGTATGTATGTAGTTCTTTTATGCCATTTCTTGCAAGAGAGTATTGTAGAAGGTGACTAAGGGAATAGAATTATCATTTGCTTAGGGAAGACAGTAAAAGCACTGCAGTGTGCTTATCCCATCAAAATATGTGGGTAAGTCTCATACTTCTCAAAATCCCCGAGGTACATCTTTTACTGAGCTGGATGACAGTAGTTATTACTGGTTCATTGTTCCTTTCTAGAAGTCCTTTGATATAAAACTCCTAGTAACCCAACAGTCAAGAGACTTACAGGAAAGTCTGCAGAATTAATTCTTTATTTTAGCCGCATCTCCAATAAACTTATCCTTTAATAAATAAACCCACAACATACAAAATTTGCAAGCTTTTAAAACTAATTCAATACAAAGTTCTTCAAACTCCTAATATCACTCGGCAAGGCAGGTATAAAACTTGTATAGGAACGTAAATATTCCGCGAACAATATGAGGTCAGATAAATCACGCAACTTTTGGTGTGCGTGACTTAGTATACTAGTGTTAGTAAAAGTTCGCGAACTTTCCGTAATAAGTTCATATCGCATTCGATAATGCTCTTCGTGCGGGTTGTATTATCCTTTAGGCGAAAAATTTTACGTCAAATTTCACTTTATAAAAAACTTATAGCCCCGAACTTATAAATGAATACTTTACAAATTAATAATATTTCGTATTTAATTAAATTAGTTTGATTATCAATATATTATTAGTTTATCAACAAAGGATGCAGAAAACTATGTAAAGTGTAGAAAAGCGGGACATGGGCCGGACAGGTCTCAACCGGGATACGTAGGTACAATGATAACGGTCTGATTAATTATCATTTGTCATAATTTTACCTTGTCAAGTTTGATTAAGAGAAATGTTAATTACTTTGTTGCTTACTCAAATTTGAGTTTAAGCTGAGGTTTTATTTTGCTCACCATCCTATGATAACCATTTAAAAACATTTAAAAATTATTACTACCATATGAGTAGTAAAATAAAGGGTGTATAGAGATCTTACTAAGACCTAACGAGCCAAACTTTGGACTTAAGGAGACAACCTAACCTGCAAGTGGTGCACCTGCCGATCAACGGACGACGCTCTGGCGAACATGACAGTGACCGGTAAACGGCAATAGGCTCGCGTCCTATTACGTGGGACCAACTATATAATTGGCAAAGTGTAGGCATATAATATGCCTCTGCCTACCCACTCGGGAAAACAGGCGTGAATGTATGTGTATGTATGTAGTAAACTAACGTATTACCAATTAAAATATTGAATAAAAGTTTTCTTCTACTGTGAGTGTAATCTTAAATTTTACAATACGTTATTACGTAACGCAGGCTTAAACAGCAAATTACAAAGTATCGGAACAATTAAACGAGTCTATCGAAGTCCCCGGCTGGTCAGTGGTCAGAGCAGCAGACCGGTTATCCAAAGGTCGTAGGTTCGATTGCTATTTGGTTTAATGCGGACGAGATGATTTGATCTAATATAAAATCGTATTTCGGAAAAAGATTTTTGGTCTTACATTAGTAATCCTCGTGCGGATATTGAATGGGCGAAAAGGGCTTAATTCATAAGACCATCGATCATTTCAAGTTCAGAGGGTATTGGAGACGACAACTCCAGAGCTCAAATATATTAACCGACTTCTAACAAAGAGACATAGCCGTTCTCAATACGACTGTATGTTTCTTTCTTCTTTTTATTCTTGCTAAAATAAAACTGAAAGTGTATTTGTTTGTTAAACTTTTACGCTTTTTATGTGATGTTATATATAGGCAGATAACCTAGCAGAATATTTTAGGCAATTTTGCAGTATATAGACTACTTCACAGTTTGCCTTAGTCAAGATTGGTTTAGGTGTCTTAAAACATGTCTTAAATAAATTATAGTAGGTAATAATAATAATAAATATTTCTGACACTTACACCAATTATTTAGTTCCAAGATAAGTATCATTAAGAACTTGTGTTATGGATACTAAATAACGGATGAACATACATAAATACTATTTTTTTGTAAATACATACTTAATATACATAGGCAACACCCAGACCACTACAAATATTTATGTTTATGCACACAAAGGTTTTTCCTGTGTGGGAATCGAACCCACAACCTCATGAGTGGAGTGCGGGTATAGTCATATCGGTCGTCATTAGGTACCTTGACTCTTTTGTGATCGTCCCAGTTTGAGGTCAATAAAAATATTAATTTTTGGACCTTTTATAAAAAAAAAATATACCTGACCAACATGAATATTCTTAACATATTGATTCATATAGTTTTTGATATGATATTATGTCGGTAACGTTGGACGACCGCTATGGGGCGTAGAGGTCAGTTTACCTGCAGTCTGTTCCTGACGTCGTGCGTTCTATTCCTACACATCTTGGAGTGCATGCATGAAAATGAATGTTATTTCGGGTCTAGGTTTCTTTTGTATGTTAAGAAAACCTTTTAAAAAAGAAGTATTTATATATGTTTACCTGTTATTTAGCATAGGTACATGACGAGTTATTAATGATATTTATCTTGGAAGTAAATAATTCGTGTGAATGTAAGAAAAATATTTTTTTGGTTTGTAATTTTATTGTTGCTTTTGTTCCTTTCGTGTCCATTACATTTAATTATCACGATCAGTCATCCATTTTGCTTTATGGTTATCAACAAGTTTTAAAATCATGAAACCTAATATAAAAGATTTGGCTCGAGTAACTAAATAAATAAGTTAATCTATCACCGGGCAATGTAGTGCACTTTTTTCTTTGTGATCGAAATGGCGGGTATTGTGTGAGCAGTGTATTAATTGATGGATTGGCTCCGCTGCCAGACCACGCTAATTGCTTCTAGGTATATTAACTATTTATTTTAATATTATACATAACATCACGAACACATATTCAATTTTAAGTGGCCTGAAACCTTGCTACAACTATTTTAAATATTAATAGCAAAGTTTACTTTTAACACAAATAACTTTAAGTGAATAATATCGAATATTATGAAGCATATATACATACATTCACGCCTGTTTCCTCGAAGAAGTAGGCAGAAACATAATTATTATTCGCCCACACTTTGTCAATAATATAGTTGGCCCCTCGTAATAGGTGGCTAACCTATTGCCGCTTACCGGGCACCGTTATGTTCGCCAGAGCCTCGTCCGTTGATCGGCAGGTGCTCGCACTTGCAGGTAAGGTTGGCTTGGGCTCCTTAGGTCTTGGAATTGATCCCTATATACAACATTATGAAGGACTCTAGTACATTACGTTCCTACCCCGTAGGGTCCGTATTGTTACTAACATTACTTTTAAAAACTTTGTACTACACACTAAAAGGCAAAAAATAAATGAATAATAGTAGTTGGGTGGTGGGAGGTGGCTAGCTCTTCGCCAATTAGTTTCTTTGGACATTACACAAGACCTCTTTCCTCTAGTCGTCTTCTAAGAAACTCTCGGCATGACTTGAGGTGGCAGAAATCTTTGAAGGTGCCGCTACAACACGGCTTTTAGATTTTTTCTACGATTACCATGGCTTATCCTGGTTCCGTAGGGAATATATTCTGAGAATAATGTTTATGAGAAATAGCTACCTTTCGATTGTGTCCTTAGAGCTGTCACTGGCCCTGGATAGCTTCCTCTCCTTCCTCAAGCGAGCGCTTCAACAACGGATAAACATGAATATATAATTTATTTGCGTAATATATAAGAAACACTCAGGTCAGGACTATTTAACTATTTTAAATGGAACTGTCGACCATAAAAGCGGAACATTGGTATACCATACTTTACTTGGGATAGCACGGGATTTTAAACCTTCATGATTATTATTAGCTACCGTTAAGTGATTTGACAAACAATCGTGTAGTTGATAATAAAAAAATAGCTGCCTGCTTACTTGAGAAGATAGATATATAGAAGATAGATAGATATGCTTCATATTTTGAGACATGGTGTCTAAAGTTAGTAAAATAAAATAAAAACATTTATTGTGTCCTTTTACATAATTATGTTCATTTACGTTATAAGGTTAAAAGTTTTTCAGAAAATTATATTATAACCAGAATTTAATTTTATTACGTAAGTCCAGGTGATGGCTCAGCTTGTGCTGTCCAGTGTATACATTCCAGACGGCGCTGGTTTTCAGCCACCCCTGTTTCCTTAGGTGAAGCTATGGGAAATACATGCTAGGGGGCCACGCTTAGTTAACAATTTTCTTCTCTTACTTACATTTATGCTAAAAGTGTTCGTAGCGTTCTTACAAAACGTAGATTAGTAAATGCTAGAAACTAATACAATGATTTTGAACTTTCTTTGTTTGGGGTCGGAGCAGCGTGTCTTTTTTGTATACACCCCTGTTTTTTGTCATCAGCTCGTCCACCCCCTTCAGTTCAATGAGTTTTTATGTACTTTACGATATAAATATACACCTAATTTATTAGTGAAGCATTTGTTCCTCTCCGTTATTATTTCCGGAAAATGCGACTTGACGAAATACCTACGCAACACCCAACCGTTTATTCTAAACTGGGACATGTCCGGCCGCGGCTGTCAACGTCAAATGTTGAACGAACCCAGAGCGGACAACAATTAAGTGGCTGCTCAGAACTTAAAACTAAGTCCCGACAAGTCAAGGGGTCGGAGGAATGGACTGATTACAAATTAGACGTCTCTATTTCGTTTATCTTGAGTTAACAAACTTTGAATGAAATTATAGTTTAAACTAACTCTTACAGAAAACCACTGTAATAAACTAGTTTACCACTCATGGTAGGTTTACAGCGTTTTTGTTACGAATGGATGCATGTGTAAAGTCACCGTGTCAGGTTTGAATTCAGTATCAATTGGTTCTTAAGCCTTTGCCTCTATGAAAACTTGCCGAACAATAACTAATATATCCCATGGATTCTCTAATTACATCTCACGCTCACTTTATAACTTTTTACGCTCTATTATTTATAATGTTATTAGGTAATACGTAGGTAGAACTTTTGTTAATCTCCGTTATTAGTTCTAGAAAATGCGACTTTACGAAATACCTACGCAACACCCATCCATTTGTTGATAGATAGATTAAAAATTTTGTTATTGTACACCAAATTCAAAATAAAACAAGAAAACAATGCAAAAGAATATCATTGGCGGCCTTATCGCTTACAGTGATTTTTCCAAGCAACCTTAGAATGGAGAGTGATTAAAATTCAAAAAAAACCAGGGGTGTTTATTTTTAAAAGACAAACAAAAATAAATACTTTTACTTAAATAACATATAACAAATCTACATATATAAATACGTACAAGACATTGGAATATTGAGTAGCAGGACATAACTTATGTAAAAGGAAAAGCTTCTTTCCTCCAATTTAGCAACTTAGTCACTCCATAATGTAAATTAAAAATGCTCAGAAGAAGTCTTCATTTCATTTCACAATCTAAGAAATGAATTATATATGAGTATAAGTGTACAGAACAGAGAAAGATTATTTGTTCTGTGGTTAATACTGACTTACAATCTAGTCAGTCAATTCTGTAAATTGAAATGAAAGAGAAAAATGCTAACAATAAGGGTCGCAATTTCGTTTTACTTAACAAACTTAGAACTTAGATAAAGTTAAAACTGGTTGACGCCCGAGTCAGTCAGTTCCGTAAAATAGAAAAAAAAAGGATTATTCAAATTGGAATAAACTATTACATAGTACTTGAAAACGTCAAAGTTTTTTATAAAAAATAATTAATATGATAACACTGAATCACGAAGTTTATATTCAGTTACATGCAACAAAACAAAAAAAAAATTAAGTGTAAGTGAATCTAAGTGCCAGTTCCGAGTCACCGCTTTGTAAGAAGAACTGACAGGAAACTCACAGGCTATGCTCTTTTAAATTAACAATTGGTTAGGTACTCAAATTCCTAGCTTTATTTGTCTGTGACGCTATACAATGCAACATAATGTAACATTAACAATAGTCATGTTTTAAGTCATTCATATTAGAATAGCCTGTATGAAACGGCAGTTTAATCCCAAGCATTTTTATCTGCTATATAGTCTTTGATAGAGCTCCGATGGAGCACTTATAAACGTAATGATAATTTATTGTACTATCAAACTTATATTATTAAGACAGTTCATACTGACTAATAACATTATGTGGCAGCTTCGAACTGAAAACGAAATCCTGCCAAGTCTCGGGGTTGGCGAGATGGATTGATTACTGGGCTTTCTATTTTGTTTACTTTTTTTTGTTTTACGTCGATAACGAAATGCATTTACGCACTGCCTTCCGGTTAAAGGGGGGTGTTACCTTTTTCCTAGCACCCTCTGGGCCCAACCGGGAGGTACTCAACACCCCTTACCACGACAAAAAGGAGAACAGTCGGGGGGGGGGGTCTATTTTGTTTAACTTGTGGTAACTATCTATGAACTTAAATATAGTTAAAACTGTATTGCATAATGCTTTTTTATACCCGTCTATTCAGTACGGGCTGGACCATGAGTAAAGAAGAATAAAGAATGGAGAAGACTAAACGTGGAAAGAAGAAATGTAAAAAAGTATATTTTATTTGTGTCAGTTGAATAGAGATCGATCAATCAAATCGTAAAAAAATATGAAATAGAAAAAAAATTACAGTTGACATTATGGCTCCAAAGTACATGTAAAAACTTCTACAAACTCTCAACTTTTATGTCAATTAAAAAAAGTTATAGTACAAGGAGGTGTCAAGTGAGTAGACGAATTTCAGTAGCTATTCAGAGGCAATATGGAAAATAAATTAAAAATAATTGCTTACCATATCGTGTGACATAATAAACACAATGTAGATACATACATTATGTACATATAATCACGCCTATTTCCTCGAAGGGGTAGGCAGAGCAAATAATATTCACCACGTTATAAAACCATTGTGGAACGCAATACAGTATTGAGTATTGAGAGGCGTATTGTACGGCCACACTTCGTCAATAATATTTTTGGTACCACGTGATAGGTAGCGAGCCTATTGCCGCTTACCGGGAACTTTGCCAGAGCCTTGTCCGCTGATCGGTAGGTGCACCACTTGCAGATACGGCTGACTTGGGTTTCTGAGCTCTTGGATTCACCCAATTTACAACTAATTTTGTGTTAAAACTATGTGTATAAGTAATAGTTACCTTTCGAAAGTGTCTTTAGAGCTGTCACTGGCCCTGGATAGCTTCCTCTCCCTCCTCAGGCTACCGTCGTCACTTGGCGACTTTTGCGGAGGCAGTCGCAGCTCCTTCTCCGACTTGCTGCTGGACCTTGAGTTCCTCCCGTCCTCCGAGTCCTTCTTGAGTGACGGCCTTACGGGCGAAAGGCTGCCAGACTTCTCATTTTTCTTCACCTCCATCTCACGGTGGTCATCCTCGAATACTCTCTGGAAAGAAGATCTATGGTTAGTCGTCATCATCGCAGCCCATTAAACGTCCCACTATTGAACAACTCTTCTCAAGATCTAAGGTGAGAGGATACGCTTGCACAGTGAAGCTTCAAACATGCGGCCCATCTGATGAAAAATAGTCACCGCCGCCTATGGAAAGAGTCAGCCATTAGCGCTTTATCAACCCTTTAAAAACTGTTGTACATTGTTCTTGTGGTTTTTGAAAAGACTAAAGCTGTAAACTATGAAGAAACCGCTTCAGGGAGCTTATTCCACAAAATTCCAAGGGCACGAAAACAAAATTTCTTTGAGATAAATATATAGTAGTATATGCTATATATAGACAGACAAAAGAATTATATAAATTATGCTATAATTATTCCATAATATAATTTTCTTAACTTTTTCAATAGCGCTCCACATGTAAAGCGGAATTAAAAAGGACAGTCGGTACGTTGCTGCGTACATGTCCGTAAAAAATATCATGACCAGAATAAAACCTGGAATTCATTAAAAAAACATTCTAAACTCACAGAGGTGAGTTCAGGAATGTCTTTTTTCGTGTCTGAATCCTTTTAGGGGTCTGTAGCCAAATAGAAAGAATACAACCATACAGTTTCTTATGATTATAAAATTTTATTTTCTGTGTTGTAAAGGAAAGAGGTTAAAGGCAGCACCTTCTAGTCCGGTAGATGTAAAAAGTGTACGGGTACGCAACCCCGGCCCTTCGAGCTACTACTGCCTACTCTTTGCTTTCTGTTACGGTAGTATTCTTGTTCCTTACCAGTTTTCCGTCATTTCCCTTTCCGGTTCCTTCATCCTTGCCCTCCCGAATGCAATCCAAAATCTGCCGTGTCGGAGGATGCGTGGCTAGGGCCTAGTCGCAAGCAAGCCATATTGCCCTGGGACCAGGTCAACTCAGATCAAGGCTAATCTTCTCCCGATATGCGGGGCTCTGTTGGGAGTGAAAAAGTAATTCGCTTGCTCCACGTGGGAACGCAAGGAGTTACAAAAATAACCAATATGGCGGCAACGGCAATTGCAATTCGTCACGTCTCGTTACCCGTGGGGGCGAAAAGTGGATAGCAGAGAGCCGGTTGGCTACGTTGAATGTGAGAGGGGGCCAAGATCGTAGCCGTATCGGGATAGGTAGGATCCGGATCCGGTAGCCGGATCGTAGCCGATCGTAGTAGTATGGAAGGATGTGATTTCTGCCTACCCCTACGGGAATAATGTGACATTATGTATGTATGTCAATGTCTTTATTTAGACTAGTCTGCTTACTTATGTATAAGTATATAATGAGAGAATAGAAAAGAACCTAAAATATACCTAAAATTATTAAAAATTTAAATTAAACATTGATAGGTATTTCTAAATATTTTCTTGTTTCTATCTCTTGCAAGTATTCACAAATTAACAAAACACCACTTATGGAACCCTAGAAAATTCGTAATACGACTCGCACATTGCTGGTTTTAAATAAAACAATGTCGACACTGGACTGAGCCTGAATTATTGATAGTTTGCTGGGGGACTGTGCAGATGGGATTAGGGCGGGAATGCCAATGTTTGACCACCGCTGTGAAACAGGTTACAGCTTTTTTAACGCTTGTGGTTTTGTCTACTAAGTTTTGTTTATACTGTGTTCTAATATCTACTCATTCATTGCCCGATTGTTAAACTTGACCATAATATGCTAGGGCGATTCATTACAAAATCGTTTTTTAAAGATCAATTCTCGACAAATTTAGTTCATATTGACGACCGATATGGCGTGGAGGTCAGTATACCTGCACTTCACTCCAGAGGTTGTGGGATCGATTCCCACACAGGACAAATATTTGTGTGCACGAACATGAATATTTGTTCTGGTCTGGGTGTATTCCTATCTATATTATATCTATTAAGTATGTATTTACAAAAAAAAATAGTTTTCAAGTATGTTTATCCGTTCTTTAGTATCCATAACACAAGTTTTTAGTGATACTTATCTTGGAACTAAATGATTGGGGTGATTGTAACAGAATATTTATTTATTTATTTTAACCCTAAGAACAATTAGCCTAATTTCCAAACTGCTTATGTCCTTTTGAGTAAATTTGATAGGAGGAAGTAAAAACTGTTTAATTTTATAGTTAAATAATAATTGATTATAGGTGTTATTTCCATTCGTTCATAACTAATTAAAAAATAATTTATTGGACTTGAAAAATTAATAGATGGGATTAAAAGTAATTTTGTTAATTTTTTGGTGTTACGCAGTTTGAAAACTAGACTGGCGATATGCAGTATTTTATGGGTTAGGACACCTGCACCTTAAATACTAGATTGTTTGCCTCGATTTTGTTTGGCATATCATACGATCGGGCCAAATCGCAACGACTTATTGAAGAACACACACAGTACGATGGTAATGTAACTTTGAATAATACTCTTGTAATTGGGCAGAAACTAAGCACAGATTGATGTCACTGACTGTACATTTTCTAAAGCTGTTTTTTCTGATTTTTAATGAGTTAAGTCCGTATTATTTTTGCAATTTGGATTAAAGAATACATAAACTACACCATTCATAATATTCGTCGTCAAGTCACTTCTGTGGAAATATAGGTGAGTCAGAATTCAGAACGGAGTCAGAATTCAATTCTATTTGCGTTTTACCGATTCGATTTCAACAACTGGAAGCGGAGCGAGTGCTTTCCGACCAAGGAAGTTTGAGATTTCAAGTCTTCTGGAGATCTGGTTCCAATATCAGCAAACTAAATGTCATAGTGTATTTAAAGATTAAATAAGTATGGAAATTTTAGACAAAAAGTAAGGGGTTAAGTTTTTTAGTTTAGTTTGACGACCGATATGGCGTGGAGGTCTGTATACCTACACTTTACTCCAGAGGTCGTGGGTTCGATTCCCACACAGGACAAATCTTTGTGTGGATGAACATGAATTTTTGTTCTGGTCTGGGTGTTTTCCTATGTATATTAAGTATGTATTTACAAAAAAAAAGTATTTAAGTAAGTATGTTTATCCGTTGTTTAGTATCCATACCACAAGTTCTTAATGATACTTATCTTGGAACTAAATAATTGGTGTAATTGTCTGAAAATATTTATTTATTTATTTATTTATTTATTTATTTATTTATTTAGTATACAAAAGTTAAAGTTAAAACTTTGGTTGCTTCTTACTCTTTAACCTGTGCCACTATGGTAACGATAGTGTTAAGTGGAATTTCTTTAAGAGCTTTATTGGGTCTAACTGAAGTAGGGTTAGTAAAGTTTCTACTATCCATCCAACATTCATGATCCACATAGACCAAAGTGTTAAAAACATATGAATAGGGTATATAGGGATCCTAACAACATATTGACGTGACAACCTCTTATAAATTGGTTTGCCGGGTGACACTTCAAGAAACTGCGTTACGCTCCGCTCACGTTATGCGCTCACAATGAGAGCGAGTGAGAGGCACGCGTCCCTTCCACTCGGGCATGGTTATAATTCTCAAATATAATTCTTTGTATAAATAAATGTTTTAAATTGTTACTATTGTTTCATCCTTCTTCCTACTAATCGAATGAATATTCACATTAAAATTATTTTACCACTCAAAGTCGTTGTCACGTAAAACTTTCGCCCGTATACCGACTTTACAGGCAACCAATTTTTTTTATAAAGACCAAGCCAACCTCCCAACCAACCCGCAAAAGGTGCACCTGCTGATCAACACACGAAGATTTGGCGATCGTAACAGATCCCGGTTAGCGGCAATAGGCTCGCCACCTATTACTCGGGATCAACAATATAAGTGGCGAAGTTTGGGCGTATAATATGCCTTTACCTACCCCTTCGGGGAAACAGGTGTGAAAGTATGTATGTATGTGCCAAAGAATTAAGCCACATGCACCCAGTAAGAATAGGTAAATAGACATGGGTAGTTCATGAATGAGTGAAACAATTGAAGTACTTCACCAATATAGTTTATATATATCACTCATTCGCTATATTCCAAAGCAGTTCATTTAGTTCACTAACTCAGTGATATGAGAAGTGAATGAGAGTAAAACGAACAGATATATTTGTTAGTACTGCAAGACCGAGACAGTCGCACGGCTCGGCTCGCGTGACCCCGCCCGGTAAGGGGTCAAGCTAATCGAGCCTAATCCGACATTAGGCTCGATTAGTATGTAATATTTTCGGTTTTACAATTTTATGATTGTAGTTATTATTGACTGCCGATATCTTATAAATATTTCAAAAGTAGTATTTGTAGTCATTAGAATAGATCTGTCCCCACGATGCATAAATTATGCAATGAAATTGAACTGAATGCAGAATAAATGAAAGAGTGTTTGAGTTGGAAGTCTTGAGATCAACTGAACCAAATTAATAATTTAAACTAGATGAATGATACATCTCTGAATCATCTCTTAACTTCCACTGAACTATATTACTCAGTTAATTCCAATGAATGATTTTGCGCATGTCTATAGGGCATGTGAGGTGTGTGGCGTCTTGTTATATATTTTTAAGCAGAATTCATAAGAGGAATGGAGGATGGATATTAGTAGTAATTTTTGGCGGGAGACAGAATCTTATAAAATTTCTTGCCAAATTGCGTGATCCCACTGTAGTGTATTGTGGCACTCTAAGACTAAGAGTATTTAAATGAAGCCGAGCTAGAATAAATAAAATAATTTTTGAATGGATTGCCTGAAGACCATTTATTTGACAGGACAATTAAAATGAACTCGAGAAATAAATATTCTGAAAAGATTGAGGTTTTACTGTAACTGTATTTAAGTTGAGCTACTGAAATGATTTGATTTAAGCACTCGCCCGCCGCTCCCGACAAGAACGCTTTCAGATTAATATTTGACAAGTTAAAAGTGATACCGAGCACTTCGATCTGAATGTCCAATATTTCTAAAGAAAAGAATGGTTAGTTGTCATGCTTTGATTGAAGTACGAATTAGTTATATTATTAATGAAAAGCTTTTTTCTAGTAAATTTAGTGAGGAAAACAGGATGGAAAACTTTTACTATAGAAACATAATGGTTTATGGGTTAGTTCTTCTTCTTCTTCGAAGAGAAGAATGGGTTAGTTATTTGGTTATGTAATGTAAGACTTGTTCAAACAAGTAGTGGTGATTGATAGATTATTTCTATTGCCATCAATTCCACAGGTCTCTCTGTCACATCAATTTCACAGGTAGGAGGATGACCTCCTACCACGTCAAGGTGGAAACCAGTCCAGGGAGGACTGCTTGTAGGTCTTTTTTTCTTTACGTCGGTAACAAAATGCATTAACGCACTGCCTCTCGGCCAAAGGGGGATCAAGAGGGGGTGTGGGATAAACCACTTGCAACATTCACTAAAAATCTTCCGATATTCCTTGCCGCTTGATGACAGAAAGAGTCTCCAACCTGTGGCTGTTACCTTTTTCCGGCTGCTGATAGGCCTAATCTTAAGAGCGTCCATCAACTTGGTCTGCTGCCTTCCCTTCTCCCAACCCTTTTCTCATGTGTGTTAATAAGAAGTATATATTTTTTTCTCCACGTCTTCGTGTGCCTTTCCCAAACGCCAGGTCATTCATAAATTATGTACCGTAATATTTTCAGGTTTCACAACCTCCCTCTTCATCAAGTTTATAGAACGCATTACTTACACTGTACCCTCATTTTTATACAATGGGTGGATGAATGTACTAGAGAAGCTAGCTAGAATATTGAAGGAGTTATGTACTCGTACATTTCGAGGACTGATTTTTTAAATCGTGCAGTTCATAATAGACCCAGGAATTACTAAGATATTTCACAAACATTTTAACAAAACATTTCATTTTTATTTTATCTATGAATATTCATATATTAAAATATATGAATACAATTGTAAAGTGGGTACAACGAACTCCAACTCCATTAAGATAATTCCTTATAAACACCTTTTAGTGAGCCTATCTGTCATCTCTTCATTTTCTCAATTCATTGGAATGAAACGGAAATTATATTGTGTTAGGCCTCGCCTGAAAGTCGTCCATTTTAATGTGAAATTAATCTCATTGTGTAAAGGAATATTTGAGCTTGTTCGCGGTAAAGCCGTAGATTTTTTAAGCTATTGTTTACTACACTTAAGGCCAACTTAAGTAAAACTATATTTGGCTGAATTTCAGTCATTAGACGGAGCGACAGTCGTTTGACCTCCGCATCGGAGAGGGAAATATTATCCAATGGTTAAACCAGCTTTTGGAATATTAAATGACAAAGACTTTCTAATAACGACTGCCGTAGATATGTTTGACAGCCAGACAGGCTAATATAAAAATAGTGATCACTATGAAAGGGATGAAAGAAATGGATGCAAAATAATGTCTCCTTATTTTCCTTCTATTTCATAGTCTGATCTCAGTCTAACTGAATCTTGTCAAAAGTCAGTTTATTTGTAGTAGCTTTACAAATCGATGCTCTATCTCAGCTTTTATAAGCCCCATGTAAGATACTAGTGGCGCGCCCTCACTTCGCTTTGGTAACCATTTAACGTCTCGGGTATGCAATTTTTTTTCTAGTGAAAATATAGCATACTTCTACTACTAGTAAACTAATATAGCAATCTTAAAGTGAAAGAAGGGTTCGTAGCTCCATTAGCTTGGTGGTTGGAAACGATCACCGAAGTAAAGCAGAGTTTACAGAGTCCTGTCTTTGGATGGGTGACTGTGTGGCATTTATAATCGCACGTTTCCGTGCATCGGAAGGCACGATAAGCCGTTATTGCCAACCACTAAATGTGGTAGTCGTTATGCCATGTTTGAGTCCTAATAAGGAATTCTATCAGCAGGACGCCACACACCCGCCGCTGCCAATACGCACTGAGTCATAGTGGTTGAGTAGGAATCAATACACTCGCACCTTGGTATGTGAGAATGAGGGCTGAGATGGTGATAGTGAGAATAACTTATCGAAACCTGTCCAGTAGTTTGGAGATATTCAACCTACTTCCTTCAACATAAGAATCTTTCCTCTTAGTAATTTATAATATTTGACAATCAATATGGCGTGGAGGTCAGTACACCTGCACTTCTCTCCAGAGGTGTTGGGTACCCAGTGTCCACACAGGACAAATCTTTATGTGCATCAACATGAATATTTGTTCTGTCTGGGTGTTTTCTTATGTATATTAAGTATATATTTACAAAAATAAGTTATTTAAGTATGTTTATCCGTTCTTTAGTATACATAACACAAGTTCCTAATAATACTATCTTGGAACTAAATAATTGGTGTGATTGTAAGAGCATATTCGTTTATTTATTCAATACTACATACAATTCAGCGGCCCGGTACGTGCTTCGCTACGTATAAGGCATAGTAATAAAAAAAAATGATTATTAAGTTCATTTATTCAAACAAAAAAATATTTTAAATTGCTAGCTATTGAAAATTCCAAATGACCCAAATGAAATATTGTTTATATATTATATTTATCAGCAAAGAGTAAAAAATAAAAAAGAATTGGGTACTCTTACTATGGTGGGTTTTAGACTAACAAACATTTGGATAAACAATATTTTTGTTTTCCCATTTTGAGCATGAATAAATAAACAGTTGGGGGTTCTGGAACAGGCAACATAAAGTTGGCCATGTGAAAAACATGATTCCTCCAAATTGACACCAGAAACGTGAAGTGTTTGCCCTTGGGCCTTATTTATGGACATCGCAAATGATAAACGAACAGGATATTGTAATCTTTTGAATTCAAATGGCATATAAGTTGGAATCATAGGTATACGCGGTATCAAACACACTTCTCCTTTTGATTTACCAGTTAAGATTGTAGCTTGAATCAAATTTGGAAATAACTTTTTCACTGCCAATCTGGTGCCATTACACAGTTTTGGTGGATTAATATTTCGCAATAATATAATCGAAGAACCAATTTTCAGATTCAAGCAATGCTGTGGTATACCAGCCGGTTCGAATGAATTTAAAAATTCAATTGGATAATTCATTGCCTCATCTTGATTCATATAACACTGTCAATTGATTTATATGTCGTGACTACACCTGGCAGTTTCGCTTGAATTTGAAAATTAATGGCATTGATATGGATGTTTTTCGGTGCTAAAATTTCTTTAATTCTGAAGAAAATTCGGAAAACACATTTAATAAACTCATCTATAGATTGCGCAATTGTACAAAAATTGTTCGGTAAAGTGATCAATCCGTTGGTACTGTCGATTGGTATTTTGCCATCACCAATTTCTAACAATTGTTTTGAAAACTCATGGGCAGTTGCATCATTATGTAGGTGAATACGCATATTAATGTTCATTGTAAATTTTCGTACATATCTCCAAAGAACTGATGACTTCAAACAGGCGTTTATTTCATCAGCAGGAGTTGATCGAGAAATGACAGGCAATGTTTGACGAAAGTCCCCTGACAGCAATATCAGAGCACCACCAAAAAGCTGTTGATTACCGCGTAAATCTTGCATTATTCGATTAAATCGATGAAATAGCTTCTATTGATTTTTTATTCGCCATTGTGCACTCATCCCATAAAATAATTGACGTTAATCTGAAAATATAAACACAACAAAGCAATAATTATCGCTGATAAAATGAAATGACATATGATGACATTAAATTTTTTTGATATAACTAACGTCACTTTTGACATTAAATTTGTTTGATAAGGTTCAAATTGGCTTTTAAGTATTAGTACAAATTATTTGTATATGGGAGTATAGAAATATGTTGATTTTACACTTTTTCAAGATTTTTTGTATTTTCTCTACGTACAAACCTTCTCTGGACTTCCACAAATAATTCAAGACCAAAATTAGCCAAATCGGTCCAGTCGTTCTCGAGTTTTAGCGAGACTAACGAACAGCAATTGATTTTTATATAATAGGTTGGGGAAAAAGTCTTTTCGTATTTTTGTATGAAAAGTCAAGACATTTTTTTCAAAGTTTATTTACATTTATTTACAATATATTTATACCGTTTTGTTGAATAACTTTCTGCCATTTTGTGGGCAGAGACATTATCCCGTTACTGTAGAAACTTTGGGACTTCTGATCAAAAAAACGGGACAAATAGTTTTGGCAGTCCTCTCTTGAGGTCAACCTTACAGAACCTAAAGAATTCTGCAGAGACCGAAACAGGTGAAAATCTGAAGGCGCAAGGTCAGGGCTATATGGTGGATGCACTAGGACCTCCCAGTCGAACTCTCTTAATTTTTGCTGAGTGGCTAAAGATGTGTGTGGTCTAGCGTTATCGTGATGAAAGACCACACCCTTCCTGTTGATCAATTCCGGCCGTTTTCTCTCGACTGCTTCCTTTAATCTCATCAGTTGCTGGCAGTAAAGATCAGAATCGATGGTTTTGCCGGGCGGTAAAAGCTCATAATAAACAATGCCCTTCCAATCCCACCATACACACAGCATCACCTTATTTCGTGTTAGGCCAGGTTTGGCCACAGTCTATGGGTGACAGAGTGTGGGCTGTCCATCCTCAATCGCGGTTCGGTGGACACGTGCGTGCGCCGCAACGGGGGGTCTGTTATCGACATCTCGTTTGCGGCGCCCTCTCTCGCGCATCGTGTCCACGATTGGAGGGTGCTGGAGGATGTGGAGACATTGTCTGATCATCGCTATATCAGATTCAGTGTCTCCACATCGGTGCCAGCGTCCAGCGGAGGTGTTGGAGAGCCGCGATTGGACGGCCCACGATGGGCGATCAAGCGCCTCGACAGGTCTTTGCTGCGGGAGGCAGCCCTGGTCGAGGCGTGGCCACGGGAGCCACCGCTGGTGGACGTGGAGGGGGAGGCTGCGAGGGTGTGCGCGGCCATGGCGCGTATTTGTGACGTGGCCATGCCCCGTGTTCGCGCCCCCCCGCGCAGATCCCAGGTCTACTGGTGGTCGCCGGAGATCGCCCAGCTCCGCCGAACCTGTGCGGTGGAGCGGCGCCGCTACCAGAGGTGTCGCGGAAGGAGAATCCGCGACGACGCCGAGTTGGATCGGCTCTACGCCGCCTATAGAGAGGCGGTGAGGGCCCTTCGCGGGGCCATTAGCCGGTCCAAAGCCGCAGCGTGGGACGAGCTGCTGGAGGCCGTTGAGGCGGATCCATGGGGCAGGCCGTACAAAATAGTACGGCAAAAGCTCCGAGTGTGGACCCCTCCCGTCTCCAGCAGTCTCGAACCGGCGGTACTCGGTAGGGTGGTTGAGGCACTGTTCCCAGACAGGGGAACCGACTTCGTGCCTCCTACTATGGCGGCGCCAGATGTCACCCGTGAGTCGGGCACTGAGGATGTGCCCGAGCTCACCGAGGAGGAGGTAGGAAGGGCCGTGCTACGCCTGAGGGGCAAGAGCACGGCCCCAGGTCCCGACGGCATTCCGACGAGGGTGTGGGACCTGGTTTTGAGCGGGGAGGAAGCGCCTTTTCTTTCCCGCGTGACCTCCCTCTTTGCTAGGTGTCTGCGGGATGGGGTTTTTCCGCGGCGCTGGAAGGAGGGCCGCTTGGTACTCCTTCCCAAAGAGGGACGTCCGGCCGATGACCCTTCTGGTTATCGGCCCATCGTGCTGCTCGACGAGGCGGGCAAGCTCCTGGAGCGTGTCATCGCCAACCGCCTCGTCGAGCACCTGGAGGAGGTCGGACCAGATTTGTCCGACCACCAGTTCGGGTTCCGCCGCGGCCGATCGACGATTGACGCGATCGGCCGCTTGCAGGACCTGTCGGAGAGGGCGGTTTCCCGGGGTGGGGTGTTGATTGCGGTGTCGCTCGATATCGCGAACGCCTTCAACACCCTGCCCTGGTCAACGATTATGGAGGCGCTCCGATTCCATGGGGTGCCTCCATATCTGCGGCGGTTGTTGGGGAGCTACCTGTCGGAGAGGGCGGTAGTCTTCCCAACGATGGGCGGAGGAGGCTGTCGTCGGCGTATGGTGTGCGGTGTTCCACAGGGGTCTGTCCTGGGACCACTCTTGTGGAACATCGGATATGATTACGTTCTGCGCTGTGTGAACTTGCACGGCGTGGACGTGATCTGTTACGCCGACGACACCCTCGTAACATCCCGGGGTTCTGACCCCCGGGATGCGAGAGTGTTGGCCACTGTCGGCGTCGCGGCGGTGGTCGAGAGGATACGGCGGCTGGGGCTCGAGGTGGCACTGCATAAATCCGGGGCCATTATTTTCCATGGTCCCCGGAGGCGGCCGCCTCCAGGCCCCAGTATCGTGGTAGGAGGAACTCCCATCCCTGTCGAGAACACGCTGAAGTATCTCGGCGTCCTTCTCGACAGCAGATGGGACTTCGAAGCGCACCTTCGGCACCTAGGCCCGAGGTTGGTGAGCACGGCGGGAGCTCTATCTCGCCTGCTCCCCAATCTCGGAGGGAGTGGCGGCAGTTGTCGCCGCCTTTACACGGGAGTGGTGCGGTCCATAGCCCTGTATGGAGCCCCAATTTGGGCGAGCTCCATATCGGGTCGTCATCGACAGATCCTGCAGCAGTCGCAGAGGGTCATGGCGACCCGTGTCGTTAGGGGGTATCGCACCATCTCCCATGAGGTGGCATGCGCGCTCGCCGGGTCCCTGCCATGGGACCTCGACGCCGAGGTTCTCTCGGCGGTCTACTGGCGTGGCGCGCAATCCCGGAGCCAGGGTCTCCGCCCCACACCGGACACTGTGGTGCGGTGGCGTAGAGACGCTCAGACACAGGCTCTGGGCGTATGGCGGCGGCAGCTACACAGGAGCGCCGAACTACGTGCCGAAGGATCGAGGCGCCGTATCCTCGAGGCGGTCGGGCCCATCTTGGAGCGATGGGTCGGCCGTCGGTGGGGGTCGATGACTTTCCGGCTCACACAGGTACTTTCCGGGCACGGGTGCTTTGGGAAGTATCTGTGTGACGTCGCCGGGGGGGAGTCGACCCGGTGTTGCCACCACTGTGACTGCTCGATGGATGATGCGCAGCACACTTTGGTGGCGTGCCCTGCGTGGGCGGGGCCGCGGTCGACGTTAGCCGCGGCCCTGGGTGGAGTGGCTCTCTCGCTGCCGACTATCATGCAAAAGATGGTCGACAGCGAGACGGCGTGGGAGGCGATGGCCTCCTTCTGCGAAGTGGTGATGTCGCAGAAGGAGGCCGCGGAGCGGGAGAGGGAGCGGGATCCGCTCTCTCTCCGGCTACGCCGTTGGCGCAGCGGGCGGGCCAGGAGGGCCCGTCAGGCAGCGCCCGGGGGGTCTTAGGCGGCGGGGGCAGGGGGCCCCTTCCGTCTCGCCATAGACCCCCCCCGAAGTCGGCCAGTTACGCCATGGCCGCACAAGGAGGTAGGGGGGGCGCTGCAAATTGCGCCTTCCTGAGGAGGTCTCCCCGGTTCTGATCCGGGGGACGTTGGCCGCGGGCGGGGTTCCAGAAGCTACAAACCCGGGCACTGGTGCCTCGCCCCTTTTCAACAGCGGTGGGCGTCGTCTGAAGTTTTTTAGTGGGTAGGACTGCGGTGGTCGTGTCGGCCGCAGTGAGCCCCACACCCCCTCCCGGTCTCCCCCTTTTGGCCGGGAGACAGTGCGTAAGCAGCATTTTTTTACAGACGATAATAAAAAAAAAAAAAAAAAAAAAGGTTTGGCCACAGTCTGTAAAGCCTGGCCAACTTTCGACCACGACCTTTTTCGCACGTTCTTGTCGTACGTGATCCACTTTTCATCGCCAATTATCAATCTCTTCAAAAACGGCTCGGTTTCATTACGTCTCAATAATGAATCGCAAATGAGTACACGGTTCGTTAAGTTTCTTTGAGTGAGCTCGTGTGGCACCCAAATATCGAGCTTTTTTGTATAACCAGCTTTCTTCAAATAGGTCAAAACTGTTTTGTGGTCAATTCCCAGTTCTTCAGCTACATCGTAACTACTAATATGCCGATCTTGCTCCACTCTTTCAAAAATGGCGTCCATTTTATTCGTAACAGGGCGACCCGAGCGAGGTGCATCTTTAACATCAAAATTTCCGGACTGAAAACGTTTGAAGCAAATTTGTGCTACTCTTACTGACACTGCATCAGGTCCATAAACATCACAAATTTTTTTCACTGTTTGAGTTGCATTTTTGCCTTTTTTATAATAAAATTTTAAAATGTATCGAATTTCTTCATTAGAAACACTCATTTTAACGGAGAGAAAAACAAATGAAAAATAGCGGGAAACAACTTTTTTTTATTTTTTTCTTTTCTTTATAATAGAACCTTTTTAATGTTACCAAAACCAGCCAGACACAAATTAGTCAAAAAAAATGTATAATAAGTTTATACCTACGTTATGCGAAAAGACTTTTTCCCCGACCTAATATATAGATAGATATTAACCTTCTAGACATTGACCTTCTTTGAAACCAAATTATTAATCCGACACAACCAAAGTTGTTACTGTGTAGATTGTGAGCTCTATTCTCTAAAGTAAACTCAAATCAAACTATGACGAGAATCCAGTACAATATCAGTAGCTAAAGTTTGTCCACTTCCCAAACTTTGATGGAACTGTGACCGCCTGGGACTAAATGAGTCTAAATACGATGTAACTGGTCGATAGCGTTATGTGACAGGTCACTGCTGACCTTAAAGTTTAATACTTTGTGTACATTACAAAATTTAGGGCGATTCATATTAGTTGATTTATGTGACATTAGCCAGCACGCTCGATAATTTGGAGTAATAGTTTTGAGTACTGATATTGGCTCAATATTGTGATTATGCCGAAGGATCGAGGCGCCGTATCCTCGAGGCGGTCGGGCCCATCTTAGAGCGATGGGTCGGCCGTCGGTGGGGGTCGATGACCTTCCGGCTCACGCAGGTACTTTCCGGGCACGGGTGCTTCGGGAAGTATCTGTGTGACGTTGCCGGGGGGGAGTCGACCCGGTGTTGCCACCATTGTGACTGCGCGGAAGACACCGCGCAGCACACTTTGGTGGCGTGCCCTGCGTGGGCGGGGCCGCGGTCGACGTAAGCCGCGGCCCTGGGTGGAGTGGCTCTCTCGCTGCCGACCATCATGCAAAAGATGGTCGACAGCGAGACGGCATGGGAGGCAATAGCCTCCTTCTGCGAAGTGGTGATGTCGCAGAAGGAGGCCGCGGAGCGGGAGAGGGAGCAGGATCCGCTCTCTCTACGGCTACGCCGTTGGCGCAGCGGGCAGGCCAGGAGGGCCCGTCCGGCCGCGCCCGGGGGGTTTTAGGCGGCGGGGGCAGAGGGCCCCTTCCGTCTCGCCATAGATCCCCCCAGAAGTCGGCCAGTTACGCCATGGCCGCACAGAGAGGTAGGGGGGGCTCATGTCAGCGCGCCTCCCTGAGGAGGTCCCCCCGGTTATCCGGGGGACGTTGGTAGCGGGCGGGGTACCAGAAGCTACAAACCCAGGCACTGGTGCCTCGCCCCTTTCAACAGCGGTAGGCGTCGTCGGAAGTTTTTTAGTAGGTAGGACTGCGGTCGCGTCTGCCGCAGTGAGCCCCCCACCCCCTCTCGGCCTCCCCCTTTGGCCGGGAGACAATGCGAAACAGCATTTTTTTACCGAAGATAAAAAAAAAATGTGGTTATGACGTATCCTGATAGACTTATTCTTATATAAAATTTTCCGATATTTCTATATCGTGTTGCAGGAATTATCCTGGTGTTATAATATTTATTACAAGTTATCGATATGCATTATTTTTAGTGGTTAACAAAAATCCCCCTTAACCTGAATAATTAAAGTTGTTACCTTCGTCCGCGTAATCTAGAATATATCACTTTCCACCAGGAACCACGCTATTACGGAATAGAAAATTGCCCCTTAAAGTGCTAGCCCAGTATTATTGTTCGAGTATGAAAATGAATAAACTACGTGGTCTATCAATGTGCCAAGTTCACGTATAATTAAGTAACAAAGACCCTACACCCAAGGAAATGCTGCAAAAACCTTACAGTCTTCGAAGTAAGCTGTATGCTATCAGCGACCATACATACATACATAATATCACGCCTGTTTCCCCGAAGAGCATATGACACCCCCACATTTCGCTAGTTATATTAATGGTCCTATGTAATAGGTGGCGAGCCTATTGCCGCTTACCGGGAATTTGTGTCAGCGACAACAATAGATCAAAATAGTGTCGCAGTGAGTTCGAAATAAAACTTGAATAGAGACTATTCAAGTTCAATTTCGAATCACTGATAAAGAAACGGACAGCATCTAGAACATTAATAAAATAAACGTGCTTGAATATTTCACTCAGCTCATCTATCTCCTAAATCTTAACTTACATATTATTACTAGATAGCAGGAGAATACTTTTTTCTTTCAAAAACATTTATCGGAAATTCCCAGACTTAGTTAAATATATCCTATCTATGCATACAAATACATATCTTATGTGAAAATCATACTACAGACTTATTCAAATCTTTCAAACAAAGCACAATGTACCAATTCCATTTACAGTAATATATGAAAAGTACGACACAAAATATTTATTTATTATTAATGTATTCAATCATTTTGTGTGTGTAAATAATTTCAAGAACAAACTTCCATTTGCATTTAAATTTCATGCAATGTGTGTTAGTGTAGTGTACTGAGCGCGAAAATTTAATTAAATTAGGCATGCATTAGCCTATCCTATTACGTAAGTATAATTAGATCACTAACTTAGTTTTGAATATGCTATATGTGATATAAAAAATTATGAATATTGAAAAACTGTATAAACTGTAACGGTATGAAGCGCGATCGACTGCTTACTATCAGGCAGGATGTAGGCATATTGACGTGTCAAATTAAAAAAAAAAACTAAATTTGGATGAATTTCAGTCTGCTCGATTTTTACACTAATTAAAAAAAATATGGTAAGAAATATTTGTACATATTCATATCATCATTATCATATATACACTTTCTTTATTTCTTTCATACTACGTTTTCAATAAACCCTATCCATCCCACAAAAATTCTGTGCTATTTTTGACACAAACTTATATGAAAGATATTTGGTTGATTTAATTAATTATTTAATTAAATTGAAAAAAAGTATTGTCAATGCAATAAAGGTGCCCACGGAAGATCAGCGTCGCGACATCTCTGTGATGTTCGACAATTTGCTGAGTGAGCACCTTTTTTAATACAAGTTGAGTACTTCTTACACTTGAGTTCTTATTGTTATTGATTTGTGTTTTTATTATTTTGTACTTATTTTATGTTATTTTTTTTCTTGCAACTTGTATTGAATAAATATATTTCTTTCTGTCTTTAAAATAATAATAATAAAGTGAAGGGTTTTAAATAAATGGTTGCAACAAATGGTGAATCTAGACATCAAAACTAGTAAAAACTGTATTTTCAGTGTCAGTGTATTAGTAGGTATTTTGCTAATGGCATTTTCCTTGGTACTAACGATAATCACAGCGTGTCCATTTAGTTTTCTTGCTTTCATTGTGTTTTTTTTATATCCTACTCATTTGTTACTCCGACGACATTACCGGGTAGGAGCCCATTAGAAGTATTTTCTTGCTATGTTGGTTCGCTTTCATTATATCTTATATTAAAGGTATGCTTCTAAAAATTAAGGATACAATAGATCAGAGTGGCCCAATGACATGTGGAGAGGCTTTTATTTAGCAGTGAGTTACTTTAGGCTTATAATGAAGATAATTTTCTCGACAGTGCGATATAAGATAATAGGTACTTGAATTTATTTATTTATTTATTTAAGTAAAGCTGCACTTTGCTCCTAAGATCGTACACATACTCACACACATTCACGCCTGTTTCCCCGAAGGGGTAGGCAGAGGCATGTTATACGCCCACACTTCGCTAATTACATTGTCGGTCCCCTGTTATAGGTGGCTGTACGTTCGAGACGAGGATCTGTTAAGTTCGCCTGAGCCTCGTCTGCTGATCAGCAGGTACACCACTTGCAGGTGATATTAGCTTGGGCTTCTTAGATGTTAATAGGATTCCTATACACCCAAAATCCTAAGATCGTGACTAACGAAAATAGATAAACACACTGAAGTACTCTTATTTTGTGAATCCATTTCAACTATATAACATAAAATACACCATATAATTAAAAACTATACTTTTGGAAATGTATACTTGATCGCCACAGGACAGGCAGTGTGTAGTGTGGGGTCATTAGAAATCACTGCCGATTGTCGATTGACTGAAATCAATCTATACGCACTATAGATAAGTATACAAAAACTATAAACTTATCTATAGTGTAAGTATTGTAAAATAAATATATTTGTAGTAGTTACATACATACATACATAATATTACTCCTATTTCCCAAAGGCATACTATACGCCCACATTTCGCCATTTAAACTGTTGCTCCTACGTAATAGGTGTCGAGCTTATTGCCGTTTTCCGGGCACTTTTATATTCGCCAAAGCCTCGTCCGTTGATCACCAGGTGTACCCCTATTTGTAGTAGTTAAATAATTATAAACTTTTGTAATAACACACACTAGGAATCATTAAAGTAATTGATTCAATTCACTTACAAAGACTACGCTACGTGGCAAAATATTCGGCCTGAAGCATTGTCTGCAGACGTGAACCGCGATGTAGGTCAGGCGAGTCGTTTGACCCGCCCGCCTGCTTCATTTAACATTTATGCTTATTGTGTCTGCTTTTCTAATGCTAAGCTTATTTAAATTGAACAGGGATTGTGTCAAGCTTATTGAAATAAAATCTGTGATATGACTATGTAGCAGTTGGCTTATTTGCTTGTAAATGTAGATGCAAGACAAATAACAGTTAATGCTATTATGTGTTAAGGTCATTGCAAAATATTCGGCCCAGAACATTGTCTGCTTATTGTGTCTGCTTTTCTAATGCTAAGCTTATTTGAATTGAACAACGCTTATTGAAAATAAAATCTGTTCTACGACACTGTAGCTGTTATTAGTTAGCTTTTGTACCTGGTATACATATAGGTCCAAGATAATTTGTGATAAAAATCAGGACGAGATATTTGTCGTGACTATGTTTGCGCTTTCACCTCGCTCACTAAATTTTAGAAGTTTACCTCATTGTGCTTTCTTGTCCTATGCTTTATGTACTTAAATATAATAAGGTTTACTAAGAACAAGCATAAATCGGTGATGCAGAAATTTAGACGATACCGATTTGTTTTCTTGTGCACCCCAGTAGGAATACAGGTAAGTCCAAACTAAGAGTGTTTAGGTGGCGTGCAAAAAGGCCACTGATTTTCTTATTTTTAACTTTTAAATATGCAACAACGGTTTGCACATTTAGTCAGTGTCAAGTAAGAGATATATTAATAACATATAAATTATAGTAAATTAGAATAAGTGGTGATAAAGATGATAAATGGTAAATGAGATGCCCTCCCCCTAAACCCGTTGAGTCCTCAGTAAAGATGTGGGACTATACTGAGATCTCACATGGACTTCTTGAGAGAATTTGAAAAATGATGTTGCACTGTTTTGTTTTATTTACCAACACTCATGTACGTTCACAAACACTTAACGGTTAATAATCCACTGTTATTACACATTAATGTTCGAAATATCCCACGACGCTTCACTTTCCCGCCAATAATCTTGATTAGAGCTAAATATATTTAAGACATTGTTCTGTCAACTTTAAACAAATTACTGACATATAATATAATTTTGCTTAAATCGAATTTAGAACTGTTGTGACGTGCTACTCGTGTCAAGCATCACTCAGCAATAATTTGCATACGAGCTTTTTATGAAGATGTTATTAGAAAATTTAATGACTAAAATCCAATTTAACTAACATTGTTCGGATCCACTTGTGTCCTCTAGTATATTCAGAATGGTTTCCTAATCTGCATTGCAAAGCAACCACTATATCAAATTGTTCAATCACCTTAGCTATCCATGTAGAAAATTAAATGTCAGTACCTATCTAATAATGTTATACTAAAATGTTTGGGATGATTTATTTTGAATTGTTTGCATATTCAAGTTTTCACTAAGGCAATAATATAATTATTTAAAATAGTGCAAATTTTAATTTTTTTTTTTAACAATTTGTAGAACACGTTATTGAAGATTTAATTTGATTTCAATGTGATGCCGACTACATACATACACAATGTCACGCCTTTTTTCCGTAGGGGTAAGCAGAGATCACATCCTTCCACTTGCTACGATCTTGGCCCACACTCTTAGCTTTATTCACACTTATTAACCTTCCTATACACGCCCATCGGTTTAGGGTACTTTAGACCTGCCCTTTTTCCAAAATCTTCTGGATTTGGTCATGGGAGGTCTTTCCCTCCCAACACTTCTATTTACTTGTAAGTCATTTCCGTTTGTCTACTTTTATTCATCCTCTCAACATGACCTAACCATCTAAGCATAGGTACTTTCCTCAATTCTTGTCACTATATTTTCATTTACACCAGTTTCGGCCGTTATATTCAGAATTCTTTCCTAATCCTATCACTTAATTTCACGTCTAGAATACTTTTGAGTGTTCTCATCTCTACTTCATTAATCTTACTTTCTAGTTTCTTCTGCCATAACCAGCATTTGCTGCCATACGCCAGTAACGCCGAGTACATAATGATTAAAAATTTATAAAATATTGAAAAAATGTACTACAGAAATAACAACCTTATTCCACCTTTCCTTTTTAGGCATACTATATGTAAACTTATGTGTAAAAATTGTTTACTGTTTTGAACTATGTTTTTTGTTTATATGTATTTATGTCTAAATAAAATTTTATTTCATTTTATTTCATTTCCTTTACCTTTACAGGAAGATGGTTAAAAATCTGCACCTCTTCATGTGAAACTTTTAGTGTTGGTTCATTTTGATCCCCCCGACTGGTCTCCACCTTGTCGTGGAGGGGGGTCTGAGTACCTCCCGCTAGGGCGCAGAGGGCGCTAGGGAAAAGGTAACACCCAGAAATTGGCCACTCTGGGTGCCCTTAGTACTGACTACCGGGGGGGAAACTAAGAGGGACCTGTGGAAGGCGCAGCGGGCGGCTCCTGACTCGCTGTATTGGTGGTCCCACGTAATAGGTGGCGAGTCTATTGCCGCTTCCAACTTTTCTGTTCGCCAGAGCCTCATCCGTAGATCGGCAGGTGCATCACTTGCAGCTGAGGTTGTTTGGGCTTCATAGATCTTGGTAGGACCCCTATACACTCTTTTATTATAAATTTTAAGACATTTACTTTAAACTTTTGTGCCGTGTTGTACCGGCCTAGAATAGTGCCACCCCCTCTCATCTCAAAGGTAGATACATACAATAGCATCTTAATTTTTGCTTTATCTCCTATTTTCCATATTAAATTTTATAAATCAATTTTTTTTCGCATTTAGCTACATATAACCACAACCAAAACTTTGTTTGCTCTTTTTTACATAAAATACACTACAACCGTAGGAGCAATAAAGAGTCAGAAAGGTAAAGAACTCCTACAAATATTTCATTATACAGCTTAATCCGTGGAGGACGTGAATTCGTAATGCAATAAAACGAGGTCTCATCTCGACGGCAATGCCTTCTGTAATATGTATTTTACAGTAACACCAACTGTTTTGTCCCTCGGCTCAAGTTTGACTTGTAAAACTTATGCCATATGAAATTGCCTGTGCCCAACTAAGGCGCATAATGAAATCATACAATTATTCGTTCCGTTCGTTGTTAGACATTATGTTTTTTAGAAGTTATTTTTTGGAAAATATAACCGTGCGATGCACATTAATTACACTCGAATTAACTTAGAAAAAAAATGCAATTTTTTTTAGATAGAAACATACTTTTAAATGCGAGGAAGTGTGTGAATAATGCCTTGGGTAACCCAATAGCAATTCCCTAGTAGCGTCCATTCAATGATTACAACTATTTGGTTCGGCTTTGAAATGAAATAGATTTATTTGCTTTGTTTTTGCGTGTATGCGTGAAAGGTCTATCGTTAGTTGTATTAGTTGTATCGTCAAAATCTACTTATATTTAGTGTGCAAATGTTAAAATATATTTTGATTTTGATTGCCTCTCAATGCGAGGAGACAAATGGAATAAAATTGAGGCTCTATGTAGAGCAATTACTAATGACGCGGCACGCTGTTTGCTAGAGGCCGATCTAGCAACAAAAAACATTTAACAATTTGGCTGGTCATATCCTACATCATATCAGTGTTATAAAGTCCATATTGGCCTCCTCAGTAGATTATATTTTACTGGGGGTATTTGCTTATAATTATCAAGATGAGCAGGCGGGTTGGTTATCGCAGTTCAAGTCACTTGGCAGGATGACGCCGCTACCCATCATTCGTCGACTCTTACGACTTCCCGTGAGATGAATGGGGTGGCACTATTATACTCACTAAAAGAAAAAAGTATATATTTTATTTTTCAATAATATAAAATGAAACGCTCGTAGCTCCGCGATGCTCGGTGGTTGGAAACGATCACCGAAATAAAGCAGAGCTTACAGAAGTCAGTCCTTCGATGGGTAACCGTTTGTGTGGTATTTGATATTGAGCGCTTCTGTGCTTCAAGCCATGTTAGGGGCCTGATTGTAAAATTCTAACAGCAGGATGCCATACATCTGCCTCTGCCAATCCGCATGACCCCATACCCTCGCACCTTGGTATGTGAGAGAAGGCTCGTGCTCAGTAGTGGTACGTTTATTCGCTATGATGATGATAAGTATAACATAAAGCTCACTTTTATCTTTTTACTATATAAAGTAGAAATAAGTACGGATCGCTTATTACCCTCATAAATAAACTTTTGATTTGCGAGCAAGCTTCTGAATAATGTCTTGGGTAAACCCAATAGAAATTCACTAGGACGGTCCATTCAATTATTACAACAATTTGGCTTAGCTCTCAATGCGAGGAGACAATTGGAATTCAATTGAGGGTCTATGCAGAGCAATTACTAATGATGCGGCACGCTGTTTGTCACAGGCCGGTATAGTAACGGCAACTATACTATACTGCGTGTTGTAGGGTGACCGCGTAGAAGATATTGATGGATATTTATTTTACATACATACATGCATACATTCACGCCTGTTTCCCCGAAGGGGTAGGCAGAGGCATATTATACGCCCACACTTTGCAAATTATATAGTTGGTCCCACGTAATAGATGGCGAACCTATTGCTGGTTACCGGGCACTGGTAACACCCAGAGCCCTTTTCTCACCAAGCGGCGGGCGTCGTCGGAAGATATTTAGTGGATATTACTGCAGACGCGACTTATCTGCCAGTGGTGAGTCCCACACCCCCTTTCGGTCCCTCTTTGGTCGAAAGGCAGTGCGTAATTGCATTTTGTTACCGACTTAAAACAAAAAAAAAGGCTCGTTATGTCTTGGTAGGATCCCTATACACCTTATTATACCTTATTTATTTTATAAGAATCAGATACTGAGATTTATTGTTTTTATAAACAGTAATTTATATTATTACATAATATCGTTTTAGGCTACTACGTTGGCCGCCATCGGATGGCCGGTATTGTCAAGTATCCGAGAAATAATGCAAATTCCATTATTTGTCGATCATTTAGCGATCACAGACTTTAAAGATTGTATATAAAACAGCCACATAATGTGAAATATGCATAAATAAGATTTCTGGAAAGTACGTCATTAATATTGCTACAAAAATTTTCTACAAAAATAGAATATTTTGGTAACCCTAACTGGAAATGTCAAGTTACCCCGTGCCGCGTTCCATTATCACCTGCAAAATAGACCTTTGTTCGAAGGCGGTAGGGTCGTCAACACTTAGGTGGCGTGATGTCATGTCACTAGGGTTGGTAAACAGGGCAGCGGCTAAATGGATTAATCCATCAAACTGCGTTCATCCTTTATGAATGCACTCTCAGGAGGGGCGCTTATTAATAACTCTGATGTGATGTACCTGGAATCTGACATCATGTTGCTGCGATTAAGTGAGGGGATTTGGCCTGTTAACCGAACGTTTGAAAGAAATCAGAGCTTTTGGGAAATAGAATTGTGGTATTAAAAATAGAAGCCTAAATAAATTCAAATTAACAATAAACGCAAGCTGTCTTCAAAGGAATACTATTCTATGAAAGTCTTTAGAACAGATAAAAATGCTTGGGATTAAACTGTCGTTTCATATAGGCTTTTCAAATATTAATGACTTCAAACATGAATATTGTTAATGTTATATTATATTGCATTGTATAGCTTCACAGACAAATGAAGATTGTAATTAAAGTATCAAACCAATGGATAAATTTGAAAGAGCCTGTGAGTTTCTTGCCAATTCTTCTTACAGAGCGGAACTGGCACTTAGATTATACGCCCACGCTTCGCCAATTATATAGTTGGTCTCACGTAATAGGTGGCGAGCCTATTGCTGCTTACCGGGCACTGTTAAGTTCGCCAGAGCCTCGTCCGTTGATCGGCAGATGCACCACTTGCAGGTGAGGTTGGCTTAGGCTCCTTAGGTCTCCCCCCCGAACAGGTCTCCACCTTGTCGTGGTGGGGGGGCTGAGTACCTCCCGGAGGCCGGGAAAAGGTAACACCCAGAGACCGGAGACTCTGGGTGCCCTTAGTACTGACTACCGGGGGAGAAACTAAGAGAGACCTGTGGAGGAGGGCCCGTCAAGCAGCGCCAGGAGGGTCTTAGGCAGTGAGTGCAGGGGGCCCCTGCGTTCTAACAACCATAGACCCTCCGAGAAGTCGGTCACAAACGCTATGATCGCACAAGGAGGTAGGAGGGGCGCGTCCACTGCGCCTCTCTGAGGAAGTCCTCTCGGTTTTGGTCCAGGGGACGTTTGCCGTGGCGGGGTGTCAGACGCTGCAACCCAGGTACTGGCCCCCGCCTTTTTCTCAACAAGCAGCGGGCGTCATCGGAAGATTTTTAGTAGGTATTACTGCTGGCAGTCGCTTCTGCCGGTGGTGAGTCCCACACCCCCTTTCGGTCCCCCTTTGGCCGGAAGGTAGTGCGTAAACGCATTTTGTTGCAAAAAATAAGGCTCCTTAGGTCTTGATAGGATTCCTATACACCCATTGATAAAAACCGATAAAGAAAGCTATTTGGTTAAATGAAAAGTACTAATTCACGGTTTCGTAATTACAATACGTCATTAATTTATATTGCCTTAAGATATTTAAAAGGATAACAATCTAACGATCTTTTTTTAGCGTAAAAATGCCTTGCCTTTTCCTGTGAATTCAATTACCTTAACTGTGCCTTTTTTTCAAATTATGCTTATTTAAATAAAACATAATAATTTTTAACATTAAAGAGCACAAAAGAGATATTTTCAACTTTTCAGACATCACTGGTTTCATTTAATAAACATGGATCCCTTTGAGCTTCACATCTTGGAAATATTTAAAAGCTTGTACATTTTCGTTGGAAATTAATAGTTTACATCAGTATCGCAGTTTCATTGTACTCATTAATTAAAAAGTTTTAACATTGCTAAATAGGTTACAAATTGTTTACTAAAAAAAAATCATTGTCGACCGAAATGGCGTGGAGGCGAGTATACCCGCGGTCCGCTCCTGAGGTCGTGGGTTCGATTCCCTTAAAGGACAAATCTTTGTGTGCATAAACATGAATATAATATGTTCTGGTCTGGGTGTTTTCTGTTGTATTTAAGTATGTATTAACAAAAAAAAGTATTTATGTATGTTAAATCGTTATTTAGTATCCATAACACAAGTTCTTTATGATTCTTATTTTGGAACTAAATAATTGGTGTAACTGGCAGAAAATATTTATTTATTACTATTTATCAGCCGTCGATTTTATGTATATTTGTCTTGGTATGGGTTATCTTATGAGAGTAAGTATTTAAACATCAAAATTATTTAAATTATATTTATCTGTTGTTTGGAAGACAAGTGCAAGAAATTATTATTATTGTTTGTAAAATGCAAAAGAAAACAGTATATTTTCCTATGTAGTCATACTCCTTCTCATTAACATTACGAAGCTTGTAAGCAAAGAGGTCGCCAGTGTGCCAAAAAATGAATAATTCAATGATTCAAATGCAGATTCAGTTCTTAAGCAAAGTGTTACTTTGCAATCAGGAGTTGTGAATTTCTCCTTACAATAAACAGAAGTTTTCTTATTGCTGCATTCTATTATAAGATAAATATTTTATGGTCCTTTTTGTGTACATTAGAAGCGCTCGTAGCTACGCGATGCTCGGTGGTCGGAAACGATCACCGAAGTAAAGCAGAGTTTACAGAGGTCAGTCCTTGGATGGGTGACCGTTTGTGTGGCCCTTGATATCGAGCGCTTCCGTGCTTCTGAAGGCACGTTGAGCCGTTGGTCCTGATTATCACTAAATGTGGTAGTCGTTAAGTCATGTTAGAGGCCTAATTAGGCAGCTTGAAATCAACCTCTTCTTCTACGTGTTCCCCTGTTGGGGGAGCACGGCGCGGAATCGGGGCTGGGCCCCCTGGCCGCGGTGTCGTTCTGCGTCCGTAACTACGGACGCGGCGTTGGGGTGGCTGTGTAGCCAGTGTTGAATCCGGTGTCAATTCCGGTGGGGCGCCGCGATCCAGCCCTGGGCGATCAGCGCCCTGGGGCGATCAGCGGCGCGGGTGTTTTCCCAGTAGGCTTCGTCAGTCCTGGGTATCCTGAGGGATGAGGCTGCGGGCGTAGGCCCTGGCCTCCGGTGGACGCGCATGAAGCGGCGCCAGGCCTTGGATGTGTTCGTGGCCTGACGCGTCCGCACGCGCGAACATCGGTCCCGCCAGTCGACCCACGAAGGCTTCCACACTCTCAAGCCTCAAATCCCTTCGGAAGCTTGAAAAATTCTAACAGCAGGACGCCATGTACACCTGTCTCTGCCAGTACGCACTGGGTCAGCGTGGAGTATGACCCAATACCCTCGCACCTATGTGAGAGGAGGCTCGTAGTGCTCAATAGTGGGTCGTTAATGGGTTGAGATGATGATGATTTGTGTACAATATAATAAAAACTTACGGAAAAACTGCGTAGGTAAATCACGATGGTTTCTGAGAAAGGTTAGGTCGAAAGTACCCTAAACCGACGGCAGTGTATGAAAATGTAAATTAGGCCGGCACGAGACTAAAGTACATTAATTTTATACAAAAAAGTTGTATGAAAATAGTTTTAAACACGTTTGGTTCTATACACAGATCATCAATTTCATAGTTCAGTACAAATCTACAGGAGCTGCAGTAAAAAATCTCCATAGTCAGTTTGGATTCCAACTAACTTATTATAATTATCCAAAGAAATTTCTTACCAAGGGGCAGACCATTTTTCTTTAACTTATGTCTCAATTCTGTATTACACTCCATAAGTTTATCTACATAGTAGTTCCAGTAGAAGACACTAAGAGAGGAAATGCCCCTACGTAGCTGTAGGTCCTCGAAAGAGGCTGTTACCTCATCGTCCTCAATAATGCGAACCGCTCGCCTTTGCAGTCTATCAAGTGCATTGAGGGGGTGGGTACTCAGCAGAACCAAAGATGGGAACAATACTCTACACTCGATGTCTTTTAATACATCACATGCCTACGTGCATCCAGTTTAAGTGCCAATGTGAGCCTGTATTGTAAAGTAAAGTAAAGTAAAAAAGACTTGTCAGAGTGAACAGATCTTTCCTTCACGCAGTTTGTCGAATCTTAATGCCTTGACTTCCATCGCAAAGGAATTTTCTATTTCTAGGTAATTACTTGTAACTAATAGTTGTAAACATATACAAACAAGCAAATTGAACATTCACATTTCGTAAATTATGTTCTGGAAATGTAATTTTCTATCCATTGATCCACCACCACGTATGCATGCATCGCATCCTTTGTAGTACAAATCAGCATATCTAACGACTTCGCATGTTGAGTTCGTATTTATTAGAGCATACGATATTTTCTGCGACAGAAGCAAGTCACATATGTATGTAACAGTGTGACGCAGAAGTTGGAAACTTGCATCAAGATTTAGTTAAATTTATAGGTATTGAATACTGCCGTTCTTTGAAAGATGCATTATGAAATTGGATCCGGTATTCACTGTAGCATTCTTAGAAGTCGTTTTGGCTGAAATATTCTACCTGCAGGACGCCACATATCTGCCCTCGATCCGCATGGTGATATCATCAGAATCCCTATTACATTGGTTCGTAATGGCTTTTCCGGCCAGAAGACGGACTCAGAAGACCTAAAACGATAATTATGATGTATTGTTATGGTATAGTTTATTGACATTTAAAAAAAAATATTCTTAATAGTAATCGTAGCAGAATATCATAGATGTAATAAACAGTCGTATCCCTACACGCGTGACTACCAGCTTCCTATCAGCTGTCCTGTCAACTAATCATCATCATATCAGCCATAAAAGTCCACTGCTGAACATTGGCCTCTACTATAAGTAACAATATATTGCGGGTATTTCCCATAAAAACCACGCTGAGCAGGCAGATTTGTGTTCGCAGTTAAGTCAGTATGCAGGATGACGCTATTGCCCTTCATCCGATAACATTTCTCTTTGTCGAATCTTAAAATTCCCAATGAGAAGAGAGCGGGTGGCACTATGCTAGGCCGATATCATATGGCACATGATGTGGCTTATATTAACAGACAATATTCAGTACCAATATTCATTTTAAGTACAAATATTTTAGTCTCCGTACATAAGAAGTTATGAAATACATTAACACTAAATTATGTTATGGTAGGCGTTTGAAATACCTCCATAACAAAAACCCTATCGCTAACTAAAGCTGTAAGTGTTTATAAACCAACAAATACTTTAACAATCTTAATGTAGCTCGAAATTATATTGACATACTAGATTTAACCTTACCAAATCGCAAATTATGAATAAAGAAAGCAGAAATTTTATCAATCACCAAGAAGGTTTATTTTTTTTAGTTTAGCTCCATGGTCAGCAACAATCAACTTTCTGCTAAACCCAGGCATTCACAACTAAGCTATTCACTGTCACTGTGTGTGTTAGTCAGTATAGAGTAGTAATATTTAGTGTTTTATTCTAAGTTAGGATAGAGTAGTATCTAATATTTATTTTTTTTATTCTGAAAAATAATCTTCTTTTGAAGTGTGCCAGCTTTTTATATTTGAGACTGTGCCAAGTTCACTATAGCATACCTGACTCGAATATATCTTTTTCCACCTACATAGTACGAAGTTCTATATTCCAACTCTTGTATTGAGAAACTAAATTGTATTCTTTTTAGCGCATAGCTACAAAAAACCTTAATAGTCTTATATGTCTTTCTTAGATGAACTATGGAAATAAATAACTACATAAATAATAAAAGCAACTAAGGTAATAAACTCGTGGGAAGTGCTATTTGTAAATTCATTTTTCAATTGACGGCCGATATTGTCAGTATACCTGCATTCCGTTCTTGAGGTTTTGAGTTCGATTCCCACACAAACAAATGTTTGTATGCATGACCAGAAGTATTTGTTCTGGTGGGGTTTCCAAAAAACTTTTTTATGTGACACGTCATAATGTCTACATTCTGCCTGATGGTATGCAGTCGATGCCGTCTAAAAAATTAAAGGCGCTTCATACCGTTGAACAAGCACCCACTCATGACGGCCTGCTAAAATGCCGTTTCAAGCCCCGCTTTCAAGACCCAGTATTATAGGAACTAGAAAACACATGAGCCGGCAGAGAATTCCAGACCTTAATGGAAGACCAAAACAGGAACGATATCCCAAATTTCTTGGTTCGAGTGCTGATAGTCTGCATAGGATGTGGATGTTTTTTAAGACAAGCGCGTGTTGTTCGGAAGAGAAAAGGAGAGGGCAGGATAAGATCGAACAGATCGTCAGAACATCCACATAGTAGTTCCGGTAGAAGACACTGTGGAAGGAAATGTCCCTACGTAGCTGTAGGTCCTTGAAAGAGGCTGTTACCTCATCGCCCCCAATAATGCGAACCGCTCGCCTTTGCAGTCTACCAAGTGCATTGAGTACCTCACTAAGCAGAAACAAAGATGGGAGAAATACTCTACACTCGATGTCTTCTCAAAAAAGACAGAAAAACATTTTTTTAATACATCACAAGCCTACGTGTCTCCAGTTTAAGTATGAAACCAGTGCCAATGTGTGCCTGTATTGGAGAGCAAACTTGTCAAAATTTCTTGCCCTATTTTCCCCATTCAAGCTCTCGCCCGCAGTGAACGAGATCGTTAGTGTTAAGTTATCTCATCATTAATAAGTGCTCAAAGCACTCAAGATCCAGAATAAAGCGTTTTTAATTTTCTTTAAAAATACGACTTGAACAAAGTCTTAACTTACGCAAAAAAACATTTTCTTTTAAACTTGAAGTTGTAGGTGGCATCTTGAATCCTTGCCAAGCTCTCTGATGACACTAAAAGAAGTGTTGTAATCGTGAAAATACTATTCAAACATCCATTAAAAAAAGAAGAAATTCTGTAGTTCATCCTAAAATTTTTCGGGAAACAGGCGTAAATGTATGTACATTTCGCCGATAATGTTTTTGGTTTCACGTTGTAGGTGGCAAGTACTCGCTTCTCAATTCAATTCACTTCTGACAATATAAACTTTTCATTGTAACCATGACGTTTGACATAGCTATCAGTCGTTTGACAATTAGTGCAATTGACAGAATGAATTTAAATAAGACAGGACAGGTCAGAATAAGAATCGATTTTATTTTATTCCTTGTAAAAAGAATAAAATATAAGGGCACGTGTCACAACCCCATTTACACATAATTGCTTATTTTTCACATAACGTGGGCTAAGCTAACTGCGAGTAAGTACTATGTTATCGTATTACCGCGGCCTATATAGCCGTAATGCACGCCACACACAGATTGCGCGGAGCTTGACTGGCTGGCTTTGCATAATACTGTGCACAGTATTATTCTAGAATTAAATTAATTTTAACCAAATCGCCCTTTTAATTAATATGCTAATTATATGAATGTGTGTTGATTATAGGAATAGATTACTATTTTGCACATACATTTGCGTTTATCACCATAACTAATAAAAATGTTTAGGGATCGGACAGGACAGGTGGCCCCTGCTGTCTAACCTTGAGTCTTCCCAGAAGTGGGCCACATACGCCATGTTCGCATAAGGAGGTAGGACGGCTGGCGGTCCTCCCGGTCCTAGCCCGGGGGGACGTGTGACGCGGACGGGTTGCCAGACGCGGCAACACAGGCACGGCCCCCCGCTTCTTTTCAATAGCGGTGGGCGTCGTCCGAAAAATTTTTAGTGGGACTGCTGGCGGTCGCGTCTGCCGGCAGTGAGCCCCACACTTCCCTCTCAGCCCATTGGGCGGGAGGCAGTGCATAAATATGTTTTGTTAACGACGATAGAAAAGGATATTTAGGGATTCTACCTTAGGAGTCCAAGCTAACCTTATCTGCAAGTAGGGCCTTATCAACAGTCGAGGCCCTGGCAATCCTAAAAGTTTCCGGCTAAAGGCTCGCCACCAATTACGTTGGACCAATTACCCCTTTGCAGAATCAGGCGTGATTGTATGTATGTTAATTACCATTACGCCGTGACTAACGCAGGGTGTAATTTTGTTTAGACAGAATCTTGAAGAAAGCACAAAGGATTTTAAATTAATGACTGCAAAAATGATGCCATTATGAGATGCCAAATAAAACAATATGAATGGCCTTTTCATAAAAACGTGTATAATATCTGGACAGATTCTGTACAAGTCAGCGAATCGGCCCCGTTTTACTACCAAAGAGCAGCTGACCACTCAAACGCCGAGTTCTATGAACAAGCTTGCACATTATCGTTAATTGGAGAACTCTATTGCGATATCCCATGTGTATACTTTATATGTTGTCCTGTTCATTCCAATTTTACATGGTAAGCTTGCTTTAAGCATTGAGGCCGCCCGTTTTACAACTCACTTTAATGTAATTTTTATTGGGAGAAGGATCCGCTCTCTCTCCGGCCGCGCCGTTGGCTATCAAGACCTAAGGAGCCCAAACCCTGCAAGTGGTGCACCTGCCGATCAACGGACGAGGCTCTGGCGAACATAACAGTGCCCTGTAAGCGGCAATAGGCTCGCCACCTGTTACGTGGGACATACTATATGGATGGCGAAGTGTGAGCGTGTAATATGTCTATGCCTACCCCTTCGGGAAAGCAGGCGTGAATGTATGTATGTAGTTCTTATGTCGTAGTATGTCTGTCCGTTATTTAGTATTCATAACACAAGTCCACACAAGTAACAATGATACTTATCTTGGAAGTAAATAATTAGTGTAACTGTCAGGAAATGTTTATTTATTTATTTTATTTTTACTGCTGACCCGAAAAAAGAAACACGATAGGCTCGTGATTTTGGCTTAAAGAGGAGCAGCAACTTTGTCAAATTTGAACGAAATTTTCAAGTTGTAGGTTTGTACAAATTCATGCTCCTTAAAATGTACAAATATTTCGAAGTAATTTTTTTGTTGTTAAAACATGTAATTGAAACAGACACCATAGCACCAGTCACAATACTAAGTCTTCCATTTTATGATGTATATATTTTGATACCCATATACATTTTTTTAATTTAATAAAAATATTACATAATTATACATGGAAAAGTTTAATCCTTATTTTCTTTGTACAGTTATGTCTAATGTCAAGTTTTGTAATTAAGCAAAAAAAACTTCTATTAAAGAAAGTCGTTACGAAGGCGAAGTGTAATTATTAGATTTCCCTTTCCGACGAAGACCTGGTAGATTAAACAGCAACATTTCATTCCCAACGAAACTCTGCAATACCTACTGAGGAATGAGATTTTTTTTACATGCTTTCAAGTGCTTCTTACCTAAATTAACTACAGACCGCGAAGCCGTCCGCGGTCAGTGTTACATGTAGGTATTTTGTTATTTATACATACATACATACATTCACGCCTGTTTCCCCGAAGGGGTAGGCAGAAGCTTATTCAATAGGTGGGCAATTTTATGTTCGCCAGAGCCTCGTCCGTTGATCAGCAGGTGCACCACTTGCAGGTGCGGTTGGCTTGGGCTCCTTAGGTCTTGGTTGAATCCGTATGCATATATACATTGTTATTTATATTGGGCTTAAAAGTAACTATGATAACTCCTTTGCACATTCGCCATCACTCGGCATAAGTCCCATAAATCCCGGTTCAGGTTGAGACTCTTTTTTAAAGTACCTACTACGCGATACAGTATTGCGTATCAGACTAGCTAGGACTGCGGCTTAATGTTACTTTCAAAGTACGGAAGCGATGTTAGATGCCACAAAAATGGTTACCAATCCACAGACTGATATCTATAAAAGCTATTTAACATTGTTGATCGTCACTCAAATTTAACATTATTTATTTATTCATAAAGTATATTGTATCACATATAATATGTTCTACAAAGCTGTTCGAAAAGTTTGACTGTAGTATTAAGAACTACTATAAACTAGGATTACACATTATAAATACAATTTTAACAGTTAGGAAATATATAAAGTTGTGGTAGTAATGAAATAGTCACCCATCTAAGGACTGACACATCACGTAGTTTGGAATCGCTTTACATCTTATTCAACATTAGCCTCCCCAATAGATTGCTTTCTAGGTATTTGCCTATAATCACCACGCTGGGCAGGAGCTAGGTGATCGCGGTTCAAGCGCGCAGGATGACGCTGTTGCCCATCATCCGGTTCGATTTCTCGTCGTCGTCTCTTACGACTTCCCGAAGATAATAAGGGATGAGACTAGTGTAGACTGGTACCTCAGGGATTACCTAATTGTAATCATACAATAGTTCGTATATGGCACAAAGTAGTATAACACACCTGAGTGGTTTTAAATTCCAGTCTACATTTAATTGCACTTTGGTTAAAAGGTAATTTTGTTGACCGCAAGCCCTCACTGCACGGACTAATTAGTGAGAAATATCCTCAAGAGCCTTTCGACGAGGTCTTTCACTTTACCAACTGAAAGTCCACAGTGCTGCTACATAAAGGCATATTATAGCATTTACAACTTTGAACTCAGGTTCACTTAAGAGTGGAATTCTAAAAGCTAAAACATCTAAAGTTATGTCTAATATTTTTTTCCAAAATAAGTATGATTAACAACTTGTATTATAAATACTAAAGAACGGTATTTTTTGTAAATAAGGAAACATCAAGAAATATCGCCACTTAATATAGATCTAAGTAGACCGACTATGTGATACTATTTGTTAGCAATAAATATTTGAAGTTTGAAGTTTGATAATCTAATCTGCATACATACATACATACAATCACGCCTGTTTGCCCGAAAGGGTAGGCAGAGGCATAATACAAGCCCACACTTCGCCAATTTCATTGTTGGTCCCACGTAATAGGTGGTCTATTGCCGCTTACCGGGAACTTTTATGTTGGCCAGAGCCTCGTCCGTTGATTGACAACTGTACCACTTGCAGGTGACTGGTCTCCAACTTGTCGTGGTGGGGGGGCTGAGTACCCCCCGGTAGGGCGCAGAGGGCGCTAGGGAAAAGGCAACACCCAGAGATTGGCGACTCTCGGTGCCCTTAGTACTAACTACCGGGGGGGGAAAACTAAGAGGGACCTGTGGAGGGCGCAGCGGGCGGGCTAGGAGGGCCCGTCAAGCAGCGCCAGGAGGGTCTTAGGCAGCGGGGGTAGGGGGCCCCTGCTGTCTAACAATGGACCCTCCGAGAAGTTAGCCACACGCGCTATGGTCGCACAAGGAGGTAGGAGGGGCGCGTCCACTGCGCCTCTCTGAGGAGGTCCTCCCGGTTTTGCTCCGGAGGACGTTAGCCGCGGGCAGGGTGTTAGAGCTGCAACCCAGGTACTGGCCGACCGCCTCTTTTTCAACAAGCGGCGGGCGTCATCGGAAGATTTTTAGTGGGTATTACTGCTGGCGGTCTTGTCTGACGTTAATTCAAAAAATAAAGGTGATGTTGGCTTGTACTCCTAAGATGTTGATTGGATCCATATACACCCTTATCTAATCTACTAATAATAAAAATGTTGCATAAAATCGTTACAAATTCTCACGCCTTATTCCCGTAGGCTGGGATCGCATACTTCAAGTTGCTATGATCGTGGCAACATATTTAGCTTCATTCACGCTCATTACCTTCACCAAGGCTACTTGCAATCTGTGCGTTATCATAAAATTAAGTGATTTTTATATATACCTACTAAAACATAAATAAACGAGTGTACCAACATTGATATGAAGTTAGAATAATTTATGGACTTCTACGAAATTATTTTATTAATATTTATATGTTCAACTGTTCTATTACTGTTTTCACATTCATAATAATTTCAGCCATTTTAAATGCACTGCTGGACAAAGGCATTTTCAATATTCGTTTACATTGATCGTTTCCCGCAGCCTTGCCTAGATCATCGGTCCATCGGGTGGGTCATAATTATGTTTTTAAATATATTTAATATGCCTCTGAAAAATTACAAGACCCTCATACTTTTCTGCTTACCCAAAGGTTAACTGGTAGAGAATGCCTTGCAGCATTAAGTTCGCCTTTTGTACATTTTAATTTGTGCGATAAAGTTTAAATAAATAGTACTTGAAAATACTGTATTCGAGCACTGGCCTGGCTAGGGTCTCTCCGTACGCAATAAGGCCGTCAGTGCTCACGCGAGAGCTTCAAACTTGCAATGTGTGTGCTTTAACTACATTAGCTAAGTTGCATGAAGCTTTGTCTGTATTCGTTTTGGAGTGAAAAATTCATGTAATACTAGTAATGACCCCTCGGCATATGACAGACCTCCTTTTCGGTGCCACATGTGTCTATTAATTTTTATTATTGTACTTTTGGAAATAAATAAACTGTCACGGAATAAATTATTTTCTTTTTTTCTTTCTAGTACTTTTTGAGCGTTCTATCCACCAAGGCCCGCGACCATGATGTCGCGGTCTCTGGTCTGGTTAATAGTAGCATTTACTTTTCCTCTTGTATTTGTAATGGTTTGCTATTCTGGTAATAAATGGTTTGAGAGCCAGTTGTTTTGTTTCTCGATTTAACACTGCAACGGCCCTAAGTTTAAGTGAGTTATAAAATACATGACGAATACTTCATGTGTGTAGCAACATGCAGTGGAAAAGAGCTCACGGCCAGATGTGCAAAATGTCATGTCTGCCACCAACAATAAAAAAATTAAACATAAAACAGGAGAAAAACTTATTCTTAAAACCTTAAATATTCAGCTTGACATAAGTTTGCATAGAATGTGCACTTGCGTCAAGGACAATCGTTAACAAATGCACAAGCTGGTACATGCTTACATAGTACATGTACAGATACATTATTAAAGCACGGGCTAGTAAGAAACAGGTGAGTAAGAAGCAGGACAGTAAACAGTTAGAAGTGCGGATGTACCTATTTACAAAGTTTTTAAGCTATACTTACAAATTACTGTTGCATAAGCTGCGAAATTTAGAGTACTAAATGCAAACTTCTTGCATAAATTTGTTGAAAACTGCATTCGGTTTAACGGTAATTTTACGTCAGTACAATCTTAGAAATATAGGTTGAATCAAGTTGTGGGTGCGTGGTTAAAGCAGTCCATATCAATTGTTCAGAATGACTTCTTTACAGAACTCATATACTAAGGAGTCATCATATTTGTTTGGTTGCCTCAGACTTAAGCCCAGGGCCCAGAGTCTGGTTATCATTGGTTAGATATGGTTGAACTTCAGTTATTACTAATAACTTAATAGATTAGATACTTTGAAATAATTCAAAAACAAAGTGCTAGAATAAATAACATATAAGTAATAAATATAATACTTGTATATTTTTTGTTTTTTTTTTTTGTGTAAATTGCAATCAATTCCGTTGAATTTTATTATTATATGTACATTCCTCTCATCTCACTTATTTTTATTAACTCTGTTATTTTATTTTTATTTTGTGTAAATTAATGTGTGCTCTGTATAGACAATGTTGTGTACGCCTACGATCGGTTCTCATGTCAGTCCGGATCCTATACCTTTACTAAATGTTAAGTATGTATGTGAACTTCTTGGTGTGCCTTTTTAAATAAATAAATATTACATGGACCGACTGCCATCTGACCTCCACAACTCAAAGGGAAATATCGTTCTATAGTTAAATCAGTAGTCAGAATATTAGAAGGCACTGACTTCCTAATAACGACTGCCATAGATGTGACAGCCGGGACCAACGGCTTAACGTGCTTTCCGATGCACAGCGCCAGTGATAATTACGCATATTACTTCGGAAAGTCATAGGTGCGCCACCAGGGTTTGAACTCTAGACTCTCTGAATTAGAAGTCTATGGGTCTCGCCACTGGGATATCGTAGCTCATATACTAAAGAGTAGTCTTTACAAATTGATTCTCTACCGAGCAATTGCAAATAAGTGGCGAATCTGTGATTTTGTTGGTCATTGGCTTTTCGTCCACGAATTGATACTAATAATCGAATTGTTACTATATTAAACAAAAACGATATAGTATAGCTTAGTCTGCACTCACATTCTTCACTCTTCGTCACGGCGACTGGTTCTTTCAAAGACGCACCACAAGATCTAATTTTTAACAGAATGACGTCAGACAGGCCATGGTAACAGTTGCAACCTGTGTCACCTGTGTTGATGTACCGCTGCCTGTCCAATCCTATTCTGTCTTGAAGTTTGGATGGTGAACCAAAAACTGATCCGAGAGATCCCTGCTTAATTCTCTCAAACTCTTCGATGCTGAAGTCCTCAGAATCACAAGTGAATAACTAGAATCCAAAATGCAATTTATGCAATGAACTGCAGTCTTATCTTGGCGCAACCTGGTCTGCCAAACAACTTCACTGAGGTAATTGTAATACGATGATGATCATGTCCCCTGGTCCTTAATTTGACGGGGATCTATGCAGAACTAGAAAGAGCATTATCTCATATCGCTTATATGTGGAGCGTATAAATATAAAAACTCTTTTTGTATAACGTTATCCATTGTGATATTACAAATGCGAAAGTAACTCTGTCTGTCTGTCTCGCTTTCACGCCAAAACCGTTGCACCAATTTAAGTGAAATTTGGTCTACTGAAAAGAGAAAGGACACTAAGGATGCTACTTTTTAATGCGAAAAACGTGTTTTAAGATGTAGAAATAGGGGGTCAAAGTCTGTATGGAAAGTCTTCATTTTTGAAGCTAGAAACTTGAAACAATTTTTATGGTTTATTATATATCGTTACTAAGTATATACTTTTACTATATATCGTTATCGCTAACGATGGATTCATTAAATTCCATTTAAACGGAATTTAAATTTCATTTCACGATCTGTAGAACATAATATTTGCATAATAAGTAATGTAGCTACAATGTGCTGAAGTGTATAATAATGGACATACATTCACGCCTGTTTTCCCGAAGGGGTAGGCAGAGACTTTACGCCCGCAACCATACATGTACATACATGTAAATGACAAAATTGCAAAACATATATTTTTATGCCTGTTATTTGTTAAATATTAATATATTCTGTAATAGAAAATATAGTTACTTATTAAAATCTTAGAATGGTTCACGAAGTTTAGGCATAAATGGCATGGTTCAGGCATGGTGTCGTCTTTATATTAATGGATGTATTGTATTGTACTACTATAAAAACAATGCTTTTATGAAAAGGGTAGATCTCTTTAGTAGGATCCTGGTATGGTAGCTAGTTAAAAGAGGGCGTCTCTGACAATATTGTAAGAATTACTATATTTGGGAAATTACATACAAAATTTCAAGACTCTTTCCCGTAGGGGTAGGCAGAGATCACATCCTTCCACTTGCTAAGATTTATTTATTTATTTAAACACTCTACTAAGGCTTTAAATATTTTCATCTTAAGATTACTAAAGGTACTATTAATCTTTCTATTAAAGTTTATTAAAATCCGGATGAAATGGCGAGAGGTAAAACGTAGACAAATTTCTTTCTAGATTCTTGACGAATGAAGTCCTACTATAGTCAACTGGCGCGCTTTGATTCAATTTGGAATTCACAAGTTCTTCGTAATGAAGTGTAGATGAATGAACGACATTTAAATTTAAACTATTCCTTCATTAAGTTCAGGTCTGCACATGTTCTACATATTATTATTAAAAAGTTTTTTCCTTGCGCACGTGGCTTCACGAGACCAAGTGAACTGAAGTTATATTTTAAAAAAATAACAATATATTTAGTTTTTACAACTTAAAACGAACTTTTTTTCTAACCTTCTTTTCAGCTATCTCTAAACGCTTTTGATGTGAAATTACCTACCACACATGTGGTAGGAATTTGGTATCAAACACTTCCGCGTTTCTGAAGGCACTTTAAGTCGTTGGTTCTGTTTAATACTACTTGTTGTAGTCGTTAAGCCAGGTTAAACTCCAACAGCAGAATACCACACAGCAGCCCCCGCCAAAAAGACTGGGTCTGATCTGATGTGAAGGATGACCTAAATTCCTAATTTCCAAGTTAAACTCTAACAGCAGGAGTCACACAGCAGCCTCCGCACATAAAGACTGGGTCTGATCTGAAGTGAAGGATGACCTAAATTTCTAATTACCAAGTTAAACTCTAACAGCAGGAGTTCCACAGCAGCCTCCGCCAATAAAGACTGGGTCTGTTCTGATGTGAAGGTTTCCCCAAAATCCCTGTTGCCTTGGTTTGTTAGAGAAGGCTTAAACACAGTAGTGGACTTAGACGCTTATTATTTTCATAACTCCTTCGTTATATGTGTGAAAGGATGGCCTTATATAAAACGCATGTATAATTCTATCTTTAGAATACTAGTGTATTTGTGATAAGATGGCCTTATATAAAACGCACGCAATATTTTATGAATGCCCCATCCCAAAAGCCTGAAACATGCGTAACTTATCATTATAAAATAAATAAACAAGCTAAAAGATACAAAACTAGGCCAATAAATTCTAATGAAGTGAAAGGAGGGTTTCGCGGAAAATGCCAAGGAAAGGTAAAAAGGTAATTGGCCTCAAGAGAGAAACTTTTAGTACGATATACCCAGAAATGTATTGCAGACAACGTAAATACAATATGTATGAAGGAATAAGATTTCCTGTTGTGTATGATTTGCAAGTTTATGAAGTTTAGTAACATAAAGAAGTACGAAGGGGAACGAAAATATTGAATATTATACCCTTACAAGGCATAGTATGTATTTAGAATGAATATATAACGATCCTGCTATATTTTTCAGAAAAGTTCTATTAATAATGCCGTTAGGTACCGGCCTAGAATAGTGCTACCCCGTTTCATCTCACGGAGAGGCGTAAGAGTCGACGAAGAGAAATCCTACCGGATGATAGGCAGCAGCATCATCCTGCGTACTGGCTTGAAATACAATCATGGATACCCTCAATATAATGTAATCCATTGGAGAGGCCAATGTTCAGCAGTGGAAATTATAAGGCTGATATTATTGGCATCTATGATTAACATAGAGTATTTCTTTACGAATTCGAAGAAACGAAATAATGATGGAGCCCAAGGGCATTTCAGCTTAACATTGAAGGAGTAAAGGACTCACATAGTAGTTTCCTCAGAAAAAATAGATAATACCATTTTTCGGTATACAATACTCGGAGAATAGTAAATTAAGATTCTTGAGTAATATAGACGACCGATATGGCGTGGAGGCGAGTATACCCGCACTCCACTCCTGAGGTCGTGGGTTCGATTCCCACAAAGGACAAATATTTGTGTGTTTAAATATGAATATATGTTCTGGTCTGGGGGTTTTCCTATGTATATTAAGTAAGTATTTACAAAAAAAAAGTATTTAAGTATGTTTATCCGTTATTTAGTATCCATAACACAAGTTCTTAATGATACTTATCTTGGGACTAAATAATTGGTGTAATTGTCAGAAAATATTTATTATTTATTTATTATTATAGAATATTTTCGCAGTTCATACCTACTGTTCGACGATGTATGTACTCAGGTGTTAATTTCTTATCTTTTATATGGGCTCATTATTGTGTCAAGTAATCAAAGTAGTTGGAGAAAAAACCACCCTTGACGATTCTCTTACCCGTTCTTTTACGATCAAGCTCCCGTCCGCAGTGAATGGGCGCGCTAGTTATTAAATGAATGATTGATTTGTATTAAGTACTAAATTTATAATTAGATAGTATGCGTATACTCTCTCAATCCGTTTAGCTACTTTTACTCTAACATTATTATGATTTTATGGATTTCATAGAGCGAATAAATAAGAATTATGCATTACTAGCTGTCTGCTCGTGACTTTGTCTGCGTGATTTACATGTACCCCTTCCTCTTAAATCAATCTATCTATTAAAAAATTCGTTGCTTAGTTTTTCCAAGCATACATAGGGACACACAGACAGCGGAAAGCGACCTTGTATTATGTAGTGATTTTAATAAACAATTAAAACTGTAACATTTAAAAAGAAAATCTGCCGTCTTACGTAATGCTACGACTAAGCTACAACTTAACATACCGTAAATAACATGATAACTGCACGGCAGCTTAGTTGACATCGTCATACTAACTTTATAACCCTCTAAAGCGTACATGATACGACCTTTATCAAAACATTATCTTGTTGAGGCAGGTCGTTTAGACCCGGGCACGGAAATTACGTCGTTCTAACCCGTACCCGTTCCAAGATCTCGCTGCCTGTCGGGGCGAAAAATGACCCTGTTACCGCCGGCTTTTTAGGGTTAAAACCCGTTGACAGTGAAATATCATCGTTCCAATGAGCTTAATTTTAAGGAAGTACTTTAAACATAGCAGATGATAGCGTAATGAATTTTACAAGAAGATAGAGTGCTTAAAACATCACTGACTGTTTAACTTTGAAAGTAACAGTTAGGCCCATAGTACACGGCGTATTTTAAACGCGCCGACGACGCGCGTTTCAGAAACGCGCGTCTTCGGCGCCGTGGACGCTGCTTGTTGCGTTTACATTGATTGATCTTTTTAAAAGAAGTACTAAAGACAACGTAAGCAGTATTGTCTCAACCGAGGCCATTGTGCAACTGAAGAAGAGGAGTCTCTGATCAAAACGCATAAGCGCAGTAGAGGCGCGTTTCACGATCGCCCCGTGTGCTTAGGTTACTAGGTTGCGTTCGAATTGCGTTTGAAGCGCGTATACGCGCGTCATTTGCGCGTCGTCGGCGCGTTTAAAATACGCCGTGTACTATGGGCCTTAAGAAGTTTATTTCCTTAACAGAGAACTTTGTTTTTCCTTGAAAGAGTATTTAGTACCTACAATGTATTTTTAGTACCCTTTCAAAGAAAACTACTGAATGATTTCGAATGAAACTTTTGCAATAGTATAATAGGTTATACATCAGAATAATACAAAGGCTATAACTTAAAATGATGTGTGCTGTACTAAGCCTGTGCAGACGAAATCGCGTTTACCAGGTAATATATGATAAAATAGCTCTTTATCGTGTAATACGGTTTTGTACTATATCATGTTTTCCGACGGGAAACAGTTTGGTTCCTGTGAGATCAAGTATCCTATATGTTAACACCGGTCTTGATCTATCTGTGTGAAATTTCTTTTGTACCCGTAAAGTACTTTTCGCTTGAAACACCACATCTATCCTCACAAACTTTTTTCTGTTCTACATGGGCTCACGCGTTTAAATACTTGAAATACGCCAGTGTCAAGTAATTATATCAATCAAGTTATTAACAGAGTTTTCGTCATTAAGTAAAGTCAAGTAAAGTGCACAGACACATAAGTCAATGTCCTACGACAGCAACTGACTGTTACTGCTACTTTCTATGTAGTTTTGGAATCAATGCAGAAAATTATAATTTACGATAATAAGCCACTTGTGAACGTTGCAGAAGTTATGTCTAAGAAACCGTATTTAAACACTATGGGGCTTATTGCAAAACAAGATCTAAAGTTGAACCAGGCTTAAAAATTGTGCTGTCGCTGTCTTCATATTAATAAAAAAAAGAGACAGCACCATATTACGTGGGACCAACTATATAGTTGGCAAAGTGTGGGCGTGTAATATGCCTCTGCCTACCCCTTCGGGGAAACAGGCGAAAAAGTATGTATGTATGGATATATTGTTTCCTTTGCATCCCTGGTTACATAGACGACATTTCTGGTTCACATTATGATGATGACTGTACCTTTTAATTTTCAGCATATAAATGTAGTAGATAAATTTTGATTAAAAAATTTTAATCAATTAATAAATAAAAAAACATGTCAAAACAATAATTCTACTTATAGTCCAGGCGTAACAGTCTTTCAATCCGTTATCACGTATCTGACAAATACTTGTATGGTTAATCTAACATCCATTAGTCGCCTTTTAACACACCCACGAAGGTGTAATAAATATAATGCTGAGCTCTATTCTTAGCCATTCACCACACGTCTAGAAAATGTTACTTCTAACTAAGATCACAAGCGTTTGCCTGAGACCTGTAGTACTTTATTCATTAGGATCGTATTACTTTATTTAAAAGACTCGTGATGAAGTCTTAATGGGACTATATTAATTATGGGTTTTCTAGTAAAAGTCAATATACAGGTCATATCTTCCCATTTAGGACAACCGGTATGTATGGATATGTAAGAACAGATATGGGGAGATTTGGCCATAACGCGGGAGACACATCGCGGAAATATTTTGTTTTCCAAAACTAGTTTCAATTTAAGTGTATATTCAAGTTTTTATGTGTAAATATAGGGGACTTTTAGATTACTTCTTTGGCAATGTACACAAATGTAGGAATGTGACAAATTCATTAGTAGCCTTTAGTTAAGTCTCCACTGTTTTGCTAGGGTATTGATGCTGCTTTACTTGACTATGACGGACTTTTTGACTTTGACTGTACTGAATGACAAAAATGCTGCATTAGTAACAAACTCAAAATCATTTATTCAAGTTTGACTTAATAAAGCTCTTATGAAGGTCAAAACTTAAAAACCAGCAAGCCCATTAACTCCGGGTGGGAGCTTGATCGTATAAGAACGGGCAAGAAAATCGTCAAGGTTAGTTTTATCTCCCGTTAGTTACAAAAAAAAGTAATTAATAGTAAAATAATTTGACAAGTCTAAAAAATAACTTGATTAATTGTAGGCACACTAATTAATTGTACACTGGCAAGTGTCACGAGTGAGTCAATATTTAAAAGAAAAAAAAGAACAGACACTTATTCAAACCTACGCGGGACTTCTTGGCGGGAAAGTCATGTCTGCAGTTTTGTTTTATTTTCTAAAATTTGTGATATTTCTAACATTAATGTTTAATAACAGTGGATTATTAACCGTTAAGTGTTTGTGAATATACATGAGTGTTGGTAAATCAAACGTAGCAGTGCAACATCACTTTTCAAATTCTCCTCAAGGAGTCCATGTGAGATCTCAGTATGGTCCCACATCTTTACTGAGGACTCATGGGGCTAAATTATATATTATAAATATATCACTTACTTGACACTGGCTAGATGTGCTAGACGCACGAAGCCATTATATAAAAGAAAAATTTCCCAATGAGGTAGGACGCGGGTAATTTTGCTAAGTTGCGTGCAATAGTATACGTAAAAAAGTAAGGTAGGTAAATTTCAATAACCTACAAATTCTTGAAAGCTTTTGCATAAATTCCTACTGTCAAAACTCGGACATACCAAAGATCTCAGTGGAAACAAAAACCTGAGCCAAACTTTATGAATTATAAATCCCCACCAAGTTTTCTTTTGTCCAAAGTTTTTTTCGTTATCTGATTAGCTATAACTTTGATGGAAGCTCTCTATGTAGGCACCTTATTGTATACGCACAAAAGGGAAAGTTCAATCAGTTAAAATGTTCTAAAGGTAATTAGCGAGAAGTTTTTTTTTAGACATATCAGAAGCGGGCTTGAAGTAAATTGAAATGTCAAGTGGCTTAAAGTTCGCAGCCATTTTGATAATAAACGAATTGGTTTATAATCAGTATTATTCTTAGTAATCATATAGTCTTAGGGTGTCTTGCACAGCGGTTACTAATTATGGTTTAGGGATAAATCTATTTTCAAATATTGTTCTCTCTCTCTCAACTTCAAACAAATGTCTGAAATGCAATGACATTTTAAATAAATTTTAGCTGAAAAGCCGTCCTTAGTGACAAGGCTGTTAGTATTACCTAAGTTGGTGTCGCTTGTATATTTATTATATCCTTACTTAACATAACGAACGGAGGTAATGAAACCTGCACTCCTCTCATAAGGTACGTTCATTTCTCCCGCAGTACAAATATTTGTTTCGGTACTTGAATACATCTTTTGGCTTTGGTCTGTGGGTTTCTTATGTGCTGTTAGTACATATTTAAAAAAATATGTTTATCCTTTGTCTAGTAACCATACGCCAGCTTGGTACTAGAAGCAATGTGTGGGATGTACAAGAATATTATTTACATACCTTTCAGAATAATATTTCAACAGTTTCAACTGCGACTAGCGACCGTTGTACAAAATAATTTGACAGTTCCTTATTGTTACATGATCTCAGCACGATACCACTTTAATCATACATCTGTCGTTGTGTCTCGAAGAATGATATAAAGGTTATCACTTCTTACTATGACATAAAAAATTCTCTCTCGAATGAATGTGGTTTCCTGACATCGAGAAAATTCCAATCGCTGCTAATGGAATTTTAATAAAACTCGAAAGTTGTTTGCCGCGAATTTCAGAGAAAATTGATTGCATTTTTATAACTACACTGGACAGCAAATAAACCGGGCCACCCGCTACCTTGGAACTCTGATTCGATTTTCTCAAAAAGTATAAACCTCACAACTATCAAACTTACACCTACAAAAAGTGCGTATAATACTCTCTGACGTCGATCACTTCCTTGTAGACTCACCCTGGTCTCATCAGTAAAGAGTACATTGCCCCACAGCTCTAACGTCCAATCCCTATGCTTTCGGGCAAATTCGAGTCGTGCTCTACGGTAGGGTACGGTTAATTTTGGGCCTGTAGCAGCTCTCTTTGGAGCCAGATTTCGTTTAGCAAGTCTCCTTCTAGCGGTATCTGAACTTATGACCACTTGGCGTTCGTCACGCAGACTTCGTTGGACTTCAACTGCGTTGAGGCGGCGATTTCGAAAAACAGTAAGTTGGATATAACGATCATCTGCTGCTGATGTAGCCCTAGGTCTGCCCGTACCTAGACGGCGATCGAATGCTCTAGTCTCTAAGTATCGTCTGTAAGCCCGTTGTACCGAAGATCTGCTGATTCGAAGTCTCCGAGCGACTTCACGTGGCGAAAAGCCTGCTTGAAGTAGTGCTACAGCTTAAGCTGCTTCTTGAGGCGTCGTATCCATTATTGACCGAAGAAAATAGCAGAAATACACGCGTCTGGAGCAAATAATGGATGGCAAACCAAAGAAATTATAAGAAAAATCCGACTATCCTCATTTAGAAAAAAAGAACGCTAATTGCAAACTCTAGTCAAAACAGAGCAAATCGTTGGTATTGTGTTTGTTGCTTGATTACAATGTGAATTGAGGGTACTTTGGATAAATTTGTGGTCATTTCTCAAACAACATGAAACGCACTTTTTGTGGGTGTAACTTTGATAGTTGTGAGGCTTATACTTTTTGAGAAAATCGAATCAAAATTCCAAGGTAGCGGGTGGCCCGGTTTATTTGCTGTCCAGTGTGTATTTTCTTTTATCGTGATATTGATATATTCAATCATTTATTTATAAAAAAACATGTTTTATGCGTGCTGCTAATTTTTATTCTTAAAACTATAAAATTTACAGTTATTCTTACTTTTATCATGATTTAGATCTTTTCAAGCAATTATTTTAAACAAAACATATGCTATGTAGGTATAAAATCGAAGATTCGTGGCTGCGTGAAACTTGGTGGTCGAAACGATCACGGAATTAAAACAGATTATACAGTTCTCAATACTTGGTGACCGTTTGTGTGGCATTTGACATCGTGCGTTTATTAGTGCACGTATTAAGTCGTTGTTTGTCCGGGTTAAAACTACTAACGTTTAACGGGTTAAAGCTTTATTATAAACGTTATCACTACCACGTATACTTGGTAGTCATAAAAGGCTGTATTGGACAAGGAATAATATCAAAGTTCCTTCTGCATAGTCCCTTGGTATATAGGGCTCCTACCAAGATCTGAGAAGCCTTTTTTTTTATTATCGTCTGTAAAAAAATGCTGCTATGCACTGTCTCCCGGCCAAAAGGGGGAGACCGGGAGGGGGTGTGGGGCTCACTGCGGCAGACGCGACCACCGCAGTCCTACCCACTAAAAAACTTCAGACGACGCCCACCGCTGTTGAAAATGGGCGAGGCACCAGTGACTGGGTTTGTAGCTTCTGGAACCCCGCCCGCGGCTAACGTCCGGATCAGAACCAGGGGGACCTTCTCAGAGAGGCGCGATGTCATGCGCCCCCCCTACCTCTATGTGCGGCCATGGCGTAACTGGCCGACTTCGGGGGAGGTCTATGGCTAGACGGAAGGGGCCCTCCTGGCCCGCCCGCTGCGCCAACGGCGTAGCCGGAGAGAAAACGGATCCCGCTCCCTCTCCCGCTCCGCGGCCTCCTTCTGCGACATCACCACTTCGCAGAAGGAGGCCATCGCCTCCCACGCCGTCTCGCTGTCGACCATCTTTTGCATGATGGTCGGCAGCAAGAGAGCCACTCCACCCAGGGCCGCGGCTAACGTCGACCGCAAGATCTGAGAAGCCTTTTTTTTTATTTTTTTTTATTATTGTCTGTAAAAAAATGCTGCTTACGCACTGTCTCCCGGCCAAAAGGGGGAGACCGGGAGGGGGTGTGGGGCTCACTGCGGCCGACGCGACCACCGCAGTCCTACCCACTAAAAAACTTCAGACGACGCCCACCGCTGTTGAAAAGGGGCGAGGCACCAGTGCCCGGGTTTGTAGCTTCTGGTACCCCGCCCGCGGCCAACGTCCCCCGGATCAGAACCGGGGAGACCTCCTCAGGAAGGCGCAATTTGCAGCGCCCCCCCTACCTCTATGTGCGGCCATGGCGTAACTGGCCGACTTCGGGGGGGGTCTATGGCGAGACGGAAGGGGCCCCCTGCCCCCGCCGCCTAAGACCCCCCGGGCGCTGCCTGACGGGCCCTCCTGGCCCGCCCGCTGCGCCAACGGCGTAGCCGGAGAGAGAGCGGATCCCACTCCCTCTCCCACTCCGCGGCCTCCTTCTGCGACATCACCACTTCGCAGGAGGAGGCCATCGCCTCCCATGCCGTCTCGCTGTCGACCATCTTTTGCATGATGGTCGGCAGCGAGAGAGCCACTCCACCCAGGGCCGCGGCTAACGTCGACCGCTGCCCCGCCCACGCAGGGCACGCCACCAAAGTGTGCTGCGCGATGTCTTCCGCGCAGTCACAGTGGTGGCAACACCGGGTCGACTCCCCCCCGGCGACGTCATACAGATACTTCCCGAAGCACCCGTGCCCGGAAAGTACCTGCGTGAGTCGGAAGGTCATCGATCCCCACCGACGGCCGACCCATCGCTCTAAGATGGGCCCGACCGCCTTGAGGATACGGCGCCTCGAACCTTCGGCACGAAATTAGGCGCTCCCGAAAAGCTGCCGCCGCCATGAGCCCAGAGCCTGCCTCTGAGCGTCTCTACGCCACCGCACCACAGTGTCCGGTGCGGGGCGGAGACCCTGGCTCCGCGATTGCGCGCCACGCCAGTAGACCGCCGAGAGAACCTCGGCGTCGAGGTCCCATGGCATGGACCCGGCGAGCGCGCATGCCACCTCATGGGAGATGGTGCGATACCCCCTAACGACACGGTTCGCCATGACCCTCTGCGACTGCTGCAGGATCTGTCGATGGCGACCCGATATGGAGCTCGCCCAAATTGGGGCTCCATACAGGGCCATGGACCGCACCACCCCCATGTAAAGGCGGCGGCAACTGCCGCCACTACCTCCGAGATTGGGGAGCAGGCGAGATAGAGCTCCCGCCGTGCTCACCAACCTCGGGTCTAGGTGCCGAAGGTGCGCTTCGAAGTCCCATCTGCTGTCGAGAAGGACGCCGAGATACTTCAGCGTGTTCCCGACAGGGATGGGAGTTCCTCCAACCACAAGATCTGAGAAGCCTAAGCCAACCTCGCCTGCAAGTGGTGCACCTGCTGATCAACAGACGAGGCTCTAGCAATCTATCGCAATTTTATGACAAACACAAAAGTAATATTGTATATATTAAAATTATTTCTAAACAAATTCAAACCAATGCCAATTCAAAATCACTGAGTGTTATTGACAGTTCAATTGGGAAATTAACGGATGACGTCATTAAACTACGGTGCAATTTAATTTGGAAATGAATTCTCGGAACTATATTTTAATTTGAGTTAAACATTTTCAATGATATTCAACAGTGTTACATTACATACACCATTTTAGTTTAATTTTTATTTCAAGCATTAGAACATTGGACTACCCTTAATTTTGTTATAGGTACCTATATCATTAATAATAAATAAAATTTGTCTGAACAAACGAGAACCCCACTTAATAGTGAGTAAACGGTTACCTGTATGTATTAATTACATATAAATAATAACACTGTACCGTACTCAGCACCCCAAGACATTACTTGTTAAGTCTAATATGACCGGTAATTTCTCTAGCTACAGCTCACTTCAGAGAGAAATATATGGCAACACCGCAAAAGAGAATCGTATAGCATGTATAGCGAATAACAGGCGCCTTACGATGAAAAGACCTATGACTATACTTAATTATCTTCAACTGAAGCCTCTCCTCTCAGTCTAACGTTACTGCTGGGTACAGACCTCACTAGTCAAGGTAATAAGGACTCAGGACTCCACCGTTCATATCCAGGTACCGCGGTGTCTGGAGTGTAGCATTCTGCATTCATATTTTTCAAGCTGCCCTGCCATAGACTCTCAAACGTGGCTTAGAAACTATCACATAGATAACCAGAACCAACAGTTAAATGTGCCTTCCGAAGCTTCGAAGTGCTCGATGTAACAATAAATTGCCGAGTTTTTTTGCCGAATTTCTTGCCGAGTTTCTTGCCAACTTTTTCTCCAAGCAGGCTTCCACTCTAGTGAAGTGAATCTAGATTTAAATGGTGTTTACAAGTACTCCGAAATGAATACAAGCTTTAATCAATGACTTTTAATTTTAAGCAATATTCAGCAACAAACTATGTTAAAGTAGAAAAGTTACTTTAATTTTTAAATCCATAGTGTTTTAAGCTATTGTAAAGTTATTGAATTTTCTTAATGACAGTTAGTGTATCACCAGCGTGTGTCGGTTGCGAACGTCATGTAACTTTATATTGCCTTATTTCAAATTGGATTGTGCCATCTTGTATTTCGTCGACAATGGCTGGGAAACAGTGTAAGCACGTCAAGACTCACTGTGACATTCATGTATCCGCAACGTTAAATTGGGAGTGTGGTAAAATAGAAGTAAAAGATACTGAAGTGATTTGCTTGATATAAATAAAAATTTTTTTTTTGACAATTACACCAATTAATTAGGTCCAAGATAAGTATCATTAGGAACTTCTGTTATGCATACTAAGTAACGGATAAACATATATAACTATTTTTTAAACACATACTGAATAACACCTGGGCCAGAACAAATATTCATGTTCATGCATACAAAGGTTGGTACTGAGTGGGAATCGAACTCACGACGAAGCGTAGTACAGGAATACTCACTACTACGCTATATCGGTCGTCAATAACCTGATTAAATTTTGAAAACGAGCTAAGGCACTTCGGTCGACATATTTATCAAAGTTAAAATCATTTTAATGTTTTGCTCAACAAAGTTTTTATGAACATCCACTTTAAAACTAACGCGCCCATTCACTGCGGGCGGGAGCTTGATCGTAAAAGAACGGGCAAGAAAATCGTCAAGGTGGGTATTGTCTGCTGCCAGTTACGATAAAAATACTTAACAACACAAACTTGTGTTCTGCAGTCACAAGATTTAGAAGAAAAGAAAACATTAGTACTAAATAAAACATTGTTATTAATGTTTATTTTTATGCCATTTATTTTGATAAAAGGCCCCGATAAGTTAATAACGTTACGCTAAGCTATGGCTATTAGATAACAGATAAACGCATGCACGACTTGTCCCCACAGGGGCACGCTGAGACAGTAGACCGCCTCTTTGTACAAAATTTACATAATTCGAACGCTTCATCGACATCCATTGTTCTTGTTATACAGAATTTTCAAATAAAATCATTTATTGCATGTTCCGTTATATGACACAATTATAAAATAGTTCTTTATTGGTATTCTTCTCACTGCAGACCCTAGCTTATTAAGATAATTGTCGTTGTGATATGTACATATTCTTCTAAGACGTCAAATTCAGATATTCCTTCATTTTACAGCCACAAATTATAGGTATTTTTTTCTTTTGTGAGAATAAAATTCAATATTTATTTACTTGCCCCACCATCGTTATAATTTACTATTTTTATTACTAAGTTTTAACAAACAAAACTATGATTTGAAAAATTGCATATGTTACATTAATATATTTGTAGTTGTCTTTCATATTTCTCTCTATAGTCGGTCCCTCATGTCTGAGGATCGTGGTTAGCATCGGAGTAACATCTGGAGCGAATGATCTGCTTCCACCGGTTCCGATCCAGTGCGTGTTTCACGACCGCGTACAATGAGTCTTTCACTAGATCATTCTATCTGGTTGGTGCACGACCACGCGATCGTTTCCGCGCGGCCTTCTGTGTTTCCAACGGCAATCAGTTATACCAGGTTTTCATCGCCTCTGTGCGCTATTTCATATTTAGGTTGTTATAAATATATCGTAAAATATTCTTAATAATATTAAAATTTGTTCCATATTCAACTAGAATCAGGTCAAAGTCTAATTTGAGAGCCAGGCAGAATCTGTGGCATTCAATTCCATTAAAATAGACTGTATTTTTAGATGTCTAGTTCTCAGCACTGCATTTCGGGAAATTAGTTCAGCTCCGTTTCAGAAATAGAAATATGCAATGGAAGGTTTTATTTTAAGGCCATTATGACAGTTTGTTAATTTTATTATATCGTGAAAATATTAATATTTACTGGAAATTAATTAATTAACATAGCCAGGCATATGACATAAAGTAATAATTATCGCCACCAATTAATGTCCTATTTGTCATGTTAACTATTATCCGATGTACTGAATAAAACTTATTGTTTTTTATACATACATACATAAATTCACGCCTGTTTCCCCGAAAAGGTAGGCAGAGGCATATTATACGCCCACATTTCGCCAATTATATAGCTGGTCCGACGTAATAGGTGGCGAGCCTATTGCCTGCCGCTTACCGGGCACTGTTATGAACGCCAGAGCCTCGTTCGCTGATCGGCAGGTGCACCACTTGCAGGTGACGTTGGCTTGGGCTCCTTAGGTCTTGGTAGGATCCCTATACACCCTATTACGAGTGTTTTTTATGTGCATCGTAATTTTTGAATTTTGGGTAATGTATGTGTATAATGTAAACATATATAAAAAATAAATAATTACTGTGAAGAAGAAACCGGTTAAACCTCATCCGCCATATTCGACCGCACGGACTCATTGTGGATTGGCGGCGCCCTTTCCTGTCTGATTGGAAATTTATACTGGTTTAGGGGCTACCACATCTTCCAAACACGAAAGTGCTCGATGTCGAATGCCAAAGAAACGATCACCTCATCCTGGGACAACTTCGGTGATGCTATTCGATCGCGTATTCTCATTGAGCTACGATTCTGTAATAAAAATCTTTAAACCAAAATAAAACCACTACTGCGTTTTTTGATATTTAAAATTTTTGCGTTTACATTTTTACTTTTTTCATTTTATTACAAATGGAATAATGTGTGTTTCGACTAGAATGACCCAGGTTAAAATCGAATTAAATCGAGAGCAGAGGACAGGTTAGTTCGATTCTCACCTGATTTTTAAAATGGAAATTTCACTTTACTTTAACTATTTTATGTTTTTTTACTTTATTCAGATTTTACTTTTAACTTAACAGATTTTAATTTGCACTTAACACGATCAAATCTGTCAAAATAAAATTTTAGATTTTATTTAAAACTTTTGAAAGTAATTTCATAGTTACTTGTTCTATGTAACCATGCAACGTGAAATAACGTAAGATTCTGTAACAATATTCCATTTTAGCTGGAAATTTTCGCAAAACGTCATGTGCTATTTCTCCCAGGGTAAAGTAAGATATTTGCACTGGTTGGGTTAAAGCCGGCGGAAGATGTTTAGGTAACTCATATCTTATGAGCCGACTAAAATATTTATATGTGTACGGTGTACCGGTGCTCGGCATAATAGCCGATTAGGAAGCCTTAACGATGTATTTGCACATTTTCAGAACATATTACTTGTGGTGATGTTGAAGGGATTTCTAGCGATAATTTTGTCCTTTGTAACTACAAAATATTTGTTGTGACATTAAGCTGGATGGCTATCGCTTTCTCTATACTGTGATTGCAACCATATTTTGTAAGATATTATTATGTCATACACATAGAGCATTATATTATCATATATGACATTATAGCATCTTAAGTTCTACTTCAATAACTCAAAATGGTTTGGTACAAATTATTTTAAAGACATTAAAATTAATTTTATACTAATCCGTAGCAGCTGAAATGTCAGTGGGCGGGGCATATAGCTCGAGGAAACGACGACCAATGAGGTGTTAAGGTTACGTAGTAGAAATCGGCCTCCCACCCGATGGACCGAAGATCTGGTCAAGGCGGCGTAGAGCCGGTTGATGTAAGTGGCACAGGATCGATTAACGTGAAAAGCAATTGGGGAGGCAGTGGACTTCAAATGACTGAAATAATGATAATAATGGTTTCATAGTAAACAGGAAATTATTGTTGTATTTCACACTACAAATAATTTAATAATTTTCCGAAGTAAATATGAAATAAAAATAGTTCTCCATAAATCTAGTTTTTTGTATTTTCACTGCATGTAGTAATATAAATTTTGAATCATCATATCCAAGCAGTATCTCGGTTGACCTAAACTAGCTTAGGGCCCAGGGTCTGCTCATTGGTCATTTGTCAGGATGCCTGGAAGAAACTGACTGCCTAATAACGACTTCCAAGAATGTATAAAATAGCCGGAACCAACAGCCTCCGTGCTTTCCGAGGCACGGAGACCAGATCTTACAGTAGATGGAATTGATCTCTACTGGGTACTTAGGAATGAATATTATTTTTTTTAGTCTCAAGTATTTTCTACAGTATATTCTCTATTATCATATTTTGTAAAAAAAAGTAGCCTGAGAGAAGAGTCGTGTTATAGACCTAGTAGCTTTCCATCGCTCAAATAGCAGTCGGGGTGAGCGATGGAAAGCTATACGCCGCGATGTGCAGCGTAACTACATGTACTTTGACATATTATCGCTTCTGGTTCACGCAAGTCCTGGCTCGCTCTGGTACAACGTAAGACAAACTGCGGACTGAACATTAATTTTGGTCGCTCATGTAGGACTTTTCTTGTCTCTTAGAGCTTTAGGTCTGGATCTTACTTACTTCTTGAGATAAAAGTAGGACCAATGAGTAAAAAGATATCAAAAATTACAAATATTTTTGACAGTATTCATTATAATTTTTCTGACAACCGTTAAACTGTGTGTGTAAAAAACTAATAAAATTATGAGAATACATAAAAAAATAATAAATAAAATCATTTTAATTCGTAAAATTTCTACACACAAAATGGAAATTCGATATTTTTTTAACAACAATGAAAGAGATATAAGCGGTATCATAATTAAGAAATAAAAGCAAATGAGTTCTTTGTGAGAATTTGTCAAGGTTTGTCAGTTTATCTGTCTGTTGTGGTTTTTTCTCAAGCTTTATCCGCCTGTCGGTTGTCGGTGACTCTTATCAGGGGGATCTGTCAGATAGCCAGTCGTGATTCTAAGGGGGGAGGGGATTGTCCGTCAGTCAGTCAGTCTGTCGGTGACTCTAACGAGGTTTCTAAAAGGCAACGAGATCAAGAAGAGTGCCTCAAGAAACTCATCCCGGTATATTATGTAAATCTATAGCAAACATTTTCCGTTTAGAAAATTTTCGCACATATTTTTGAATGTTATGCCAAAATATTTTACTTATACCATAATTATAACTGCATACTTTTTTACATATGCCTAAAACAACTTGTAACTTGTATGGTAGGTATAGGGACAGTTTAGTTCATTTAGTGCTGCGTTTATGCTTTTGCATTTGAAGGTGATTAATTTATGTGGTCGGTCTGTGGGTTGCTATTGTTAGTTCCATTAGAACATGGATAGTAAATAAAATACTTTATGCATACGTGGTAGCTATCGTAATTAAATAAATATTTTTTTCCGACAATTACACCAATTGTTTAGTTCCAAGATAAGTATCTTTAAGAACTTGAGATATTGATACTATATAGCGGATAAACTTTTTTTTGTGCATACATATGGATACTTACTAAATAACGTATCAACATTTATAAATACTTTTTTTTATGTACATACATACTTAATACCTACATATAGGAAAACAAATACTCATGTCTGTGCACACAAAGATTTGTCCGGTGAGCGATTTGAACCCCTGTCCTCAGGTTTTAAGTGTCCACCTTGCTTGCCTCCACCCCATATCGGTGGTCAAGATAAAATAAAAGACAAATGATTCCTGATATGTATTATCATTTATAAAGAGTAATTAAGAGACCCATAGACTTCAAACTCAGAGGTTTTTGCTTTCAAACCCTGGTTCTGACTTTTCGAAGCTATATGCGTAATAAATAAGTAATAAATATTTTTGACAATTACACCAATCATTTAGTTCCAAGATAAGTCTCATTAAGAACTTGTGTTATGGATACTAAACAACGGATAAACATACTTAAATACTTTTTTTTTGTAAATACATACTTAATAAACATAGGAAAACACTTAGACCAGAACAAATATTCATTTTCATGCACACAAAGATTTGTCTGTCAGTGGTCCCGGCTATCATGAACATCTATAGCCAACGCCAAATCACGTTATTTCAAAATGAATACTTCATTGGATTTGGCGCCTGGTCAAGGCAGCGGAAAGCCTTTGAGTGCAGGCCACTCAGGATCGCTCAATGTGAAATCTATTGAGGAGGCCTATGTTAAGCAGTGGAAGTCATATGGCTGAGATGATGACGATGAATGCTTTTGTTTGTGCATGATTGAAAAAGAAGCGAGCATTCAAAGATACACATATACAGTAGTATATCATTAGGAGTTTTGATAATAATTTGCCTTAATAAATGTATCACCTTTCTACAGCTTGAGTATATCACGCTCACTTATATGTTTCCGCGGTGGTAGCGTCATGCGTCGGGTCGTTACGCTCCCTAAAATATGGTGAAGCGTAACGCTTCTGCTCATGTCTACTATGTTTATCTGTAATTATATAAATATTGATAAAAAGAGTTTTGTCTTCTTTTTTTTTTAAATCTTGTGACTGCAGAACACAATTGTTTTTATATTATGTTTTTTAATTGTAACTGGCGGGAGAAAAAACCAACCTTTACGATTTTCTTGCCCGTTCTTTTACGATCAAGTATGACATTCATAAGAGCTCTATTGAGCTAAACTTGAATAAATGAATTTTAATTTTTAATATTTTTACAAAACGTCTACTAACCTAACATAAGGTTATAAAAATTGGAATTAAATCATTATTGTGGTATACAAAAAGATCCCTAACAATACATCGACATTAATGTGACCCTTAAAATTCCACTCCGGTGACTTCCTGACTAACGGAGATTTTGTGAACTTCGTAAAATATTAATTTCACATTTCCCTCCTACCGCTCTCGTACATCCGTCATCGTTATTGTACAACGACCATAAGGTTGTTAAAACGAACCTTTTCCACTCCATCGTTCACTTCGAAAACTGATTTACATGAGTTGTATACGCAAAATTAAGCATTCATTATTTCAAAAAAATAAATACATTGAATGACGAAACAAATCAGAGGATGATTTAGGATGTTACATAAAGCTGCTTATAATCAAAACGAAACGAATCAAAAGTTTGTACATAGGATGGTACGTTCAGCTGCTTATAATTATTAATAAACATACATTTGACGACCGATATGGCGCGGTGGCGAGTATACCCTCTCCGCTTCAAGGTCGTGGGTTCGATTCCCACACAGGACAAATATTTGTGTGCATGAACATGAATATTTGTTATGGTCTGGGTGTTTTTCCTATGTATATTAAGTATTTATTTACAAAAATTATTTTTATGTATATATGTTTATGCGTTATTTAGTATCAATAACACAAGTTCTGACTGATACTTATCTTGGAACTAAATGATTGGTGTAATTGTTAGAAAATATTTATTTATTTATTAATACATCCCTACAAACAATCACGCCCGTTTCCCCAAAGGGGTAGGCATATTACGCCAACGTTTCGCCAAGTATATTGTTGGTCCCACGCAATAGTTAGCGAGTCAATTGTCGCTTACCGGGAACTTTTATGCTTGACAGTGCCGCGTTTGACACACAAGAGCCACTTTACTATAGCGGGAATTTGCTACGAGAAGAAGCTGAGAAGAAAATCGGGGGTCAGCTTTCGTGACTGTCTTATAGAATTTATCTTCGTATAGTTTAAAACCGTTTATCATTTCACCTTTCTCAACATTTTTGTACTGTACTTAAACTTTTGCCCAAAGACAATTACAACAATTACACTCCAAATTATCCAAATTATCAATTACATCCTCTGTTTGGTGGCTGTTTCCGATTACTTACTGTCGCAGAGCTACGAGCTTTTCTTATTTGGTGATAGGGTATGTACTTAATTTTCTGAACATTTACGCTAAAATTACAAATACTAAAAACATACATTTTACGGAATTAAATGGCGACGAAGTATCTATCTCTGCGATGATTCGGTGGCCCTCAGTAGCTGAACAAATGTCCCGCTAACAGTTGGGTATAAATACTAAGGTTACAACTTTCAAAACGCGCATTCAAGTCTTTATGATAAAGTAGGCTGTGTTATCTGTGGCAAATAGTCTTAATACAGCAAAGGTAACAAACTCAGTCAGCTGCCTGTTAATACTGAACTTTTTGTAGTATATTCAATACTTTCCTCGAGAACCCCTTTCAAAGTTCGAGGCTACTTCCCATCTCAGACACGGAGCCAGGTGAAGAGTTGAAGTTCTTGTCATGATAATATTTTCCATCGAAACTTTGCACCTACTCTATGTATAGACTGGTAACACTTTGACTTTACTCATTTCGATGGAGTTTTACTAGACACTTGGGAGCTTGGGGTGTAATAAGCTACAAAATAAAATCTAAAGTTAAACCAGGTTTAAGACTAGTGCTGTCACTGTCTTTATTTTATCAAATGAAAGTGACAGCACATTGATGTTAGTTTTTTTTTTAAATGATCCGCCATGTTTTTTTTTCTCACATCGGCATTTTGATTATTTTTAAAGGCATTTTAGTACTATTGAATAGCCACGTATTATATAATACAGATGTTAATATTATGGTTTCGTCGTCTGTAAGGGCTTTTATATGATACAGAACATGCCTTCTCCTCCGCACAATTTAAAATGTTTTACTATTTTTATTGTAAAAGTGTTTCTGTGTATATTTGAGTCAATGAATAAGTAAACTTGCTGTTATTATTGAAGTAGTATCAAATAAAATAGCAGAGCTTATATGTCGTCTCCAAATCACATTATTTCAGAATCAATATATCACTGAATTTTGCGTCCTATACAAATTTCATAAACACAATTGATTAATATATCTTAACTATGTATACACGCATACATCAATCAAAACACACCATTACAAATTCTTTTTTCCATAACATCGTTGGGTTTTCGAAAGTCTGGTTTAGGAACCTAGGTATTTAGTTAAAGTTTCCAGTAGGCGATAGGCGATTGATTTTTAATTACCACTTTAAAATATTATCATAAATATTTTTTATTTAAAAAAAAACTATTGTATATATCAGTCAGTTCTTGGTGATTTCAGTGCTATATAAATTGCCCATAATTATATCCCGTCTAGTCAAGGATTGATCACTATGACACTATCAAATTTGTATTCATACTTTATCATATAATGTGCAAATAGGACCTTTGTTATTCCGAACAAGTTCGGACCGTAGTCCGTTTGAGTTATAGAGGGTTCCGTAAAGGGTTCGCTACCTCTCGCACGGTTCAGGGTCGCTTTATGGGTCGTTATTCTTTACGAGTTATTGATGTGAATCGAAATCATCACGGGAACAGGAGGGCGAAACCTCTGCATGTTACGTTTGTATGTAAGATGTGCGTTTTGCGCTATTTTTATGTAAATAATTTTATATTTCGCTCTGATTTGTATGTATAAAATGATGAAAATTCTTATGTTCCCAATTCAAACATTAGGAATGAAATTTCGAATATCTTGCTTATAAAAATAAGCTCTTTTTTGCACATCGTATTTAAATTTTAATTTATTAGCAGTATAGGATAAGAGGAATACGTACATAAAACATTATATCACAGAGGCATATTAAACGCCCACATTTCGCCCATTTATATATTTGTTGCCCACGGAGTGGCGTGCCTAGGTGGCGAGCCTACTGCGGCTTACCGGGTACTTTTATGTTTGCCAGAGCCTCGTCCGTTGATCGGCACCGCACCACTTGCAGGTGAGTTTGGCTTGGGCTCCTTAGATCTTGGTAGGAGCTCTATGCACTCTTATTGTTATTTATATTGGGACCCTAGAAAACGTGTTTTGATGAATTCTACATGAACTTTTGTAAGCCTGAATAGTGCGTAGTTAATTGCGTGTAAGTGAATCTAAGCTTCGTGATTTAGTGTAATATTATTTCGATTGTTTTTTTTCATTTTTAATCATGACGTTTTCAAGTACTATGTATAATAGTTTATGAAATAAATATTTTTTTACTTTACTTTACTTTACTTTACTTTACTTTACTTTACTTTACTTTACTTTACTTTACTTTACTTTACTTTACTTTACTTTAGTTCAGTTTTATTAAATTTATAGCTTAGGATATATACTTGTACTGAGAATAGGCCTGTCGTCGTTTAAATATTTTCTTTTAATGTGGTGGGACTTTAATGGTTGGAGATTGGGTTCACTATCGAGATGGAAGGACTGTGGATGTGGAAATATTTCTTATAAATATAGGATAAGGTACTAATTACTTACTAATTCTTAACCTATAAAGTCTGCTTTGCCTAGTGCTCCCGCCTAAATGGCGAATCGCGTGTTTGAGCTGCCATTTATCACGTGTTCTCAGCTGTAATTAGAGCCTCCGCTTCATTAAAGTAAACACAGATTAGCTTTAATCTAAAAAAAGCTATTGAAAGAAAAGTTAAAGGTTAATGTTAAATTTATCAGATATTTTTACACTAAACTTCATTTGTTCTCTTTCTAAGCAGGCAGTGTTTTGTTAATTCAATGCAATTTTAATAACATATAGTTAAATCTTTTTCATAGTTTAAAATAGAAATATGTTAGTGAATTATTTCATTAGAATGTTAGCATTTTTTCTTACTTCGTGCGTTCAGCACATTTAGCCAGTACATATATAGTGTCACGCCTCTTCCCCGTAGGGGTAGGCAGAGATCACATCTTTTTAATTGCTCCGATCTTGGCACACACTTTTAGCTTCATTTACACTCAATTACCTTCTCATACAAGCCCGTCGGAATAGGGTTATTTTGACCTGCCCTTTCTTTAAAAATTTTTGGATTTGGTCATGGAAGGTCTTACGTAGTCTTCACCTCCCAACACTTGTTCACCATAAATCACTTTCGTTAGTCTACTTTCATTCATTCTCTCAGCATCGTCCATGTAGCTAGTGTCCATGTAGTCATAATCCACCAACGGGTAATAATACACCGTATAACATACAATAAATAATAAATAAATAAATAAATATTATCTTACAATCCCACCAATTATTTAGTTCCAAGATAAGTATCACTAAGAACTTGTGTTATGAATACTAAACAACGGATAAAGATACTTTTTTTTTTTTTTTTTTTGTAAATACATACTTAATATACATAGGAAAACACCCAGACCAGAACAAATATTCATGTTCATTAAAAAGTCATTGTAATAATCATAATAAAATAAAATTGATGTCAAAATAACGCATAATATCAAATTATATAATTTCAATTTTAGTGTTAAAATATTCTGCGAGTGAATAATAATATTTAGTTTTAAGCCATAACAGTAGTTTTATTTTAAATATGGGTAAACTAAGCTCTCTCATTGAGTTTGGTAACTTATTATATATCTTGACACGATTTGGATAACAATTCCTTTTATAATATTGTGTGTGCGTATTTGGCAACATCAGCTTACCATGATGTCTCGCTATACTGCAGCTATTAGCATTTTTGAATTTAAAAATATAGGGATGATTTTTCACAAACATACAACATTCTAGAATGTACATGGACGGAAGAGTAAGTACATTCAGTTAAGGAAATAGCTGTCTACACGATTATTAGCGAAACGTCACATATGGCTCGAATGCATCGTTTTTGAGACACAAATGCTTTATTTATATCTGTGGAGTTTCCCCATAGAAGTACACCATACTTAAGATTGGATGCGACATATCCGTGATAAGCTTTTTTTTGTATGATATTTTCAAGAGCTTTATTTTAGAAAATAAGACAAAAATGCAGATATGACGATCACTTTCCCGCCAAGATCTCCATGTCGGCAGTTATAATTTTTCGGGTGAGCTAAAGAAACAAAACACTACATACTACAGAGCTGTCTCTATCTACAACACATCTATGCACAAATAATGTTTAAGTCACAGTTGATTATCTATTTTCTATTCGCTTGAACAGTTTTTATTAGTCCTGTAGTGGTTCTTCAATTATACTCATTTAGACATTATGACGGTCTAAACGCCGCAACGATGGGACGTTGCATGAAGATTTTTTTTCAAATTGGACTTAAACCGACTTTGAACATAAGAACATCTAAGAATTAAAATTAATATTGCGTGTGCATAATCCTTAAATGTGTGTTTGAAATCGCTAGCTGTACACTGCTGCGCTCGTGTCTGCCGGTAGTAAGTCCTAAATACCCCTCTCGGTCCCCCTTTGGCCGGGAGACAGTGCGTAAATGCATTTTGTTACCGAAGAAAATCAAAAAAACGCTGAGATTGAATACACAAAATTGGAAACAGCTGCTCATCGAAGCCAATTCAACCTGTTACATTAAACACTATATCTTCTAGATAATCCAGTTGGAAAACCCAAATGAATAAAAATGATTTTCATAAAACCTAGTAGGATGACGTTCATCGAGTAATGCCCATATTTAGACTTGGCAGATTGGATTGAACACAGCATTAGTCATCATAGCTATTTCAGAGACTTTACAATTCAATCTTTTATGTCAAAAGGTCAAATTTCGAGCCGGCGCAGAACCACGCTACTACTATCCACTTACTCGGCGACACGCACACTTCCCATTCAGTAATATTGTTGTAGGCCGTATATAAAATATTTAACTGTATACGAGTACGTGTGGCGGTGCCGTTGTTTCGACAATCGATATTGCTGGCGTGTTCGTCAGAGGCCGAGTGCCGGGATCGATATCTTAACAGCCACTTCACATCATTGCTTTGTGGCTTAGGGCAGCTTGAAGCCTAATATAATTTTTAATTTCCAACCTTGTAGTGTGTGACGAACAGTCTTATGAATTTTAATTAGGCGACCTTCTTCTTCTTCGTCGTGTAGGCATTATCAGCAATTAAACGAATAATGAGTCCATTTTGAGTGGTATCGTCTTTTATTTTTAATCTTGTGACGGCATAACATATGTTTGTGTAGACTTATCAAATTTTTGTAATATGAAGTTCATTTTGTTGTAGCTGGCGGGGGAAAAAACAACCTTGATGATTTTGTTGCTCGTTCTTTTAAGATCAATCTCCCGTCCGCAGCATCCATTCACTTAGTTAGTTTTTAGGTTTGACGTTTATATGAGCCAAACTTATTTAAAAAAGAAACTAAGCTCAAAATAATTTAGTCTTTGACTTTGACCTATGTGTGCCTCGACATGGCTATTTCGGTATTTGTAACGTTATATAAGTTTCTAAATATTACCAAAAGAAATCTACGAATGATAAGTGTGTTTACCTTTAATATGTGTACTGTTTGATTATTGTCTTAAGTATAATAATATATATTCAGATCATCCATTATGATTTCAATTCAAGATTGATGTAGACTGATGGATAGCAGTGCTGGCAAAGGCCGAAACCGAAACTGCCTGTGGCTTTTTTGATCTATAAAATACACTTTGTGTGTGTTAAGCAATTTATAGAATTGCCTATAACGCTATTTACCGTGTGCCACCCCTCTCAATCTCACGGAGAGTCGTAAGAGTTGTTGGCAGCAGCGTCAACCTGCGTACTGGCTTGAACTGCGATCACCAACCCGCCAGCCCAGCGTGGTGTTTATGGGTAAATATCCCCAATAGAAGGTAATCTAATGAGGAGGCCAATGTTCAGCAACATGAGGCTGATAATTATGATAAACAATTTTTAGAAACATAAAACTATTTACTTCATCAATTCAGTAACTATTCCCATACTTTTATGTTTATGTTATTTTATATATGTTTATTTATTTTTATTATTTTTGATGACTTTTTATTGCTTGTTATTATTTAGTTTTTGTAATTTTCATTGAAAATAGTACTTTGTGTGTAATTTTTTATTTTTATTGTTTCTAAAATCATTACTAGTTTAAGTTATAGTTATGCCACTGCGTCATAAGGTGTCGCTTGAAAACCAGCGCAGCTATGACATTGTTATAGCTGCATTAAGCTGAAGCAATGCCTTTTGACTGCACAATTTTAGTCTTGTGAAATTTTTACAATTTTATGTACCTGCTTGTGCAGTTAATAAACATTTCTTTCTTTCTTTCTTTCCATACTTCGTACGCGAAAAGCATAAAATCGTTTACTCGGAACCTAGCACGTAATCTAGTTACTATCGGATAACTGTCGGTCAAAATCGAAGATTAGTGTAAACAAAAAAGCTGACGACATTTATGTATATTAGTGATACGCCACTAGTATTTTTTTTAATAATCTACTGGAGTATTTATCAATTAAGGGAAATTTCACGTATGCTCCACTGGGAGCCCTAGAAATAGAAGCCTCGTCCATAATGTTCTGTCGTCCATAACATAAGACGTGAAGTGGTGCTCAAAACGGCTTAGAAGAATAATATATAGGATTGCTTGTTTATCATCAAAGTACCTCTTATACTTTTGAAAATAATGAAATACGGAAAACTCATAATCCTAGCATTATTTGACTTCTAAATAACGACTGCCATAGATGTTCATGACAGCTGGGACCAACGGCTCAACGTGCTTCTCAAGGCACGGAGCAAGCGATATTAAGGGAAACTACTACTATAAATATTTTCAGTTTTATTTGTATATAATAATTCAATAGTGCAGTGTGGTACCGGCCTAAAATAGTGCCAACCTCTTTCATCCTATAGGGAGTCCGTAAGAGTCGACGCAGAGAAATCCTACCCGATGTTGGGAAGCAGCGTCATCCTGTATTTGCTTTATTGCGATCACCAACCACCTGCGCAGCGTGGTGATTATCGGCAAATATTCCCAAAATAATTGTAATAATGTAAGGCTTATGTTCAGCAGTGGACTTAATAAGGCTGTAATGATGATATAATACTACACTTCGCCCAAGTGGTATTCGGTATTGTGTTATATTGGGATTTCCCAAGGGAATGAGGCATTTTCCTGCGCTAGAAAGTAAAAGAGAAGAGCTAAAAGTGTGGAGCTTTGGTGTAGTAAGTGGAAGGATGTGATCTTTGCCAACTCCTATGGGAAAAAGGGGTGACAATACGTATGCATAGTACCCGGAGAAAATAAGATGATCGATGTGATATATTTTCTGGTATCTAACCTTAGTCTCTAATAAGAGATTTGATATTTGACTCCACTCTTGAGGTCATGGGTTCCCACACAGGACAAATCCTTGTGTGTATAAATAAGCATGAATATTTGTTCTGGTATGTGTGCATTCCTATATATATTAATCCTTTATTGCACATAAAACATACAAAGATGGACTTATCTCTGGAAGAGATCTCTACCAGCCAACTCTAGCAGTTGTTAATTAATTTGTAGGTCCAGGATTAAATTCGGTATTATTAAGTCATCATCATCATCATCATCATTTCAGCCATTCGAAGTCCACTGCTGAACATAGGCCTCCCCAATTGCTTTCCACGTAGATCGATTCTTTGCCGCCTGCATTCACCGGCTCCCCGCCGCCCTGACCAGATCATCGGTCCATCGCGTTGGGGGCCGCCCTCTACTACGTTTGCTGATTCGTGGTCGCCATTCAAGAACCTTAACGCCCCATCGGTCGTCGGTTCTTCGAGCTATGTGCCCCGCCCATTGCCACTTCAGCCTGCAAACGCGCTTCGCTATGTCGGTCACTCTGGTTCTCCTACGGATTTCCTCATTTCTGATTCTATCACGTAGGGACACTCCGAGCATAGCTCTCTCCATTGCACGCTGAGCGACTTTGAGCTTCCTTATGAGGCCCATAGTCAGGCACCACGTATTATTAAGTATGTATTTACAAAAAAAGGCATTATGTATTGTATCATATCCTATCCTGGTTTAACCAGGTATGGCTATATTCAGTTATTACATGGAGCGACTGCTGTCTGAATAAATAAAATAAAATATACTTTATTGTCTTTAAGATCAACATGATCATTTAGATTCGTCAAACATTCAGACACAACATTGAAATTCGATATATTTTTTTAACAACAATGAAAGAGATATGAGCTGTACAATAATAAAGAAATAAAAGCCCCATTTGTTCTTTGTCAGAATTTGTCAAAGTTTGTCAGTTTATTCGTCTGTTGTGGTTTTTCTCAAGATTTGTCAGTCTGTACAGACGTACATACATTATTATATTATAATCGACAAGTAAAAAATATTTTAGGTATGTAAGTAGTAAATTTTAAGCCAACAACTAACAGCTAACAAGCTAACTATTCAAATTGACTCCTTTTCGGGGCACATCTAAACTAGACTTTCAACGAACTACTAGAAACAAACTTGATAAGTGAAACTTTAGATGAGTGAATTCTTTTTTTAGTTCACCAACGATAGGTACAGACAACGTCAGATAGATCGAAGGATTTAAAGTAACCAAAATGGTTAATAATTTATATACTGACAGCCCGGACAGATTTCGTCCTAGTAAAAATCGTCTATAACTACATATTGCATAGTAAATGCAAAAAACAATAAAGAGAATTTTTACAAATTCGTTCCGTATTAAATAAACAGTATTTCACATTGCGTAGATAAAATTAAAGCAACGGGAGCTTAGATACTTTTAACACTCTAACTCAATACTTTAACTTTGGTTGTCTAAATCATCATCATCAACACCTAATTAGCCATTTCACGTTCGCTGCTGCATAATAGATTCCCACATCGAGCGATTTTGGGTCACCTGCATCCACCGACTTCCCCCCGCTTTTTCCTTGTCGTCCATCAATTTTCTTTTATAAGACGCCTTTTTTACTACATTGGTCGAATAAATTAATAAAACGCTGACTGTACAGTGGGAAACTTCTCGAAACCACAAATAACGCGAAGTGTAAATCTATGTTTAGCCCAATTCCCCAAACGACGTAACCTGCCTTCCAATCCCTGAAAGAATCCCAGGAGAGTTTTAAGTTTGGTTTGGTTGGCTAGATAGCCAGATATTTTCCAGCTCTCAAAAGTAATGTACTAATATACTATAAAAAAGAGAGGCCACTATCCCCCTATTAGCCCCGTGTCCTGATCTGAAAAGCTATGAATATAATATATGTTTATACAGGGCTTAGCAGAAAAGAATTACCGTAAAAAAACCTTTAAAAAAAGTACCGGAAAGTTACCAATTAATTTGTTATATTGTGATTTTTGTTTAAAGAAAAATGCTATCATATTTCAAAAAATCACTGAAAAACAATATAACCGGAAATGTAATCTGTCATGTATAATTATTTAATTTATGTGGGCCTGATAAGGTCGCCCAATCGTAATGGAAAAAAAATTTGGGATATATTATACATGTTTGAATCAGAAATGAGGAAATCCGTAGAACAGGAGTGGCCGGCACTGCAAACCTGATAATTATTTAATACGGATAGCAAAAATAACAAAATTTAAGCGCTGGTAGCTCCGCGCTGCTAGGTAGTAGGAAACGATTACCAAAGTAAAGCAGAGGTCATAGATGTCGGTCTTTGGATGGGTGAGTTTTAATATCGAGCGCTTGCGTGCTTTGCTTTGTGCCCGGTTTTTACTAGGTATAAGTGGTAGTTCTTGACAGTCCTAGCACTTTGTAGTGCAAGTAGCAGTAAAAGTACCGCTTGACCGCTTTCACATTTTTCGGACCGAAACAACTTTGTATACTTGTGTTACTTACTCAACCTCAATGACCTATTCCGTAAAATCATACAGCTTAGATTACTTTTTTTAATGACGTAATAATTCTTAGTTACTCAATTGTAATCTATATATTTAAAACAAAGCAAAATAACGGACACAATTACACGAAATAACTTTTGTAGACATCGTTTCAAGGCTACGTAGAATGGATTCAGAAAGTAAAAGTGAAAAAGCACACAAAGCTTGTATGGGGATTCTAGTACGATTCTACGAAGCTTTGAAAAAAGCGGCAATAGGCTCGCCACCTATTACGTGGGACCGACAGTATATGTGGCGAAATGTGGGCGTATAATATGCCTCTGCCTATCTCTTAGGGGAAACAGGCGTATATGTATGTACAACGGTAGTGAACGCTAGGCCAAAAAGTAAATTGCAAAATCAATACTATTGGTTACAACGCGGCTATAATTTTACTTATCCGCTAATAAATGTATGTACAATCCTTTATCTTTAAAGGCATAGTTCAATCTCTCCATTGTGTTTTAACGTCTGGAATGGATTCAGGAAGTCAATAAGCTTTATCAACTCTAGTAACCTCCTCATACACTCCCTAAAAGTAAATTGCTCAGTCAATACTATTGGTTACAATGTGGCTATCATTTTACTCGTCCGTAAATACATTTTTGTACAATCCTCTATATGTAAATGCTCAGTTTAATCTGTCTATTGTGTTTAAACGTCAGGAATGGATTCAAAAAGTAAAAGTCACACAATCTAAGCTTCATTAACTCTAGTAACCTCCTCATACACTCCCTACAAGTAAATTGCTCAGTCAATACTATTGGTTACAATGTGGCTATCATTTTACTCGTCCGTAAATACATTTTTGTACAATCCTCTATATGTAAATGCTCAGTTTAATCTGTTTATTGTGTTTAAACGTCAGGAATGGATTCAAAAAGTAAAAGTCACACAATCTAAGCTTCATTAACTCTAGTAACCTCCTCATACACTCCCTACAAGTAAATTGCTCAGTCAATACTATTGGTTACAATGTGGCTATCATTTTACTCGTCCGTAAATACATTTTTGTACAATCCTCTATATGTAAATGCTCAGTTTAATCTGTTTATTGTGTTTAAACGTCAGGAATGGATTCAAAAAGTAAAAGTCACACAATCTAAGCTTCATTAACTCTAGTAACCTCCTCATACACTCCCTACAAGTAAATTGCTCAGTCAATACTATTGGTTACAATGTGGCTATCATTTTACTCGTCCGTAAATACATTTTTGTACAATCCTCTATATGTAAATGCTCAGTTTAATCTGTTTATTGTGTTTAAACGTCAGGAATGGATTCAAAAAGTAAAAGTCACACAATCTAAGCTTCATTAACTCTAGTAACCTCCTCATACACTCCCTAAAAGTAAATTGCTCAGTCAATACTATTGGTTACAATGTGGCTATCATTTTACTCGTCCGTAAATACATTTTTGTACAATCCTCTATATGTAAATGCTCAGTTTAATCTGTTTATTGTGTTTAAACGTCAGGAATGGATTTAAAAAGTAAAAGTCACACAATCTAAGCTTCATTAACTCTAGTAACCTCCTCATAAACTCCCTACAAGTAAATTGCCTAGTCAATACTATTGGTTACAATGTGGCTATCATTTTACTCGTCCGTAAATGAATTTATTTACAATCCTCTATATTTAAATGCTTAGTTTAATCTGTCTTTTGTGTTTAAATGTCAGGATTGGATTCAAAAAGTAAAAGTCACACAATCTAAGATTCATTAACTCCTAATACACTTTCGGTAGTGAACACCAGGCCTAAAAGTAAATTGCTCAATTAATACTATTGGTTGCATCGTTGATATTATTTTACTCGTATATATTTATATGCGTAGTTTAATCTGTCTTTTAACGTCTGGAATAGATTCAGATAGTCAAAAGACATACAATCTAAGTTTCATTATCTCCTAATATACTCCCGGTAGTAAACACCAGGCCTTAAAGTAAATTGCTCAAATAAGACTACTGGTTGCATCGTTGCTAACATTTTACTCGTCCGTTAATGAATGTAGGTATATCCTATATAATGAAATGCGTAGTTTAATTGGCCTTTTGTGTTTTATCGTCTGAAGTGGATTCAGATAGTCAAAAGGCATACAATCTAAGTTTCATTAATACTATAATTCTCCACTTTCACTCCCGGTAGTGATCGCTAAGCCTAAAAGTAAATTGCTCAATTAATACTATTGGCTACAACGTTACTATCATTTTACTCGTCCGGTAATTGAGTTGCGAGAAGTAATAGGACCTCAATCGATATCCACTTTAGTTTCAATTTTCAAGCAAATTATTTCCATTTTCGTAGCGTTATTATAAATGTAGTCGATATCTTTACCTTTTATTAAAATGTTATTGCCTAGTCTGATAGTGATGTTTTAGATCGATAAAAAAATGAGGACAAGAAAGCGTTAATTTTAGTAAGGGCTTACATCCTTCTATTTAAGTTGTTTCTAGCAGTATTTATCTAGCTTTATGGGCTACGAACACTATATTGTAGTTATTGTGACTTATTCATTTTTTATAAGCAGGTCTTAGGAAAAACCCTCATAATGTGCAGTCAATTAGCACTCGAATCAAAAAAAATTATAAGTCGTTCCTATGTAAGACCATTCTTTGGAATGCTCTGCCGGCGCGTGTGTTTTCCTAGTCCTTTCCTAGTCCTATAGTCCCGGGTCTTTTAAGCGGGGCGTGAAACGATATTTTAGCAGGCCGTCATGAGTTGGCGCTTGTGGTCGTGCTTTTTCCACGATATGTAGCGCTTTTACTTTTATAGAGTGCATTGACTGCTTTCCATCAGGCAGGATATGGTTATTATTACGTGTCAGATAAAAAACAATAAAATTATTGCCTTTATTGTCAATAGCGTTAGAGCGTGTTTCGATATATATTGGATTACACAGGTTCGATTCCCTGACAGGACAAATCTTTGTGTGCATAAAACATCAATATTTCTTCTGGTCTTGGGTGTTTTCCTATATACAATAAGTATATATTTACAACAAAAAAACAAGTATTTTAGTATGATTATCTGTTATTTAGTATCCATAATCCAAGATCTTAATAAAAGTTATCTTGGAACTAAATAATTGATGTAATTGTCATAAAGATTAATTTTTTTATATGGCACTTTTGAATCTACTAACTATTTAACGCTGATTGCACCTACATATTGGAAAGAAGCTAAACGTTAACAAATACTAATGGCTTATCCGTTCAGCAGTTAATTCGGTGTAATGTTTGGTCTATTGTACGTTTATTAGTCGGAAAGACCGCTATAAGATTAGAATCAAATCAGAGCGAATGGAGGAGAGAATGGGGAGGAATATGTGTGATTGTGATTGGGTAACAGCAAATACGAGAAATCATTGGTCAGTAATATTGTACGGTAAGTACATTTTATATTTCGGAATACAATTATTTTTATGACCACTGTAATAGTAAGCCATCATTACCTAGCGTTTTTTCATTTCTTTTTTAAGTCATGGTCATAGGAGACCTAGAGGGTTGTGTGGGACTTACATATATATCGGCAGACTCGACCGCCAGCAGTTATACCCACTAAATAATTCCGTTGACGCTCGACGCGTGTTGTTAAAGATGGCCTCCCCAGTATCTGGATTGCAGCAGCATCTGACACCCCGCCTGCGGCTTACGTCCTCCGGAACCCAAAACCGGGAGGACCCCCTCAGAGAGGCCCCGTGGACGCGCCCCACCTGGAGCTGCTCGACGGAAAATTTGGACTCGCCCGCTGCGCCCTCCACAGGTCCCTCTTAGTTCCCCCTCTGCAATTTCCGTCTGATCACCACAACAAAGAGGGAAATATTATTCTATGGTTAAAACCAGCTGTCAGGATATTAGAAGGCTCTGACTTCTTAAAGACGACTGCCATAGACGTTCATGAGAGTCGGGACCTACGGCAAAACGTGCTTTTCGAGGCACGTATCATCAACCCAAAGCGGAGTTCACAGAAGACCTTAGATGGGTTAAAGTTTGAGAAGCATTTAATAAAGAGTGCTTTTCTGCTTCAGAGGGCATGTTAAGCCGCTTATTCTGGTTATCACTTTATTGTCAAGCCAAGTAACAGGCCCTATTCGACGGCTTAGAAAAATCCAAAAGCGCTACGCCGCACACTTTCACATAAGAACTGAGGCCGCGTGGTAGAGTCTGACCTGAAACCCCGCTCATCTTGGTTCATGAGATAATGTAAACGGGCTGAGATGATGATAAACAGTTCCTATCCCAATGGTACTGCAACTAACGGGGATTACCTTAAGTTTTATTATTATAATGCATATAAGAGATGATTGCGAATAGTCTCGCATAACCATGAGATTTCAATTGCCAAAAGGGCTTCTACGTGCCTTTACGCATAATGTCCGGGTCATCATTAGGTCCTAGATTTTTATCCTGACTGCACGTTCTGAAGCTGGTTTTAAATCTGATGTTTATAATTCACTAAGGCTGTAGTAAGCCAGACGTGAATACATTTTTATTACTTTGATAATGGTAAAGACATATATAAAAATATTTAAATCTTTCATTCAAAGCCATTTAAAGGTATTTTGTACTTAATGATTATTACAAAAGGTACAACATACCTAGGTAGGTACATGATACAGGTTCACAAGACACAGAGAAAACAATACCGCGAGACAATACGCCCCGGGCTCAGAATGTGCCTTACGAACGTGAATCAATTTAATTGGTGTTCATAAATTGAACGTGGATCGATAACACGGTACTTATGTCGTACATAATGAATACATTTAAATGACTAATTAGATAATACATACTTAGGTAATATTCGAAATAGATTATGATGGAATAGAATAAATTTTCGACATTTTACATAATTACTTATAATTAATGGTACTTATTAATTTTTAATCGCTTCATCGAATTTCGAATACATCTTGACCATACATAATTATATAAATGAAAGAAAATTCTATCATTTTAAACAGCACTATCTAACCCTAAGCAGGCAGAACTTGTACTATGTTTACTGAATGAACGTATATTATACATAAAGTGATAAATTAAAAAAGTATTTATGTGACAATTCTCGCGCATCTCTAATTTTCCGAAAAATAGAAAAACAGTTCAATACGACACGTGTTTGGTTCTTACACAGGACATCTTCAGGTAAGATATCAGACAACCTCAGAACAACGAGGTTTTCACGAGCAATGCTGGAATGAGAGTGGAGTTTAAATAAATAATATTAAGCAAAATAGACCTAGTTTACATAATAATAAATAAATAATGTGTTGAAATATAAATTACAGCATTGTCATAAAATACTGTTTTAATAGTGTTTTCTTTTTTTAAATAATGATTTCGTGCGTTTTGCGGATTTAGCCACACTTAACGGTTAATAATCCACCTTTATTACACATGAATGTTCGAAATATCACAAATTTTTGAAAATAAAACAAAACTGCAGACATGACGCTTTACTTTCCCGCCAAGAAGTCTCCTCTTTATTGATGTTAAAAATCGACCTACTCTATTTATTAGGTACGTATTGAACCCTCTGTAACTTTTTTGGGCTAAATGTTATTGAACAAATCTTTCACGTCAATATTCGATGTTTCCTCTCATCTTGGTAACGTAAAAGATTTGTTTAAATAACGTTTAAATAATTTATTGATTCAGGCGTTACTTTGCGGAAATCCATTGTAAGCAAGTGATGGATTAAAAATATTTTTGTTACAATTCCCGCGCAACTATAATCTAGATCACCTTTATTATGTACGCGCAACTATAGTCTAGATCATCTTTATTACGTATGGTCCAAAAAAAATTTTTTTTTTCTTTCATTTATTTTGTCAACAAACAGTCATATAAACAGAAAATTAATTTATAACAATTTTAACTTAAGTAATAGACCTATAGTGCCCAATCATACTTATTATTAACAAAGTCGTATTCAAATGTGGACAATGCTTAATTAAGAGAATAAATTTATAACGGGCACCCTGACTCAGACCGAGATGACGCGGCGGACGTTGATGACGGAAGTGGGTAAGGGTATAAATACGATTGAATACGCTTAGCTGTTACCCAGCCACCGCCCCATTACCCTGCTTGATCACACCACCAAGCTGTTTGAGCGCCTGCTGCTGCATTGCCTCCGTCCCTTAATCGCCCTAAGAGACGACCAATTTGGCTTCCGCAGCGGGCATTCAACTGAGCTCCAGCTGGCCAAAGTTCTCCACGACATGACCCTGAACCTCAACAAAGGATTCACGACAGCGGCCACCTTCCTCGACATTGAGAAGGCATTTGACCGGATTTGGCACCCTGGTCTCAACTACAAGGTGGCCCGGAATAAAGATGTCCCCCTTGCCCTCACAGCCCTCATAGCCTCATTCCTGGACGGCAGGTGCTTTAAAGCAATAAAGCAGGAGGAATCTGAGATGCACTAAAAGCTGGTGTGCCACAGGGAAGCTGCCTCTCGCCTCTCCTCTGCGGGATCTACACCGACGACATCCCCACTCTCACCACCAAAGAGTGAGAGCCCAGGGTGGAACTGGCGCTGTTTGCCGACGACATTTTATGCATTATCCCCCTGGGCCATAGCGACAGCAAAGCGTCACCAGAAGCAGCTGGACCTGGTCCCCCAGTGGCTAGACAACTGGAGAATTCAGGTAAACGTCGCTAAATCCACAGCCCTCCTGACGGGCGATGCCAGAAAGATGCATCATCAGAGGGGGGGGGGGGGGCACTATTCTAGGCCGGTACCACACGGCACTATCGATTTATAGTATAAATAATTTAATACTAAAAATCGTTGATGAAGTTGGCATTGCTAGCGGTAAAACTCAGTTCAGAGAACCAAAAAGGTCGAGACTGGCTAATTGTTTGGGAAACTTTCCTGCGGTCAAAGTTACCGGTGCAGCATTTTGGCTCGTTGTAGCACGTGTCAGTTTTACTGCGAACGTCAGTAATGAGATTAATGTTTATTGAAACTTTTTAACGGCACATGTAAAAACAAATCCTTTGATACCTACCTACCTACTGATTGATACCTGTGACATTTTATGAACAATACTAATGAATGTTTTGTGGCTAATTGTGATTTGGGAAATTTATTAATTGCAAATGTAATCTATTAGATTCCAGCTTAAATAATGTCAACATTTTAAATCATGTTAATGGCTAATACACTTTCAACGAATCAGGCTCTACAATGCCTTTAAGTAGAATGCGGATGGGTCATCCTGAAAAATCTGGCTTTTATGACGATTTTTTATGGGCCAAAAGGGGACATGTAGTTAGTGCCATCTTGCGAATAAATTACTTTTCTATATAAAAAAAAATGGTTGCCTGTAAAGTCGTTTTTACGGGCGAAGATTTTACGTGACAACGTCTTTTTCTCGGTAGAATATTTATTGATATGAATATAATTAAATTGCACAATAGGAACAAGGAATTCTAGTGCTGCGCGCGCGGCAGACCGATCATAGTTGAGTGGGAGAGAGACGCAAGGCATTCGCCGGGCCTCTCTCTCGTTCGGTGACTCATCGTAACGTTACCGAGCGTTACACTTTTTCATAAGTGACTCCCAGCCGCAACCTAATTTAAGACGTTGTCACGTCAAAAAATTATGAACACAACTTTATCGCGCTGCCATTAAATAAGTATTCTTTAGGTAAGCAATTTTATACTGTCGCTTTTTTATTATCCTGATTGCCTAGCTGCTTGACTTGGCAGAAAGTCCTAAGTTCTCCTTTTCATTTGTACTTAAGCTATAATTATAAGACCATCAACATACCTCCCAACTTGATTACATCTCCAGTAGCGTTGCTCAAGAGCAATCCTGAATATTTAGGTGCGACATTGTTTTGTTATTCACTAATGAGTTCCTCGATGTCGTTCCAATTCACGTTACCGCAAAGTTCGTAAGTATTTAGTGAGAGGGAGCGACACGGACGCCCTTAGCCGCGAGCTTTGAGGCACTGCCGTAAGCTTTTACTGAAACGTAGCATGCCGCCGGTCGTTTCGTTCGTAGCTTGAAGTTTACTAGGGATGGAGGTTATTATAGATTTGTGGTAATAATACGGCTTTGAATTAATTTTAGGTTGTGGGTAACTTTTTTGTCTTGAGTTTAAATTTAACTTGTAATGGTAGGTTTACACGCAATATGTCAGAAGCGCTCGTCACTTGGCGGAGTTGAAGCGCTATTAGCACCGCGGTGCGATGTAGTCGGGTCCTGTGCTTAGCCGCTGGTCTCGGGTGGTACTCAATACTTTATTGCGTTCCAACAATGTGTTACAGGATGGTAGTTTAGGTACAAAAGTATCAATTGTGGACCCTGTCGGGCACAGCATAGTGTAGGAGAGAGGAGGAAGGACGCTGTTTAATTACTTGTTAGTTAAATCTATTTGTTTATTAAATATTTCATAAATATTTGCTCATTTTTGACTACGAGTAGTTATTAGTTGTTATTCTCATTAAATTTCTTAGTAATAAAATGTTAGGTACCTATACTTAGTTATATTTTTTTTTATTTAAACTATACTATCTATATTGGGTATAGCAATTTTAAAGACCTATTTGGGTGGCTTCAAAAATTCTAAAAGCAGGACGCTAAAAATCTGCCTTTGCCAATCAGCACTGTGTCTGTTTGGTGAAATATGACCCAATATCTCTTTGGTTCGTAAGTGGAAGATCGTGCTCAGAAGAGGGACGTTGAAAATTAGAGATGATGAGGTCAGAAAATAAAAAAATCATAATTTTACACTTTTGGTAGACTTTTTGATGTTTGTTTGAAAACAAAAGATCTGTAGCATAATATTATGAATATAAGCTATTGCGTGTTCGACATAACGCGTGTAATGCTAAAATTAAATGTTTGAAATACGTCAACACGCCTATTAACGTCCACCTACGGCTCGTGTTACTTGTCACATATCAGGATTAGAGAGATTTAGGTCATACAACACCCTGCGGAAACATTGCGGATTCGAAAGCAAGGTGTGAGACATTCTACTCTCACATATTTACAAACTACGCAAAAGGAAATCAAACTGCAATGCTTAAACATTTGTGTAAAACACGTAGACACTTGAATAATTGAAATTTTATTATTATCATCATTCTAGCTGTTTGCCTTATCTTGCTTGATAATATGATTACGCTTGATAATAAATGCTGCATAAAAACACGTACCAAGGATTCAATCCACTAAAAAAACAGGCTGCGAGCACCTAAAATCCCACCACTAAGGTCAGGTCTCTTCCAAAACTACAAAGAATGCAGTTCATATTCCACAATCAAGTGAGAATTGGCGGAGACATGTGTTCATAGGTGGCAAGGCATTAGGATCTCTAACTTTGCTGAACAACTACCAAGACCAGTGGATTAACGGCCTTTCCAAGCACGTAAAACAAACAGACACCGAAGACCGACCTCAGAAAGCTTCGATGATCGTGAACGGCCATCTAGTCTACGCGAGCAAAATCAAAAACTTTACTGTAAGATTTACAATGTTGTTTTGCTGTTGTCCGTTTAGTTAGACCCTTTTTTTACGTGGATAACTCTAAGTATATTTATTACGTTAATAACCACAGTATGGGGCTATCCATAAATTACGTCACACGTTGAGAGGGGGGTGGGAGGGTTTGACAAAGTGTGACATGGTGTGACAAGGAGAATGGGAGGGGTTCTAAATTACGTGACATCACGTTTTAAAATCCAGTTCCTATTAAAAATTAAAGAACTGATGTTTTAATGTAATTATTTCTTGCTGTATAAATGCAAAATATATGACATCACACTATGGAGAAGGGAGTCTTACTAGTGTAACCAGCTGTGACGAGAACGGAAGGGGGGGGGGGGGGTCAAAACTTCACGAAATTCGTGTGACGTAATTTATGGATGTCCCTTATTTGTCATGTCCACTAATTAATAATATTTACTACGGGGAGTCGGAAGAGTCGACGAAGAGAATCGTACGGAATGATGGGCTCCAGCGTCATTCTGTGTACTGGCTTGAACTGCGATCAACAACCCGCCTGCCCGGCGTGGTGATTATGGGCAAATATCTCCAACAGAATGTAATATATTGGGGAGGCCAATGTTCAGCAGTGGATTTTGTAAGTCTGACACGATGATGATGATGCTGATATTGAGGATGATGTGTAACTAAGTACCTACTTATAAATATTTCAATATAATCTTTTTCTCCAACATAAATTGGAATTGATAAAGAAACCGGAAAAGTTATAGTGGAAAAAGATTCCAAAACTTCTCTCAGAATTCTAACTTTTCGGTAGGAATCCAAACAGTCAGAATGAATTAAATAATCCGTATTCCTTACAAGGGAATGAAATTAGAATTACCATCTTTAAGTCAAATTTTATTTGACTTTGTGAAGAAAAAGACGATCACGCGTTGGTAGATGACGCTTCTTCATAATTTTGTATCTATAGGAGATTTTGACATACTTCGCCTCGTTTGATGTCTCTGGTGTAGAGTTGTATGTGTCTCTTAAAAATACCTTCTACAGCACTCCTGCAAATAATCTTAAAACCGGAGTGCAAATATACTGATTTACGAATGGGTCATCTAAAAATGGCAATCATATGTCTCATAGTTTCGCTATCTACACCACTTATGGTGAATTTCAGGAGTTTACAATATTACAAGTGGAGTGCATTAGTCTAGACGATGTTTACATATTGTTCGAAGGACTACTGCGTCTTCAGAACATAACAGGCCAAAGAAGGAATATAGACGGTTGTCATTCAATACAAATCTGATACACCCTTCTGCTCCACCAACAGCGGAAGACATCCTTTGATAATTTTAAAGAACGAAAATCTAGAGGATTCAGAACAGAGAAGAAACATTTTTTTTGTTGTGATATACATTTTTCTTGTACCAAATGTCAGTGCTTGTGTAACTAAATAATTATAATAATGCTTAAGTTTTTTCTACTGTATCTTATGGATTTTTATCATTTTTTATACTTAGCAACAAAGATTTAGTTAATAAAAACAGACAGCAATGTGTAACTTCTCCAACTTAAGACAAAATTCTGCAATATCCATCAAACTAACTCGACTTTTTGGCAAGCTTCAGTGCAAACACACTAAAATGTGCACAAACATTTGTTTAGTAAAAGAGGGTTGACCGGGCCAAATGGAAGAAGATAGAACGCGGCATGCACAATGAACGCTTATTTATTCATGGAAATAATTCAATTAAAATGGAAATTAACTAGGTATGTAGTTATCACTAAGTTTATACGCGAGGTGGCGCTTATATTTTTTTCGCGGTTTCGGTAATTGAATTGGAATTTAGAATTCCATTTACGTTCCTATCCGAGCAGAGTAGTCTCAAGAAAGGTGTGAAATGGATCAACAGTTAAACCCGCTAGACTTATATATAGAGTGCTAAAGGATCATATCTTAGGAGCCCAAGCCAACCTGACCTGCAAGAGGTGCACTTGCGTATTAAGGAGGATGCAGAGGAGGCTCTGGCGAACATAAAAGTTAAAATGGGGTCGCTACTTATTACGTGGGAGAAAAAATAACTGGCGAAATGTGGGCGTGTAATATGCCTGTGCCTACCCCTTCGTGGAAACAGGCGTGTTTATATGTATGTATGTACAATTATTATAATTATACGTTGTAGACAAGCGAATACAGCGTTTTCTGTAAGTGAGATTTCCAATACCTACTTACAAGTTCTTACACAAACACATTAATTAGCTAAATTATGCATTATTGGTATAGAGCAAATTTGTTAGTATTCCCAGTAGTATTAGTTTAGTAGTCCCACATCTTTACTGAGGTTGGGCTTTAGGGGGAGGGCATTTCATTTACCATCTTCATCTTTATCACCACTAATTCTCATTAACTACAATTTATATGTTATTAATATATCTCTTACTTGACACTGGCTAAAAATAAAAGCGAACGAAACGAACACCAAAACTCCATTTAATCTCCAGTAAAGTCTTTACTGCTTCATTGAGGAATGACTTTGACTTGACTAGACTAAGACGTACTTTACAAGTAAAATTGACAAAGAAAAAGTTGCATTGTGCAAATTACTCGATTGATCAAATTACTTATTACACTAAATAACTATTATTACACTGGCAAAAATTTTAAACGAGTCCATATTTATGAAAAGAAAAGTTCTCATCAAAAAAGATTGCGGTTTAATGGGATCCGTTCCTAGTGCCTTTTCTTCATTGGATTGAATAAAAAAATTAAATAAGTTTTGTTGTGTTTCCGAGAAGTATCAAGCTTTCTACAAGGACATCAACTTTCATAATTGATTCTTGAGATTTCAATTTTTAAGACGCATTGGAGTATACAGTATTAAACTTTAAAATTTAAAATTTAAAATAAATAGTTCTTTATCCAAATTTATATTATAAATGTGAAAATACCTCTGTCTGTCGCTATCACGCCAAAACTACTCAACCAAACAAATTAAACTAAAATTGGCTAAAGTCTAAAGCATGAGAAAGAAAATATGCTTTTTGATGCTAAAATATTTTAGTTATGTCAAATGTAGTAATGTAAATAAGTTTTTTTGAAGTTTGATCTAAGTTTGTAGAGAAGTCTTAATTTTTGAAGATAGAAACGTGAAACTATTGTGTTAGGTTTATTATTAGCTGATATGATGATGATATATAAAGGGACAAGATGCATGATATATTCGAAATTTATGCGGACTTCGTCGTGGGTGAACTAATATTTATATATAAATATTTCTATTGGTTCTGCGATCACTTCATTTATAATGGGACTTCCTTTCTGTAATTGCCGATTAAGCTATAGTACTCATCGTTTTAAACTTTATTGTGTGTACATATTTTCTATACATAGATTTGTTGACATCGCAAAGTTTGACTTCTTGAAAATTTTATTATGTTCGGATTTTTTTTGTAAGTTTAAAAAAATATATATTTTAGAGGTTTTTTTTACTGTAATTGTTTCAAAATATGTATGAAAAGAACAAAAAATATGTGTGTGGTTTTTTATAGCACTGAAGATAATAAATACTCGGGTTTCACTGATTAAAATAGTTACTGGATCTTACATCAATGACTTTAAGAATATATGAACTTTATCACACACAAAATAAAAACTAACCGTGAATAAGATGTGAAAATAACGTCGAAAAACATTAACAAGATCTCTTTAACAAATGGTTGTGCCATTTTTGTTTCTTATTTTGGACGTGTGAAGCAGCTCACCGCTCCTGACCTAAATTTATTTCTTATTTTGTAGTTACGTGTTTTAAATAACTACATTCAGGCAGGCGCTGTAAGATTTGTTTTATTTAGATTTTAACTCTTATTTCGAATAAATACAGAATTTTTTATAATTTATTTTTAGGTTTAGCTAATGAGAATTTGTCTCAATCCAGAAAAATAGCATAGATAATAAACCTAGAGAAATAAATTAAGTTTAACCACAGGATTGTCAAAGAAGAAAGTTTTGGGCAATATACTGACTATATTAAAGGGGGAGCCGAAAACAGTTACACCAGTTCAAGAGTGGAGGTGTAGAAATGCCTCAGACTACGGCTGGAATGTTCTGAATTGCAGATACTTCGGAAAAAATTCTTCACTTTATCTCAGTCATCACGCCACATCACTTGTATTTTTGAAACTGATGTATTTAAGTTGATTAATTATTAGAACAAACGTCTTGTAAAAACTCACTTCTATAGTATTGTAAGAAGAAGGCGCCAGTGTCAGTGACACAGTTAATACTAGCACTGGCACGGACGTTCACTCTGTCTCTAAAAATGTTTCGCAAAATTACTATAGTACCTAAGCTATGTTTTGTTTTGTTTGTTTTGTTTATTTTTATATGAAATCAACGAATTCACTGGCTATTCTGTACCTTTTCAGCTGTAACAAAATTCTGAGTGAAGCAATATTTTGTACCTGCAGAATACATATTTGTACATGGACCTTAGGTGTCATAACGAAAACTACCACTAGAGTTTCTTGACAGCTGTATAATGTTACGTAGAAAAAAAAAACCGGCCAAGTGCGTGTCGGGCCACGCGCAATATAGGGTTCCGTAGTCACCCTTTGCCATAATGTCGCTATATGAACAGGTTCAGCTATTCCCCGATAGATATCACTACTACGGTATGAATGAAATTTAATACATTTAATACAAAAATTTATTTGATTGTCGTCCATTACTCGAAAACCAGTAAAGCCTACTTAGCCGTGATAGTTTTCCTTTTAACTTCATTATATATACTACTATTGTGAATTTTTTCAGCCACTCTGAAAGTACCTACCGTTTACCTGGTGGGATACTTACTCTATCAATTTTTTCCACTTTAAAGCTTAATATTAGGTCGGGGAAAAAGTCTTTTCGCATAACGTAGGTATAAACTTATTATAAAATTTTTTTGACTGTACTATTTGTGTCTGGCTGGTTTTGGTAACATTAAAAAGGTTCCATTATAAAGAAAAGAAAAAAATAAAAAAAAGTTGTTTCCCGCTATTTTTCATTTGTTTTTCTCTCCGTTAAAATGAGTGAATCTAATGAAGAAATTCGATACATTTTAAAATTTTATTATAAAAAAGGCAAAAATGCAACTCAAGCAGTGAAAAAAATTTGTGATGTTTATGGACCTGATGCAGTGTCAGTAAGAGTAGCACAAATTTGGTTCAAACGTTTTCAGTCCGGAAATTTTGATGTTAAAGATGCACCTCGCTCTGGTCGCCCTGTTACGAATAAAATGGACGCCATTTTTGAAAGAGTGGAGCAAGATCGGCATAGTAGTAGTTACGATGTAGCTGAAGAACTGGGAATTGACCACACAACAGTTTTGACCCATTTGAAGAAAGCTGGTTATACAAAAAAGCTCGATATTTGGGTGCCACACGAGCTCACTCAAAGAAACTTAATGAACCGTGTACTCATTTGCGATTCATTATTGAGACGTAACGAAACCGAGCCGTTTTTGAAGAGATTGATAACTGGCGATGAAAAGTGGATCACGTACGACAAGAACGTGCGAAAAAGGTCGTGGTCGAAAGTTGGCCAGGCTTCACAGATTGTGGCCAAACCTGGCCTAACACGAAATAAGGTGATGCTGTGTGTATGGTGGGATTGGAAGGGCATTGTTTATTATGAGCTTTTACCGCCCGGCAAAACCATCGATTCTGATCTTTACTGCCAGCAACTGATGAGATTAAAGGAAGCAGTCGAGAGAAAACGGCCGGAATTGATCAACAGGAAGGGTCTTTCATCACGATAACGCTAGACCACACACATCTTTAGCCACTCAGCAAAAATTAGGAGAGTTCGACTGGGAGGTCCTAGTGCATCCACCATATAGCCCTGACCTTGCGCCTTCAGATTTTCACCTGTTTCGGTCTCTGCAGAATTCTTTAGATTCTGTAAGGTTGACCTCAAGAGAGGACTGCCAAAACTATTTGTCCCGTTTTTTTGATCAGAAGTCCCAAAGTTTCTACAGTAACGGGATAATGTCTCTGCCCACAAAATGGCAGAAAGTTATTCAACAAAACGGTACATATATATTGTAAATAAATGTAAATAAACTTTGAAAAAAATGTCTTGACTTTTCATACAAAAATACGAAAAGACTTTTTCCCCAACCTATTATTTCGAAAACGGATCCCTAAATCAAAAAATGGTTTTATGAAACTCGTCTTACTTTTGAAAGACCTTTCTAACGATACCCAACATGATAAGATAGACTCGAGAAAAAAAAATCATTCCTACTTTACGTGTAGCGTACCTCACGTTAAAAAACAATATTTTAAAATAATTTATTCTACAGGTTTGTCGACGTGATCAATATGTATACCTACACCAATTTTCAGCTGTCTAATGCTAATAGTCTCTGCGCTAACCCGCGGATGGACGGACGGACGGACGGATTCCTTGTTTACTACGGAACCCTAAAAATCGTATTCGGGAATAATTTTTCTTAATAAATACCTTCCAGTTACCGTCATTGGATGCTTGTAATTCGTTTCTGGGTTCGGTTTGTGCAGTGACAGTTTGTTAGTAGCATTATAAACAACCGGGCATGTAAAGCAAAGTTGTTTACGGGAAACAATGCGGCTATATTCAGGCAGACGCTCTAGATATGTCGGTCTCGTTATTGAAGCAATTTTGCAAAATTGTCTCATTTTCCACGTGTCTCATGTTCAGTTCAATAGCCAGTATGTGCGGCTGTCGTGTATTGAATTATATGAAAAAAATTACTTTCGATTGAATAATTAATCAATGTAAGTCTAAGTAATGTATTCAAGCATTTTCATATTTTCGTTGAGATATGTTGGTGAGATAAGGAACTAGCTCAGCAGTGTGACGTTAATGGGAACAGCTGAAAAAGTATCGATACTTCAAATGTTATATTGTACCTATCAACTACATACAATCAATTAAGTTGATATAACACGCCGTGGGGTGTATAGGGCTCCTATCAAGATCTGAGGAGCCCAAGCCAACCTCACCTGCAAATGGTGCACCTACCACCAACAGACGAGGCTCTAGCGAACATAAAAGTTCCCGGTAAGCGGCAATAGGCCCACCACCTATTGCGTGGCACCAACAATATAACTGGCGAAATGTTGGCGTATAATATGCATCTGCCTACACCTTTGGGGAAACAGGCGTGATATTATGTATGTATATAAAACCTATACCTACTGGTCTCCTTGAATATATATCTCAGAGCACAGTGGAAATTTAACGAATAGGACATTTATTATCATATTGCTCAGTAATTATTGTTATATTAAAGTGTAACAAATCAAGCACAGAAGATAAATTTCGTGTTCTGTGATATCAAATCTTCCTTCTTTTCTACTCTAAATTAGTATTTATTCGGACTTGTTTTGTTATCACCATTATCCTTAGGCGAAAGTCACAATGTCGAAACAATTTTATAGCTCAAAATGTATTATATTTATCAAGAAGTATCTTCACTTATATTTAGAATATGGTTAACACTTGTAATAATAAGGGAATAAAAACCCTAAACGACCTAGGTTGTAACGAGCTACTTAAAGAAACTATTTTCAAACTGGTGGTTTAAATCCACAACACACATAGTTAACACACTTAAAATATAAGTAAGAGCACTTACATAAAAAAGTGAATAAAATAAAAGCTTATTTAAAGAAATAACACAGACATAGAATACATACATAATTTATTATACAGGATTTAAGTAAAATAATTTTAAGGTTCTTAAATTATAAGGGAGTAATACCATGAATTACATTGGAAATCCACCCCAAATGTGAAAAAACATTGACGTATATGCCTTTACATTTTGTACGAATATTAATTGGGTTCGCGCAGCCTGCGGATACAACTCCAACCAAAGTACCGTTGACTACAAGTGGTCCTCCAGAATCACCGCCACTGGGCTGAACTATGTCATTGGTGCAAAGAACCGAGGTCCTATGTCCACAGTAAAATATTCGAGAGAATCCTTCACTGGGTTTATTTTCCTCATTAACTCCGTATCCAACGAAATTGCCAACAGTCCCTTCTTTTAATTCAGCATTTATTAGTGGAATGGGTTGGATATGTTCATTAAATACAATAGGAGTTTTGGTTTTAAGCAAAGCTATATCTAAATGGAGTAAGTCATTACCAAAAAGTACCTTTCTTGGCCTCCATCTTCTGCGTTGAAAGAACTTTACAGATTCTCCAATGTTTTCTGCTGTCTCATGACTGATGAGAATATGCTTAGCAATATCAGTGCAGTGAGCTGCTGTAATCACGAAATTGTCGCTCACTATAGATCCACTACACATTAAATAGTTATTGCCAGCTTGTACGAGTATTTCGAGCTTGACTAAATACTTGTGAACACCTTGTCTTAGTTCACTTCCGCCAAGTACCAAGTTATGGGATAAAGATGACGAATTCCGAATGTAACTTATGAGCAGGGTACATAACAAATTAATAATTGATAGAAAATCCATGGTTTTTAAATTAACACTCCCAGTTTTAAAAGTGAACCTTCTAGATTGTTGTCCATATTTATATTCTTTGGTAGAAAATTTTAAAAATGTGATAAAAATTACGAACGTCATAAATTATGATATTTTTTTAATTATGTTATTGTAGACAAATATTTTTGTATTTTTATGTGTACTTTGTAGGTACTTAAAACGTTAAAGATTCTTAATGTTTATTTTATTTCTTTTTTATGAATCCCTTTGAATTTCTAAAAAAATATTAGTATTGCACTGGCTTTCTATGATAAGGTTCTAAAGTTTGACGTGTTAAATAATTGAAACACGCTTATTCTAATTAAACTTTTACAACGTGAAATATAGCGTACATCTACAGTACCATATCATTATTTATTTATTTATAATCTTATGCTACCATTACAGGTGTCTTAACCTAATATAACATATATATTTCATATTTGGCATACTGCGGTATACAATCAAAATCCTTCGGTGTGAGTCTAAGGCCTCCTTTGTTATACAGAGATTTGCCATCTCAAAATAAGATACATAAAAACTTAAAAACGACTGGTAATGGCGCGGAGATCGGAGGTTTTTTTGGCTGCTGTTAGATTGGCACAATTGTTTTTCATTTTGGCGCGGAGTTTGAGTTGCATCTGTCATTTATATTAAAAACAGTGTTGTTTTTAGTTTTATAATATATGTGTGTATTGCGAATTTTATAATGGACAAAAACATCGAGCAAAGAGTGTCTTAAAATTTGCATCGCCAATGGAATTTCGTGTTCGGAGGCACTGAAAATGTTATAGAAGGCTTACGGTGAATTGACTTTAACAAAAACACGTGCTTATGAGTGGTATAAAGTGTTCAAAAGCAGTCGAGATATGATGAAAGATTTGCCTCGTTCTGGTAGGCCATTAACGTCTGCAACTGAAGTTGAAATCGCAAAACTGAAGGAAATAGGGACTGAAAATCCTCATTCAAGTTTAAGAGAGATGGCCGCCAAACTTTCTGTATCTCACGAGTCGATCCGTACCAGTTAAACTAATAATTTGGGTATGAAACGTCTTGCCACCCGGCTAGCCCTAAAAGATCTGAATTTTCTTCAAAAATATATTATTGAGAGTCGCTGAGGACATGCTAGGCAAGTCAATACCGACACAACACTCATGAACTTGTTGTTACTGGTGACAAGTCGTGGGTTCACGAATTTGACGTGCACACTTCGGAATGGCGCCTACCAACTAAACCAAAACCGAAAAAACCACGTCAAAGTCAAAGTCATGTTGACTGTTTTCTTTCTTTTGTAAATAAAGAATATTATTTGAGCGTTATGCGGCGCTTAAGAGAACAAATTCAAAGAAAAAGGACAGATTAGAGGAAAGAAAATTCTTGGATTTTGCACCACAATAATGCGCCTTCGCACAAGGCCATCATTGTGAACGAATTTTTGTCCAAACACTCAACAATACCATCAAACAATCACCATATTGACCAGATATGGCTCCAGAACTTTCGTTTTCCTACACTCAAATTACCACTTCGTGGCACCCGTTTTCAATTGGTAGAAGACATAAAGGAGAATTTGCATCGAGAACAGAACTCAATTCCGGAAACAGCGATTAAAAAATGTTTTGATGTTTGAATTATTCGTTGGTGAAAGTGTGTCGTTTTTGAATTTGAAGGTTATAAAATAAATTTGGATGAATAACAACAATTTTGTGTATTGTTGATTTTTTCCCGATACTTTCTTGACAGAGTAGTATTGTCCCAGAATATGTATTTATGAAATAATGTTTCTATACTAAAACGTATGGAGCGTTTTCGCTGTATCGTAGAGCATAAATGCATTAAAATTCGCCATTGGAGATTGTTTGCTCTTGGAATGTAGTTAACGGTTAGAGTACGTTCGTTTTTTGTGCAACTCTACTAACCGTGTCGGTTTAATGCGAGTTGCCGTTAGAATTTATTTGTTACTGAACAATAGTATACTTGAGTTAAGGTATGATAAGTCTGCTGCATTTTCTTCTCTATAAAAAAAGGAAGCGCCGAAATGTGTGTTTTAATATAAATTTCGAACATCTGCATCTATTTAGCTTATTCTATTTTATTGTGTTCGTTAGTGCTAGAACATGGTCTGTTTAGTATTTGAAATAAACAAAGTTGAGCGGAAAATTAAAATAATTTAACGACCTTATATAATTTACTTATGACACCTCTGTCAGACATTTCACAATTAGCACAATTGACAGAATTAATCTAAATAAGACAGGGCAACGATTTGTCGGGTTAGGTAGTATATGTATACTTAAAACACGGTAAAATTATTATGTGCCGTACGTACGTATTAAAATAAAATCACACTTTAGCATTGACCACAACTTAGCATAGAAGCGCGTTTGAAAAAGGAATTTTCTGCTCGGTTTGGTTGTGGAATGAGCTTGATATCGCGTGTATTTGATAGATTCCATTTAGTTTGTGAGATAATCTTGGGAAAACCAAGCAATCGTTGCATGATTTTATCAAAATTTTAAACTACCCTATACATAGTTAACGTGAATTAACGGTAAGGGAATGTCCCTTATTGTTTAGAGTGTAAGTTTTTTAAGGTGCAAGTTCATCCTTATACCTTAGAAAGCATGGGCTCTTCAATAAGGGCGTGTAACGCTTTTTAATGGTTTGTGAACGCGCCCGTAATGCCCGTGGTGTTGCAGGCGTCCATAGGCTGTGGTGAACACTTTTATTCAGGTGGGCCGCATGATTGAGGGCCACCTTGTGGTATAAAAGAAAAAAAAAGTTATTGCGCCTGATGGTTACCTCATATAGAGTCATTAATCATTGTGTAGGAAATCGGAATAAATATTATGCGTGGCTTCCTTGATATTTCTCAACATAAAACGTAGAGGTGATCATACCGATTATTTTACTGAAAAGAAAGCGGGCTTGTCAGTTATGCTGCCGAGTTTATCACCATCATCAATCTATTACCTCACTTCTGGACATAGGCCTCTCCAATTTCATTTTAATGGTCACGATAAATGTGGCCACTCAAATATAGGTGTCTAACATATTAAAATAAAAAAGTATTTTTTAGGAGTTATGTAAAAAAATACTATGACCGTAATGTATTAATTATGTATCGACGATGTATTCTTTGTCGTTAGTTTAATTGGTGTTTTATGATATTGAAACAGCTAATAATGGGGGCTAGTTAGAATAAACAGATAGTGACTCATGATTTCAGTTTCCAATATTTTCTCATGCACGATGATTGCAAGATAACACCGACTTCGCTTACTGTTGCCGCCGTTTTTACTGTGTGTAAAATTGCATTTTTTGCCTTCATAACCGTGACGGCGGTGGTTTCATCAAATTCTCCACCAATCACGAAGCCAGTGCTGAATCGCGCAGATGAAATTATTATACCACGATGATATATAAGAGACTTTTACAACATTTGTTTCGGGGAGTCCAGTGCTGTCGGAAAGACCGGCCTTGGCGAGGGGCCGGACCTTATCCTCGCTGTAAAAAAAATGTTTAACACAGTAGAGAGGCCTTGCTTCGTGTATCAATTGTTAATATTAATCTATGTTAAATTAACTGTATGTATGCGTTAAGATTAGGGATCCTCTTCTTCACCACCATTGGTCGATAGCACATTTGACTTCCTTTTGGCTAAAAAACTGTTTATATTTTTTCCAGGGCCAGTCTTTATTTCAAAGACACACCAGGTTGTTGATCTCAGCCTATATTTTACTAATTCAGATTTCCTATTAAGAGCCTTTAAATTTTAAATTGTTTTCAGAAATCTCTGTTAAAGTAATCATAATTGCTCGATAACCCATATGACTTCCTTTTGTCCCGCAAAAAAAACACAGTAGGTATGTTTTTTTTAATTTTGTTAATTTAATTTCGAATGCAGGCTAGGTCGTTGATCCCATCTTCTATTTTATGTATTATTCGTTAACAAATTCAGAAGTCCTCTTGATTATTATAAATATTTTACAGTAGGTTGTTAGAGCAAATTTTACCAACGAAGACCCACGATAAATGACTTACTACATTAAAATAAATCTGGCTAATAGGAGGTTGAGTTAACAAAATTAGACTTCAGACTATTGAAACTTTAGTCATCTATAATCTGACTCAGTTATAATATATGCAATTGCAGGCAGTTATTTTATACCTTTACAAAATACTTTCCTTTTTGAAAGGAGGTATCTTATATCAACGACAATCTAGTCTATCTAAAGACTTATTAGTAACTTTCCTGTATCATAAACTACTACATATTTTAAAAGTACAAAATTGTCCAATAACACTATTCTTATTGTTTCTATTAAGGCGAATACACTTTAGTAATATTAGGTCGGGGAAAAAGTCTTTTCGCATAACGTAGGTATAAACTTATTATAAAATTTTTTTGACTGTACTATTTGTGTCTGGCTGGTTTTGGTAACATTAAAAAGGTTCCATTATAAAGAAAAGAAAAAAATAAAAAAAAGTTGTTTCCCGCTATTTTTCATTTGTTTTTCTCTCCGTAAAAATGAGTGAATCTAATGAAGAAATTCGATACATTTTAATGGCACAAAATGGCAGAAAGTTATTCAACAAAACGGTACATATATATTGTAAATAAATGTAAATAAACTTTGAAAAAAATGTCTTGACTTTTCATACAAAAATACGAAAAAACTTTTTCCCCAACCTATTATGTTCTTAGTCCACAGATTTACATCAATCCATCTAATCTAAACACCAATGGTGAAAATTTGTATAGGGATCCTACCAACTCCTAAGGAGCCCAAGCCAACCTCACCTGCAAGTGGTGCACCTGCCGATCAACGGACGAGGCTCTGGCGAACATAACAGTGCCCGATTAAGCGGCAATAGGCACACCACCTATTGCGTGGGACCAACTATATAATTGGCGAAGTGTGGGCGTGTAGTATGCCTCTGCCTACCCCTTTGGGGGAAATAGGCGTGAATGTATGTATGTATATTGTATATTTTAAGTCGGTCAATAGAGTACAAAGCCTGCTCTGTATTTTGGCAAGAGATAAATTTTATCGCGATGTAAAGATTCATGCAACGTTGTCAATACGCGAGGGCCAATAACATGTACATGTTTCCGTACCTATAAAACACATTTGTGTGGAACGTGTCATTTCGTACGCTAGAGTGCTTTTCTGAGCCATAAAGTTTTAAAAGTTTCTTCACGTTAGGCTCAATAAAGATTTTGTAAGAGTAAACTTTAAACTAACGCACCTTTTTACTAACGCGCCTTTTTGCTAAGGGCAGTGAGTGCTGAAGAATTGGGCAAAAACCTCGTCATCTTTTGATCTCCTGCTACTAATATTCTAGCCTGACTTCAGCTTTGGGCCCAGTGTCTGCTCTCTTTTTTTTATACGCTGGTTACAAAATGCATTTACGCACTGCCTTCTGGCCAAAGGGGGACCGAAAGGGTGTGTGGGGCTCACCACCGGCAGACGCGACTGCCAGCATTAATACCCACTAAAAAATTTTCGACGACGCCCGCCGCTTGTTGAGAAAAAGGCCCCCCGCCTGCGGCCAACGTCCCCCGGACCAAAACCGGGAGGACCTTCTCAGAAAAGCGCAGTGGACGCGCCCCTTCTACCTCCTTGTGCGATAGCGTGTGTGGCCGACTTCTTGGAGGGTCTTTGGTTAGCAGGGGCCCCCTGTCCCCGCTGCCTAAGATCTTCCTGGCACTGCTCGACGAACCCTCTTGGCACGACCGCTGCGCCCTCCACAGGTCCCTCTTAGTTTCCCCCCCGGTAGTCAGTACTAAGGGCACCTATCTCTGGGTGATACCTTTTTCCTAGCGCCCTCTGCGCCCTACCTACTCAGCCCCCACACCACGACAAGGAGGAAACCAGTCGGGGGGGAGTGTCTGCTCACTGGGGTAACCGAATTTGACTGAATTTCAGTTATTATACGGAGCGACTGCCGTCTGACCTCCGAAACCCAGAGGTAATCATCATTCGATATTTATAAATCAGCTGGATATTAAAAGGCACTGACATCCCTATGAATACTGACAAATTTGTTAATGACAGCCGGGATCAGCAGCTTAATAGGCTTTTCGAGGTATATGATAGTTATAGGACCGCGCCCAGGCGAGGCCATCTGAATTGGAGTCTATGGGTATCTCTTGATCTCCGACTATATAAATGAAACTATATTCATATGTCTGGTTATTTTGAAAGTGTTTTAATTCTACTTTGGCCATTACATATAAAATCTTTTCGGAAACATATTAGTTAGACAGGAGCTTGAGTGGAGATGAATTGAGAATAAGGAACAAAACAAGTTTGTTCTCCCGCCAGTTAAATTGCTTGTGCTGAGATAAACTTCATTGTAATTGTCAAGAAAGTACTTCTACAATTTAAAAGAAGACCACGTGCTTAAGTCATGTCATTTTAGATATAGGTAGCAGAAGCCCAATATTTCATTTATAACATACACGTGTACTTAAATACAAATATGACTAGAAAGTTATTCGTCATAAAACTGTAATGACTTAATTATCATAATTACAAATGAATGCTGAATTATTAGACCCTATTATCACTTTAAATAATTAGAAGAATGCAATAAATTATACTTAGTTAACTTTTCGACGTAAGTTATTACAAGTCCTGACGTCAAACGGCCATGTTCATATTTAACTGTCTCCTAATTACAATGTTTTTAACTGATATTATATATTCAGAAGATTTGTTGGAATCGCGTGTTTTTGGTGCTGATAAGCTGAACCACAAAGTGCAGAAATATCTAGTAAAACTGAATCTGTTCAAATCTAAAGGTAACAGTTTGTGCAGTGGAAGTATAGTCGGCAGTGAGTGGATTCTGACATCAGCACATTGTTTCCAAGGCGTTGAAGATCATATAATAGTGTCTCAAGAACCATTTGGAAATCCAGAAATCATCGCAAGAGTGGATAAAGCCGACGTACATCCGCATCCTAAATGGATTGCAGATGACATTTCTCTATCTAACAGAGCATACGATATAGCATTGTTAAAGACCCGGCGGAAGATATCATTCGATGAATTTGTGCAACCAATAAAACTTGCGGTTGTGGGACCAAGAAACGAGCAAATTGGAATCATATCTGGATATGGGGAGAGTGAATTTGAAGATGTACCTCCCAGGCAAGGTATTGTTATTGTTAGAAAGTGTTTAGGAGGAGACAGTACTCTTCTGTGTTCGAAAGAACTTGTGCGAGCTGGATCGGGAGATTCTGGAGGGCCTTTAGTTTCGAATGGGCGCTTGTTAGGCGTCACTTCTGGCAGCTGCAAGAATGTCACGACGCATCAACCATGCACGACAGCGTATACAAGTATTCCTTTCAACAGTCAATGGATTTATAATGTAATGAAAATGGATAATCTGACAATCTTCTGATGTCTTTGGAAGAAAGTCTATGTGGAACACCTGAGCTGAGTGGTTTAAAAACATCTTGGAAAATCTCTGACGCTACTTAGGTTACGCTAATGATTCATTCTATCGGAGAGCTGGCGGACTACTGGCAGACGACTGAAAAAAAAAAGACAACTGTGTAAAGTGAATTATAACTACCCGTAGTTTGTCATTTCCATGCAAGAACTTGTTGCTCTGAGCATTATACGGCTAAAAATGGATGGGCCAATGGGAACTGAAATTTTAATTCAATCTTGAATAGTCTAGAGATGACAAAGTCAAGAAAATAAACAAATAAAAAGGAATGAATATTTTGTATTGTTAATAAGAATTGTTTTTTTTTAACTGCACCACCTATAGATGTTAATTTAAAGGCAACGACTTGATCATATTCCTCACTATGAATTCATCTTTGACGACTATCTGTCGCCAAAAATGAATTGGCGTGGAGGTCAGTATACCTACACTTCACTCCAAAGGTCGTGGGTTTGATTCCAACACAGGAAAAATCTTTGTGTGCATGAACATGAATATTTGTTCTGGTCTGGGTGTTTTCTTATGTATATTAAGTATGTATTTACAAAAAAAAAGTATCCATAACACAAGTTCTTAATGATTTGAGTTAAGTAATTTTAATTTTCAAATAATAATAATAATAATAATAAATCTTTATTGCAACAATAGGGAGTTAACAAGTACAGTGCAAGCCCTGATCCTCAAACTAGCGTAAGCTGTATGTTGAGAGTCAGTTCCTTCCAAATTTAAATAAAAAATATGTTACAATGTAGTAAGTAAACAATATAAATTAAAGGTAGGTAGTTAGCATTGGGCGTTTGTGGACTATGAGAAGGCCTTTGACTCTGTTGAGATCTGGTCGGTTCTGGAATCCTTGCAGCGGTGCCAAGTAGACTGTCGCTATATCGAAGTGCTGAGATGTCTTTATGAATCCGCCACTATGAATGTCCAAGTACAGAACCAGCAGTCTAAGTCTATCCAGTTGCGCAGAGGGGTGAGACAGGGGGATGTAATATCCCCGAAACTGTTCACAAGCGCGCTGGAGGACCTATTCAAGACGCTGGACTGGAAAGGCAAGGGCATTAACATAAACGGTGAATACATCTCGCACTTACGATTCGCTGACGATATAGTCTTGATGGCGGAAACGTTGGAGGAGCTGCAACAGATGCTGAACAGCCTGGCATCAGCCTCGCGACGGATAGGTCTCGGCATGAATTTGGATAAAACCAAAGTCATGATCAATGCCCGCATTGTTCCGAGACCTATTGTCGTGAATGGCCACCTACTTGAAGTTGTTTCCGAATATACCTACCTCGGGCAGATTCTGCAATTAGGCAAAAACAACTTTGAGAAGGAAGCCAAAAGGAGGATCCAACTTGGCAGCGTTTGGAAAACTCCGTCGAGTCTTCTCGTCACCTATACCACAATGTTTGAAAACGAAAGTTTTCAATCAGTGCGTCCTACCTGTTATGACCTACGGTGCCGAAACGTGGACACTCACAGTAAGACTGATTCGCCAGTTCAAGGTCGCTCAGCGAGCTATGGAGCGTGCTATGCTCGGAGTCTCTCTGAGAGATAGAATCAGAAATGATGTTATCCGACAGAGGACCAAAGTCACCGACATAGCATACAGGATTAGCAAGCTGAAGTGGCAGTGGGCTGGCCATATCTGTCGAAGGACCGACGTGTGTGTGTGTATATGTGTGTGTATGTGTGTGTGTGTGTGTGTGTGTGTATGTGTGTGTGTGTGATTGTGCGTGAGTAAGCGGGTCTTAATTCTATTTCACAGTAACTAATAAATTTTCAACATCATTGTAGTCTAAATATTTAAGCCATAATTTTATTTTGTTTTTAATTTCAAAGTTAGAGATTTTTTTGGTTTTGTATTTTAAGTTTAATTTGTTATACAATCTTGGAGCTATATTACTATATTGCTTTTGGGCAAATTTACTTTTAACCCTCGGAACTGCACATTTATCTATTCTTTTGCCTGTAAATGTTTGTAAGGGTATACTTATTTTATGATACTTGCGTATACTCTGGTATATGAATAACTTTCGCACAGTCAGAACATCCGCTTTTTCATACACTAAATGAGTTGGGTGCCGAAACGGTAAGTAGAGAAGTACTTTTAGTACTACCCGCTGCGCCCTTTTCAGCTCCATCATATGTGTTTTAACTACAGAACCCCACGAGCATATGCAATAGGTATTTATACACTCAGCCAGGGATTTGTATGTCTGTATTAATAAAGAAGTGTCTGGTATGAGTCTTAAGTCTTTAAAAATATATATAGGTTTTCTTAATCTATTGCTAGTAGAAGTTATGTGTCTTTTCCAGTTAAGATTATCGTCAATAAGTACTCCTAAGTATTTTATTACAGAAGTCCTTAATAAAGTTGGACAATGACAAGTAAATGAATAACCCTTTTTAGATCGGTTGCAGGGATAGCAGTGTGTGCAAAGATGAAAATTTTTTGGAGAAGATGCCATAGTCTTGCTGAAACAGAGGAATTTAGTTTTATCTATATTTAGCGATAATAAACTATCTTCAAGCCATGCCGTGATAACCGACATACCATCTTCAGCCAACTTTCGCACGTTTTCCCATGTTTTACTATGAAAAAGTATGACAGTATCGTCGGCAAACATTTGTAGAACAGCACCCTCCATTCGGAATTCACATAGTTCATTGATGTACACTAAAAACAGAGTCGGAGCCAGGGTACTGCCCTGTGGAACCCCATACGATCCCATGCTGTAGCTACTGTAACAATTATTAACTTTAACGCATTGCTGTCTTTCCGAAAGGTAGTCCCTAAGCCACGAATGTGCATTCCCCCTGATTCCTACATTCTCTAAGCGCGTCGGAAGTATCGGAATAGACACGGTATCAAAAGCCTTTTGTAAATCTAAAAACACTCCCACGCATTTCTCGTTCTTATCAAGGTATTCTGTGATGTTGGAGGTAAGCTGTAAGACAGCGTCGTCAGTGGAACGGTTAGCACGAAACCCATATTGATTGTCACTAAGAATATTATTTTTTTTCCAGGTAGTAGATAAGTCTTTTGTTCATAATTTTTTCCATCACTTTAGAAAGGGTGCTTAAGAGAGAAATGGGCCTATAGTTTGTAGCAAGAAACTTATCTCCTGATTTGTAAATGGGGCAAACAATGGCGCTTTTGAACACAGTGGGAAAAATACCGTGTTCAAAACTTAAATTAATTAAGTTAGATATAGGCAATAATATATTATATAATATAATAATATAAGGCAATATCGAAACTGTTTTAAAATCGACGATGCTATTTTGTCTATGCCAGGCGCGCTTTTTGTTTTAAGGCTGTTAATCACATCAATCACCTCAAGAGGATCCGACAAATAAAGTGCTATAGAGTTTAATGGTAAGTCAATTACTTTAGCTTTTTTGGCTAACGTAACTTCATCTGTTGCCAGTTTTTGTAGGGTCTGGTTTGCAAGATTTGACCCAATTGATGTAAAAAATCTGTTAACTTCATCCAGAGATTCAGAAGCAGTAGCTCTTAGGTTAAGTAATTCTGTAGATGATGAATTAGACTTTTTCATATTACACAATTCTTTAATCGTAGTCCACGTTTCTTTTATGTTACCTTTATTTTTATTTAATTTGTTGATATAGTAATTCCTTTTTAACGTTTTTAAGATTCTATTTAGTGTGTTTCTGTATGCTATATATTTCAATTTAATTTCTTAATTATTATAGTACTTTTTTGCTTTTTTGTGCATTCTATCCTGTTTTCTTATAGACTTGACCACTCCTATAGTGATCCACGGTTTTAAAGGTCGGTTTCGCTTTGGAATTTTTTGCACCGTAGTGTTGGCATTCACAATGTCTCTTAACTTTGTCGTTAAGATTATCGCTGCCTGGTTAACATCAATTGTTGAATATAAGTCGGTACAAGATTCATTTAGTAAGTATTCATTTATAGCATCGAGATTAACAACGGACTTCTCAACAAACATGGTTTGTTTGGGAGGGGATGAATTGTCAAAATAAAGCAGAATAGGTGAATGGTCGGTCAGTTCCTCGAATACAAAAGTGTAGACCTTTGACTTAGTTTTCACCATAAAATGGTCCAGACACGTAAACTTCCTAGTGGGACAATTAATTCCTTATGATACTTATCTTGGAATTTGTTGAAATTATCAGTAAATATTTATTTATTTATTATTTATATCTTTAAAAAACCTGATAAACTCTCCAGTAACTGCGAGCTATAAGTTAATAAGTCTTGTCTTGTATGGTCATTAATTCCACTATTAAAGTAAAATTCGAACTTCGGGTTTGAATTTCTATTGTTACTTCGCTACATTTCTCATTTTTTGTTACAAATTATGATTTTTTATCATGTACTTAAATGTTGATAGTAAAGAACCTTGTTGAGACTTTTTAACGTGTCTTTCTTGTAATTAAAACCACGAATTAGTACTAAATTTGCATTTCAACTCAATTACGCAAGTGATTAGGTATTCTCATGCTTAGGGACGCGGTAACTACATGTTTTATTAATGTGTTCGCACTAGACACTAAGCAGAAGGGGCAACTGACATACAATCAGTACCTTGACATTAATATTATATAAGACGAAAATGCTTTGGGGAATTTCATTCGCTACGTTGTCGTTATACACAAGAAGTCAAAACTCATATGAAAACTTCATAGTAAATAGTAATCTATTCGCAAATTTATATATCGTGGTTGATTTCACTATCCCGTCGACGTTTCAATATTCTCGACGGTCCATACGTATAAAAAGACATGTCTAAAACTAAGGTCAACATGTATGAAATGAAAGTTGATATCGCTCTAAAAAAAACATTGTAAACATGACAAAACATTACGTGATTTGATAAACGTACTGTATTTATAACTGAAAGTTTTTTTTCTAGAGCGATTTCTACTTTCATTTCATTCTTCTGTAAACCTTAAATTTAGACATGCCCTTTATACGTAGGGTCCGTCAATCTATGTAATTTATTGTTAAATGAAGCTCTTTATAAAGTTCACGGTTGTTTTATTTCACGTATATCATTTCATAATCTCAGCTCACTAACCCTTCATCCCTGAGCAGAGTTCTGAAAACACCACGCAGACCCTGAGCGGATTGTGGCAAGCAGGAGATTGTCGTAAGCTAAATTAGTGGCCGGTCGCTTCTTCTAGTGCACATAAAAGTTTGAATTAAATTTCCAATTTAACAGTCACCCATTCAAGAGCTGACTAAACTTTGATGATGGTTTCAACCACCTCGTAACGTGAAGCCATTGATACTTCAAAATACTCAATTGCTGAATTCAATTAGCTTTATATAACCAACATATCAACAACAACTATAGATACACTTATTTAGTTCCAAGATATTGATCATTAAGAACTTGTGTTGTGGACACTAAATAACGGATAAACATACATACATACTATTTTTGTTGGTAAATACATACTAAATATACATAGGAAAGCTCCCAGACCATACCTTAAACCCAAAACGATAAATGACTAAGAAGCACTGGCCTATGTTGTATCATGACTTTAAATGTTAGCTGTAAACAGTTCAATTTCAAATCTATAACAATACTAATTACTATATTACTAAAGAATAAAAACTCTGTGTTAAGTGTGACGATGTTGGATATTCCTAACAAAGTGCCATCCAAACGCAAATTTAATTTATATTTAAACAAAAAGTATATAATCCGCGATTTTATGCAAATTAAGTATGACTGTAACTTTTTATAGCGGATGGTCATTTGGGTCAAGGTAGATCAATTATAATAAATATACGTTACAACCATTCAGAGGTTGAATTGAAGACATTCAGTAACACTTTTCTGAAATGAATACATATCTTCTTATGCTTATGTGATAAACACATTTATCATTATCAGCGCGAAGTCTTTCATAGCTGAACATATACTCGTACCTCTTCTATAAACTTTCTAGTATTTATTTCATGGTAATGTAAATTGACGAAACCATGTAACAAAAACTGTCTCTCTCTCTTGAACTGACTATTCTAGAAATAATATGATAATTTTTATTTTATCAAATCACAAGGAAAAACATACAGTATTTAAGTAACACAATATATACATATTATAGCTCACTTGACGTCAGGAGATTAATATTGTTTTTTCTAGCGTACCTGCATTTATGTATTTCAAAAAGTATGGCGACGTTGTGCAATTTACATTTGCTCGCAGAAGCTTTTCTGCAAATATACTTCAGGAAATATTTCGGGAACACGTTATGTGATTAAGACAATTTTAAGTATAAGGACGCTTGCTAATTAATAGGCCTACCATCAAACGGGATCAGGAAAAAAATCGTAGTTTCCCAGCTTGCAATTTGATATAAGTAACTTCCGAAGACGCATAAGCGAGCTGATGCGTCTTCGGAAGTTAGTAAGATAAAAGAGTTATTAATAAGTGATGAAACAGGTTAACGAGTCTATTGATCAACCACTTCATGTTTAACAGATACATTACTTACAATGAATAGCTCCTGTTCGTGATATACACAAATGTTACAAAACAATGTATTGTTCCGAAAAACCGCAACCGTGGTATTCGTCCCAATTTTTATGCAGATAATTACGTGGAGCCGACCCGGGTTACATGAACGTATCGTATCGTATGTCGTACACGCAACTTCTTTAAGTACGGTCAGGGGTTTAAGTAAATTACACAATTTAATATATTTTACCCAAAAAAGTCTTTAATTATTTGGGTGTTATTAACACAATTACTTATAGTACGAATCCACTATAATCCTACTTATATTACAAATAAATATTTTCTGACAGTTACACAAATTATTTAGTTCTATGATAAGTATCATTAAGAACTTCTGTTATGAATACTAAACAACGGATAAACATATATAAATACTTTATTTTTGTAAATACATACTTCATATACATAGGAAAACACCCAGACCAGAACAAATATGCATGTCTATGCATACAAATATTTGCCCTGTGTGGGGAATCGAACCAACGACGGGAATACTACTGAATGGTTATGGTTGAAATTTGGCATACAGCCTATAACTTAGATTAACGCATAGATATTTTTATTGAACTCCGTATAGTACTCTCAATGTATGCTATGTAAATGCCAATAAAGTAACATTTTCTTTTTTCCTACAAATTATTTAGAATATTGAATTCCTATTCTGTGACTGTGATGCATTACTTATGTTCCCGGTATGTTTCAATCAATTACATGTGAACCACAGGGTTAACACTTTTGTAGTGCAACCTTCTTATTATAAGTATTATGACATTATGAGAATATATATTAAGGTATATATAATACATATTATTATCCCCTGGTAACTTTATAGTTTTTCCAACTAGTATATTATTTTTATTACTCCTTGTTTGTTTGTTTGTTTTTTTATAGGAAGCTAATTTTATAATCTCCTCCAACCAAACCAACTAACATTAAATTAAATATACTTTATTGTCTTTAAGATCAACAGGATCATGTAGATTCGTCAAATTCCCCGGAATATAATCTGCCGTTATAAAAATTAAATTACAATTTTTCAAATGATTTTTCTATCAGTACCTTCTACAAGCTGCGATTGAGGTAAATATGGCTATCGCGATAGTCATTCAACTTATACTGTGTATTGTATAATTCGCGCTAGATTTATAAAAATAATTATAGTGCTGTTCGATTGAACATGATAGTTCTCACGCAAAAGTGATATATCTGTCATTTTTGCTTGCTAGCTGGTAATAAGGAAATGACAATGCAATACAAGTGCCAACGATTTAGTGTACATGATCCAGAAGAACTGGAGGTCTACTACGGCACTGTACAGCATGCATGGTGATTAGTGTCAGTTTATTTGTTTGCTGGCTGGTAATAACGAAACTACTAATACCTACAAGTGGGCACGATATCATATACCTGACCCAGAAGAACTAAAGTTCTACCACGGGCTGCTATAGCATGCACAGTTGTTGGAGTGAGACAATCGTATATCCTATATGGACGAGGATCTTGCAAACACATAAAAGTTTCCAGTAAGCGGCAATAGGCTCGCCACCTATTACGTGGGACCAATTATGTAATTGGCGAAATGAGTGCGTACATTATGCCTCTGCCTACCCCTTCGGGGAAACAGGCGTTGTATGTATATATTAATGTATTATTTCCTAAACTTTATATGAGGAAGAAAAAACTGTTTTATTTTCATATTTAAGTCACTAATTCAATATCCTGTTATTCCATTTCGTTAATTACTAATTAAATTTTAATTTATGGGATTTGAGGGATGGTCCAATCGAAAGTACTCGAAATTTTACACTAGATGTCTTTAATAATAATAATAATAAAAATCTTTATTTCGGAATAACATCCATAAAAGTTTATTAGTAACATTGAAAGACTTAAGATCTAGTGTTAGTAAAAAATATTCTATCTTAACTAATATAATATAATATAACGTACCGATGGTTACTTCACCGCATGTAGATGCACCCAACGCTCTAGCAGCGGCGAGTCCCACCGGTGCGCCAATACGCACAGGATGCTATTGGTGCTGCCCCGCATCCTTCCAAGCATTGAGGCGCAACGTTTACGCATTATTGCAGAAAAGCTATCTACGTTAGCTTCCGCAAACATGCCCGACGCGCTACAGAACCGTGGCAGACCCATCAGCACCCTGTACGCATTGTTGTATTGGACCCTCAGGTCGCTGTATGCCCGCTGGGTATAATTGATCCATAGGCTGCACGTGTAGAAAGACTGACAGTATGCTTTAAAGAGCGTCTTTTTTACTTGATCACTACACCGTGCAAACCTACGAGCAAGCATATTACAGCGGACAGCCAACGACCTACGCTCCCTTTCTATGTCCACATTATCCCGCATATCATCCGTGACCCAGTAGCCCAAATACTAAAAACGTTCTACTCTATTTATTAAAGTACCACACAAATGAATGTCTGGTACTACCTCATATCATTTATTTCTAGCTTTGAATACCATAAACTCACTCTTCGTTGGATTATATTTGAGCCCATGGGCCACAGCGTACGACTCACAAATATGAAGCATTCTTCTCAATGCACCGATCGAAGGACTCAACAGCACCATATCATCGGCGTTACTTATGTTATTTATACACAACCCATCAATATGACACCCTATCCCTGTGCTGCTGAGTTCCCGGATCAAATCATTGATGTACAAGTTGAAAAGGCGAGGGAAGGCCAACCCACCCTGCCTTACGCCACACTCTAGCCTGAACTCATCTGAGAGAACCCCAGCCCATTTCACGTTATTTCTTTGGTTGTCATACCAATACTCCAAAACAGACACTATCTCCCCGGATACTGTAGTATTGCGTAGCTTTTCCCACAATTTGTTATAAGACACAAGATCGAATGCCTTTGAGAGGTCCAGATAGCAGGCATAAACTGGTGTTTGCCGGGATGTATAGTAATGGACAGTCTGTTTGAGAGCCAAGATTGCACTTTCTGTTGAAAGACCCGCTCTGAAACCGAATTGCTCATCGTTCAATCTAATATGTTTCTCTAGGTGGCTGTCAATGAGACTGTCCAAAACTTTAGCTATAATTGATGCCAGTGAGATAGGCCTATAGTTAGAGATATCAGATAGATCACCAGTTTTATTTTTCGCAATTGGTACAACTACTGTTTGCATTAACTTTTCAGGCAAATAAGTATGATCAAGACACAAATTAAACAACATAGCCAGTAGTCTCGGTAAATGATCCCCGGCATTCCGCAGATGCTCAATGCTGAGACTGTCATGACCCGGAGATTTACCTTTTGTCATACGCTTTAATACAGCAAGCACTTCTTTCTCTGTAAACCTTACATTTACGTACGAGTCAGACGTCCCAGCAGTGGGCATCATTGGGTTCATTGGACTCTCACCTAAGGGAGAGTTAGTTTTAAAATGCCGCATAAATGCATTAGCTATCTCTTGAGTTTCATGTAATCCCCCTACACTCACGGGAAGGCCCGGCCTGTCGTAATTTTTACTTAATTTCCAAAAATGTAAAATTATTCCAAAAATATAAAATTTAAATGTAAAATTTTGTATGTTTTGGAGTTTCGCAGTTTGAAGATTAGATTGACGATATGCTGTTTAACTGTGTTATTAATGATTAATATTAAATGATAATACTACTACTTTATAATATTAATAGTACAAAATAAATGTGTTTTTAAATTTCCTTGACTGCTGTCACAACATATAGTCGTATCAAATATCTGCCTCTTATAGAACTTAACTACGCTACTAACAACAAGATGGCGTAGCTCTCACATGCCCAATAATGTCGCTCGTTAAAAAACCTCTCAATCCTTCACACAAAATTCCGTATTTGGCAGAAAAATATCAATTAATTCTCTGTTCCAAACTACTAAGTAGTACAATATTGAGAACAATCTTATTTTGTCATTAATTTTATTCATTTCGATGCCTTGAGTTAGTTTTGTAATCAATCATTGAGACACTGGTAATAGTTCCAATGGATCATTAATTTTTGCATTGCTACAAATGATTTCGATAAACGTGCTAGTGTTGAAGTTTGCATAAAATTTAATAATGCCTTATTTAAATAACATGTTTTTATTTCTTTGTGGATTAATTGTGTTATGTGAAAGTGGAGGTATGGATATTTTAATACACATAACACATACTTAACATTTTGTTTCAAGAAACTGGTTATTGCGAGTAGTCAGCCTTCTTATGTCAAATATTGAGCCCAATAAGAATGTTCATATATGCATAATTGTGTATAAGATCCATCTTAAGAGCCCAAGCCAAACTTACCTGCAAGTAGTGCACTCTTTTTTTTTGTTTTACGTCGGTAACAAAATGCATTTACGCACTGCCTTCCAGCCAAAGGGGGATCGAAAGGGGGTGTGGGTCTCACCACCGGCAGTCCCTGGACCAAAGCCGACAATGCGCTGGGGAACAGGTCCCGGTAAGCGGCAATAGTCGCCACCTACTACGTGGGAGTAACAATGTATTTGACGAATTGTGGGCATTTGAAAATATCCTCTGCCTACCCTTTTGGAGAAACAGGCGTGATTGTGTATATGTATGTAAGTATGCATAATCATACGCTCATATAATATTTGCTAGAACTGTATCGTTGAAGCAATGTTATATTTTGATCACAGAGGTCTTAAGATTAAATGTGTTAAATTGTGCGAAGTGTCTATCCCCTCGCTTACCATAGTAAATGTTCCAATAATAATATTCCTGTACCTTTGTTTCATGACATACTAGTTGTATTTTCATTGTTGATACATATGAATCTGCTAATAACCGTCCACTGCAAAAGTTCCCCTAAAAAATTCTAAGCAATCTGGTCTGTGCCAGCAAGTTTAATAAGCTATTTTAATCATCATCAGCCCAATGAAGACCACAGCTGAACATAGGCCTCCCCCATACATTTCCAGGATAACCTATTGTAGACGGCCTGCATCTATCGTGATCCTGCGACCTTTGTTAGGTTGTCAGTTCATCTTGACGGTGGGTTCGATTCCCCTACAGGACAAATTTTTGTGTGCACAAAACACGAATGTTTGTTTTGGGCTGGGGGTTTTCTATGTATATTAAGTGTGTATTTACAAAAAAAAGTATTTATATATGTTTATCCGTTATTTAGTATCCATAACACAAGTTCTTAATAATACTTATCATGGAACTTAATAATTTGTGTACTTCATTGTCAGATAATATTTGTTAAATATATTTCTTTTAAACTATCTTACTCGGGAGCTCTCGTTTTAGTGTTCGTCGTGTAAACGTCGTTGTTCTTAGGTTCTTAAGTATTATTATCTGAAAACGCCCTATTTGAGCCGTGTAGAGTTTTTTTTTATTTTTCTCAGGTATTTACAGTTGCGTGGCATTCTTCACTTGCTTTAAATTAATTTCTGCATAGTAACGTCTGTATCAATAAATTTCATGTCCAGGATTTTGTAAGAATTCAAATACTCATGTAATTGTTAGTGTAATTTTAAACTGAAAATCTTATAACTGTAAACGACATGGTTCTGTTTAAATGTGGCATTTGGCAGCTTGCCCAATTTGCCAAAGAAAGCAGATACCGAAAAGGTTCTTTCTCTCGTACAAAGGCAATAAAATTCAGAATGTCCGCTTAGGGAAAATTACGAGTATTACAAACAACAATGAGTATAATCCGAACACATTGCAAAGAAACAAACCACACGGGTAATTGAAATAAAAATTCTCGTAATATTTGAAATTCATTATTTAATAGGTTGATTATAAACATATATACACTGCTTTATAAAGTTACATGTCATTTATAGCAAGGTTCACCGTTAGCATCGGCGATTACTATGGCCGAAGGGTCTCATTAGCTGGAGCGAAGGTTTATTCCGCAGTCATTTATCTTCGTTTGAAGGTTTTTCTGATAACCTCAATGTAAAATAAGCCTGGGTTCCTTACGTGAATTACAAGTAAGAATGGAACAGGAGTTCGTACATAGTTTTCCAACAAATCCACTAGATATTATCATGTACATGTTATGGAATGTCTTTATCGGAAAGTTTAATATAGTTGCTGTTTACTTTTAAATAATTGAAATATTAGGTCGGGGAAAAAGTCTTTTCGCATAACGTAGGTATAAACTTATTATAAATTTTTTTTGACTGTACTATTTGTGTCTGGCTGGTTTTAGTAACATTAAAAAGGTTCCATTATAAAGAAAAGAAAAAAATAAAAAAAAGTTGTTCCCCGCTATTTTTCATTTGTTTTTCTCTCCGTTAAAATGAGTGAATCTAATGAAGAAATTCGATACATTTTAAAATTTTATTATAAAAAAGGCAAAAATGCAACTCAAGCAGTGAAAAAAATTTGTGATGTTTATGGACCTGATGCAGTGTCAGTAAGAGTAGCACAAATTTGGTTCAAACGTTTTCAGTCCGGAAATTTTGATGTTAAAGATGCACCTCGCTCTGGTCGCCCTGTTACGAATAAAATGGACGCCATTTTTGAAAGAGTGGAGCAAGATCGGCATATTAGTAGTTACGATGTAGCTGAAGAACTGGGAATTGACCACAAAACAGTTTTGACCCATTTGAAGAGAGCTGGTTATACAAAAAAGCTCGATATTTGGGTGCCACGCGAGCTCACTCAAAGAAACTTAATGAACCGTGTACTCATTTGCGATTCATTATTGAGACGTAATGAAACCGAGCCGTTTTTGAAGAGATTGATAACTGGCGATGAAAAGTGGATCACGTACGACAAGAACGTGCGAAAAAGGTCGTGGTCAAAAGTTGGCCAGGCTTCACAGACTGTGGCCAAACCTGGCCTAACACGAAATAAGGTGATGCTGTGTGTATGGTGGGATTGGAAGGGCATTGTTTATTATGAGCTTTTACCGCCCGGCAAAACCATCGATTCTGATCTTTACTGCCAGCAACTGATGAGATTAAAGGAAGCAGTCGAGAGAAAACGGCCGGAATTGATCAACAGGAAGGGTGTGGTCTTTCATCACGATAACGCTAGACCACACACATCTTTAGCCACTCAGCAAAAATTAAGAGAGTTCGACTGGGAGGTCCTAGTGCATCCACCATATAGCCCTGACCTTGCGCCTTCAGATTTTCACCTGTTTCGGTCTCTGCAGAATTCTTTAGGTTCTGTAAGGTTGACCTCAAGAGAGGACTGCCAAATTTATTTGTCCCGTTTTTTTGATCAGAAGTCCCAAAGTTTCTACAGTAACGGGATAATGTCTCTGCCCACAAAATGGCAGAAAGTTATTCAACAAAACGGTACATATATATTGTAAATAAATGTAAATAAACTTTGAAAAAAATGTCTTGACTTTTCATACAAAAATACGAAAAGACTTTTTCCCCAACCTATTATAATAATTTTATGAACAGATAGACAAATAAAATACTATGCAAGAACAACACTTTGAATGAACATACATTTTCTTAATTCAAATTTATCTTAATACTATCATCATCTCATCTCAAGCCTTCTTCAACCAGGTTAGAGTGAGCCTCATTCAACTCCCTCCACATCTTCCTCTTCTTAGGGCTGTTAGAATCTAATTGTTCCCCACTACCCTCTTGATGTCATCCTTCCATCTCATCTGCGGTATGCCAACTGGTCTTTTTTAGTTCCACGGTCTCCATTCCAACAGAAGTTGGCACCACTAGTCTGATTTATGGGCTACGTGACCTGCCCATTGCTACTTTAGCTATTTGCTTCACCACATCTGACACTTTACTTTGTTTTCTCTACTATTTGTTAGTTTTACGGTCCCGTAGAATCCTATCAGCCTACACTCCATCGCCCTTTGAGTGACTATCAACCTTTTTAGTATAGCTTTAGTTGTCACCCAAGTTTGAGCTCCATAGGTAAGAACGGGTACGACGCACTGGTTGTATATACATGCATTCTGACTGTCGGTGAGATTCATTTTGAAAGCAAAGTTCAATTTGCCATTGGCAGTTCAGCCCAGACGTATCCTCCTGCCTATTTCTGTTTCCTGGTTGCAATCCCTTAATTTGATCACTTGACCAAGATAGACATATTTGGTGACTTTTTCTAGGGAAGTACCCATCGCTGAGATTCCTGATGTGCTCTCAGTGTCAGTGGTCATAAACATGGGTTTTGTTAAGTTCATCTGAAGCTCTACATTAAAGGATGCGTCGTGTACCTCATTAATTGCCTGCAGCTCTTTTGAAAGCATAATTATTTCAAATTTTAAATAGTTTTTTATCATGGAAACAACATTTTTACTCCATTAGAACGTTTCGAACTTTGATGTATTTTGATAAATAAAATAAAAACTCATTTAAGTTTGACGACATTTTAATCATAGGAATTATTTTCAAGTCAAAGACAATATCATGATAAAACAAACGCTTACACCCTGTGAATAGAAAATCTTGAGAGAAGTAGAAAACTTTTTCTCTCATTTCCCGGGAAGCTTTGCATAATCCCGGAATAACAAGCCCTCAGGGCCACCTGTAATGACGCCCTTACCACCACACACCCCCTTGGGAAAATAACAAGAGCCTTTTATAAACATTTCTTTTTCTTCTTGATATGGACTCACTCGTATAGAATATTTGACAATGTCAAGTAATTAAATAAATCAAGTATCTTGCATAAATACACATTGAAAGTCCAGTAAAGTCTGCCATAGTTGAGTCATTTCATTTCATTTCATTTATTTATTGCATATCACATTACAAAAACGAGGTGGTACAGAAATTACGGTATACATGTGACGCCCTGGGAGGGCACAGCAATTCAAGAGGGCTTACTACTAGTTATTATACAAACTTAACATGTTACATTTTTATTAGAAAAAAGAATTTTATTATTTGAAATTATTATTATTATTATACTTACTTAACATTACACCACAAATTATTGGTAATTATTTTATTCCATATTATTATTTATAATATACATTATTAGGAAATTGCATTTCAACCATTTTTATCGTTAAAGTCAAGTGAAAGTCATAGTCATACCCCTGTAAAATAAAATATAAACTCGAGATTACACTAGTTTCGGAAAATAGAATACTGCCGCGATGTGTCTTTTTCCGGGTTGGCGCTAAATCCCTCATTACATAAAATACATTCTTTCAAAACTGTTTCTCCGTTTCAATTATCATTTCTCTGTCAGCTAATCTATATACTCCTGTCCTGCTTGCAGTTAATATGGTTATAGTTTTAGTTTGTTTTTTACCATGTAAGAAAACAAGTGATCGTGTGGTGGTATGGTGTAACATATACGTTACATTTTACTATTAATTTTTGTTGTACAAATTTAAAATTAATTACAACTGCAGAATTATGTCGCAACCAAACGCCCCGTTATAAAATAACTAAAGTTTTTATATGCGTACTTAAAAAGAAATTTATCTGTTTATTCTCCTCTTTCTGCCCTGGTCCCAATTTGAAGATTGATTATATTTTTAATTTATGTCAAAAATAAGTAATTTCGTAACCTTTTGATTAATAGCAATTGCAAATATGTCATTATTTTTATTTATTTCTTTAACTCAAGTTACATTGATTCATTTTGTATTAGTTTATGTTAGAATATATAATAAAAATATTCTTTTTTATAAAATCTGGGCTAAGTTGTGCAGCAATAATTTATCTAGCGGCAGTCCAGTCCGGATATGCATTCATTTTAAATTTGAAAAATAAAAACTATATTTCATGGTTAGAAAAGTTCACCAAGGTGTGTCATTCTCAGATGTTGAGTTTTCAAATCACTTATTCAAGATTTTTGGAGGGTTCTTAAGAAGGCTTTGAGATGCGTAAGGTTGCTGGTCTGGATAACACAAAGTTTGAGGTAGCGAAGCTCAATTCATTAAATTTGGAGGCCCTAAAAATTTTACTGCAAGACGCCATAAGCCTGCCTTCGTTGAGGCACACTGATACGTAGGTATGGTTACGACCCGAATAAATTTTACCTTGATTTGTGAGAGGAGGCTTGAATCTCCTACTATCAGTAAGACGGTAAAGCAATGATATCATGAAAACTATTAATTATTATTAATCTACAAATAATTTTAGAATACTCATTCTAAATTAATAACTCAGGTTTTTTTATATAGCTCGTCATAATGACCTGCATGATGAAAGCATTCGATACAGTACGTAAATATACGAGCGCTCCATAATCTGTGATAGTTTAGGTAACAAGCACACCCACTGCTGATAGCCTACAAAAATTACGTTGAACTCCCTGCCTTATTATAAGTCCCGGGACTAAAGAAGCTTGGAAACATGAGCTGGTAGAGAATTACTAAGCTGAAAGGCCTTGCATCGAAATTCTACTAAATGTGTAGGTGCAAGTGTTAATAAACTGCACAGAGTGATTTCTAGGCATGTGTAATCCGTGTATGTTATTTCAGTGCTGATTGTATATTTGCAGTGATAGTAACTGCATAGAAGGTCATCTTACTAGAGGGGCGAACTGTCTCAGTGCATAGCGCCAGTAAAGTGTATGGCGCTCCGTGTTACGCATGCGTCACTTCTAGCGGTTGCGCGTGCGCGTTCACTTTCAATGTAGGTTAGAGTTTTGAAAGCAAAAGTTCCGTTTATTTGTTTAACAAGTTCGAATTTTACCTTATCGTTTAGTTTAGCATTAAATTTATAAATTATTATTTGCTTATTGACTGACAGATGAATTTATGTTGTAACTAAGTAACATCATTTGTTTAATTAGGTATTGTAATCGCCTTGAATTATGGTTTCATTAAGTTTCTAAAGCAAATCTTAATTACTTACTTAATTGATTTGAAAATAAATAGGCAATGGCTATATTATAATACTAAAGGTTGCAACATAATATAACTTAATGTTAACATTCCAGAAGCGTCTATCGGCAATGATTTAGTGTGTCGACATTTCGTACATTATGATATATGACGCGATTATGAAATAAAATCCATTGAAGTATTAGATGTGGTCAGTTGAATGTAAGGAGCTGGAAAGTTCGTAGTGCAATGCGATCATAGTTAAACAATAACTTTATCATGTGATTAAAACTAAGGAGTTTGCAGCATGCAACAGTATATTTAATATCAAACTTATTTTAGAATACAAAAGGAAAAAATAAAGTTCGAATAACCGAAAAAAGCTAAAAATTTAAAAATGGAAGTTAAGAAGTTGTTTTGTGTTTGGTTTTTGCTCTCAATTTTGTTTATTCAGTGTTTTATGGAAGGAAATGGCCAGCAAACCTCTTTTGAATTACCTGTTCAGCTGATTGGATTCCCTTTCATCATAGTGGCTGTGCGGGTTACAAATTTGGTAAAGAAACTGTCGTACGCCTTGAATCCAGGTAAGCTACTTGTTTTATATTTTGAATTAAAAAATAACAACAAGCGTTTAATTCAAATTATATGTAGTTATCGTTGTTGCGATTGTAAAAAATAGATTCTAAACCTAAAGGTGTTTTTAAACTGATTTGATTTATTTCGTGGTTTATTATGGTATTCGATCCTGACATGTATCCTTTTGTACTAAAATACAAATTACCGCGTAATGGCGTGGGAAATATATGAAGGGGTTGTGGAGGAATATGATTTTAGTTACTGGATATTGTTAGTGTTTGTATCCACACGTCGTAAAATTGTGTACTGTCTAGCCTAATATTTACTAGCCTTACTATTGCTACGCGCTCACAGGATGATGTGTCATTTTAAATACAAGAACTTTTTTCTTTTGGCATTGGCATGCAAAGACATTTTAATTTTAAAATGAACCTATGTGTATATTGTTAAGTTGTGTTTAAAAATAAAATCTATATTTTATCAATCATTTAAATCATTATTTCGTCGCTCTCAATTTAAAGTCTTAAACTTATGTAATAAGTGTTAAGTGGTTTTATTTTTAATAATATCTGAATAAAAGAAGTTTTAAATTGACTAATATTCATGAAAATGAACATTAATTGGATAAAATTTCTGCGAATTTGCTGGTTTTGTCTTTGCCAAAACTAGCTAAATTCTTCTATATTTATTGTGTTTAAGAATAATAGAAATATCGGGTTTATATTTCTTGATTCTGGTCTATATGAGAGTGTTCACAAAGCTAACTTTATGAGTCAACAATCGATGACTCACAAATTTATGAGTCAATTCAATGTGCTCTTTATTTTAAATAGCCTAAAATGCCAACAAAAAAAGTTTTTGTGTGACTTCAATTTTCTAGGAATATTGTAGATTTTTGTTCAGATCATTTGTCACGCTATAAAAGGCAATAAAATGAATAAATTTAAATTTTAACCGGTAACATAGGTTAGGTTTCAATAATCACGGTGTATGGAAAAAGTAAATAATATTTTAATTGTTTTTCATTTTCTAATCCCTTATGGTGGAGTTAAATATTTATGTCACCACTTTATTTATATATAGTTCCGAGTGCACTATTGTTAACCTTGAATGTGTTGACTTATTACATTGCATAATATGCATCATTTATGAAATGGCATCTCCATTTACGGGGCCACAGTGGTATTACATAATAGACCGACTGACCAACAGACTTTACTAAGAGGTGTTGCGTTACGTTCCCTGTCACGTAGGCAAGGTTTTTGCAGTGTTCTCTTAGCCGTTCAACGAGTTAGTTCGTCAAACTTACCGTTTGGTCTGCGAAACGGAACGCGCAAGGTCGAGTTTGAAATTCAAAATATTGAAAGTTGCGTTCGATTATTCAGATTTAAATTAATTTTTGTGAGTGTTTTATTTTAAAATATAAAGTCTTTTCGTGTTTAACAGTAATTCATTAAATGTGATGTGCAAAGCTTTTCAACGCTAAATTAATCAAAAAATAATAAAAATGAGGATTGCTATAGAATTATATTTGCCTATTTTATTAATTTTATTATGTTTTAATTATGACCAAGTGTTTACACAGGAAATAGCATTTGAACTGCCTGTGCAGTTGTTCGGTTTCCCGGTTATTATAGGCAGTGTTAGATTGACAAATTTCTTGAAGAAACTGTCGTATTCTTTTAGTCCAGGTAAGTTTGACAGATAAACCCAAAATATATAACCTAAATAGATCAATGATAGGACCGAGAACGTATTTAATGGAACAGCTTGGTTGGGGCTAAACGTATACTGACACTTTATATTATATTACAAATCAACTTACTTCTATCTTAGTATATATATTATGGTATTTATTTTATTACCAAAGAATGGAAACACCCACTTGCCAGAATTTCATTCGCCCGAATATCCTGTTCTATAATGGTCACAGATATAATATTGTTTCTTATATTGTCATATGTCATACTTATTGTATAGACAAGTCACTTTGTTTTCCATAAAATCAATTTCAATAATATCATTTACTATATCATCATTGTAAACCATAATTATCACATTAAATCGGTTTTATCTAAACGATCGGTTAGGTTAGAATATGAGCCCCCCCAAACCTTGTCCATGGTGGGGGGGCTGAGTACCTCCCGGTAGGGCGTGGAGGGCGTTAGGGAAAAGGCAACACCCAGAGATTGGCGACTCTGGGTGCTCTTAGTACTGACTACCGGGGGGGAAACTAAGAGAGACCTGTGGAGGGCGCAGCGGGCGTGCCTGGAGAGCCCGTAAAGCAGTGCCAGGAGGGTTTTAGGCAACGGGGGCAGGGGGCCACTGCTGTCTAACCATGGACCCTCCGAGAAGTCGGCCACAGGAGGGTCGGCCACAGGAGGGTCGGCCACGGTAGGAGGGGCGCGTCCACTGCGCCTCTCTGAGGAGGTCCTTTCGGTTTCAGTCCGGGGTCGTTGGCCGCAGGCGGGTGTCAGACGCTGCAACCCAGGTTTTTTCCCAACAAGCGACGGGCGTCGTCGAAAGATTTTTAGTGGGTATTACTGCTGGCAGTCGCGTCTGCGGATAGTAAGTCCCACAACTCCTTTCGGTCCCCCTTTGGCTGGAAGGCAGTGCATAAATGCATTTTGTAACCGACGTAAAACAAAAATAAAGGTTAGAACATGAAAGACAACGCACGAGCCGAGCGAGCGAAGTGAGCGTGCCCCGGCAGCGGCCGGCGAAGTGCCAGAAAGCAAATCGCTTTTCAGACCAAAGGCGTTTGAAGATATGAGATATTATTATATTATAATATTTACAATTTATATGGAAGCGACTGCAATCGAGTAAAGAGGTATATTCATACTGTCATATATTTCTTACAATTGTTGGTATTTCATGAGCAAGTGCATAGCTTTGGTAGATTCGATATGAATTTTGTATGGCGTTTAAATATTATGTAAGTAATTTTCGTGAAATTGACATGGCAAATGACAGGTATGTATAAAAAGTTATATTTTACTCGTGAGTTGTTTTTTTCTGTGTTAATATCTAGTTGATAACCTTAACTTTTGTACTAAATAAATATTCTAGCAAAATAATATAAATAAATTACGTATAACTTGTTACAAATACTAGCGTACTATATATAGGACAGTAGGATAATATACATGATTTTAGTACAATAATACAACTTTTTCTTTACAGACCGTTAGCTGCGCATGAAATTTTAGATGCTTTAGAAAATGTTTCTGATAATGAAGAAGATTATAGAGAACGACTGATATGTATTCTACCTCCTCCTGTTGATCCTGACTGTCTCACTGACGAAGATTCGGGTGAAGAAGATAATGTAACTTTGAATAATTTGCCACGAAACATTCTGCTTCAACCGGCTGAAGTAATGATTCAAGGGCAGATTATGGTGAGTGATACAGAAGAAGAACCTTCTGATTCTACAGGTCGAACTAAACGTAGGCGTACCTACGCATGGAGAAAACGGGACTTGGCAAAAAATCCCGTAAATTGGCCAGATGTTCAAGGCGCTTGCCAAGATAAGCGCCCAATTGAGTGGTTTGAAAACTTCTTAGATGAAGATGTTATTTCGTTGTTGGTGTCAGAGAGCAATAAATATGCTGTCAAAAAGAATTTGCCTGGAGACATAACCACTTAAGATATGAAATGTTTCATCGGCATATTGTTGGTTAGTGGTTATTCATGGCTCCCCCATAGAAGAATATATTGGGAAAACTCCCCTGATACAAAGAATGAATTGATCAGCTCGGCTATGACTAGGGATAGATTTGACTTTATTTTTCGCCACCTTCATGTCAATGATAATCTGGATTTGCAAGACAAATACACAAAAGTACGCCCCCTAGTTACACTTCTAAATAAAAAGTTCTTAGAGTTTTCTCCTCTTGAAGAACATTACAGTGTAGATGAGGCCATGATCCCCTACTATGGTAGACATGGCTGCAAACAGCACATAAAAGGTAAACCTATTAGGTACGGGTTCAAAGCTTGGGTTGGTGCTACACGGTTAGGGTATGTTTTATGGATGGAGCCATACCAAGGTGCTACAACTATGTGCAATCCAATATATAAAGAATTGGGGCTGGGTGCAAGCGTTGTTCTCACTTTTTGCGATGTGCTGATTTCACGTGGCTTCGACCTTCCTTACCACGTAGTTTTTGATAATTTTTTTACTGGGACGCCCTTGCTGGAAGAGATAACAAAGAAAGGCCTTCGTTGCACTGGGACAGTTCGAGAAAACAGGACATCTAGTTGTCCTCTGATTACATCGAAGTTACTGAAAAAAAAGGAACGTGGTGCTGTCGATTACAGAACGACACATGACAACACGTTCATTATTGCTAAATGGCATGACAATAATATATTCAGTATTGCTTCTAATGCTGTAGGAATAAATCCTAAACAATCTGCCAAACACTTCTCACAAAGTGAAAAGAGAAACATTGTCATAGAAGAACCACATATGGTGTCCATCTATAACAAATATATGGGAGGAGTGGATCGGTCTGATGAAAATATTTCACATTACCGAATTGGTATACGAGGTAAGAAATGGTACATTCCGTTGCTCACACACATGATTGATCTTGCCGAACATAATGCATGACAGTTATATAAAATAAATTATGGAAAACTGGATCATCTTGGCTTTCGCAGAAGGGTAGCAATTGCTTTGATTGAATCAAACAGAAAAAATGCCAAAAGAGGGCCTAGCCGACCCTCCCATCATGAACATGCTGATAGTCGTAAAGACCAAATGAATCATCTGGTTATTCCTCAATCGAAGCAAACACACTGTCGTCAATGTCACAAAAAATGTTTGACACGTTGCAAGAAATGTGATGTTGGAGTGTGTGTCAAGTGTTTTGAAACATATCATTCATAAATAGTGTTAATCTAGTAAATTACATATAACAATGGGTAATATAATCAATAGTTATCTAATAAACTACACTTTTTGATTATATTCTGTTTTGTCATAAATGGTCTTTTATTTCCTCTTATTATCCTACTGTCCTACATATAGGACGGCTGTTTCCCTGAAAGCCTTACACTTAATTTTTTTTTCATAATTTTTTTTATGTTGCATAAGATCTAATAAACTAAATGATGTAACTTTTTTCAAAATTTTCTGAAAATTTTAGTTTCAGGCTTATCTGGGTTAATTCTAAGTTTACTGGTACATTAGGACAATATAGTTTTGTTCACGAATAATTCAGAAATAAACTCTTCTTGTACTTCTCTATCAGGCGCCTGCTTTAATATTATGTGATAATATAAATTTATGTTGAATGCAATCAAATGCTAAAGTATTCAATTTAATGTTGAAATATATTCAAATTCATTTATACAAGCTTGGCTTCATTACGAAAAACTTAGAAAGTCACTTGAATCAGGGAGCGCCACTTTACTAGAGCCTGTGTTAAATAAAGTATCAATAAAGTAAATTATTTGAAATATTTACTGAACAGACAGAAATGTTTATGGATGTGTATGTGCTCGTCATCGGTTGTGCTGTCCTTTTACTTGTGCTACTCAGGTTCCCTGCAAGCTTTTGTCTTATTTGTATGCTTGTGTCTTATTTGTATTTTTATGTCTTGTTTGTATGCTTATGTCTTATTTGTATGCTTATGTCTTATTTGTATGCTTATGTCTTACTGTAACTGTATGTATGTATTGTGTTTTACCATGTATATAATGAATGTGTCATAGTAGTGCTCTCACAAACGGTATCTACGGATGACCAGCGTCGAGGTGTTTTCGTGACACCTCGGCTTTATGCTGAGTGGATACCTTTTCTGTGACAGTCTTCAAATTGTTACTTAAATATAATGTATCTGTTTTCTTTTGATGTTGTCACAGAATAAATTATTTTTCTTTATTTCTTTCTTTCTTTCTTTCAATACAAATTGATAAGATTACATGTTGTATTAATGTACTGTAGTTTTTCTTTTCCAAAGATAACTATTTTGGAAATTGATTTCTCTTTCTTTGAAGAAAATTTGTTTTAGGTGTATCGTTTAGCATTAATTAATAATTTATTTGTAAATATACTTTGTAATTAGGTAAATATTACATTTTTATAGCAATGAACAGCAAATGATGAGTTATTTTTTTATAAAGTGTTTATCTCAGATCAGCTTAAGGTTCTGAATCACATAAAAGATATAACGTAAAATATGAAAAGAATTAAATCAGGTTACAATTTATATGGAAAAACAAATAGGTAAAAAAAAACCTGTCATAAGTTTAAATATTCATATGAATATTCATTTAATTCCCTTAAATTGATAGCAAAAATAGTACAATACATACAAAATATTTGGGTTTTAAGGATGTTCTAACTCTAACATGTTATAAATTTATCTTATATAGACATTGTGATTTTTTAAGACAATATTGGGCTTATTGACCTTATAAATGTACTTTTCTTTCTGTAAATAGTTTACAACAACAAAGAAATTAACGTAATATTAAATTAGTTTGTAATAATAGTTGCGGTTAGTAGATTAACATAGTTGCGGATTATGTACTAACTGAAATTGATATAGTCATGAATTAACCAGTAATTAATAACTTCATCATCCTTAATCAATCATTTATGTCATTCCTACCCAGTATAACTGCGAAGTCGTAATATGTCTGACCTAGTTTTGGATATAAATCACTGTGTCTATCCGTCACATTAGTCCACTGAACTCACTGAGCTGGTCAGCATTTTAACTTGAAATACAAGTACAGCTAAAATACTAACCGATCTGGTAAACTTTATTTAACCAGCCGTGATGTTTTTAACACCTGATTAAAACTGGTTTTAATTAGACGTTCAATTTGTAGTTATTATTTTTGTAATATATACTTTTAATTGCTTTCGTGTGATTATACAACAGATGATGAATAGAATCGTTTTACATATTTTTTGTTTGTTTATTTATTTATTATATATCCTATTGTACATGAGTAACATATTTAACTTATTAGCGTACGGAAGAGATTGGAAATAAAAAAGCATTCTGTATGATATTTCATTAATCAATTAGATAATATTATGCTAAACGTTCTTGGTCTTCTGCAGAAGTTATGGTATTTATATAACTTGAAATAGTTCAGCTCTCGTAGCTCCACGATACTACGAGTAGATGGTCAGAAACGATCACCGAAGTAAAGCAGAGATCACTGAGGTGATTCCTTGGATGGGTGTTCGTATGTGTGGCATTTAATATCGAGCGCTTCCGTAAATTTTTTGTTAGAATTCCATTACTTTTTTATAATTCTTAATTTTTTCTATCTATATTTAGATTAATTAAAGTTACATCTTAATTCCAGCAACCTACCGCTCTCGCAACCGCCGCGAGCTGACTTTCCTCAGCGGCCCTGAAGCCTACGAGGTTCTGGAGGTGGAGAAGTATATCGTGGGGGAGTTCGGGACCAGAGCGTGCGTGTTCGAGCGGGTGTGCGCGCAATACGCGACGCGGGCTCAAGCTCAGCCAAAACCGCAAATGGACTGGGCTGATGTGTTCAGGTGATTAGTTTTTTTTATCAAATCGTATTAAATGCCACGTTACGTATGATACATAAGATGATATCTATACGAAAACGACATCTTTATGTGACAGTAATTTAAAAAAAAAATCGATATATTTTGCCGTAGCCATGATGTAGATGTTCTTTTTTTTTAAATAATGGCTTCGTGGATTGGATTAAATATACCTGAAAATGTAGGTATCATAAGATAAAAAATACTTTTAAACGAATCGTTTTAACAAAAAGTATTTAAAACAAATTATTGGGTTACTTTTGCGTCTCACCGCTCAGAACATACCAACCATTCGTTAATTCAGATAATCATACCATTAAAGGTTCAGGCAAATAGTCAAATATACAACACGTCACTTTTCGAAAAAAATGTTCGTTTCTCAAAACGAGGAAAACCAATATCCTATATCAACTGAATTGCTGTTGCTTCGTTTTAAAGTAAACTTTAACTTTGACTCCTCAAATATTTATTCAGAACTGCGGAAACATGTAATATCATTTTTTTTTCTTTTAAATAATGGCTTCGTGCGTTTTGCACATATAGTGTCCAGCAAGATATATATATAATTAATATATAAATCATAGTAAATGAGAATGAGTGGTGATAAATCAAATGCCCTCCCCCTAAACCTCTTGAGTCCTCAGTAAAGATATGGGACTATACTGAGATCTCACATGGACTTCTTAAGAGAATTTGAAAAGTGGTGTTAGTCTCTTGTTTCATTTACCAACGTTCACAAACACTGAACGGTTAATAATCCACCGTTATTACACATTAATGTTAGAAATATCACAAATTTTAGAAAATAAAACAAAACTGCAGACATGACGCTTCACTTTCCCGCCAAGAAGTCTCTAATAAGTCTAATCTTATGTTATACTTAGTAGTTTTATTTAAAAACTTTTTGGTTGCAAATTTTTTTCTTTACATAATAAATAATAATTTCGAACAAGACTTTTTGCGACCAAACTTTTTAGACAAGTAACATTGAAAAAGAAACAAATGAAATTTTCAGAATAATGCATTATGCAACAAAACTATTTAGACAAGCCGTACTAAGAATACACAAACAAAAACACGCCAAGTGCGAATTCAAATCAGTGAAGGTTACAAAACCGAGAATCACTCAGTATTCTCTATTGTGTAAGAAGCTACTTTTAACCATATCTGCTAAGTATAGGGTGTCAAGACTGGAATACTGAACGTTTATTTTCAACTTCTTATATAAATATGTTGTTGTAATCCAACCGGGTTTTTAAATAACTATATTTACATATAAAAAACTAAAATTACTAGTAAGATCTTAGGTAAAATGTGATATTTTATTTGAGGCGTAAACCGTTAATTATGGATCTTAATTAAGTATCATTAGTACAAATATATTCTATGACAATCACACCAATTATTTAGTTCCAAGATATTTATCATTAAGAACATGTGGTATGTATACCAAAAGAACGGATAAAAAAATATATATATAATTATTTCTGTAAATATTTACTTAATATGCACAGGAAACATTCAGACCAGAACAAATATTCATGTTCATGCACACAAAGATTTGTACTGATGAAGGAATCGAACTAGTGGAATACTGACCTCCACGATCAGGATCAGTCGTCGATAAATAAGCGGTAATTTATCATCGTAAAATGTATTCTATATAGTATACTCAAATAAATAACTGCTTACAGATTACAAATGAATTTCAGCCAAAATCTGGTTAGTGCGTCAGATTTGTAAGTCTATGGCAGATTGTTTTTATCTTTTGCATATCTCTGCTGCACCAGCACGTGTAGTTTGACAGAGGAATTCTCTGGAACTACAGATACTAGTCTCTATAAGACTCTATGAGCTGGGAATAACTTGCGCTAGAAGAGAACCCCATAGCCGAATTATTTATTTATTTAATCTTTATTGCACACAGTCATAAATGTAACGCAAAGGCGAACTTAATGCCAAAAGCGAATGTGTGTTATAGAGAAATGGATTATCAATTTTGTTTGGTTCGACTGCTGATAGTCAGTTTTAGGGTGATTCCGAAGACCAGCTCGTATTATTTTTTTAGACCGTTGATCAAAACTAGGCCCATCTAAATATGGTCACCACATCCTATGGACGTTTGCAATCACTAGAGCGTTTTACCTACTTACACTTACCAAACACTTACGACCTTGACTCATCGTAGCACCTTATGAATATTTTATTAGTATTTCGTGGTTTCAAGGCCGCCACGTATTGGGGTCACAAACCGCAGTGAGCATGCGCCCGCGTCTCCAAAGTGGGACAGACAGACGTAACTGTGCACGCAACGCAGGTAATCTCGGTACGCGGCGATTTGTAGCCTAGTAGCGCATCCACAGACACTGTTTACTCACGTTGACAATGCTTTAAGGACTGTTTGACTAAAATTTTAATGTTGACACCGTGCTTATTCTACGTTTTGGAGCGATCTTATTTTTTCTGGACTGCATCAACTGCTTACCTTAAGGCAGGATGTGGTCGTTATCCTGTGTGGAGTTGCCAGACTCCCATCAGGCGCGTCCCCAGGTGGCGGATAGGGGCATGCCACACATTGTGGTACCGGCAATTGTTATTATAAGTCCGGCGCGGACCAAAACTGGCGGGTTTTGTGGGGCGCACCCCCGGTCGCATTTCGCGGCTGGAAAGCGGCCCAGTGGTGCCGTTGTCACACGGCGTAGGGTGTCGGCTGCTCCCAGCACGCCTCAGCTCATCTGAGGTGGCAGGGGATGCAGCCCATTTTCCCGAGTGGAGGCGAGGCGTTTTGGCGCCTTTTGTTTCGCCCTTTCGAGGGCAGTGGCTGCTTTCAAGCGGCGGTGGGTGGCAGGCCTGCAAGGCCTGCGGCGCGGCGAGTCCGGCAGTCACATCCCAGTGGCTGTCGGGGGGGTCTCTTGACTCCCCGTCGGGCAATCCGTAATCCGCAGTCTGCGGACCGGAGGTGCCGCTCACTGAGAGTGGTGCCGCGTGGAAGAATACCACTATAATAAATTACCCCAATCCCAAGGTGAGCGGATCGTGCCGAAGGGATGCATGGCTGGAGGGAGTCCAGTCGCTAGCGTGCGGGGGAGCTCACCCCCGAAAAAAGAGATGGAGAGGTAATAATGGACAAACGCAGCTTGAAAATTATTCTCCGGGCAGGTCCCCGAAAGGGGGAATCCTGCACACCCGCTTCGGCGGGTGTCTGCCCCGTGTTATACGGAGGGGGCACAAACTGCTTCGGGGGTCAGCATTCTGCTGGCTCTCGCACCGACGACCCTGGCTTTTTATTTATGGATTCCGAGTTGGCAAAGTGTTTTGGTTTTGGCGTGTTGCGCCTTAGGGGCGGTGGAGGGCCGGGCCTGCCGAGGAACGAGCGTGGCAGGTTCGTCTCGACGCCGGCGCCGGAGGAGATTCTCTCCGACGGTTCGGCGGGGACCATGGACACTGTGGGCCCCGCGGAAGCGTCGGAAACGTCAGACGTGGAGTTTGGAGAAGGCGGTTCGTCTGGGGTTCAGCCCTACCGCCTTCGCCAAAAAAGGAAGAGGTCCCCCGGGGCGAGCTCGGTCAGCGGGGCCGACCAGGCCCCGGACGACGTCAGAGCGTCGACGAAGCGCGGCCGATCCCGTGGCCGCGTTTGTTCCTACGGCCTTACGGCCGGTCTCGGCGAGGCCAGGAGGGCGCTGAGCGTCGACCGAGTGCTGGCCCGCCGAGAGGCGAAGATGAGCCCCTCTCGCGTTGGTAGGGAGGACTGCGCGATGGCGTTCAAGGCGACGGCGGCGGCCTGGGAGCCGGCTGCCACCGTCTCCGCCTCCACTCTGGCGGACAGGATGTCTCAGATCCTGTCCGCCGTGGAGGAGATGGCGGGCAAATCATCGGCCTTGAAGGGGACCTTCCACGGTGGGTTCAAGACCGCCGTGGAAGTAGGTAGGGATTGCCTGCAGGCCTGGTCGGCCCGTACTCCGGCGTCGGAGGACAGCATGCTGCGGCAGGAGCTGGAGCGCCTCAGGGCGAGTGACAAAGCCCTGAGGCAGGAGAACGCCCGCCTCCTGTCACAGCATGCGGAGGTGTTAAGGGAGGTCTCCGCTCTCCGCGAGGAGGTGCGTAGAGTGAAGAGGCCTGCGCCTATGGACCTGGCGCAGGTGGAGGAGAGGCTCGCGCGCGATGTCAATGCGCGTCTCATGAAGGTGTTGGATGCGCGTATTGAGGGCCTGGAGGTATCTGGTCGCCTGCTGCCCGAGAAGTCGGTGCGTCCCCCGCTTCGGGCCGACCGGGCAGCCCTTTCGCCGCAGCCAGGCCCATCTTCGGCCTCTGCTGTGGCCCCAGCGCGGCCTCCTCCTCCCTCTACCAAGAAGGGGAAAGGAAAGGGGAAGGGGAGGAAGCAGTCGGTGCCTTTTTCGGCGTCCGCACCGGCTGTTTCTTCTCCTCCATCGGAGGATCGTCCAGCGGCTCCCGTTGCCACCCCGTCCCAGTCGGGTGGCCAGGAACGGGAGACCTGGACCACTGTTGTCTCGCGCCGCCCTAAAGGGAGAGTGGCGGCGCAGGCCAAAGGCTCGCGGAGCGCTGCTCCTGTCAGGCCGGCACCACAGCCGGGCCGATCGGCAACAGCCCCCGCCAAAAAGAAGGCGCTGCGCCCGCCATCATCCGCAGCAGTCGTGATGACGCTGCTGCCGGGCGCAGTGGAGCGAGGCCGCACCTACGAGGCGGTGATCGCCGAGGCCAAGGCGAAGATACGCCTTGCCGACCTCGGCATTGCCTCGGTGCGGTTCCGCAAGGCGGTGACGGGGGCCCGGGTCCTAGAGCTGGCAGGAGAGGCCCGGGACGAAAAGGCCGATCGGCTCGCAGAGCGCCTCCGCGCAATCTACGAGCCGCAGGATGTGAAAGTCTCCAGGCCGGTGATGCGGGCAGACATCCGCGTCTCGGGCCTGGACGACTCGGTCTCGAAGGAGGAGGTGGTGTCGGCGGTGGCGGCAGTCGGTGGCTGCACTCCCGACCTTATCAGGCCGGGAGAAATTGGGAGGGCTACCTCTGCGGGGCTGGGGGCCATTGTGGTCTCCTGCCCCGTGGCGGTCGCGAAAAAGGTCGCAAGCGGGCGGCTGTTGGTGGGCTGGGTATCGGCCGGGACGACCCTTTTGGATTCTCGCCCCAGCCGATGCTTCAGGTGCTTTGCGCTGGGCCATCTCGGGGCCCAGTGCAAGTCTTCGGTCGACCGCAGCGGAAACTGTTTCCGCTGCGCTCGACCAGGGCACAGAGCCCGTGAATGCTCTGCCCCCCCCCACTGTCCCCTCTGTGAGGAGGCTGGGAGGGTGGCCGACCATCGCCCTGGGGGTAAGGCATGCGCCCGGTCCCCCAAGGCCAAAAAGAAGGGCCCCGGCAAAGGCGTGCTGCCATCGGGCCCTACCGCCGCCACGGATCGGCCGGAGGAGGTTGATATGGAGACCCATTAATTTATGGCTCTCCAGCTCAACTTTCTACAGGCGAACCTTAACCACTCCGCCGCGGCCCAGGATCTTCTTCTTCAGGCCATGGCGGAGTGGCAGGTCGGTCTGGCAGTGGCCGCTGAGCCCTACCGCGTCCCGGTCCGTTCCGACTGGGTCTGCGACGCGGACGGCTCGGTGGCCATCATTCAGCGTATGGCGGCGGGCACCCCTCCTCTCGTCCTCGTCGGGAGAGGGGGAGGTTTCGTAGCCGCTCGGGTCGGCGGGGTGGTGGTTGTGGGAGTCTATTTCTCCCCCAATCGCCCCCTCGTCGAGTTCGAGCGGTTTTTGGTCAGGTTGGGCGCAGTATCCCAAGGCTCTTCTCTCCCCGTCATTGTGATGGGGGACCCCAACGCCAAATCCACGGCGTGGGGCTCCCGGACGACTGACGGGAGGGGGACGGCCTTGGAGGAATGGGTGACAGAGTGTGGGCTGTCCATCCTCAATCGCGGTTCGGTGGACACGTGCGTGCGCCGCAACGGGGGGTCTGTTATCGACATCTCGTTTGCGGCGCCCTCTCTCGCGCATCGTGTCCACGATTGGAGGGTGCTGGAGGATGTGGAGACATTGTCTGATCATCGCTATATCAGATTCAGTGTCTCCACATCGGTGCCAGCGTCCAGCGGAGGTGTTGGAGAGCCGCGATTGGACGGCCCACGATGGGCGATCAAGCGCCTCGACAGGTCTTTGCTGCGGGAGGCAGCCCTGGTCGAGGCGTGGCCACGGGAGCCACCGCTGGTGGACGTGGAGGGGGAGGCTGCGAGGGTGTGCGCGGCCATGGCGCGTATTTGTGACGTGGCCATGCCCCGTGTTCGCGCCCCCCCGCGCAGATCCCAGGTCTACTGGTGGTCGCCGGAGATCGCCCAGCTCCGCCGAACCTGTGCGGTGGAGCGGCGCCGCTACCAGAGGTGTCGCGGAAGGAGAATCCGCGACGAAGCCGAGTTGGATCGGCTCTACGCCGCCTACAGAGAGGCGGTGAGGGCCCTTCGCGGGGCCATTAGCCGGTCCAAAGCCGCAGCGTGGGACGAGCTGCTGGAGGCCGTTGAGGCGGATCCATGGGGCAGGCCGTACAAAATAGTACGGCAAAAGCTCCGAGTGTGGACCCCTCCCGTCTCCAGCAGTCTCGAACCGGCGGTACTCGGTAGGGTGGTTGAGGCACTGTTCCCAGACAGGGGAACCGACTTCGTGCCTCCTACTATGGCGGCGCCAGATGTCACCCGTGAGTCGGGCACTGAGGATGTGCCCGAGCTCACCGAGGAGGAGGTAGGAAGGGCCGTGCTACGCCTGAGGGGCAAGAGCACGGCCCCAGGTCCCGACGGCATTCCGACGAGGGTGTGGGACCTGGTTTTGAGCGGGGAGGAAGCGCCTTTTCTTTCCCGCGTGACCTCCCTCTTTGCTAGGTGTCTGCGGGATGGGGTTTTTCCGCGGCGCTGGAAGGAGGGCCGCTTGGTACTCCTTCCCAAAGAGGGACGTCCGGCCGATGACCCTTCTGGTTATCGGCCCATCGTGCTGCTCGACGAGGCGGGCAAGCTCCTGGAGCGTGTCATCGCCAACCGCCTCGTCGAGCACCTGGAGGAGGTCGGACCAGATTTGTCCGACCACCAGTTCGGGTTCCGCCGCGGCCGATCGACGATTGACGCGATCGGCCGCTTGCAGGACCTGTCGGAGAGGGCGGTTTCCCGGGGTGGGGTGTTGATTGCGGTGTCGCTCGATATCGCGAACGCCTTCAACACCCTGCCCTGGTCAACGATTATGGAGGCGCTCCGATATCACGGGGTGCCTCCATATCTGCGGCGGTTGTTGGGGAGCTACCTGTCGGAGAGGGCGGTAGTCTTCCCAACGATGGGCGGAGGAGGCTGTCGTCGGCGTATGGTGTGCGGTGTTCCACAGGGGTCTGTCCTGGGACCACTCTTGTGGAACATCGGATATGATTACGTTCTGCGCTGTGTGAACTTGCACGGCGTGGACGTGATCTGTTACGCCGACGACACCCTCGTAACATCCCGGGGTTCTGACCCCCGGGATGCGAGAGTGTTGGCCACTGTCGGCGTCGCGGCGGTGGTCGAGAGGATACGGCGGCTGGGGCTCGAGGTGGCACTGCATAAATCCGGGGCCATTATTTTCCATGGTCCCCGGAGGCGGCCGCCTCCAGGCCCCAGTATCGTGGTAGGAGGAACTCCCATCCCTGTCGAGAACACGCTGAAGTATCTCGGCGTCCTTCTCGACAGCAGATGGGACTTCGAAGCGCACCTTCGGCACCTAGGCCCGAGGTTGGTGAGCACGGCGGGAGCTCTATCTCGCCTGCTCCCCAATCTCGGAGGGAGTGGCGGCAGTTGCCGCCGCCTTTACACGGGAGTGGTGCGGTCCATAGCCCTGTATGGAGCCCCAATTTGGGCGAGCTCCATATCGGGTCGTCATCGACAGATCCTGCAGCAGTCGCAGAGGGTCATGGCGACCCGTGTCGTTAGGGGGTATCGCACCATCTCCCATGAGGTGGCATGCGCGCTCGCCGGGTCCCTGCCATGGGACCTCGACGCCGAGGTTCTCTCGGCGGTCTACTGGCGTGGCGCGCAATCCCGGAGCCAGGGTCTCCGCCCCACACCGGACACTGTGGTGCGGTGGCGTAGAGACGCTCAGACACAGGCTCTGGGCGCATGGCGGCGGCAGCTACACAGGAGCGCCGAACTACGTGCCGAAGGATCGAGGCGCCGTATCCTCGAGGCGGTCGGGCCCATCTTGGAGCGATGGGTCGGCCGTCGGTGGGGGTCGATGACTTTCCGGCTCACACAGGTACTTTCCGGGCACGGGTGCTTTGGGAAGTATCTGTGTGACGTCGCCGGGGGGGAGTCGACCCGGTGTTGCCACCACTGTGACTGCGCGATGGATGATGCGCAGCACACTTTGGTGGCGTGCCCTGCGTGGGCGGGGCCGCGGTCGACGTTAGCCGCGGCCCTGGGTGGAGTGGCTCTCTCGCTGCCGACTATCATGCAAAAGATGGTCGACAGCGAGACGGCGTGGGAGGCGATGGCCTCCTTCTGCGAAGTGGTGATGTCGCAGAAGGAGGCCGCGGAGCGGGAGAGGGAGCGGGATCCGCTCTCTCTCCGGCTACGCCGTTGGCGCAGCGGGCGGGCCAGGAGGGCCCGTCAGGCAGCGCCCGGGGGGTCTTAGGCGGCGGGGGCAGGGGGCCCCTTCCGTCTCGCCATAGACCCCCCCCGAAGTCGGCCAGTTACGCCATGGCCGCACAAGGAGGTAGGGGGGGCGCTGCAAATTGCGCCTTCCTGAGGAGGTCTCCCCGGTTCTGATCCGGGGGACGTTGGCCGCGGGCGGGGTTCCAGAAGCTACAAACCCGGGCACTGGTGCCTCGCCCCTTTTCAACAGCGGTGGGCGTCGTCTGAAGTTTTTTAGTGGGTAGGACTGCGGTGGTCGTGTCGGCCGCAGTGAGCCCCACACCCCCTCCCGGTCTCCCCCTTTTGGCCGGGAGACAGTGCGTAAGCAGCATTTTTTTACAGACGATAATAAAAAAAAAAAAAAAAAAAAGGATGTGGTCGTTATGATGTTAGTACAAGCAAAATCAGTTGGCAATAATATATTATTTAGAATATAGTTACTGTACATTCTTTGTTTTTTTTTGTTTTGTCTTTCTCTGTCTCTGTCATATTCTGTCTTCAAAAACAAGCCTAGCGGTTCACTTAATGCGTTAAAGATTGTTTGACATTCACGTTAAGATCACTGATATGTCGTGGTCAGTTTATCTGCATTCGAGTCACAAACTCAGCCTGCAACTCGCAAGTTGGACCGACAGTTTTAAACTGTTTAAAAATTAAAGTATAAAGCAACGAAGAATTGTACGTTACAAAAAATAGACATATATGGTGTCTGAAGCAACACGATATAGTGTAATTGATTCATGAGTAAGATATATCTATGTATGGGGGACTAAAATTGCAATACATTCGAGGTGAACAGGCATTATGCAACACTGCAAGCACTTTCACTGCTCTAAGCTCTCACAGTCACCAAGCAATAATAAACTTTATTTTGTTCTGGTTTAACACATATTTTTGTATGAAAAAATGTTTTGTCTCAATCCAAGATTAATCGAATCAAGGAGAAATAAAATGATATTTATTTTATGTGGAAATAAAGCACTTATTATAGTATTTGTAAGAACTATTGAAGAGGCATATTGTGATGTATTTCCTTATTAATTAACCCATATGTTCCCAACGCCCCATTTAAGGTGCGCTAACATTTTACCTGTCAAAGTTAAATGTTTACAAGTGAGGGTCAATATTAAAATTATATCTTGTTATAGTCGTCTTAGGCGATGATCTATCGAGTCGTTGACAGTGATAGTTCTATTAGTACCACCTATAAAAAAAGTTTAGTGACGTGAATTTCAACCAACATGAGTTCCAGAAAAAGGTAAGTGATATTTTTTACATGTTATACTAAAAATATAAGTTAGGTTATGTTTTTAGAAGGTTATTATGTAGGTTATTTGTTATTACTTTGAAAACAATAATAATGCGATTCTAAATATGAGTTTAGAATGATTTTATCCAACGCCCCATTTGAGGTGCGTTGGGAACAGAGGGCACCATGATAACTTCCTTCTATTTTTTTATTAGGGCACGATTTTTTTATGTATCGAGTAATCATTTGTGTTTTTTGTTAACAGGTTGAATGTACATGATATTATATCTGCGTTAGAAGATGACAACTGTTCAATTTCTGCTGACATTTTCATCACGCTATCTAAAAATTATGATTTGAGTGACGAAGACAGTAGAAGCGAAGATTCAGGTGATATTAGTAATCTTGCGGGTCGGCAGTTATTGACTGCTGAAAAGATGGTGCAATAACAAACGAGTCGATGTAGACCAACCACGCTGTTACCACTTGTACAACAAGTTTATGGGAGGCGTGGACCGACCGATAAGGCTGAAGAGATGGTGTTGGCAAATGATGATGTTCCCCATAAATGTGTGTGCAAATAATGCATTTCAGTTATAACGATTCTCACCGGCTGGCCCAGCTAAAGATTCTCACGATTTCTTATCTTTTACAAGATATATAGTCCAAACTTATTTGATTGCCGGCAAAGCTTCTTCTTCTCTCCCGAAACGGATTGGAAATAAAGCACCTATGCCAATCAAGAAAAAACTGCCAGATACAATAAGACTAGATGGAAAAGGACATTACATAGTCAGAAACGAAACTCAGATTCACTGTCGGGAAAGCCATAAGAATACAAAGTTCAAATGCTGCAAGTGTGGAGATGGTTTGCACCAACATTGTTCTTTGTCTTTTCACACCACAAAATAATACTGTTCTCACATTTCAATCTTTCTTATCCTTGTATTTATGATATGATTTATTTGATATGATTTATATGATTTATTTGATGAATCTTTAAGCTTTTTCAAACTAATAAAATAGTTCAAAAACAACATCTAAGTGTATTATTTCACCTTTATTATCCATGGGCATATTTTCCCAGCGCCCCATTTAAGGTGCGGTTCTGAAATTCAGGTTGTATGAAATTACAAAAAAATCTAAACATATTTTCCGCTTATTTAGAATCTACTTTCTCGGTATGCATAGCAGAAATATATTTTTTTTCTTAATTTCGTGCCTTGGGAAAATATGGGTTAAGGTTACTTTGTGGTTATAACAAATTGCATTCATAATAACAAACAACTATATTGCAATAGTGTTTTATATTTTGGTTTTATTGTATAACTTAGCTCTATTAAGTAATTTTGTAGCGTTTGGGGTTCCGTAAGGATAAAGAACTAAACTAAAAACGAAAGTTAAGCGGCACACACTGAGGTAGGTCTTAGTATGGATAAAACATTTTTCTCTGGCCTTCGGAAGTGTAATTTTTGGTATATGGCGTAAAGCTTCTAGAATTTATCAAGCCGCCCATTAGGCCTCTAACATGGCTTAACGACTACCACATTTAGTGATAACCGGGACCAATGGCTTAACGTGCCTTTCGAAGCAGGGAAGCGCTCGATATCAAATGCCACACAAACGGTCACCCATCCAAGGACTGACCTCTGTAAACTCTGCTGTACTTCGGTGATCGTTCGACCTTCTTCGCCCCGCAATCCACACGTCTTTTTTTATGTATAGGTAATACACATTAATGCCGCGCAGAGAAGGTATATATGATATTATATCTATATGAATGTACATAAAAATAAATAATTTTAATTGCATATGTTGATAAAAAATCCTATGCAATAGCTTTACCGCGGCAGTCTCCGACTGTTTTATATTTGAATTGATGTCACATTGCCTTAATCACGGACCGGCACGTAGCTGAGTTTAACCTGTCTCCCTTGGTTTGTGAGAGGATGTCGAAACCCAGTAGAACATTAATGAGCTCATTATTAAAGTTGCTCCTAAGTATCATTGCAGCCTGGCATTTTAAGATTAATTTAGTAACTTAAATTTAATAACTTAATTAAATAATTAACATTATTTTATATTTTTAAGTTATTTGACTAAAAATTGATTTACAAACGTAATAACAATAGTCTTGAGAACGTTACAAACATCATCATTCTATGTCCATTGCGAAACTAAACCCAACTCTTTTCATTCCAATCCAAATATCAGATAAGCTTGAACAAAGCAGCTTTTAAAAATTAACTTTCAATTACTTCTTGAAAGAATGATAATCGATGAAATTTCCCCCCATTTCATCCATTGTTTTTTTTAATATGTATGTATTCGTGTTGATATATGTGTATGTGTGTGTATATTATGTAGATCAGCGTACTATTTTATGTAGTTATATTATTACTATAAATACTATCTCTTACTCGCACCGCCTGTAATGCCTTTGCTAACCCCAAGGTTGACTGGTAGAGAATGCCTAATGGAATTAAGTTCGCCTTTTGTACATTGTTTTTTTATGTGTTATTGCTTAAAGTTTGTCACAGTTAAGTCGAAGTCGTCTCCCAGGAATTTAGTGTAGGCTTTACTAGAGGTTTCTATGTTGTTCTGGAATAAACACGGAAACTCACAATTCTCGATTTTATTTATTTATTTTACTTATTTAAACTTTATCGCACAAACTATAAAAAATTGAACAAAAGGCGAAATTAATGCTACAAGGCATTCTCTACCAGTTAACCTTTGGGTTAGCAGAAAAGTTTGGGTAGTACAAACAAGAAAATATATAAACTTACATAGAATTAAATAAGTAATAATAATAAACTACATATACCTAAGCACAAAAATAATAATAATCATGATATGCAATCAGATTATGACTTCTCAAGAAAATATTTTTTAACCAACCCTTTAAAAGTAGGTTTGCTTTCAGTCAACCTAATATCAATAGGGAGAGGGTTCCAATGTTGAATAGCTTTTGTGTATTTTGACATAAATCCTGAACTGTGTTGTGGATTAGCAAGTAGAGAGTTGTCATACGAGCGAAGCTGCCTGGAATGAGTGGAAGAGAGAGTTCTGAATTTGGATCGTACATATTCAGGTGATTCAGGATTGCGAAAAATTATGCCAATTGCCTACTCGTGTCCACTTCATGTCTACGTTGTCGAAGTAGTTATGACTAAAAATCTACCATATTTACGCATTAAAGCTCGATATTATTATTTATGAAGCGCTCGTAGCTCTGCGGTGTTCGGTGGTCGGAAACGATCACCAAAGTACAGCAGAGTTTACAGAGGTCAGTCCTTGGATGGGTGACCGTTTGTGTGGCATTTGATATCGAGCGCTTCCGTGCTTCGGAAGGCACGTTAAGCCGTTGGTCCCGGGTATCACTAAATGTGGTAGTCGTTAAGCCATGTTAGAGGCCTAAATGGGCGGCTTAAAAAATTATATCAGCAGGACGCCATACAACTGCCTCCGCCAATCCGCACGGGGTCCGCGTGGTGAAGTATGACCCAATACCCTCACACCTTGATATGTGTGAGGAGGCTCGTGCTCAGTAGTGGGACGTTAATGGGCTGTAATGATGATTATTATTTATAGAGCAAAAACACTGCGTCGATGTGTCTTTTCCCGCGTTGGCGCCAAAACTCTTTCTTTTAAGCATGGACTTACTCGATTGGAGTAAAATAAAATAAAATATACTTTACTAGCTGTTACCCGCGACTTCGTCCGCGTGGTATAGTATCTTTGGGTAGCATTTTTAATAAATTAATAAGAATCATTAGCATACAAACTATAAATATAAAAAATTGTTTACAGTAGGTATAAAGTACCTATGTATTTCATTGAGAGGCAGAAAGTACCTAGAATCAGATTTTTTTAAATTAACGGAAACTATCTTATCTTACTTACTATGAACTAAACGATCCCGAAATATTAAGTATATGTACAAAATTAATTTACAGGACCTAACTAATAAAAAATACTTACTTAAAAAAATATACGAAACAGTAAAACAATTTTACTGGATCAAAAAATGTAATTCTCTGTAGCGCAAATTTCTCTAATCGTATGCATCCGACAACGACGTCTAGGTATAGTTAGATTCGTGCGCACGAATGACGAACACCCATAAAAACTTTCAACTCCTATTTCACCCCCACACTGGTAAAAATTTTAAAATGCTAAGACAAACGATTTTTGTTTATTATTTAGTGCCTAAATACAAAATGTAATTTTTTTATCTTCAAAAATGACGAACTTCATACAAACTTTCAACCCCTATTTCATCCCCTCACAGGCCGAAATTTCAAAAACCCCAGAACAAATGTTTAATTATTTCTTATCAAGTGCTTAAATATGAAGTTTAATGGTTTTATATTTTAAAATTAAGAAATCCCATACAACTATTCATACTCCTTTTTAACCCCTTACAACCCCCTTTTCGCAATAAAAAGTAGCCTATGTCTTTTCTCAGGGTCTAGACCATCTGTATACCAAATTTCATTAAAATCTGTTCAGTAGTTTTGGCGTGAAAGAGTAACAGACAGACAGACAGACAGACAGACAGACAGACAGACAGACAGACAGACAGACAGACAGACAGAGTTACTTTCGCATTTATAATATTAGTAAGGATTGTCTTTAAGATCAACATGGTCATTTAGATTCGTCAAACATTTACACAAAATGGAAATTCCATATATTTTTTTAACAACAATGAAAGAAATATGAGCGGTAACATAATAAAGGAGTAAAAGCAAATGGGTTCTTTGTCAGAATTTGTCAGTTTATCTGTCTGTTGTGGTTTTCTCAAGGTTTGTCAGTCTGTATCTGTCAGTCAGCCTGTCGTGATTCTAAAGGAGGGAGTGGATTGTTCGTCAGTCAGACAGTCTGTCGGTGACTCTAACGAGGCTTCCAAAAGGCAACGAGATTGAGAAGAAGGCCTCAAGAAACTCATCTCGGCTTTTTTCAAATTATGTCTTAAGATCTAATACAATTAAAGAAATAAATAAATTACCGCTGTTCTTAAAATTAACAAAGTCTAATATCTAAAGATCATATCGAGGGTTCCGCGCCCAAACCCGACAAGTGACAAAACCTGCGTTTTTGGGCTTATAAATGCAGTATACATAATTTCTGCCGCTTTTTCTTGTAATATTATCAGATAAGTCGATTTCAGAAAAGAAGACTGAAAACTGAGGACTTCATAATCCAATAAGTAAACCTTTTAAGTTTAATTTTTTTTAATTCACTGATAAATTCTTTTAAGTACTGTTTTAAGCCCAAAAACGCAAATCTCGTCACCCATCGGGCCCGAGCACGGAACCCTCGATATCTCATCTAGCCTTAAGAAAGAAAGGACAATTCATGTCACTTCCAGGCAGACTTATCGTTCATAAAATCTTTCACACTATAATAAGCCTTCTGGCACAATTTACTCTTTATGTAATTTTTAAATTTAGTTGTAGATAAATTTGCCACATCTGGCAGCGTATTGTACATGCGAATACTGTTCCCCGCAAAAGAATTTGTAATTTTATGGAGCCTATACTTGGGCATAGCCAGTTTATTCTTAGTTCTTAAGTTAAAATTAAGTCTATCACTATTTTTACTCAACTTACTTTTATTTTTATGAGTATGCAGTGGGTTTTCATAAATGTACTGTGAATATACAGTCATTATGCCTATCTCCTTAAACACTTATCCCTCAATGAGTAGCGAGATCTCATACCATCGATAGCACGGACAGCCCTTTTCTGCAGCACAAAGATACATTCAATATCTGCAGCATTACCCCACAGTATTATGCCATATGTCATAACACTGTGGAAGTAGCTGAAGTAGACTAGACGAGCTGTTTTAATGTCCGTTAGCTGTCGGATCTTCCTCACGGCATAGGCTGCAGAACTCAGTCTGCCCGAAACTTTCCCGATGTGAGACCCCCATTAAGTATTTAACAAATTAAGTTAATTGCGACATAGTTCAGCATTCTCATCATGAGGTCATAGTTAAAGTCAAGTCAAGCAAAGTCTGTCACAGTCGAGTAAACTGAAAGTCATACCCTAGTTAAGTATTGGAGACTATTAGAGGGTCTATGGAGTTTTTGAATAAACATGGAAAATCATATTTCACTGCAATATACCACTTTTCTGCACATATCTACGTCGTCGAAGAAGTTATGTTCAAATCCACTATATTTACACAGAAAAGTCCGAATAAACACTAGTTTTTGGAAATAAAACAATGCATCGATGCGACTTTTTCCGCAATGGCGCCAAAGCTACTTAGAACTCTTTCTTTCTTTATTTTAAATAATGCCATCGTGCGTTTATCACATTTAGCGAGTGTCAAGTAAGATATATATTAATTATATATAAATCATAGTAAATGAGAATGAGTGGTGATAAAGATGATAAATGGTAAATGAGATGCCCTCCCCCTAAACCCCTTGAGTCCTCAGTAAAGGTGTGGGACTATACTGAGATCTCACATGGACGTCTTAAGAGAATTTGAAAAGTGATGTCTCTTGTTATATTTATCAACGTTCACAAACACTTAATGGTTAATAATCCTCCGTTATTACACGTTGATGCTCGAAATATCACAAATTATAGAAAATAAAACAAAACTGTAATAATGACACTTCACATTCCCGCCAAGAAAACTTTTCTTTCTTTCTTTATTTTAAATAATGGCTTCGTGCGTCTAGCACATTTAGCCAGTGTCAAGTAAGTGATATATTAATAATATAAATAATTCATAGTAAATGAGAATAAGTGGTGATAAAGATGATCAATGGTAAATGAGATACCCTCCCCTAAGCCCCTTGAGTCCTTAGTAAAGATGTGGGACTATACTGAGATCTCACATGGACTCCTTGAGAGAAAATTTGAAAAGTGATGTTGCACCGTTTTGTTTGATTTACCAACACTCATGTATATTCACAAACACTTGACGGTTAATAATCCACCGTTATTACACATTAATGTAAGAAATATCACAAATTTTAGAAAATTAAACAAAACTGCAGACATGACGCTTCACTTTCCCGCCAAGAAGTCCCCAAGAAAACTAAATTGTATAATTTGTGACATTTTTTTTATTTTTCCAGCCAGTACAAGCGGTCAAAGGATCAAGCAAAGGAGCTGTACCTTCTCAGCGTTTTTCTAGGAGACATCGTTGGCTCTCCACAACTGTGTCACCAAATCGGGAAGAAGAGAGGCTGTGATGAAACCCTTTTAGTAGAATAGGACTAAGTTTTTTAGACCTAAGGATTAGTACTTTGAGTTTTTGTAATCTAAGAAATTGTGGATGACTGTCGGGATATAAAAGGTATTTTAGAATTATTTTTTACGTTTAACTTAACCTAAAAAGAAGGAATAAGTAATTGAATTTTTAATATTGTCTGGAAGCCGGTTGTTTGTTATGTTGATTTAGTTTAATTGATAAAAAATATTTTTTTTTAAAGACACGTTTTGGAATTGAAGTTTACTATGAAGTTGTTATCCGAGGTATTTAAAGTGACTTATTATTAAAATAAAAAGTTAAAAGAAACATAAAATGTAAAAATGCACAAAAATATTGGACATTTTTACCTAATAAATTTTAAGTGTCAGAATTAAAAAAGAGAATATCTTGAAAAAATTGAATGACCTAAAAAATACTGTGCACCTTTTTTTGTCATACGTTACGAATCATCCAAGTGATATCTACAAAAAAAGACAATTTTTTTTTCTACTTTGTAACTACAAAAATATTAAACCCTTTTTGGTTTATATAAATCATTAGGTGACATAAAAAATGTTTTAAAGGACCTTTGTTAAAATGATTAACGATAAACCGTGTGATAACCGATTAAGTGAAATATTATTATAATCTCAGTGAGAATGTAGATTTATATTTTAAGTTTTATATTTTATTTTATAGATATAACTTAAACTTGAACTTAAATAACCGTGAATTCTTCCACTTAGATGCCACAGGGATAATGAATTGTGTGTCAAGATTCTTTTGTAAATAAATAAACTGATACTGGAATGAACTCTTGGAGATGGACAAACTTAGTAGGTTTATAGTTGTTTTAAGAATTAATAATATTTTCAATGTGTTTCAAATAGAGATTAGATAAAATACTATAAAATATGTGTTCAAAATGAACATAGTAAATTAACTGGTTTTTAACATTTTACTGTTAGTTTTTACTATAAATTCTTCTTATAGTTTTCTTAATAGAGCAATAATACTGCAAAAAATATTAAATTGAAATATAAAAGTATTTTGAAAAAGGTATCTCTACACACATATTTGAAATAAAAAGTTTTACTATATTAAACTTATTGTGAATTAGGAATTCATAACCGTTTTTGTTTTACATTTTTATGCGACTTAATTAGTAAATTAAGGTTTAATGTTTTGTTAAGGATTTATGAAAATCTTCAAATACTAGTGATATAAGCTACAAATTACTAATATTATTTAAATAGTACCGATACTGATATTACAAAAATATTTTTAAAGTTACTTTTATGTAAGCTTCAATGAGCTTCTTATAAGAGCTTCACGCTATAACAAAAAGGCGGAATTCAAATTATATAAGAGTCAACACTGGATCAACTCATAAAAATCTGTTCATTTTAGAACTTCAAAATCCTGCTATTTGATTTATATATAAGTTACATGTACTATCTAAGTTTATAATGAAGCGTACTATATTGCGTGTTTTGCCAATAATGCTGCCTACCCTAGTGCTGGTCTCCATCATACAGGGGCTGGCTGTTCTTGCTTGGGATAGGCATAACATTTGTGATGCCGTCATAGTTATGAATTTGACTATCTATGTTTTTTGATCGAGGATAAGAGCGATCAGTTCTTGTTGTAAATAAGTGATCAAAGTTAAATAATATTAATGTTTTATTTACATTGGGCATTTTTGAAATTTTGATACAACTTAATACTAACGCACCCATTTATGAAAATTCAAATTTAACATTATAATATAAATACAAATAAAATAATAATTACTCTGGTCAGGCGCTTGAGTAGAGAAGAATCAGACAAGAAGCTTGTCGAGATCTTCTCCCGCCATTGAATAAAATCATATGATTTTTTTCATTTGAATTTCTAAAAAGGTATATCTTATAGTTCGTTTATTAAAACGCTATAAAGATTTGGGTTGTTTTCATCCCCAAAACCTCTGTAAATATAACAACTTTTATATCTTATAGTCCGTTTAGTAGACGTTAGTATTCGATTCGATTTTGATCGTTTCCATCCGCAATGTGACCATATAAAATAGTATGTTTTGAGAAGGTAAAACAAATGACTGATGAAAATTATGTGATTTGATAAAAAAGCCTATTCATAAAAATCATCAAAAAAAAGAAGTGTACGTAATTTTTAAAATTTATATGTAATAATTTGTCTTTTTAAGGATTTAATTGTTAAGGAGTTTATTTTAATTATTATAAGCCACATAAAATTAAATGATGTAGAACGTAGGAAACTAGTCAGTTTGAATAAAAAATTAAGTTTGAAATTTTGCATTTATTTACATTTAGTCTCCACTCTGTACTAAAATCTTTCGTATAATTTTTTTTGTTTGCAGAGGTGACTATCTTTGAAATATCTTTAAAAATGATATCATGAATATATATGAATCAAATTCAATATAGGAAGCTACGCTGTCTCATTTATTATATATTAATTTAGATACGCCAAAAAAGCCAGAAGAAACAGTTGTCTGTCAACAAAATTAAAAGCTTATGTATTTATTGACTTATTTCATAATTTATGTACACACATAGAACTACATGACACAGATAGTTAAAATAAGGTACAATGGTGCTGCTTATTTCCAAAAGGCATTTCTTCCAGCTGACCAGAAGGTATAGGAAAAACAATATATTATGCTTGTTAAGATTCCGTGGAGCATTCATTCTTTTTTATTTTTTAACAATTCAATGTAGGTAAACAGATCAAGTCCAACACACCCACAAGTAACAAACATTTCATAAAAAACAATAATTATCAAAAATAAAAGTATTAACTTTATAAGTCACATAAAATTTACATTTGGGACAAAATAATGTCAACAAATCTGAAACACACCAACAAAGTTATTAAATTACAAACATTAATGTCAGCAACTCAAATTACCGTGTCAAAATTGAAATATAAAAAAAAACAAATTAAATTTTAAGCACTGATAGCAAAACATGGCAAACTAATACCTTAACGGATATACAGGGTTCATGTCAAACTCCTTTGGCGTTAAGGCCATCCAACTTTGGAACTCTTCCTTCAAATATCAGATTGGCTAAAAGCAAAACAGCTTTTAAAAACTTAACTTTCAATTACTTCTTAAAAGAATGATCATCGATGAAATTTCCCACCTTATCATCCATTTATAAATAAATGTATGGATTTGTGTTTATATATGTGTATGTATTTTATGTAGATCAGCGTACTATTTCATGTAAGTATATCATAACTATAAATATTATCTCTTACTCGCACCGCCTTTAATGTCTCTGCTAACCCTAAGGTTGACTGGTAGAGAATGCCTAATGGCATTAAGTTCGCCTTTTGTTCATTGTATTTAGATAAAAATACAATGTACAAAAGGCATTGTGTGCAAAAAAGATTAAATAAATAAATCATACCAATTATAAGACGTATTTACAAGATAACTGTTGATCAGCAACAAACAACATCTGATTATTTAATTAAACACGCTGTCGCTTCGCTTCTCTAGCTATTTTACATATTTGGTTACATTATTAAAGTTTTAGTACGTATATTTATACCAATCTCACCTGCAACCGGTGCACGTGCCAAACAACAGTCCAGGCTCTGGCGAACGTAAAAGTTCCCAATAAGCGGCAATAGGCTCGCCACCTATTACGTGGGACCAACAATATAATTGGCGAAATGAGTGCGTACATTATGCCTCTGCCTACACCTTCGGGAAAACAGGCGTGAATGTATGTATGTAATAGTTGAATGAGCCTTTCAAAGCATGCAAGCATTCGAAAATTCAGTTCAAAAAAAATATCTAAGCGTGGCTTTATTCGAAAGCACTTGTGAACGTCGCTTTAATCTAGGAACGCCACTTAACTAGAGCGGGATGACTGCTTGGAGAAGGAGTTAGCAAGAAACTTGGCAATGTTCGGGAGACTGAACCAATACATTTAGATAAATAGTTTGGAAAGCTCTATTCGAAACCGTAACCAATGAGGTAGCATCAAGAAAACTTTCCATTACAGTCAAGAAAGTAACATGGATCTTGAGTCAAAATAATGGCCTAAAAAGGGATTGTTAGAATAATAATCTGATAGTATTTTTATTTAGTCACGTAGTATGTCAAATAATCATAACACCACTTATGAATTAATTGCTTTTTTATTATCTACAGTTTCGTATCAAATGCAACACAAAAGTAACACAATTTAGTTACGTGCTAAAAATTTTGACTTTATTTAATCTAACACCTAACGCCACACAAACAGTAACACAACTTAGTTACGTACTAAAATTGTTCACTTTACTTAATCTAACCAAATCTAATCTTTACTTAAGGTTGCCTGGATACCATTGTATGGGCGTATGATATGTCTCTCCTACCTCTTCGGGGAAACAGGCGTGATTATAAATATGTCTGTACATTACTCAGGGATAACGTAGCATTTTAATGGTGTTAGAATTATCATATACTTCGAGTAGTTTGAGTTTATTCGTAACAAATAAATAAATATAAAGCTACAACTAATATAAATACAAACAAAAATATAAATATTTCCCAATGGCGGCACGTCCTGTCACAAATATCGTGTGCCAACATTAAAGGCATTTAACCAAGATCATTAATTTTAAATGTCGTATATTTTATTCCCTATTCATAAATCAAACTTCTTCAAGTATTCAGAAATCAGAATTAAAATAAAAATTTCCTCCTCTATATTTACAACTGTAATTTTACCTTCAAGATATCAATTAACCTTCTCTTTAAACCATTTAACAGTAGTAATATTAATTTAAGTACACAATAGTAAATCCTGGTACCTGGCACTGCAGTAGGTAGGTAGGTAGGTAGGTATATATTTAGAAGATAAGCTTATGATAACACTTTTACCCTAGAAATCTCAAAGATCACACCAAGGAGTCTACATTTCGTAAAGAGACCATTTACAATGTAGCCTTATAGTAAAACAAGATATTGCAATACTTTAGTGCCTCAAGGTGAACCTGAAATTGGTTATTAAACCTAATATCTACTCTAAAATGTTTCATTTGGTACCAGATAGTTACTTAAAGAACGCCTTAAATTATTGAGCTATTTAAGTTTTGAATTAGAGCTAATATTTTCATGCAAATGAAAAATATCTTTGCATGAGATTTTAATGCATTATTAAAATCATAGAACCAAGCTTAGGAAGCGAATGACGGTCAGTAAATTTTTTCAATTCTATAGTTTAAAAAAAAAATTGTAACGTAATCTAGTTTTCGGCGTTTTGTTCATCATCATGTCAGTCCAATAGCGTCCAATCAAACACGAGGCTTCTCCCAGGCTGGTGAGAGGGTCATCCTCCACTATGGGAGGGGATTGGCGAAGGCAACTGTGTGGTGTGCTGCTGACAGAATTTTTCAAGCAACCCAAGTGGTCTACTAACATGGCTTCACGACTACACATTTAGTAATGATCAGAACCAACGGCTTTGCGTGCCTTTCGAAGCGCTCGATATAACATTACATGCCACACTAACGGTCACCCATTCAAGGATAGACCTCTGTGAACTCTGCTTTACTGAGATAATCGTTTCTAACCACCTAGCATCGCAGAGATACGAGCGCTGTGCTTTATGTTACTAGGTACAGTCAGCGTTATATAGTTGTTAGCACCTACATCATCATATATATCACATGCCCTACATGGAACATGTACCTATCTTGACAATAGAAATGTTCAGTAAGCTTTGTATCAAAATTCACAGTAGTAGAGTATACAATGTCACATGTCTAGATCTTTTTTCGATAAAAGCCGTCGAAGACAGGTACCACCAGGTACTACAAAATATTGATTTAAATATCAATATTGTAATAATCGGCGACCGCAGTGCAGAGAAATGTATTATGTGACCATCTTCAGTGTTGTCAAACCTGATTGCCATTAAGCCTTCAGTAATTAAGTTTAGGTTATTAATGATTTCATTTTTTTATTTATTTTGGCAACAAACAGTCATATACATAGATTTAACTTAAGAAATAGACCTACTGTTCCCAATCATACTAAATGCCAATTAATATTTTTGGATATGTATAAAATTTGGACTAGCTCGCTTAGAGTATATGCCAGGCTCATATAGTCAAGTATCGAAAGAAAAAAAAGAAAGAAAAAGAATTTATTCTGTGACAACATCAAAAGAAAACAGATACATTATATTTAATAACTATTTGACGAGTGTCACAGAAAAGGTATCCACTCAGCATAAAGCCGAGGTGTCACGAAAACGCCTCGACGCTGGTCCTCCGTAGATACCGTTTGTGAGAGCACTGCTATGACACATTCATTCTATACATTGTAAAACACATCGGAACACAACAAACGTATCGGAACACAACAAACGTATCGGACATAGGCTCACCATGTGGGACCAGCGTAATAACAGGCGAAGTGTGGGCGTTTAATATGCCTCTGCCTACTCCTTCGGGGAAAAAGGCGTGATTGTATGTATGTGTGTATAGTCTAGTCAAAGCTATACCTGTATATAGATAGACAGATATACTCTTTATCTTAATACAGATTACAATGAATATTGAAAACAATGAATATTGAAAACAATGAATATTGAAAACAATGAATATTGAAAACAATGAATATTGAAAACAATGAATATTGAAAACAATGAATATTGAAAACAATGAAAAATGCCAATCTAGGCGGTCTTATCGCTAGAAGCGATCTACATATATTCCTTTCCTCTAAAAATTTACACAATTATTTTATGGCTTTAAGACAGGGATGAGACCTGGTGACCCAAGACACAGTATTTACCTAGTTTGGGCACCAGTCTCCCATATAATATCAAGCTTAGGCAAAATTGTACACCTGTTATTTTAAGATGATTTGTAATATATTTAAGTAGCTTTAAGTATCTCTGCTTTGTATGGGAGAAATAAGTAAATATGATAATACCCAATTAAATAGTAGAGACTTTACTAAAGGTTCAATGAAGTTTTGGAATCAGCACGGAAAATCATAACTCACCAGATTATGCCACTTTCCTACACTTGTGTACGTTGCCGACGAAGTTATGTATAAATATCCACTATATGGACACATAAAACCTGAAATTACACCCGTTTTGGAAAATAGAATAATGCAGCGATATGTTTTTTTTCGCATTGGTGCCAAAAGTCGTATAAAATTTTAATGTAATAAATATGTTTTAATATTGGTAAATAGTCGATGCAGTCCATAAAATAAGGGTGCCCCTTTCCGAGTAATTAGCACGGTGACAAGCGCACCTACTCATGACGTCCTGGAAAAGTGGATTAAATGAAAGCCGTTTCACACGCTGCGCCGCTTAAAAGACTCAGGACTGTAGCAGCTGGATAGGAAACACATGCGCCGCGGCTGTCGGATAATTCTAAACCCTTATAGTCGCCGATGGATCGTTAAGGTTCTTCAATGGCGACCGCGAACCGGCAAACGTAGTAGAGGACGGCCTCCCACGCGATGGACGGATGATCTGGTCAAGGCAACGGGAAGCCGATGGATGCAGGCGACTCAGGATCGCTCAATGTGGAAATCTATTGGGGAGGCCTTTGTTCAGCGTCTTTGTGGACGTCAGATAACTGAGATGATGATGATGATGGTCGTATAGAGGCCTTACCAAATTTAAATGTAACGTAAAAACATTATTAGTGGAGAGTAAGCGAGTTGTGAAACGGAATTTGTCTGGCTGAACCAACTTGAACGCTTTTAACATACTTCTTCAGGTGATTTATCTAATAATAAAATCCTATAGATTAGGATCTAAATGAGCTGACAAGATCAATGTCGTAAACAAAGCTTCTAAACTAATAAAGAGTAGAATAAAAAAACTTCGTTAAGAATGCTGTCTTAACTTATTTTTTGTGAGCGCCATCTGTACTTCTCTGCGTCAAATCGAACGGAACCGCGCTACGACTTGAAAAATATAGCACGCGAGAAAAGCAGAACCTTTCACTTCTATGTTAGTGTCGTAAGAATAATATAGAGATCGCTTCGACATATATTTGTTCATAGTTTATTAATTCCAAAATGGTTAATAATACTATGTATTTTTTTAGAAAACTCTTATTTAATTTTCTAGCGAAGCGATGAAATAAGACATTGAAATAATTATGTAAAAAATTACTTAAATGAAAAGCGATTGCCAGGAAATGGTTGTTTGTTAATTAAATCAACAACGAATAATTTATACTACGAGCACAAACACAGTCGCACACAAAACAAGATACTACTTCAGCCTTTGAGTCTTTAAGTATATTATCGTGTGTAAAACCGTAAATCTGTTTTTCAGAGGGACTTCTATTTTATTTACATTTTGATAGTAAACAATAGAATAATGTCCTTTTGTTTTCTTAAAGTGTAGACTCCCTCGATTGGAGTATTTGCCAGTGTCAAGTAATTACATAATTCAAGTTATTTGCAACAATATGCAGCGTTTTTGTCATAGTTAAAGTAATGTAATTCAGGTAAAGTCCAGTCAAGTGAAAGTCCTACCCCAGTAAAGTAGTGGAGACTTAACTAGAGGTTTATATGGAGTTTTGGAATCAAAACAAAAACTCAAAATTCTCTACAATATACTACTTTCCTACACTTGTGTCCGTTGTTGAAGAAGTTAAGTACACGAAATCATAATGAATATTATAAATGTTGTTATGTCACCATACTTTTGAATGGAATTGTTTGTACTTAGATATAATAATTATTACATCTTGAGCAAGAGTCTATTGGTCATTTGCGTGATATAATATATCTCATAGTGAAAATCCAGTTTTAACACGTCTAGTGGAATAAAACGCTTAGAACAATTTAATGTAAAAACATCTTTGTGAGCACTCCAACGAGACGGCTTGACCGATATTTATATGGAAGAACAACGTTTTCCGGGTCAGCAGGTAACTGTCTGTTTGAAGGCAGGATACAATACAATGTCAATTGTCCTTGAATACTCGCGGCTTTAAAGTTTCATACAAGTCGGTTATCCGATTATATTTACACGTTATGACTGAAATTTGCACTAGTTTTGGAAAATAAAACACTGCCGCGATCAAAGACATTCAACTATTACTAATCTCTTTGGCCGCGATGTATCTTTTTCCTCGTTGGCGCCAAAACTCCAATAATGTAGTTAATACAGACATGAATCCTTTTTACTTATTTATTATGCTGACCGGCGATAGTTGTTATGTTATACAAATTATCTAAGATACAACTAAATACGCGACACGAAGTATTTTGAAAGTAGATAATATCCTTTTTTGCACCCAGAGTCGCCAACCTCTGGGCCTCCGGGAGGTCCTCAGCCCCCTATCACGCCAAGGTGGAGACCTGTCGGTGGGAAGTAGGTAATATCCAGCACAACCTATTTATAAAATATGATGTATAAAAAAAGTAACACTTACTGTTATTTGTTGGTAGCACTAAGAAGATTCAATTTCTTTTACCGGTACCGTCGTCGAGTAATCCCTGAAAAGCAGAACTTAGCTTCGCGTGGGTACATTTAATATTAGGGCATTTAAGACGGGACTCTCTGATAAAATTGGGTCGTTGTAACGCCGATTTATTAGTCCAAAACATATCAGATAATAAAACAAAATTGTATAAAAACTAGCGTGTGAAACAACTGAGGTCTCAAAATATGAGTGTTCGGTCTACTAATTAGTTGACATTAAGTTCCAACTGTGCCTTCTACAGATGTAAAACTACTAGTTTTTATGAGTTCAAAGCGCGATGCTTATCACTAGAGGTTAATGAAATATGGAAAATTTGCCTTCTAGTTATAATAGAAAAAAAAAGTGCGCTTTATTGCAAACCCCTGCTTGTAATATCTTTGAAAAAGAACTCCATACATTTAAGTGTAAAATACATAGTTTGTCGGTCGTTTAGAGTTCATATTAGCAAACGTACCGATGCATATGTTTTCATGACCTATTTAAATGTTGCTATTTCATTTATGATACTGTTTCTTCAAAATTTGAAAAACAAAATTGATTTATAAAATAACGTAACTTCTACAGATCGAATTACTTTTTACTCTTGGGCTTAAACGAATAATGAGTTTGGGAAACTTTATAACTCTCTTGTGTAGTATGAAAACCAAGCAATGCATAGTTAATGCCCAATTATCCAACAAGTCTGACTCCTTGAGCATTTATAGAGAAATTTGTATTCATTGACAACACCCGTTATGAATCCCTTACTGACAGCTTCCGTTACCCGATATATTTACAACTTAAATAACGGAAATGGTGTAATACTCGTGGCTAGTGGAACGTTACGTAACGTGCCGGAAAAATATGCAGAAAACTATTGATAGGCAGTCAGTCGCTTACATTATCGGGAATCAAATTTATTAGAGGTAACTTAGATTCACTTACATTTTGTATAGTTTTTTGCATGTAAGTGAATCTGAGTTTCGTGATTTCAGTGTAGTCATATTTCTACTACGAGCGCTGTAATGGCACACAAACGGAACCTATCCAATGACTGACCTCTATAATGTTTGCTTAATAATAGTGATCGTTTTTACGGCGATGAACGATGGCGACATATGATGAACGATGAAAAAAACTCTCTGATCTGAATATATCCGGGGGAGTCGTAAGAGGCAACAAAGAGAAATCCTGTTGAATGATGAGCAGTAGCGTTATCCTGCTTACTAGCTTTAACTGTGATCACCAACCAGCCTGCCAAATGTGGTGATTGTGGACAAATTCCCCCAATAGTGCGTATTTTATTGGGGAAATTAATGAACAGCATATGATAATGATTATAGGTTCAGTTTCATTTTATATACCAATGACGTTTGTAGTTCAAGACTAGTTGGTCGAAAAGCGTCACCATTGTTAAGCAGAGTTTATAAAGGTCATTTCTTGGATAGGTGACCGTGTGAGTGGCATTTGATAACGAGCGCTTTTATGTGTCGTAAGACAATTTCTATGTTAAGCTGATGATCCCAGTTTTCATTATATTGAAGTCTTTAAGCCGAGTTAAAGACTCTTTTGAGCAAAGAGCTTTTACGAAAGGACTGATTTAGATATAACATGCTAATTGTTTTAGTCCGATTGTTTTCTATAGAAGTTTAAATTTTTAAAAGAAAAACTATGCCAGATTACTGATATTCTTTTTATAAAATCGGAAAGGTCATTAACGATTTTTAAAATAACTTAATACTAACATACATTTAGCATGAGCTTGAATGGAGAATAACTGGTTGAAAACTTGTCAAGTTGGTTCTACCAATACTGCTAGAGTACAGTTATCAGCATCATCATATTAGACATATTAGTCCACTGCCACGAACATTGGCTTCCCCAATAGATTAAATTCTATTGTGGAGATTTTCCCATAACCACGCTGGGAAAGCGAGTTGGTGATCGCAGTTCAAGCCAGAACGAAGGATGACGCTGTTGCCCATCATCCGATAGGATTTCTTTTCGTCGATTCTTACGTCTCCCCGTAAGATAAGAGGTGACCCTATTCTAAGGGTTCATACAGACGAACTGCAAGTCGGAACGGCAGAGGCGACGGCAGCCGTCGCCACCTGTCGACGGCTGCCGTCGACGCGTCGGCGGCAGCCGTCAATGCGTCGACGGCAGCAGTCAATGCGTCGACGGCTGCCGTTGGCAGGCGAAAACGTTTGCAGTTGGAGTGCCGCGTACTAGCAGTCGTGGTCGGTACGAAAAACGCCACAACTGCAAACGTCGCCACCTGTCGGCGGCAGTCGTCGACGCATTGACTGCTGCCGTCGACGCATTGACGGCTGCCGTCGACGCATTGACGGCTGCCGCCGACGCGTCGACGGCAGCCGTCGACAGGTGGCGACGGCTGCCGTCGCCTCTGCCGTTCCGACTTGCAGTTCGTCTGTATGAACCCTTAGCCCACGCGGCACATTTATACGAGTTGTATATAGAAACTTTGCTTAATTTAAGGCGAGGTGTGACGAAGTGTAATGTCTTTGGAGCTAAGCGAAATCTCTAAGAATATTAGGTATTATTAATAATGTCGTAACTCTCGCATCGCAAGCTTCATTATTTTCAGTGCTCAACACAATATATTATTATAATTGCTCAATGCCGTGTTCACTTAAGTCCCATTCACTCAAGTTTCAGACCCACACAGTCCCCGAACAATAAACCAGACATATATTAATTAAGCCCAAAACTGTTGCGTCTTGTTTGGCATATAATTAGTAGTAGTTTGGCTAGTAGACCAATGTAGACTAAATTAGGCAGTATTTTGAAACATCCACCTTGAGAGTTGCGGCTGTGTTTAATTGTGAATGCCAGTTTTGATTAGCAGACTAGATCTAGGTCCAATTATGTCACTAGCTCTTGTCATTAAGTACTTCGTGAATCGCTAATATTAGGTAGGTCGGAAAAGTTGGGGGAATATTCGAAAGGGTTACCGCAGCCCCAGGGGGTCCATATCGGCTCTCATAAAATTTTTATTCATATTTACGATTTTACTACGAATTGGAGTTCATAATAATCACTCTTCATAATTTTTTTCTTCATAAACTTTATGTTCATACATTAATATTCCTATAATCGGAACTCATAACACCCCGTCATCATATTTTTTATTTCATAATGTTTTCATTAAGAAGGTGTTTAATTAATATTTTTTTTATTCAGAATAGTTTTCTTCATAAGAGAGTGAAGGTGGCAGTTCTAACCTAACCTAACCCACCTTCTGGGAGCATTTTGGTTCTGTGAAGGTCGCAGTTCTAACCTAACCTAACCCACCTTCTGGGAGCATTTTATTAACAGTATGATTTTTAATGTATAGGATAAATAGCACTTCTGATTAAGAAATATATGAAAGCAAAAATGAGTACAAATAAATGTATGAACTGAAATGTATGAAAATGTATGAGTATGAAGTAGATTCATTTGGCGTTTTAATATTTATTGAAATAAAAATTATGAAGAGTGATCATTATGAAATAAAATTGTATGAAACATATTTTCGGACTTTCGATGTTAGGAGTTAAAAAGTTATGTAAGAAAAAGCGCCCCCAGCCCCAGGACATAGCAGGCTCCAGAAGGAACACGATTGGTTTTTAATTAGTAAAAGTCTGACACACCCTTCCACTCTACCCACAGGGGGAGATGGTCATTTGATGATTTCCCATCCGAAAAAAAATGTGAGACGGAACAGCCGCTTCTATTAAGCTGAAGTTAAAGTACAAACAAATAGTTTCATAGAGTTTAACTCCATAAAGCTTTTATAAACGTCGACTGAGAAACAAAAGCATCTATTAACTGCAAGCAGGAGCTGCAGCAGTCCTAGAGTATGAAGTAGTAACAATTGGGAAAGAATCTCATTTACAGAGGTCAGTTCTTGCACCGATGATTATTTATATGTATGTATCGTATGATTAATCGCGACTTTTGTGTGTCATGTCTAGTCTAGATTTCTTTAACTCTGTATCTTGCAGCTCCCGAAAGATTTGCGACTTCGTTAGGGTGGCAGGTGTTAACCAACTAACTGGCGCGATCGATCCCAAAGGCAATCAGTAGGCGTCTAGTCAGGGTGGAGGTCAGCTCAAAGCTACGTCTTTCGATGGATTAGGCTATAGGCGCGCGTGCAGAATCATTGATCTCTAATTTTTAGAGGTGTCGTCCTGCACAACGGTAACAAATTCTGTTTAGTATTAAATATATTCAAAATATCGTTCTGTCTGTCTCATCTTCAAACAAAAGACGGAAATGCAATGACATTTTCAAATTAAATTTAGCTTAAATTAAGAACTGTTGTGCAAGCCTATTTCCCCGAAAGGATAGGCAGAGGCAAATAGCAAAGGTTGTGTGCTACATTGGTACTAAAAACGCACAATCATACTTAAATACTTTTCCTGAAATTACATTCTGTATAGGTAACCCGAGAAAGTCACAAACTAAAACGAATAATAACTCTAAATAGGGTATCAAAAAGTATATAAACTTTATATGAAACCAAATTTCACAAAAACAATAAATTAAATGCTTTGAGGCCTCAAAGATTAAAGCTGAACACCACCAAAAAAAAAAAACTTAAAATTTGCTTAATACCGCATAGTATAGCTGTCCAGAGCACCTATTACAGCATCATAGTGATTGAGGCGTAACTAAATTGCTTAAAATAAGAATGTTCTATATTAACGTAGCTGTTACACAATACTAAAGCAAAAATGCAATTTAAAGGTGCTAACAGCGTAGCCAATGTCGGTAATGCCTACGTCACATGGTCTTCCGTCGCCGTCTTCTACTAAGCATAGTATCTTATCTTGTCTTTACAGGGCCCGCAGGAGAGCCTGCAGTGCACTTTGACCCTTTAGTCGTATCTTTTGTGCATCCCCTAGCAAATCTCCCAATATTGCGGTCAACTTAGCCATGGGAGATTGGAGTCTATAGTCCCTTGGCTGTGGGTAGTATAGTAGGTATTAGAACTATTATCATGTAATGTGATTCTTCTTTATCATCTAGCTGCAATAAGATGTTGCGGGGCTGTTCCAAAAGTCTACCCTATCCCCGGGACATAGCAGGCTTTAGAAGAAAGAATTGTTTTTTATCAGTATGAGTCTGACACCTTTCCGTTCCACCAACAGCAAATGACATCATTTGATGATTTTCCATCAAATAAAATAAAACTTCGCTGCTAAGGTCTCCCCGATTTTTAAGCGTCAATTGATTTTGAATCTGTCTACGTCACCTGGCCTTCCGTCGCCGTCTCTGGTGAGAGGCCGTCTTCTACTAAGTTTTGTGGTTCTCCGTTGCTTCTGATGTACCTTAACACCCAATGGGTTTATCGAACTGTGTCTATAATATAAGCAATCAATGAATAATATGATATTACTGGATCTGATTTATAATAATACTACACGCGTTACGCGGTCCTCTTGCTACGATTCTCTCACAATAAAGATGACGAGCGGTGTGATGGTGGCACCACCAAGTTTCATGAAGCCACAAGCGTTTCGATAACAGACTCGACACAAATGTACAAAAATACGCACACAGAGTAAAAACGTCTGGAGTTCCATGTTTAGGGCATACTGTGTAGACGGCTTCCTAAAACAATTGTTTAACCTATTATTGGATGTCTATCATGTATCTTATCGCAACCGTATTTCGAAGCTTCGTTACTAAACGAAAAAAGGAAATTTTACAGAAGAAGCGATTCATTTGTAGTTTTCATCGATTTAAAAAAGATGGCGTTATGAGATTATTTTCGTAAAAAATTGTTTAGAAATAATAATAACGGTTTCGAAATAAGGGTGCGATATGTAGGTGTAGGTGAAGCGCTCGTAGCTCTGCGGTGTTCGGTGGTTGGAAACGATCACCAAAGTACAGCAGCGTTTACAGAGGTCGGTCCTTGGATGGGTGACCGTTTGTGTGGCATTTGATATCGAGCGCTTCCGTGCTTCGGAAGGCACGTTAAGCCGTTGGTCCCGGTTATCACTAAATGTGGTAGTCGTTAAGCCATGTTAGAGGCCTCATGGGCGGCTTGAAAAATTCTAACAGCAGGACGCCATACACCTGCCTCCGCCAATCCGCACTGGGTCAGCGTGGTGGAGTATGACCCAATACCCTCACACCTTGATTTGTGTGAGGAGGCTCGTGCTCAGTAGTGGGACGTTAATGGGCTGTGATGATGATGATGATGATGTAGGTGCATAAAACATTCATAAAACCACTTTTAGGTGTATAGGGATCTTACCAACATCTACGGAATCCAAGCCAACCTCACCTGCAAGTGGTGAACCTGCTGATCAACGGATGAGGCTCTGGCGAACATAAAAGTTCCTGGAAGCGGCAATAGGCTCGCCACCTATTACGTGGGATAAACAATATAATTGGCGAAATATGGGCGTATAATATGCCTCTGCCTACCCCTGCGGGGAGACAGGCGTGATTATATATATGTATGGTACTGTGTATAATGTCCAAAAAATATTGCTTTTGTTATCAAAGAAATTAAAAGTTTTTGCAAAAAAGCATTCCGTGCTTCTTGATAATCGACTTCAAAAAACGAGGCGGTTTTTATGTTACTCGATGTCGTTAATTAACTTTAAGTTATACTTAGTTACTAATAATATAAAAGAAAAGTAAGTTAGTTTAGCGTAGCCCTGCCGTTGACGAGCGGTGCGATGGCCAAACCACCAAGTTTCATGAAGATACAAAAGTCGCATCTCAATCTGAACACATATTTGGTAATTGTATTTTAAAAACGCTTGCATAATAATTTCGTCGACCGATATGGCGTGGAAGTCAGTATACATGCACTCCGCTTCTTAGGTCATGGGTTTAATATCCACACAGGACAAATCTTTGTGTGCATGAACATGAATATTTGTTTCGCAGATATACTCGCCACCACGTTTTTTGAATAATTAAGTAAGACAATTATTTATTTAATTGTAAGGGTAAAAAGGTGAAACACTCTAGCAGTTATATAAGTTAATTTCTCGAACTTGAGCTTTAGTAACAACTTAAGTAATTGGGACGATACAATTCTGCCAATATCTTTAATTCACTAATTACACAATCTCATGTATAGCAGATATCTCTCGAAAGTATTCTTATACATACTACATATATGCATAATGTGCAACAGTGCAGTTAGGCTAACGATAATTAATTCAATTAATGTATACGATGCGATTCTGTACTTGGCGAACGTATTTAGTACTCATAATAATATCAAGTTAACGAGTATAAAAATACTTTGTAGCAAGTGTTACTTCATTGCTTTAGTCTCGGACTACATTTGAGATGTTGTGTAAGCTTTATTATAACGTTAGTCTTTTATTGTGTCATTTTCATTAAAATAGTTTTGTTTATTCTAAGTGATGGTCTAAATAACACTTACGTTGGTATGTAGGCAAGTGAAATGTGCTTTAGTGGTTGCATAATGTGATAATTAAGTTTACCCAGAGGCAATTTTTTTAGGTTTTAGAGTTTTGTTTATGGTATAAGAAAGAATACGGAAGTATAGGGATCCTATCAAGACCTGAGGAGTCAACCTCACCTGCAAGTGGTGCACCTGCCGATCAACGGACGAGGCTCTGGCGAACATACCAGTGCCCGGTAAGCGCCAATAGGCTCGCCACCTATTACGTGAAACCAACTACATACTATGAAGCGCTCGTAGCTCTGCGGTGCTAGGTAGTCGCAAACGATCACCGAAGTACAGCAGAGCTTACAGAGGTCAGCCCTTGGATGGGTGACCGTTTGTGTGGCATTTGATATCGAGCGCTTCCGTGCTTCGGAAGGCACGTTAGGCCGTTGGTCCCGGTTATCACTAAATGTGGTAGTCGTTAAACTAACAGAAAGTTAAAAACAGAAAAAAATTCTAACAGCAGGACGCCATACACTTGCCTCCGCCAATCCGCACTGGGTCAGCGTGGTGGAGTATGACCCAATACCCTCGCACCTTGATATGTGAGAGGAGGCTCGTGCTCAGTAGTGGGACGTAAACGGGCTGAGATGATGATGATGATGAACTGCATACTTGGCGAAGTGTGGGCGTATAATACCTACCTACTTCTTTGGGTAAACAGGCGTGAATGTATGTATGTAAGAGAATACTAAGAATGAATAAATGTTAATATTTTCGAAGTGTTGATATACTCGCCTCTACGCCATTTCGATTCTTATGAGACAGAGTTCTATTAATAGGACATGTAGCGACGTCTAACGTCCACCTGTTAGATGGACGGACATTCTGATAAGGGTTACAGGATCACGTTGGATATAAGCCGCCTGTAATCGGTCACATGGAAGCTAAAGGGGGAGGCCTTTGTTCAGCAATGGACGTCTTTGAGCTGATGATGATGATGAATAGGATGACGTAATGGTTCGTTATTAAGTACCCACAGTACAAGCTGTCCAGGAAAATTTGTCAATGATTTCGTTACATCTTTTCATTCATTCTTTATAATCCCAACAGGGTAGTGACATAAGAAAGTGCGATTCAGATCAGGGACCACCACGAAAAACATAACTTAGTTAAACGTAAGTTGGAACCAAAGGCTTTTAGCTTTTTCCGTGCCCTGAGTCACGACGTCAGGCCCAATAAATTTATTGATTGCAAATGTTCCTGTCAGATTAGCCCTGAATAAGTCACGGATTGAGGTTGTAATCGGTTAAACTGTTACCAAACTCGTGTTTCTGGGCTAGATCTCCCTAAATGCTGTCGGTGGTTGCAACTCTGACATATTCATATGTCTGATATGTGGTTTTGTATATAGGTACTTAAATTTTAGGGGAATTAGTCCGATGTCAATTTAGATGAAGGGGAAGTCACCTCTTATAATTTCACATTTGAGATCTAAATTTTAAGCACCTAAATTTTATAAAAAAGTAAAAAAAAAAAAAAAAAAATTAATTCGGGTCTTTTAAGCGGGGCGTGAAACGGCATTTGAGCAGGCCTTCATGAGTAGGTCCTGGGCTTTGTACCGTGCTTATTTCACGATATTAATTGCCTTAATTTTTTTGGACTGCGTCGACTGCTTACCATCAAGCAGGTTGTATGTCAGGTCATTATGTCATATGTGTCAAATAAAAAAAAAAGCTAATGGTACTAGACAATTGACAACCAAACATTATCGCTTTTTTATAATTACACATTTGTATTTGTAAAAAATGTTTTAAACTTCACCACTACCTATGTGAAATGAAATTTAAAAAAATATATATTCATATATTTGACGACCGATATGGCGTGGTGGCAAGTATATCCGCATTCCACTCCTGAGGTCGTGGTTTCGATTCCCACACAGGACAAATATTTGTGAGTATAAATATGAATATTTGTTCTGGTCTGGGTGTTTTGCTATGTATATTAAGTATGTATTTACAAAAAAAAAGTATTTATGTATGTTAACCCGTTATTTAGTATCCATAACACAAGTTCTTAATGATACTTATCTTGGAACTAAATAATTGGTGTAAGTGTCAGAAATATTTATTATTATTATTGTTTGATTTGATTTGATTTGATTTAGTTTATGATATTAAACTAAACTAACTTTTTTTGGTGGGTAGGCATAGAATAAGTAACAGCTGAAAACTTAGCTCTGCTCAATTTATTTAATTAAAATTAGTTATTACGTGTTATTATAATTTAATATGTTTATATAGTGTTCATATCAGTATAGCAGTTGTTGTTTAATCAAAGTTTCTTACCTAAACTCACTTTATTTTTCAAAACATCATTCACTGTCACTCACTATGGAAACAGTAAAGCAATCCATGGAAAATCTTGAAACTATGTTTCAAACTAAGATGGCACTTATACGGGAACACATATTGAAGATTTCACCAGCTTCTGATATCTCCATCTCAACTGTGGCAGCTCAAATTTCGTCATTTCAGACCTTTGTGGTTGAATCCCTCAACATACTGCATAATCAGGTGCAAGTGATATCGCAGGATGTTCACAGGATAGAGATGCGAAGCAGGAGGAAGATTTTGCTGCTCCATGGTGTGCCGGAGTCTCAAGGTGAGGACCCTAGCCAATCGGCTATCAGTGCTGTTGCGAGGCTTAATGTTGAGTTTGACAAGACATCTATAAGTCGCAGTCAACGGTTGGGAAAGTCTTCTGGTGCAGGAAAGTCACGGCCACTTCTTGTCAAATTAAAAGATGTTGGTATGCGTGACAAAATATGGTATGCCAAATCAAAGCTCAAAGGCTCTGGGGTTACTTGCTCAGAGTTTCTTACCAAGCCACTGCATACTCTGTTTCTAGCATGTCGTCAAAGGCTTGGTATAAACAAATGTTGGACTCGAGATGGCCATATATATGCAATGGACAATGAAGACGTCCGTCATCATATAACATCAACTGCAGATCTAGCTAAGTTAAATGCTTTGGAAACATCACAGTTACGACCTAGTGCATCTGTAGCTGCTAATAAACCGGGCGAAACTGTTAAGGACAGAACCAAGAGCCGAAGGGCTGCTACGAAAAAGTAATTTTTGTTTACATATTAAGCTGAGTGATAACGTTAGGGTTTGTAGATATTTGCCCAACTTTAAGTATTTGATGTCCTATATAAGTGGCACTTGTTGTTTTATTTTTCTTCACTTTGCAATGCTTGACAGTGTATTGTAGTTATATAAATGGTTTTATTATTTATGAATTGTGCTTTGCTGAAGGTATTTTAGTATTAATTATTTTATTATTGCAAGGTTATTGTTTTCAAATGTTTCTCCTCTCTTGTCACTTCAATTTTATTTGTCAACTGTCTGTCACTGTCAAGTCGCTGCTTGTTTTTAGTTTTTTTTTTTTGTTTTCTACCTTTGTTTTGGCCCTGACTTAACGTGCTTTCTGTGTAATTTGATTGTTCCGTTTTATTGTTTATATAACTTCTTTTTTGTTTTTTAATTATGTTAACCATTTTTATTTATTGTTTTGTTGCTTCTTTTAAACAACGCTGCTGTAATGGAGGTGAGCACCTGTTTAGCACATAATTTTACTTTTTTTTTTTAAATATATTTTTTAAATAGTCAATTTATACGTTTTACTATTTAATTTTGTACTTATATATATTATTTATTTAAACTAATCTATTTTTAAATGTTTAATTCGAATAGTGAAAATGATTCTGATTTATCATTTGTCTCATGTGATGATAGTTTTCAAAGTGTGAACTCCCTGTCTTTGGAGGAGTATATTGAGTCTTCCCTTTCTGATGTTCCAAAAAATTTTAATGTCCTACATATTAATGCACAAAGTATCCCAGCCCATTATCCTGACCTCATTTCCTCTTTCGACAATAAAAACATTCATGCTCTTTTGGTTTCTGAGTCGTTCCTTCATCCATCACTTCCCTCTTCCTCCTACTCCTTGCCTGGTTTTCAGTTAGTTCGTAATGATCGCATCTCCAGTAGTCACGGCGGAGTGGCCATTTATCTCCGTAGTCATATACCCTATTCTGTGGTTAGCAGGTCGCCACAGCCCCCTCCTATAAATACGGCTGAACATCTCTTTCTTGAAGTTTCTCTTAGTCACACCAAAATCCTCTTAGGGGTATTCTATAGTCCTTCTTTGCGCGTCAATTACTTTTCCTCTTTTGAAAAACTTGTAGAAGACTTTGCTCCGTCATTTCAGCATGTCATTATCATGGGTGACTTTAATACATGTCTTCTTAAATGTGATTTTCGAGCGGAACAGCTAAAATCTATTATTAAAGCTAATAACATGCACATTCTTCCTTCCAATGCAACACATTACTTTCCTAATTGTACTCCTTCTCTCCTTGACCTTGTGATCGTTTCTTCCTTGCCCCATGTGTCAAAGCATGGCCAGTTTTCAGCAGACTCCTTTTCTTACCATGACTTAGTTTACTTATCCTATAAAATAAGACCTCCTAAAAATAAACCTCGTATCCTTCTCCAACGTAATTTTTGTAGAATAAATATAGACGATTTACAAAAAGATGCTCGTATGATTGACTGGTCTGTGATTGACAGCATCGATAATATAGATCGGAAAGTACAGATTTTTAATGAGCTGATAACACAGCTGTATGATACGCATGCTCCGATCAGGCCTGTTAAGGTGAAGCATCTTCCGGCTCCTTGGTTGAACGATGATATCAGGGCAATCATTAATAAGAAAAATAGGGCTAAAGCTCGGTACAAAAAGGTATCAAATGACAAAAATAGGGATAAATACCACGCCATCCGCAACTATTGTAACACTGTCTGTCGGGATGCTCAGAGGCGTCATATTCATAGTGCTGTTGAAGACGGCAATCCGGCAAACGTTTGGCGATTTCTTAAATCATTGGGAGTTGGCAAATCTAATACTAATCCAATACCCACTAGTCTTGATTTAAATTCCTTAAATACCTTCTTTACTTCTTTCCCTGCTATGGATAGCCAGATAAAAAATTCAACATTAAATTATATTTCGTCTTTGCCACTCCCACAGTCTCCTTCTTTTTCGTTTTCTTCTTTTACTGATAGTGATGTTAAGAGAACCATTACTGCTATTGCGTCTAGTGCTGTTGGGTCTGACGGTGTTAGTCGTGCGATGATCATTCCCCTTTTAGATATCCTAACTCCTATTATTACCCATATTTTAAATTTTTCCCTTTCTTCTTCTTCTGTGCCCTCTATTTGGAAGGAAGCACATATAGTGCCCCTTCCAAAAACAAAAAATCCTTCCATTTGTGATTATCGCCCTATATCCATTCTCCCTTTTCTCTCCAAAGTTCTTGAACGTCTTGTCTATAGGCAGCTCAATGAGTTTTTGTCCATAAACCATCTTCTAAATCCTTACCAATCCGGTTTCCGCTCCGGTCATAGCACGACTTCTGCTCTTATTAAAATATCGGATGATATCCGTTCTGCCATTGATGACCGCCAGATTACAGTATTAACGCTATTGGATTTTAGTAATGCTTTTAATACTGTTGACTTTGACATCCTGCTTGCTCAGCTTGGCTCTCTTAACATATCTCCTGCAGTATTAGAATGGTTTTACAGTTACTTATATAATCGTCGGCAGCGTATCCATGTGGACGAATCTTATTCTTTGTGGCGCAACATTTTGTCTGGTGTTCCTCAGGGTGGTGTGCTTTCACCACTTCTGTTTTCACTTTTTATTAGCTCCATATCCAATAAATTAAGTTCAGCCTACCACATATATGCTGATGACTTACAAATATATAGCCATGGAAAAATAAACAGTTTGCCGGAGGTAATTAATGCTGTAAATAATGACTTGTTAGTCCTTTCAGACTGGAGTAGGTCATATGGTCTCAAGATTAACCCTTCCAAATCTCAAGCTATTATCATTGGTGGCCATAAGTCTGTACATAATATCAAGTACTGTAATACTCCTTCTCTGGTACTGGATGGCGTGGATATCCCTTTTTGTAACACAGTTAGAAACTTGGGAATTATTTTTGATAGGACTTTATCGTGGGATAATCAACTGACTGAGATAAGCCGGAAAATGTTTGCTGCAGGTAAATCTCTTAGACGCATTAGAAACTTTTTACCTACATCTACTAAAATTATGTTGGCTCAATCCCTCCTTCTTTCCATTTTGGATTACGCTGACTGCTGCTACCCAGATCTCAGAAGTGATCAGCTGGACAAACTTGATCGCTTACAAAACTATGCGATTCGCTTTATTTTTGGCTTGCGTAAGTTCGATCATGTGTCTGAGTATCGCAATAAGCTTAAATGGTTACCAGTACGTCGTCGTAGAGACCTTCATATCCTTTCCATGTTATACTCCGTTCTTTTCCATCCGTGCACTCCTCCCTACCTTAAATCTCGTTTTACTTATATATCCTCTACTCATTCCTGTAATCTGCGTTCTTCTGATAACCTGTGCCTTGATGTCCCCGCGCATGTGTCCAAAAAATATCATGAGTCCTTTACCCTTCAGGCTATTTGTCTCTGGAATTCCTTACCTGTTTCCATTAGACAGGCTCAGACAATGAACTCTTTTAAGGACAGGGTGAAGTCTTACTTTTTAAATATGTCTGATTAGTTTGCATAATTATTTTTTCTATATTATATATAGATTTTATATTATGTATTGTATTGTATGATGTGTATATATATTTATATTTATGTATATTTGTGTATTTTATTTATATTTAACAAATAGTTTTAGTGTTTATTCATTATAAAGTTTTTGTGCTCTGCCTACTGCTTTCCTGTTCTCTCCTTTGCGTCGGGTTGTCTGGAAGAGATCGCTTTTAGCGATAAGACCGCCTAGATTGGCCATTGTTATTCAATATTCATTGTAATCTTTAGTTTTTAAGTTATTTGGTCAATAAAGAGTTTATCTATCTATCTATCTATCTAAATAATATATAAGAACAGAAAACATTAAATCATTTTTTAAAATTTACTACGTTACAAAAAATAATTTATTTATTTATTACATTTGCTTATTATTTGTGACTACTAGGTAAATGTATAACCTCACGAAAACTAAAGCTATATAAAATAATATAGTATAGTCTAAAAAACAACTTCCACTTTTCTATCTTTGTCCAAACACAGAAATACCTAAAGCGTACCTTAACCAACAATATGTAAGGATACATAATTTATTTTGGTACGTTTCCTATTACATCATTCTCATGTCAAGCCCTTTCCTAATTTACCCTTATGTTGGGTTCTCACAACAAAATATGTCAGTACTTATCCTTTTTTCCAACTTCAGAATAAGAAGAAGGTTCAATGTCGAGTTAGTTCGCGTACCTTTCTATTTTATTTATTTTGTTAAAGATATCTTTATAACCTCTTTGGGAAATACTTTTGCATTTAAAATATAATACTCGTATGTTTTTCTAAATTCACTTGCTTGAACATATATAAATCTCAGGCTGTTGTATCTCATTTGGGGAGGACAGGAACGTTGCTATATCTATTTAAAAGGTATGTTTATAAGTGCAGTGCCCCCTCTCATCTTACAATATGTCGAAAGAGCCGAGGTTCTCTTCGTCTACTCTTACCTACCAAATCCTACCGGATGATGTTAGCAGTGTCAATCTGCATACCGGCTTAAACTCCGATCACCATCCTTCTGAAGGTTGCTGATTATGGGCAAATATCCCTAATAGAATGTAATCTATTAGGGAATGTTCAACAGTGGACTTTATAAGGCTGATAAAGTGATGATGTTGATGATATATGTGAAGAAAACTTCACTTTTCGCACAGAGAGATCTCTGGGTAAAACGTGTTAAATTTCTTGAGGTAGCTGACATTGACATTAAACTTGCTTTCAAACGAAAAACTCACAAATAACTTAAATTGATTAGTACATAAATCAGTTTCGTTATCATTAATTAAACTTGTGCCATGCAGTCACCAGATTAAAAAAAAACAGTAAGCCCTCTCTGTTTAGAAAGATGAACATAATTACGGATAAAAAGGTTAAGACCCGTCCCCACTGGCAGAACCCGTTCACGAGTATGACGCATGAACCAGCCATCATTTCGCTCAACCATGTTTCAGGGAACGTAACGACCCGACCGACGCATGTCACCCCACCGCAGAAACATTTAAGTGCGCATGACATACTTAAGCCATCGGATAAAAGGATTTTAGCAAAGTGATTAATATTAAAAGAATGAAATGTGTTGCAAATCACAAGTATTATTACTGTAAAGTAGTATCATATACATTATGGTATCAGTAATGCTATGCAGCCATTTAAACAACTATATGTATTTCGTTTTCAAGCAGTCTTATTTAAAATTAAAAAATAATATAGATGCTACTTCTGTATAAGGGTGTAAGTGTTGGATTATGTTTATGAGAAGAGGGCCGCAAAAGACAACAACCATTTTCACCGTATCTGTTGTTTGAGGATTCTTTGAAATATCATGAGCTACAAAACTAAGTTTACCAGCATGAGTTTCAATATGCAGACCACATTAAAGTTGTATATATAGTAATGCCTAAGAAAACGGTAGAATCTAATAAATCTAGTTTCTGATCGTCAATAATGATATAATAGTTTCGAGATTCCTTACGTTTGGATCAGTGAAAACCATACATTTCGGTTTTTTAGCATGTACCTGTAAGATGTTAACAGTAAACAAACGAAGCAGCTCTGTAAGGGCATCGTTTACATCGCCAATCTCCTTCTTATGTCGGTCAATATTAAATACTAAAGAAGTATCCTCAGCAAATAATACCATCTTATAACGCTTGCTCATATAAAATGGCAAATCATTTATATGAACTAAAAAGAGAATAGGTCCCAAAATGTAACCCTGAGGAACCCTCATATGCACGCCATAATATTAGTAACAAGAAATGTAAAAATAATGAAAGTAATATAATCATTACGTAATAAACGTAAATATAATAAGCTCATTTGGTGAAATATTATTTTGTATCTCATTAGGAGTTAGGACTTAGTGATTGTTGAAGGGTCTTTGAGTTTGTTCTTCATGTAATTGATTGGCGTTCTAATATATAAATTTTTTACAAGATCGTTATTAAATTTCAACACTACATAATATAACATACATACATACATACATTCCCCGAAAGGGAAGGCAGAGGCATATTATACGCCCACACTTCGCCAATTATATAGTTGGTCCCACGTAATAGTTGGCGAGCCTATTGCCGCTTTTCGGGCACTGTTATATTCGCCAGAGCCTCGTCCGTTGATTGGCAGGTGCACCACTTGCAGGTGAGGTTGGCTTGGGCTCCTTAGGTCTTGGTAGGATTCCTATACACCTATAATATAATATAACAACATAATTAAAAGACATAGTCCAATGCAAAGTTCTGACGTAGGTACTAGTCAAAACAATGCAATAGCCCGCGTAAATATTCTTATGCTATAAATGAATGCACTAAATGGATGCACTAAACATAAAATGGCCTTGTGGTGCCGGCCTAGAATACTGCCAACCGCTCCCATCTTACGGGAAGAGTCGACGAGCAATTCTACTGGATGATGGGCAACAACGTCATCTTGCGTACTGGCTTGAACTGCGATCACCAACCCGTCCAGCGTGATGATAATGGGCAAATACTCCCAATATAATGTAATCTATTGGGAAGGCCAATGTTCAGCAGTGGACTTGAGAAGGCTGATGTGATGATAATGGCAAATTATTTTATGAAAAGCTACTTCCTATAAATGTGATTGGGTGAGTATTTGTTTAGGTGATAAACCTCGCTAAACTTCATTGATCGTAGCTTGCAATCATCGTTACACCCCAAACACTTCACCTTAATCCAATTAGTACAAAATTACAAGAATATGTATGATATTTATAGTTTAGCTGTTATGAATTTTTTCCCACTGTTAGGGTGCGATTTCACCAGAGATGAGCGAGGATGCCTTGCGAATGTGTTTGTTTAGAACCAATAAAATCGCTGCGCTGCGAGAAGCTAGGTGAATGTAGCGATTCTATTGGTTCTTCTATTGGTTCTATTGGTGAAAACGCACCCTTAAGGCCCGGTACTTACTCGTCTCAAAACTATGGCTTAATGTGCTTTCTGAAGCTCGGAAACGCTCTATATCTAATGTCGTTTTCATGCAAAAAGCAAAACCAATAAACTTTTAACCTAGTTAAAATCAAACGGAAAACGGCGCAGGCGGCCGCTAGCCCTTACTATGTTGTAAGTATCAGAATGGAATTTTTTACATTTATAAAATTAGAAGTAACAATAAAAAAATTAAAAAAGTTTGTATGTAAATACACGACCACTAGCTATATTGCGGTGGCAAGTATACCCCTCTCCGCCCCTAAGGTCGTGATTTCGATTCCTACATAGAACAAACTTTGTGTTCATAAACCTACATATTTGTTCTGGCTTGAGTTTTGCCTATTTATATTAAGTATGTATGTACAAAAAGTACTCTGTATGTATGTTTATTCATTATTTAATATCCATTATACAAGTTTTCAATTATACTTATCTTGGAACCAAATAATTGGAACATGCATACAATCACGCCTACAAAAATATAATCATTTAATAAAGGGTATAGAAGAATCAATTACGGTCGCTATAATCCCGTTGATGCTCCGAGCTATAAATATTTACAAACAGACGGATTAGTAAAGATAATATAACAATAAAATATATATAGGGTGAGCGATAATAATTACAAAAATAAACTAATCTTTTCATAATTTTATTTCCAAGCTACATTCTTACGCACTGGATTTAATCGCTCTACGCTAATCACCACTGAATATAACTTAATACACTCCACCCTGATTCGTGGGAGGAGGCTTCATAGTGGGACGTTAACGGGCTGAGGATTTAATGATAACAAATTTTTACGAAACTTTTAATTACTTGGACGGTCTCATCCCCGATGGACCAATAACCTGGTCAAGGCGGCGGAATGGAGGTGCACACAGGTGGCTCGAGATAGTCGAGATGAATCGACGTGGAAGTTGCCGATTGCCAATTGCCAGCTGTACTCTTTTCCCGGTGGTCTTGAAGAACTTCATCTTCTGACTCCAGCTGCTGAGAAGTGGCTACGCCAACTGACACTAGAAATTAGGATTCAGGCAGCTCAACACTATACGATATGACGATGATGACGTGAAATGAATTGCGGAGGGTTATATTTAGCTGTGGTCTTCTGGTGGGATTTTTTTTTATCACTAGGTAATACTCAAGCATGCGGCTCACCTGATGGCAAGTGATTACCGCCGGCTACGGACCTCGCTACACTGGGGGCATTACTAGCGCGCTGCTGACCCAAAAACCGTTTCTGTACAGGGGTGTACAATGATCCTACCATCATCTTTGGAGCCCAAGCTAACCTCACTTGGTGCACCTGCTGATTAACGGACCAGACTTTGGCAAACATAGTAGTTGGTTAAGCGGCAATAGACCCGCCGCCATCACGTGCACGCCGCGCTATTACGTGGGACCAAAAACACTATTTTATTTTATTATAATAGGTTGGGGAAAAAGTCTTTTCGTATTTTTGTATGAAAAGTCAAGACATTTTTTTCAAAGTTTATTTACATTTATTTACAATATATATGTACCGTTTTGTTGAATAACTTTCTGCCATTTTGTGGGCAGAGACATTATACCGTTACTGTAGAAACTTTGGGACTTCTGATCAAAAAAACGGGACTAATAGTTTTGGCAGTCCTCTCTTGAGGTCAACCTTACAGAACCTAAAGAATTCTGCAGAGACCGAAACAGGTGAAAATCTGAAGGCGCAAGGTCAGGGCTATATGGTGGATGCACTAGGACCTCCCAGTCGAACTCTCTTAATTTTTGCTGAGTGGCTAAAGATGTGTGCGGTCTAGCGTTATCGTGATGAAAGACCACACCCTTCCTGTTGATCAATTCCGGCCGTTTTCTCTCGACTGCTTCCTTTAATCTCATCAGTTGCTGGCAGTAAAGATCAGAATCGATGGTTTTGCCGGGCGGTAAAAGCTCTTAATAAACAATGCCCTTCCAATCCCACCATACACACAGCATCACCTTATTTCGTGTTAGGCCAGGTTTGGCCACAGTCTGTGAAGCCTGGCCAACTTTCGACCACGACCTTTTTCGCACGTTCTTGTCGTACGTGATCCACTTTTCATCGCCAGTTATCAATCTCTTCAAAAACGGCTCGGTTTCATTACGTCTCAATAATGAATCGCAAATGAGTACACGGTTCATTAAGTTTCTTTGAGTGAGCTCGTGTGGCACCCAAATATCGAGCTTTTTTGTATAACCAGCTTTCTTCAAATGGGTCAAAACTGTTTTGTGGTCAATTCCCAGTTCTTCAGCTACATCGTAACTACTAATATGCAGATCTTGCTCCACTCTTTCAAAAATGGCGTCCATTTTATTCGTAACAGGGCGACCAGAGCGAGGTGCATCTTTAACATCAAAATTTCCGGACTGAAAACGTTTGAACCAAATTTGTGCTACTCTTACTGACACTGCATCAGGTCCATAAACATCACAAATTTTTTTCACTGCTTGAGTTGCATTTTTGCCTTTTTTCTAATAAAATTTTAAAATGTATCGAATTTCTTCATTAGATTCACTCATTTTTACGGAGAGAAAAACAAATGAAAAATAGTGGGAAACAACTTTTTTTTCTTTTTTTCTTTTCTTTATAATGGAACCTTTTTAATGTTACCAAAACCAGCCAGACACAAATAGTACAGTCAAAAAAATTTTATAATAAGTTTATACCTACGTTATGCGAAAAGACTTTTTCCCCGACCTAATATTTAGGACAACAAACAGTTACATAATGTATACTATTAAAAAGGCTAAAACTAAATTTGGTTCATTGCGTAAGCAGCGACTTTTGTCGAAGTGTGGGCGTACAATATGCCTCTGCCTACCCTTTCGGGGAAACAGGGGTGAAATTTATAAACGTATGTATATAATAGGTTGGGGAAAAAGTCATTTCGTATTTTTGTATGAAAAGTCAAGACATTTTTTTCAAAGTTTATTTACATTTATTTACAATATAGATGTACCGTTTTGTTGAATAACTTTCTGCCATTTTGTGGGCAGAGACATTATCCCGTTACTGTAGAAACTTTGGGACTTCTGATCAAAAAAACGGGACAAATAGTTTTGGCAGTCCTCTCTTGAGGTCAACCTTACAGAACCTAAAGAATTCTGCAGAGACCGAAACAGGTGAAAATCTGAAGGCGCAAGGTCAGGGCTATATAGTGGATGCACTAGGACCTCCCAGTCGAACTCTCTTAATTTTTGCTGAGTGGCTAAAGAGGTGTGTGGTCTAGCGTTATCGTGATGAAAGACCACACCCTTCCTGTTGATCAATTCCGGCCGTTTTCTCTCGACTGCTTCCTTTAATCTCATCAGTTGCTGGCAGTAAAGATCAGAATCGATGGTTTTGCCGGGCGGTAAAAGCTCATAATAAACAATGCCCTTCCAATCCCACCATACACACAGCATCACCTTATTTCGTGTTAGGCCAGGTTTGGCCACAGTCTGTGAAGCCTGGCCAACTTTCGACCACGACCTTTTTCGCACGTTCTTGTCGTACGTGATCCACTTTTCATCGCCAGTTATCAATCTCTTCAAAAACGGCTCGGTTTCATTACGTCTCAATAATGAATCGCAAATGAGTACACGGTTCATTAAGTTTCTTTGAGTGAGCTCGTGTGGCACCCAAATATCGAGCTTTTTTGTATAACCAGCTTTCTTCAAATGGGTCAAAACTGTTTTGTGGTCAATTCCCAGTTCTTCAGCTACATCGTAACTACTAATATGCCGATCTTGCTCCACTCTTTCAAAAATGGCGTCCATTTTATTCGTAACAGGGCGACCAGAGCGAGGTGCATCTTTAACATCAAAATTTCCGGACTGAAAACGTTTGAACCAAATTTGTGCTACTCTTACTGACACTGCATCAGGTCCATAAACATCACAAATTTTTTCCACTGCTTGAGTTGCATTTTTGCCTTTTTTATAATAAAATTTTAAAATGTATCGAATTTCTTCATTAGATTCACTCATTTTTACGGAGAGAAAAACAAATGAAAAATAGCGGGAAACAACTTTTTTTTATTTTTTTCTTGTCTTTATAATGGAACCTTTTTAATGTTACCAAAACCAGCCAGACACAAATAGTACAGTCAAAAAAATTTTATAATAAGTTTATACCTACGTTATGCGAAAAGACTTTTTCCCCGACCTAATATGTATGTATGTCACGCCCTTCTTGAAGAGCACTATGCTGTTATCTCTTGGGAAAAACTCGCCAGGGAGCATTCCACAACGCAAGGATACGCGACATAAAGTATCTTTAAAAATGTATCGTACGCGCACTCGTCATTTCTGATTCTAAGGTGTGAGGATAAACTGCTTGCTGATGGCCAGCGGTGCGATGATAAAACAAAGACGTTGACATCATTTTAAATAGTTTCTCAGAACACACCCTGTTATATATATATATCTTTATTGCACAAAAAACAGTAACAAAAAAAAGCCTTACGTGAAAAAGACGAAGTACAAAGGTGATCTTATTTCAAAAAGAAATCTCTTCCAGTCAACCTTAACAGAAGTGGGAGAGATAGTTAGCGGGCATTAATATCACACTACAATATGATAACATTACACATATACATTTACAAAAATATGATATAAGATACATATATTAGATATATAAACCTACTTACATATATACATAAATAAATACAAGGGAAAAAAATAAACAAAAATCATGATGACTAGCTCGATAGCAAGTGCTTCTTTAAGTTTGTCTTAAAAGACGCTATTGAAGGACTGTCCCGAACATCACTTGGCAACTTATTCCACAACAGTACACCATATTATATATTATATAAACTTTTATTAGTCAATTCCTTAATCATGTTGAATGTTACAATTAAAACAATCCAGGGTGTAAAATAACTATGTAAATATACAAAGTAAAAGTGAATACGCAGATAAACCACGTCAAGCTAACGGCTATCATGATCGGCATTTGCTCGACCACTTTTCCTAACAACAGAGATAGGCATCTTCGCGGCACAGTTTCTGCTAGTTTGACTACAAAATACTCAGACCTAGCCTCAAAGAGAATTGTTTTCATTGGAATTACACAGTCAGCGGTGATTAGGCATTTTCTGAGCCTTTTGCTTCGTTTGTAAGGCTGATCCACTTAAATGAAGAAAATAAAAAATGCTACAGATCTTTTTTGGATTTTTCACGCACCGCCTGTCAAATTGCGCTTTAGTAATCGCATTCTCAGAATTCGAGTCATATGCTAGTTAAGTGTTAATGTTTCTTTACATTGAAATTAATTGTTTGTTAATAACATATTTATTATTTGCCTTGTGCTTAATTATACTGAAGGTTTTTTAGCATATATTATATGTTTCGCTTATCTTTGCCTATTATAAATTTTTTTTTGGGATAAAATTGAATTTATTTAGATTAATACTTGTGATTAACTCCTGTTACGTTAGACTTAACGTGCCTTCGAAAGCATTCGGTATTAAATGCCACACGAACGGTCACCCATTCTAACCCTGACCTCTGTGAACTCTGCTTTACTTCGGTAATCGTTTCCGACCGCCTAGCACCGCGGAGCTACGAGCACTTGCTTACTCATTATTCAAATATTATTTTATAAGTAATTATATTTATTTTCAGAACTGTTATGTGACACGCAATAAATGATTCGATTTGAATATTTTTTTTAATTAATTACAAGGAAAAGTCGTGCCCATACATAACGATTATGCATATAGTTAAATAACAAATAAATGCATTGCTGTAATTATTAAGTCTACCGATTACGAAGTCACGTTACGATGTCAACAAACCCTCCACTTCCTAAAATTCTAAGGGAGGTATAATAGACCCCACTACTTGCCGCGCGCGCAGACTAAGGAAACACAAACACATGCTGAGTAAGAATTTTCTTTATATGTGTGCGTTTTGTTGCTCAAATGTCATATAGTTTGAAAAAACGAAGGAAGGACTTAGCTAGTAAGCTATAACTGTACTAAACCCACACACGCGTAATTTCGATAGACTTTACTTCATAGTTTACTTATTGAGCTCTTTCCATTGCGTAGAAAGTGAACGTGACAGCTACCGTTGGGAGTCGCGTGCGCACCGGCCACACGCGGATTGGCGGTACCGAGCGACGAACGCTGCCGCCGACTAACATTTCAAATTCGGAACGAAAGCAACCGTCCTTTTTTGTGCCAGTGTTAGCATAGCTGAACGAAACGAAAATGAAAATTATTCTTATTCTCGGTGAGTTTTGTTTCTTATTAAATTTTTTTATTTTTTATTTACGACATAAAATTTATAGCTATTAATTTTATATAAAATATATTATTTTAACAAAAATGAAAAATATAATATGTTGTGACCCCGTTACGACATTCATTAAAAAATTACAACACACAGGATTCTATATACAAGTTAATATTGAAAAGTTAATTTTTTTAAACTATACCAAAAGCTCTTTTATATACGATGACCAATACCGCTATTATTAAAATTAATATTATACTATTATTGCATCAGGCGAAATTTCACATGTTTATTTATTTATATTTTAGAATAATAAATAATAGTACTGGTTCTTATCTGTAAAAAATATAATGTGTACTGAAGTAACCATAACAAAAACATTATTAATAATCACAATTAGTACACATTTATAAAATCATAATTATAACCATAACAGTGAATTATGTTGTCTTGTAATTTTTCAAAAAAATAAAAATTGTGCGGTAAAAATACACAACTAAAAAGCAATTTAAGTTAATTGCGATGGAGTCGGCAACAATTAGCAGGAATAATTATAATTATTTCATCAATAAATGCTTTTTTCGCTATAATTCTGACGATTCAAAAGTGCTAGGCCTTCTTGAAGAAAGCGTATTTTTGACTTTGAATTTCAAATTTGTATAGGTAAATGTTGAACCCTTCTTTACGTTACTACAATTTTTAGTGTACTATACAATAAGTAAATGTTACTTTCAACTTGCACTGGAGTAGAATTATACAAGCTTATTAGTCTATTTCTTTACATATTTAGATGTACCCTTTTTGACAAAAAAGAACTTACAGCAACTGGTAACAATAATTATGAAAAACAATTGTCAATTGAGGCGATATTACCGCTGACACGTTCATAAAGGATTTCACTTAACTTAAATCCTTGAAAACGCTGGCAAATTTTAAATTGCCAATTGGGCAGGAAAAAAAAACTAAAATCCTTCATAAACCTACAAAATTTGTCTGATGATAAAAGTATTAAAAATCTTCAATGTACTTTAAACGTGCTAATTTAGGATAAAGCTGAAGAAAAGTATCAAAAAATGTCATTAACATCAGCACACGTTGTATTAGAAGTGTAATAGGCAAGTGGCATCGTTCTCATGAACTGTTCGAGGGAAACTCGATTACGGTCCGAGAGACCCGTCAATTACCATTGTGTCTACTAGGAAACAGGGGACGATGTACGGTTGCGTGCGAACTGTTGTACGCTTTTTTATAAATTTTTCGCTAAACGCCGATTTCGCCGCTGCAGTGAAAGGGTTAAAATCCTTTTAATTGAAAGTGAATTTGTGTTAGTATTTTTTATACTTTATAGAAGAAATGTTTGTATGTTTAGATGTATATTATGAGTAAACTATAAAACTGCAATAATGCTACATATTGTAACGTAACTAGACATTATCCCTAAGCCTAAAAGAATCATATGTGATATTAACAAAAAATAGAGATCCCTACGAAACAACTCCAAAAATGTAATAGTTTAAAATAATTCATAAAAATAATAAATAATTAAGCAAGGCGATTGCGTGCCTCTGGTTTATAATAAAAGTGATTAAATTAAACATACATACTATGGTATTTAATGGCGACCACGAGTCAGCATACGTAGTAAACCGATCTGATCAAGGCGGCTGGAAGCTGTTGGATGCAGGCGGCGACAGGATCGATCAATAGAAGTGGAGTTCGAATGGTTGAAACGATGATTAATTAAAGTTTTAATATTATGCTATGCTTTTTCAGGGTACAGCAGCGAAAGGGTTAACATCCTTATAATTGAATGTGTTTCTGTTTAAAAGCCATAAAAGTGCTTAAATAAAAAAAAATAATTAATTTGTACGCTAAATTCTTACTGAGTTGTAATGCTCTTGGGGGGCGTCATAATGACAAGTTGAATTTTAAGTATTTTAAACTATTTATGTGCCATCTTTCTTATATGGATCAAGTCAATCAAGTACTGATCAAGTCAAGTAGTGTATTAATAAAAATTATTAAATTAATATACCCGGTAGCATCTGAAAACTTGACCCTTTTAGCCGTTTCAGCCATTTTTCTATATTCTATTCCTAGTAACTTTTTTGCGTGTATTTTGTGCTAAATAAAATAAAAAAAGAATCTTTCTCATATCACGTGCGATAAACTGTCTGATATGTAGTATTGTTAGCTTTCGTTTTGGGAAATTATTATAATTAATTATTTTATTGCATTTCACAGTTCTATAAAAGATCTCAAAGGTAGTTTAGTAGATATACTTTGCATTGATCAAAAATAACTTAAAACTACAGATCCCAATAATTATTTTCCTCATAATTATTTAATAATAATTAATTAAAATTTTAACAAAAATATATGCTCTTAGTTAGCCCTTAGACATTGCTATGCTTTTCAGGGTATAGCTGTTAAATCCTTTTAATTGACAGCGAACCAGAAAAGAACCTTAACCAATCTATCATCGAAGGTTTCGCCGGATTTTCATTATAACAATAATTCTCTTACAATCACACCAATTATTAAGTTTCAAAATAAATATAAGTAAGAAGTTGTGTTGTGTTATATACTAAATAACGGATAAACTAAAATAAACTAATTTTTTTCTAAATACATACCTACTATACTTATTATACATAAGACACTGGAAGATTCTGGCTGGGTAGAACAAATATTCATTTATAGAGTGTATTTTACTAATTAAAAAAGGCGTTGCCTGTGATATTTAGATTTCCATTTCAAAACTCTAATAATATAACCAATGAATGGGTTACATTGTTAGAGTTTTCGTGGGGATCCCTAAGTTCCGAATAGTAGTAATATGGCCTATGTTACTAACTATGAATAAAGACTTTTATTAGTAACAGAATATAAAAAAAGAAATAATTTCTTTTCATTATTATAAAAATTTACACCATTAAAAAAAAGAATAATTAATTATTTCTCATACATACAATCGCGCCTATTTCCCCAAAGGGGTAGGCAGAGGCATATTCAACGCACACATTTCGACAATTATATTTATATTCCCTCTTAACAGGAGGCGAGCCTATTGCCGCTTATCGGAAACTTTTATGTTTGCCGGAGCCTCGTCCGTTGATCGGCATTTTTACCAATTGCAGGTTAGGTTGGCTTGGGCTCCTAAGGTCTTGGTAGGATCCCCATACACCCTAACACACCAACATTTACGGTAACCATTTTTTGTCGGGTGGAAAATCATCAAATTACCTTTTCCCGCTGCTTCCCCGGAAGGGTGTGTCAGACTTTTACTGACTAAAAACCATACATGTTCCTTCTTGAGCCTGCAATGTCCCGGGGCCACGGTAACCTTTCTAACAGTCCCGCATAATAATAATTGGTCACCTACAATATAGCAATACACTCCAACGTTTCCTGTACGTTTTGTAAAATGCTGCATCAATTCAAACTGCCCTCGACAGTTACACATCAAGAAGTACAAGAGGGGTTATTATATCAGTGAATCGACTACGTATGGAGAGAACAAGTTGAGTAAGGGCTCACAGTCGTGCAACGATCGATTTATCGCGACCATCCTGTGTTACTACACTGTGGGTCTTGCCGCTGTGACGAAATTACTGTTTACTTTGCCTATGTCTTACTTGCAGTACTCGAGTTCTACTTAGGTACCCTATAGTACCGTGCCTAAGTACCGTGCCTAAGTACTTTATAGTCAACGCCAAGGCCAGGTTACAAACATAATTAAATTATTTATGTTAAACATTTTATTTATGCCTGAATTGTAAATGTGACAGTACACGAGGCTATCTATTACTTTGAAAAAATTACTGTTGCATAAAAAACAGACACATTTTTTTTGTGCAGCTATATAATAATAATTATATGTCCTATGTCTTACTTGCAGTACTCGAGTTCTACTTAGGTACCCTATAGTACCGTGCCTAAGTACCGTGCCTAAGTACTTTATAGTCAACGCCAAGGCCAGGTTACAAACATAATTAAATTATTTATGTTAAACATTTTATTTATGCCTGAATTGTAAATGTGACAGTACACGAGGCTATCTATTACTTTGAAAAAATTACTGTTGCATAAAAAACAGACACATTTTTTTTGTGCAGCTATATAATAATAATTATAAATATTGCATTTTTAACTTCATTTAAAAGTAGTCCACGGTCCTTGTATTGTTGATTTGAATCAGACACCCATAGCAAATCACATCATCAAAATTACAAGAGAAATGAATCAAATAACATAAAATAAATAAACCCGTTAAAATGATTACTCTTTTAAAATTCCTCATCGTATCCTTTACCATTACACTACCTAAGCTACTGAGCACGGACATCCACGAACCAAGGTGAAGGAGATTCATATACATACATAATATCACGCCTGTTTCCCCAAATGGGTAGGCAGAGGCATATTATACGCTCACATTTCGCCAGTTGTAATGTTAATCCCACGTAATAGATGACGAGCCTTTTGCCGCTTACCGGGAACTGTTATATTCGCCAGAGCCTCGTCCGTTCATCGGCAGGTGCACCACTTGCAGGTGAGGTTGGCTTTGGCTCTTTAGAACTTGGTAGGAACCTTATTTATATATTTCATTAAAATTACAATCATTATCAGCACACCTTTTTAAAACCGCTTACTTTCAGTAAAGGACGCTTTAATGGGTGACATATTAAATTATTATTGATTACTATTTAATGAGAAGTAAAGTATGTCCTATAGTGGGATTATCTAAGATATGCAACATTTACTATATGCAATCTTTATATGACATTTACTATTTAAATGGTAGCTCCGCAAAGATTACTTTAATTAAGTATAATGGGTGCTGAGCAAATCTGTTGCAGTAGTTCCGAATGGCAAATTAAACTGTCCTCACTCCCCAGTTATTATTGATTGCAAATTATTAATGCTTTAGTTCTTGTTGAAAATAGCGCCATCTATTGACTAACATTTGGAAAAGAGTTTGCCAACGCGATGAAACACTATCAATTTAATTTAATCATTACAATTTTACTAGTACACAGAATAGAGAATAACGAATTTGAACAGTTTTAAGACATTCCAACAGTGTGCCTGAACATGCAAAATGACACACATGTTTTCTGAACATGCAAATGATTTTTGTAACTGACAATTTATCAGTACTTTTAAAATCAGCAAAAAAACAGTATAGAAATAGTAATCCATAAATATTTAAGTTCACTAGACCCCAACCTGTTAATTAAGAAATATAAGAGCTATTTGTTTCTTTTGTTTTTTTCGAATAGAAAATCAACCATGTTTCTTCTTAAGTCTGCTATCTCCTGTACCGGTAACCCAAACCCATTTGAGTACCCGTAATGGAATAGTAATGGGGAATACTTATTCTTGCCAAGTCTACAAAAGGTATCTTTTTAACTAATGAAGAACATTTTTGTAATATATTCTCTTCAGAACGCAGGCAAAGATTAATTTTCAGGCCTAGATAAAGAGGTTAGATGCATAAATAGAAGTAGACTTCGTTTGGTGAATGAAGAATTTAAATTAGATTGGCGTCAAGGATAATTATGCCCCATATTCCTTTTCCTACATCAAATTAACTCTTGATATATGACCCTCATTAGTGCCTACACATCATTGTTTCCACATGTTCAGAAAAAACATAAGACAGGCCCCTTTTGTTACTGTCTGGCCGTTTTGAAATCACTTCTAATTAACCTCGCGCCTCTTTGCGGAAGGTTCTTCTAATGAACATATTGTTTTCTTGACCAATGAACAGGTTACAATCAAAATAATTACTATTGAGCAAAAGCCCAGTGGGTAGACTTATAGACTTAAAATTCAGAGGGTCTCGGGTTCGAATCCTTGTCGCCGCACCTACACCACCTGACTTTTCGAAGTTTCGTGCGTAATTATTGCTGGCTCCGTGCCTCGTTAAGCCGTTGGGCCTGGCTAAATATATAATGTAATGTTTAGTAAAGGTTTGAACCTAGGTTCAAGTATGGCTCTATAATGTAACCCTCTGGTGTTAATACAGCATTGACCAACAAACAACCATCAATATTTTTGCTCATTTTAAACAATAACAATGTGAACTGTTTCGCACGATCAACGCAGTCATCATTTTCACACTATATACTGACATTGCTCTTACGGCCTTCCACTTTGATTAGCAATTGTTATGAACTGGGTTCCAGCCGCGGTTTCTTTCGCCATAACCCCACCCTATATGTTTTTGAGGTAAAGGTAATCTTATCATGATAGCTACAGGTACTGCGGCGCTTTTTTGACCTCTTAGTCGGATATAGATCAGTATGCTTATACCCTTCTTCGAGGTCTCTTTATACCAAATAAAAATAAATGCAAATTTCCGTGACATAATCTAGGAGATTTTCCATTTATCAGAATTTTCATTTAATATAAATTTAATGTCTTGTGTTAATTAATCTGAGTGCTATAAAGAATTAATTAAGTTTTGTTGTCTGGATTCCTCTGTATACTTTATAGAGCTGAAAAACTAGGCTTTTTCAATATTCAATGTGTACTATGTACCGCCGGTTGCTATACTTGGTCTTATACTTCATTTGTAATGTTAGGTTCATTTGTTATGGTTGCTAAACTGACACTAAATTTCACGGCTAAAGATAACTTTACCGAGTTCCTTGCCAACTTTATTCTTGACGACTGATATGGCGTGGTGGCAAGTATATCCGCACTCTACTCCTGTGGTGGTGGGTTCGATTCCGACACAGGACATTTTCCAATTGTGTTCTGAATGAGACTTAAGTATGTTTTTACAAAAATGTAATGCATATATATTTATCTATTATTTAGTATTCATAACACAAATTCTTAATAAATAAGTATCATTATGTTCTTGGAACTAAATAATTGGTGCAATCGTCAGGAGTATTCATTTATCTTATTTTACTCCCGCCCTGGTAAAGAGACCCTCCTAGATTTATGTGACGTTTACAAGTGCTTTGGAAAAGATTCATCTCTTATGAGATGTCGTCAGCGAAATACCAAAAGCCTTTAAAATGTTCATTTAGTCTCAGAATTACAGTAAGTACAATAAAATATGTTACATGAATTTCTTTTACTGTGTTATAACCTAAAAAAGGGACGTCATTATGAGAAGAAGAATCATTTAATGGACCGTTCAAGTGAATATTTACTAAGAAGCCAAGTAAAAAAAAATATTATTCGAATTTTTGATGCTTTACATCGACCATTAAGAATAAGAAGCTGTTTGATATTATGCCGGCGGCTTCTTTTTAATATCCCTCGTCATAGTTCAACTTTACACCTAACAAATAAAAGGAACGCGTACGTTACATATCAAAAGAAACTTTTTCCCGCGTACCCTTGGGTTGAGGAATGCGCTCCCTGGCAAGATTTTCCCAAGATAGTACGGCAGGTTTAAAAAGGGCGCGATACTTTCATAAGGCCGGTCATGCGATAATAATGCCATTCGTATTGCAAACGAACAAGCTATACTTGAATGCTACGTTGTGTTACAAAACAAGGTTATAATAATATGAAAACCAAATAAATAAATAAATAAATAAATAAATATTTCCTGACAATTACACCAATTATTTAGTTCCAAGATAAGTATCATGAAGAACTTGTGTTATGGTTACTAAACAACGGATAAACATACTTAAATACTTTTTTTTTGTAAATACATACTTAATATACATAGAAAAACACCCAGACCAGAACAAATATTCATGTTCAATACACAAAGATTTGTCCTGTGTGGGAATCGAACCCACGACCTCTGGAGTGAAGTGTAGGTATGCTGACCTCCACGCCATATCGGTCGTGAAAGGCCACAAAGAAGCGAATTGACACTTCTAGCACACACCTTTTGTACTCGCCAATATTTTCCGGGGCTAAGTGAAACAATAGCTTGTATGTAGTGGGAACAAACTAGGCAGTAAGGCAAGATAGTGATCTCTCCCAAGGGGTCCTTCACTCAAGACGATTGTTAATGTTATCACTTAACATCTACAATATAATATGTGTTTGTTGCTGAAGATCTGTGGATCTGTGTAGCAATCATAGGCTGTATAGTGTGTACTACAAATGTTGTTACATCACTATGATGACACGCAAATGTGCAGCATAGGTTTTGTATGCAAATCATTTACTATAATCTTGATTCGATCTCCGTGGTCTACTGATGCATATATATGATAACGGTAATATAGGGGTTATTTCTAGTGCTTTTTTTTTCTGAGATATGGACCCACTCGTTTAGAGTATTTGAACGTACTTAAATAAATCAAGTTATTTGCATTAATGCAGCGTTTTTGTCATTCAGTCAAAGACAAGTAAAGTCCGTCAGAGACGAGTCAAGAAAAATGAATGAAGTAATGAAGTGGAGACTTTACTAGAGGAAAAATCACAATTCACTGTAAAATGCCACTTTCCTACTCTGTATCATAAGTATTTATTTATAAGATAAAGTATGTAGGTACATCCGTTATCTAGCATGGTACCAGCTCTGCTTAGATTAGGTCTTGAAGCTCGAGAAGAAAGAATATTGATATCATTGTCTTCTCTCAGGGGAATTTATTCAATAGCATGCCTCAGAAGTCCGCTCGTTTAAATTGATATTAAAATATATACTCATTATTAAAGACTTTTTATTACATATCATGCCATAGAAGCCAATCTTGCTTGCTTCAAGTTAAGCTAACATATTGGTCAAATAACAAGAGATATCTGCAAATGGATATTTCTAACGGCCACATCCGGAGATGTGCTCGGGGAAAAGTAGATATTCAAGTTTTTAAGTAAAGGGTCTCAAGGGTCGACTGTTTGCATATCATTACGTCAAAATGGCGGCGGAGTGATTTATTATAGTTGTATTTCATATACTAAATTGTTGATAGCAAAATTACTGGTAACTATTATATTCGTAGCTAAGTACTTAGCTATGAATATAAATTTTGTTCAACCATTGGTCTAATAATTAATGTTGCATTCATTTATGTGAAAATATGCGACTATGCCGATGTGTATGGACATTATTGAATAGACACCTTTGTATTTCAAATGACATTAATAACAGATTAACGTTACGACGTTAATAACAGTTAATAAATAAACTATTTTATATCTTACGACGACTGATATGATGTTGAGGTCAGTATACCTGCACTTCACTCCAGAGGTAATAGGTTCGATTCCCACACAGGTTAAATCTTTGTATGCATGAACATGAATTCACGCCCCACCGAATTGATAAAAGCAGTAAGTACCTAAGTAACAGTAACACACAATGTTAAATTTAAGTGTTTATTTAAATATATCTTGGGCGTACTGTAAGCACTAGAAAACGTAAAAAATGTGCATTTTTATTCCGATCACTTTCACTGATTGAACACCTCTTAAAATTTATTTTGACTGAAATACCACTGAATTATTTAAACCTATGTAGGTACTTACATTACGTCATCAGCAATGTAAATAACGTACGACCATAGGGAGGCGATTAATTAGTAAAGTCTGGGCGGTAGCCGGCTACAGACACGTAATATCCTGTTCCTAAGTAATCACCAGTGATAGGAATAGATAGAATGTATTTGAATAAAATTCGACATATGCATACAACCGAATCGAGTGCCGATAGTTTTCGAAGACTCTGGTTTTTCTTGTTCTACTCAGTACTATTCAGTGTATTGTAGTGCAGGCTTCCGCTTTAGAAAAGTGGCGCTCCTACATTTACTTGACGTTTACAAGTTCGAGATAAATCCAAGCCTGAATAAATTGATTTGATTTTTCGATAATAAAATAAAATAAATAAACATACTCTGTTATATTTTTGTCTTCTTATCTTAACACAATTATAATTTAAACCACCTAAAGACATACCTGTATTTATATACTATACTGCAGCTACGTTATGCCCCGTCGGGAATTTATTTAAATATAGTCTACAATTTCCTATCAATGGCAATCATGGATCGGGGGATTTACTACGGACCGTTAGTTAAGGGAAACATTCATATCTTATAAACTTATCTGCTACTTCCGTCTTATTCACGGTGCTAATATATCTACAATATTAGACTAAGGGACTACTGGTACTAAGATATGTGTCACTGTCTCCTAATCAGGTCATTCTGATTACTTGATATTTTTATTTCTATATCCTTAGAGATCTTTTTTATTTTTATCATAAGGCACACGTATCACACTTTGCCGATACACTCTTAACGGTTTAAGCTACTATTGACAATGTAACACATATTACGGGTTTTAAGTCGCGGCTTAATAAGCAATAAAAATATATTTTTTTAATTTCAAATGTTTTATTTAAAATGTACACTCTCGTAAACAGAAAGAAAAAAGTTTTCACAATGTGTTTGTTATTTTATTAAATTAATCTTCAGGCGTGAATGTATCTTAATGTGTTTTATTTATATTGTATGTATTATTATAATCTATTGGGGAAGACAATGTTCAGCTTTAGACTTTATAAGACTGACACAATGAACCACATAAGCCTTTATCACATAAAACGCTGTCTTTATTCTAAAGTATATTTTTAGCTAATCTATATAATTATCACATCATTTAACAATAACTCTTACCAATCAATATCAATAATTTTACAAATAATTCCGTAAGTCTTAATCACATCACACAATTTTCACCCATGGCACAATATGACGTAAACAAAATAATTTGAATAAAAATCTATTCAGTTTTATACATGCAAACTTATGCCGCTCCATGTAGTAACTGGTAATGCTATTTAACTTGGTCGCTTGCCAGGATTCACTGCATTTACACATCGGACAATTCCCGCCAATGCACAGCGCTGTCTAAGAGAGTGAGCAGATGTTGACTTTTTATACGGAAGATTTAAAAATCAAATAGCTACTGCGAAATTGTGAAAATCTTATGTAGCAGAGAAATACGATAAAAACTTTTTTTCTCAAAGTTAATACCTACACTTAACTTGTGTTATAAAGTCAGGCATTCATTTTTATTTCGGCAGTAACGAATGCTTAATTTATAGCAACTATAACCGCGACGTAAGCTGCAGTACCCGTACTGCAGTCGATAGCATTTACTGTTGCTGCAGTTTGCACTATGCGATTGGCTTCATCAATCAACATCGTAATTAACTTACCGGTGTAAATACACAATATGATACAGTAAGTATAATGTGTTCCCGTTGAATAAATAAATTTATAACCAGTGTCAATCAAGATGAAGTAAATTCAATGAGACACAAGCCCTACAAACAAAACTATTCCTCACTGGACGTTCGTCTATATAAAGTATAATTCTTTCAGTAGCCTGTTAGAAATGTTTGCAACAAATTATTAATAGTTCTGTTAAGCTTAAGTGATAAGCTTAGTGTTAGATCTTTCACGGGTTTACGTAGGTACAGGCGAAGTTTGGTCTCGGTATTAAATGGTTTTAAGTCGAACGCTCAATCTAAAGCTTACGACCGCCTTGGAGCTTAAGTTTACCACGAGTTACATTATACATAATTTTCATATGTTCATTCCAATATGTTAAAGAGGCTATGTTAAAATTTTCGTATGTGTGTGGAGATATTAATGAACTCAGATACTATTAGACCGATTTCAAAAATTCTTTCTCTATGAGAATGCTTTATTCCAAAGTTACATTAGCTATAAGTATTAGATGCTAAAAAATAATTCTTACGCAGCCTAATAATGTAACCCAAAGTGTAAAATGTTTAATCAATAGCTACCACAACAAAGCGAGGACGTGCCAATAGAAAAGAAGAAAAAAATCAATAAGGAAGCGCTCGTAGCTCTGCGGTGTTCGGTGGTCGGAACCGACCACCAAAGTACAGCAGAGTTTACAGAGGTCAGTCCTTGGATGGGTGACCGTTTGATATCGACGCTTCCGTGCTTCGGAAGGCACGTTAAGCCGTTGGTCCCGGTTATCACTAAATGTGGTAGTCGTTAAGCCATGTTAGAGACCTCATGGGCGGCTTGAAAAATTCTAACAGCAGGACGCCATACACCTGCCTCCGCCAATACGCACTGGGTCAGCGTGGTGGAGTATGACCCAATACCCTCACACCTTGATATGTGTGAGGAGGCTTGTGCTCAGTAGTGGGACGTTAATGGGCTGTGATGATGATCAATAATTTTACAAATAAGACCTAATTACTGAAATGGTACCCACTCAGCAAAAAGTCACGACGCTGATCTTTCCACCCTTTTTTCATAGTTCTTTTCTTTTCTAATTTTTTTTTAATTAAAGATACATAAAACTTACGCATATAAATATTTGAAACCAACAAAATAATATACCTACATATAGCGAGAACACTTTTGAAATCAAGTATGTCATGGATACTAGGATACATATTTGGTGTTTTAGGATAAATATAGTTATATAATTAAATTAAAACCATCATCTTAAATAAGAAAGGTGAAGTTTTGTGCTTGGTAGTCTTAAGATTACGACATAACAATAGTTACACACTTTTTTTTTATATTGGGTCGATTTAAATTCATAAGAAAAAACATGTTGAAATAATATAAAACGTTAAAATCGAGAACAATAAGTACCATTAAGAGCGCACCAAGTGGGTTAAAGAGTTTGACCTTTACTTAATTAACTACCCACAATAATGATAGGTGACTCCGAATTCAATGTTATCTAAGCTTAATCGTGGCGTTATCGACCTCGTATTGGCTAATTTATCTTCAAAATAAGAATCATTAAAAAGTGGATTAATAGAGCATTCGTTCAACCTTCGTGGCTTTTAATGAATGTGGGATATTGAATACAATAATTTTATAAAGGGAAGGGTCTTGCTAATGTTGCCGCGGCCTCGACTGTCCATTGTTTTGTATCTTTTGTCTTTGCATTTTCTTCATATTGCCAATTATGTTCCACGGCAAACTTCGAAAAATGCTAGCTATTTTAGGTAAACAAAAACAAAAATGATGAATGGACTCTGCTTGAATTTTTAGAAATATTCTTTCAGATTACACATACTTTAGTATTTAGTTTTAGTATGATTCTAGTTCCTGAAGAAGCAGAATTTTTATTATGGACATTAACAAAAAATTGTATCCATTTCTTTATACAAACGTACAGAGTACTTATAATAACTAGCAACCAAATATGTGACCCATGTCCTCAGATGTGGACTGCACCGACTTACATGTCATATTGATCTTTTAAAGATGTTCGATATTATGACATTGATTGCCACGCGTTACTTTTGAATTAATCATTTACTTTGTTCTGGACTTTATGTAACGTTTATTTTTATAAAGAATTATTGCCTTTAGCCAACCCATACATCACTTTTTCGTCCCAAACTAAATAAAGTTAGACAACGTATAAAAGTTCATTACAAAAGCTCGAGTAAGTGGTCTCCTAATCAAAACGCATTTCCAAATCTTTGAATATAAAACACCAAAAAGTTTGCAAGAAAAGTACCTAACCTAGGTTCGTTACACCCAATCAATCTGCAATTATCTAATTTATATATCCCTGATGAAATCAGTGAAGGAAAGGGGAAAATTTGGAACGCATTACACGCCGCACCCGAAAAAAGAATAAATCCTTAAGCCAATTTGGGTGCAAACGAACAGGGCAAACGAGGGTAATTTATCGATGGATTAATCAAGTGGGATCCATTTGTTTGAAGGCGTTGGAAGAAACTAATCAATTAGACACGCCTAGTTGTTTCACTATTGAATGTACTAACGGCGTAATTTTTCAGTAACATCCAAAGTGTCATAAATATTGACACATATATCTATTGCCAAGAGCGTTGCACTGGCACATATTGAATTGAATCCTTTTTGAGTAAGAATTAGGGTTCATTTGTTTGAAGGCATGGGGAGAAACTAATCACTAAGACACGCCTAGTTGTTTCACTATTGAATGTACTATCAGCGTCATTTTCCAGTAACATCTAAAGTGTCATAAATATTGACACACATTTATAATGTCAAGAGCGTTACACTGGCACATATTGGATTTCATATGTTTATTTTTTTTACATATTTAAAAAACAATAGGCATTAGGCTCTCTACTCCTCTCTCCACGAGAGACCAACTATATAATTGGCGAAGTGTGGGCGTGTAAAATGCCTCTGCACACCCCTCGGGAAAACAGGCGTGAGTATGTAAAAAAACAAATCTGACTAGGTATCACAAACAAAACGTTTAATATTGACACCTAAATATCTCAAACATATTAATATATATTCCTATATAGCGAAATAGCTACCGAGATAGGTAATTAAAATAATCAACACTAAGCTGCAAGAAAAAAATACCTATAATATATAAGCTATCCCAAGTCGCTTACGATATCGTTAAAGCTTTTTATCTAAAAGTGGGTCAGAAAGTTTCTTTGATGAATATTGACGTCGACTGATAAGTGAGTTTGAATCCACGACCGTGTAGCTAGGAAATGAGATGTCTGAGATTAAAATATCAAGTGTGAAGTTAAAATATAGTAGATTTTCATTATAATATATTTATATATATATTTATATTTTCTGACTATTACACCAATTATTTAGTTCCAAGATAAGTATCATTAAGAACTTGTGTTATGGATACTAAACAACGGAGATAAACATACTTAAATACTTTTTTTTTAAAATACATAGAAAAACACCCAGACCAGAACAAATATTCATGTTCATGCACACAAAGATTTGTCATGTGTGGGAATCGAACCCACGACCTCTGGAGTGAAGTGTAGGTATACTGATCTTCACGCCATATCGGTTGTCACTATTATAATAGGTAAATTTACCCTTGTAAGCTTATTATTGTAGTCAAGCATATCGTGACAACCAATAATTAAGGCAGCACTATAGCATGTATTCTTTTTATATATACAGCATGTATTTTATGTTCTATTTATCTTTCATTAATGAAAAATAAATGAAAAAAGGTTATTAAAAACTACACTAGCCAGCAAAACTAAGTACTACGCTTCTACAGTTTATTATTTTCTTAACCATAGAAGTTAGAGACTTTAAATAAAAATCGTTGCAAAGTAATAATTTTTTAAATTAAATGAAGATTTTTCACACAAAATTAAACTAATTTTCGAGTCATTTTATTCCGAAAATATACTAGTTTTGTGAACTTAAGAAAGTAAAATTACAATTTGATGTATGTGATTTAAAAAGTATTATCTTTAAATAAACACGTTTTAAGAATTTTCATAGCGGTTCATTCAACAATTTTTATTCCGACGTTTAGAATGATATATATACATATAGTGATTCTTGGTCGCGGGAGACTGAGGGGACAACTCGCCAAAAGCATGGTTAAAATTACACTACTACTTTAAATTTCCCATCACCATATAAGCCTTATAAAGCCCAATAATAAACATTGGGCCCCAATAGATTACATTCTATTAGAGGTACTTGCCCATAATAACCACGCTAGGCAGACGGATTGGTAACCACAGTTCAAACCAGTACGCAGGATGATCCTGCTTCATTCGGTAGGATTTCTCTTCGTCGACTCTTACGACTCCCCGTGAGATGAGTGTGTTAATAAGTTGCTAAAATATAAACTGTGTACTGTCTATGAAAAAAGTTATTTAACTGAAACCAAATCATTCCTCCGGTTGTTCCATCAATGCCTATTATGTTGAATAATTGGGTTCTGTCCTCTCCAAGCCATGATTAGACGGATTCAGGTCATCGTACCCAGTGTGGATTTTCGGGGCAGATGTATAGCATCCTGTAGTTAGATATCGCGTATAATGGCCCCAACTGGCTTAACGACCAGCACATACAGTGATAACGAGGCCATAAGCACTAAAGGGCATGATATCAAATACCAAACCTACAGTTCATTCATAACTGAGCACTCTCTTTGCTTTGCTTCAGCTATCGTTTGAGACCATCAAGTATAGCCGCGACACATACAAGGAAATATAAGCGGAAGGTAAACCATAATCATCTATTCATTATGTCAGCCTTATAAAATCCACTGCTCTCCAATAGACTACATTCTATTGGGGGTATTTGCCCATAATTACCATTTGGGCAGGTGGGTTTGTGACTGCAGTTCAAGCCAGTAGATAAAATGACAAAGTGTTCTCTTACTTTTTCCCCTATTGGGAGGACACGGCGCAGAGTCGGGGCTGGACCCCCTGGCCGCGGTTTCATACAGCGTTCGTAGCTACGGATGCGGCGTTGGGGTGGCTGTTTAGCCATTGTCAATGTCCGGGTTGTTGAGTCCGGTAGGGCGCCGCGATCAATCCCTGGGCGATCAGCGGTGCGAGTGTCTTGTCCGGTGAGCTTCGTGTCAGTCCTGGGTCTCCTGAGGGATGAGCCTGCGGGCGTAGGCCCTGGCATCCGGTGGACGCGCATGTAGCTGCGCCAGGCCTCGGGTGTGTTCGTGGCCTGACGCATCCGCACGCGCGAACATCGGTCCCGCCAGTCGACCCACGAAGGCAGTAGACAAAGTGACGCTGCTGCTCATCATTCGGTAGGATTTCTCTACGTCAACTCTTACGACTCTCCGTGAGATGAGAGGGGTGGCACTATTCTAAGCTGGCAACACACGGCGCTATTATCTATTCAGATAAACATTATTTTTGTGTCTTGTTTTTAATATTAAAATCGCGTACTTAACCAGTAAAAACATTTTGTAATATCTGTCTATTTGTTCAGGATAATCTCTAAAGCGGCTGGACTGATTTTGACAGGGACTGTTATAAAGAGTAACTCTAGCTTCTTTATTATCCCACAGAAACGCAATAAAAAAAAATAATGGTCACTGGGGGGTCAATGGGGACGAAGTCATAGGAAGCCGCTAGTCTTATATATTATTATACCTACACTGCGTTGACACCACATTATGGACTAATCTATCCCGGAACCCGACACAAATAGTTTTCAATATTATGCCATACATAAAAAAGTGGTTGTCACGTAGTAAATATGGTTACGTAAATTGGTAATTCCATATAATTTCTCTGACCACAATGCGCTTTCTCTGGCCAGACCAGGCATTTGGTCGTTATCTTGACAGGCTCTACGTGAGGTCATTGCGAATTAAATTTCACATTGCTACAGTTTCTAGTAGGTTTTTGTTTCTAAGTTTTGTTATGGAAAAATAATTGTTTAATTAGGACTCGCCACCTATTACGTGGGTGGGTCAATGAATATAATTGGCGAAATGCAGGAGTATAATATGCGTCTGCCTACCTCATCGGGGAAACAGGCGTTATATTATGAATGTATGTATGTATATAATTAGGACTTTTGTTGTTGGTTTAAACAGATAGCATCAACATTAAATGTAGACCATGGATAGACGATATTAACAGAAAATGCACTGACGCTTTATAATAAAATCTTTGAACTTTTGTCTGAATGACAAATTGCAGAAAAGGACACTTTTCTGTGGCGATGTTGTATTCACATTTAGACAACTAACTAATTACATTTGATTATATTTCGTATGAAGATAGTTAAAAAATAAAAGGTATATTCGCGGTATAAAATAATGAACTAACAATGTAAGTAGTTAGTGAAGTGTATATTTCAAGCTTACTGCGCGCAATATATTAACATTGAGTACATGGCTCCTGTGGAAAATTTAGTTAAGAATCATTCAATTTAGAATCATTATTAAAACATTTTTGTTCATATCATTTCATATCACAGTAATGGCGATATAATTTGGACATTTCCGCAATGTCAAAGTCTTATTCCAAGACCCACTAGAAACAGATTGCGTAAACCCAACAATTTAAATATACATTTCCCCATACCGCCCCAGATCAAGTGTTTCCTATACGGAACGACTTTCCTCCTCGTCCGGATTATGATCTTGAGCGCTCGGCTAATGGTGCAGCAATAACTGCTTCAGTATAATTATAACTAGACTTGCTATTAAATGCATGACTCGGTTCGCGTGATGAAAACGAGTAGCGAATTCTGTGTAACTTATAATTAAGCGCACATTTTTATCTAAACTCGAAACGATACTCATTCTTCACAAATTATAATTAATTAATTTATAGCCGCATTAAGCAGGGCATTAATGAGAGTATTTCACACATTTTGCGTATTTTATGAGTGTTTCTATCATATAAAACATAGTATAATGTTACATACATACAAAATATCACGCCTGTTTCCCCGTAGGGATGGGCAGAGGCACAATATACGCCCAAATTTCGCCAGTTATATTGTTGGTCCCACGTAATAGGTAGCAAACCTATTGCCGCTTACCGGGAAATGTTCTGTTCGCGAGATCCTCTGATCCTTAGATCTTGATAGGATCCCTATACACACATTATATAATGTTACATCAATAAAATTGAGTCTCTTGTTTCACCTTGACATATTTTACTAAGCAATCGTTAATGATTACCTCTAGGACCTTAATCTTGAGCTATAAATTAATTAAAAACATAAATGTCAAAAAATATTGCTACTAATTAGTTATAGTTGGAATATTTTAAATTGTAGATTAAGGTTACGTCAAAATACTTGCTCTCCGCTCTAAGGTCGTGGGTTCGATTCCCACACAGTACAAATATTTGTGTGCATGAACATGAATATTTGTTCTGGTCTGGGTGTTTCCCTATATATATTAAGTATTTATTTTCAAAAAAAAATTGTATTTATGTATGTTTATTCGTTATTTAGTATCCATAACACAAGTTCTTAATGATACTTATCTTGGAACTAAATGATTGGTGTAATTGTTAGAAAAATATTTGTTTAAGATTTATATTTATTTATTTATAAACATGAATATTTGTTCTCGTCTGAGTTGTTTCCTATATATATTTTTACAAAAATAAACGTACATTATTAAGTATTCATAACACAAGTTAATAATGAATTATCTTAAAAGTAAATATTTGGTGTAATTATTGTCAGAAAATATTTCTTTATTCATATTGGAATAAAATATTTTGACTTCGAATATATTTTCATATAGTATGTTTATGTACACACCTTGTATTGATTCTTGTATCTTAAATCATAAACAAAATGCTAGCTAGAACACAAGAAGTATTAATCAACGGAATATCATAATTATTTAAGTAATTAAGTGCCGAAGTATTTGCTAGTATTTCATTTTTAAAATTATTATTATTATTTTATATTAATAAAATGTACTAATGTAAGATAACTGTATGTTATAACACTTTGAATATATATAAGTAGTTACAATATGTATGTTTATCTGAATCTTAACTTTAACTTAAATTCAAACCTCTCCAAACGTAAATCGGAATCTCTACACTGTAATAGACGAGATAATGGCATAATGATTCTGAAGAGATCTAGGCTCTTACGTTATCACGTATTTTATGCACTGCACTAAATATTTTTATTAAAGTACTTAGGTATACTAACGGCCGGTATGGTGGAGGGGAGATTAGTATATCTAACTCTTGTGGTATTGATTCACAATTGAACACACAGTATTATAGCTTGGAGCTATTCAAAAAGGGTGTAAAACGATTCCTAATGGTTCAATAACGCGTTGGTGAGGCATCTGGTGCACGGATTCATTAACCACTTCTTGAGTGAGTGGTAAATAAAAAGACAAATACTCGTGATGATAAAAAATAGTGTATAGGGTGTATAGGGTAATAAGATCTGAGGATCCCAATCCAATTTCACCTGCAAGTGGTGCACCTGCCGATCAACGGACGAGGCTCTGGCGAACATAAAAGTTCCCGGTAAGCGGCAATAGGCTCGCCACCTTTTAAGTGGGACTACTAATATAACTGGCAAAATCTGGGCGTATAATATGCCGCTACGGGGAAACAGGCGTGATTATATGTATGTATGTATAAAATGTATGTATGTGTAAAATGTATGTAATGTGTTTCTTTCAAACAAGTATATATTTATCTATTGTCTACTTTCCTAATACTCTTTCTATTTTGGGGCTAGAAGAGCTGTTTGATATCATCATCATCATCTCAGCCCATTAACGTTCCACTACAATGCAAGAGCCGTCTCTCATATACCAAGGTGCGAGGGTATTGGGTCATACTCCACCACGCGGAACCAGTGCGGATTAGTGGAGTCAGGTGTATGGCGTTCTGTTTAATACAGAAACATTATTCTATTGTCTACTATTATTATATATTATGTTCTGATTAGTTTATGTGAGATGTCCAGGAATTTAATTTACTCGCTAGGCAAGTAACGATATGCGTTGCTCGCTGGGAATGCGGTCAGTAAGTGAAACATTGTGTTTCAATACAATGTGTCGAATCTTGAGCGTGTTTTTCTTAAGCCAAGTTGTTATTGCTGATAATTGTAGCATACGGTCCATTGCCTTCGACACACATCAGCTCCGGCTGATGAAGTCACAGCACTTTTACTTCCACATTATGAGATGCCTATTTAATCAATGGAAATATAAATACATAATACCTTCCTTATAAATAGAAAGTATCCCATATCAACTACTAACTAACTAGTCTAATATACATACATTCATGCCTGTTTCCCCGAAGGGTTAGGCAGGGTCATATTATACGACCACATTTCTCCAATTATATAGTTGGTCCCACGTAATAGGTTGCCAGCCTATTGCCGCTTACCGGGCACTGTTATGTGTTGTACCCAGAGCCATGAATCGGAAGGTACACCACTTGCAGGTGAGGTTGGCTTGGGCTCTTCAGGTCTTGGTAGGATCCCTATACACACATTCTAGTCTAAGTAAAGGCTACTAAGTCATTTTCTTCTAACATAACCTACTAAATATTTTTTAGGTAAAATGCTAATGCTGGAGGTACTGCATCTTAATGTACAGTGCTTTGCTTTCTTTTTAATTTACAGTGAAATATCTCGCAAGAAAAATAGCTAAATTAGTTTTTTTTTAATTCAATAGCACAAACAAAAATTTCGAACTTTTCATCTTAAATTTACAGTAACTTATCTCGAAAGTCTCGTGTACAAGAAAATTTGTGAGAAGAAACTGCACAAATCAAAATTGCGAACTTTACAAACGGCGAAACAAATGCGACAAGGCGTTTGGTTTTGGTTTGCTTTGCGATGATATTTACGCTAAGGTAAAAAAACCATTATTTAGTATACCACCAAAAATTAATTTCCCCAAATAAACACCTTTTTTTTACAAAGTCCTGCCTCTTCAGGTAAAGGGCACACTGGTTTTATCTGTCTCGTCGTTCATAACTTCATAAGTGCTTCATTAAGCTCACATTGTATAAACGGCTTTGACTTTGACATTTAATAGTCGTCTTTTCACCATCGAACGGAGTTTCGTCGCGCCGAAGCGGGGTAAACAGAAATATAAAAAAAAGTTTGAGTAATCTTACATTTCATCGTCCAGCCTCGTTATTATCTACTTGATACGCAGAACAAACTTACTCGTAAAAGAACATTTTTGGTGGTAATATTTTCGTCTGAATTTGAAATAATTGATCGGAACATTTCATCGTTACATATTAAATATTCTAGCACGAGATAGAATAGAATTTATTGGTTTGTTAAACATAGGTATTTTACATTAAGATGTTGCATACTAAATATGTGCGCTATGTTTTGTCATTGAGACATACAAACATTAACAAAGAATATTAGACAAATTATAATTAAAATTACAGTAATGTCTTATCATCTCATTTTTCAAGTAGAGCAATTGTATTGCCGCTGGTGCTGCAAGCACATGCTTGTGTGCCATCTTGTGGTATAAAAAGAAAAACCCATTCTAACATAAGACCAGGGTTATAATAGTTTACCTAAAAACTTTCCTTTCACGGACAGCGGGAAGATATTTCTACTTGGAATAAGCCGTGCCCTGTAACAATTTTTACCATATTATTAATTTCTCTTTTCTGTATCTTTGTGTGTGTACTGAATTAATAAATAGTTGATGCTGTATCATAGTGATGATTTTGCTCTTTCAGAGCGACGTTGTGGCTCTTTCATAGTGTAGTTTTGTGAATTACCGAACCAACACTTAATACGTTTGCTAACAAATCACTGACAATTTCCTTCGAGGAAACGGTGACTTACGTATTCTTACAACGAAAAGTTACAGTGAACCTTAATAACTAAGACTTAAAGGTTGTCACTATTTCGTCAGCGTTAATCGCGGCGTAACAATCTTACGTCTATAAATTCTGTTCTTTGATACTTTTTTTGATATTACTTTCAGTTTTATTTTGTCTATAGTTTTTCGATAGTATAACTTGGCTAGTTACGTGGTATTAGACGGATCGATAATCTTATAACAGATTGTATGAGTTATTATTAAGATATACTGAAAGAAACTTTTTATTAAATATTTTCTTATGTTATAAAAAGATATTAAATGATAGCCTATAAGCAGCTTTGTTACGAGTGAGTTCACAATCATTTAAAGATCCTTATCTTAATTAATAATAAAAAGATTGCAAAATGGACTTCCCTAAAAGAACTAAAGCAACATATTTATAAACAACGTAGTAAATTCCGATATAAAAAAATGAATACGCTCTTTCGAAGACGGATTGAGGAACAGTGCAATACAAAGATACGTGTTTAACTAAATGCTCTAACATCCCTGGTTGTTCTAAGAGTGACCTGGTTCGAGGAGTGATTAATGGACGACTGAAGAACTCCTTTAAGAAATGTTTTGTAATGTAAATCTTAATTTCTATGAAAATAATTTTCGGTATTGTGCTTGTTACCTTCGGGCTAACTTAGTTTGTGTAGGATCAGCCTACTTTGTATAATGAAACATGAGCTTGCTTGTTAGTTAATATTGTTAGTCGACTCTGGAGTTTATTTAGTACAAAGAAGCTTGTAAAAGCTTCTTTTAAAGACTTTTTTTAAAGACTATATGGCTGATAAAAATTCTTGGGATTAAACTGCCGTTTCATACAGGCTATTCTAATATGAATGACTTAAAGCATGAATATTGTTATATTATGTTGCATTGTATAGCGTCACAAACAAATGAAGATTGTAGCTAACCAATCGATAATTTAAAAGAGCATAGCCTGTCAGTTTCTTGCCAGTTCTTCTTACAGAGCGGTGGCTCGGAACTGGCACTTAGATTCACTTACACTTAAATATTTTTTGTTTTTTTAAATTGTTTGGTTGCAAGTGAATCTAAGCTTCGTGATTTTAGTATAATTATATTTTATTTGTTTTTGTTATTTTTTTATAATTTTGACGTTTTCAAGTACTATGTAATAGTTTATGAAATAAAAAGTATTTTGACTTTTGATTTGAAATATGAAGAATTATGATAATATTTTTCGCAAAAAAAACTGTATTAACTTTAGGTCTTATATGAAACATGACGTATACATCATCATATTGGCCTTATGAGTCCACTGCTGAACATTTCCGCCCCAACAACTAACATTCTATTAGGGATATTTACCTATAATCACCTGGCAACGCCCTTTAGCAACGCTGGGCAGGCTTGTTGGTAATAGCAGTTCAAGCCAGTAGGTACGCAGAATGACGCTGCTGCCCATCCTCCGGTAGGATTTCTCTTTCTCGACTCTTACGTCTCCCCGTGAGATGAGAGGGGGTGGCACTATTCAAGGCCGGTACCGCACGGCACACAACCCGTATATTAATTATAAATATTATCTTACTAAATATATTTTTTTCTCTTATAATATTCTTCACTTATACATACAATGGCACCTGTTTTCCCTAAAGGGTACTCTTATAATAATAGCTTTTAAATCCTAAATAGCTATCTGTGTTAATTAAGAAGTATTTATACATTCGAGAGAACCAATCTAGGTGATTTTCTTGCTCAAATTCTATACTTAAGCGCGTTATTTCTTTAAAAAGACGCTCATTGTTAAGACAAGCATGAATAAACTTTATTTTTACTCCGAATATAAATATAATAGGGCAGGTCAAAAGTACCCTAAACCGACGGGCGTGTATGAAAGGTTAATAAATGTGATTAAAGCTAAGAGTGCGTGTCAAGATAGTCGCAAGAGGAAGGATGTGATCTCTGCCTACTCCCACGGGAAACAGGCATGATATTAAGTATGTATGTATAAATATAAATAAAATATACGAAAACCAGAAATAAAAACCAATCAAAAGTAACTATAGGTAATCGATACTCAGAAATGAAGGTAAACAGAAATGTGGAACCTATCTAGGATAAGACAATACAGTTTCAATTTTAAATAGGAAATCCAGTTCAATCGCCCCACACGACGTATCCTCTCTAACCAAACTGCTATTCGATTGACAGACGAGCAAATCGAATGTTCGATGCGATATTGCATCGAATAAATCTGGGTCGTTGAAAACAAAAGTTGTCTGTGGATATATCTCGAATACATCGCGCTACTGCTGAATATTGCCCTGGGGTCAGTGCAGGGTAAATGGAGAAATGCTCTCGCATTTTAGAATGATATGAACCGATGAATTTTTCAATGAAGCTTTACTTATATGACATTTTTCATTGAAAATCCATGGGGCGGTTTATCTAGATTTGACGCTCAAAATAATCTTCAACAAAATGATTGTGTAGATATCCGTACTCTTTGCACTGATCCTAACTGGAGGGATTGTGCTTTAGTTTGCAGTATCTAGACTGTGCTTGGGGGCCTTTACAATACTTTTGGGCAAAGAGTTTTCTACTTAATTATTTTACATAAGACGCGATTTTTTTAGGATCTAGGTACTATATATCGAAGTCAAAGAAGAATGCAGTATGTAATGTGTTTATTAATGAGAAAGACTGTTATATATCATAACAATATTTTCTGAACTCTTTCACGTGAACACAATGCGAAAAAAATTGTAAAATAAATATGTACAGTATTTTGTATTTTCAAAAATTACAAAAATGAATTTTTACATTTTTAATTAAGTTTCCATATTACATTTTTATAGCATGATGTTTATACATTATTATGAAGATCATAAATAGTTCGCAGGTACATCAATTAAGTTGCAGTAAATATTTATTACTACGAAAACGTACAGTGCCTACCTGGGCGGTAAATATTAGACATCGCTCTTAGAAAAAGAAATTACTATAACAGCCTTTTTAAAGTTCACTCGCAACTTTAATTCAAAATAAAATGACGATCAAGTAGCAAGTTCTGAATACAAATTCTAATTATCGCTTACTTATTTACATATTCACACACATCGTATTTCGATGTTTTTCTATAGTCAGTATTTACAGCCGGGTATTGTATTTGTTTAACTCTTACTTACTTTTTTGCTACTATTTGTTTGTATTTTTATTGTGTAAGATTTTTCCTGATTACGAGTATCAGCTTTTTATGAAGGTATTTGCATGCAGGGATAAATAAACACAAACTTTTATAGTTGATTATAAAAAGAAAGTTCAGTTCTTTACAGTCTTTGATTTTTTAGTGTCTCAAATTCGACACGGTCATAAATATCATTACTAAATGCTATAATTGGTGACTTCAAATACGAGTATTCTTATTTCTAAGCATTAAATGCTAAAGCAAAATGATTTAATGAGGTAACTCGACTCATAATGCCTTTAATAATTTGATTTGATTGCTCGTTACCAAAATTAATCACGGGTGATGATAGTACAAAATCGAGTTTATCGGTACATCGGAAGAGGTTGGACGATAAAGTTTAACCAGCGATCTGCACTTGACCTCTTTGGGTCGTGAGTATCCCAGTTAGACAAAGTTCTCCGTTTCTATGTCACAGTATCAGCTTGTGACTTTGTTCAAGTGACCCACAGTGGATAATTTTATGATCTAGTCTTATTATAATATTATTAAGAGTAAATGTTTGATAGTTTAGTTTGGATTAAATAAGCTCCAAAACTGTTGGAATGATTTGTAAAAATCTTTCACTAATGGAACGCAAAATTATTTGTAAGTAATACTTAGGGTATTTTGTAACGTGCTTTCAATAAGGGATCCCTATGAAGACTCCAATAATGCAACCTATGGTGTTAAATAATTAATAAATAACTACCAAAACAAAGCGATGACGATACAAAGAAAATACTCGAATTCTCGAAGTATTCGAAACATTGGGTTATACTAAAGGAATGTGTGCTTTTTTAGTAACTTTAATATACATATATAATCTCGCGCCCATAACAAATCACATTTTGGATTTAATTATTTAAAAAAGACGCACGCGATGGACCGATGATCTGGTCAAGGCGGCGGGAAGCCGATGGATGCAGGCGACTCAAGATCGCTCAGTGTGCAAATCTGTTGGAGAGGCCTATGTTCAGCAGTGGACGTCAAATGGCTGAGATGATGATGTTAAATAGATCACTAACAAAGACACTTTTAGCACAGAGATAATAGGATGATAGAATACCTTTGAGATGCCTTTACCACAGAACAACAATTAGATCATAGAATTTGTTCAAATGTTATATACATTTTTATAATCAGAACTTACTCTAAACTTGACCCAATTGGTCGATTATTAGTTCGTGAGTCGTGAGTGAATAATCCATTGTTAGGCACTAGTCTTTAGCCGCCATATTGCTACCAGAAGTGTAAATTATTTGTAAGACTAGGATTGAACATTATAAATAATGACATTTCAATATTTTTTATTGAAATATGATGTATTATAATCACTTATAAAGTGTTTTACTCAAAACTTTACTCGATTATAAGGTCGTGAGTAATCCTTTACAATGTTATTTTAAATGTTTGTATAATTTTTTCGAATTTAATTGAAAATTGTATATAATAGAATATAATACACAGAAATAAAATATTAGACACTTTATTATAATCACTTACAAGAACTTCACCTACTGTTAGAAAATTTGCTTCTTATGTGTGTATGATTATTTAGCGCAATAGTATACTCTTATTTTATAATCACAAGTACTTAAAAAAGTACTTACCTACTCTAAACTTGTCCCAATTGGTCGATTATCAGGTCGTAATTAAGTGCGTAATTCATTGCTAGACAATGTTCTTTTCAAGAAAAGGCGGTCTCATTGCTGAGTATGACTACTAGATGTGTAAATATTTATTTCGATTATGATCGAAAGTTTTATATTATACACTTTTGTATAATCACTTAAAAACAGTACTTACTCTAAACTTGACCCGATTGGTCGATTATGAGGTCGTAATTAAGTGTGTAATTCATTGCTAGACAATGATCTTTTCAAGAAAAGGCGGTCTCATTGCTGAGTATGCCTACTAGATGCGTAAATATTTATTTCGAATATGATCGAAAGCTTTATATTATACACTTTTGTATAATCACTTAAAAACAGTACTTACTCTAAACTTGACCCGATTGGTCGATTATGAGGTCATAATTAAGTGCGTAATTCATTGCTAGACAATGTTCTTTTCAAGAAAAGGCGGTCTTATTGCTGAGTATGACTACTAGATGTGTAAATATTTATTTCGATTATAATCGAAAGTTTTATATAATACACTATTTTTTAATCACTTAAAAACAGTACTTACTCTAAACTTGACCCGATTGGTCGATTATGAGGTCGTGAGTAAGTGAGTAATCCATTGTTAGACAATGTTCTTTTTAGGAAGTTTACTTTTACTGTTCGTTGGAATGAAACACACGCGACCATCACTTTCGACTTTCTGCGCGGACGGACGGCGGCGCGCGTTATTTTTCCTACGTTTCACTAATTAATCATGTGTGGAGTTAGGATAACGTTACCTTGTTTACTTTTAGCTTGAATTGATACTTTATACTTTCTTTAAAATAATATAATAATAATAAATAAATATTTCTGACCCTTACACCAATTATTTAGTTCAAAGATAAGTATCATTAAGAACTTGTGTTATGGATACTAAATAACGGATAATCATACATAAATACTTTTTTTTTTGTAAATACATATTTAATATACATAGAAAAACACCCAGACCAGAACAAATATTCATATTTATACACACAAATATTTGTCCTGTGTGGGAATCGAACCCACGACCTCAGGAGTGGAATGCGGGTATACTCGCCACCACGCCATATCGGTCGTCAAATATAGTTTCTATAATTTACGTGTGTGTTTGTTATGTCAATTTCTGAGCTTTTTATTAAATGCATATATACATAATATCAGGCCTGTTTACCCGAAGGGGTATGCAGAGGCATATTACACGCCGACATTTCGCCAGTTATATTGTTGGTCTTACGTAATAGGTGGCAAGCCTATTGCCGCTTACCAGGAACTCGTGTTTGCCATAGCCTCGTCCGTTGCTCGGGAGGTGCACCACTTGCAGGTGAAGTTGGATTGGGGTCTTAAGATCTTGGTAGGATTCCTATACATCGTATATGAAAGTTATACGGTACATAATAATATAACCAAAAATATTTTTTATAGATTACTTTTTGTAGATAACCTCCGAAACGTCTAGAACAATTGATATTTGATTTATCACTGCCCGATAGCTGATGTTATAAAAGAAACTAAGACTACGTTTTAACTTAAAATTACTTAGTTAGTATGAGTGCTGAAGCGTCGCCGGTTAGTAATTTCAATATTATTTGTAAAAAAACTTGTCTTTACGTTTGTCTCTGAAATGACTGGGCTAGACTGATCTTATAACATTACGTCCAGATATTAATAAAGTATTGACTTCAGAAACATGCAGTCATAAAAACACAAAACAATCAAAATTATTATTATAAGTCATTAACTCCATAAATTAAACTTATAATATAAAGTAACATAGAAACGTTCTTATAAAAGTTGTTTGTTTCCCAAGAACAGAAAAATAAAATAGTTATCATAAATAGTAGCTGTCAGCTAATCCTTGCTGATCAAATTTATTTGTTGCGGACATGAGCCACAACAACAAGAAACACAGAAGTAGACTTATTTTAAAAAAAAACACATCTCTGCTAAAGGTAACTAGATCATTTGTGTCGGTGTTTTAAAATAAAACTGGGGAAATGATATGAAATATTTTATTTCACATAAAGTAGAGTAACATGTGGTTTTTATGTTATTTAATTGAACATCATTTTTGCCAGACGCAGGGCGTGTGAATGTCAATATGAAATAAGTGGAATTAAAAGTCATTGTAATAATCATAATTAAATAAATGCATTTAAAAATAACAAACACATTATAATATATACATTTTGGTATGAAATAATTCTGCGACAGAATAAAAACATTTAATTTTTAGCCATAAATGTAGTTTCCATTTGAATATGGGTAAACTAAGCTCTCTCATTGAGTTTGGTAACTTATTTAATATCTTAACACAATTTGGATAACAGTTTCTTTTATAATACTGTGGAACTAAATCTCCCTCACTTTTAATGTTGTTTCCTATATCATCATCATAATTATATACATAATGTCACGACTCTTTCCTTTTGTAAGGGTAGGCAGAGATCACATCCTTCCACTTGCTACAATCTTGGCACACACTTTTAGCTTCATTCACACTCATTAACCTCCTCATACACGCCCGTCGGTTTAGGGTACTTTTGACCTGCCCTTTCTTTAAATTTTTTCCCCTCCCAACACTTCCAATCACTTGTTTATCATAAATCACTTTCGTTAATCTACTTTCATTTATCCTCTCAACATGACCAAACCATCTAAGCATACCTTTCTCGATTCTTGTCACTATATCTTCTATATCATCATATCCTAGCATTATCCAGGTTGCCCTATACTTAGACTTAGGGCCCAGCGTCTGCTTACTGGTCTAACCAGATTGAGCTGTATTTCCGTTATTACATGGAGCGACTGTTGTTTGACCTTAGCATCTCAGGTGGAAATATAATTCTATGATTAAACCAGCTGTCAGGATATTAGAAGGCACTGACTTCCTAATAACGACTGCCACAGATGTTCATGACAGCCGGGAACAACGGCTTGTCGTGCTTTCCGAGGCACGGAGCAAGCGATTATATTTATGCTTTCATATTTCAACTTAATTATCCTCCAGCTCCGCTCCCATCTGATTCAGGGTCGGTGCAGCATGTTTTTTCCTTCCATTCTCATACTGCAACGAGATTTAGGTAAAGAGCTTTAATTTCGACCCATCCAAACCTCCACTTCCTATATACCATCCTCGAAAGTGCAGTTTTTTGGGGGATTGCTCCACCCTTTTACTTAAGCGCAAAATTTGCATTGGACTTAGCTTAGTAACTTACTATAAGTTAGGGTTATTTTTATTTCTCACAAGTTATGGACGTCTATTAAACTACGATCTACGGAGTGCGCTTAAAAATTATGCTTTTTTTACAATTTATGGACCCTTTGTCATTTTGCGCCTTTAGCCCTATTTTTCTCAATGGCACTGATGCTTGCTGGCTTCAAATAGACAATGTGTACCTATCTGGACAAAATTGAATCCTAGTTCAGCATTGACACTCGTTAATGACCGCCAAACACCGAAGTGGAATATTTCTACTCGAACTGCTAAAACTGTTTTACCACAACCATATTATTTATTTCCTGTAGTATTTAGTGATCGTAACAGAATGACGTGTTAGATGTCATCATACATTAAATGGTTGCATACTTTGCAAGCAAACCAGTAATTTAGTGTAATTTACTTTCTTTCTACATTTCACTTTCTGTCACATTTTTTCCGTCTTTTTACTAAACAAAAGTTGGTGTTTTCGTGTGACAAAATGATTGGTGTAATTTTAGGACATTATCGTTAGGTACATTTTATTTTATTACTCTATTATTATTTCCAAATTGTTTTCATCATGACCATCATCAGAATTAAAAACGGGCTTTCTCTCATGCACAAACGCGAGCAGGATTTAAGTCATACTCTACCACGAGGACGCTGATCGGCTGACGAAGTCTTGCTGATAGAACATTTTAAGCCACCCAACAAGGAATGCTATTTTTTATTGGTGCCTGTTGGTATAAAGAAGAGAGTTATTCTTACAGAGCGGTGGTTCGGAATTGGCACTTAGATTTACTTACATCTAAAAAAGAATTTTGTTTTGTTGCATGTAAGTGAATTCAAGCTTCGTGGTTTTAGTGTAATCATATATCGGTTGTTTTTTATATTAACATTTAATTTTAACATTGTCAAGTACTATATAATAGTTTATGAAATAAAAGTTTTGGAATTTTTAAGCATCTGTATTTCCTCCGTTGTATCAGCAATCAACTTGGCCTTATAAATAAGAACGCTCCAGTGCATACTGTGAAAATATCATGGTAACAAAGGCACTCACCTATGACGTCCTGTATAAATGCTTGTGAGATGAGGCCCATGCATAAAGCAGATGAGGTGACCAATTTTAGTAAATAAATCTGGGAGTAGATGAATCAAAATCATTAAATATTATAATATCATAAAATGTTACGAGGCTTTATGTTAAGTGTCGTTATTGGCAAAGTAATAGTAAATGCCCTGGTCGGTATGCCGATACATTATTAGTTTAAAAGTGAATCAGTATTCGTTGAGTGAGTAGCCGTGGGAACTAGGCCGGCCTTGACGGTCGCCACGCGAAGTTTCGGCATCATACCCTGCTTATTATTCTGTGCGTTTGAAACTAAAAGTGTGAATCTGTATAACTATGCTAATGTCTTACTTATGCCGTAAAAGTTAACTGGCCGTAGCAGTGTGGAGGTCATTATCAACCTCTTTGGATATTATTCTTTTTTAAGGAACAAATTGTAAACCTTTTTTTTATGGTCTCACTCTCTGATATTTTACTTTATCATATGCACTTAATTAATTATATCGGGTGCACGTGCACATGCTTACTACGAAGGATTAACGGGACTGTTTTTTTTCTTTTTTCCCCTAATTGGCAATTTCAAATTTGCCAGCATCAACTAACAGGACTGTTAATAAATAATTCTTTGCATATAACTTAACTTATCAAAAGACTTGATACTGGCAAATACTCCTAATCGAGTGATACATACATACAATCACGCCTTTTTACCCAAAAGGGTAGGCAAAGGTATATTAAACGCCCACACTTCGCCAGTTATAATATTGGTCGCACGTAATAAATAAGTGGCGAGCCTCTTGCCGCTTACCGGGAACTTTTATGTTCGCCAGAGCCTCGTCCGTTGATCGGCAGGTGCACCCCTTGCATGTGAGGTTGGCTTGAGCTCCTTAGATCTTGGTAGGATTCTTAGACACCTACATTGTAAGCCATTTACAGGATCTAATGTATTATATAATTTCGCCCCATAGTAAAATACCATTTTTTTACGAATAGCTCTACGACTGATCTGTTTCTGTTTACGTTATTTTAATTAACATGTTAAAACGTTAATCTTTGATGTCGGCTGCCGCGAGATTTGGCGATGAAACAATTGAGTTTTTAATTATGTCTGGAGTCGAGGTTTGAAAGGTTAAAATATTAAATCGTTCTTGGGGTTTAAAAGGTCATATCATAATTGAAATGTATATTAATCAGTCCATGACGAGGCAAGAACATGCGGTTATTTTGTATCGTTTTTTTATTGTGACATGAAATGACTGCTCGGGATAAAAAGATCTCAGACTAAAGAAGGCTTTACTAGATAATCTTAAGAACAGATGAGCAGTTAGATTGGAAATATGTAGTACCATATGAACGTCTGGTTTTTAATGGGTGTTGGGAACTTTAAGTTATTAATATTATTACTAGAAAATGTCTTCCTTATAACAATTTCACTTAGCATGGGCCTTAGCACGAGACTTGATTCGCGAAAATTGGAAACGGTAATCGAAGTTAAGCAACTTTTACATAGGTCAGTTTATGGATGGGTGACCGTTTGAGTAGCATAGGATGTAATAAGCATATGTGTTTTAAGAGGAACGTTGAAACGTAGGTCTCAGTGTTTGTATGTCGTAGCCGATAAGTAAAGTTAAAAGCCATATTTGGAATCTTTGACACACGTGTTTAAACTACTTGTGTAGTATTTATGACTAAATCCTTATTACAATAGTATGTGATTCCTTTACTAGTTTTTTAAAAACGATAGAGATAATCAATCGATTTGCCCATATCCGCTCATTACTGAACATAGGCCTTCCCCAAAGATGGCTAACAATCCCGGTCTTTCTGTAAAATGTTACAACTACTAATTAAGTCGCATTATTATAAATATTATATAAGATCTGTATTTCTTATCAGGTGATTGAAAATACGAAACTTAGTTACCGGCATTTTCCAATCTCCCCAGTTAAACAACTTAGAACATTTAACCAATAGAATTTCCGATAAACATTTTTAAACCTTAGCTAATATTCGAAGGTATCTTTCTAAAGAGGAGTTACCGAGAAACAGTATGACGGAATGACTTTTCTATTTGGTCATATTATTTAGCTTAATCCTTATGGAGATAGTTTTGTAATGTCTAACTGTTTGCACGTACTTAAATAGCCTTTTTACGCAGTAAGTAATTGAGCAATTAACTGGATTTTTAAGCTATGCTGAATGGTTGTTGGTACAGACATATCTTTTATGTTATACTTAAAGAATAGCTAGCATAAGTTTTTTGCAATAAATACTTTTATAATAAGTTGAAAAACAACTCTGAGCCCGGTCTCCTCTCACAAACCAAGGTGAAAGGGTTTTAGGTCATACTTTACGCAGACTCAGTGTGTAGTTCTGATGTTAGAATATTTTTGACTTTATGGAACGAGTAGATAGCCCTTTTTTTTCGGTGATAAAATGCATTTATGCACTGCCTTCTAGTAAAAGGGGACTGAAAGGGGTGTGGGACTCATTACCGGCAGACTCGATTGCCAACAGTAATACCCACTAAAAATCTTCCACGACGCCCGCCGCTTGTTGAGAAAGAGGTGGGGGCCAGTACCTGGGTGGCAGCTTCTGACACCCCGCCTGCGACCCCCGGACCAAAACCGGGAGGAACATCTTAGAGAGGCGCAGTGGATGCGCCCCTCCTACCTCCCCGAGCGACCATAGCGTGTGACTTCCCGGAGGGTTCATGGTTAGACAGCAGGGGCCCCCTTCCCCCCACTGCTTAAGACCCTCCTGGCGCTGCTGAACTAAATAGTCTGGTAGATAGAAGCAGAAAGCTAAAGATATCAAAATTGATATGGAATGAATATCAAATGGTCATACATCCACGAGAATCAGTTTCCTTACTTCGATGCCATCGAACCTAAATAGCATAACCAACTTTAATGAAAATCCATACCTAAATGTGTAGGATCCTTTTAGAACGTAACCTATTGAAAACAATTTATCCACGTTTGCGTAATCTTGTGGAACACGTAAATGATAAGTAAAAGTTTCTATATATTTTTTTTGGCCAGTAATGGTTAGTACAAATATATTTTATTAAGCTAGAACATCGCCCCTAATACTTGTATACATTAAAGAGTAAATAACTATTTATTTAAGTGTATATATAAACAAGCATATTTACCATGTTTTTCTTTATATTATTTGTCTGTAGGGGTCGGTAGTCTATGATTTTAACAGACAACAATTGTCCGAAAACGGCTAATTAAGTCCGACTGCTCTCCCATTTCGTGCCGCAATTCAATTTGCTACTTTTATAACGAGATAATTGCTTTTTCCATTTCGTTTCCAACATAATACATCTTTATGAAATATCCGTTTTAAATTAAACGTAAGTTTCACTGAACATATTATGTTTTATTTAAAAATATAATTCTGAAATATAAATGGTATAAACGTGCCGCTATTGAGCACGGGCTTCTCTAACGAACATAGTGACCCGTGTCACTTTGATCATAGACATACTCCACCAAAAGAACCCAGTGCCGACTCGGTGGACCTGTGAAGGCATACAACATTTAGTTAGAATAGGCCCTATAGCCTATAAGTATACAACATTTAGTTAGAATAGGCCCTATAGCCTCTAAGTATAAAACATTTAGTTAGAACAGGCCCTATAGCCTCTAAGTATAAAACATTTAGTTAGAATAGGCCCTATAGCCTCTAAGTATAAAACATTAAAGTAAAGTAAAGTAAAATAAAAAAATTATTTATTTCATAAACTATTATACATAGTACTTGAAAACGTCATGATTACAAATGAAAAAAAAATACAATCGAAATAATATTACACTAAATCACGAAGCTTAGATTCACTTACATGCAAAAAAACAATTTAAAAACAAAAAATAATTAAGTGTAAGTGAATCTAAGTGCCAGTTCCGAGCCACCGCTCTGTAAGAAGAACTGGCAAGAAACTCACAGGCTATGCTCTTTTAAATATGTCCATTAGTTTGGTACTAGAATTACAATCTTCATTTGTCTGTGAAGCTATACATTGCAATATAACATAACCTTAACAATATTTATGTTTTCAAGTCATTCATATTAGAATAGCCTGTATGAAACGGCAGTTTAATCCCAAGCATTTTTATCTGCCATATAGTCTTTAATAGAATAGTATCCCTTTGAAGACAGCTTGGGTTTTATTGTTAATTTAAATTTATTCAGGCTCAATTGCTGTATGTTGCTTGGGATTTTATTGTAGAATCGCACACATTTAGTTAGAATAGGCCCTATAGCCTCTAAGTATACAACATTTAGTTAGAATAGGCCCTATAGCCTCTAAGTATACAACATTTAGTTAGAATAGGCCCTATAGCCTCTAAGTATACAACATTTAGTTAGAATAGGCCCTATAGCCTCTAAGTATACAACATTTAGTTAGAATAGGCCCTATAGCCTCTAAGTATACAACATTTAGTTAAAATAGGCCCTATAGCCTCTCAGTATACAACATTTAGTTAGAATAGGCCCTATAGCCTCTAAGTATACAACATTTAGTGTTAAGCGAGACCAACGTCATGATGTGTCTTCCAAGCACGAAAGCGCTTGATATCAAATGCCACACGGTCACACACCCCAGGGTTGACCACTTAATCCACTAACCATAAAAGCGAGGAGATCGTACATTGATCTTAGAGCCATTTCAGTTTTTTGCTCAACCGATTCCAGAAATATTTCTTTATCAAGTTTAGACAGAGGTAGTGCAAAAAACGATTGTCAATCAATGAAATTAAACAAAGATGTACATGATGGACGCATTATCCAATCATTCACAGTCGATAATTTGACGCGGCTTCGCAAACCGCCATTATGACCGATTCGCTTTTACTTCATTCTAAACGCATTAATCTATGTTAGACACACATGCATAGTGCACTATTAGTCAGTGTAACTAACACGTAAATAGTAACTATGCCAATAATGACTATATGCTATAACATGAGAGCAATGAAGCAAAAAGTGCTAGTAAATTACCTATTTGTTCACACATTTTTTACTTAACACAATATTTCGTAACGTAATAGATATTTTGCTATTATGTCGGCACTCTGTATTTATATTAAATGACATGCTTTTATATGTTGAAAAAGAACTCTTTGATTGCAAGAGATCGGAATATAGTTAATGACCCACAAATTACCATACTATCAAGAAAAATGTAAAACAGCCTCATACTAGTTCTAACTAAATAGACCCTTTATTATAAGTAATAAATATACATATTAATTTTGATTAATCTCATTCTAGCGCTCAATCCCGTGCTCAGTATTTAATTACCAAGTCTGTAATGCCTCATTTAGTTTAATAACATCAAAATTATAATTTTTACTGGATTTCTATTACAAAACGTACGGCTCAGTAAATGCCGCTATCCACCATGTTTCTATGCCTCTGGTAATATTGTTCTTGAATAAATCTTTAGTTGACAAAGTTAAAGTAAAATAGTTTTTTTATTTAGTTAAGTAAAAGCGATGATAACTTCTACACACCAAAAAAACAAAACGCTTTCAAATTATATTATATATGCATAATTTACACGCCCATGTTTCGCCAATTATATTGTTGGTCCCACGTAATAGGTGGCGAGCCTATTGCTGTTAACCGGGAACCGTTTTGCTCGCCAGAACCTCGTCCGTTCATCGACAAGTGCACCACTTGCAGTGAGGTTGGCTTGGGTTCCTAAGGTCTTTGTAGGATCCCTATACACACACAGTGAGTCCCCACACCCCCTTTCGGTCCCCCTTTAGTCGGAAGGCAGTGCTTTAATGCATTTTGCTACCGACATGAAACAAAAAAGGATCTCTGTACACCATATTATACTTAAAACACTTAACTAAATACTTATTAAGCTTGTAGGCATATAGGACTGATTATAGTAATATTACAATTTGAAAAAGAATCACTATTTATTAAAAATATCTTTTTATTTCCTCATTTAATACTACGGTTTTAGAATAGTAGCCTACACGTGGCAACCCAATGCGGGGATAGTAGTGCCTTTAGATCTAATGCGGTTCTAGTTTATAGGTAAATAACAATATGAAATACTTCCTTCAAAATATCATTCTTAAAATACTACAACACTTATTACAAAATATGTCTGTTTTCTGAACATATGTTGTTTTTTTTTCATTTATATATTGCAGAGTACATCTTCTGCTTACTATTGAACTATGCAGAAATTTTACTTAAACTTCACAAATTAGATTCATTTGTCAGTACATTACTGGTGATAATTGCGTGTTTACTGTACGTACACGATAAAAACGTGTAAAATTAACTGTTCCTATATATTTGCATCATATTCTATTTAAACTGCCATTGTTAAATGCAAGCTGCTACTTCCTTGAACAGTTACTTACAGGTAACTATAGTAGGATTAGTAAATTAACTGGAATGTATGTCTGTGTACTGTTCAACACTTAGAAAAATCCGTGTATGCCAATTTGAAACAAAAAACAATAAAATTAATAAGTTTGACAACTATTACGTGGGGCCAGCAGTAAATTTAGCAAAATTTGGACGAATAATACGCTTCTGTCCTACCCTTTCAGGAAAACAAGCGTGATTTTATATCCGTATGTAAAACTAAATAAAAAATCTCTTTGTTCCAGCTCTCGCGCTGTGCGCATACGCCGCAGATGTGAAGGAGAAAGAAGATAAGACAGACGCTGCACAGAACAAAGAAAAGAGACAAACACAAGATGAACTTGTGCAGACAGATGTCGTTTACCGAATTCCGAGAAAACAGGTTAGTGTTTCAAACCCTGATGACACCCAATGCTATATATTGCGGGGGTTTGTTAATTATTTCACACACCTATAACTTTTCGAAGTTATGTGCGTAATATCGCTTGCTCCGTGTTTCGGAAAACACGTTAAGCCGTTGGTCCCGGCTGTCATGAACTTCTATGGCAGTCGTTAATAGGAAGTTAATGCCTTCTAAAAGACTGGCTGGTTCAACCATAGAATGATGTTTCCCTCTGGGTTGCGGAGGCCAGGCGGCAGTCGCTCAACGTAATAACTGAAATCCAGTCAAATTTGGTTGAACCAGTGAGCACACCCTGGGCCCTAAGCTTAAATCTATGCAATCGGGATAATACTGGGATATTATGAAAGCAAGTATCACGACTTATATTGAAACCAGGCGTGCGCCACCAGGGTTGGAACCCGAGACCCTCTGAATTTAAAGGCAAGGGATCTCGCAACTGTGCTAAGCCGGGATACTTGCGTTATCTATTGTATATCTTTATCTGTGGTTCATTAATTATTTCAACTACAAGGGGGGTCTGTTAACTGCAATGAGTTAAACCTTAACCTTTAAAACCGCTGTGGAACGAAACCTGTCAAGCATCCACGGTGAGTAGTGTAACAGTCAGAACTAGTGTACCTACTTAATGTGTTCAAGGTCCCAAGTTGTGCCTGTCTTGAAGCTGAACTATCATGAATTAGATATAATAATTTATTAATTATTCTGTAGTATTATAATAATTTACATAACGATAAGTTAAGCAAAAATTATAAATAAACCTGTATAACACTGTAGCAGACGCACTTAAAATTAATTGATATAAAATAATGTATGCTATAACATTCCACTAATGGTCACAGGTTTCCTTTCACAAATCAAGGTGAGAGGGCTCGTAATAAACAGTGCAGACTTAGTGCGGATTGTCGTAGGGAATGTGGCGTCCTTTTAACAGTCCATTTAATAGGGCCTTCAACTTGGCTTCAAGTTTAAGCATATCATCATATCCTAGCATTATCCCAATTGCCCCAGACTTAAGCACATGTCGAACCAGGGTTTATCTTCTTCAGCTATTACATAGAGCGACTGCCGGCTGTCCTTCACAACTCAGAGGGAAACATCATTCTATGATAAAATCAGTTGTCAGAATATAAGAAGGCACTGAACACCTAATAACAACTGCTATAGATGTTCATGACAGCTGGGACCAATGGCTTAACGTGCTTTCCGAGGCACAGAGCAAGTAATAAGCTAAAGCATACCACAGACATTCCAACAGATTAAAGTGCTCATGGAACCCCACCAACAAGTCTCGCTAAGGTAAATCAGAAGTTGCTATTTGGCTTTTATATTATTATATATTTAGATATATTTCACGACTTTCTTAGGAAATTTAAATCTAAAATATAGTCATCCTGTCACTGAAACAGTTATTAGGTTTTCGTTATATGCGTATTTATTTGTCTTTATTATTATATATTATATCTTTTATTTTAATGTTGTGATCACCTATAATTGGGTTGCATGCTAGTTAAACTCCTATAATATATAATATAAAATTTAAACATATAATCTTTTCGTGTATCACATATACAAATCAATAAATATATTTCCCGCGTTAAAATAGTTTAATTTGCTCTAATTTGAACGTTACCTTTAACCTTAAGGAGCACTTATTCACAAGTCTATAAATCTTTTGACTGTATGGTCTTTTACAGTATTCTAGTATAACAAATTACTACCGCTGTCAAATAGACCAGTTCGCAAGTGGGCAGTTTTGATCCCGTAGCCCTTTCACTTCTGTGGCCCAGATTCTGTCACGAACTGGACGGTCCTTAATGGTGTTTAATAGTACGATGTTACAGATTCCATCGGTACCAAATTACTATTTCGAAATGCGAATATCATCTCGAAGCACTTAGCAAAAGCAAATTGTGCTCTCCGCATATTTATTTGATTACAGTAGTACCAATAAAATTATTATGCTGATATCAATAGTAGATATTTTGCCACTTTTTATGTTCACTAAGTGGTAACGCAAACGTTTCCTTCGATTGCACCATGAGCACTACAAGCAGAGAAAGATGGTGTGTGTTGTAATGATTATGACAGTTCTTTTTGTGATACTTTTAATTACAAAATTATATTATTTCTTTGGGACGTAACTGACTCCTATACCACAGAGAACTTTAGCATAGAATTCAATTTTGTATCTAATTTAGCTATTATTATTTTTAATAGCAATGTTAAACCGACCTTTTAGACCAATTTCTGGTTCAGTTTTGTTATTTGTCCATATTAGCAAAATCCCAAAGTACAGCTTGTACAAGACACACGCTGCCAACTTAAGGTCTGCCGTTTTATTAAATTAAAATTTGTTGCGTGTTGCTGTATAGCCGCCTATATATGTTTAGCCTAGCTATACCGAAGTATAGCTAGGGGCAAAGTTGGGCGCCATCGTGGCTTGTACAAGAACTGGGTTAATTCGGTTCTGTTCTGATGAAGTGCACCTTATTTTTTTTACTTGTCATGGGCTTAGTACTACTTCTGCGGTGGGGTGAATCGTATTTATCGTATTGATCTATTGCGGGTCTGCATACTCTTAACCTAATTATTACACGTAAAGAGACTGATGGAGCTTCCCAAGTCATGTCATTCTTAGTTTCCTTTTAGAACTGCATTTGTTTAACCTAATTAAAAACAATTATAAAGCTTCTCATTCATCGATCCAGCCGAGCCGGGAGTCACATAACGCGCAAAGTGGGCTGTGGACATTCAATTTGCTACTTTGATGTGAAAATCATACAAAGTGGCTCTCATTGTTTCGGACTACCCCTACGTGAACGATCAAAGTGATCAAATCTTTATTTCTTTGCAAACACAAATATAGTGGACACTAATAATATAAGGAAATGCATAATAGGTATAATAATAAAGGTTGCATGTTATATATACATATACATTTTTTATTCTTCAGTGTTATATTTTATGACAATTATTGAATTTATTATTTTGTTTACTGCACGTGTTCATTTGTTCTTAAATTATTGTATATTTAATTTTTATGTAACATTTGCCAGTCAGAAATGGTAAATGTGCTGAACTTTATCATATTTTTTAAAGGCTCATATTTAATGTGTCATCAAAATTAATAAATTACCAACCTAACCTAACCTTTTTGTACATCAAAAAATTCTGATGGAGCACCTAATCCCCTATTAGATGCTAGATCAGTATTTTTGATGATCAAAAAAGTATTTTTTAGAGGTTCAGTTTATTATATTCCTTTTTTAAACACTAGTATAATACCTATTACAAGTTTAATAAATATTAAGTACCAAGACCTAAGGCGCCCAAGCCAACCTCACCTGCAAGTGGTGCACCTGCCGATTAACGGGCGAGGCTCTGGCGAACCTAACAGTGCCCAGTAAGCGGCAATAGGCTCACCACCTATTTACTTATTAGTGGGACTAACTTTATAATTGGCGAAGTGTGGGCGTATAATATGCCTCTGCCGACCCCATCGGGGTAACAGGCGTGAATGTATGTCTGTATAATACACACATTTGTGGAAATAAATGATTTGTATTGGCGCTGTTGTCATGTTTTTCCAGTATAGGCAAGTAAGATGACGCTGACACGAGTTTATATAATAACATTGCACCAAAATTATATAAAGTTCTAATTATTTTGCAAGCCTTACCCACAAATTATTATGATAATATAATATCTTTAATAAATATAACTGATTGAGACATGTATCATTAAATTACAACATTGATACACAAAAATGTATCATTAAACTGCTGTTATATTATTCATAGACTCATTATTCGCTGCACTGACTCAGTCATATTCTTTTATGGTGAGCAATTTAGCTCGTATTGACATAACGTTGGGACCCTAAAGTTTATAAGTGCTTGTTACGTTATAACGTTACAAGTAATGTTAAAGCGTTATCACAATCGCCATTGGCTGGACAACATTCACTGCCATGCTCAACTAGGGTTGGCGAGGATTTGTTTATTTTTAAAATATGAGGAAAATAAAACATTAACTTCTTTTGATTTATTTACATACAAGAATTACCATAGACTGTAACAATTTTTAATCTTAATTTATTTAATAAAGTATTTTGCAGAGGCCCTTACAGAGTTGTTACAGTAAAGTATATTATAGGACACTGCAAAATACTTTATGTAATAAATTAAGATACAATTAAAAATTCTTAATGGTACATTACTATAATAATAAAAACATAATAAAATAAATGCTCTTTACATTTAAATGGTAAATAATGATCATAAAATTTACTATAAAACATCATTAGTGTTTGTACAAACTAATAATAAAGTTTATACAAAAACAAGGTGCTGTTGATGAGTATCATTGTTTTATAGACAATAAAATCACACATACTAAAACAAACTTGACTAAGATTTGTATACTTAAGCTTACCAATCTTGATAAGTCATTTACATTTTTGGTGATAATATTTAATCGGGAATCGAACATCATTTATTTATTTATTTTTACTTATATATTTAAAACATTTACAGTTTCATTACAGGTAAGATACTGTAAGTTACAGGAACACAAGAATTTTATATAAAAACTTAACAATACAATAATTTAACAAAACACTGCTTACTTACTAATCCTACAATAAAATTTCTATTAACTACACAATTATTAATTAGCAGCATCGAGCTGGTGAAGCGATCAATGCGCCATAATAGCCCATAGCTGTTAACCAATATTCTCGGTTTACCGTATAATAATGAAACATAAGTAATTATTTTACTAGTACGCTTATTTAAAGTTGCGGCAACCCTAGGTATAGGTCATTCGGCTGACATTTTCAGCTTTATTTAAATACTGCGGATATTTTGCAATAGGCGCTTAGATATCTAGTGATCACTAGTTTTATCGCTACTGGAATAGTATAATCGTATAATATGCACAGTTAAAAAATGTGCATATTATACGGTTATTAAGTAATGGAAAAGTAAGACTTTTTAATTATTCTTCTTTTTAATAAAAAAAATTAACTATATTTGGAGGTAAAGCGGTACAAAATCTCATAAAACATCAGAGACTGAACAACAATGTTCAACCTGGTTTTCCCGTGAAATCAATACTTTACAAAACAAAAACAGCCTTTTTTTGTTTCTGTGTTGTAATTTTTTTTTAAATAAAAATTATAGCCGCACTCTTTTCTTTTTACTGCGATGATTATTTCACAGTGGCTATAAAAAATCACATAAACTCCCTAACTGGGCACAAATATCTGTCAGAAAGCAATATATCTGCCTCGTGGGAACTGGCTACGCGACCAAAACAAACCTCACATACTTTTTCAGGCCTAAACCTTGAAATAAGCACATCGTTCAACGTTCTAGCAGTTAGGCTATTTACACATAGCCAGTATTACCTCCTAGTACTTTATAATATAAATAAGGTAAAGTGAGTTCTGTTTTTTAAATCTAAATTGAAAGAGATGATCCTCAAAGTTTTTGTAATAGTACAATAATCTTTGTAACGCATTTTATAACATAATTATGTGGAACACTGAATTGGTAAGCGATATTTTCGGTAACTTTTATTCACCGTATAAAACATTATTTTCAGTAATGTGACTTAACCGTAAAAACCATTGAAAAGAAGTTTAAAAATATATATATTTGTTTATATTAAAAAAAAACTTTTTTAAATTATTATAAGCATAATTATCCTATAATGCTCGTCTCTCAATTTAATTGTATTCTCAAATATTTATGATAATTTTTTAAACTCCCTAAAATTATTTACACTAAATAAAATTGCTACCACTCTATAAAAAATAATATTAATTACACAATATAACATAACTTTATAATTTTTCTCTATTATAAAAGTACAAAACCATAAAAGAACTTCGCATTAATTCAGCACAGTAAACAGACGGATAACTTTCAATTTGCTAATTTAATTTCATCTTCTCGGGAAGCCGCAGAAACCACGGCATGAAACCGTCTAATGACATATTTAATGAGGTTTTACATTTAAAGGTCATGTCTATGGTACAGTTAGCCGCAAAATTAAATTCACTAATTGTTTCATTACTTTTTAATTTATTGCACTCAAACTTTCGGGATTTTATTTTACTTTTATACTAAAGACTTTATTTTGTTTAAAGTGTTTGAAAGTGGCATGAGGAATAAAAAATTGGTATGGAAACAAATGTGAAACAGTATAGTCTGTTCTTATAAATATATTTTTTATTATTAATGCTTTTAGTGTTCATACAATATGAAAGCATACGATCTCTTACTCGCACCGCCTTTAATGTCTCTGTGCTAACCCCAAGGTTGACTGGTAGAGAATGCCTAAAGGCATTAAGCTCGCTTCTTGTGCATTGTTTTGTTATGTGGGCAATAAAGATTAAATAAATATAAGCATCTTTTTTCTTTTGAAACATCTGTCATCATATGAATTTTAATAAAGCTACGAAAAGTATGAAAATTCTCATTTTTTACCCAAGAAAATTCGAACTTTGCTGTGAAATCCCCTCAAAACTTTTTTATGAATAATTAATCTGGTTGAACACTTTTTACCGCCTATAGCCGATAAATCCAGCTTTTAAGTTCCTAATCTCAGTAACCCTTCGTCATTCACATCTCTACTCGATATCCGAACCGGGATAGAATAAATACCTACATAAATATTATCTGACCATTACACCAATTACTTAGTTCCAAGATAAGTATAATTAAGAACTTGTGTTATGGATACTAAATAACAGATAAATACAAACATACTTTTACTTAATGTACATCGGAAAACACCCAGACAAGAACAATGATTCATGTTTATGCACGCAAAAGTTGTCCTGAGTTAGAATCGAACCCACGATCTCAGGAGTGAAGTGTGGGTATATACTCGCCTCCACGCCATATCAGATGTATTATATTATTATTTTATGTTTTAACACTGCAGTTTATTAAACTATTTTATAAAGACTTTTTAAATTTGCAGTTATTTTGGTCACTTGGTAGTTTAATGCTTTTTAATGGCTAGTGGTCCATAGGTAAAGTTATAAAAAAATATCTTACCACGTCTTGAAATCGTGCAATAGTTTTAACCATTATATTTACTGCCGTTAAGATGTTTTTTAATATCAATAGCTTCATAAATCATTCTATAGACAAACCGAGTTTCCTTTGCAAGATTTTTAAGGGGTTGTGTTTTACGAGTATCCCAGTTAATCAAACATACAAAAAAAAATTACAAGGCAGTAAAAGTGAATATAAAACACCTTGGTGACCCAGCTACACCAAAAGGAATCTAGTTTAGCATGTGTCAGTGTTTAAGCTGCTATGCTAACGCTGTTTTTCAACTAGACCCCATTTATTTTAAGTAACGCCTGGGTATGACGTAAAACTATGACAAAAAAAGAGAATAACAAATAAAGTTTAACAAGCAGAGAGAAAAACACATACAGAGAATAGAAATACAGAAATGAACAAGCCAATATAATAACAAATAAAGGGAATAATAAGACAAGTTGAACAAAATAACTGTACAGTCGAAATTAATTTAATACAATTAGGCCACAATAACACTTATGATGGATTTGTGTGAGTGTGTTACAGTGCGTGTGCGTGTATGTGCAAGTGAGGACAACTATGGTGGACTTACCTCAAAATAAATTATGCATTATTTATCGTCCTAAAAAGAACTTCACATAAAGCAGAAGCCCCCAAGTCTCAATACACGGTATATAAATTATCTTGAGCTCGTTTAGAATTGCGTAATTCTAAGTAAAGGACAAAGTGGCATAATTCTAAATTAGCATCTTACTCAAGTCAGTTTCTTGATTGCTTAACTCGAATCTTCCGTACATAAAATTTAACTTTAGATTGAAATCAGGTTTTTGACTTATGAGGTCCTTGATGGTATAGCAAAGTTAAGTAATTATTCATTTACAAATACGTGAGTTTGGAATATTGCGATTGTGTATTATTATGTCACTGTGTGTAATAATTGAATCTGTAGTACCCACCTTAATGTATGTCTAGGGTATATGCGGGATAAAAGCTAGGATGATGCATAATGAAAAATAACGTCACTGTTATTACTACATAAAAAAAATTGTTTAAATATTAATGAACTCGACTGTACAAATTGGTTAGGGGATCGCAATAGAGTATAAAGTTACACAGCAGCGTGCTACCAGATCGTAAGACCCATTATCCCAATTAGGAACATAAAATTTGTATTTTTAAATAATGAATGAAGTCCATCCATTTGTTTAGTCACTGAATATCATATTACTCTAATTGTGGAGTTGTTTGTAAATGTTACTTTATGGTTGCATAGATTTCCTGCGGCTATGCTCGCTTGAAAAGTGCTATAAATAGTGGTGAAATGTGATAAAAACTTTTCAAGTTGTAACATAAACCCTATACAATATAAAGTATATAAGCAGATATTACAGCTTGAGTAATTTTGAGACTACCTACTAGGTACTATATTATAATTAGCCTCCGTAAGTTTTCCATCGTCCTCACATGTTTACATTACCGCATCCCATAGAATAAAGGCACTTCTTCAAGTTTTTCTCATATCAATAAAACCGGTCTTGCGGTTTATATGTCAAAGTTCAATATGAAAACAACCACACTTTTCATATAAATAAAATTAATGAAAATTTTACTTATTACAAGCTCTCAATCCATAAACTTATTTATGTATAAAAGACCCAATAGCCTAAACGAAAGAGCATTACAAAAAAATAAACCTTCCGTCACCATTTTAATATTAGAATTAATTAATGTTCCCTGAGATTAAATGGTTTTTTTTAATAATGACTTTGTGCGGTTAGCACTTTTAGCCAGTGTCAAGTAAAATATAAATTAATAATATATAATTCATAGTAAATGCAAATGAGTGGTGATAAAGATGATAAATGGTAAATGAGATGCCCTCCACTAAACCCCTTAAGGTTAACTCCTCAGTAAAAATGTGGGACTATACTCAGATCTCACATGGACTTCTTGAGACAATTCGAAATGTGATATTGCACTGTTTTGTTTCATTTATGGACTCATGTACGATCGCGAACACTTAGCGGTTAATATTCCACCGTTATTTCACATTAATGTTCGAAATATCACAAATTTTAGAAAATAAAACAAAACTGCAGACATGACGCTTTACTTACCCGCCAAGAAGTCCATTCGATTAAAATGATTATCCTAATTCACATAAAGCAACGACGAAATCCCCGGAAGCAAAGTTGACTCATATGTCAGATTTAATAAAAAACACTTACGTACGTCTCCTCTATTATTAGGCACCTTCTGTCACATTGCAGCACCCAGATTTCTCCATCCGACTGCGGAACGCATAAAGTTGTAATGAGTGCACGAAATAACAATTTGGCATAACGCTTCGCACGTTATCGCAACGGTTAATAAGTAGTATGAAGCCTTCGGGTGCTGGAATGCCCTGATGTTTTGTAACTGTCACAGATGGTGGAAATAACGTTAATGATGGCAAAAGTTGTTGCATAGGAACTCTTTTGTCACAGCGTCAACTTTAATCACGCCTCACATGACGCAATTGTGGTGCAGCTCGAATGTGTGGCCGGACGTTAAGACATGTGTACACAGGCCATTATTGGTTGCTTGAAAGAAAATGGTTTAGGTGATAATGTCGGTCGTTGTATTACCAGATTTTTTTTTAGTTTTGGTAATTTATTATTGTTTTGATGTAAATAGTTAATAATGGCTGCTTATTTATTTATTATGATCAATAGAAGATCAATATATTTAGTGCCTGTCTTATAAACCTAAGAGTTACACAGAAAGCGGCAATAGGCTCGCCACCTATTACCACGAATTGTCCTACCTATTATATTGAAAGCACGTCACTGAAGCCCTTTTGGAAGCTCAGTTTAAGTATAATTTATTTTACGTTTTTATATAATAGTTATACTTAAACTATTTATATATAAAGAATATATTTATTATTATTATTATTTATATTCACAGAAGAAATTTAATTACTTCCTATGAGTAGGAATAAAAAGCTTTAATTTATGGTTTATATGTATGTATAGAAAAATGCAATATCGTTTTTTTATGTCTGGTCTGAAAGAAGTGAATCTCTTTTTATACATAAAATTATATGATGAAGACTTAAATACAAACTTTAATGATTTTTCTATTATTTGTCTAACTATTGTTCTAAACACAACTTATACTGGGATGATATTTCTACTGAGCTCTCGCAGAGTTGAATAGCATTTGTCTGCGTATTATTTTATTCTACCTTAAAGAAGACATTGCTTATTACGCGCAAAAGGCTGATTACGTCAGATCCGCGGCTGCGCTCCAGAGTTCCAGAATCATAAGAACGAGGCTCTAGCGAACATCAATGTTCCCGGCAAGAGGCAATAAGCTCGCAACAGAAAACATGGGAAAAAAATTGTTATTTTGCCTCCTGCGGTTAGTCCAAAGCATGGCAGTGCAAGGCCGCAATATAATTTAAACGTTAATTAAATATTGCGGCAATTAACTACAAAATATGTTAAAAATATATAACATCGCAAATTGAAATATATATATATATATATATATATATATATTTATATATATATATATTTATAATTTAATAAAAAAATGGCAAGTATACATAACTACGGACGTCCTTAGACCTTAAATTATAAATTTATTACACAATAACCCATCAATGCGCCATAACAACTGGGGGTAATATGTGACAGTTTGATCAATTAAAAATAATACATACCTCGCAGCAACATTTGGCATCGTCTGTTTAATTATATTGTTTATAAAGCTGTTAATTAATCAATCTGTTATTATAATTTAAAGGAATATTTAATAAAGTTATGATGCCTTTAGCTGAAATCCCTCTTTTATTTTTTTATTACAAAATGATTTATATAGCTTGCAAGCGTTGGTAATTCAATTATAAAAGTTAATTTACTCGACCTTTAACAAGAGTTAGTTAAAAGGGAATCTAAATTATGTGTAATGAAATAATAAATAAAGGATTCTTTATAAAGCGCCCACCAGGGAGTCTTAAAGGTAACGGGCAAGCTAATAATTACAAATTGTAACGACTTACCTTGGAAAAACGTTGCAAAATTTTTACTTAATTTTTGCATATATATCGCCGATACAAAAGAATATCATTTCTATGGAGAGTACAAGCCAAGTAACAATACTATGAGATTTATATAGTTTTAGCCAAATTCACTATTAGCATCAAGATCCCCATATAAAATGGGTTAATATTGTGAAATCCTATTTCTTTAGTCGTCTCCTATGACACCTTCAGGCAAGACATGGGTTGGTAGAAATCCTTACAGGTTTCGCTACCACACTGCATCAGCTAGACTTCATTATTACTTAGTATTATTAAGTAGTGAGTCCCAACGTTAAAAAGCACGTTAAGCTGTTGGTCCCGACTGTCATGAACCTCTATGGCAGTCGTTATTAGAAAGTCAGTGCGTTCTAATATTCTTTGAACGCACTGACTGATTTAATATTTCTAGGTGTAACCATAGAATGTTTCCCTCTAGATTGCGGAGGTCAAAAGGCAGTCGCTCTGTGTAAGAACTGAAATTCAGTCAAATCTGATTTGACCAGAGAGCAGACCCTAAGCTTAAGTATGGGGGACTGTCCGAAAGGGTTACCGCGGCCTCGGTACGTAGCAGGCTCAAAAAAAGGAACATGAATGGTTTTTAGTCAGTAGAAGTCTGACACGCCCTCAAACTTCACCTACAGCGGGGGAAGGTCATTTGATGATTATCCATTCAAAAAAAAAGTATAACATACAGCCGGTATAATGCTACGACGATGATTGTCGAGATACCTAAGTATACTATTATGTATTGCTAACTGCGAAGCGCTCGTAGCTCTGCGGTTCTCGGTGGTCGGAAACGATCATCGAAGTACAGCACAGTTTACAGAGGTCAGTCCTTGGATGGGTGACCGTTTGTGTGGCATTTGAAATCGAGCGCTTCCGTGCTTTGGAAAGCACGTTAAGCCGTTGGTCCGGGTTATCACTAAATGTGGTAGTCGTTAAGCCATGTTAGAGGCCTAATGGGCGGCTTGATAAATTCTAACAGCAGGACGCCATACACCTGCCTCCGCCAATGCGCACTGGGTCCGCGTGGTGGAGTATGGCCCAATACCCTCACACCTTGGTATGAGAGAGGAGGCTTGTGCTCAGTAGTGGGACGTTTATGGGTTTAGATGATGATGATTGCTAACTAAATCAGATAGTATGCACCGGTATAATGCTACGACGATGATGGTCGAGATATCTAAGTATACTATTATTTATTGCTTACTAAATCAGATAGCATGCGCGACAACGGATGTTACAAATTAAAATAGGACCTGATATATATACTGTCGGTCAGAACAATATTTAACGAGGGCAGGGTATCCTAATTTAGCTTATTGTTTTTTTATAGTCCTAATGTCTTTACTATACTTCTAAAAATATGCTTACGCTTATAATTATACAGCCGGAACAATACTAGCCATTATGTCAACAGACTTAATTAAGAGGGTGGTCGTTAGCCGGTTGTATTATACAACCCAAGTAAAAGTCCCACTATCAAACAGGAACCCCTTTCCATTAAATCATCGGAATATATCGATTTTAACGTCCTTCTTTTAACTATATATCTTTCCGCATTTAATATTGTCCTTTTCTTAAAAAAAAATAATCATTTTTTAAAATTATAACTAGAGCCGCCCGCGACATCTTTTGCTTGATCACATGTTATTTTTTTAAAATTATGATTAAAAGTATCAATAGTTACAAATTATATCATTAACATCAGCAAAGGTGTAAACAATGTTATTTTGATATATGTGGCATGTATATATTCTTAATTAATTTAGTAAAAAGCGGTTACTTTAATTTTACATACAGAAACGCCAATTTTTCTTATCTCTATAGATTAAAGACCATTATACATAAGTACATACATAAATTCACGCCTGTTTCCCGAAGCACTGTAATATTCGCCAGAGCATTGTCCGTTAATCGGCAGGCGCACCACTTGCAGGAGAGGTTGGCTTGGGCTCCTTAGGTCTTGGTAGGATCCCCATACACCCAATATAAGAACGAACATCATCATCTCAGCCAATTCACGTCCTTCTTAGAACTCAAGCCTTCTCTCTAGTGAGAATGGTTTAAGTCATATAACACCACACGAACCCAGCGCAGATTGGCCATTAACTTGGAATAACGGCTACCACATAGTACTAACCGAGATCAATAGCCAAACGTGCCTTTCTGCCGGATAACAACAAAGGATAAGTCCAAAGAAACGTCACTCATTGAACGATCAACTCCGTGAACTTTCCTTTTAAGTTGACGCCATCTTAGTTTTATTATTTTATATATTATTATAGTCAATTGGTATAAGGTCAGATGATTTTTACTTAGAATTTATATGCGTTAACTGTTTATTGGCTCATGTTTAGTGATATTTTAACATGTTTATTATTAAAGCTGTAAGCTATCCTAAGAAATTAATTAAATTAATTATTATCTCTAGTCTCGATAAATCATATGGCTGGCTGTATGTGGCTGTGGCCTGCTTTACATCAATGATCGTTTACGACCACGTAGTCTCGCAGAGGCACATGCGCAAAATGCATAATTATACTTAATGTAATAATTAAATAAAGCTCAATAGAACGTTTACTTTCCGGGCACTTCCAACCAGTTATTTATTTCTTAAAGCTGCCATTGTTCAATCCACACCTTTTGAAAGGTTACACACTTTTTCAGTTATTTGGTATGAGAAGCCGTTTATTCATTGTTCATACTACAGAAGTTACTTTTTTAATTGTCTTTTTAAACAATGACACGATGTTTTGTGATCATCAAGCTATCAGCAAGGTCATTCATTTAAAACCTAAGTGAACAATTGCTTGACAATTTTTTTTTAGTGTGTAAACTTTTTGTATGTGCCATTAGGTAGATGTAGCTCAAGATCGATCACTGTGAAAAGCAGTTGGGTAGGTCTATGTTCAGCAGTGGACTTCTTGTGGTTCAGATGAAATAATTTGTACTCAACTTCAGCTCTTCGTCACCCTTCTAACCGCTGTCAGTATGTCGACGCTCCACTTCATCAAATGGCCTTCCCCTCCCGTGGGTGGAGCGGGAGGGTCTGTCAGACTTCTACTGACAAAAACCCTCCATGTTCCTTCTTTTGAGCCTGCTACGTACCGAGGCCGCGGTAACCCCTGCGAACAGTCCCGTTACCCCGGCAGGCTTGGCCCCCACCATGGGGGCTCAGTGTGGTGATATCTCTTTGAGGCGCGCGTGGAACACGAGGGCGCCATCGACGCGGCCTGTCGTTTATGGAAGACGGACGGGCAGCGATGTTAGAGGGCGTCCTACACTACGCTTACCAAGCCGTGATCTCCACTGTAGGACACGTCTTCCATCGCTTATCGGTCCTACAGCAGATATGACCGGTTCACTGCCACTTCACCTTGCTAATCGTTTAGGCCTAAGTCAAAAAGTACTTTTTTTAATATATGTTTTCTTTTCTATTCCAGGAACAAGTAGCACCAGTAGAAGAACCACAAGAAGAAGATAAGATAAGGTATTTACTTGTTTTTTTTACATATAGTACGCACGCGTGTGTGCATACAGAATTCGGGTTGTATATGCAGTGTGTAAGTGTAAGAGCTCATTGTCATGCCATTTTGTCGTGCCTATGCACAGCAGTGTGGACGAATATGAGTTCATCATGATAATATGCAGTAGCTCTGTAGCGCGCGTAATTTCGTCAGACAAACCCAAGTATGTATCGGAATTTTATTTAGCTAGACTCAGGGTGTGCTGTGCTTATTAACATGTACTGACGAGAGGCTAGATTTGAACTTGTGCCCTTCTGGTAAAGTGAGCGCCTTGACGACTAGAACCACACCATAGGATCCTTTACTAACTAGTTTACCAGAACCATTGAATTGTTGAGTTAAATTACACATTTAAACACGAACATGAAGTGTCCCTACAATCCATTACCTTCTACTCTGCCTACCTCCACGATAGTAGATGGTCGAAAATGAACTATAAAGCAAAATTCATATACGGTTCTTAAATTGAGCGCTCGGTGACCATTTGTGTAGCATCTAATAAAAAAGCGCTTTCGTACTTTGTAAGACACGGTAAGTCTTTTATCTAGGTAATTACTATAAGTGGTAGTCTTAGCACATGCCTGCGTCAGCCTAAGTCCTATTCTGTATCTCTCTCACTTGGTCTGAGTATGACTTGGCCCGTGCCCAGTAGTTGTTTGCTCTGGATAACTCTGTTTCCCAAAAATTACGCATAAAACAATTGTAGTACACATTTAAGAAAATCTAACAACAGAACGCCTGTCAGCTGCCTCTAATAAAATATTCGCTGTTCACATCATTTTTCTCAGTCACGAATAGTCTAAAAGCGGCCTTTCCCAATTGTTTTCCTCTTCAATGGATTTTTAACTATCTACTGCCCATCAGTTTCCTCTAATGTATTTTTTGTACACATCATCATCATTAATTTAGCAACTAAAACAAAGGCCTTCTCTATTGTTTTTCCCCGGTAACTAATCTTGAGCCGCCTGTTTTCTACCGACTAGCCCAGGTCATCGGTACATTGGGTAAGAAGGTTGCTTTTGAAGAACCTGAAGTCCACCGGTTCTTCAAGCTATTTACACCGCCCACATACAATGTGTCATGGAAATTTAATTCTCACCTTTCCACTAAGTATTTCCATTTATGGATTTGCTATTCACAATGACGTTTCCCAGTTCATTGTCTTCGATACCTTTGCACATAAATATGTTTTTATGTCTTGTGAATCGGAATCAATAAAGACTATTGCGTACAATGCCATTACCGATCCGGCAGTGCTTTGTTGTATCGTAACATTTGTATCGAAAGTCAAGTGTAAGACGCACAAGTCTGTGACACAGATTCTAAAACTAAACTTACGGGGCGTGAAACGGATAAAAATTACCAAAGGCGTGAAGCTAAGATAATTATCTCGTCCTTTTAATGTGTAACATTTTAACTCTATCATACCTAAAGGATATCAGGTTGCTCCACAAAGAGAACTCAGTGTAAATTGACAAAGGCAGATGGCGTCTTTAAGTCACTATTTCAAGCAATAGAGACTCTGTCGAAACTACAACCACATGTAGTGGTAACCGGGACCAACGACTAAATGTGCTTCCCCAAGCAAGAGAGGGCTCAATGACTAATGACACATAAACGGACGCTCATCCAAGTACTGCACTCTGTAACTTCTGCTTTGCTTCCGAAATCGTTTCAGTATCGGGGACCCTTAGCATTTTGTCGATCAAACAAGAATGCAGCAGATACATTTTTCTATGTCATCAAACTCTATTGTTTTATCAAATAAGTTAGTATTTAATAATGACTTTCATTCACATCGATATTTTTTTCCATTTACAGGGCAGGAGGTGAAGAATACCGACCAGGTCAAGTATACTCGCTGAACGTGCAAGAGCTGTTGGAACTGCAGCCGGAAAGGAAGGCTCCTCTAAACGGGGACCATGTTCTCCAACAGCTGTACACGACAGCTCCTCAGCAGGAGCACAGGCAGAATCTGCAACAGCAGGTGTACTATCTGGAGCCTCAAGCGCAAGTTGGACGTCAGGTAAGCAGCTAAAAATACATAAAATCAGGTATTTGCCTAAGATTTTTCATAACTCTATTATCTAGGTTATCACTAAATGTGATAGTCGTTTAGTCATGTTAGAGGCTTAATAGGCGGCTTGATAAATTCTAACGGCAGGACGCCATACACTTGCCACCGCCAATCCGCACTGGGTCAGCGTGGTGGAGTTTGACCCAATACCCTCACACCTTGATATGCGAGAGGAAGCTCGTGCTCAGTAGTGGGACATTAATAGGCTGAAATGATGATTTCATAACTCACAATGTAGAAAGATATAATAAATGTCTTTTAATAATTGTAGCAACGTTTCTGCTAAACTCCACTTGGATTGTTTATAACATGTTGAAGGAACATTTTTTTTCTATGGGCCTATGATAAATTTGTATTAATGGCAAATTCACTATATAAATATAATATAAATATACTATACAAATAGTACACTATATAAATATGAGATATATAAATATAACGATAAACACATATACAATCAAAATCCAATTTCAACATGCATCGAAACGAAGATTATATTTTGGTTGACTGATCTCTGAATTCTATTAAAAATAAAAGTTGTTATATATGATATTTAATTTAGATAGATTACATAATGTATTAACTAATATAATATTATAATAAACCAATAAGTTCGATTATAAGTTCAATACGCAATACCTGTAAGGGTAGCTAAGTCTTTAGAACCGAGTCAAATTGTACAACATTTACAATTGTACACACTTAGTAAGCAAATAAAGATTGATTGATTCAACTCTTTAACGAATTGTAGCGAGATATTTGCTCACCCCAATGAGGATATTTATGGGCTTCAGATTAGATCGCTTAAAACCTATGGCGAGACAACATTGCCTCTTTCGTCCCAAACTGAAGGAAATTTGGCCAAGATAGAAAGAAATGGAGACAACACACCTTTTCCCCGCAGTGGGCCAATATAAGTTAAAGAAATAAAAAAAAAAATAGATATGAATTTGTGGAAAAAAAATATTTTATTATTTTTCCAATTTTTAATAACCACTGAATAATTTAGTAAAATTTGTTGTATCTTTGAAATTTGAAAAGTATAGATGTACTTGTAAGAAAAATACGGTATCTATGAAAGTTTAAGAATGACTACCTGAGCGGGAAAACCGTTAATCGGTAATTATACCTACGTATCTCAAAAGATTTCTCTGAAACTTGAAAATCTCTATACAATTTGGGACTTGATAGAGCGATACATACTATGAAAGCCCAGATTACTGACGCGCCCATTCACTACAGCTGGAGTTTGGGCGTGTTCTAATGACGTGGGAGTGACGCCTTTTGAAGCTTTTGGCAAACCTTTTAGACTGGCAGCTTTTGGGTGAACTATTCGTTACTATATTGCGTAGAATATCAATGAATAAATAAAAGCTTTACCATATACTATTATTTGCTCTATAAAACAATTAAGGGGGATTTCGTTTTATCAATTCATATAAAAGTTGGTTAGTGAGAAGAGAACCGTGCTCTGTTGTTGGAATGTTATTGTATTAAGAATATAATATAGTCAAATCAAGACAAGAAGTTTAAAAGTTACCAAAAATATATTTGATTTATGTTTTAAATATACTAGGTAGCACTTTTTAAACGTATTTATTGAATTACTTGTAACCAAATGTAATTTGTTACATCGTATTTAAATATTATACCTGCTTATGTTAATGTCACACAGTTACAACACGTTGTTCGAATCGTCTGGAACAATCTACATTTCTCACCGAAATTCTGCGTTATAGAGAATGTATATCAATCAAATGCTTGCATATGCCTGAACTTCCAGAATAGAATATCAGCAGATAATTATATATGCATATCTAATATAACTTATTTTAATTTTACAGGTTTCTCTGCAACCATCCCACGCAGTCATCGCTCGTCCCCACTTTTCCGCAAACGGAGGGGAAGCTTCAGTAGGAGCCGCACTTTCTGTCAGCGATACTGGCGCCAACCATGCCAACTCCTTCGATCAAGACCTCCTTGCGTTGCTGGGCCACCAAGTCCGACATGAGGAAACTCAGCAGCCACAATACTCGCAGCTTCAGCCGATACAGCAAACTTCGGCTCCTAATCTAGCAGCTCAACAACATCAACAGGTAACATGAGCTATTTCATGTCCTCTTTTTGCTTACGTTATATCTACAAAAAAGTCTTTTTGCTTACGTTATTTGTAAAAATCAGATCAAGCAAAAAAAAATTCATAAATTTTGGCATTGCAAATGGATTATTGTGAACAAACTAAACGTATGCTAATGTGATTCTATTTTATGTCTGTATTTCATTTTTAGGTTGATAGATACATTACCAAGCCTACGAAGAAGATTACGAAGCTCCGCAGCAAAGTCCAAATCAGCCCCCCGCAAGCATCGGCGGCTCCTCAACAGTACTTGATCGAAACAACTAACGTCCAACAACAACAACAACAACAGCAGCAACAACCACAGCTGCAGTACAGACCTGCTCCTCAACCGAGACCGGTGCAGTCCCTTCGCTATGTCCCCATCCAACAAGCGCAACCCGCTGTGCAACAAATTATTTATGAACGTCCTGAAGCGCAAGGTCTCAAGGTTGTCCCTGCACCAAAGCTCCAACAATTACAGCTGCAGCAGCAAAGACCGATTGCATACAGAATAGTTCCTCAATATCAGCAACAGGAAGCTACACCAAAACAATACAGAATTATCGAAGCTCCTAGAGCACAGCCAGTAAGACAAGAGCAAAGATTGTATTCTTCCAGTGCCGAAAGACCTATCACTTACCTAAAACGTTACCCAGAGCCTGAGAAGATGAGGGCAGTTAAGATTTACGATCCAGCTGATTTACCCCAACCCCAACAACAATCTCAGGTAATTGGCGAGCAATATTATTTGCGTGCACTATACAGACCAAACGAACAGCGGCCCAGATATGAGCTCCCTGCACAACTAAGACAAGTTGAACAGCATCAAAGACCTGAAACTGCGAAAGCTCCTTCTTCGGCGATATATGTAAGCAAGAATATTGGTCCTAAAAAAGTGAGACCACAGCCCATGAGAACAGAGTCCAATATAAACGTTGAACATCCTACGCGATATGAACAGACTTCTAATTTGGAGCAGCAAGGTGTTGAGCAACACTCCCCTAGCTTGGAAGAGCAGAGAGCTCAACTGCCTCCTCCCAGAAATAACAGAGCGTATACTCCCGAGGAGTTTGCTGCGTTGGTCGCTGCTGGATACTCAGTGACGCCTGTGCCAGTTAGCTCTCATGCAGCTCAGTCGAGGACTTCAGTGGACGTAGCTGCAGCACCAAAACGCAGACCGATCTACCGACGACCACAATACCTTCCGATAAGAGATGACGCGCCCTGAAAATACCATACTAATGTACATAAATTAGACATATTTTGTAAATTAAAAATAGTGATACTACCATTACAACGTTGCTTTATTGAATCCGTTAGCAAATGAAGAAATTGTTGCAATACACAAAGAAAATATACAGTAACTTTAAACAACATTCCTGTCAATGCGTTTTGACATTTCAGACGTCATGCTTCTTGCAAGCGCATATCGAAAACTTACTCGTATAGTTTCAATGTCTAACACATTAATAACAAATGAAATTTTATTATTTCCTGTGTCGCGACAGTGATTCACCACTTCATAGAAAAAATACAAAAATTTCTAAGCTGTCTTTGTAAACTGCTGGCTAGTAGAATAGATGATGTTTAGGTAAGTATACGATTAGTATGTTTTCTTTACTATTAGGTAGTATAATGTAGATCAACTAAGTAGCTGTCCTTGCTAGGTATTCTGCTGTGAAATTATAGAACTTGCATGAGAGGGAAGGGAAGAGGGGAAGTGTTCTACCTAGGGAAATTACTATGCTTATGAGTTTCAACAACGCATGGTATTAGGTGACGAGCGCAGGTTTAAATCAGAGATATGTTTATTCATATTTTTATCATATCACATGATAATTGAACAAATATGGTCTCAAAAATAAATAGTAAATTTTACGTATAGGCGTATTAAGATATTCACTTGTTAGTCATCACTTTTTAATGACTATGGCTCGTCATAATGGCTACATCCAGCCTGATGGCAAGCAGTCGATGCAGTCCAGAAAACTCAGAGCGCTTCATATCGTTGAAATGACACGGTAACAAGCGCTCACTCATGACAACTGGCGTAAGTGCTGTCACCTTCTTAATGAAATTTATAAGACCTTTAAATCCTATATACGAGTAGCACATGTAGTTTACGCTATTCCGAATTCTCTCATGTCGTATTGTTACTAGGGAGCCACCACAATTCATGTTCGCGATACCATACGCCTTATAGTGAAATTAAAAGTAGGTCAGATGAATTCTCACCGTAAAGCCGTTGGATTTCATTAAAGCTCCCACCGAAACCACAGAGCGACGGCTCGACAAATATTGGATGCCACTAACCACAATCCGCTAAGAGAAATCTTATTTTAGAAATTACTTAGAAATTTATTTATATTAGCGAATTTTGTTGGAATACTTTCAGTGTCAGTAATCGAAGCATTCTTACCACCAAGTTTACAATTGTGTGGTGAATTATTTAATTTTCACTTATAGAAAATTCTTTCTTATTCAAATATATCATATAGAACGGTACATGATCATCATTTCAGCCAAATGAAGCTCACTGCTGAATAAATAGATTCCCCAATAGATTTTCACGTTAATCTATTCTATTCCACTATTGATAAAACTAAAAAGTTTCATCAAATAGCTGCCTGCAGCTTAAAGAGTCTGAAACCAATAATAATCCTTTATTGCACAAAAATATTTTTAAGTATTACATGAGGTCTATAAAATAACATGTACAAAGGTGAACTTACCTCTAGAAGATATCTCTACCAGCCAACCCTAGCAGTTGTAAACTAAATAGTTGTACGGGATAAATGTTGTCCAAGAAAAGTGTTACTGGTAAAAAAATAAAAATAAGAACAAAATATAAAGCAAATCGCTTACATGGTAATAATATATTAAAAATATATACATAGATACATACATACAACTTAGTACATTATTGTAAGAGAACCAATAAACATTAGTAGGTACTAATTTACAAATATTTTCACTTAATATAAAATTTTACCTGTTTTATTTACCTTCAATTTGACAGATAACTCTTTCTTGGCGCGTTAATTATATAATTATCTTAGCATTCCTCGTACCCCTAGCCTATCCGTGGAAGTTGCGAAGTGTTTCTTCATATTTTTCTTCCAAAGCAACTCGCAATTCCACCCTCAGCCTTAACTCAACAAAAACAAACATAATTTCGGGTTACTTCTATAACAAGGAAACTTTTACGAGAATTCACAAAAGTCGAGTTATCCAGAAACCCGACAAATATTATTTTGACGAAAAACACTTTGAATAGCTTTTGACTCTTCGTTAAATGTTGTTATTGTTCCTATCTAGGTGGGATTTTATGGAATTACAGTCATAATAAGTTTTACTACGAACTATTTACTTATATAATAGAGAACGTCTAGAAAGGCACAGATATTACCTATTTAGACGCCATTTGTGTGTTGATGTGTTCCGATAAAGTTAAATGGTTGTGAGGTTAGCACTTATCATTAAAATCTTATATGTAAGATTATATAAGACATACATAATATCACGCCTCTTTCCCCGAAGGGGTAGGCAGAGGCATACCATACGCCCACACTTCGCCATTTATATTGTTAGTCACACGTAATAGGTGGCGAGCCTATTGCCGCTTTCCGGGCACTTTTATGTTCGCATGAGCCTCGTTCGTTGATCGGCAGGTGCTCCACTTGCAGGTGAGGTTGGCTTGGACTCCTCAGATCTTGGTAGTAGCCCTATGCACCCTACATACGTACATACATATACATATCATCATCATCATCATCACATCCCATTAACGTCCCACTACTGAGCACGAACCTCCTCTCACATATCAAGGTGTGAGGGTATTGGGTCATACTCCACCACGCTGACCCAGTGCGGATTGGCGGAGGAATTCCATACATTTACATATATGTAATTAAAATCTTAATCTTTTCCATAGGCTTGAAGGCAGACTGGGTTTAGTCCCTTCTGTTTCAAATCAAAATTAACAGGACTAGGGGCACCAAATTGCGAATCAACAAACGCAGGAATTTGGCAATCTAATGTAATAATTTCATATTCTAAAATTAAGTTAAATTCGAACTTGGCCTTGGTAGTTGCTACCTTCCGGGGCACATAACCAAATAAAGAGACACTATGTAATATATAACCGGGTCGAACGTCTTAGCCTACCATCCGAGAACGGTAGCACTCTATACCAAGTGCCTCGCAAATCCATCCCATCTGCTAACGTCTTTAAGGCTTAACTTTGCTGATCGTTTTCAATTTAATAGGGAGCTGCTAGACCAAAGGATATTTTATTGATTCAGGTTTTTATGCCTCGATAGGTGTTGAATGAGAGTGGACTGTATGATTATAAAATATTAGTTAAAATAAAATATAATAAACACAGAGTGACTTGAAATCGTAGAACCGAGTGCTGCCAAGGGGCGGGGGACGATCGGGCTGCGCAAGCGCCTGCCTCTCGTGACGTCACATATCCGACGCTGGACACAGGCGTTACTCATTAGCGAACATTTATCATAAGCAAGTAAAGGTTCAAAATAACGTAGAGATTCTGCGCAAATATATTCTCCCGAAAAATCGAACCACAACATGTGTTCCGCCTCAACACAGTGTAGTCTTCACTTGCAAACAAAAGGAAAAATGAAATTAATAAATAATTTCTGACAATTACAACAATTATATAGTTCCAAGATAAGTATCATTAAGAAGCTGTGTTTTGGATACTACTTAACGGATAAACATAAATACAACCTTTTTTTTGTACATACATACCCAAACCACAAATAGTATTATAATTTTTTAAGCAAACGAAGATTTATCCTTTGTTGGAATCGAACCCACACGACCTCAGGAGCGGATCGCGGGTATACGTTTCGCACCTATACAGCGTAATCTTCACTTGCAGAGTTAATGAAGTAACATAAGTACCTTATTAACACTGCCCATATAAAGTAAGAATTTTAATTATCAGAGACTTGAAGTATGTGATAACTAAATTGGCACATAAAAAAATCTATCGCTGTCTTTATGTACTTATGTACTGGATACTGTTAAAGTCAAATTATTTATTGTCTTCATGAATGTGTCAATAAGATATTACGTGCAGTGTTTTTACCGGCCTAGAATAGTTCCACCCCCTCTCATCTCACGTAAAAGTCGACGAAGAGAAACCCCATCGGCTGATGGACAGCAGCGTCATCCTGCGTACTGGCCTAAACTGCGATCACCAACCCACCTGCCCAGCGTGGTGATTATGGGCAAAAACCCCCAATAGAATGCAATCTTTAGGGGACGCTTGTGTTCAGCAATGGATTACATACGACTGAAATTAAATGATCATTAAGAACGTGATATGGATGTTTTTATATTATTATTATGTACATAAATTATAATCAAGCTAAAGTGTACACACTCGTAGTTCAGTTTCTAATTGAATCAATATCCCACGAGCGCCCGAAGCCCGCTACGCGTCCCTATTACTCCCGCTATCAGCCTCTTTGATATTGCCAGTTATTGGAAAACTAATTTATTCAATAACGATTGGAACGAACCGCTTTTTATTTGACGCTTAATTTGAATTTATCTGTACTATTCGTCTTTCTTTTATTATATTCATTATCCCCTCTCACTGACCAGGGTAAAATGGATTGAAAACATACCCTACGACTCTGATCTGTGCTGTTACAATTTTTTAAGCTGCCCAGTAATTAATTCTTTTACCAGTAAGTATACTTAAGCACTCGTGTCGTAAATACACTGGGCTAGATGGTCGGAAACGATCATCGATCAAGAGCAGAGTTCATATAAGTCAGTCCTCGGATGGGTGAAATTTAATATCGACTAAATACCACTAAATATCATAATATCCTAGCATTTTCCCGGTCGCCTTATTTTTGTTTTACATCGGTAACAAATTGCATAAACGGACTGCCTGCCGGCCAAAGGGAGACCGAAAGGGGGAGTGGGACTCAACACCGGCAGAAGCACTAAAAATCTTCCGGCGACAACCGCCGCTTGTTTAGAAAAAGGAGGGGCCAGTACCTGTGTTACAGCGTCTGACACCCCGCCTGCAGCCAACGTCCCCCGGACCAAACCGGAAGGACCTCCTCAAAGAGAGGCGCAGTGGACGCGCCCCTCCACACGCACACCTCCTTATGAGACCATAGCGTGTGTGCCGACTTCCCGGAGGGAACGAACCAAGAGAGAAATTTTCAGAAATTTTTATTTTATCCCATTATGCTTATTTAAACAAATTTGCTGACGGCTTACTAACTTATATGTTGCATATTATCGGTTTTAATATTATCAATACCATTTTTATATAATACTAATATAAAATATAAAAAGTGAACAAGGAGAAGGTTTTGTGTAAATATCAATAAGTTTTAAATACCAACAAAAAAAAATAACAAAAATACAATTTTCTACTTACCAATAATTCATTTAATAACTAACAGTATTACACCAAAAGTCAACTATTCGTATCAAGTAAATATTTTCCTGAATTGAATTGTGTGTCCAGTGTAGTGTAATCCCACTCGAAACGGGCTCCGACTGGCATGTGCTATTGTTAATAAGAAACCATTTTGTAAATACCGATATATTAAAAATGCCAACAAAAATCAAATCAAGAACACTCTTTCCTAAACACCAATAATTCATTTAATAACTGACAGTCGTAAAGCAAAGGTCAACCATTCGTATCACGTAGTATTTTCCTGAAACTTATTTCTGTGTCCAGTGTAGTGTGAGCCCCACTCGAAATGGGCTCAGGCGGCCGGCATGTGCTATTGTTATAGCAATATTAAGAGCTAAGTTAAAAGGGTTTCTACGTTTATTACTGCTACTATAGCTATATAGCAATGATCGCAATTACCGATGAAATAACAGTTACGACCTCTCCTTTTTATTTTGTATCCCAGTTTTATTATTTGTTTTTGCTTATTTATTTTTAAAGGTTAAATTTTCTTTAAAATAAAATAAATTTACCTAGCATAGCATGTAATATATGCAGTATTATAGCTATTTGAAAGAAACTGCAAGTAAAATTTTGAAGTGAAAGTAGAAGCATATAAGCGTTAAAAATGTAATGTCTCCAAACGGTGAACCATCCAAGGACTGACCTCTGTTTATTCTGCTTTACATTAGTGTTCGTTTTGATTCACCTAGAATTGCGGAGCTACAGGCTCTTCCCAGTATACTCATCTTAAAAATGCCTCCTATCAAAATAAAAGATAACAAGATAGAAGCTCATAGGTTCCTTAAGGGGACGGTGGATGTCGCTGACTTTCAGAAGCCTAGCAACGCATCTCCGCGCCCGCAGCAAAGGGGAATTTCGTGCATCGATTGCTTATATATATATAAAGAATTTGGTATAAACAAACAAACGGTCTCTTCAGTATTTAATCTACTAAAAACCTGGAGTAATTAAAAATACTTACGATTTAGCTTAGAAGTAAAATGGCCGAAAAAAAAGACGAGTCGCAACTTTTATGCGAAATCTTCGGAAACTAAACGGATTACTTTATTTTTACCCACACGTTCTCATGTGTTATTTATTATAAGTAGATTTATGTCTATTTTTTCATATTTTGTCCGTATAAAATGACAAAAAACGATCAATTTGAAAAAGCCCGATTTTAGCAATCTCACATAATTTCACCCCCACCTTTACCCTTAGATACAGAAAGCTATGACATTTCTTACTAAACTAAATTTTTCATTTTAAAAAGCCTCAAACTACCAGCAATCATTTTCGCAGTTCGGTCGGGAAAGTCATTAAAATTTCCAATCGAGAAATGAAAGTTCTCTCCGCGTGAATCGACATTATTCGTCCCAAATATAAGAGGCTTGTAATTTTTATTAAATTGGTTTTTCTTGTTTTCCGCTCGATTTCTTTCTTGAATATTTTCATTTGCAGCCTTCAAATGGAAAGCCAATAATCTTACTAGGTATTGCACAAGTCGAATGAGTTTTCACTCGGAGTTCTTGTGTTAAGTAATATCAGGCTAGTTAAATAAATAAATATATATTACTGAACAACTAACTCAGTGCTTTCAGCTACGAACTAAGCTACAAGGATACAAGAAAACGGATACATATTTTTTTCTATAAATACAAACCTTACCTCTTACTTTCCAATACATACAATTTCATACATTACATACAACCCATTACTTTCCAACGGCTACCTTGTCAAGTCTCAGTTTATAGAAATCCTCTTAGGCATTAATAGAAAATTATAGTTTTCCAGTTAGAAAACAAATTTATTGATCGTGAACATACATAATATCATGCCTGTTTCCCCATGGGGGTAGGCAGAGGCACATTATACGCCCACATTTCGTCAGTTATATTGTTGGTCCCACGTAATAGGTGGCAAGCCTATTGCCGCTTACCGAGAACTTTATGTTCGCTAGAGCCTCGTCCGTTGACACCGGCAGTGCACCACATGCAGGTTAATTTGGCTTGGCCTCCTTAGATCTTGATAGGAGCCTTATACTTCTATAATACATAATGATAAGTCTTAAATTATTTTATAGAATAAACTACAGTAATACATGACTCTGGAAATCTCGACCCCAAAAAATTTATACCAATTGAATTTAATAAAGGGTAAGGCCATAATCCTATCCAAAATAAACATGAAAGTTTTGCTTAAACAACTAGACTACCCGCATAGTTGTTTTAGTGTTCAATTATTTGGTCATGTTCGGCATGGGATCAACAATATTTGTGAATTAATATTATGAAACCGAGGAAACTGAAACTAAAGCCGATAAGCAACATAATACTAAAACAATAACCTGAGGATTAACTGTTGCTGTTACATATTTATAAGCAAAATAGTTTGTTATTGTTGAACCTAACATTGATTTATTGGCTTGTTTTTTTGTGACTGGGTAATCTAGGTAAGTTCCACCTCAATTTAGAAGAAAACATTTGGGAGGGTAACACAGACAATAAAATAGCATAAACTCTGGATAGTCTTTAAAATTAAACATCACATTTTTTTTATAAACTTTTACATAATACTTGAAAACGTCGAAATTGAATGTAAAAAACAATCGACTAATGATTACGCTAAAATTACGAATCCTACATTCACTAAAGTATCGATTTTTTTTTGTGTAAGTAAGTAAATCTAAGTGCCAGTTCCGAGCCACCGCTCTGTAAGAACAACTGGCAAGGAACTCACAGGCTATGCTCTTTTAAATTATCAATAGGTATATGGTTTCTTATTGATACTTCTACTATGTCAAAAGTTTATGAAAGGTTTTTTAACTTTGTTAACTATCAGCCACAGGCTAAGTGAATGCATTTTTATTGAATACTATTTACCTTAGTTCCACAGGACGGGAAAAACAGCTATGTCTGCTTTAGTGATATGCCGTTTCTGGATTCCGAGAAGATGCCAAGCCAAATTGAATAAATTTGACACTGTGAATGGTACCTGTGGCTTAAAAGCTTAAGAATAAAGTTCAATAGCATTACATTGTGCTCGTGCATCGTACATCTATAAACATCTGATCTTATTTAATTTTCTCATATTTCAATTGCACCAGTGGCTTAAGATATTATGGATGATGCTTACTGCTATTTCACTCGTTACTTCTGATAGTTCCGGGGTGTCTCTAGAAACTTTTGATATCATTTAATTTACGCATATTATGTCAAAATTACCTGTCGTTTAAAACGTGAAGAGTAAAGCGTGAATAAGCTTTATACTGAACTTGGTACTGATAAACGTCCGGGGATGTCTCTAGAGACATCTAATGTCATTTCTCATATGCCAACCCAGAAACCAAGTATTAACGTACAAATAAATTTTGTATTCAGGTACGCCTACTCTAGTAGTAATAGTAATATCCTATTAAGCACTCCAGGAGCCAATATGAATATGTTAATTATAAGTCCTTCGCAGCCCTCGGCTCAATGTAACTTTTCATCGCGTCCAATATAGGTTTACGTAGTTTATTAAGTTGGTTTGCATTATTGTTAGACTTGGTGAACATGGTCAATGTTTACCGAGCCGGGCGTAGGTTTCCGACGTTATTTTGGTTTTTTAGAATATTGGTATAACTTTAGAGCTTTACACACACACACATTCACGCCTGTTTTCCCCGAAGGGGCAGGCAGAGGCTTATTATACGCCCGCACTTCGCCAATTATATTTTTGGTCTGCTACGGTTTTTCAGGCTGATAATCATATGTGCTATGATCAATTATAAGATCAACACTCAAGGCTATTGCCTCATTGCGAGTAGACTCAAGGCTGGTGCTAGAAGCTGCTCAAACCCCGAAGGTAGCAGGAAACAAGCCAGACTTATAATTGGGGTTCTAACAGGGCATTATGCCACAAACAAAATGCTCCAAAGGATGCGACTAGTGCAATCACCGCTATGTCGCAGACGAAGAGGAGTCTATGGAACACCTGCTGTGTACCTGTGACTCGTTAGCTGTTTGCCGAATGGGTGGCTTACCCACAACCAAGAGACTATGGGCTCCAATCTGCAAAGACTGTCATTAAAATGATGGTAACAATATTTGAAGATTTAGAGTGAAAGGCAAGGGTATGCATAAAAGATGTCAAAGTGCGCCAAGGACAGTCTGTGGCCCCCGCGATAAGGTAAGATAAAAAATTTTTGGTCCCGAGCGTTTGGTGGCGAGCCTATTGCCGCTTACCGGGCACTATTATGTTCGCCAGAGCATCGTCCGTTGATCGGCAGGTGCACAACTTGCAGGTGAGGTTGGCTTCGGCTTTTCAGGTCTTGGTAGGATCTTCCCCGGCTGGTCTCCACCTTGTAGTGGCGGGGGGGCTGAGTACCATGCGGTAGGGCGGAAAAACCGCCAAGGAATCACCAATGGTATCACCCAGAGATTGGCGGCTCTAGATGTCCTTCCTTAGTACTGACTACCGGGAGGGAAACTAAGAGGGTGCAGCGGGCGGGCCAGGATGGCCCGATCAGCAGCGCCAGGAGGGTTATAGGCAGTGGGGGCAGGCCCCTGACTGAAGTCGGCTACACACGCTATGGTCGCACGGTCGTATGCATTTTGTTACCGACGTAAAACAAAAAAAAATAGTCTTGATAGGATCCCTACACACCCTTTATACCAAATACTTTAGAGCTTTTGAGGTTTAAAATACCTCAATGAACTTTAGAAATTATCTATGTGTTCAAAGAAAAGCTAACAAGCATATTTGTTAAAAAAAATATAATATCAAAAGGTAGCTCTGCAAGACTTGGTCACTGGAAGCGATCGTCGAAGTAAAGGAGAATTCATTAAGCTATTTCAAGCTATGGAAGATAAGCTAAGCCGTTATCACTATAGTATGTGATAGTCGACGTCGTTAAAAGTCCTATAGCCGCCCGCTTTAAAACATTCTTACTAGATAGACGCTACATAATAGCTTTCATCTTGGTGTGTGATAGGAAGAAAAAGCCTTGTCAATACTGGGGTTTGTACCTCTATAACTTTATCTTTGTGGTAATTTTAATGTATTGATTGCGTATTAAATTGCTTCTTTAATCAGCATTGGTTGTCTATCTAGAACGACTAGAATAACGCGGTTTGTCCAACAGATTCTCAAGTAGCATTTCTCAAAATTATTTTCCATACAATTACAGTTGTTCGATTCTGAACTAACTCAATTTATGTTTTTCTAATTATCCATTTAGGATTAATCTGACCAATAAGTGTATAGTGCTCACATCAGATACGTTTTACATAACGAACGTATGGTATATATATATATATACTCAGACAGTTAATTAGTTCATTGTTCAAAAAGGGGTTCAGAACGGTTAAAGTTTTGTCAGCAATTAAGTTTTTTTGCCTAGATCCTGTCAAAAGTTCTTTACCAATTTATATAAGAGTAATGGTTAGAGTAATGGTTTAGAATAGTGGTGCCGAAACACGGGTCTGAAAAAAGCTCAGTGTTACTTAATGAAGAGAATAACTCTGTTAATTAGCAACCCGGAGCTTTTTCTGTAGTTTGCTTAAAGTGGAGAGACCTACTAAGCAAAACAGATTTGCAAGCTGAAGTGGCAGTCGATGGAGCACATACTTAGCTCGAAGAGAGATGAGGCTATTCAACTGGGATATAAAATTTTCATTTGAAATACTCGCAAAATTATTTGCGATAACTAACTAACTATAAGAAACCAGTTAATATCTCGAAATAAATACTATTTTTAACATGAGAGAAACGTCTTTCTCACATTAATAATTTTATTCAATATAAATGAATCTGTACAGCTCTTAAAATGAAGCCATAACAAATCTTCCAATGTCAACTTTTCATTGGGAATTCAAGATTTAATTCTACAAGTAATATTTAAGACCGAAATTCCATCCTTATTCCAAACTTATTATCTTTGACACGGAAACCCGAGAGGCATTCCTGAAATATGTAAGATAATGAACTGAGAAGTCAGCCTCGGGCCAAAACCGATGTACGCACAATATAAGATAATTGGATTTTTGTTAGCGGCTTTAAATAAGGATCATTGTAAGGAAAACACGGCAGACACGCCCGAAAAAAGGAAAATAATATTAACCAGAAGATATAAAAAGGACACGTTCATAATTTCTATTTTTGGCAAAAAAATGTTCTGGTAATAGATATACCGTCTTGAGGCATGGAGATGTTTTGGATGAGAAGGTATTTCGCATTCTAGAGGACTCTATTTAACAGAGGTCTTACGTCTATTTGTCTGAGATAAAAATGATGAATATACCAAACGGCGTTTAAGCTTCCGAAGTTCCGTGTTCGAACTCGATTGTCGAAGTTTATCTGAGTTTAAAAAGTCAGACCTTGGATGTATGGTCATTTGTATACGTTTTGCCATCGAAACGAGATTGGCTCGTCTAGCCATTTTTTTCGTCTAAACGTCGGCTTAACTTTTTGAAAATTCTCTATAACACTAACTTCAGGAGCGTTCTTTAATATTATAGTAGTATTTGGAATCTACGGTTTCTAAGACGTACCCAAAATATAGAAAAAATATAAAGAAAGTTTCTTAAACATTTGTGCTTAGCGATATTATCAACTCCTCTTATGCGATATCATCATCAAATATCCTCTTGCCATCATGTAAGTAAATGTAAATTCCGTTATTTGCAGTACGTTTTCGAATATAAGTTTGTCGTTAAGCTAAACACTGAATGATTTGAATAATACTAAGAGTAATGCCTGCTTATGAATATTAACGGAATCTATAATAATAAAATTCTCTTACAATCACACCAATTTTTTAGTTCCAAGATAAGTACCACTAAGAACTTGTGTTATGGATACTAAATAACGGTTTTTTTTTTTAAAATACACACTTCATATTCATAGGAAGACACCCATTTAGAAGGACACACAATATATTTTCACTTTAGGTGATCTTTACTTGATAACTAGATTTATGCCAAATGTATTTCTCTGTCTGGTTGGTAACGAAAGAGAATATTACAGATTTTTGTAACTGAAACCAAAGAATTTCTATCTCAATTCACGAATCTGCGTTGAACATAGCAAAATACGCAAACCATATAATATGCTTCGTATAATAATGACAAGACTATGGCCTTTTTTGTTCTGCTAGGCTTATTAATATGAAAGTTGTTTTGCCCCAGGTAACGTAGACAATGTAATTAATGTAGACCTTGTTTATGAAAAAAAAATGTTTTTTGCTCAGATTACGGCTTACAATCCTCATTTTGTGCAAATTATAAGTACTCGAATATAAAAGTTCTATTACCTAACCACAAAATTCAGGCAAGTTATATTATTATGACAATCAGAGGTATACGTCCACATTTCGCCAACTATATTTTTATGTCCTCGTAATAAGTGGCGAGCCTATTTACGTTTATTTACAAATTCGTTCATCGGCAGGTGCGCCACTTGCAGATAAGGTTGGTTTGAGCTCCGAAGATCTGGGTAGGATTCATCTTTCAAAATCAAACCTTGATTTTGAAAGATGAAAATTTTGTGAAAATTGATCATCACAATTTGTGCCATTTTCAAAATCTAGCATAATTATCACATCCATAAACATAATTTATAGTTTTGAATATATTTGATATGAATATGTCGTGTATTTTCCGCAGCACAGAAATATTACGACTAAATTGCAACTATACAAATTTAATAAAGCATTTCAGAAAATATAAAACAAGCTTTAACTTCCACAGTTAAGGATGACATCTCTGTCAAGTTATAAATTTGTTGCACATAACAACGCAACTCGGGAAACACTTCAATATTAGCTGGCGCGAGTCGGGAATGTTTTAGGTCTTATTCCTACTATTGTTCTATGTTTCCAAATGAGTGCCTCCGTAAAATTTAAACTTTCAAATGGAAATTTATTCCTGGCATAAGTGCCAGTGTTACGTCGTAGAGCAAAAATGTAAAAAAAGTGACTAGTTTTGTTATCTTTTGACTGTGGTGGCCTACATTTATTTCCGCATTTATTTTATGAAGTTCATTATGTGAATAATAAAGGTTTATGTATACAATTTCGAGAAATAATCTTGAATTATCCCAAAAAGAATGTAGCATTCACACCCAGATTGAGGAAACGATGGTGGCTTTTACTGCACCTGGGTCAAACCACTGAATATTTGGCTCTGGCAAACATAACAGTGCCCGATAAGCGGCAATAGGCTCGCCACCTATTACGTGGGACCAACTATATAGATGGCGAAGTGGGGGCGTATAATATGCCTCTGCCTACCTCTTCGGGGAAATGGGCATGATTGTATTTAAGTATGTATGTAAACTGTATATAATAGGTTGGGGAAAAAGTCTTTTCGTATTTTTGTATGAAAAGTCAAGACCTTTTTTTTAAAGTTTATTTACATTTATTTACAATATATATGTACCGTTTTGTTGAATAACTTTCTGCCATTTTGTGGGCAGAGACATTATCCCGTTACTGTAGAAACTTTGGGACTTCTGATCAAAAAAACGGGACAAATAGTTTTGGCAGTCCTCTCTTGAGGTCAACCTTACAGAACCTAAAGAATTCTGCAGAGACCGAAACAGGTGAAAATCTGAAGGCGCAAGGTCAGGGCTATATGGTGGATGCACTAGGACCTCCCAGTCGAACTCTCTCAATTTTTGCTGAGTGGCTAAAGATGTGTGTGGTCTAGCGTTATCGTGATGAAAGACCACACCCTTCCTGTTGATCAATTCCGGCCGTTTTCTCTCGACTGCTTCCTTTAATCTCATCAGTTGCTGGCAGTAAAGATCAGAATCGATGGTTTTGCCGGGCGGTAAAAGCTCATAATAAACAATGCCCTTCCAATCCCACCATACACACAGCATCACCTTATTTCGTGTTAGGCCAGGTTTGGCCACAGTCTGTGAAGCCTGGCCAACTTTCGACCACGACCTTTTTCGCACGTTCTTGTCGTACTTGATCCACTTTTCATCGCCAGTTATCAATCTCTTCAAAAACGGCTCGGTTTCATTACGTCTCAATAATGAATCGCAAATGAGTACACGGTTCATTAAGTTTCTTTGAGTGAGCTCGTGTGGCACCCAAATATCGAGCTTTTTTGTATAACCAGCTTTCTTCAAATGGGTCAAAACTGTTTTGTGGTCAATTCCCAGTTCTTCAGCTACATCGTAACTACTAATATGCCGATATTGCTCCACTCTTTCAAAAATGGCGTCCATTTTATTCGTAACAGGGCGACCAGAGCGAGGTGCATCTTTAACATCAAAATTTCCGGACTGAAAACGTTTGAACCAAATTTGTGCTACTCTTACTGACACTGCATCAGGTCCATAAACATCACAAATTTTTTTCACTGCTTGAGTTGCATTTTTGCCTTTTTTATAATAACATTTTAAAATGTATCGAATTTCTTCATTAGATTCACTCATTTTTACGGAGAGAAAAACAAATGAAAAATAGCGGGAAACAACTTTTTTTTATTTTTTTCTTTTCTTTATAATGGAACCTTTTTAATGTTACCAAAACCAGCCAGACACAAATAGTACAGTCAAAAAAATTTTATAATAAGTTTATACCTACGTTATGCGAAAAGACTTTTTCCCCGACCTAATATGTAAAGTAGACGAACTTTATAATTTCGAATAAAACCATTTTTATACCAATATATCAATATGCACAGTAATTCCAGAGGCTTAAATCCTCGGTAAAAGCTCAAAGATGGAATATAAACAAGCAAACATCACAATGAAGTACTCAATACCTAAGCAAATATTGGTTGAAAGAGTCAGTAAAATCAGTACCCGGTCCTATAAAAATACAATGAGACAGGAGCGGGGTATGACGTCACGAGTCTGGTATACATCTATTTACTGACGTCACAATATAAGGTAAATTCAGTAGCTGTGAGGATTGATTGACTGATAAGAGGGGATGTATGTTTATTCATAATCTGTAATTGTGTTGCTTTTCTCATTATTTTCACATTATCCTGTGCGTAATTTTTATAGAAGCTTAATTCGTATGTTTGCAAATGGGTATTTCTGATTTACTATACCGATGTTAAAAGTACTTTCACCTAGTCTGTCTTATCTATTTCTGATAAGTATATGGGTGCAATCAAACTACAAGTTTTATCAAATAACAAATTATCATCAAATAAAAAAATTGTTACAACATTTTAATAAAGCCTACATACGAGGGTATATTATTTTTGACTGCTAATATTATTGTTCAAATATTTAAAAAAATATATGCAGTTTTAAGTTTTACACAGCTTTACTAATATTATGGAGCTACTTTTTCTTAAAATTCTTGGCGTGAAAGTAAAGCGTCATGTCTGCAATTTGTTTTTTTTTTCTAAAAATTGTGATATTTTGAAAATTAATGTGTCATAACGGTGGATTAGTAACCGTCAAGTTTGTGTTAAGTGTTTGTGAACGTACATGAATGTTGGTAAATGAATCAAAACAGTGCAACATAACTTTTCAAATTCTCTCAAGAAGTCCATGTGAGATCTCAAGAGGCTTAGGAAGACACATTCTCATTTATAACATACAAAATAAATTGACACTGGCTAAATGTGCTGATCGCACGAAGCCATTATTTTAAAAAAAAAGAAATACTGTTTTAAATATGTCAGTGAATTTAGCAGCTCAGTCTAAAAGTTTAAAGTAAAATTGGCTACATTCCAAATACATTTGTGGCCTATTCAATGCGGCACTTATACTGTAAATTCAAAACCCCTTTTCACGTGTATACTTAGCCGTATTAAGTTATAAAAAGTACGACAAAATAGTATCAGTATCTGCTTAACGCAGAACATTTTTTCAAGGAAATATAAATAATAGTAATAATAAATAAAAAAAACAAAACTTTGCACTAGCTTATCTACCAACAACCCACATAAGCACTTCTTAGGCAACCGTGTAGTGAGACAGTGGAACGAGCTGCCGGCAGATGTAGTGTCAGCTCCCACTGTTAATTCATTCAAGAACAATCTGGACAAACACATGCAACTGGTTAAGAGGAACTAGATGCAGATGAATTGGATACAGGCGCAATCAGTTTTCAAACTGCTGTTAATTAATAATAATAATAAATACATAATTTCTAACTATCACACCAATTCGTTAGTTCCAAGATAAGTATTATTAAGAACTTGTGTTATGGATACTAAAGAACGGATAAACATACTTAATTCCTCTTTTTTTGTAAATACATATTTAATATACGAGACCAGAACATAGATTCATGCATACAAAGATTTGTCCTGAGTGGGAATCGAACCCACGACCTCAGGAGCGGAGTGCCGGTATACTGACATCCACGTCAAATCGGTCAATGACATCACCTTATCATCACATCAGCCTTATAAAGTCCACTGCTAAACATTAGCCTCCCCAATAAATTACATTCTATTAAAGGTTATTTTTGCCCGTAATCACCACCTAGGGCGGATTTGTGATCGCAGCTTAAGCACTGGCTTTAGCTGCGATCACAAATTACTACTACTTACACTAAGGCTACTGGGCCAGGATGAAGCTGCTGCCCATCATCCAATAGGATTTCTTACCGTCAACTCTTACGACTCCCCGTGAGATGAGAGGTGTCGCTGGTCTGATAGATGGATAATAATTGAAGCGATCACCGATATAAAACAGAGCTTATAAAGGTCAGTCCTTGGATGGGTGACCGGCTTAAGATATCGAGCGTTTCCCTGCTTCAGAAGAAAGGTTAGTCCCGGTTACCACTACAGTCCATTATGTCAGCCATAGGAAGGCCACTGCTAAAAATAGGCTTGTCCAATAGTATCAAGCAGTTCAAGCCCGTATATAGGATGACGCTGCTGCCTTTTATTCATTAAGATTTCTCTTCGTAGACTCTTACGACTCCCCATAAGATAAGAGGAGATGACACTACTCTAAGCCGTTATTAAACGGCTCACTATAGTAAGTTCCAAGTAATAAAACTTACATTTGAGAGACTACGCCAGTGTGAATATATACATTTCTTTGACCCACATAAAAAAAACTAGTTAACTTAACCGGGAAGTCCATTGTAAAAACTTTGACAAAGAGTTGGAACATTTTTCAGGGATCCCTTTGAAGTTTCAGACCCATTAAAAGTTAGACCAACCTCTGCTACGACTTTGCAAAGTTCGTCCAATTGTCTTATTTCCTACGATTTGTTTCAAGACATTTTATTATTGATGGAGTTATAATTCCTTAAGTATAGGACGCTTAAATTGATTTGTTGGAATAAAAACTATTTTTCTAATTTATACCATATTATAGTCAATTACATGACAAATTTACAGAAATATTTGTTTAATTTAAATAAAATTTTGAAAACGACTACTAAGTCGATTTCCTTAATGTTGAGGATCGTGGCCATCTCGTGAAAACAGTTCACTGCGTCATCTGTTTCCATCTGCCGCCGAGTGAAGAGCATTGTGCACAGAAGTATTGAGGGTTGTATTCATCTGGTCAGCCCAACGTAGGGCTTCTGCCTCTAGACAGTACTCTAGAACTGCTCTAAACGAGTAAATCAATTGTATAAAAATTTCTACAAGGTTGGTATTATAATACTTACATAGTTGAATAGTTATATTAACCCATGACACACACTTGCGTATGAGTATCTGGTTTTAGTTGTGAACTCTATTAGTGACCATTAACAAAGGCCGACGTTAAGTCGAATAATTCAATTAAAGTACTTTATAAAAAAGGTAAAAGACAAATTGGTTTAAAGGAAAGTTTATCAATGTAAACAAACGTCTAAACGAAAATGTCTATATATCTCTGTCTTCACAGTTTACTTTTAATTAATAGCAGTATAAAAATTAATTATAATAATAACAGAAATAAAGTCTAATTTCATTCAACCACCGCAACCAGCGGTCGCCAACAATTGCGTCCATTTCGCCCCTGTCGCTGCACTTTGGGGAAACTCCTTTACGCGAGATAAATAAATAAATATAAATAATTATTTTCTGACAATTACACTAATTATTTAGTTCCAAGTTAAGTATCATTAAGAACTTGTGTTATAGATACTAAACAACGGATAAACATACTTAAATACTTCTTTTTTTTTGTAAATACATACTTAATATACATAGGAAAACATCCAGACCAGGACAAATATTCATGTTCATGCACACAAAGATTTGTCCTGTGTGGGAATCGAACCCACAACCTCTGGAGTGAAGTGTAGGTATACTGACCTCCACGCCATATCGGTCGTCAAATGAGATGGTTCTCATTGTTAGTTAATAAACTGATCAAGTGAGCCTCATTCAACTATTCCAGAAGGTGCTTTTAGCTACAATGGCCGAAGTTCGTTTGGATATACTTAAAGTTTTACAAGTATAAAGATATCATCATCATTATCATCTCAGCCCATTAACGTCCCATTACTGAGCACGAGCTTCCTCTTACATATCAAGGTGTGAGGGTATTGGGTCATACTCCACCACGCTGACCCAGTGCGGATTGGCGGAGGCAGGTGTATGGCGTCCTGCTGTTAAATTTTTTCAAGTCGCCCATTAGGTCTCTAACATGGCTTCACGACTTCATTTCATATGCCACACAAACGGGGTGACCGTTTTAGGACTGACCTCTGTAAACTCTTATGTACTTCGGTGATCGTTTCCGACCACCAAGCACCGCAGAGCTACGAGCGCTTTATTAAAGATATCATATAAGTAAACGGTTAAATGCAAAATAAAGCATTATTTAATTCGGATTTTCAGCCAGCTATCGCCAACAATTGCGTCCATTTCGCCCCCGTCGCTGCACTTTGCCAAGTGGGAAACTCCTGTACGTGAGATGGTTCTCATTGTTAGTTTGTAAACTGATCAAGTGAGCCCCATTCAACTATTCCAGAAGGTACTTTTAGCTACAATGGCCGAAGTTCAGACTGTTGTTGTACTATTGTACGTATTATTATCTACAAAAATAGCGCATTGTGTACTGTGAAGTAACGGCTTTTATTTCAACTTATTTTTGCTTGTATACTATACTCAACTGTTCATTGTGAAGTTCAACTGTCCATATGTTTTTTTTTCTTGCTTTAAATAATGGCTTCGTGCGTTCAGCACATTTAGCCAGTGTCAAGTAAGAGATATATTAATAACATATAAAATATAGTAAATGAGAATGAGTGGTGATAAAGATAATAAATGGTAAATGAGATGCCCTCCCCCTAAACCCCTTGAGTCCTCAGTAAAGATGTGGGACTATACTGAGATCTCACATAGACTTCTTGAGAGAATTTGAAAAGTGATGTTGCACTATTTTGTTTCAAACACAAACACAAACACTTAACGGTTAATAATCCACCATTATTACACATTAATGTTCGAAATTTCACAAATTAAAAAAAAAAAAACAAAACTACAGACATCAGTAAACGTAGTAGAGGGCGGCCCCCAACGCGATGGACCGACGATCTGGTCAGGGCGGCGGGGAGCCGGTGGATGCAGGCGGCAAAGAATCGATCTACGTGGAAAGCAATTGGGGAGGCCTATGTTCAGCAGTGGACTTCGAATGGCTGAAATGATGATGATGATGATGACAGACATGACGCTTTACTTTCCCGCCAAGAAGTCCCTGTCCATATGTTTGTATGATTTCTCAATTTTTTTTTATGATGTGACACTTTGTCGTGTCCCCCTTCTGCCTGATGGAAAGCAGTCGATGCAGTTCAACAAAATGAGGGCGCTCTATACTGAGGACGGTAACAAAAGCTCCCTTTCATGACGGTCTGCAGAAATGCTGCGTCATGCCCTGCTTAGGAGACCCGGGACTATAAGAGCTGGAAAACACATACACAGCTGAAAATTCTGAAGCTCAATTATAATAGGTTGGGGAAAAAGTCTTTTCGTATTTTTGTATGAAAAGTCAAGACATTTTTTTCAAAGTTTATTTACATTTATTTACAATATATATGTACCGTTTTGTTGAATAACTTTCTGCCATTTTGTGGGCAGAGACATTATCCCGTTACTGTAAAAACTTTGGGACTTCTGATCAAAAAAACGGGACAAATAGTTTTGGCAGTCCTCTCTTGAGGTCAACCTTACAGAACCTAAAGAATTCTGCAGAGACCGAAACAGGTGAAAATCTGAAGGCGCAAGGTCAGGGCTATATGGTGGATGCACTAGGACCTCCCAGTCGAACTCTCTTAATTTTTGCTGAGTGGCTAAAGATGTGTGTGGTCTAGCGTTATCGTGATGAAAGACCACACCCTTCCTGTTGATCAATTCCGGCCGTTTTCTCTCGACTGCTTCCTTTAATCTCATCAGTTGCTGGCAGTAAAGATCAGAATCGATGGTTTGCCGGGCGGTAAAAGCTCATAATAAACAATGCCCTTCCAATCCCACCATACACACAGCATCACCTTATTTCGTGTTAGGCCAGGTTTGGCCACAGTCTGTGAACCCTGGCCAACTTTCGACCACGACCTTTTTCGCACGTTCTTGTCGTACGTGATCCACTTTTCATCGCCAGTTATCAATCTCTTCAAAAACGGCTCGGTTTCATTACGTCTCAATAATGAATCGCAAATGAGTACACGGTTCATTAAGTTTCTTTGAGTGAGCTCGTGTGGCACCCAAATATCGAGCTTTTTTGTATAACCAGCTTTCTTCAAATGGGTCAAAACTGTTTTGTGGTCAATTCCCAGTTCTTCAGCTACATCGTAACTACTAATATGCCGATCTTGCTCCACTCTTTCAAAAATGGCGTCCATTTTATTCGTAACAGGGCGACCAGAGCGAGGTGCATCTTTAACATCAAAATTTCCGGACTGAAAACGTTTGAACCAAATTTGTGCTACTCTTACTGACACTGCATCAGGTCCATAAACATCACAAATTTTTTTCACTGCTTGAGTTGCATTTTTGCCTTTTTTATAATAAAATTTTAAAATGTATCGAATTTCTTCATTAGATTCACTCATTTTAACGGAGAGAAAAACAAATGTAGCGGGAAACAACTATTTTTTATTTTTTTCTTTTCTTTATAATGGAACCTTTTTAATGTTACCAAAACCAGCCAGACACAAATAGTACAGTCAAAAAAATTTTATAATAAGTTTATACCTACGTTATGCGAAAAGACTTTTTCCCCGACCTAATATATAGAAATGGTACCCAAAAACCTGTTGGTAATGTGTCATGTATACATATACATAATCACGCCTGTTTTCCCGAAGGGGTAGGCTGAGGCATATGAATCGCCCACACTTCGCTAATAATTTTTTGGTCTCACGTATCAGGTGGCGAGCCTACTGCCGCTTACCGGGAACTCTTATGTTAGCCAGAGCCTCGTCCGTCAATGGGCTGGTGGACCACTTGCAGGTGAGGTTGGTTTGGCCTGAGAATAAAAACAAATTCAAAAGTCATTTATTCAAGTTTGGCTCAATATAGCTTTTATAAATGTCATACTTATAAAAATACGCTCGCGTTCGCTCAACCATATTTTAGGGAACGCAACGAACCGACGCATGACGCCACCACCGCGGAAACAGCATTAGGCTCGCTACCTATTACGTGGGACCAACTACACAATTGGCGAATTGTGGGCGTATAATAGGCCTCTGCCTACCCCTTCGGAGAAACAGGCGTGAATGTATATATTTACCAATGTACATGAAAACTAACGTTAGATTTTGAAAAATTGTGATGTTTTTGATCTTATACTGCTATTGTCAAATAATATAAAAATAGGCATTAAAAAAACAATGTTCCACCAAACAATTGAATATCTTTTGCGTAAAGATTTTGACATGAAATATTTCGAATGAGAAAAATCTAAGCTCGACATTGGATATAGACATAAGACAGTTCATATCGAAAAGTAAGAGATAATGTAAAACGAGATAACCTCAGGGTTTTATTCAATTTCACGGGTCACTGAGCTGCGGGTCCTTTGCTCCAAATGTACTTACAATAAGGGCCCGAAAACCATATATCTTACATGTTTCTCTTTCATATTTGCTAGCAGTTAACAACTATAACAGTCGGGAGCATGGTCTAACTTGCGTCGACAACACTACTCATACTCGCTCAATGACTGCCGGTAAACTCAATGTACCCAGAGTTTATAATAATTATGGTGACAGAACTATAAAAAAACGGCTTCCGTACCTATTAAATAGTATACCTGAAGCCATTAGAATGGAAACAAACAAAAATAAGTACAAAACAAATTTAAAAAAGCATTATATTGGTTTAAGTGAAAAATTGTAAGTTATTTATATATAAAATTAGTTGTAATGTATAAAGTAGTATAAAAGAGACTGTGACCCACAGACAAACCAGTCAAACGGTTTTGTGGGATATGTTTTTATATAACTTGTACTATTTAAACGAAATAAACGTATTATCTATCTATCTATCTATTCGCTGACAATGTTCTTTTGATTTAAAATTGTTTATTTCTTTATAATAAGTAAATACGTTCAGAAATAACAAGATAATATAGAGCCAGATGCTAAATAATGTTATTAAACGGCAAACGTTGTAATTGATGGCCTCCCTCGCGATGGAACGATGGTAAATCAAGGCGGAGGAAAGCCGATGGATGCAGGCGACTCAGGATCGATCAATGTGGAAATCTATTGGGAAGGCCTATGGTCAACAGTGAACGTCATATGGCTGAGATGATGAATGTTATAACATATGCGATATTATACTATTCAGATTAAAGTTTAATTTGTGAATATTGGTGTTGGTTTCGCTTTTAGAATTGAGTATTTTTCGCATAAATGTAATTTAATACGCAATGGATAACTCTTTTTTGTCCCAATAAAGTAAAACTTTATAAAAGAGAAAGTGAACATACAAATGATCTTAGTGGTCTTATGAGCTCTGCGCTTAACCTGCTTACACATATTATTATGAAAATATCATACTAACAAAATTAAACAACAATAAAAGTCCACGAAGGTTAAAATAACAACTATAGTTCTTCTGTTTGCCACTAGGTGGCACTTATGCATGTGGCCCACCTAATAAAAAGTGGTCACCACAACCTAGAAACACAAGGCTTCCCGCCTTCCAACATACGCCACCTAGCATTCCGCTTAGTGCGCGCCACGTCAGTGCCTCCCCAGGTGCCGACCGCTTCAGATGTTTCCTTCTCAGTAGCAATAATAAAGGCTTTTACAGGGAGAGGTTTAGTCGATTCAGGTCCGACATAACGACACACCACGGATGTGTGGTATGCGGGGACTTATCTCCCGCCTCCCACCGTGGGGGGTAGTTCCTTGTAGGGTTGTGGTTTTCTAAAAAGCAAAAAAAAACATAGGGACACTTGCAACACCAGGGGCATCACTTGCGCGCTGTCGACCCTGTAAAAACCGTTTTACGCCCTTTTTGAAGAGCCTCATGCTGAACAGAGTATCTGTTTATGTAATGCTGTAGTATAAAGTTAAATCCAATATAAATAAACATCATCATCTCAGCCCATTAACGTCCCACTTCTGAGCACGAGCCGCCTCTTATATACTAAGGTGCGAGGTTATTGGGTCATGCTTCACCACGCGGACCCAGAGCGGATTGGCGGAGGCAGGTGTATGGCGTCCTGCTGAATTTTTCAAGCCGCCTAATTAGGCCTCACATGGCTTAACGACTACCACATTTAGTGGTAACCGGGACCAACGTTTTAACGTGCCCTCCGCAGCATGGAAGCGCTCGATATTAAATGCCACACAAATGGTCACCCATCCAAGGATTGACCTCTGTAAAGTCAACTTTACTTCGGTAATCGTTTCCGATCACCCAGCACCGCGGAGCTACGAGCGCTTCACACATAAATAATAGAACACAATAATCTAAATCTAAGCTCTAATGAGACTTTTTTGTCTGAACTCAAAGGTATTTCAATAATCCTCAAATGAATATTATTCGAGTGCCTGCACACTTACACACTACAATCGTAAGCTCATACATACGAGCTTTGTGATCTTTCGTTTTGTTCCTTTAATTTGTTATTAACTTATTTGTAGCATAATCATAAATTTTCTTATTAATTACACAAATAAGTATTTCTTTCAATTACACCAATCATTTAGTTTCAACATAAGTATCATTAAGAACTTGTGTTAAGGATACTAAATAACGAATATACATACATAATTTTTTTTTTTTAGTAAATACACCAGAGCCAATTAATATTCTTATGCATACAAAGACCTGTCCATGGGAGAATCTAAGGAGCCTTTTTTTTTGTTTTACGTCGTTAACAAAATGCGTTTACGTAATACCTTCCGGTTAAAGGGGGACCGAAAGGGAGTGTGGGACTCACCACCGGCAGACGCGACTGCCAGCAGTAATACCCACTAAAAATCTTCTGACGACGCCCGCCGCTTGTTGAGAAAAAGGCGGGGGCCAGTACCTGGGTTGCAGCATCTGACACCCCGCCTGCGGCCAACGTCCCCCGGACCAAAAACGGGAGGACCTTCTCTGAGAGGCGCAGTGGACGCGCCCCTCCTACCTCCTTGTGCGACCATAGCGTGTGTGGCCGACTTCTCGGAGGGTCTATGTTTAGACAGCAGGGCCTCCTTTTTCTTTTTTCTTTTTTTTATTATCGTCTGTAAAAAAATGCTGCTAACGCACTGTCTCCCGGCCAAAAGGGGGAGACCGGGAGGGGTGTGCGGCTCACTGCGGCAGAGGCGACCACCGCAGTCCTACTACTAAAAAACTTCAGACGACGCCCACCACTGTTGAAAAGGGGCGAGGCACCAGTGCCTGGGTTTGTAGCTTCTGGTACCCCGCCCGCGGCCAACGTCCCCCGGATCAGAACCGGGGAGACCTCCTCAGGGAGGCGCAATGTGCAGCGCCCCCCCTACCTCTATATGCGGCCATTGCGTAACTGGTCGACTTCGGGGGGGGGTCTATGGCGAGACGGAAGGGGCCCCCGCCACCTAAGACCCCCGGGCGCTGCCTGACGGGGGCCTTCCTGGCCCGCCCACTGCGCCAATGGCAGCAGGGGCCCCCTGCCCCCACTGCCTAAGACCCTTCTGGCGCTGCTTGACGGGCTACGACGTGTTACGTGGGACCAGAAATATAATGTGGGAGTGAATAATATGCCTCTGCCTGCCCTTTCGGAGAAACAGGAGTAAAAAATAGTAAATATATAAATATACAACGTATGATATTCACAGAATGAGATGTTCACTGTCATTAGATAATGGTTTAATAGGTTCAGTAGATCCGAAGCTATTAATAAAAATTCCTTCACGCCGTGCGGAGAAGCATCTAATCAGACATAATGACATTGAGACTTGTCCATTAGGTTTTTATAGGTTTATTATATATGTCGTTGACCGATCGCTAAATCGGGCAAATGATGATAGGGCTAGGTGTTTTATTAAATGTATCTTGTCGTATTAAACGTCACGTAAATGAGTGCCACTTCACGCTTCTTAGGTTTTGATGGGATCCCCATACACCTTATTTACGTGACTTGTCATAATGACCACATTTCTTTAGTCCTTTTTACTTGACTCGTCGTAATGACCACATGTGTTTTGATAGGATCCCCCAAACACCTTTTTTACGTGATTCGTAATAATGACCACATTTCTTAGGACTGCAAAATAAATTTACTAGCACTTTACCGTGGACCGTACCGCACGTTATACCGCGGTATATCCATAAAAAAATACAACAATTTACCACATACTCTACAGAATGAACAAATTTAGCAACAGTTAAAGCAAATATTGCATAATAAATGTTATTATGATGTTAAGAAATATTTAACCGCCAAGATATGATATAGGTTTGTGATTCTTAGGATGGATTAAAAATATCTTTGTAACAATTCCCGCGGTACTATAATTTCCCGAAAAATCGAGAAACTATTCAACACGACACGTGTTTCGCCCTTACACAGGGCATCTTCAGGTAAGATAGGAGCCTCAGAACAACGATGTCTTCACGACCAACGCTGAAACGAGAGTGTTTGACTCTCGTTCCTAGACTACATTCCATAATCACCACGCTAGGCAGGCGGGTTGGTGATCGCAGTTCGCAGGATGACGCTGCTGCCCATTATCTTCTGTTCGTCGACTCCTCGTGAGATGAGAGGGGGGTGTCACTATTCTAGGCCGGTTACACGCGGCACATTTAGATAGTTCAATATTATTTTTTTTTGTTTTGATTAAATTATAGTATTGTTTTTTTTTTATAATTTGACAACAATTGGTAGAATCCCTTCTCTCTGATCTCTTTAACTTGCGTACCCGACAGGGTACATTATAATATTGCAATAAATATCTTGTATTTATACCACTGAATCATTCAGTCATTACTGTGTTATAATTATACCAAAAACCGATAAATAGTCCGATAAATAGTCGCCATCACGGAACAACATTAAAATTATGGCTACGATATACTTCAGCATTATATTATATTTTGTGTTTAAGAGTATCATATCAGCTGTATAAAGCCTAACTACCGAACATTGGCCTCACCAATTAATTATATTACATAGCCTACATCTGCCGATAATCACCACGCTGTGAAGACAGGTCGGTGATCGCAGTTTCTGTCATTACCCATCATCCGATAGGTTTTCTCTTCGTCAACTCTTACTACTCCCCGTAAGATGAGAATTGGTGGCTCTTTTCTAGGCCGGCGCTACACTGACATACTATATCAAAGCTATAATAGTACTTTTCAAGGTACATATTGAATTATTGCCCGCGGTACTAAAGTACTCGTAGCTCTGTTAAACTTTGGAACGATCGCCGAAGTTAAACAGAGTTCACAAAGTCGGAATTTCATATGCCACAAACACGCGGTCTACCGTCCAACATAAAGGGCTCCCAAGCTTCACAATACACGTTAAGGATTTGGCTCCGGTTATACTATACTAGTCTCATAAGAGGCCTTATAAGGCGGCTTGAAAGAATTTAAGAACAGGCCGCCTTATACCTGCCTTTGCCAATCCGGAGTGGGTACGAATGGTGGAATATGACCTGCATCCGAATCCGCTTGACTTGTAAATATTTGTATTGCTTAAGATCGAACCCACGACCTTTAAAACTAAAACCAGATAAGTAAATCGATTATCGTTTCATATCAGCCGAAAGATTGCACAAGGAAACAATGGTATACTCGTATAAATGAAACAGCTCATTCTGGGGCTGAAAATATATTTTTCCAAAATAATAAAACACGATATTACCAAAACCATCTGTCTAATATGCTTACTCATATGTACAAGGCCAACAAATACTCGAAAGTCATACTAATATGACAATACATACATCACCCTTATTGCAGGCGACATAAACGGATTACCTACTTGGGTTGATTTATTCCGAAAGGTAGGGTCGGGACAGAAAAATGGTTTTTAATGTAAAATGCCGACTGAGTCTCAGGTATTCTGATAGAAAACAATAAATTTAATAACTTATAATTTTAAACGACTTTATGAATGGAGAAGGTTTGCGATTCGTTGATTTTTTTCTTTCAATGTTCCCTAACTACTCAAATGCTGTTGAAACGATCGGAATATTTATTTTTCATTATGATGGAATGTATTGAAATACAGTGTGCAATAAATTGATTACGGGTTATTTTTATGATTTGGTGGGATTTCAATAAAACGATATGAAGCGAAAGTCGTTATGTTTTAAAGATTAAGGATTCGCTATGGGAGGAGTTTGACAATAGTTATTTATGCCAGTCTTTTTTTTCGTTAATTTGCAATATAAGTATCTCTTTATCGTTAAGTATGTTTTTTTTAAATATTTCTACTTACTCCTCTACAATTATAATAGGGGATTTTAAATTCGTCTTTTCGCTTTACAACCTTAAAATCTATGCTATGATAACACAAACAAAAAAACTTAAGAAATAAGAAAACTATTCTAAACATTTTTTTAACACCAAAATGTAATTTTAAAGATTTTTTACTTTGACGTCCGATTTTAGCCAAACTAGATCATTAAGTGCTACTTTGCTTTAAATATTACATTATGTGAGAGTCTGGAGAAGTTTTTGACTGTACTTTGAAGTCATAAAGTCACTTGATTTTTCTTATATTTTCACTTCAAACCAACACTTTAAAAAGTTTTATCAATGAATGAAGCTCAAATTTTTTGTTATACAAGACCAACTTATAAAATTCTGTTGCAGAATAATTCAAACTCAAAACACAAAACTCTTTACACATACCTACTTGAGAGAATTTTTAAATAGTTCAGGTCGAAATTCTCCGAAAATTCAGAAAATATTTAAATATGGAAGTGATTCGGATACCCCAGGGGGTATTCTATCTCTAGATTTCCGCTTGACACTCGTATCTCTGTGTAAAAAACGTACGGTGCCGTATGGCCAAGAAAAGTGCCACCCCCTCTCATCTCACGGGGAGTCATAAGAATCGCTGCGTCATCCTACGTACTGGCTTGAGCTGTGATCACCAATCCGCCTTTCCAGCATTATTGGCAGACACCCCCAATAGACTGTTATCTATTGGGAAGGCTAATGTTCAGCAGTGGAATTAATAATGCTGATATGATACAACGTACCACAGTTTATAACTATAGTAAGTAATAGTCTAGTAATGAACAACGTCATCTCAGTTAAAGTCTAAATGACGCTGTGTGAAGTAATGTAATTACACAGAATTTACTGAGCCACACGTCGTAAAGTAGTAAACGCGTAACTAGTTGCTTCCAAATAAGATTGAGAGATTAAGACAGAAGTGTTTACACCCACTGCGCTCCACTCGAGTGTAAATCAATGTTGCTATAGCGCAAATTTCTTTCACCCACTTGAAATTTTCGAATTGTCTGGAGATTTTGTTGGTTATACAATCTATTGTTAGTTATAAGAAATTTGTTAAATTTGCACAAACTCATGATTGTTGTGAATCGATACCTAAGACACAAGTATTAAGTTTACTTAGTGTAGGTAGGTAACACTTAAATTAACTGCATTACTAACCCAATGTATGTATGTAGGCTATATTTATTGAGAAATAAATTATTATTATTTACACGTGTGAGATAACAGGAGTAAAATAATAATAATATTGGGTTATCACTACATAGTATAAAATAAAGTCGCCTTTTCTGTCCCTATATCCCTATGTGCGCTTAAATCTTTAAAACTACGCAACGGATTTTGATGCGGTTTTTTCCAATAGATAGAGTGATTCAAGAGGAAGGTTCATATGTATAATACATGCATAATATAGTAGTGGAACACTGTCAATTTGTGAGATTTGTGATGTGATGTCGTAATTCAACTCACTTTTTTGCGCTTATATTGCAAACGCTGGCCAAACCCTACGAGATTAGTCAAAATATTGTACTACAATATTGTACAACTTATAAAATTCTTCAAAAAAGTCCGCAATGGTATATGTCTATCTTTCAAGAATACCCCACAATAACCAATTATGGTTGCGGCGGTGGTAGGTATTCGCGGCCTATATAGAGACATTCTGTAATTATGTATTATACGTCACTATTTATATTAGCATACCACCCGTGCGAAGCTGGGGCGGGTCGCTAGTAACAAATATAACATTGGATGGAACCAGGGCTTACGATACATTGTCAACTCGATATGTGAAATCGAGGAAAAGGTATTTTGCACCTTAGACTGTATTGGTAAAGAAAATCAACTAGAAATCCCCTAAAAGACATTTCAGAAAATAGCTTCTCTTCATAACTTGATAAGGCGTCGGTAAGCGACTTAATAAGGATGTTTTTAATTGATTTGGAAGATAATTTAAAAAATCATTAGATTTACCTTAGATCAAATGGTTGGGACGGGTAAGAAAAGCATCTAGCATGTTTAGACACGAGTCTCATACCCTACTTAAGTCTTTTTGTTTTATAGAAATATGCTACTTCCTGTATAAATATCTAAGATTTCAATATGTATTTCATTTGATTAGATATTCAATATCCAAAATTATTAAAAATACTTTGAGACAAACTATATGTCCTCGTGTTATGGTTGCTTGACTTTAGAATAAGAGCTGCGAATCCATAACATTAGGCGCCATAGTTTTCAAGTTTTATTGTAAGTCGATTCCTATAGAATTTAGCTTTATGTTGCAGCCAGCTATGATGCAGAGAACACAACTATACTTACCTTAATAATATTTAATAAAGACGAAATATTAAAATGAACATAATAATAACCACGTTATTTACTAAAAGTTACTACATACAACATGTCCTACCAAGATCTGAGAAGCCCAAGCCAACCTCACCTGCAAGTGGTGCACCTGCCGATCAACGGACAAGGCTTTGGCGAACATAAAAGTACCTGGAAAGCGGCAATAGGCTCGCCACCTATTACAATATAAATGGTGAAATGTGAGCGTATAGTATGCCTCTGCCTACCCCTTCGGGGAAGCAGGCGTGGTATTATGTATGTATGTAAAAGTGGTGTTGCACTGTCTTGTTTGTTTTACCAACACTTATAAACGTTCACAAACACTTACGGTTAATAATCCACCGTTATTACACATAAATACATAGTATCTATCTTCACACTCTGCTGCAACACAATTCTTACTAGCGCGGAGGGTAGCTGTGACATTTTGCTATTACTTGTTGTATGTCTACCTCATAAATAGGTACTAAATTTATTGGTCTTTGTATTTGAATATGTTTCCGCTGTAAGTAAAATTAAGAAACGTGAAGTAAGAAATATACAACTCTGTAAAAGTAATGTAAGTTTGATGAGGATTAAATAAATTATTATTATTAATATCACGCCTGTTTCCCTGTAGGCGTAGGCAGAGGCATATTATACGCCCACATTTCGCTAGTTATATTGTTGTTCCCACGTAATAGGTGGCGAGCCTATTATCGCTTACCGGGAATTTTTATGTTCGCCAGAGCCTGGACCGTTGATCGGCAGGTGCACCACTTGCAGGTGAGGTTGGCTTGGGCTCATGTGAGCATGATAAACCCTAAAAGTTACCAAACAACATATTAATACACTAAAGCTAATAAGCCCCATTCAGCCAACGCAAGTACTATCTACAGCTTTTAGTCTATGGGCTAATATTTAATGGATTCATGCTGTTTTCCGTCAATCTAATCACAATCTGTCGCCTTTCACATGGAGCTTTAACATCAGGGGATCCTTAAATTTGGTATTACATTCACAGTTCTTTTTTTTTCTTAAATATGGACTCAGTTGCTCAGAGTATTTGCCAAATGCCAAGTAATTTGCATAAATGCAGCGTTTTCGTTACAGTTAAAGTCAAGTCGGTCACAGTCGAGTCAAGTCAAATTCATACCGCAATAAAGGAGTGGAGGAACTTCTTGGCGGGAAAGTGAAGCGTCTGCAGTTTTGTTTTATTTTCTAAAATTTGTGATATTTCGATCTTTAATGTGTAATAACGGTGGATTATTAACCGTAAGTGTTTGTGAACGTTTATAAGTGTTGGTAAAACAAACAAGACAGTGCAACACCACTTTTCAAATTCTCAAGAAGTCCATGTAAGATCTCAGTATAGCCCCACATCTTTACTGAGGACTCAAGGGGTTTAGGGGAGGGCATCTCATTTACCATTTGTCATCTTTATCACCACTCATTCTCATGGACTTTGATTTTTATATTATTAATATATATTTCACTTGACACTGGCTAAATGTGCTAAACGCACGAAGCCATTATTTAAAAGATAAAAAAAAGAAGTGGAGGAAAAATAACGATTCACTTCAAATATAACTGTCCTACACTTGTGTATGTTCCCAACGTAGTTATGTCTAAAAATCCACTATGTTTACACATAAAATCTCGAAAATATACTAGTTTTGGAAAATAAAATACTGCCGCGATGTGTCTTTTTCCCCGATGGCGCCCTAAATTAACAGTTATTTTTGCATATAAATAATAGTCATTTCCATACTGCCTGTCTACTTTTATACCATATTAAATAAATTTTAAAATCCACACAGTTTTCTAATATAAAATTACATTTTACATAGAATTTCCCACAGCAAAGCTGTTTTGGAACAAACGAGAAAACAGGTCGTGCTGTCAAATGTGCTTCTGCTCTACTTAGCTTTATTTGAATTCCAACTACAATGCTTTACATGACGCGTTTTCTATTCATTCGTCTCAAACAGTACTGCGCGAACTCGTTCTTGTATACCGTTCACGGCGTTGTTTTCTATCTATCCGTTTTCAATTCAGCGTGGTACTATCTCACGTTAGGTTCACATTGTAAAGAGATATCCTTATAGGTACTTATAGGTACGTGTTTGCATTTATTCTATGTAACAATGGGCTCTAACGTGGCGTGGGTAGATAAAGCGCGCAATTCTATGTTACAATCTTGCTGGAAATACAATACACAGTACTTCTTAAGTGTCAAAGAGTTTGAAATAAGGTATCAGTTCAATATATTATTTTTAACGATAACATTGAACTAGGAAAAAGCCTTTGATAGGATTTTCAAACTTTTTACGGAATCAGAAGTATTTTATATATATGACCTGTGCAACTAAACACAAATCACTCCATAGTATTAAACAAAGTTGCTTTCCTCTGTCTATCCCTATTATGCTTAGATGTTTAAACTATGCCACGACAAGAGACAATTTTACACGCGTACAGAGTCGCGGGCGGCCGCTAGTTTGTTATAAAATATGGCAGATACTTATAAATGGTCTTAAATTAAAACAGCTACAAAGGCAAATTTTTCTTATAATTAAGAATCACTGTTACTTTTATTTTTTCCTGTTGGTTAGAAGTCGTTTCTTTCAAAATAAATAAGAGTGCTACCGGTATCGTGGGAAGAACACCGTAACAAGCACACTCACTCATGTCGGCCTGCATTTATACCGTTTCACGCCCCAATTTAATAACATGGGACTGGGGAAGCATATAAAAATAAGATTATTTAGTAGATTATTAAGACCAATTATTTAGTTCCAAGATAAGTATCATTAAGAACTTGTGTTATGGATACTACAGAACGGATATACATATATATAATATATAAATACTTTTTTTTTGTAAATACATACTTAATATACATAGGAAAACACCCAGACCCGAAAAAATATTCATATTTATACACACAAATATTTGTCCTGTGTGGGAATCGACCCCACGACCTCAGGAGTGGAGTGCGGGTATACTCGCACTACACCACCGGTCGGCAATATGTAAATCGTAGCCAAACATAGATCGGAAAACGACTTTTGCTGATGCGATAAACAAGGTCAGTGTTTATTAATTTATTATTATAAAATGAAACACGTGGCCGGCTGGTTTTTGAAACATGCATCTCCTAGGGCTCCATATAAGCCCTGAGTCTTGTTGGATCACTATATAAAAGGAACATCGTATTATACTGTCTCTTAATAGCTATGCCTACGGTTGATTACATTATCAATTCTAATGCGTGGTTATGAGCTTAAAGTAATCTTTGTATTCAGCCATATAGAAACCGCGTATTTTGAATATCATACTATTCATCATAATGCTAGTAGATGTTATTAAGATATGAGATTTGTATTGAATAGATTCCGAATCCGCTAACAGTAGGTTACGCTGGAAGTTTATAGGAGAGGCCTATGTTTAACAGTGGACTTCCTTGGGCTGATGATAATGGTGATGACAGTGATGATAGTAATGATGATGGTGATAAGGCTCTGAAACTACAGGACTTATTTGAAAATTCCTGCCAACAATAGACAGCTATATTATTTGTGAGTAAGAAAGACTATTTCAGTGTCAGTATTTAGTATTTTTAATATATATATTTTGTTTTGACGTTGTCAAGTACTATGTAATAGTTTATGAAATAAAGAACTTTTTACTATACTTTATTATTAAGCAAATTGAATTAGGAATCTTTACACTTGGAGTTAGAAAGGTAAGAGTTTATTGCGACTGTATTTTTTTTTTTTTTTTTTTTTTTTTTCCAATTTCATTTGCAATCGGTCGTTAGACCATAAGCGAATTTGTTGTGCGATTATGTGGCGTTTTTAGTGGGACAGCCACCGCTGCCCCTACCAATCAAATAAGGTGGTGTCTTTTTAGTCTTTTCACCACCGTAGACGGGTCCAGCAGATCAGCTATAAGAGGATTTTGGTGTAAGGATAACCGCTCCATATGTTGTTTCCTGTACTGCTCGATTTCAGATGCGACTGTCGGTATGTTGAGATATTGATGAATTTCATCGCTTCTTGTGAACCAAGGAGCGTGGACTATTGCCCTCAGGATCGAATTCTGCACTCGTTGCAGGCAGAGGATATTACTTTTACTTGCAACACCCCATAGTTGAATTCCGTAGGTCCAAACTGGTTTTAGCACCGAGTTATATATAAGAAGCTTGTTGTCTATCGACAGAACAGAGTTCCTTCCCATGAGCCAGTACATATTTCGAAACAGGTGGTTGACTTGGTCTCTCTTTAGTTTTATATGCTGTTTCCATGTGAGGCGCCTATCAAGGTGGAAACCAAGATATTTTACACAATTTGAGTGCGGCAAAATGTTGGCACCGAGTCTTACGGGAGGACAGTCTTCTCTCCTTAAGGTGAATGTGATGTGGCTCGACTTAGCCGCACTAGCTCGTATACGCCACTTGTGCAGCCATATGTTGATTGCGTCCAACTGCTCCTGAAGCTTGCGGCTGGCAGCAGCCGGATCATTGTCAACAGACAAGTATGCTATGTCATCGGCATAAGTTGCAACAGTAATGTCTCTGTTTACAGGTAAGTCAGATGTGAATATATTATACAGTACCGGTCCCAGAACCGATCCTTGAGGTACGCCGGCCTTTAGGTGGTGAAAGCTGGATCGCGTTTCTCCTTGCTTGACTTGGAAGGATCGATCTGAGAGATATGACGCAACAAGTGTAAAAATCGAGGAAGGCAGTTTTTCTTTGATTTTCGCTAATAGACCCCTATGCCACACGCGATCAAAAGCCTGTTGCACATCGAGGAAGGCGGCTGAGCAGTACTTTTTGCGTTCAAAGCTCTGCCTTATGGTGTGATATACTCGATGGACCTGTTCAACCGTTGAATGGGATTTTCGAAAGCCAAACTGATGAGACGGAATAACAGCGCAGTCTTGCAATGTTGTTTTGAGTCTAGTGAGGAATATCCTTTCCCATAATTTTGAAAGTATGGGTGTTAAGCTTATTGGCCTATATGATGATGGCTCGTGTTCTGGTTTTCCAGGCTTCTGTATCATCACTATTTGTGAGATTTTCCAGAGGGCCGGGAAGTGAGCAGTTCTAAGTATTGCGTTGAACAGGTATGTAAGAAGCACGATACTCTTCCTGGTCATGTTTTTCAATACAGTTGGAGTAATCAGGTCATATCCAGGTGCTTTTCCTGTCTCAAGGGCCTTTATCTCCGTAGCAATTTCTCTCGGTGAGGTTGGAGTTAAAGGAAGGCTCATCTGTAAATCCTGATCAAGGATCGCGGCAATGTCGGACTCATCTTCAGAACTCTCATTCGGTGTAAAAACTGATGCTAGATGTGATGCAAAGACCTCTACTTTTTCTGAATCGGTTCTGGCCCAAGAGTTCTGCGCTCGAATTGGAGGATAAGATGGTTGTGGTTTGCTAAGGTTTTTTGTAGCTTTCCATAGAGAGTGCTCGCCAATTCCAAACGGGGACAACGACTCAAGGTTTTTCCTCACCACTTCATTAGCTGATTTCTTAAGGATAGCCTTAAGTTCTTTTGTCGCTTTGTTTAGCCTTGTTCTATCAAGTGGGTGGCGTGATTGATGCCATTTTCTTCTCAAACGGCGCTTATCCAAAATCTTTTGTTTTATATCGGGTGGGTGTATGAGCGGAGCACTAATTTCATTTTGGGCTGGCGTATTTGTCCAGGCTGCTACTTGTATTAAGTTTGTTATATATCTACAAGCCTCGTCCACATCGCCTCGGTCCTTAAGGGGGATCATGAGATTAATGTTTTCATCAAGATAACTTCTAAAACCTTCCCAGTCTGTTTTCCGGTTAGTGAGAGATTCAGGTTTTTGTCGTAGAAGTGGACTTGTGCCTATAGTTAAAATGACTGGAGTATGATCTGAGGATCCATCATAACTTGATTCGATACCAGTGTGTAAGTGGGCTATGCCCTTCATGATAGAGAAGTCTAGGAGGTCAGGAAGCTTCTGTGGATCGCTGGGCCAGTAGGTGGGTTCGCCGGTGGATATTGAAGTAAGATGATTTTCATCAATGCAGCGCTTCAATTCTCGACCTCTAGTACTTGTACAGCGAGAACCCCAATAAGTATGCTTACCATTCCAGTCGCCCCCTGCCACAAATCTCGAACCCAATGTTTTGAAGAAATTGGCGAACATTTCAGAGGATATTTTATGTCTCGGTGGGCAGTATACTGAGGAGAACGTTATAGATCCAGATCGGATCTCAGCTTTTATCGTCGTTGCTTGGATATGCGGTGTAGAGAATGGCTCCAAGATTGAGTGCTTCAAATTAGCTCTGATAGCCAGGGATGTTCCAGCGTGAGCTCTTCCGTCGGGATGAGGAGTGGTATAGATGTTGTAGCCTTTGACTCGGAAGTTACTTCTGGTGGTAGCATGGGATTCTGATATCAACACTATATCTAACTTATTGGTTAAAGCAACGGATTCTAGCTCATGGATGTTGGGAGCTAAGCCGTTAATGTTCCAGGACGCCACTCTTAAAGTTGCCATTTAAGCTAGCTTGTTGATGACGGTTGTCAACAGTCCCATCAGGGTACTGATTTGTTGTAGGAGTTGGTCAATTTTTTCGTTTTGTCTTACTAAAAGTTGTTCCAGTGAGCTTTGCTGTATATCGTTTGTATTTTCGGGTTCTGAGATATGAGTGTTGCCTGCAGTTATGTTTGCATACGAATGCTGTGAGCGATATTGCAGATTAGTTTGGTGTAGGTCTCTAGTTGGTCTGCCTGGTGCTTGTGAAGTTGTGACTTTTCCAGTAATCTCTTGAGATATCGGTTTGCCGCGGATCAGCTTTCTAGATGCTATTTCTTTGTAGACCTGGCATCCTTTGTAGTTGGCAGGATGATCGCAGAAGCAGAGAGCACACTTTGCGGGCGTGTTTTTGTCCTTAGGGCAGTCCGAGCTTTTGTGTCCTTCTCCACATTTGACACACCTGTACGGTCTCATGCAGTTATTTTTTGAGTGGCCATATTGTTGACATCTTTGGCATTGCACAAAGTCAAAGTCAAAAAAGTCAAAAATACTTTATTTCATAAACTATTACATAGTACTTGAAAACGTCAAAATTATAAAAAAATAACAAAAACAAATAAAATATAACTATACTAAAATCACGAAGCTTAGATTCACTTGCAACCAAATAATTTAAAAAAACAAAAAACATTTAAGTGCAAGCGAATCTAAGTGCCAGTTCCGAGCCACCGCTCTGTAAGAAGAACTGGCAAGAAACTCACAGGCTATGCTCTTTTAAATTATCGATTGGTTAGTAACAATCTTCATTTGTCTGTGACGCTATACAATGCAACATAATATAACAATATTCATGCTTTAAGTCATTCATATTAGAATAGCCTGTATGAAACGGCGGTTTAATCCCAAGCATTTTTATCAGCCATATAGTCTTTAATAGAATAATATCCCTTTGAAGACAGCTTGCGTTTTATTGTTAATTTAAATTTATTTAGGCTTAATTGCTGTATATTGCTTGGGATTTTATTATAGAATCGCACACATTGACCTTTAAAAGATTTGTTAATTTTTTGGAGCCTAGTGGCAGGTACAACTAGTTTATGCTTATTTCTTGTGTTTAGGTTATGTATATCACTTTTCTTACTCAATTTATCAAAATTTTTGTGTACATATACTAGGTTTTCATAAACAAACTGACCCGCCACTGTCAAAATACCAATTTCTTTAAATTTATCCCTTAGTGAATGTCTACATGGTAGATTATAAATTGCTCGTATGGCCCTCTTCTGCAGTACAAAAATATTTTGAATATCTGCGGCACAACCCCACAGAAGAATACCATACGACAGTTTTTCTCTGGCGTGGATCCTCGATCTTAACCACTTGGTGATAGATATACTTGATGTCCTTTACCAGTTTATTGGTGCTATTGGCTTCCAAGTTTACAAGTTGAGGTGGGTTTTTTGTCTGGTCCGTAGCGGGAGTTAATAATTTCTCCACGTACTTTGTTGCCTGTTTTTTCAATTTCTTCAATAATACTTTCATGTGGAGTCGTATGATGAAGGTTCCTTATGACAATACGGTAAGGTTTCGCTTCTTTTTGAGTAAATGTGTGTCCAATTAATCCTTTTTGTCTTATGAGATTGATAACCTCTTTGTAACTGACTGCTGTGTCTACCATGACGCGAAGGTTGTTCTTGTTTACTATTTTATACTTGAAGCTAGCTGGGTTTAGGACAGATTCAAATAGTTTTGTAAGTTCATTAAGATCGTCTATTCCATAGAGAATGATTGGTGGAGGTCTATAGTTTGGAATGGGCTGACTATTAGTATCATCCATGCCATCTACTGGTAGATCATTAAATCTGTTTTGTGTGCAGATTGTCTCGTGTGAGGGCGATAGTTCTGACACTTTTCTTTTCTTGGTAGGCACCCGCTGCCACGGCGGGGGTTCCTGGTTAGTATTGGACGATAGCAGGTCTGCCTGCTTTGAGAAGTTTGCAAGTGAGGCTTTCTCAAAGGTGGACGGAGAGAATGCAGAGGTTGTATGCTGCTGTTCAGATGGCAGCTCACTGAGAGAGCTGGATCTTTGTTTGTTAAAAAGTCCTGGAAGTAGTACTTGACGAGTTAATATAGTTTTGGTTGATTTATTTAATTCCATTTTGATTCCCACGAGTACGGGTCGAATTAAGGTGGTCACTTACAGGTTACGCCCATTCCATGTAAGAAGGCACGATACATCGATGTTAGCCAGGTTCATCGAGGTTGGTGTACGGAACTAGAATCCCTCCAGCCATTCATCCTTTTGGCACAGTCCTCACCGTAGGATTGGGGTTATTGATTATAGAGGTTCTCTTCCTCGTGGTTCAGACAGTAAAGCCGAAACTCCCAGACTCGCGAAACGTGACCACGAGGTTCCGGGTTGTTGAGGTCATTCACCTTCAACTACTTAGTTGGTTAGACTAGTCAGATCGGGTTATTTAACCGCCGCCCAAGACTCGGCGTTGTTACTCGTTTAGCACCACCCGGGGGATACATATAGGGTAGACCTTGGATAAGGTGGTAAATCCTACGGACGCGAGCAACTTACACCCCCAATTGCGACTGTATAATAATATTTCTGGGAATGAATTAGACTATACAGTACTGCACTACAAGAGCACCAATCCAAGGTGAAATTATATGTAACATTATACAGAGGAGATATAATTGGTTGTTTGTTTTGAATCGGCCCGATAATACTGCACCAATTGGAAAAAATCTTTTACTAGGAAGAAGATACTATATTACTTATCGATTTAAAAAAGGGATCCTTCCTATTCCTTATAGGATATAAGCGGCAATAGGTTCGCCACCTATTACGTGGGGCCAACAATATAATATGCCTCTGCCTACCCCCTTTTGGGGAAACAGGCGTGATATTATGTATGTATGCATATGCTACATTATTAAACGATTGTATAAGGATAATATCCACATCTTTGAAGCCAATCTCACCTGCAAGTGGTGCAATTGCCGATCAGGCAAGGCTCTGGCAAACATAACAGTTTCCAGTAAGCGGCAATAGGCTTGGCAGTTGTCAACTATTACGCAGGTCCAAAAATTTATTTGGCATAAACTATGCCTCTCCAGAAGGCTTATTATAGTGTGAAAGATTTTATGAACGATAAGTCTGCCTTTCTTTTTAAGTTCATATGAGGTATGATCTTTAGATATTAGCTTTTGTTAGTTTTGAGAACAGCGGTAATCTTCATATTTTATTTTTTTAATTGTATTACATCTTAAGACATAATTTGAAAAAAGCCGAGATGAGTTATGAGTATGAGTTTCTTGAGGCATTCTTCTCAATCTCGTTGCCTTTTTGGAAGCCTCGTTAGAGTCACCGATAGACTGACTGACTGACGGGCAATCCCCTCCTTTCTATGGAATCCCGACAGGCTGACTGACAGATCCCCCCGATAAGAGTCACCGACTGACAAATCTTGAGAAAAACCACAACAGACAGATAAACTGACAAATTCTGACAATGAACCCATTTGCTTTTATTTCTTTATTATGGGACAGCTCATATTTCTTTCATTGTTGTTAAAAAAATATATCGAATTTCCATTTTGTGTGTGAATGTTTGACGAATCTAAATGATCATGTTGATCTTAAAGACAATAAAGTATATTTTATTTTAATCTGCCTAAATGCCTGCGTAAATTAGGAATCTCTTCAAAAACTCCCATAATGTAACAAAGGTGTATAAAAATTACCGAAGCAAAGCAATGGCGTGCTGCTAGTCACTGAATATAATGAAACAAGGTCCCAAGCCATGCCTGTCTCTCTGTATGTGCGAACGCGATAAGCTAAATACTGCAAATGAATGGATTATCAAACAGTGTTCTTCAGGGGATTGAAAGTTTTATGAGAAAGGCTTAAGAGTTTAATTTTGTGAGCTTTTGTTTGAATTGGATATGTTAAAAATCAAGTGATGGATTAAAAATATCTCTCAACTCTCGTTTCAGCGTTGGTCGTGAAGACATCGTTGTTCTGAGGCTCCCATTTTACCTGAAGATGCCCTGTGTAAGGGCGAAACACGTGTCGTGTTGAATAGTTTCCCGATTTTTCGGAAAATTATAGTAGCGTGGGAATTGTTACAAAAATATTTTTAACCCATTACTTGCTTACAATGGATTTTCGCAAAGTAACGCCTGAATCAATAAATTATGTTAAAAACAATCATGCCCCTGATTACTTATTGATAATTAGTTCGAGGGGTTGTTTCCTATATAACATGATATGTACTCGTATGTCCATAATAACTAGTATACTTTTGCATACTAAATAAGTAAAACAGAAGATTCGCCGGAATTATAAAAATTTCAACGGACATCGTTCTCAAAGGGCTATAAGCGTTATCGAAAAAACGAGTATTCCACATAAAGCTATGAGATTTTTATGAAGTTACGAGGCTTTTTTAAGAAGCTATTATTTTCTCTCGAGGCTATGACTTATTCTTAAGAAACTACGAGTATTTCCTAAGATGCTACGAGTTTTGCGAAGAATCTACAAGTTATTAAAAGAAGCTACGAATGTATTTCACTGAGCTACGAGCGAAACCCACATTGCTAGAAGCACATCATTACTTCATGTCTAATTGTTATAATATTATTGTAAACTTTTGACGACCAATATGGCGTAGTGGCAAGTATACCCGCACCACGCTCCTGAGGTAATGGGTTCGATTCCCACACAACCCAATGTTCGTGTGCTTAAAAATGAACATTTGTTCTGGTTTGAGTGTTTTATTATGTATAATAAGTATGTATGTACAACTATAAGTTTATCTTTTATTTAGTATTATTATTATTATTGGAATTAAATAATTGGTGTAATTGGCAAACAATATTTATTTTATATATTTATTAATATTTAAACTACGGGTTTTTAATCATAACCGATTCAGGGACATTACACGTCATTATATCGAATCATAGAGCCGATCCTTTTCCACCAGTCACAATATAGCAGCGGGCAGTCAATAATAATTATAGCGCAACTTTATTTAAATTGAGACTAAAAAGCACTGTTTGATATGTTGCTATGAAGACGTAAACTAGTAGGATAACGAAAAAGTTTATATGACTCATTCTAAGGGTATGTAATAATTTCCTGCCGTAAAGACACAAATGGCGGTTCCTTCTAACGTCCCGAGATTGCTCGTTCTGATGTGTTTTATAGCTCAAGCCGTTAGAAGACAGACGCTTTATGCGACTACGCTGTGTTTATTACTTGTTGAATGTTTACACTCTAAGAGCGATGTAGGCAATCAGCTGAAATTATTGCGACCTCTTTATGATAAGCGATATTGGTTTAAATAGCTTGGTTTATAGTGTTTATTGAGTCAATGTTAACGTAATATTGTTTGTTAATTTGTTGGTTTGTGGTAGGTAAGCAGTAAATACTTAATCGATTTTGAGAGTTAAGTAACCAGTGCATAGCACCACAGCAAACAGCTATACTCTTCTTTTAAGTATTGGCCATTTTGTATCACACCCAGTAATTTAACGAAAAAGCTTGCACACGCTACGAGTCTGTAAACTAAAAGTTTCGGCTCGTTTCCTCGGTTTAAAATGACATTAAATGTCTTCTTATTCGATAAACTGTTCGGAAACCATCTCAAGTTTGTTGAGTGACAGATTTCCAATTCGTGGTCAAATAAAAAAATAGACAATTTTTTTAAAATTATTTATGTGTGTCTCTATTATGTCTTACAAACGGAAATTTTAAAAACTAACACGGTTTTTCACCACTTACGAGTAGGGCAAGAAACTTCACAGCCAGTACAAATATTTGAACCTAACGTCGGGATCGTACTGTCAGCTATCTTTTTAAGAAGAAGTAACTTATCAATAAGCGATACATCGATATTTGTATGTCCTGTGCCTCGTATCACATAAGTTGGTATTTTGTTTTCGTACTTATGAACGAACCAGTTATATTATTTGTCAACCAGATCATTGTTGTGTTCATCCACATTGAACATATGTAGCTCAGTTTCACATTACATACTTACTTGACTGTGATGGAAGATTCTCATAGTGCTACTTTATTGGTTACTGCTTCTGGGGAACCTTTCAATATCTTCTAATATTCGTAACTACATATCTTTTTTAAAATGAGTAAAATATGTCATTATGTTCGAAAAGTATATTTACACCTGGAGAAACATTGACCGAAACATTGCGTTAAAGTGTAATTACGCCATTGTTGCACCAAATGATCGATAAACACTAAAACAGAAGCAGGAAGATGCGGCTAGTCAGCTTTTCAGTAGTGCGTCAGTAACTATTTAAATGAATTCAGTCAATAACTTCACCGAATAATGCTGTCGAGGTCAAAATGCTGAAAATTGTCCACCGTTTTATGGTGCCCTAAACAATTTTACGGTTTCTTTTACGTCACATTGTTTTATGGCCCATATAAGAGTCTACACGGAAGAGTCTTGACGATGAAATGAAATAAATTGGATACTCTAAGACGGCACTGTTGTACTAGTTTTCTGTTTTATAATGCTTTTAAAGCGATTTTGTTGTTAAAGCGATTGATAAGTTTTGGCCTTAAAGCTTAACTATTTACGAAAGGTTAGTTGAAGTTTATTAGTATTTTACTATTGATTTTGCAACTTATCAATCTTAGGTTTATTTTATGGTAGCAATATAATATTAAATGAATAAGTATTTTTAATTCATAAACTATTACATAATACTTGAAAGCGTCAAAAACACAATAGCGTCAATAAAAATGTGTTTTTAAGGGTTTTTCATTAATATATTATATTATAATTAAGTCATTATTAACTTATAATAATCTTTTTATTTTGAAACAACTATAAAAAGCAAAAGCCCCACTTTCTCTTTTCAATAGAAGTCTGCTACTTCTCATCTATCTCGTTATGGATTCGTAGCTAAGCTCAAATTTCCCTCAGCGCAGTTGAACCTAAAAGCGGATACATACTTATTAAATAAAACCTCCAATGTGCCGCGCAATTAAAGATTTTGCCGTCCACAAAGTCGCACTGTAACAGAATTCCCATTTTTTGGATTCATGTTACGTTACAGCAGTCTGGACCCACCACAAGTTGGATCTTTAGTGCATACCCATGCCTTTTACCCTGCATCCCATTGTCACAAACATTTAGATAAGATAGTAAGCTATAACATACAGTGTGTAAAATGTACCTAAGCAAAGCCGTAGCCTTTAGCTCTTCTATTCGGCATTCTACAAATCTTAACAAAAAACTTTATCAATTTCTTTTGTTGGGGATCGATATTCATTACTTGGTGTTAAAAAGCTGCAAATATGAAACGCGCTACAGTCTTTGTATGTGTGCATGAGTAGCAAACGCGCTATTAAAAAAAATTACATACATACGGCAAGAATAGTTTTAACAAAAATCATTAATAATTTTTTTACCTGCCATAAATAGCTTTTTCCCAGGCCCAGTGATTCTCAGGTCAGAGTACTTAGCTCTGGGCTTTAATCAGGGACTTTTTACAACCTATATATAAAGGAGCACAAGGTCTAGCTCCGGTCAAACTACGGAAACCCATCCTGCAAGAAGCCAACAAGTCAGCAAGTGTACTGGTGGTACACAATGCTAATCTATTTCTATTCAAAAATTTCTTCAACAGCTAACGCGTAGATAATGTCTATTGCTAAAGAAAAAGGTTAACTTTTGCCTTAATTTGTTCCATTTTCCCAAATAACAATAATTTTGTCGATCTATCCTATTTACTAACAAAATTGTGAATACTAAAGACATAGCTCCGGTTGCATACTGTTATTAAATTTCAAATTGAGCTCAGTATTTTATGGGGTTAAGAAAACCGCAATAATTTTAACGAGAGTGGTAATTTTACTTCTAGACATCAATGGGGCGACAATGTCACGCGCGCCATAATTTCTAATGTCATATTATTTAGATTTGTATTGTTACCACTAATCCAATACTAATGACATTAGAAAAGGAAAAAGCTACAATAAAACAATAGTTGAGAACAATATTTTTCTTCCAACAATTTTCTTGCCAATCTATTTGTCCAAAACTGTATGTATACAAATAATGTTGCTATTATTTGCCCAAAAGATGGCAGTGTACGTAATTAGATCGCGCAAGCGTAAATTGTTTACCGGACCCATATAGGTCCGGCAGTTATAAATCCTTTGTATAAGGCCTTTTTATTTAATAACAAGGTTTGTTCACTATCCTTTAAACAGTAGTTGTAAATGATAAATAGATTGCTCCGGGTGAATACTGTTGTTGAATTCCATATTGACTTCAGTAAATTATTTGGGGGTTAAGCCAACACATAGCAACCGCAATAATGAATATGAGGGCGGTGATTTACGTCGTGTCTGACATCAAACTTCACGTCACGCACCCAATCTGATTTATCTCCGGCCTAGAGCAGGCGATAAATTCAATATGACTTGGGGCGGTGCGTATACATTTATGACCTTGAATTAGGTAACCGGTGCTGAGAAGATTTTGTTTTGTTTTTTATTAATATTTTTACTATATTGATATAAATTGGTACTTTTAATATATGAAATTCAGCCAAGTCTGGTTTGACCAGTAAGCAGACCATGGGCCCTAAACTTCAGTCTAGGGCAACCGGAATAATGCTAGGATATGGAGACAAAGATTAGCACATACATTTACCATATAATGATGTTTCCCTCTGGTTCGCGGAGGTCAGACGGCAGGCGATACATGTTATAACTGAAATTCAGACAATTCTGGTTAGACCAGGCAGACCCTATGACCCCCCCCCGACTGGTCTCCACCTTGTCGTGGTGGGGGGGCTGAGTACCTTCCGGTAGGGCGCAGGAGGCGCTAGGGAAAAGGCAACACCCAGAGACCGACGACTCTGGGTGCCCTTAGTACTGACTACCGGGGGGGAAACTAAGAGGGACCTGTGGAGGGCGCAGTGGGCGGGCCAGGAGGGCCCGCTCATCAGCGCCAGGAGGGTCTAGGCAGTGGGGGCAGGGGGCCCCTGCTGTCTAACCATGGACCCTCCGGGAAGTCGGCCACACACGCTATGGTCGTAAGGGGAGGTAGGAGGGGCGCGTCCACTGCGCCTCTCTGAGGAGGTCCTCCCGGTTTTGGTCCGGGGGACGTTGGCCGCAGGCGGGGTGTCAGAAGCTGCAACCCAGATACTGGCCCTCGCCTCTTTCTCAACAAGCGGCGGGCGTCGTCGGAAGATTTTTAGTGGGTATTACTTGGCGGTCGTGTCTGCCGGTGGTGAGTCCCACACCCTCTTTCGGTCCCCTTTGGTCGGAAGGCAGTGCGTAAATGCATTTTGTTACCGACGTAAAAGAAAAAAGACAGACCCTATGGCACAATCGAGATCATGCCATATAAATTGCCACATTAATATCGTTTTCTTGACATCGCTGAACGAAAATCCAAAATAAATAAATAAATTATAATAATAACGAAACTTAAGGACGCACAAAGTATAGGTTATGATAATATTAAGACATAAATAAAATTTGTTTGCGGGTGGTTGGCCTGAGATTTTGTCAGTGTGTCTTGTGAGAGAATGGGATAAAAGAAGTTTTTAAGTGTGAGATTTTAATATTATATTTAACTTTTACTGTTTTTGATAATTAGTGTAATTGGTGTATTCCGTTCTAATTAAATAAATAAATAATAAATAAATAAATTATTTCAGAAGTCCGACACAGACTTTACTAAAGGATTCATATGATGGGACCTGCAAGAGGTGAAACTTACGATCAACGGACGAGGCTTTGGCATTCAAAAATATAGCCACACCTGGGCTCCTGGTAAGCGACAATAAGCTCGCCACCTGACGCGGGACCAACATTACAACTTGCGAAATTGGCCTGAAGCATTCGGGGAAAATAGCGTGATTGCATATATATAAAAAATATTAAGATGGTTGTGTTTTAAAGCGTATACATCTTACATGACGCCTTTTTAAATTTTATTTTATGAACAGCTGTGCTTGCTACTTTATTTGCACACGAAGGTTGGGAAATTGTTTGATAGGTAATTGTTTGGTATGTAAGCATTATATAAAGGCTTCTTATAATAAGGCCTGCGATAAACCGCGGTGTTCACCGCTATACAACTTTGGCGTTTAACCCTGCAGGTACAGCTTTGTTTTTGAAGTTGATTTGGGTTGCTCACACAGAAACGAGTCCCAAATATTATTATGTAGATTAAATAACGCAACACGAAACTATTGCTAGAGTTTGTAAAAGATTACGGAAAATGTTGTAACTATTTTTATATGGATTTGTTCAAAAAAAATTTAAAAGTCATTTATTCAAGTTTGGCTCAAAAGAGCTTTTATGAATGTCATACTTATAAACTAACGGGCCCATTCACTACGGGCGGGAGCTTGATCGTAAAAGAAAGAGCAAGAAAATCGTCCAGTTTGGTTTTTTCCCCCGCCAGTTAAATAAAAAATACCAAATATTAAAACAATTGTGTTCTGGAGTCACAAGATCCAAAAGAACAGAGGACAAAACTCTCTCTAGCAATATGAACATAATTACAGACAAACACAGCAGACATGAGAAGACGCGTTTCGCTCAACCATATTTTAGGGAACGCAACGAACCGACGCATGACGCCACCACCGCAGTAACATATTTATAAGTGAGCGCGATGACTCAAGTCACAGGATAGAATGATTTTAGTAAAATAATATTATTATTACAAGAATGAATGAAAAGTTTTGCAAACCACAATTTTGTTGAATAAAAGAATTATAAGAATACATACAATTACGCCTTTTTCCTCGATTAAGTAGGCAGAGGCATGTTATATTAGAGGCCCACATTTTGCCAATATTAATATTGGTCCCAACAGGTGGCGGTGATAATAGGTGATGGTGGTAATAGGTGGCGAGCCTATTGTCACTTACCCGACGCATGTTTGCCAGACCCTCTTTCGTTGATCGGCAGGTGCATGATTTGCAGGTGATGTGGGCTTGGGCTCCTATGATGTTTGTATGATACACCCTTTTAATTAAACACAGTAATGAGTTCATAAATATTACAATCAGTATTGATTGATACCAACACTAAAAAAGACACATTGAAACGGTGTTCAATTTTCCAAAACTGATGTAATTATAAGTAAGTTTGGCGGATTATAGTAGAGGATGGCTTCCCATGCGATAAACCGATGATCAAGGCGGCGGGAAGCCGATGGATGCAGGCGACTTAGGATCGCTCAATGTGGAAATATATTGGGAAGGCCTATGTTCAGAAGTGGACTACATATGGCTGAGACGATGATGGTGGATTATTAACATATATTATTCGATATCGTACACAAGCGTAGCATTGTGAATGTAATTATTGTCCATTTTCGTGTTGATTCCAGAACTTAACAACAGCTTCTAGTAAAGTCTTCACTGCTATTTTGGGGTTCAATATAACAGACTTTGACTAAATCACGAAAACGCTGCATAATATTGAATAAATATGCTAAAATAACTTGATTTATCAAATAACTGGAGTTCTATCAAGAAAATATTTTTAAAACTGCCTGGGTTGCCTAGAGTATTAATACACACGTGCTCATTTCTTTACATATATCAAACGATGAAAGTTGAAGCCCATGCGAAAGACCGACCCATTCCACACTACAATTGGCACCGTAATGCATGACGCCATTCATGTAGCCAACGATCGAAATAAATGTATGACCCTTATTAAATATCTATAGAAGTTAGTACGCGCCTCTCAGAAGTGAGAAAACGATTCATACAGACAACCTACCCACACATGCGCAGAGATTATATCAAACGAACAGTAAGTTATCAAGTTTCTCAATTGGCCCATAATATGAAAACAATTTACCAGAAAACGACCAATCGATCACAATATTGGGTAGTTACTTCGAAGACAATCATACACTCCCCTCATATCAATTTTCACACTCAAACATATTGGGGAAATGATAAATTGGAGGCGGATAAAAATACGCTTTAGCAATTTACTTAAGTACCCTCACTGCGTAGGTTTCTGCCGATTTATCTACTGGGAATGTTTTGCTAAATGGACATATCATACAGCGGTTCTAGCCCCACAATAAGTAGAGCTGTAATTTTCTGTTATCTGTGAAACAGAAAATGGACCTCTATAATTGACGACCGATATGGCGTGGAGGTCAGTATACCTGCACTTTACTCCAGAGGTCATGGGTTCGATTCCCACCCAGGCCAAATCTTTGTGTGCATGAACATGAGTATTTGTTCTGGTCTGGGACGACGCCCACGGCTGGTCATGGGCCTCCCCGAAATTATTCAGAAAATTTTAACAGAACAGGCTTAATTCATCGGCTTCCCGCAAAATGTATAAATCCACTTATCCATCTGGGAGTGAAGTATGCTTGTGCTTGTTGTGTTATAGCCACGGGTAGCGGACAAGGCACACATCAAAAAGATCCGATAGCCCTTGTAGTTGAAAAGTTTTACAACGTGTGGCGAACATATGTCAAACAACACAATGTGGGCAGATAAGGGGATATACATACTTTTTTTTATATGGGAACTTAATTTACAACATCAAGATATGGAAAAATATTCATTGTCAGGTAGTTGGTTTTGCGTGAGAATGGCGCCCATAACCTAAGGAACAGCGTTCAGATAGTCTCCAAAATCATCGTTCAAATAGTATGTAGAGAAAATTGCATTTATGGCTAAAAATTTAAATGTAATTATTCAATCAATTATCAATTATTCAGTCGCAGAATATTTTGATACCCAAATTGATATTAGATAATTATATGACTTACTCGTTTTTTTGACTTGAATTTTATTTTATTATGATTTTTTTATACTGACGTTCACACGCTTCGCGCTTGGCAAAATACATGTTCTATTAAATAATATAACAACCACATGTTACTCTACTTTATTTAAATAAATTTATTTAATAACATTTCTTTCAGTAGCATATTTTTTAGACCTACGCGTCCCAGCTGCCGTCAAAAAGTATATGTCCCTTTTCTAATTAATAAGGTATGCCAAATTAAATTTAAAGCGGTATGCACAACAGTTCCTATTTTGATTTTAGCTAAATTTGATTTAAAATGTCATTGCAATTTAGTCATTTGTTTGAAGTTAAAAGGGTTGTTGATGTTTTAAATAGATTTACCTCTAACCAGAATTTGTGATTGCTAGGATATGATGATGATGATGGTAAGGTGTGGTCTACCCTGGTTCGTGAGAGGAAGCTCGTCGTCAGTCAGATCGAGAATGGGCTGAAAGTATAGCTTAGAATTTTTTAAAGTGATTTATGAATAAGAACAAAAGTGAGATTAAAAAATATTAAATACTTTCGGAGTCATACTTTTCTCTTCTGCACCGACTGCTCAGCCGCAGCGCTTGTAAACTATAATTACGTTTATTTTAAACTGTTTATCTAGTACATATCTACATAGTAGTATCTGCTGTTTAATCTGTAGGGTGATGGAAAACAGGAAACAATAGAATGGTAAATCAAATTGATTATGTAAAGCCCACTGCAGTTAAAGCAAGATCCCTTGCAAGAAATAATCGCTACAATAAATCCTTATTAATATGCAAGTTGAGTGTTACAATAGCCGACGTCCTTTAAAAGCTTATTTGCACAATGCTTTTGGTCTTATCTTAGCATCATACCAGTCGCCTTAAACTCAAGCTTAGGGCCCAGGCTCTGCTTACTGGTCTTACCAGATTTGAATTTTAGTTCTTATATGAAGCGACTTCTGGTTGCCCATCGTACATCATCATCGCATCCTAGCATTATCCCGGTTGCCCCAGACTTAAGCTTAGGGTCAGCTTACTGGTACAACCAGATTTGGCTGAACTTCAGTTAATACATAGAGTGACTGCCATCTGACGTCCATAAAACTCAGAGGGAAACATTATTCTATGGTCAGGATTTTAGAAGGTCACTTTTAAATCCTTATTAATATGTAAGTAAAGTGCTACGGTACATGAGTCCTTTAAAATCTTATTTAAACTATGTTTTTGAATCGGTCTTTATAATTGTATTACTTGTCCGGATGAATGAACCACTACTACATCCTTATCTATATGCAAGTTAAGAAGCTTCAGAAGCTTGAAACTATGCATTTGACTCAGGATTTATAATTTTACTAACTAATCCGAATGAAAGAATTGCTTTTATAACTCGTCATCAATATACAAGTGCTACTAAAGCCGGCTTCTTTTTGAAGCAGAATCCAAAATATGCTTTTGACTCAGTCTTTATAATTATATTACTTATCCGGATAAGTGAACCACTATTACATCCTTATCAATATGCAAGTTAAGTGCTCCGATAGGCGGTGTTCTTTAAAAGCTTATTTGAATGATATTTCAAAAGCCGACGTTCTCTAGAAGCAGATTCAAATTATGCTTGTCAGTCTGTCTCTGTAAAGGGTAAAAGGTTTTAGGGTAAAAGATTTTAACATTTTACGTAGATGGCATAAAAAATCGAATTTCATATTTGTTTGCGAGTTTGCGAGTTATGCAGTTTGAATTTGTATCTATGAACCACAGACAGACAGTAACTACATCCTTAAGGGGACGGTGGATGTCGCTGAATTTTAAAAGCCTAGCAAGGCATATCCGTTGCCACTATCGACCAGGGAGGTAGAGGGGATTCCAGATGGATTTCGTGCATCATTGCATATAAAAATTCATCAAAATAAATAAAAAAATTGGCATAAACAAACAGTCCCTTGGAATCATTAAAAAAAACTTGCAATTATTATTTTAGAAGTGAAATGGGCAAAAAAAAGAAGAGACGCAACTTTAAGTAAGTAATATTGAGAAACTAAACTGGTATTTTATTTCAAACAACACGTTCTCATGTGTTTTATGATGTAGATTTATGTCTATTTTTAAAATTATCACAAATCCCTTCGTCATTCTATTAAGCTTTTTCAATCAAGCCTTGTCAAAAACATGTGTAAGGCTCTTCAAAACAACATAGTGTTGTTTTGTTTTCGCTTATAAACAACTAACTTTACTTACAAGTTCCGTAATTTATCAGTCTGACGCTCCAACCATCTGTCTCCTCCAAGAGTTTTACCTCCATACAATTTACCCCACTTCCTCATTGTAGTCTAAGTTATTACGAGCTAAACAAAGAATATAACACAAATATTGCTAGCTCCAACATAAGTGCACAGTTTTGCATATTTTGTAATATAAACTAGACTTGCTTTGTCTTGAGGCTATTCTTTATATTGAGAATAGTTTTAATTAAACCTGTAATACGTACACTACCTCAATCCAAGAGACCATAAGAATTATTTAAAACAAATATAAAAAGTTGTTGTTATAATTAAAATGTTAACCATGCACTAACAGCAAATTGGTTAAAGTATTTTATTTGTAACTTGGCTTCAGAGGGGTTATTACTTATAATCACAACTTGAGTTTGCCACTGTTACAACATACAATCACAATGGTACTTTTATGTTCGCCAGAGCCTGGCCCTTTGATCGCAGGTTCACCACTTGCAGGTGATGTTGGCTTGGGCTCTTCAGATCTTGGTAGGAGCCCTATACACGTTATTGTATGTATATATATGTACAATTTTTTTTTCCTAACAATTACACCAATCATTTAGTTCCAAGATAAGTATCATTAAGAACTTGTGTTATGGATACTGAATAACGGATAAACATACATAAATACTATTTTTTTTTGTAAATATATACTTAATATACATAGGGAAACACCCAGACCAGAACAAATATTCATGTTCATGCACACAAATATTTGTCCTGTGTGGGAATCGAACCCACGACCTTGGAGCGGAGAGCGGGTATACTCGCCACCACGCCATATCGGACGTCAGAATTAGGAATGGTGATTTTATTATATATTTATTTTTATATATAGATTACATACATTTACGTTTATATATAATAACTTAGATTAATCCCTAATTTGCATTTAAAATAGAAGTATTCCATCCCACAGAGTTCGTGTAAACTTTATTAATTAACTACTTTACGTAGGGAAGTTCCGTGTAAGGCTGACAAATTGAAAGGGCACTAAGTTCGCGACAGAGCAAACCTTACAAAGCGCTTTCAGTTGTTAACAGAAATCTAATTTCACCATTCCTGATTCAACAGTAGAGTTCATTATTACTTGTGGATGTTTGAACATTACTTACTAGCTTCCGTGCGCGGCTCCGCTGAAACATTTTATGTGCGCATTCCCATTGAGACCACAGGGACCACATTTACATTATGATCTTTTCAATGCTTGACGCATTTGCCTTTAGTAAACGTTCACAAACGATTGTAAATTTGGTGGCTCATTTGGAAAAGTTGCTACTCATAAGTTATAATTGATCACGGGTGGTCCCTCACTGGGCACACGTCTTGTTTTAACAAGGTAAGTAAGCTGACAGACGACTATAAAGAGACAGGAAACAATAGAATTACAAATACATGTCTGTATAACCGTCTCTTTTAATGTTATGGTACACGTGTTAGTGTACCAACCTGTTAAATAGAAAAATTGTATTATAATTGGAGCCACTAGGCCTCTGCTAAATTGATAAACCCAATTGTTTTCCACGACGATCGATCTCTAAACGTCTGCCAGCTTCTCGTCGTCTTGACTATACAAAATAAGAATAAAATTATTTATTTGGTCCACACAATTAGGTACTTACATTTATTCATGTAGTTTTAAAGGCATAACAATGCCAACACAAAACAAAAAAACACAAAAATAAACCTAACTAGAATACGTAGACCAATAAAAGGTCCTCTTCTCAGCTCGAAGCTATAGTTATGAAACCATAGCGCTGGTATTCCGAAGGGGCTTAAGTGCACCGTCACGGTGACCAGAAGACAGATTCATATTATTCCATGTGGTGGCGGGAGTACACGAAATGGTTACCGCTGCTCCGGAACATGACAGGCGAAGAAGTAGAAAAGACATGGATAGTTTTAAGTCAACGAAAGTCTGAAACACCATTCTACTCCACCTACAGCGGCAGACATTTATTAGGTGATTTGTCATTGAAAAAACCAGAGCGCGCAGCCGTAAATAATGTAAAATAGAGAAATAAATGACTTTAGTTTATTACCTAATAATGTTTATTAATAATGATGATTAAAACGTACTGCAACATACAGGAAACTTATACTTAACACGTAATAATACAATAACACTAAACTTAAATCTCACAGCTCCAGTAAAAAATTTTTGTAGGTACAGAATGTATACACAGTTAGATATATCACAAATATAGTACAAATTTGTCAAAATATCCTTCCAAATTTAAAACTGTATAAACTGCCACATACAGTCGTGCCAGTAAAAAAGCTTTTTTATTTTTAGTGCGGAGGTTTTATTTCTTAATTTTTTTAAGCTTAATAGACTGGTGTAATATTATTTGTATTGTGCCACAAGGTACAAAAGTATCGCACCTGACGAAAAGCGGTCACCGCTGCCAATGAATGCCTGCCTAATAGAAGAAGGCCGTTGGCATCAACTCAAATAGTTCTCAAAGCAAACTTCATCAGACAATAGAACCAAAAAGAAAACACGCACAAATAGGAAGTGGTCTCCTTAGGCTTTAGAAAACTTTTGACTTGTGAAGTCTCTAAATTCAAAAAGCTTGGCAGTTTCAGAACAAAACGTACAAAAGAGAATCTATAGAACATTTTAACTTGTATTTCTAAAACATATAATGTGCGAGGAACAAAATATAATCTAACTAAATTTAGCGATATAAGAACAGTTTCTCTAGTGGCAACGGCTGTATTGACACAGGTTCATAAAAAATAAGCAAGTATTTTATTGCCTTCTTGGCTTTCGTCTCAGAAATGGCCTTAAAGACACAAAAAAGTTTGAAAAAACTAAATCTTATTTATATTTTTTGACACATATCTACTACATCTATAGGTTAGACCTATAAAATTTCAAACTATAACGAAAACACGTATTTGTCGTTTCTTTTAAATAATTATTATAATTATCTATATAAATATGGTTGGGTAACAACATTCTTTAGGGACGAAATGTATTTTTAAATACTTTGATTAAGGTATATTATTAAATAAATATGTCTAACATTTTATAAAGTTCTATAAAATATAGGTAAATAAAACATTTATTAGACGTTCATGAGTATTTAGATTAATTTGATACATCGTGTTTAACGCTAATGTTAATCAAAATTGTTAAATAATAGGTTGGGGAAAAAGTCTTTTCGTATTTTTGTATGAAAAGTCAAGACATTTTTTTCAAAGTTTATTTACATTTATTTACGATATATATGTACCGTTTTGTTGAATAACTTTCTGCCATTTTGTGGGCAGAGACATTATCCCGTTACTGTAGAAACTTTGGGACTTCTGATCAAAAAAACGGGACAAATAGTTTTGGCAGTCCTCTCTTGAAGTCAACCTTACAGAACCTAAAGAATTCTGCAGAGACCGAAACAGGTGAAAATCTGAAGGCGCAAGGTCAGGGCTATATGGTGGATGCACTAGGACCTCCCAGTCGAACTCTCTTAATTTTTGCTGAGTGGCTAAAGATGTGTGTGGTCTAGCGTTATCGTGATGAAAGACCACACCCTTCCTGTTGATCAATTCCGGCCGTTTTCTCTCGACTGCTTCCTTTAATCTCATCAGTTGCTGGCAGTAAAGATCAGAATCGATGGTTTTGCCGGGCGGTAAAAGCTCATTATAAACAATGCCCTTCCAATCCCACCATACACACAGCATCACCTTATTTCGTGTTAGGCCAGGTTTGGCCACAGTCTGTGAAGCCTGGCCAACTTTCGACCACGACCTTTTTCGCACGTTCTTGTCGTACGTGATCCACTTTTCATCGCCAGTTATCAATCTCTTCAAAAACGGCTCGGTTTCATTACGTCTCAATAATGAATCGCAAATGAGTACACGGTTCATTAAGTTTCTTTGAGTGAGCTCGTGTGGCACCCAAATATCGAGCTTTTTTGTATAACCAGCTTTCTTCAAATGGGTCAAAACTGTTTTGTGGTCAATTCCCAGTTCTTTAGCTACATCGTAACTACTAATATGCCGATCTTGCTCCACTCTTTCAAAAATGGCGTCCATTTTATTCGTAACAGGGCGACCAGAGCGAGGTGCATCTTTAACATCAAAATTTCCGGACTGAAAACGTTTGAACCAAATTTGTGCTACTCTTACTGACACTGCATCAGGTCCATAAACATCACAAATTTTTTTCACTTCTTGAGTTGCATTTTTGCCTTTTTTATAATAAAATTTTAAAATGTATCGAATTTCTTCAATAGATTCACTCATTTTTACGGAGAGAAAAACAAATGAAAAATAGCGGGAAACAACTTTTTTTTATTTTTTTCTTTTCTTTATAATGGAACCTTTTTAATGTTACCAAAACCAGCCAGACACAGATAGTATAGTCAAAAAAAATTTATAATAAGTTTATACCTACGTTATGCGAAAAGACTTTTTCCCCGACCTAATATTAGAAAAACAATTATTAACAAGGATAAATATTTTATACATGTATATGACTAGAATTTTTTTCCTTATAAAGTACATAATTTACAAATATTCATGAGATCAATATTAACTAACAAAGAAATGGAAAATAAAATATAAATATAAAACGACATAAGAATAACACATTTCCTATATCTAAGAACAATTACCAAAATCAGGTTTTACATTTATAGGTACTATACATTGTTTGAACTACAATTAACTTTTTTAATAAGAAAGGTTCAGAAGTACAAAAGGTCAGTAAAAATACTACAGGGACTAAAGTGTATAATACAATAACTATCTCTATGACTAATCATCAAGCACATACCCTTGAAATCTTAAGTTCTTATTGTAAAGAAAAATTGGCAAAAGACTTGTAAAAAAAAGTTGCGTCAATGAGCAGGAACAATTGGGAACACAAAGTCGTAAATAGGATGTGGTGTTACGCCTTCAGAAACGCCTATAGTCAGCAGTAGACTCGATCAGACTGTTGATTGATTGATTATAGAGAGTTGCCGAGCTAAACTTGTGTGACCTACTTGATCATTCTATTTGATTATATATGAGCAGTATAAGGCAAGCAGATATTGTGCAATGGATGCCTAATAGACATAAGTATTAATAATTTATGCAATTTTGGGGCTGATAAATAGTCATTTGCTGCTGGCAGGAGTTAAAGTAAAAAAGAATTCTGAAGTATATACGCAAATTTCTTGCCTAAAAATGTCCAAATGCACTCATCAATTCCGCCAATGAAAATGAACGAAAATCAAATAGTTGACATAGTAATACTTATTAATAATACTTACGTACTACACATAATCCAACCTTAGCAATAATTACAAATCAACTATATGAAATCCACTTTTTTATTTTTATAAACTCCGTCCTCTATTCTACTAGCCGTGCCCGACAGGGTTCACAACTAACTGTAAGATATCTTAACATCTTGTTGTAACTTTTTGTAAAGAGCAATAAAGACACTGAGTATTGAAAATATGAAACAAAAATTCTGAATATTGCGACTTATCAGGGTATGCGCTAGATTCTTTTAAAATTCATACAATATCTCACTACATCTTTCAGATAGTTCGCAAGAGCGATCATTTCATTAATAAATTATGGGAAATCATTAAACATTGAAACTTACCTATAAAATTCGTAGGTTATTTGGTCACCCACTATAATAACTTTTGTTTGTTGCAATCTTAAATAATTTGCATTTACTAGATTACCTACATAATGTGCTTGGCACAAATAATTTATATAATTTTTAAGTACTTCGTAAGTTGCGGGCCATTTTGAAACACGTACATGGATAAATTTAGCGGGAAAGAATTTCTAAATGAAACGTTTCGGATCTCCTTTCAGTGTATCAAATTCAATTCCTTGAGACCTTCGGAATTTTCATCAGAGATCATGTCGATTCAATATTCAGTTTTCAATCCCTTACCCTTAGCATTCTTAACACAATTTTCTCCGACATTGCTGTTGAACCTATTTACCACATCGCGTACTTTTCCTTTGCTTATGACTAATTCTTTATCATAAGTTGGAGTAATTAGGCCTTTTTCTTTTCCATTACATATAGATTTTGCCATATTGAGAGGAGCAAAGTTTGCGCTCCGTGATTTTCTGAATTCCCTGACTGCAATGTCAATGTTATTAATGAGGTCTTTTGCCACAAATGTTGCTATCTCATGTTTAATGCGGTCTCTTTCGCTTTGTATCTCATATGGCGTGCTGTTGTTGTCTTTGACGCAATTTTTTCTTTCTGGACTGTGGCCGTGTGTTAGTGAATGAGAAGCAGGACTGTCCGGACCTTGGAATGTTATACTCGGGTTAGCTGCGACGCTTTGAATAGATGAATCATGGTTCGTCTGTTGATATACTTCATTGTTCTTTGACTTTTCTCCAATCAGCCAGTATGTTGTCATATTGCCTTTGCCCTTTGAAGTAAAAACTAATGGTGAGAATGATATTGTGATGGCATGGCACAGAAAATTATTTAGTATTTTTTTTCATTTTTCTAGATTTTTCGGTTTCTAGATAATTCTATTATTTATAAGCTTCAAATAAAAATAAATATATCTAGCTATAACTGGTTTAGTAAATAATTACAATAAAGGTCAGATACAACAGCTGACGCGATAAAAACTAACTAGCGATAATGCCACGTAAATGTTTCATAAATTTTCCAAAAACAAAAGAACTATGTAAAACAACTTAAACGGATTGAAAATGCGATTTGGTCCACTATTTCGTAAAATATTCTGAATGAATGAACCAATGAATAAAATAAGCTATGTACCTGTTTTCAAAGTAAATAAAATACAACATGGCATCGGCTACTTTGCAATATTGAGTAAATTGAAACTCGGATAATATGCTCATCTCAAAATAAATAATCAATAATTGTTTTGTATTCTAAACAATGCAAGCATATAATATATTGCTCGTATATGGTGTAAAAAGACCTTGATCAAAGCCAAAATCTACGCATTCTACTCATCATAAGAAGAGACAATATCTAAAAACTATCGTTGGCAAACGTTTATCATTTTGGTGTGAAAAAACTGCATAAATAATGAGTGTATTGAAATGCGCGCAGCATTTTGATGTGACCCGAACATTTTAAGAAGAGAAAACATAAGACATAGCGCTTATAATTTGTATTCGGCCTTCTTGGCGGGAAAGTAAAGCGTCATGTCTGCGGTTTTGTTTTATTTTCTAAAATTTCTGATATTTCTAACATTAATGTGTAATAACGGTGAAATATTAACCGTTAAGTGTTTGTGACCATATATGAGTGGTTCAAATTCTCTCAAGGAGTCCATGTGAGATCTCAGTATAGTCCCACATCTTTACTGAGGACTCAAGGGGCTTAGGGGAGGGTATCTCAATTACCATTTATCACCACTCATTCTAATTTATTATTATTTAATATTGTTAATATGTATGTTACTTACTTGACACTGGCTCGTGTTAAACACACGAAGCCATTATTAAGCAAAAAATATATTGTTTCCAAATCGTGTTTTTTTCATAACTTTGACCTTATAGACGATTGATTTACAAGGTTCAGCCTCAAAGATAAAAAAATCCTAATACGCAGCTCTCAGCTTTGATCAGGGTACTTTTATGTAAGTCCTTTATAAAATACAGATTTAAATTCAATCGGACAAAAAAAATACATAACTTGGTATAGAACGAGAGAATAACATATACAATAAAATATTATTTATAACCCTTACCTTCAAAGAGATCTCCCCTCTACACTCAAGTTCAAAGCAGTCGTATAGGTCCAAGACCTCCTTGGTTTTCGGGCTGACGTGAATTTTGAGAGCTTCGCCATGTGACTCCAATCGGGACGCGGTGTTGACCGTATCGCCGAATAGGCAATATCTTGGCATTTTTAATCCAACCACACCAGCAACACAGGGTCCTATGGAAAACAAGTGTACTAAGGGCACTATGTCACATAAAATGTCGGAGAAACCGCTAGTCGATAAAACTGTAATAACTTTTTGACGAATAAAAAATGTTAACAGAATTGCTTATTAAACAATAACGTGGAATTTGTCAAGCAACCACATCAATCGGAAAAGAATAATTTTTAAAGGTATAATTTACATTACATCGGTAGCAGCAAAAATTGCTTGTTCAAATTATTAATAGGCCTACTTTTATCGCCGAATAGGCAGTATAGCGGTAGAGCGAATATAGCCCAGTGGTGAGACCCATAGAATTCTAATTCAGAGGGTCTAGGGTTCAAAACCTGGTAACCTATGACACTTCGAAGTTATGTGCGTAATTATCGCTTGATCTGTGCCTCGGAAAGTACTTAAAGCCGTTGGTCTTGGCTGTCATGAACATCTATGGCAGTTGTTATTACGAAGTCAGTGCTTTCTAATATTCTGAGAGCTGGTTTAACCATATTCTCTTTAGCTTCTGGCGTTTAGATGGCAGCCGCTCCGTGTGATAACTGAAGTTTAGCCAAATTTGGTTAAACCAGTGAGCAAACCCTGGGCTGTGGGCTTTAGTCTGGGGCAACCGGGATAATGCTAGGATATAATGGAGGCAGTATAGCGGTAAATTTAAACCAACCACTTCGGCAACACAATGACTTTTTGGAAAAAAGTACATTAATATTAAAACATATCATTGTCAGCTTATAAAGAACCTTTGAAACTGATAGTTTTTATTAATTTATTATATAGATTTGTACAACTATCATTACAGGTAAGTTCCCAATGCGATACTGTATTTAAAATTTTAAAAAAACACAGAAGTTTTAATGTCACTATTTCGAATTCACTCAAAGAACATGTAAACAAATCAACAATTTCATTTATCTTATTCAATGTTCCTTATTCAGTTAATACAAACTGTCTCAAAATATGAAAATAAAGTTTACTTTATCGCCAAATAGGATATAAATCGTGGTATTTTTAAACCAACAACGGGTGTAGTGCAACACAGGGTCATTTAAAGATTCATAGATAGTAACAGAAATGGCTAGTCAATAAAACTGCAGCAACTTTTTGGCAAAACAAATATTTACTGTATCGCCTAATAGTCAATATTGTAGTATTTTTACACCAACAACACCAATAGCCAAGGGTCTTATATGAGAAAGTATTTAATGGCATCATTCACGACACATAAAGAGTTGCAGAAACTGCTATTGGATAGAACTGTCATATAAAATTATAAAGTGCCCGTGGACCACGCTACTCTGTGTATTTTACAGCCAAATAGTATCGTTGTATGCAATACTGTATATCGAACATAAAATGCTAGCGAAAATACCTCTAACTTTTACTTTATTATAAGAAAGATACATTTCATATTAAAACTGTATATTGCATTGTATTAAAAAATTGCAGTATTTGAAAAAAAAGAAGTCTTACATTGAGTGCGTAATTGTAATTGGATAAGATTCTTTATTGACTTTAAGCAAAAATCAATAAATATTCTTGTACATTTATAAAAGATCTGAACGCCGTTTATCGCTGCCGTTTCTGCGCTATTAAAAAATATAAAGGAATACTTATAAAATATAAAGGATTATTTATTATTTATTTATTGTATTGAAATGAGATAAAAATCGTAGCATAGCAAAGACTATGATTTTTTAACCTGTATACGACTTCATTAATAAGAATACAGCTATGTGGGAAAGTTGCATCTGTTGGAAGGGGCTTCTTAACGAGAAAGTGAAGCGTCCTGACTGCAGTTTTGATATATTTTCTGAAATTTGTGATATTTCGAACGTTTATGTGTAATAACGGTGGATTATTAACCGTTAAGTGTTGGTAATTAAACAAAACAGTGCAACATCACTTTTGGAATTCTCGCAAGAGGTCCATGTGAGATCTCAGTTTAGTCCCACATCTTTACTGAGGACTCAAGGGGCTTAGGGAGGGTATCTCATTTACCATTTATCATCATTACTCATTGTCAATGACTATTATTTATATATCTCTTATTTGGCACTGGCTAAATGAGCTTAACGCACGAAGCATTATTTAAAAAAATATATGTTGGAAATTAACGATAAGTGAAGACGAACCTGTATGCATCCCAATCCTCAAGAGCAGCCGTTCACCAGGCCTATGCGGCACCGTTTTAACCCGGACTGCACCCAGCAAGGCCAGGGACATACGGGCTATTTCAGCAGCATGGCGGTTCCCGTTCCTCATCGGAAGACCAGACACCACCATGTAAGCGTCTCCAATTGTCTCCACCTAGGGAGATACAGAAATCGGTAAAAAGACATCGGTAAAAATACATCGGCGAAAAGACATCGTTAAAAAAACATCGGTAAAAAAACATCGGTAAAAAGACATCGGTAAAAAGACATCGGTAAAAAGGCATCGGTAAAAAGACATCGGTAAAAAGACATCGGTAAAAAGGCATCGGTAAAAAGGCATCGGTAAAAAGGCATCGGTAAAAAGACATCGGTTAAATTTTAGTTAAATTTTGATCGTGATAGTTCTATTCAGAAGTGAAACAACCTTTGAAACACCATATTTTTGTAAACTTAAAACAAAAATAGTAGATAGATGGAGAATAGTTATCAAAAACGGGCTTGCCCCTTTAAAACTTCTTCGAAAACCAAGGATAACTAAGCCAGCCTATGAATTCCGCTTTATTAAAAAAAAATTGCTAAGTAAAGATACAACATATATGTAAATACGTAAATAAAGTATATCGACGAATAATTTATTTAAAAAACCATACATGTAACCACTTAGTTGCTTTTCTGAGTCTACATACATTTTAAAACGTTAGAATACCAGTAGAGCCGTTGATAATAACAACGGCCATTTCCCATTTATAGTAATGTTCAATAGTAATATGCGTAGTCCTGTAGTGGAAAAGTTTAAATGGGTAGCTTGGCGTTTAACTTAGGTCACTCTGGGTCGTGAGACTCGTGAGCGAAAAAGCGATATTCTGTGTCAAAAGCTAGTAGAGGATAGTAACAAAATTTCCGACAAGAAAATAAGGTTTACCTACGCAGTATTAATGACCACTCAATTCAGTATCACAAGGATATGAGTAGAAATACGCTGGACGCAATGCATGAACCAGAAGATTATTATATTATTTTATTAATGACCACTGAATTCAGTATCACAAGGACATGAGTAGAAATACGCTGGACGCAATGCATGAACCAGAAGATTATTATATTATTTCGTTATCATAGACACATTTCAGTAAAATAAGCACATAAGTAATAGAATGCTTCGTAATATGTTTGAATAATAAAGCGATGAACGGCAGAATCCAATGAAGCCTTAGATAAAACACAATTTGGAATGTCTTTGTATGCGGAAAATAATAAAAGAAAAGGTAGATGCTAATAAATATTTCTACTGGCGGAAATTCTTTTTCCTCAAATAAAACGCAAAGGCATCGGGTCTTACAACCCAAGCACAGCCATTTTGATGTAGGACGGACGTCAATAAGACCACTAAATTACCTTCGCTACAAATAAATTATGCATTAGAAAGGTCGTATAAAACCAAATGGATTGATTGTTAGGTTCAGTTACAACCTTCATGTCCCGGGTCTAATAAACAGGGGAATAATGAAGTCTCAATAAAAATAAGATGCTGTATTTCTACTACCTACTGTGCTGGGCTTAACTACTACTACTAGGTTCCTTCTCCTTGCGTCGTACTCCTTAGTGTTGAGGGTCGTGAACTCCCCTCTGCATCACTTTTTTCTTTATTATTTGCCTCCATCTATTTCTATCCCTGGCGGTGTGCAGAGCGCTGTGAACGGTGGAGTCAAGAGCGGTGCGGATCTAGTCGGACCAGCGTTATGGGCTGCGTCCACGAGGCCTTTCCCATCTGCTTTGCCGGTCACGATGAGCCTCTCAGCATCACTTTTTTCTTTATTATTTGCCTCCATCTGTTCCTATCCCTGGCGTTGTGAAGAGCACTGTGAACGGTGGAGTCAAGAGCGGTGCGGATCTAGTCAGACAATCGTATTGGGCTGCGTCCACGAGACCTTTCCCATCTACTTTGCCGGTCACTAAGAGCCATATTTCCTTGTGGCGAGGCCAAAATATTTTAAGATTCTTCGTAAACACTCGAATGATGACTACTAGGTAAAATTTATCATTAATCAAAACTATTTATTTTGTATTTAATATGTACTTACTTGATTAGAGTATTTGACAGTGTAAAATAATCAGATAGAAGTTATGTGCGTGTGATTTTAACATTATACATTCATTGTGCTATAGTAACTATTCCCCTACAAGAATTAACGTTCATGATAAATAAAATATTTAAGAAATAGCTGCCTGCCTTAGCAAGGGCGTGCCATTTTGATATTGTATTTAAAAGACATATAAAATCTACCAACACAATATACTTTAAGTAATTTGTATGGATCTAAAGAAAAGAGTAGTTAATAAAAACGTGTTGAAACGAAGAAAAATATTTAAGAAGACTCAATTTGTGTTCTTATAAGAAACGAATTCAGCGAAAGTAATTACTTGATATGTACAACTTCGTCTGTGTAGAACTCAAAGGTAAAAAAGCCTTTTGTGTGTTCTATAAAATGTTCAATTTATTAAAGTGAAATAAAAAATCAATCCATGAGAAGAAAAAAGCGAAAAATTTATATTATCAATTTGAGTCATTGAGCGGCGATAGCCCAGAGGCGAGGCCACTTGCCTTTCAATTCAGAGGGTCTCGGGTTCGAATCCTAGTGGCGCACCTATGACATTTCGAAGTTATGTGCATAATTATTGCTTGCTCCGTGCCTCGGAAAGCACGTTAAACCGTTGGTACCGGCTGTCATGAACATCTATGGCAGACGTTATTAGGAAGTCAGTGTTTTCTAACAGACTGACAGCTGGTTCAACCATAGAACGATGTTTCCCTCTGGCCGTATCGGCGTATGGCGATGTATCGGCCCGATACATCGCACGGCAAACCGGCAAAATTAATAAAAATTATAGAGCTACCGACGCTATTTCATTGAAAATTGAAGCACTATGCAGTACACGGTAGTACAAAAGGTGCCTTTAAAATTTTCTTAATATTGTAACCCTAATTTTTTTTGGGATATAATATGGATTAAAAATAATTCACGAAATACTGCTCTTTGGATTATGGGGTAGTCGATCTCAAATATGGCCGATACTTATAGTTGGACCATGGAAACAGCCGACTGGTCCTTGTCGTGGTGGGGTCTGAATACCTCCCGGTAGGGCGCAGAGGGCGCTAGGGAAAAGGTAACACCCAGAGATTGTCGACTCTGGGTGCCCTTAGTACTGACTATCGGGGGGGAAACTAAGAGGGACCTGTGGAGGGCGCCGCGGGCGGGACAGGAGGGCCCGTCAAGCAGCGCCAGGAGGGTCTTAGGTAGCGGGGGCAGGGGGCCCCTGCAGTCTAAACATAGACCCTCCGAGAAGTCGGCTACACACGCTATGGTCGCACAAGGAGGTAGGAGAGGCGCGTCAACTGCGTCTCTCTGAGGTGGTCCTCCCGGTTTTGATCCGGGGGACGTTAGCCGCGGGCGGGTTGTCAGAGCTGCAACCCAGGTACTGGCCCCCCGCCTCTTACTCAACAAGCGGCGGGCGTCGTCGGAATATTTTTAGTGGGTATTACTGCTGGCGGTCATGTCTGCCGGTGGTGAGTCCTACACACCTCTCTCGGTCCCCCTTTGGCCGGGAGACAGTGCCTAAATGCATTTAGTTACCGACTTAAATTTTAAAAAAAATGGAAACGGCTATTAAAATCTTCAGTACCTTTGCTTTTGTGCCTATTTTACTGCATGCATACGTGCCACGATTGTTTTGTATTTTTTTGTCATTTTTGATAAACAAAATTCTAGTACGAGTATAACAATGCACTAAAAATAAAACCAAGCAAAAGCCTACGTCATCCAAACAAAGCTCAAACTTTCAGAGTGTAATATAAAACTCCATATTAACCCCGACACATCGCACGACAAACCGGCGAATTCTACAAAATTCACAGAGCAACCGTAGCCATTTTTTAAAAATTGAATCCCTGTGCATGTACGCGGCAGAACGAGAGCTGCCTTTTAATTTTTGGAGGTATTGTACCCACATTTTTTTGCAGGTATATAATAGAGCTCATTTATATTTCAACTAAAAGTCATATAATAGCAATTGTACATGATAGTCATCTTAAAAAAAAACTACGATACACATTAGAATTGCAAAATAAAATACGCAATATGAAATGTCAAACACAATCAATTCTATAAAATTATCTCATTTATAGTTTTATAATTTTAACAAAATTCACGAAATACCTCTCTTTGTATTACAGGACAGCATGAACTGCTACGCAATGTGTATATTTGACGTTTCAAAATAATAAAAACTTTGTTTACTATTTGTGAAGATTTATAAAATGGCGATAGAATGATGAGTTGTAAACCAACTGGAAATAAGACTGTAAATCTTCCTAAGAGAAAATAAATAAATATATTTCACTACAAAACGCCTTTTTGCATATTTCGTTGTAAACATACACACTTTCACTCCGCTTTCCATGAAGAGGTAGACAGAACAATATTATATGCCCACACTTCGCCAATAATATTGTTGGTCCCACTAAATAGTTGCCAATAGGTGGCAAGCTTATTGCCGTTTACCGGGATCTGTTACGGTCGCCAGGGCCTCGCCTGTTGGTCAGCAGATGCACCACTTGCAGGTGAGGATGGCTTGGGCTCCTTAGATGTTGTTAGGATCCCTATACACCCATTTTGCTGTATGCAGACTTATAGTACTGCAACGCCAGGAATGATCTTTGGCATTTCAGACAAATAAATTTCTAGTACAACTTTGCACTAAAAATAACACAAAGCAAAAGCCTACATCACCCAAACAACGTTCAAACTTTCAGAGTGTAATGTAAAATTCCATATCAGCCTCGAAACATCGCACAGCGACCGAGGCCATTTTGTTGAAAATTGAATCACTGTGCATGTGCGCGGCAGTACGCGCGTTGCCTTTTAATTTTTCTTGATATGGTACCCCCAATTTTTTTCGGTAGATACGTATTGAATAAAAACAATACACGAAATACTGCTCTTTTTTTTTGGGATAGTCGGTCTCAATTGTGGCTGATACTTTTATCTGCACCATGAGCTATTAAAACCTTCAGTCCCTTTGCTTATGTGCTAATTTTACTGTATGCACCAGTGATACGTTTGATTTGTTTATTTGACATTTCTGATATAATGAACAAAAGTCCAGTACGAGTTAAATAAAAAATAAAATATACTTGATTCGTCAATTTTTTACAAACAAAACGGAAATTCGATATTTTTATTAACAACAATGTAACAGATATGAGCGGTATCATAATAAAAAAATAAAAGCAAAATGGATTTGCTGTCAGAATTTGTCAAGGTTTGTTGTGATTCTAAAGAGGGGAGAGGATTGTCCGTCAGTCAGTCTGTCGATGACTCAAAGAGGCTTCCAAAAGGCAACGAGATTGAGAAGAATAACAATGCACTAAAAATAAAACAAAGGAGAAATTAACGCCATCCAATCAACTTCTATCTTCTTCTTGAACGTCCCATAAATCCCATAAAAAGCAAAAAAAAACATTTCTAAATTGCTGAAAATATGTGCTGTTTGCATATTTAAAAACAGTCTTTTAGTTATATATACCATACCGAGGGACAGTGTTTCTAATATTAGTTATAGCAAGTCTATGTAGCACAGCACAGCTCATTAAATAATGGTCAAAGTGTATTTTTATCACATCAGATAAGGATAAGAACTAGTACTAACCAGTATAAATAAATCATTCTTGGAAATGTTATGCAGGGCTACCAGCACCAAACTAAACAGAGCTTATATGTAGGATACTAGACCACGAGTAAAGTTAGTATCGTTTTTTTTTTGTAAAGAGTTGCTTATAAATCTCAGATCATAGCCGAGAGCTACGTATTCTGCCCAACATTAGGGAAATCAAAATCCCTAAAGTAATTAAAGGTCAAAAGCGTCAACAATATTTTTAATTTTATTAAAATCCAAGTAGATGCAAATTTGGCTCCATATAAACTCTCAATTAGTGATTTAAAGTTTATATTCATCTATTTGACAGATTGTTATAAAACAAAAGAATGCTGAATTCAGTTTATTACTTTATCTAAAACTTGGCAACCCCTTTCGGAGAAGGTAGCAATTTTCGCACGGTAACTCTGCAGGTCGCGTTCTAAAATATTCACTGCAAAGTGCAGCCTCGGTTGCCCTAAATTCTAAGCAAGATATATTATTACGACCTAGTAGGGTACCTACAGGTATATACTACAACAAACTAGAGTATCATGACTTCTTTGAAATTCAAGTACTAAACTTTTATTTTATTTGATTTTAATGGATGGAAAAGACAAGCGTCAACCTAATAACAGAAATATCCTGTTGTGCACATATAATTCACACAAAATACGGTTGGACAAAAAGATGTTCAGAGGCGAATATTTGACACGTAATGCCTACCAAAGTTCTCGTAACAACGCGAAATTAGATTTTCGGAAAAAACGTTGAACAAACAGAGGATGCGTTTGTGTGGTATTCATATACACAAGCTAAGTTAGGTGTCCTAAAAAAATTAGGGGCCTCTTTAAAATCGAACAGCAGTATATCGAAGATAAAGAGTCTTTGCTCGTACTGTGATATGTCATTAATCTTGAAAAGTGAAAGGCTCCTCCTTGCCCTACTTCTGGGATAATAATATGATAATAGGCGTGCATAACTTAACATAAATTAACAGGGAATGTTTTGGAGCAAGTGAAGCGGAAACGTCGCTGTCCCATACAAACTTGGCGACGCACGATAGATGAAGCAAAGGTGGTCGGGAACATTATGATTGATAGAAAAAAGTGTTAATTTAAGGTAAGAAGTAAACAATTACAGGTAAAGCGGAAATTAGATTTACTTAATTTTGTCAGTATACACGATATGTACAGGGTACAAATAGATGTGCCTTGGTATCGTTGTAATCGTAATAGTATGTACGAGTCAGGCGAGAGACAACTGAGTTAAGATGATACTTAGCATTGTGTCTCGGAGTCTGTCACAAACGAGTAAATGAAATGTTGTTCAGTTTCGATAAAACATTAGAAATAACATTTAACTTGTTGACAGAAATAATCATTGTAATTCCTCCTTTTTCCTACTAGCCCTCCTTTACCCCTTTATTGATATGAGGTGAGAACTTACTAGTCCCCACATGCTATACTCTATGTATCATTGGCAAAGACCTTCTATACACATGGACATCGCATCAGCGCGCTGTAAACGGCACGGCAAAAGTGTGCTTAAACGCGATATAAGCACACTTTTTCTTTAGTCGTGTTTTGACAGCTTAGTCAGAAGGATGCCGAAGTAAGTCATAAAAAGTGCCCAAATAATACGTTAACCAATCAAAAAAAAGATGGTGTGACCTACCACCGGTAAGTTAATTTTATTTCTGAAAGATAACACACGAAAATGTGTAAATAATGTTGTAAAACCATATAATTTTCAATAATTATCATAAATTATTGACAAGTGTTTCCATTCTTTTCACTCTCGCGCGTCAGAAAGAGATAGGTGTAAGGACGCCACAAGAACAGAGTCAGAAAAGAAAGCAATAGAATCGCTATAGACCTTTATTTTTTGCCACATTGCTTTCATCTGTTAATACATATAAATCCTGTATTTATCTGTTAATACATACCAACATACTTCCTGTTGCTTGCTGATGCTTTTTTTAGCTTTCCTGTACACGAGATTTTGAGGGAGAAATGGCGCAAGATAGTAGCAAGAGAAAGGTCCGAAGAATTTTACAAACCACATAAATCAAGCGTCATTTACTCCAATCATTTCCTTGAATCTGATTTATATTACACCCCTAAACGATTTACGCGTATAAAATTCATATAAAATAAATTAATGTAAAAATATGTATAAAATACGAATCGATGTTTAAAGCTCCAAAACATGTTTGATTATTTTCGATTTTTGATACCAGTTTTACCGATTACTATTACTACTTTAAAGTCCAAATTTTTTTTAAAGTGTTGGTTTTTCTACATTCTACATTTCTACATACATACACAAAGCTTATATATATTCAGCGAACAGTAGTTTTTGGATGTATAGATAAAAACGTTAATAGCTGATATTTTTGCGATTTTCTAGTAATAAAAATTTGTTCATATTTATGGGTGATGCCAATACCCCTTTAAATATCCCCCTAAAATATTTTTTACTAATTACAAGTGATCCTACATTAGCTATCTTCATAATATTTATTACTAGGAAAAAACTGGCATAAGAGGCATTCTATCTTAACCCTTCTAGGTTGGTAACGCATCGGCACTTCCTATGGTATTGCAGATGTCTATGGGCAATAGTGCTCACTTGCCCTCAAGTGACCCACTTGCTCGTTTGCCTTAAAAAAATCTATAATTCGGTAGGTTATAATAATAATAGGCACATTCGGAAACCGTGTGGTACCGGAACACAGTATGGCCACTCCTAGTCTTCCTGTGGACTATTACGGGCTGAAATTACGATTTTCGCAAAAGTATAAAATCTATCTCTCGTAAATAAAAGACAAAAATTAACAGCCAACGCCACTCCACTGCTATTTTTGTTCGAATCCGCTTCTAAATTCACCTTATGTAGCTTATTGCTGCTCATTTAGCGCAATGTATGAAAAGATCAGTCAAAGCATAATATGGTGAAATTAGAGACCTGTGCCTTATTATTGCTTTGTCATTTATGACGTGATTAGTCCATGTGTATAGAAGGTCATTGATCATTGGTGACTTAATTCGCGCTATAACATTTTTAGGACTCGTTTTTGCATCAGTATTTATTTAACTAGCTTTTAACCAGGGAGGTAGTTGAAGACATATATTTTTACAAGCTAGACTGTGACGAAAGGTTTATTTTGTAATACCTTTTTTTAAGAAATCTAAAAACCATTCAAATCTTTGTATCTAAAAGTCTTGGTAGGGGGGTAGAATCTTGAAATTTGTTTCCATAGCAAGCTAAAAGTTTGAAATGACGTTCTTGAGCGGTTCTTATAAAAAAACCAAAACTAAAGAAATTATATTAAATTTCAAGTCGCTAAGAACGTCTATAAATAAAAGCATGTACGTATATGTATGTAGACACAAATCAGATTCTTTTTGTTGTATTTTTTTTTATATTTCCATTTTGTATGTCAAAATCTGACGAATCTAAATAATAAATGATAGGTTGATCGTAAAGACCATATAATTATGTATATATTTTTATTTTTTTTTGACGACTGATATATGGCGTGGAGGTCAGTATACCTGCACTTCACTCCAGAGGTCGTAGGTTCGATTCCCACACAGGACAAATCTTTGTGTGCATGAACATGCATATTTGTTCTGGTCTGGGTGTTTTCGTATGTATATTAAGTATGTATTTACAAAAAAAAGTATTTAAGTATGTTTATCCGTTCTTTAGTATCTAATATAACACAAGTTCTTAGTGATACTTATCTTGGAACTAAACAATTGGTGTGATTGTAAGAGAATATTTATTTATTATTTATTTTTTGCTTTATTTCTTCTAAACATCCTTTTTTTTACTCACTTACCTTGTAAACATCAAAGTTCTCGATGATGGAGTCAAAGCTGGTGTACAGGTCATTGAGGAGGTCTACCACCTCCAAGGGCGTGGATTCTGCCGACAGCTGCGTGAAGCCGATGATGTCACTGAAGTAGATCGTCACTTGGTCGTAGGTCTCCGCCATCACAGGCTGTCCCATTATGAGTTGCGAGGCGACTGACCTGCGGATAATTTAATAAATTAAATATTTCTGACACTTACACCAATTATTTAGTTCCAAGATAAGTATCATTAAGAACTTGTGTTATGGATAATAAACAACGTATAAACATACTTAAATACTTTTTTTTCTGTAAATACTTACTTAATATACATAAGAAAACACCCAGACCAGAACAAATATTCATGTTCATGCACACAAAGATTTGTCCTGTGTGGGAATCGAACCCACGACCTCTGGAGTGAAGTGCAGATATACTGACCTCAACGCCATATCGGTCGTCGAGATAACAGGCTCTAAAAGGAATATTGATGGTTTGTAGTTAGAAAAAGTCTGACTCTTTCGCTCAACCTACAGTGGAAGGGGGTCTTTTGATGATTAATCTTTCGAAAAAAAATGGTCTTGGCTGGTATCATCGCTGTTACATATATTATTCCGGCAATTAGTAATACATACTTTACATAATACATACATAATATGTTTGACGACTGTTAAGGAAAGGTGGCACTTTAGGTAAACCCAGTCTCCCTTAGTTTGATTCCCAAAGAGGACAATATTTGTGTCTTGTCTCTTTAAATAAAAATAGTAATAAGATATAAGAGAAGATTAATGTCTACGAAAATAATAAAATGTTCTAGTTAACGTAAATACAGATAAACTTTACATATAAAAAATAATTACAGTACTATAAGTAGGATCGTTAAAGGTTTAAAACATCATAGCCATGATACTAACACAAATAAGACAGCAAAACGCATAAGTTAACTATAAAAGATAACAAATTGTGTAAGTCATCCTATAATATGAATCGAATATTGAAATACGACCGATACTCCCAGCATTTCCATATTTTTTAAAATCGGCAGCTGTTTTGAAACGTCTTTTCACAGAGCATAACAAAATCTGAGCCATTTTCGCATAGTCATAGTCTTACTTGGATCACTTTCTTCGAATTGCTTTGTTTAAAATAGCTTTGATAATACTTTTTCAAATACAAAGCCAGGATGCCGTAGTAGAAAAGCTTTTGAAAATAGTATTGAGTAATTTAGATATAATATAAAGAGAAGACAAGCTTTATTTTTGGCTAGACACTATATGCACTATATTCAAAAGGCCAACTGTAGTTCAAACAAAAACGAAACTTTGTTATACCCATCCCTTTCACTCGATAATGATATACCTAGAGAGTGAAAGAGTATAACGAACTTTCGTTTTTGTTGAATTACAGTAGGCCCTCAAAATTGCGTTGTTTGATGCGTAAATGCACGTATTTAAAGGTGAGGAGAAAGGCTTTTAAGTCACACGCGAATTGTGTATATTAAGTTTGACTAAACACGAAACGTGAAATACCTCACAGTGCACTGACTTAATCCATTCCAATTTAAATAAACGCTTCTTTACGACTTCGGTTTATTTCAGCCCGAAATGCCTGTAAACGGTTATGACGAAACGAGCTTAAAAGTGCTCATAAAACAAAACGCAGTTCGGAAATGTTTATTTAGAGTAATATTCACGAACATTCCTAATTGGCACTGCATTGTGCATCTTCATAATAATTATTTTAGTATTACTTTGCTACGTTAAGGTGGGGAGTTATGTAAGATCGCTAAAATTGGGATTTTTCAATTTGATTGATCTTTGTCATCTTGTACGAGACAAATATGAAAAAATAGACATAAATCTACATCATATACACATGAAAACGTGTCTTTAAAATAAAATATTCAGTTCAGTTTCTCAATATTACGTATATACAATATATAAAGAAACGTTTCGTCTTTTTTTCCGTACATTTTACTTCTAAGCTATTAATCGCAAGTAATTTTAATGACTCCAGGTTATTAGTAAAGTAAATACCGAAGAGATCGTTTGTTTTTGCCAGTTTCTTTATTTTTGATGATTTTTTAATTGCAATCGATGCACGATATCCATCCATCTGTCACCCTGTTCGACCGTGGTCGTGGGGACGTCTCGCTTGACGTCTGAAAGTCATCGACATCCACCGTCCCCTTGAGAAGTTATAAAAACATACTGGGCATATGACTCATTACTTTATTGTTATTACTAATTCACGCTTCAAAAGTTAGAAGAAACTACTTGGTCTTGCTTAACTTATTTAGCGTCGAGAAATAATCGATTGATACCAGTATGACCTGATTCTGAAGTCTAAGAATTGGCGGGCCGAACCCAATAACTTATCGACACTATTAATATATACGGGTGTATAGAGATCCTACCAAGGTCTGAGGAGCAAGGAGGAGGAACCTCACCTGTAAATAGTGCACCTGCCGATCAACGGACGATGCTGTGGCAAACGTAACACATCTTTGTGTGCATAAACATGAATATTAGTTCTGATCTGGGTGTTTTCCTATGTATATTAAGTATTATATTGTATGTACAAAAAAAAGGTATTTATGTTTATCCGTTATTTAGTATCCATAACACAAGTTCTTAATGATACATATCTTGGAACCAAATAATTGGTATAATAGTTTTTTTTTAAAAATGTGATATATAAATATTTTGAAATTGCTCCGTAAACAAAACTCACCAGCCGCAGTAAGTACTATATTGAGATTCATAAGAGCTCAATAAGGGACCAAGTTAAATAAAGTATTTTTCTGTTTGAGTTTCATAACTCACTTTGGAAGTAGCTGGTACAGCAACTCCTCGCATTTCCTCTTCTCCTCGAGGTAGTCGGAGGTGCGCTCCTCCACCAAGGCTTCCAGGTTGTTGGCGTATTGTTCCACTTGCGTCAGCAGCATGTCCAAGCGTGTGGAGGTTTCACAGTCCCTGTAGTGATAACGTAGTACTTAAATACTTATTGATATGAAATTAAAATTTTGTGACTAGATCCAAAACTTTTTATAGCGACAACAATTAAATTGTGTTTAAAATGTGGATGGCGTTGATAGGATTGAAAGTTAATGTCTACTTAAGTACAATAGGGTATGCTATTGTGTATGTTTATTTTATATGTTATTATATTATATATGCATCAGAAAGGATCATTAAAATCATGCAAGGAACATTTGTGAAATCACAATTAAAATTGTTTGAAAAATGATAACTTCAAAAGATAGTAGTTATTTAAATATAGTTTTACATTACGGATTGTGACCTAATAGATAGTCTCACACAATTTATAGCAACTTTTAATAAGTAATCATTTTTTTTAACGCAACATTTAATATAGCTATAAAACAAAGAACCCACGCGACCCATACAAATCACCAACATTTGACGTCACAAGTGGAAGTCGTCTTAAATAAAGCGTTTTTGGGAAAGTCTAAAATGTGATAATAAAAAAGTCAATTAATTACAGGAGTTATTAAACTAAACAAATATTTCATTCACGAATGTTTCTATGATTGTAACGCTGTTGGATAAAAAACAGTTCGCAATTTTCCAAAATTTTGTGCTTAGTGGATTTACTCCATACCCAAGCTTAAGATTAAAAGCGTGATTCTTCAAATGTAGGTTGCGCTTTTCTCGCTGCACACTTTGCTGCAATTATAGAAATCGCTTGTATATAGTTGTACTTTGGATTAGCCCCTTACCCTATTAGCCAAATGCCATATGTCATATACCTACATAGGCGGGAGATTATGCATGTATTGATGAATGAATATTAGAAGGGCATAAGGAATATCATTGTATAAAAAAACGTTAATAATTAGTGAGCTACTGACAATTTACTCGTAATATAAACTAAAAGTGTGTAAATAAAAATAAGTCGAAAACTAATAAAATGTGTTTCAGTCGGGAAGCAGGAAACTATATCATGATATCCGAGGTTTGACAGGATAAAAGTTATTGTGCTCAACTAATAACGCATACTTAAGTTAAACGGTTTTTGAACTGCAAAGGCTTAAACTTTTAAATTTATGCTATATCGTTCAGATATTTTAATTTACATATCACCGAATCAGGCTTTCACTTTAATTTAAATTCTTGCACAAAAAATCTAGAAAATAGCGTTATGTTTTTAACATTCCTAATGAAAAACAACTGACAAAAAAAGTAATATAAACTGTATAAAACTATTTAAAATGGTCAGAGCTCATTAGCTTACTTGTTAATTCTGTGTATATTTTCCTTCAACGCAGAGAAGTCTGGCCGGTCGTCATCAGGCAGCGTCCAGGGGGGCTCCCCCGTAAGGGACTGACGAGGGGACACCGACAAGGGGGAGGTACCTCGATGACGCATTTCAGCGCTACCTGTTGGAAACAGAACTCATCTTTAAAATGAGTTGACTTATTTTAAGTATAAAAACTAAATTTGATCGAAACTGGTTAATGTCACTTTAATTTAAAAGCGTTACTTTACTTGAACGGGTTCCTGCTTGGAGAAGTAGTTGTCAAAAAAGTTGCCTATTGAATTGCGTGGAACGTCTAAACAGGAGGGTATTTAGGCACTACATGTTGCAAATCGAACGATTATGTAGATAACCTTTTCTTCAGCTTGTAAAGAAGTTGGCTAGTTCTTGGATTGTATGGTAAGTAAAAACAAATGTAACTATGGTGACGAATTTCTGCGCTACCTGTTGCAAACAGAATCTGTACTTACATAATTTATTTGGCAAAAAAATAACTCTACTATAATAATATTATAAACGTGATAGTTTGTGTGTGTGGATGGATGTTTGTTACTCTTTCACGCAAAAACTACTGGAGCAATTGTGATGAAACTTTGTACGTGTATAGCTGCATTCCTGGACTAACACATAGGACACTCTTTATCCCGATATTTCCACGGGAACGGGGACCACGCGGGTAAAACCGCAGGGCGCTGCTAGTACTATTATAATTTCAGTTAGGAGTTGGCTAATTGTTATAAAAGTCTGTTGGATTGTGTAGTAAGTCCAAAATGGAGTAATTTCTGTGACACGTTTCGCTCTACCTGTTGCAAACAGAATCTATAATTATAATATCTATTGTTCGCGTTCAAAATGAGTCCAAACAGGTGCCTATTTCAGTAACTCACTTAGTGGCTGTTTGTTGCAAAATCTTGGTTGGCGCAATCTGTTATTGGGCTTTATGAAGAGTTGGTTAATTCAGTCGGATGTTGAAGAACTGCTTTTAATGTTACTCCACAGTTCAAAATTTCCCAATATTACTCGGGTTCAGTTATAATTAGGTAAAGCCGGTGTTGTTTGTATTTTATTATATATTAACGAAATGGGCGTGATATAGCCTGACGATAAACCTTTACTTGAGTTACCTGATGATAAGGAAATACTTTGGGCTCCTGTGTTGTAGCCCCACCCAAATGAAGTGTATATAAGGCTCTAATACTTTTTAGTGCCATATAAAAGAGCGCGGCAGAAATTGGCCGGCTGGTCTTCATCATCATCTCAGCCATCTGACGTCCACTGCTGAACATACGCCACCTCAATTGCTTTCCACATTAAGCGATCCTGAGTCGCCTGCATCCATCGGCTTCCCGCCGCCTTGACCAGATCATCGGTCTATCGCGTGGAAGGCCGTCCTCTACTACGTTTGCCGGTTCGCAGTCGCCATTGAAGAACCTTAACGCCCCATCGGTCGAAGGTTCTTCGATATATGCGCCCCGCCCATTGCCACTTCAGCCTCGCCTCGCAAGCGTGGCTGGTCTTACTACCATCAAAACTTGGAGAAGTTTAAGTTTAAGGGGTATATAAGGATCCCATCAAGATCCGAGGAGCCGAAGCCAACCTCACCTGCAAGTGGTGCACCTGCCGAACATAGAAGTTCCCGGTAAGCAGCAATAGGCGTGGTTGTTCATACAACCACGCCGGGATACATATGTATGTAAATTTAAGATAACTGTTGTCGGGGCAGAAAAGTTTGGAAATGAAGACTTTTTTGACATGAAATGTCGTTACGTTTTCTATAGAACGGTCAATCGAAAGATGGACGGACGATCTGATATAGTCATGAAATCCCACTGAATACAGGCCATTACGTCTATAAAGGGAGGCGTATGGTCAGCTATCGACGTTCTTTGGCTGATAATGCTGGTAAAGGACTGAGGACGATAAAACTTGTATTGATATAAATAAAACCACTCGCTGCAAATTGACGTTGCCAATATCAAAAATAGATACAACTAAATGTTTTTATATACCTTGTATTATTTAAACGAAATAAGAGTATTATCTATCTAAATAATGTTTTTAAATATCCTTCAAATATAATTTTAAATGTTTCTTTGCCCCCTCACCGAGCACGGGCCAGGCTCAGGCAGAGTGAGCAGGCTCAGAAAGAGCTGGTTTGTTATCATAGGGGATAACAAGGGTGACAATCATTTATCAACCAAGTACGCCGAAGACTGTTCTATGCAGGAAAGTAGACCCCGGTAATGATGTAGCCGGGATTACGGAAAGTTAATAATGATGAATCAGTACTAACGTTTAAACTTGTCCTCTAGTATAGCAGCGCAGTAGTCACAAGCCAGAGTGCAGTGGGGCCTCCGCATCTCCAGCAGTGGGCTGACGGCGCGCCGCGGACTGGGCGAGTCGTTGCCCCCTGGTGGGACCAGCGACATGGCTCTGCAAACAAAATAAATGTCATAAATCTTGACGACCGATATGGCGTGGAGGTCAGTATACCTGCACTTCACTCCAGATCGATTCGATTCACAAGCAGGACAAATCTTTGTGTGCATGAATATAAATAATTGTTCTGGGCTGGACGTTTTCTATGTATATCCAAAAAAAAATATATGTAAGTATGTTTATCCGTTCTTTAGTATCCATAACACAAGTTCTTCATGATACTTATCTTGGAACTAAATAATTGGTGTGATTGTAAGAGAATATTTATTTATTTATTATTATATATTATGTAAATGCTTTGGAAGTCTCGCTAAGCCGTTTGTCCCGTTTATCACTAAATGTGGTAGTAGTTAAACTAAATTATAGGTCTAATTGGGTGGCTTAAAAAATTTTACAGCAGGACGCTATACACCTGCTTCCGCCAACCCGCGGTGTGGTGGAACCTCGCACCTTGGTATGTGAGAGGAGGCGCGTGCTCAGTAGTGGGACGTTAATGGGCTGAGATGATGATGCAGGTGACATCTATATCTGTACCGATATTATATTGAAAATAAATAATTGAAGTTCGAAGTTTAAAAACAGATTTTTTTATGTTTGTTACGAATAATCTTTCCTACTAACTACTGGACGAATTTCGATAACTCTTTCACCATTGAATTGCAACATTAGTCCTTTATAACATAGGCTATGTTTTTTACTTGAAGAAATTAGAGATCACTACTAAAACTTCACTAATGTAAACGAAAAATATTTAATAAATAGCTAGCGCGCACCACTTGTATATTATAAATAGATACTAATAATGCAGAAGTGCTTTTGAAGCTGTTATGACGTGGTCGCAAAATAAGAGGAATTTCGTACAATGACCTCTATGCTTTTTTACAGTAATCATAAACATTTTTCGATAAGAGCTAACCATTGCACTTCTTCTTGTTCACATATATCAAGCTTATTACCGTAAATCAAATGTTTGCAACCCCTTTATTATATATTCACGCGGAAGCGACAGAGTCAAGCAATATCAGGTTTATGTATGCAATTCCTCCTGCTTAGCGATCGCATTATAGATTTATGCTAACATGCTATGTTGGTTTTTAGCTATGATCAGTGCTGTTTCGCCGGCGCAGATAAATCTCTTTAGGTTTCCGTAATGCACTGCAATTGTATCATCTTCGAGCTAAATAATTAAAGTGATTGTAAAAAAAAAGTGTCAGACTGGATTATTACGATATTATTACGTTTATTTGTAAAAAAAATAAATGAGAAAAACAACTTTGCATCTTTTCTTTCTATCTTAACACTTCCTAAGAAAAATTGCTGATTTGTGTTTCCTTAAAAAAGTTGTTAAAAGTAAAAAAGATTTTCAAGTAACATCAAGAGAGAAAGAGTATGTAAGTAATCTTTCAATCCCCTCGAGATATCTTCATTCTACAAAAAGATTTCACATACTAATTATAGCGCGCTTACCTTAAAAATATAAAAAGATCATTAATAAAACCTTTTCATATTTTTAAGGTTTAGTTGATCTTAGACTACCTGTTTTTGCAAAGAAATATTTTGATGAAAAATAAGTTGGAAGTGCATCAGAGCACTTTTTGATTTTTGAAAGAGTTTTAACACTTTGAAATTTCCGAATCGATTTTATAAATTACTAGCGGCCGCCCGCGACTTCGTTCGCATGTGTTGAACTATTCGCCCTATTTTGAAATCGAGTTCTCGCAGGAAAATGAAAAGTAGCTTAAATTCGTTAGGTTTTGTTATTCCATTCCAGTAGTGTTTTGCATTACCACTTTTTTGATGTAACAAGTTACGGGAACAGATATAAGTAAGTAGTAAGCACCGATTTTCAGGCAAATCGATTCACACCGTTTATAAGAAAGTCGTCTTAGTCATATGACGACTTTCTTTTAGTCATACTGTTAATTTTAGCTTAATCGGTCTATTAATTTATCATACAGACACTAAAAACTTATAACGCTCCTTTTCTTAGTCAGAATTCAAAACATGGAGATGTCATAATAATTGTTTCATTAACACTCTAGAGAAGTAACTAGGTGTTTTTGATTTAACTCACTTCGCAGATTACGACTATTCATTCGAAAATTAATTCCCTCTCCTCTCTCTCAATTGCTCCCGTCTAAAGGAGTTATTATAGCAATATGCAGTAAAGATATCTGTGTCGTATAATAGTACTATGGACAATAAATTGTGCCGATTATTCGTAAAACATATTCAAAATTTTTGCTGAATTCTATCATCTAGTTCTTTCATCTAGTTCTTTCAATTCCTTATGCGATCAGTTGCTCTCATATTTTAATAACTATTCTGCATACTACAGTTTTCATCATCAGTTCAAGTGAGTACACTGATAAAAAAATCCCCTCCCCCTCCTCCTCCAACAAACTGTGATTGGTCTTCTTGGCGGGAAAGTGAAGGGTTATGTCTGCAGTTTTTTTTTAATTTAAACAATTTGTCATATTTCAAAGATTTATGTGTAGTAACGGTGGATTATTAACTATTAAGTGTTTGTGAACGTAAATAAGTGTTGGTAAATCAGACAAAAAGTGCAACATCACTTTGAGTATTCTCTCAAGAAGTCCATTTAAGATCTCAGTATAGTCCCACATCTTTACTCAGGACTTCAGGGGTTTAGGGGAGGGCATCTCATGTTTATCACCACTTTTTCTTATTTACTTTGTATTTAATATAAATAAATAATAAATAAATATAAATATTTCTGACACTTACACCAATTATTTAGCTCCAAGATAAGTATCATTAAGAACTTGTGTTATGGATACTAAATAACGGATAAACATACTTAAATACTTTTTTTTGTAAGTATATACTTAGCATACATAGGATTATTAATATGTATCTATAACTTGAAACTGGCTAAATGTGCTAAACGCACGAAGCCATTATTTAAAAGAAGAAAAAAACTGTGATTTTGACCGATTATCCAGCGCTGTCCTGCGACCTTTATTAAATCGTCTGTCCATCTTACGGGTGAACCTCCCAAGCCACGCTTTCTGCCAAAGGGCCGTCATTAATAATAAAGCTTTAACCTTAATTAAAGCTGACATTATGATAGCTCAATCAAAGTGTAAATAAATATCCTCTTACAATCACACCAATCATTTAGCTCTAAGATAATCGTATCATGAAGAACTTGTGTTACGGATACTAAAGAACGGATAAATACGCTTTTATACATTTTTATGTTTTGTAAATACATACTTAATATACGTAGGAAACACCCAGACCAAAACAAAAACTCATATTCATGCACTCAAAGATTTGTCCTGTGTGGGATTCGAACTCACGACCTCGGGAGCGAAGTGCAGGTGTACTGACCTTCACGCCATAACAATCGTCAAATAAAATTTACATTAGCACTTGTATTATCATTTTTGTTTTAAATGCAATAAAAATATAAATTGTGACGAGTAGACTTAAATTCGCTTGAAATCGCTTATGTTTAAACTTAATGTGATGACTCATATTCTTCGACTGACTTAATTTTTTACTGTAGGTATTGAGAGTTCTAAAGATCGTGCGTGAAAGAACTTTCAGTTATTTTTAAGTCATCAAACGACTGGTTAGAAGATAAACTACGATAAGGTTTACTTATTTAAACTCTATAATAATTGTACAAAAGGCGAACTTAATGCTACAAGGCTTTCTCTACCGGGTAACCTTTGGGTTAACAGAAAAATATGTGGCAGTTTGCACAAGAAAACAGTTTTTTCGTCTTATGCTCTCGTAATCCGGGTGGCGGCACTCAGCCACTTAAAACAACTCTTAGCCAAATAGCCCATCAGGTAAGCTAGGCAAGTAAGTCTAAGTACAGACTATTTAAGTAACGGTATCCAATTCAAGTAGGTACTCTCAATGTGCTCTCATGCGGCCTATTTCTGTTACAACTAAGACACTGAAAACAAGTAAAGAGACAAAGAAGAAGTTGGGTTTGTTGAAATACAAAACCACAATAACAAAAAATTGGCGCGAATCAGTATGCAGGTGGGATTTCAACCCAACGCCTACTGTTTGAGAGAACGGCAAACGCAATATCATCATTATCATCAACCTACACTTCGCAAATCTAGTTCTTAAAAGACGTAAATGTCATTTACTCAATTTTACAGTAGAACGGTTAAAATTTTTTTTTGTTATAAATATAACATACGCGTTTTGGTGTTTGGCGCTCTTAATCGGACAATTAACGAATTATAAAAAAAAATCTATAAGCACTCATTGCATCTACACTCTACTTAAAAAGAAACTTATAGCATACAACAGTTGACTTAATTTTGGATTTTTCAACATTTACGACTTTTAAGAACATACTTAATCTAAAACAGGGTAACATAATTATTAAGATAAAAACTAAAAACTATAAATAAAAGATGTCTTCCAACTGTGGGCCCATGGGTACGGTGCCAAGAATGCTGGCAACGTTTTCTCTTTTAAGAACTAGATGTGCGACTTGTCCACTACTGGACATAGGACTCTCCAATGGTACGCCACTGAGCTCAATTTTCAGCTCTTCGTCTCCAACCGGTGTCAGCCGTTTTGCGTATGTGATCGCTCCAGCTAGCAGATGGGCGTACCACACTAAGGTTACCGAGTCGTAGTATCCACTGTAGAACACGTCTATCCCAGCGGTTATCGCTCCTATGCAATAACAGAGTTCCTAATCGACTTATTTAAAACAGGGCTTTACTCCTTACTCGGTCAGTTTTCAATATGACCAAAACCTCAGACACAGATCCTCTTACAAACTTAAATATTCCGCATCAATTTACTAGGAAAAGTTTTATTTCACCAACAGTTCTTTTTATACGTCTTCTGCTCTCGTAATCTGTGTGCGGAGGTCGACGCGGTGGAGTGGCTCTCGAGTCAAACCTTAGCCTCCTTCCCACCCTCCTTACTTTGACGCACCCCCCCCCCTCCTCCCCCGCAGTTTGAAAGATATCGCCCCGGTAAAATTAATGATCTTGTTCCGTGATAAAATGACATAAGTTACGATTAATCTCATCACTCACTCGTTAATGGATAGTGCTTCTCAGTGTCATTGAATGTCACATTGTTGGTATTGTATTTTGTAATCTTTCAGCCATTGTGAATTGCTTCTAAGCGAAATTTAAATCTTATTGGAATTCAAAATGTATGTCTTAAAACCTGTTGTTTAATGGGAGAGAAATATTGATATTTTTATTAATTATACATACTCGTACATATCTTGTTTATCCCAATCAACGCTTTTAGGCCTTTACAAAACAGTGTTAATTCTATGGGTTAAATACACATTAATACTTTTTGTTGTAAAAAAAAAACAAATATTTTCATTTAGTTACAATATAACATTTAGGTTAACAGTGTTTGGGGACCCCTTTTAAGTAAACTATTCCTGTGTTAGGGGAACCCGCACTTCCTGGACATATTTTTGTAATATTTTATCTATTAAGATACATGCTTAAATTATTAAATATAATGTTTGTTCGTGTGTAAGTGTGTGCGCGTGTATGTGAGTGTGTGTACGTGAGTGTGTGTACGTGAGTGTGTGCGCGTGTTTGTGTGTAATACATAAGAATCAGTAAATGATTGATAATTCACAAAGAGATGTGTTTTTTTAACTACACAAAATCTGATATACTCAGTAATAAGATAATGTTTACAACAAAAATCTGAAATGCGACATATTTTACGGCAAAACGAAATTATTTTACATCTTTCATTAAACTCATCAGTAGACACGTCTCGCGTCGAATGGTCTTGAATGAGAGCGTTCATGTAAAAGCGTTTGCGGAAAATAAAAATAAGTAAGTATTTCAGGTACCAAAATGTTTTATAAACGATATTAATAAATATGAAGAACTACTATGAAATTTCAAAGAGATGTTTACAAGATTTTACTGGTGCTTTGTAGAATTTTGTGTTGATTTGAATCTAATAATTGTGTTATTCTTCAGTGGAGTCAATTATGGGATCACGTCTCGCGTCGTGTGGTCTTGAATGAGAGCGTTTAGGTAGAAGCGTTCGCGGAGAAAAATAGTAAGTTATATGTTAGAACGGCTTGTAAATGATATTAATATTATTTTTTTAAAAATAACATGGTAAATATTTACGGCTTTTGTAAGTTTTTTTAGTAATCTGGAGAATTTTATGATGAATTCAACCTAAAAATTGTGACCTGTAATTTTGTACATTTTGTTTTGAAGCTAACTTCCTCAGCCCTTAATTAATTAATTTTCTTTACTATGACAAGCGTGTTCCCTTAGAGGTATATATTCAATTATCTTATTCAAGCTATTGGGATGAGATGTGATGTACTGCTTAAATTTTACACACCATGTATGACCGAATACACGAATGAGGCTATATTTGATTCAATAGTTAGTGACTTACTAAAAGAACGTTAATATTAGCCTTATCTATATCAGTTGTCGATCTTTCAGAAAATTATAGTCGCGCGAGAATTGTTACAAAGATATTTTTAATCCATAACTTGCTTACAATGGATTCCCGCAAAGTAACGCCTGATTCAATAAATTATTTGACGTTACTTGTTAAAATAATAATGTACACGCTACGACCAATCGCATGACACTTAGCTTGTCTCATCGCAATTCTGCAATCGTACCCTAAATACACTATATAAAATAATAAAACTTTTCGTTGACGTACATTCTGTACGCTCATCGCATTAACAGCTTTAATGTGCACATAAAACACCTTTGTGAAACTTACACAAAAACGTCACTTAACGCATTAAAATTTCATAGACATGCGGGGGTTTTTATGCTCCGACGTTTATAGGGGAACCTCTAGGGCTTAGAGTGGCTTTACAAAATGGGCGGTTAAATAAAGTGTCAGTTGAAAGTAGAAGTTTAGGCCTCTTAAATGTTGACTTGAGTTTACAATTAGTTAGTTTGAAGGCAGGCGAGTATTTAGATTTAGATTTTAACTGTCATAGCTAATTGGTTGAGCGTTCTTTTTTTAAAAAACTAGTTGGTTGCGAACTGTAACCTGCTATTGACGTGTACCGTACTGAAATAACAGAAACGCGCATTAATTTTACCATGAAGGCGAAGAAGACCATGTACAATTTCACGAAAAGACTAGTTTTACTACATAACGTTCCCTAAATTTGTTGTGGTCTGTCTGTTACCTATGTATAATAAGCATTTATTTACAATAAAATGTATATAAATATGTGTCTGATCGTTCGTACGTTGACATAGATACCTTTACTACGAAATAATTTTAAAAATATATATACTATGTACGAGAAAGTCTATTTCCGTCAATTATTAACAGAATTATTTTTTTAAGATACTTACAATTTATGAGAGACTTTCTCATTCTCATTCCCGACAAACATTAACGGAACTATTCCTTAAATACAATTACAATTTATGAGAAAGTCTATTCCCCACAAACATTAACGGAATTATTCTTTAAATACAATTACAATTTATAAAAAAGTCAAATACCGACAAACATTAACGGAACTATTCTTTAAATACAATTACAATTTATGAGAAAGTCTATTCCCGACAAACATTAACGGAACTATTCTTTAAATACAATTACAATTTATGAGAAAGTCTATTTCCGTCTGAATAGTCAAATTCTGGAGGTATAAGGGTGGATCTTTGTTCTTCAATAGGAATTGAGTTTGGTTGGTCAGCCAGTATTTCTTCTGAATCCGGGATATTTGTCCCTCATAATTAATATTTCCGCAAGTAATAATATATATACTGTTCAAACTAAGCAGTAATAAGTAAGTAACATTTAGAAGTATATATTTTATAGTCAAAACAGAAAAAAACGTGTGTAAATTGTAAATTGTGCCAGAAGGCTTTTTATAGTGTAAAAGATTTTATGAACTACATGGTTGCCTTGAAGTGACATGAATTGCTTCTTTCTTTCTTAAGATATTAGATGAGATATGATATTTGAAGTCCAAAATACCTCAGTGCCTCAAGACGAAAGTCTTCGACCAGTGTGTGTTGTCAGCGATGACGTATGGGACTGAGACGGGGTGAGAGAGATATGCTCGGAGTGTCCCTACGTGATAGAATCAAGAATGAGGAAATCCGTAGGAGAACTAGAGTGACCGACATAGCGACGACGACCGACGACCGATGGGGAGTTAAGGGTCTCAAAGTTAAGGTTAATGGCGACCACGAATCAGCAAACGTAGTAGAAAGTGGATAAACCCCCCCCCCCCCCTTTAGAATCTCAACAGGCAGACTGACAGATCCCCCCGATAAGAATCACCAACAGTCATCTTAAGAAAAAACCACAACAGACCGATAAACTGTCAAACCTTGACAAATTCCGACAAATTCAAATTCAAAATCATTTATTCGAGTTTGGCAAAAAATAGTCAAGTTTGGTTTTATCTCCCGCCAACATTTGTAATGTTTTTAAACTAAAAACATAAATTACAAAAAACAAAATGTGTTTTGCAATCACAAAATTTTAGGAAAAGAAAAATATAGATATTATTCTCTCAATCCCTAGCAAGATGAACATAATTAAGAATAAAGATAGAATAGAATAAAAGTAGAAATGAGCAGACCAGTCCCCACTGACGGGGACCATGTTTTAGGGAACGTGACGACCCGACATATGACGCCACCACCGCAGAAACATTCAAGTGAGCATGACATAATCGAACTACAGGTTAAAGGGAATTCTACTAATAGACTACAAGACAAAGAATCCATTTGCTTGTATTTCTTGATAGTTATCAAATTTCCATTTTGTGTGTAATAATTTTGACGAATCTAAATAGTTCTGTTGATCTTAAAGATAATATAGTATGTTTAATTTTTTATTTTTATTTTATTTCTTAGGCGGCTGGGGCAGGGGACCCTTATCGTCTAACTACAGATCCCCCGCGAAGTTGGCCACGCGCCACGCCGGTGGTCGCATAAGGAGGTAGGGGTTACACTGCGTTATACTGCGCCTCTCTGAGGAGGTCCTCCCGGTTTTGGCCCGGGGGACGTTGGCCGCGGGCGGGGTGTCTGACTCTGCAACCCAGGTACTGACCTCCGCCTCTCTCTTAACCAGCAACAGGCGTGGTCGGAAGATTTTTAGTGGGTATAACTGCTGGCGGTCGCGTCTGCCGCTGGTGAGTTCCACACCCCATTTCGGTCCCCCATTGGCCGGAAGGCAGTGCGTAGTTTTATTACCGACGTAAATCAAAAATATAATGTTGAGATCCCTATACATTCATTTCATAACATTATTACTGATAACTCTCTAAAACATAAACATTTAAAAACTATGACATTTATAATACATGCTAGAAAGACAAGCAATTGAATAAAAACTCATGAATATATTTACAACGCGATCTTTATCTAGATTTCGTCCAAGCCAATTTTGTTTTAATATTTATGTATGCTCCGGCAATTCAACAGAATATATCGACTGTATATCACAATCCTTATTTTATTTGAACAGTACGAGAATTTAGACGGGGAACGGCGTTAAAATGGCCACTAAAACGCTCGTGTGTCTCGTATCGGTCGAGACAATAAACATAAATGGGATTCTATAGCACTACAAAGTGGAAAACGTCTCCGAGTTAAGTTGGAAATTCTTTTTATTGGTTATTTCCTATTAGAAAGAAGAATCACTATGAAAATACATTTTGTAGTAGTACATTTATTTAAACTGTGCAGCATTGGTCATGGTTGCAAATTTGGGAAAGGTGATGATAATATGATTGGGGCTATATAGCCTTTATATCGCTTTATTTAAGCTTTTGAAGTTTTATATAACACTGTTATTTTTTCTATACTTCGTATATAGTTGGGTAAATAGTTATATATTTTGATTACCATGACATGTGGGCTTCAGTTGAATATTTTCAATTTGGAAAAAAAAAAAAACAAAAAATTATGCAAGTATCTGTCATTTTGTTTGGCAATATCAATTTGAGAATTTACTCGTATGAAGGTTTGTTTTTAAAATTAACGTGATCCCAATATGTTAAGATGTTGTATTTAAAAAAAAAAGGTTTACAATAATTCATAATATTGGCTAGCAGGCGCAGGCTAATTTATTATAGTTTAAAATGTCGGCTCTGTTCTGTAGAGCAGTGCATCCAACACAACGCCATAATAACAATTATAGCAATTAATTAATATTACATTGTTAATTTCCAATACAACACTAAAATATAATAAAATCCTACGAAATGTCAAATAGAAATAATAAAAAATAAAAATGACATAACGTTCTTAATTAAATGAAAATAAAAAGCCAACAACATATCCAACCATTGTTTGCTAGCAAAACTAATTACAACTACGCTGAATGCACCAGTGATTTTAGCAACAGTAACTAAACCGCAACTTTCAATTCCCTTACTAAGCATTGGACGCGGTTTGCATGAAAATTAGGCTTATGAAAACGTGTACAAATATTTAGCACAATCATAATTATTGTCTTAATACAGATATTAGATCTTGTATTAATAATAATAACAGCCTTACAAAGTCCACTGTTGAACATAAGCCTATCCAATAGATTACACTCTAGGGTACTTGCTCATAATCAACACGCTAACGGGTTGATGATCGCAGTTCAAGCCAGTACGCAGCATGACGCTGCTGCCCATCATCCAGTAGGATTTGTCTTCGTCGACTCCCCATGAGATGAGAGGAGGTATCACGATTCTAAGCCACACGGCACTGTATTTTCAACAAGTAAAGAAAATATAAAAAGCGATATTAGTTATTGTTTTGTTGGAATAGTAATAAGCGTATCGTTCGTATTTCTTAGTCGGAGGTTTGAAAGTTTTGAGTTGCAAGTTGCAGTTGCAAGACCCATAGCCTTCAAAATCTGAGGGTCACGGGTTCAAACCCTGGTGGCGCACCTATGGCTTTTCGTATTTTTGTGCGTAATTACCACTTTTCGTATTTATGTGCGTAATTATCACTTGCCTCGGAAAACACTTTAAGCCGTTGGCCCCGGCTGTCATGAACATTATGGCATTCGTTAGTAGGAAGTCAGTTCCTTCTAACATCCTGACAGCTGGTTTAACCATAGAATGATGTTTCCCTTTAAGTTGCGGAGGTCAGACGATAGTCTTGTTGAAGACTTCATGTTAAACACTTATTCTTGTAAACTTCACTCTAGGAGCGTCACTTCACAAGAATTTCCCTGATTTTGTTTACGCAAATCTGCCTTTGAGCCATGTCGTACGCGTTTTATATAACTGTCTATTGACGGGACCTTAACTTTTTAGAGTACCGTATTGATATAACCTTAGCTTGTAAGATTATGGGGTTTTGTAAAATAACGGGCTTATGCGAATAAACCCGAAACAATTCCAGAGCTCAAATCGGAAATCCAACGCGTCATCGGTGAGATACAGCCACATCTCTGTGCAAAAGTAATGGAACATTTAGTAAAAAGAGTAATGGCCTGTCATCGGAGCCGGGGGGATCATTTGACGGATATTTTATTCTATACTAAATCGGAACATGTCTTCTTACAATAACTCTGTCATAAAATACTTGTTTTTATTTGAAAATGAAAAAATGCACTCTTACTAAGACACCCTTTAAATTAAGTTCGATATTCATCTCTCAAAGTTTTTAGTTTCGAAATTTTATATAAGAGTTTCAATTGTTGAAAGACGCGATAGTTTGTAACATATTGAATGAGGTCAAAATAAAAAGTATCTACAAAGAAATCATGATAATTTTTTATAGAAGAATCCATTTTACTTTTATTTAGCTGTCTTGCTTGATTATTATATCGTCCATGTCTCTTGCTTTGTTATTAACATGTTTGTTAAAATTTGACAATCGGCTGCGTTCATCTTAAAGACAATATACGTCATTTTATTTTCTTGACATTATCAAACAACTTGGTGTTTATTACAAAACAAGATCTTAAAACACTTTTAAACCTGGTTGAGACCTTGTTTTGTAATAAGCTCCCTAATGTTTAAGTAACCAATTTTCAGCATTTTTTATAGAAAAACTAATGATGTCATCATGTAATTGTACCTCTTTTAAAGTCGAGGGACGTCGGAAATTAATAAACTTTGTAATATTCGAAAGAAACTGTCTTCTTATTACCTATTCATCTGCATTTTAATCGAAAATTATGTGATCGGCAAAAGCATTCAGTATAATTAAAAAAATATACATTAATATTTATAAAAGGAATAATAATGAGCCTATTAAAATGATTCATCACGCTCAAGCACCTCCTTAGTCCCATCAAAGTCCTGATAAGGAACCTTGAAGATCTTTCATCTCAGAGAAAAGTATGAATAATTCATGCAAAGATGCAAAGACAATTTCTCAGTGAGTTTAAAGCAATTTCATATGGAACCTCTCGCCACTTAGGAATCTACTTGAAAACATTTTTTCGGTCTCCATTTGTATAATTTTGGGAACACAATGAAATTGAATTGTCGGATCTCTCTAAAGGTAAATAAGGAAGATTTGGTAATTTATAACCAGATGTCTTTATAATATTATCATCATAATTCTTTATTGTTTCATTTGGTGTTCAATTAGGTCTTAAAAAATATTACTATGTTCTCAAATGAACCCTGCAAGTATTACAATTTAAAATAGGAACACTTAAAGAACCGGCGAATTTTGAATAGGACTCTCTTAGAATAGGAATTCATTCTTCTTTCTCGGTAGATATCAAGTGGTACCAGTGGAGTGCTGCATCACTTCATCATGGGAACTTCTAACCAGGGGGGACCAGTTAAGGTACAGGCCTCGAGCTAAAGCTCTCGCCCCAGCGTCATCTCTGCTGAAGTTTCAGCGGGGTCATGATTCACCTCATGTGAGGCTTTTCAAAGGCTTGTGGTTAGTTTTACGTGTAGGTATGGCGCCCCCTCAATAGTTGACACCGGCGCGGTCGGACTCCTTGAGCTTAGTCAGCGCAGTGGTCGCTGCGGTGTGAGGGGCTGATTGCAGCACTTACAGCAATAATTCATCTACATATTCAGGCGTTACTTTGCGGAAATCCATTGCGAGCAAGTGAAATTACAATTGCATGAGAACTGTCACAAAGTTATTTTAAAGCTAGTGCAGAAGTGTATTTCAATAACTTTGTCTTTTTTATTGTTATGCTATTTAGATTTGTTGATATTATTGCGTACCAAATGTTAATTTTATATGACTTACATTTTATAATTATTGAATTGTTTCAACAATTCAAATTTTCATGTCAAAATTTTAATTCAAAATAAGTAAGAAAAATAATAACAGGAGTTCTAAAATAGATACTTAAAACATTACATTAATTAAGATCTCACAGGTGTGAGAAATTGGGGGTTGTTTTTCTCAAAACGGGAACCCAGTGCGATTTGATGAAAGCGTTTGAAGGCTATACGGGGGCTTTTTTAATTCATGTTATAAAGTAATTGTTGTTGTTTTAAGAATTGTTGTTATTGACGCGGGAAAACCTAAAGGTTGCCATTCTTATAATTTATTGGGATTTCTTTCTTGACATTTCTTGTACCCTTCATTTGTGTGGCGTCCTGCGGTTACTATTCAATTCATAAATGCTTATCATGTAAGAAAGTTATAGGTGCAGTTTTTATTATTTTATTACTTAAATGAATTACTTGTTGAAGTCAGTAATAATATTAGGAACTATGCGATTCCAGTCCTGCTCGTAAAATTCGATAACGTTCGTTTTGTCTGGTTCCGACAGTCGTTAGAAATAGGGTTGAGAAAAGATATTATTAAACTCGTTTGCATTTCTTAGCTAAGAATCAGTTTATAATCAACGTTTGTTATTGAGAAGGAGAAAAATTGCGTCTAATAGCAGAAAACATGGGACTATGTTCTAATCATTATTATCATCGTATTTAAAGCCAAATGATACCGTGCACTTTCACCCTATCGATGAACACAAGTCTTCTAAGGTGCTGACTTCGTATTTGGGTCATCATTTCAGCCCTTTAATGTCCCACTACTGAGCACGAGCCTCCTCTCACATATCAAGGTGTGAGGGTATTGGGTCATATTCCACCACGCTGACCCAGTGCGGATTGGCGGAGGCAGGTGTATGGCGTCCTGCTGATAGAATTTATCAAGCCGCCCATTAGGCCTCTAACATGGCTTAACGACTATCACATTTTAGTGATAACCGGGACCAACGGCTTAACGTGCCTTCCGAAGCACGGAAGCGCTCGATATCAAATGCCACACAAACGGTCACCCATCCAAGGATTGACCTCTGTAAACTCTGCTGTACTTCGGTGATCGTTTCCGACCACCGAGCACCGCAGAGCTACGAGCGCTTCTCGCTTCTAGTCACGTAAGTTAATTACGCATGCCAAATCGCAACTGGTTGATCCAGTAGATTCGAAGAAAATTTGTGTATTGATATTTATCAACTGTTTTTTCGTCAATAATGACTGTGTAGCGACACCCTACAAGCGATAAACATCACATCCACTCGCCCCGTACAACTGGTTTTAACCAACTTCTAGGGAAAGAAAACTCCGAATCGGTGAGATATTAAAATCGATTACGCGGCTGAACTCATCATCCGGGTATTATTCAGATTGTGCGCTAGACAGCTATCTGGTCTACCCAGATTTGGATGAATTTCAGTTTTCACTCGGAGCGACTGCCGTCTGACGTCCAAAAGGCAGAGGGTTCCCTCTGAATGATAACAGTTGCTATCATCATGTGCTTTTCGAGTCATGGTGCAAGTTTAAATAACACACATATCTTTTGAACCCGAGAAAATTCCATGATTTGAACCCGAGACAGTAGCGAGACTAATTTGACTGCAATAAAGATAAATTTTACTTTATTTGTCACTCCACTAGGCTATCGCTGTTTTTTATAAGGTGGCTAAATTGAATAGTGGAAAACATAGATGATGAATGAAACAAACATAGTAAAACTATTTTATTTTTTTCGTCGTAATAGAAATACTTACTTGTGTTGTCATTCCAATAAATCATAACTCTGATCATTTATTCAGTTTCTTTGTTATTACTTGATTAGCTGCCAACCCTACGATGACAATGTAAAGGGGTCTACACGAGATTGGCATTCGCGAATGATTCAATGCCATTTAATTAAGTTTGTGAACGTAGGAGAGGATTTTTCTTATTCACGGAATTAACGTTATGCAATAAGATTCATTCTGTTAAAACAGACTAGCAGGCGCTCAAGACTTCGTCTGTGTGATCTGCAGGGAATAAGAAAGGTATTCGGTAAAAAAAATAGCCATAGGAATTCCTTATTACAATACAAATTTTTCGGTGTTTATTTTTTTTAATTGTTCTTGCTGTTAATGAGATTAGCAACGTGGATCTGCCACCGGGGAAACAGGTGGTATCGGATGTATATGTGTGTATGAGTTTGTCAGTACTAAGGGCACCCAAAGTTGCCGGTCTCTGGGTGTTACATGTGCCATAGAAAATCTGTGCACTCACTAAAAACGAAGATCAGCCTTCCTTGTTTCCTCGGCGAGTTCCTATTTCAAAAAAGCAGATTTCATTTTTTAAGTATAAAGTCTAATCGAATAATCTTTTAGTAGGATCTTAATTCAGCAAGAATCCTTTTAGATTTTAAGTAGCACGGAAGTCTATTGCAGAAGTCTCGACCCTTAACATAAGAATTACCTGAGCTTTAAACAAGTTCATATAATTTTATTGCAGAATGTTCAATTTCCTACTTATACGAAAACTCGTCAATTCAGAGAACATTGTGTAAGCTATATTTACTGAAATGCTGACGAAATAAACCTCATTGATTTTTTATAGCACATTTAGAAATTTGTATATTTTAATACATTTTACGATCTTCAATCGTAGTTTATTTATATCGGAGCTATACAGTTTTGTTTCGAAGGTCTTAAAACGTTTGAAGTGATTCTTGTTCACGAGGATATTGAGTGGTGCTACAATGCCAACTCAGCTTACTCTTCTTGAGATTTTGCACTTGCTCATTTACCTTTGTACTCCACCATCTGTTATAAATAGGCTCGCCACCTATTACGTGGAACCTACTATATACTTGGCACAATGTGGGCGTATTATATACCTTTGCCTACCCCTTCAGGTAAGCAGACGTTATTATATATTTGTATGTAACCATAATAAACGCTGCCAAACAGGTGGCAATGTAGTTATACATTCCAATTAAAGTTGGAATGGTTTTTGAAATATTAAAACATCGTCACCTTATTTCAGCTTAATAACATCCTTCTACTGAGTATGGGCTTCCTCTTACCTATGAATTAAACCGATAGCTATTCAGGTCAGATACTACACCATGCGAACCCGTGGATGACACATTATGATATTAATAATATTATTTCTCAAGCAATATAATAATATGACGAAACAGGACGAATCAGCCCAAAGGGAACAGAGGTTAAAATAATACATACATTCACGCCTGTTTCCCCAAAGTGGTAGACAGACGCATATTATGGGCGTACCCACACTTCGCCAATTATACAGTTGGTCCTACGTAATAGGTGGCGAGCCTATTACCGCTAATCGGGCACTGTTATGTTCGCTAGAACCTCGTCCTTTGATCGGCAGGTGCACCACTAGCAGGTGAGGTTGGCTTGGGCTCCTTAGGTCTTGGTAGGATCCCTATCCCCCCCGAACAGGTCTCCACCTTGGCGTGGTGGGGGGGTTGAGTACCTCCCGGAGGCCGGGAAAACACCCACAGACCGACGACTCTGGGTGCCCTTAGTACTGACTACCGGGGGGGAAACTAAGAGGAACCTGTGGAGGACGCAGCGGGCGGGCCAGGAGGGCCCGCTCAGCAGCGCCAGGAGGGTCTAGGCAGTTGGGCTGGGGGCAGGGGGCCCCTGCTGTCTAACCATGGACCCTGCGGGAAGTCGGCCACACACGCTATGGTCGCACGGGGAGGTAGGAGGGGCGCGTCCACTGCGCCTCTCTGAGGAGGTCCTCCCGGTTTTGGTCCGGGGGATGTTGGCCGCAGGCGGGGTATCAGACGCTGCAACACATGTACAGGCCCCCGCCTCTTTCACAACAAGCGGCTGGCGTCGTCGGAAGATTTTTAGTGGGTATTACTTGGCGGTCGTGTCTGCCGGTGGTGAGTCCCACACCCCCTTTCGGTCCCCCTTTGGCCGGAAGGCAATGCGTAAATGCATTTTGTTACCGACGTAAAACAAAAAAAAAATTGTAGTATCCCTATACACCTAACAAGAAATAAAAGAAAACCGAGACACAACAGACGCGTCCCGTTTAGTTCTCGGCCCTCCGGGTAACACGTGCAACATCCACGTCGTATTTTGTTCCCAAACACAAGGAAGTATCCATTTTCCTGCACATTATTATTTTATAAGGCCTTTTTCGCCCAATTACGCCGCTTAATGTATTTTCGACAGCGATTAAAGAGCACAAATAAACATTATAATATTTTCAATAATAATATTTCAAGTTCGTCCCACATAAGACAATGGCTGACTAAAAACAATTTAAACGACCCACCTGCAGTAGCCCAATCTATGGACTAAATAGCTAACATCAATCAATAAATGAATAAGCTAATTGCCGTCTACTGTGAACGTAGACTTTCTACCATCCCGATCAGCAGAAGAACACATCGTACTGCTCCCAGCCAACTTTGTAAAATCATCTTACCGCAAATCGTACGAATACTATCTGCTTTCCAACACGTATCGGCTCCATAAGGTGTAGGTTTATAAAAAATAAATGTTAGTGTCGTTTATTAGCGGCACCTAAAAAGAACTCCTATGGCCTGCTCGAGAGAGGTTTAGAAGATGCCTTGAAGAATGGGACCTCAACTAGTGTCAATGTGGGCGAAAGGTTAGACACCTCTATCCATCTGACACTTTTCATAGATAGATCTCTGAGCTAAAAGTGACATTTGTTACAGCTATATTAGATCCCTTTTAAATAGTTATTTAAAGGTTTTGACCACCCAAATTGGAAAATAAAGGTGTGAGATTATATATGAAAATGTAAGATCGTATAAACCAAAACCCGACTGTTTCTACCCCTACCTGTCTATCCCATATTATACGCCTACACTTCGCCAATTATATAATTCCACGTAATAGGTGGCGAGCCTATTGCCGCTTACCGGGCACTGTTATATAAATAAATAAATATAAATATTTTCTGACAATTACACCAATTATTTAGTTCCCAGTTAAGTATCATTAAGAACTTGTGTTAATTCATAATCATTTATTCAAGTTTGGCTCAAAAGAGCTCTTATGAACGTCAAAACTTAAAAACTAGCGCGTTATGGATTCTAAATAACGGATAAACAAATATAAATACTTTTTTTTTGTAAATACATACTTAATATACATAGAAAAACACCCAGACCGGAAGAAATATTCATGTTTGTTTGTCAGAGGAAAGGCAAAAAGAGTTACCATAGAGATAAAAAGTTTGCTTAGAAACTTCAACTTCGGATTAACTACAATATTAATCTTAAAGCCAAGTTTAGTTCAAAAGTTAGATCCGATATATACGACAGTTAACTTAGTGAACTAGCTATCTACATAGTATTATTCTCCAGTGCATTCGCAAACCTAATTTACATGAAGGCGTCGAGCCTGTTAGTTATTCATCTTGTAATTAAACCTGCTTCTCTGCAAATATATGTACGGAAAGTTATTTTAAATAGGTCGTTATAAAATTTGTTATTTCAGCAAGATGATCCCAAAAAACAAATAATACTTAATTTATAACAGCGTGCATTGAAGGAACATTTTTTGATTAAGTTAACTGGAATTGCTTGAAGCCCAGTTGTTGAAAAAGGGATCTAGCCAAGAAATAGCATTGATAAGAAATAGCATCGATATGTAAGGTAAAAATAAAAAAAATATTTGCGCACCCGCTCCTGAGGTGTGGGTTCGATTCCCAAATGTTTGACAAATCTTTGTGTGGACAAATATAATTGTTTGTTCTGGTCTGTGTGTTTTCCTATATTTGTTAAGTATGTATTAAAAATAAATTCATAACACAATATCTTGAAGACACTTACCTATCTAAACAATAAAAATAAAAATGGAACTAAATAATTGGTGTAATAGTTAGAAATAATTAATTTAGTTATTTATATCGAAAGCGGGCTCTCTTCATTGATTTATAATTTTGTGTCGACATGCGCTGATGTTTAAAAAATATATTTTTATTATTTGAACGTGTTTCTTGGCCTATTTCTTTCCTTACGTTACCATTACGTTACGTTAAATTTGCTAAAAAGTATTCATGTGTAACTAATAACGAAGCATTTGTTCGGTTAGTTTACGCCTTTACGGGTTTTCGGTTACTCGTTTTGCACAAAAACCTTTTTCTCTGTATGGTGCCGCAAGACTTTTTTTTGCTTCAGAAAGCTTGTGAAGCCGTCGCACGTCGGGTCCTGGGGTCCCGGCACCTAATTACGTGCCTACATAAAAAACCTGGTACATGTAAAGCTAAATAAATTATGTAATTACAAGGGTCTTTATTGCAAGTGACGGAGTGCCTAGCTAATCGCTTGCCTTACAAAACAAGTATATTATCACAATAATTAGTCCTTTTTTATTTTGAGAATTAAAATTATCCTTACTATATATATATAATATGTAATAATATTATAAATATAATATAATATATAATATTATAAATGCGAAAGTAACTCTGTCTGTCTGTCTATTACTCTTTCACGCCAAAACTACTGAACGGATTTAAATTAAATTTGGTATACAGATAGTCTAGACCCTGAGAAAGGATATAGGCTACTTTTTATTGCGGGGTTGTAAATGCTACCCAAAGATACTATTCCACGCGGACGAAGTCGTGGGTAACAGCTAGTAACTAATAAATTATCTTTCTACAACTCACAGAGCACAATCTAGCTCACAAATTTAGCAGATCTTGTACTTTTTTTACTATAGAATGGATCTAAAGTAAATACACAATATTTTTTTCGAACAACGGACGAGGCTCTGGCGAACAGAAAAGTTCCCGGTAACCTATTACTTGGGACCAAATTTATAATTGGGGTAATATGGGCGTATGATACGCCTCTGCCTAAGGGGTCTTCGGGTTAACAGGTGTGATAGCATATATGTTTTTTTTTCTTGAAATATACTACGTCATCATCATCGTCATTATCATCAGCCCAAAATCGTGAACTGCTGAACATAGGTCTACAATAAAATAATAATATACACACATATAGACGGACGACGAGATAAGAGTTGCAGGATCACGTTGGATATAGGCCATCTGCAATCGATCACATTGGAAGCTAATAGAGGAGAACCATGTTCAGCAGTGATGTTTGGGCTGATGATAATGATGATGATGATGATGACGTACATATATGTAAATTTAATTAATAAAATGTATTAGACCCACCCAAAGTGCAATTTCATATGCACCTAGAGTTTTTCTCTTCATTTCAACATGATTACACATAAAATAGTAAAATAAAATGGAATCAAATAAATTTGTTCACATAAAATAGAGTAACATGTGGTGGTTTTGTTATATAATAGAACATCTATTTGGCCAAATGCAGGGCGTGTGAATGTCAATGTAAAATAAGTGGAATTAAAAGTCATTGTAATTATCATAATAAAATAAAATTTATGTCAAAATAACGAATATACGAATAATATCAAATTATATAATATCAATTTTGGTGTTAAAATATTCTGCGAGTGAATAATAACATTTTGTTTTTAGCCATAACTGTAGCTTTATTTTAAATATGGGTAAACTAAGCTCTCTCAATGAGTTTGGTAGCTTATTAAATATCTTAACACAATTTGGATAACAATTCCTTTTACAATACTGTGTGTGCGTATTTGGCAACATCAGCTTACCATGATGAAGTGAAACCACTACCTAATTATTAAACTAGCTTGCTTCTGAATAACGTCAATAATCCAACGAAATAGTGAAATATTTTTTGACAATTACACCAATTATTTAGTTCCAAGATAAGTATCATTAAGAACTTGTGTTATGGATACTAAATAACGGATAAACATACTTAAATACTTTTTTTTTTGTAAATACATACTTAATATACATAGGAAATATTCGTATAATATTTAGTTTACAAACTAAATGATCTCATTACATCACATTGTATATACAAGGCTGCAGTTGATGTTCGAGTAGGTATATGACGAGGGACATTCGTACTAATTGGTAACAACACCGCCATTTCGCGTAATTAAATGCATCTGGTTGTTTATTTTATAACGCCGGAGTTCGCTTGTGGTGCATTATATATAAAAAAAAATCTAATTGTTTAAAAACTTTAATTTTATTTTGAACGTGTCAAATTTGTACATTGCGTTATATTTATTATGTTGATATAAAGTCGCGGTGCCGTGTGGCTCCGGCCTAGAATGCCACGCCCTCTCATCTCACTTGGAGTCGTAAGTGTCGACGAAGAGAAATCCTACCAGATGATGGGCAGCAAAGTCATCATGGGTACTGGCTTGAACTACGATCACCACCAACCCGCCTGCCCAGCGTGGTGATTATGGGCTAATACCCCCAATTGAATGTAATCTATTAGGGAGGCTAATGTATGGAAGTGGACTTCATATCGCTGTTATGATGATCATAATCATAATCATAATTCTTTATTGTTTCATTTGGTGTACACTTAGGTCTTAAAAATAATATTTTGTCCTCAAATGAACCCTGCAAGGGTATCACAATTTAAAATAGGAACACATTTCTTCCTTATATTATATATAGAATTAAATACATTATAAATTAAACAACCATAAAAATCAATCAACTATATATACATTTGACGACCGATATGGCGTGGTGGCGAGTATATACGCATTCCACTCCTGAGGTCCTGAGGGTTCGATTCCCACACAGGACAAATATTTGTGTATATAAATATGTAAATTTATTCTGGATCTGGGTGTTTTTTTATGTATATTAAGTATGTATTTACAAAAAAAAATTATATATGTATGTTTATCCGTTATTTAGTATCCATAACACAAGTTCTTAATGATACTTATCTTGGAACTAAATAATTGGTGTAAGTGTCAGAAATATTTAATTTTATTTAATTTAATATTATGTTTTTACTTTAATTATATTAAATGTATTTAACTGTTCAATTATATGTTTAAGAATGTAGGTATTCGTTCAGACTGTAGTAAGCATTTTGCAATAGATGTTCCTTCAAATTAATATACAACTTGGAATCTTTAGTTATGCATTTAATATTTTTGGGTAACTTATTATATACTTTTATTGACATGTGCTCGGTACCTAGCGCACTAAGTTTGGCTAACTTATTACGGGGTCTTAGACCATGAGATTGAGGAATTTCATCTTATTTGAGTGTATTTATAGGGGTTCTTACGGACTAATTTACATAATTCAAAAATATATAGTGATGTCAATGTAAGTATTTTTAAATATTTCAAATGTGGTCTACAACTTTCTATGTCTGAAATATTTACAATAATGCGGATACATTTCTTTTGAAGGATGAAAATTTTATTTATATATACTTTTTTGCCCCACAGAGTGACCCCATAGCCAGCCAGGTATGGGCGTATGCATAATAGGCGCTTATGGCTGTTTTGGCATCGGTACATTTTCTCAATTGGCATAGAGCATATGTAAATCTTGATAATTTTCCCACAAGCTGTTCGATGTGTTGTTTCCAAGTTAATATTATTATTATTATATGTTATTGTTGTATCTATGTGGACTTTTTGCCGGGGTTTAAATTGTATGAGCTTTGTTTTGTTTACGTTGATATCCAAGTTATGAGTTTTTAACCATTCAGATGTTTGGGTAAGTATTATATTTATTTCACTATGAAGGTCTTTACCGGTATTAGAGGGGAAAACAACAGATATGTCGTCAGCATATAGTATACACTTGTGATCAATACCATTTAATTATGAATAAAATACATCCTAATATACTCCCTTGAGGGATGGAGTGGTCAATTTGTAGTATGGAAGATCGAACGGTATTTCGAGTGTGGCTTTCTAAATCGAAGTTATCTATTTCTACATACTGCGTTCGATCCGCAAGATAGGACTTAAACCATTTGTTTGCTTCACACCTCGCACACCCACATCATAAAGTTTTCTAAGCAAGATATTATGAGAAACTCGGTCATAGGCCTTGGACATATCAAGTAGTATTGCTATAGCATATGTACGGTTGTTAATTATTTTGAGAATTTCACAAAAAAAACTAAGAAGAGCAGCATGATGATACATTCGCGTAAATAGTAAAAAAGTACTTTATTGGCGAGACTTATAGCCAATTCAGAGTATTCCGGGTTCAAACCCGGGCAAAATATATTTTTCGAGAAACCTACCACATTGAATTCAGAGTGTTTCGGGTTCAAGCCCCGGCAAAAATACTTTTCAAAGTTATGTCCGTAATTATCGCTTGCTCCGTGTCTTAAAAACCACGAAGCTGTTTGTCCCGGTTGTCATGAACATCTAAAGCAGTCGTTATTAGGAAGTCAGTGCCTTCTAATATCCTGACAGCTGGTGTAACCATAGAATGATGTATCTCTATGGGTTGTGGAGGTCGGACGGCAGTCGCTCCATAGAATAACTTAAATTACAAAATTATTGACTGTTTAACGCATTCCATTTTAAAAGTTTTTGCATAACTTACAGAATTTATCTGAAATATCTGAACTGTACGACCCATATTATTTTCGAATTCTTAAGATCCGTCTCTGAAGAAAATTAACCTTTTAAATTGTATCTTTCTTGGATACGATTTTCAAATCTTAAAGTTAATTTGATTTTAATGTCATGTAAATTATATATAGCTTTATAATTTATATATATAACAAGACTGTAATTTTTTTTTAATATCACTAGATGGCACTGAACCTTGCGGCCCACCTGATGGAAAGTGATCACCGCATGGACGCCTATGGACGGACGAAATTATAAATTAATACTTTTAGTAATAGATACGTACCATACATATAAAACCCCTAGAACAGAACTGAAATGTAGTTCAGGCACTCAATTATTTTCTCTGTGTGGGAATCGAATTTCTTCGCCAATTCTGTGGTCAAATATTAGAATATTATTGTCTAACCTAAAAAGAACGATAATTTTCATTCCGTTTTCTGAACTAGAGAACACTTTTATTATTTACTTAATTCTTAAATCTATGTAGATGAAAACATGGGCAGAAGCTAGCTAGTTATTTTAAACTTGTAACACGGCAATTATAGGACTCAGCTGCACTAAAACGTTGACTCGATTATAAGTTTTCAGAAGCACTTTCGTTGATAAGCTTTAAACCTTGTTACCAATGGATGGTTGGAACTTTAATGACAATTAGGTAAAGAACTTAGTGCACCAAGCCTGGGTACTACGAAATACTACAGTTCCGTAAGGGCTCTGATGTGGATTACAGCGTTAATTAAACTTGGCCGGCCGGTATGCCGTTGAGGTCAGTATACCTATACAACAATTCTATGGTCGTAGGTTCGATTGCCTCTCAAGATAAAACTCTCCTCCCATCAAGGGGAAGGGAAACGTATCGAAAAGTGTGCTGAAAAAAACCACTTAGATTTCAACGCGTGTAGTCGTTTTACGACTTAACTTCAATCTTTTAGTGGTTTTGACCAACTGTTTTATAAATAATTCAAACTTATGAAATAAAACAATTAAAAACATATCAAAGATTATGTTTTAATGAAGTGCACTGCAGAGGAAAATTATAGATTTTAACAATACATTTTTTTAATTAGAGTTTCCCGGAAGGCAGGATTTTGAAAGTGCTATTCAGAGCTAACTTTGAGATATGATATTATGATATGTAAATATATTTTATATAATATGTTTTAACTACAGATTGTATGGTTAATTAGTTGACCTCAACGAGTAATTATTAATTATTATGTCCTACTAGTCTGTGCTTCGAAAAGCGCTTACGCACACAGACGCAAGTTCATTGTGTTATCTATCGTCTCACGTAGATTTGGACTTGCCTAAATTTGACTGCACGCTCTTAAAGTGATTTATTGGGGTATATCTATTTCTTTGTGTATTTGAATGTAATGTTAAAATCTTGACAAGTAACTTTTTTTTGTCTTATAGATAGGGACTCGTTAAGAGTAGTTTCAAGTGTCAAGGAATTAAATATATATAAAGTATTTTAAATAAAATGGCATAAATGCAACGTTATCATTATTTAGTTACATTCAAAGTCAAGTAATGTCCGTCAAAGTCAAGTCAGATCCCAATCATACCCCAGTAAAGTAGTGGCAACTTTACTAAAGGTTTTATGCAGTTTTGTAATCAAAACGGGAAAATCACACTATACAGGAATAATTATGCTTTCACTTATCACTATATATCACTTTCCCAGACTTGTGTACGTTGTCTAAAAAGTTACATCTAAAAACCTACCATATTTGCACATAAAACTGTAATGTACACCAGCTTTAAAAATTAATTCCTACCGCAATGTGTCTTTTGTATATCTGCTTTATTGATTTGTATAAATATCAATAAAGCTGATAGTTACATGTCAACAAATATAAATCAATTACACATAACTAATAGCCACGAGAGAAAATGTTATAGAAAATTTACTAGCAAAATAATTTCTCATAAAGTAAATGTTAGAATATATTAACTTAATGTAAATTCATGAATTCTTGAAAATAGCCTGCGTACGAGAAACCATTAAATATGAGCACGAGGGTGGAAAATATTTCTGTCGCCACCGATGTGAACGAACCCGAATAAAAAGGTTAAGGTTAGCTTTATTTTCCTAAAGAGTGTCGACGACGCGACTCTCGTGGGATGGTAAATGATATGCCTGCTCATATTAAATATGCGTTGCAGTGTACACGGCACTCTGATTGTCATATTATTGTACATACATACATAATATCACGCCTGTTTCTCCGAAGGGGTAGACAACATTATACGCCCACATTTCGCCAATAGGTGGAGAGCCTATTGCTGGTTACCGGGAACTTTTATGTGCCCCAGAGCCTCGTCCACCACTACTTACAGGTGAGGTTGGCTTGGGCTCTTAAAATGTTGGTAGGATCCCTTTACACACTGTTATATTATTATGCCCAAAACATGTAATAGCAGCAGCTGTTAAATATACGGAAGACCCAAGAAACGAGTGTCACGCGAAGGTCCAGAGATAGAGTTTTTATAATAGCAATTAGCAATAGCAATTCGTTTACCCCACAGATTTTCGAATGTAAAGTTTATGTTACATAAATAAAATAAGTACTATTACATACAAACTAAACTTTAAATAGCCAATAACAAGACTCCACAGACAACAATTGAATAAGATACAAATTACTAACTAATAACAACTAGAGTTATTGTTATAAAATCAATCAAGAATGGTAAAAAATTATAATTATAACATCACCAACCTATCTATATAAAATGACTTTTTACTTATTCATGTAAACTGCAACTACAATTTTATTAAACGATAGACACTATTCCACGATTTTGTTTTGAACGATATACCGAATTTTGCACAGTCCTCAGGTTTTTTCTATCACAAATTGACTTGTCTCACTTCAGTTATCGCGTTTCTCTCGTCGTAGCCTCTCGGGCTTTGATCACCACTGTTACAAATACAAATTGCCACTACATAAACAGATTCTCAAAATTTCAACAGTAAATATTTTTGTGTATAAAAAGTTGTGACCTGAGTTTTCGTCGTAACAAAACTTGAAGCTTCGTGAGTAGGCCCTTGATTGTAATACAAAGCTGTCTTTACATGGAAATCGTTAGTAATTGTAGATGACTTGAAATTTAACATCAAATCATTTATTGCATGTAATTTTAGATGAGTAGGTCAAATCAAATCAAATCAAATCATTTATTGCATATCACAGTTCATATAAAGGTGGTACATAGAAAATAAAGTACAATGTGACACCCTGCAAGGGCATAGCAATTTTTGAGAATTATAAATTTAGAATTACATGTATATAAAAAAGAAAACAATTCATAATTAATAACAATTTGCAAGCAATAAACATAGGAAAACACAAAAATTCAATAACAATAAAATAATAATAATGGATGTCAAGACGCGTTATCAAATTTGTCAATAAAAAAATCATTTAGATTATAATAACATTTTGCAATTAGACATTCTTTTAGTTTTTTTACAACTTTGCAAGGATCCTCAAAATTTTTAATAATGTTGGGAATGTGGTTGTAAATTTTTATTGACATAGTGTGAGGGCTAGATGCAACTAATTTCATTTTTGAGCAAGGAATGCGATATTTATTTAGGTTGCGATCATTTCTTTTGTCGTTTTTTAACGGGGAATAGAATTCAGGATGCTTAATCACAAATTTACATGATTCTAATATGTAAATTGACACTACGGTTAAGATGTTAAACTTAATAAAGTACGGCCTGCAAGACTCCATCTGGTCAATGTTAGCGAGTATCCGTAGACATTTCTTCTGCAATATAAACACTTTGTCTATGTCACAAGAGTTTCCCCACAAAACAATTCCATATGAAAGCGCTGAAAACGCATATGCGTAATAAGCAGTAAGAGATGTTTTGAAGTCTGTGGCGCGCTTTAAATGGTGAAGTGCATAAACAAAAGACGATAGTTTATGTAACAGTTTTTGTATATGCTGTTTCCAGTTTAAGTGTGAGTCTAGCTTTATTCCTAAAAGGGTAGCTGAGTTTACAGTTTCCAGTTCTGTTTCTTTATAAATGTAAGATAGTTCTAAGCCGGATTTTTGATAGGGTCTAGGTGGCGCTAGTTATCACGGTAACATTAATTATTAAGCTCCGTGCTATTCATAGATTATTTTTTTCTAAATTAGCTGCTAGTCTGCTGTAAACTAAAGCTTTTATTGCAATTGAAAGATGTTAATGTTATCTGAAGAAAATACGAAATAATAAAAAAGATCTCACAATCTGCAGATTCGTGTTTTAAAAGTCAGTTCACTTTATTGATCAGTTGTGTTGGCGCAAGAATCACCAAATCACCCGAAGTGAAGAAGTCTGTAAAGTTTCTGCTTATCAATTGCAATATTGCATTAACCATAATTGGGAATTTCTAAAATATAGTGTGATATAGTGAGGACCCCAAGCAAACCTCTCGTGGTGCATCTGCCGATCTACAACGTAACAATTCCCGTTTAGCGGCAACAGACTCGCATTAACCCGAATTGACGAAGTGTGGGCGTATAATATGCCTCTGCCTACGCCTTCTGAGAAACAGGCGTGAATGTATGTATGTAGATAGCTTTGGTTTATCTACGTTTTTAGTAGATATAATTAGGTAAATGATTGTTAACATTATCATTATACACCAGGACTATACAGACCTGCCTTCTACAATCCACACTGGTGCCATTGCTCTCAATAAGTATATGAACTAAACAGACGTTCCTAGGTTTAGGAGATGATAATTCGGAAGGACGTTTAGTATGAATAAATTAATTTTGATTTCGAAATCTCACTTGACTTCATGTGTTCAAGTCTCGAGTCCAGCTATTTGACGATAACAAACGAGAAGAGGACTTGGCACAGTCTCCTCACATAATATAGGATATATTATTTATTAGGTGCTTAGAAATAACATTAGACAAGTCAGGCAGGACACTAGTCTCTTGAAAAATAACATGACGGACCATGAAGGTCTCCAGAATAAGTGAGGCGACAACCTTGTAAGATGGCTATTAAGAACTGTAAGAGAGTGGTCACGGTTTTCCAATAGTATAAGTTGACCATAAGCAACATAAGGCGTTTTTGAAAAAGTCATAAGTGACATTTTAGTGTATTAACATATTCTTGACTTAGAGGTTTTTCTCTTACTAGTGAATTCATTTTCTCTTAAACTGGAGTAGAGCCCATTACGATGCAGTTCTGTTATATACTCCAATGTAACGAATCAGCGTTGCATTGTTGGTATTCAATGGAAAATAAATTGTGTCATCTCAACCGTATCGCTCGATACTGTGATTGAGTGTTTCACTGATATCGATTAAATAAACGAACTGTTATAATGAATAGTAACGACAGGAAAAGTTTAGAAAAAAGGCATGGGTTCACTACGAACCTATTTATTTTTCATATCATTAACGTCCCACTACTAAACACGGGCCTTCTCCCACTAATATCAAAGATATCATTACGAAATGTACATCACATTTGACTAAGCAATTCTGTATGGAATATGTTTTTTCTAGCAAGCAGATAAGTGTGAAAATAAGAGTGAAAATGAAGTTTTTACTAATACAAAGTACGACAGTAAGTAATATGTTATGTTTACGACAGACGTAACTTACCATAAAATTTTCTGTGTAGGCAGCCTGTTTCTTATGCAGCCATTAAACGGTTGTACAAGGTTGAATATTGCACATTGACACCAGTGTGAACAAAACTAAACGCTTTAGACTCAACACCAATGTGCAACATAGCTTCTTACAACGAACGTTGTACATATTTTTGAATGAGCACACAACACAACATTATTACTAAATATTTTTTGTACCTAAATTGTGTCCATTGTATTTATTGAATGTGGAGGCAATTAAAAAAAATGAAATTCAAAAAGACTTCTTGGCGGGAAAGTGAAGCGTCATGTTTGCAATTTTTCTGTTTTGTTTTCAAAAATTTGTGATATTTCGAACATTAATGTGTAATAACGGTGAATTATTAACCGTTAAGGGTTTGCAAACGTACATTAGTGTTGGTAAATGAAACAAAACAGTGCCAGTGAGATCTCAGTATAGTCTTTACTGAGGACTCAAGGGGCATGCGATATGTATCTTATTTATCACCACTCATTCTCACTTACTATAATTTATATATTATTAATATGTATCTTACTTGACACTGGCTGAAGTCATTATTTAAAAGAAAAAAATGCAAATAAACATTCAAAAAAAGTAAACAAAATCTTAAATCATATCACTAATTGACATTACTGTACATGTAAATAACACATATTTTACGCATTGAAATCTCAAGTTACTGTATTATTATTATCCTCACGTTTCAGATACCTTACTGTGGTAACGGGGAGACTGCTTATTTAATTAACATATAAACATATTAACATACAAATATGTCTGAAGCATCCCATTCACTCCCATTGGTGATAAAAACAATCTTGACAGGATTCTTGCCCGACTCTTCTACAATCAAGATACCGCCCGCAGTGAATGGACGCGTTAATTTTTAAGTTAACGTAGACGATTTTGGTCCTACAGCGTTCCTTTTTGTTCCAACTAATCTCACGCGAACTTACAACTCCTAGCGAACTGCTCGCACAAAATTAACATAAGAAACATATTAGACTTTCCCATGCTCTATTATCTCACAAATTCAAATACCACATATATAATAATAAAATCTATTATAATCTTACGTAATTCTTGCTGCAACAATTTATAAGGGACTTATATATTATAGTCGTACCCAAGTTTACTTAAAGCACAGATTCATTCAGTATGAGATAACAATCAAAATCTTGAAAGTCATTTTGGCTTCAAAACTTAAAAGCCTTTAAAGTCATATGAATTATGAAGGAAGCGAGAGGGAGCATCTCTTGCATTTATTACGCGACTTTGCTCAGTGGTTTCCTGAGTACATGTAAATATTTGGCTGGATAAGATTTTAGCTTCTATTTACTTAGCGAGAGGGTTCCCATTTCGTATAAAATTTATTACTACAGTCTAAAATGTGCATTTGTCATTTTATATAATGCTTGATTTCTTGAATATAATATCCCACTTACTTTATATCCAACACAGCGTTATCTTGGCCCAAACTAAGCAAAGCGTATATTATTGGATAATAAACACGAAAAACCTTACTAAATACTTTTCTTTACAAATCACCATACCCTAGCAAAATTCCGGTTGCCCAGACTTAAGCTTAGGACCCAAGGACTGCTCACTGGTCTAACCAAATTTGACTACATTTCCGTTGTTACATGGGCGACTGGCGTCTGACCTCCGTAACCTAGAGGGGAACATCATTCTATTGTTAAACCAGATGCCAGGATGTTAGAAAGCATTGACTTCCTAATAGCAACTGCCATAGATGTTCATGACAGCCGGGATCAACGGCTAGACGTGCTTCCCGAGGCACGGAGCAAGCGATAATTACGCACATAACTACGAAAATACCAGGATATGAACAAGTCTTGTATTGGGCTCTCGTCACTCCATTTATAAATACATACATACATACAATCACGCCTGTTTCCAGTTAGACTGAAAGACAGACAGATAGTTCGCGGAGACATAATTAGGGCCCACATTTTGCCAATTACACTGTTGGTCCCATATAAGAGGTGGCGAACCTACGACCGCATATATAAATACATACACGAAATTTTAATTGTCCTATATGGGAATCGATCCCATTGTATTAGGAGTGAAATGAAGGTATTCCCTATTAGGCGGCAAGGCACATCAGTGGGAAAATCGCTGTACTCCTTCCTTTCGTTTCTATCTTGACAAAGGTTTCTAAAATCACAAAAGGCTACTTAGTACAGGAGTCACACTCGAACCCTAACTCAAAGGTCTAGATTCACCCCTAGAGAGTACTTATCGGAAACCCCGCCTTAAGCATACACGAAAAAACACATACAAAATAAGGACAAACCAAATAGGCAATAGCCTGAGAATTCACGATCATCAATTTGCCGAAAGGTATTGAAAGTGAATGCCCAAACAAGATTTGGATCATGTAACTCCGCCCACTCATTTTTTTCTTTTTACCCTTTTCTTTTTGTAAATACATTTCTTTAGAAAAAGTGGCTGGAATTATTTTAGTATTTATAGGCACGAAAACAAAAAAAAAAGATTATTTCAATTTTTAAAGACCTTTATAAATATAGAGTCTACCGCGTATGATTTCATACTATATTCACAGTACTCATGGTTTGAATTTCCAAAATCGAATATTTTTACGGAAATACATTAAATATGAAACTGAATCACCTGACACCGTTTTCAAACCTTGTCTTCAATACTTTATACTGATTATGAACCCACCGTTAAATAAGCGCGTCAAGCTTACCACGTTAGTTTAACAAGACACATCTCCATCACCACCACAAGAAGTCCACTGCTGACCAAGGACCTCCCCAATGATTTATCACATCGATCGATCTCGAGCCGCCTGCATTCATCGGCTTCTCGCCGCTTTGATCAAATCACCAGTCCATCAGGTGGGAAAACGTTCTTAATTACTACAATTGCCAGATCGCAGCAGCCATCAAAGAACCTTATCCTTTATTACGTATAAAAATCACATAGAGTAGTAGTATTATATTTCAGAGCTTTTTATTTATTTATTTAAACTTTATCGCACAAATTAAAAAAAAATACAAAAGTCGAACTTAATGCTACAAGGCATTATCTACCAGTTAACCTTTGGGTTAGCAGCAAAGTATGAGGCAGTACGAACAAGAAAACATATAATCTTACATATAATATATAAAACTTTTTACAGTTTGACAATAAAACTCTTGGCACGTGCAATCTAAAAAAATCCTCCCTTATATCACAAAACAACGCTAAAAGAAGACACCATCAAACAAACATTTTTAACCTTGTTAAAGCCGAAAATGTTAACAACTCAGCGAATTTCCAACAAAGAGATTTCCAAATGAGTACAAAAGGAAAATGGTAAGGGTTTTTTCTTCTCCGTCAACAAGCAAGCAGTGTTTACATTAAAAGAATGTTAAGCTGAGCAGTTCCGACAAATAACAGTAATGTAATGTTTAAGTAATGAAGGACCTGGGAAAGTGGTAGCAGAAAACTTTTAATGTTACTGAAACACATTGGGTATAATTAAGATACTGCACTTTAGTAAATAAAACTCTTTTATAAGCATGGATTTGGTATGCTAGCTCTTCCGAAGATCATGAGGTCGACCCTAATAGAAGACAGTATGAATATATATTCATATTCGATTCCCACACAGGACAAATCTTTGTGTGCATGAATATGAATATTGGTCCAGGTCTGGGTGTGTCCTATTTATATTAAGTATATATTTACAAAAAAAGTATTAAAGTATGTTTATCCGTTCTTTAGTATCCATAACACAAGTTCTTAATGATACTTATCTTGGAACTAAATAATTGATGTGATTGTAAGAGAATATTTATTTATTTATTATTCATTATTATCTATATATGTTATGTATTTAAGAAAAACGTGTACAAATAGATGTACGTTTCTTTATGTTTTTATGCCCCATAACATAAGGTACCTGATTGATATCTTGAACAAACGCCCGTTTTGTTTATAATTGATGTTTCTTGCTCAATTCTTTTTCTCTCAAGTCCCTGACTGTCAAATAAATAAGTGCTTTACCAAAACCTTATCACTAACGACCGAAGCTTTAGAGGAGAAGAATAAAGCAAGAAGCTCGTCAGTTTAGAGTACTAGATAAATTATTTTAGAATATTGAATAAATTAATATTACATAAATATCTCTATCCTTTTATATGTGTTGACACATGTCATGTATATGTAATATCATGTGTTTATTGTTGCCAAGTTTCGACAGACGTTTGTCCTAATTCAGGGATCCAAGCAGCATTTTGGCCGTCGTCCCGCCGACACACAGAATCCTAGAAGTCACGCCATAATCCCAACAAACGAGGAAACATTAAGCTCACTGAGTTCCCTCCGATGTCCCGGATTCCAATCACGTACAGCGTAAGGTCTTTAGATAGTGGAGGACAACACATAGTTTAACTGATATTTTCTTTCAGTAGACGTTAAAATTGTTCTATTGCGGCAAGCATATCTCTTTGTGCAATTTTCACTTTAACGTTAAGTGTTTGTGAACGTACTTAAGTGTTGGTAAATGAAACAAAGATCTCAGTATATCTTTACTACGGACTAAAGGGGTATGCGATATGTATCTTATTTATCATCTTTATCACCACTCATTCTCATTTACTATGTATTCAACATTATTAATATATCCATAACTTGACACTGGTTAAATGTGCTAAACGCACGAAGCCATTATTTAAAAGAAAAAAAAATATGTTGCCTGTCAAAAGGGCGATACATCAGTGTAATGCTGCTGCACGTATAATACAGCAGCGCTGGTATTCTTGCACTACCCTTAGTAAGAGAATGTACGTTTGAGAAACGAAAAAGGTTTATTAAATGTTACGTCTGGTCGCCCTGTTTCGGATAAAGTCAAAGCGATTTCGAAGGAGGTGGATGAATTCCAAGTCGGGTTTTCTGACAACCAAACGATTTACCGAGGTGTTTGGTACGGGCGCTTATAGTCTCTGCACTATCAAGAAGATAGCAATTTTAGTTGCAGAATATAAAGTGAATGTGATTGCTCAGACAAGTTTACATTGAGAAAGGAGTCGAAAGATTATTAGTGCAACTTATTTACAAAATCTCACGCTTATTACCCATTTGCTACACCCATTCAAAAGAAATTTAAGTATTTATAATTTAGTTTTTGAAGAAACTTTACAAGGTTCTCTCTTCTGCCAAGACAGTTGGAGAATCTTAGAAACCCAAACATTTAGCGTAGCACTAAGGGAACTTTTCATCATTTATCACGATATGGCGACGACCGAAATGGCGTGGAGGTCAGTTATACATATGAATATTTGTTCTGGTCTGGGTGTTTGTCTATGTGTATTAAGTATGTATGTACAAAAAAAAAGTGTTTATGTGAAAATGATACTTATCTTGGAACTAAATAATTGGTGTAAGTGTCAGAAATATTTATTTATTATTATTTATTTATTTATCAATGTTTTGTTCACAGGTCTGTTCTGTGCAATAACTTTTATTTTCAAACGGCAAATGAAAAAAAATCTTATATGATATAGTTGTACTACACTCGCGAGCAACTATATCGACTCAACCGCTAACTACATCAACACATTATGTTAAGTGTTCTTTTTTTATTTATTATATACTCGTAAGATAAAACATTACATACATTCATATAACCTTAACGGAAGCGGCACAGCGGTTAATTTGTACGAGTATGTAAGGTTAAGAAGTAAAAGTATAAAACATGAATTTAGCGGTTGAGTTTATCTGGTTGCTTGCGTGTATAGTTTCAAATTCATGTATCAAGTAGTATGGAGCTCAAGATTGTAGTTAAATTAGTTAAATGTTTCCAAGGGCAAAATAAAAAACAGCCCCTACCATATAATAGAAACTGCTCTAGACTTCATTTACTCATGTTATTGCCGCAGTTATTGCGTGACTAGTATAGTAAATAATACGTTTATTGCTGTCGTAACACGCACAACTTGACCTTGTACTGGTTCCTTACTGCAAGCTTTATTAGAAAACTGGACTACCCTCGCTGAACTATCACGCTATGGGGAGCTGCTACTGTTTCTTTTGGAGACATGCAACTGAAACTACATATGGAACTGACTTATTTATTAACCTGCAGTCAGCTAACCTACATGTATTTACAGAATACTATATATGGTATAGGTTACACTTCCTACTAAGCAATAAGAAATAATTTGGAAGAAAGTATTTTCATAAGAGCCACTAGAAAGTTGTGTAACTAAAGCCCAAAATAATTGACCTGTCTGTAATCCGAGATGAAAACCTTAGAATTATTTTTAGAAATCTAAAATTTCAGATTATCTATCTATCCTTATCTAGGTTTCAATAGTTTCTAAAGTTTCAATCCAAGGATTGGTTATTGAGATGCTTTAATTAAAAAAGAGATTGCTTTGTAATTTCGGGCGTATGTCAATAAAAAAACTTCTTACTTTATAACACTTGACCGTGGGCGACCTCATTACTGCAAGCTTTATTAGAAAACTGGACTACCCTTGCTGAACTGTCACGCTATGGGTAGCTGTTACTAATTATTTTGACGACATGCAACTGAAGGCACATATGAACTTATATATTAGGTCGGGGAAAAAGTCTTTTCGCATAACGTAGGTATAAACTTATTATAAATTTTTTTTGACTGTACTATTTGTGTCTGTCTGGTTTTGGTTACATTAAAAAGGTTCCATTATAAAGAAAGAAAAAAATAAAAAAAAGTTGTTTCCCGCTATTTTTCATTTGTTTTTCTCTCCGTTAAAATGAGTGAATCTAATGAAGAAATTCGATACATTTTAAAATTTTATTATAAAAAAAGCAAAAATGCAACTCAAGCAGTGAAAAAAATTTGTGATGTTTATGGACCTAATGCAGTGTCAGTAAGAGTAGCACAAATTTGGTTCAAACGTTTTCAGTCCGGAAATTTTGATGTTAAAGATGCACCTCGCTCTGGTCGCCCTGTTACGAATAAAATGGACGCCATTTTTGAAAGAGTAGAGCAAGATCGGCATATTAGTAGTTACATCGTAGCTGAAGAACTGGGAATTGACCACAAAACAGTATTGACCCATTTGAAGAAAGCTGGTTATACAAAAAAGCTCGATATTTGGGTGCCACACGAGCTCACTCAAAGAAACTTAATGAACCGTGTACTCATTTGCGATTCATTATTGAGACGTAATGAAACCGAGCCGTTTTTGAAGAGATTGATAACTGGCGATGAAAAGTGGATCACGTACGACAAGAACGTGCGAAAAAGGTCGTGGTCGAAAGTTGGCCAGGCTTCACAGACTGTGGCCAAACCTGGCCTAACACGAAATAAGGTGATGCTGTGTGTATGGTGGGATTGGAAGGGCATTGTTTATTATGAGCTTTTACCGCCCGGCAAAACCATCGATTCTGATCTTTACTGCCAGCAACTGATGAGATTAAAGGAAGCAGTCGAGAGAAAACGGCCGGAATTGATCAACAGGAAGGGTGTGGTCTTTCATCACGATAACGCTAGACCACACACATCTTTAGCCACTCAGCAAAAATTAAGAGAGTTCGACTGGGAGGTCTTAGTGCATCCACCATATAGCCCTGACCTTGCGCCTTCAGATTTTCACCTGTTTCGGTCTCTGCAGAATTCTTTAGGTTCTGTAAGGTTGACCTCAAGAGAGGACTGCCAAAACTATTTGTCCCGTTTTTTTGATCAGAAGTCCCAAAGTTTCTACAGTAACGGGATAATGTCTCTGCCCACAAAATGGCAGAAAGTTATTCAACAAAACGGTACATATATATTGTAAATAAATGTAAATAAACTTTGAAAAAAATGTCTTGACTTTTCATACAAAAATACGAAAAGACTTTTTCCCCAAACTATTAATTTATTAACCTGCAGTCAGCTTACCTACTTCTAGGTAACAAATAATAAAATATAGATAGATAGATATACTCTTTATTGACTATAAAACTACAGCATATAATATTGAAAAAAATTAACAAGCTAATCTAGGCGGTCTTGTCGCTAAAAACGATCTCTTAGGAATTATCGTGATGATTGATGGCGTCCAAAATGTTAAATGTGTGTTGTGTAGATAACTAACGCCCGAAACTGTAGCAAATTTTTATGCAATATTTATAACTTTGGGGGTGTATGAGGACTCTATCATGACGAAAGAACCCAAGCCAACCTCACCTGAAAGTGGAGCATATGCCCATCAATAGAGACGGTGTTTGATATAATATAGTTTGCGCCATGTGGGCTTTTGTTATGGCTTTGCTTACCCTTAATGGAAACAAGTTTGATTGTATGTATTTACGTATGATATTATCTCTAAGCTATTTATAGCAATAAATACCTCTCTCACCCTACTACAGTCCCAAACTGATCATGGGCTTTCACTCAGGAACCATATTCCACCACTCCGACCCAGTGCAGTTCCGTGGAGGCAGGTGTGTGGCATTCTGCCTGGTTTATTTTGAAGTCACCCAATAGGGCCTGTACTTTGCCTAACAACTTTCACAAAGAGTGTGTCGACTGGTACTTCGACGGAAACACTCGATGTCACATAAACGGCCACCCATCCAAGAACTGACGTTTGTGAACTATGTTTTACTTCGATGTGCGTTTACATTGTTACTTAAATATAGTGACAATGTAAACGATATGTAATATACCTAGATATTTAATGTAAAGAATTTACATTTAATAATAAATAACCTATCGAATAAAATGTGGCTTTTACAGCGTTATAATCATATCCATCTAGGGCATCTTTGCCAGGTCTGTGTCAAAGTTATAGCTATGGCGCACTATGACCACGGCAACTGTATAAGTAAGCTTTCCTTGATCCCAAGAAACAAATCGTAGGGCTTAACAGTTGTCGTGACAAAACATTGCATATGCAATTATATGTAGTATTAGTTTATTTTTACTATAAGTTTAAGTTTAATTGTAATTTTAAAATATTTTGCATGTCGTGGGAGCCTGCAATTAAGGCATTACTATAGAATGTATCCCGTTGAAGTGTGACTAAATAAAATTAAGTAATGTTTTGTTGGTTGTCCTTAATAAATAATAAATAAATACGAATATCCTATAAATGTACTGAGTAACTGTTAAACTTAACTAAACCACTATATCGTAAAATTTAACCTTTTCATTTTTAACATCATAAAAATAGTACTAGAGATATATCAAAAAATGATCAAATTACAGTTGAGGGACATCAATAGATTTACGAATCCTTTTTTACTGTAGTTGGTACTAAAAACATTCAAAAGAAGCAATAAATTATGATTTTATTGTTACTTACTAATCTTGGTGTTTAAATAAGTCTAGTCTTTCCTTTATAAGCAACAGTTAAAGTCGGTAATTGCTATTAAATTACCGCCGGCTTGTGTGCAGACCTCTTAAACGCTAAAACGAGACGAAACTAACTCATGACACGTACGAGATCGCATTACAGCCTCCCAGGGGTCATCGACCTACTTCCTAAAACTCAAGTAACAACCTTTACCACCAACGCTTTATAAGAACACAAACTAAAATTAGAAGTATATTTGTCTGCTTAAAATGGAAAATAAGTTTTAATTTAAATATTTATTTATGAATTACAGTGAATACGTCATCTATTAATCCGCTAATGATTTAAAAAAATATTTGGATAATAGATCCAGAATTTTACTATAATCAATAAACTATCATATATTTCGTCAAGCGAAATTTAAGGTTATTGGCGTCAGTAAATGTTTCAGACTTATTAATTTTATGCTCATATTCAAATAAAAAAGGCACATGATTAATTCAAAAAATTATATTTTATATATTTTTTACATACATCTATTATTATAAAAACATTTCCCAGTTACTAATCATACTAGATAATAAAGAAGAAATTAAAAAAAAAGAAAATATTTAAAACTTACATTATTTCACGTCCAAACCACAATCACAACACAACGCGCTCGTAGCGAGAGGATGGGGTCGTAGCGCTACGGTGCTACAGATCTACGTTCGTAGCCGGCTACGAGCTACTCGGGACTGAATTTCCCGCTCGTAGGCGAGAGGCTGTGGCCAGTTAAGCCTTAATTCCTATGAAAGCGATTTTATGTGGTATTTATTTTATTAAGAACTATATTTAGCCGCTACTGCGTTACAATGTTGGTGATTATTTTTATTGATTTCATGTGTTTCATTGTGAAATGTCATGTCAACATGCCAGGTTATGACATTCATAAGAGCTCTATTGAGCCAAACAAGAATAAATCATATTGTTTTTTTTTTGTCAGGTACAGTAAACATTTTGTAAGTTATTTGTACATAAGTTAATTAGTGTACAATTTTGTTCACTTAATTTCTTTGTTTATTTTTGTACAAATCTGAAATCACGCAGTTCATCTTCGAAATTAAACATGTGATGCTCTATTCTTTAAATTAAGTTTTAAAGAATAGAGCATCACTGTTTACTATTTTCATGGATAACTATTTTAATTCTTTTAATTATTAGAATCTAGCCTATCTGTGTTGGTGTAAAACCGAGACATAAATGAATGAACTAAATAAATGGTGTGATTGTAAGAGAATATTTATTTATTATTTATAAGGAAATTAGCAATTATTTATGTAAAGCACCCCTTTATTTTGGGAGCCCGCTTGGTGCCGAACCCCGTCCACAAAGCCTACGGGTCCCGAGCGGGCTGTCACGTGATCGATGAGTCCCGCGCTCAGCCGCACCGATAATATCTTGGTTTACACATATCTACACAAGTTACTACAATATTCAAGCTGTAATTTTATTTTGTTACGAGTGTTTTTATTATGACTACATCCTACCTGCAGTCGATGCAGTCCAAAAAAGAAATTAAGGCGCTTCATATAGTGAAATAAGCACGGTACAAAGCGCACCCACTCATGACGGCCTGTTAAATGCCGTTTCACGCCCCGCTTAAAAGACCCGGGATTATAGGAACTAGAAAACACATGAGCCGACAGAGAAACCCAGAAATAATGATTTTTAATAATTTATATGAAATTGAATAATGATTTTTACATAAATTTACTTATTTTAGCTTAATCTAGTAATCTATCCTTATGCTATTTATTTTAATAAATCGGCCACAACTTGTACTTTTTATTGACAAATAAATAACAAAAATATTACTAAATAAATGATAAATTTGGAGTAGTGGACGTAATTACTATATAAATGATACATACATACATTCACGCCTGTTTCCCCGAAGGGGTAGGCAGAAGCATATTACACGCCCACACTTCTATTGCCTATTGCCGCTTACCGGGCACTGTTATTTTCGCCAGAGCTCGTCCGTTGATAGGTAGGTGCACCACTTGCAGGTGAAACCTCACGGTTGGCTTGGGCTCCTTAGGTCTTGATGGGATCCCTATACACTTATCTAAGTGATCTTTTTACAAATAACAATATTTATTGTTCTTATTATTTACGGACGTCCCGAACAGTATATATATGTTACTTCATATGGTCCTAATATGGTAGCTGACACTGCTTTAGTTCACATTAACTTCTGAACTTAGACCTCTTCTTACAAACTATACTGATAATTCGCGGCTAAATGAAAGGGACAGCATATACGAATGAGTGTTATGAAAAACTGCCGGACTTTATGATGTTGGTTGAGTAATGTATGGTTGGAATGTTGACAAAATTTTGAACTGAAATATATTTTCTTAATAATTTTATTGATTTTACAATATATAGTAACAGCATATATACACTGGACAGCAAATAAACTGGGCCACCCGCTACCTTGGAACTCTGATTCGATTTTCTCAAAAAGTATAAACCTCACAACTATCAAACTTACGTCTACAAAAAGTGCGTTTCATGTTGTTTGAGAAATGACCACAAATTTATCCAAAGTACCCTCAATTCACATTGCAATCAAGCAACAAACACAATACCAACGATTTGCTCTGTTTTGACTAGAGTTTGCGATTAGCGTTCTTTTTTTCTAAATGAGGATATTCGGATTTTTCTTATGGTTTCTTTAGTTGCCATCCATTAATTGCTTCAGACGCGTGTATTTTTGCTATTTTCTATGGTCAATAATGGATACGACGCCTCAAAAAGCAGCTCAAGCTGTAGCACTACTTCAAGCAGGCGTTTCGCAACGTGAAGTTGCTCGGAGACTTCGAATCAGCAGATCTTTGGTACAACGAGCTTACAGACGATACTTAGAGACTAGAGCATTCGATCGCCGACCATGTATGGGCAGACCTAGGGCTACATCAGCAGCAGATGATCGTTATATCCAACTTACTGTTTTGCGAAATCGCCGCCTCAACGCAGTTGAAGTCCAACGAATTCTGCGTGACGAACGCCAAGTGGTCATAAGTTCAGATACCGCTAGAAGGAGACTTGCTGAACGAAATCTGGCTTCAAAGAGAGCTGCTACAGGCCCAAAATTGACCGTAGCATACCGTAGAGCACGACTTGAATTTGCTCGAGAGTATAGGGATTGGACGTTAGAGCAGTGGCGCAATGTACTCTTTACTGATGAGACCAGGGTGAGTCTACAAGAAAGTGATCGACGTCAGAGAGTATTATATAGGCACTTTTTGTAGGTGTAAGTTTGATAGTTGTGAGGTTTATACTTTTTGAGAACATCGAATCAGAGTTTTAAGGTAGCGGGTGGCCCGGTTTATTTGCTGTCCAGTGTAGTTTTGAGATGAATACTTTTCTAAAGAAAACAAAAGTGAAAGAGCAATGGACCGGTTATCGAAAGGTCAGAGGTTTGATTCCTCTCAGGGTTACCGCAGACAAGATGTTTTTTTTTCTAGTAAAAAATCGTCTATAAAGAAATATTTTTACCACTTATTTTGACTATAGTTAGAAGAGGCTACAGTGCACCAGTTAGAAATATCGCTGATTTAATGATGAGCTCAGGTCTCATCTATGAATATAATAAAAAAATTGTGCTCCACTGCTGGATATAGACATCTCCCAAAGAGCGCTAATCATCCCGGTCTTCTGCCAGAACGAATCCGTTTGATATAACCACCTTATTTTTTTGTTTTTGCGTCGGTAACAAACTGCACTTACGCACTGTCTTCCTTTCAACCTTTTCCTTGTAGCCTTCTCCACCCCATCCGGATAAACTCAGCCCCCTCCATCACGACAAACTGGAGACCAGTCTTATCTTATACTTAAAAGTAAAGTTTTGTAAATATGCATATTTCCAATGATATTCGGAACCAAAATTCGGCTGATCTACAAAATTTATAGTCGCTCAACGTGCGATGGAGCGCGCGATGTTCGGGGTTTCTCTGGCAGATAGAATTCGTCATAAAGTTATTCGCCAGAGGAATAAAGTTACCGACATTGCACATAGGATCAGTACGTTGAAGTGGAAGTGGTTTCCAAAACAGAAGAGCAGTTTGGCTCATTTTAGACACAAAATAAATAAATATTATATTTCTGACACTTACACCAATTATTTAGTTCCAAGATAAGTATCCACTGTTCTATTATTTTATCATGAAATAGTTATTACGTACACACATTCACGCAAGTTTCCCCGAAGGGGCAGGCAGAGGCATGTTATACGCCCACACTTCGCCAATTGTGATTTTGGTCCCACGTAATAGGTGGCGAGTCTATGTTACCGTTCAAACTGTTTTTGTCGATGTAAAGCTGTTATAATCGCAATTATTTTTATAATTATACAACAAATTAATGGATTTTCGGTTGTTTCCCTTTACTTGTGTTATATGACCTTGGTTCTTGCCAAACTTCATAAGGAAGTAACGCAATAGTTTGTATTTGCTCTCCAAAATGATAGAAAATAAGGCTTAAGTGTCGTATCTTTGCATTGCGTTAGTTAAGAACCTTTATTTTTACAGCTTTAAAGGACCGCAGGCATATCTATCAGGCGTAACTTTTAATTAGTTACCTTCAGGTTCCTGGGAGAATCTGGTCCTAGCGCACAGACAGATGGACAACAAAGAGATCCTATAAGAGTTTAATTTTTACATTTGTTGTAAGAAACCCTAAATAAGGTTTTTGTGGACATTTAGGAAAATGGCCCCACGGCTGAATTCGCGTTATTAACTAGTTAAAAGTAGGAAACATTATCTAAATCCCGAGTCCCAATCGAGTGGGCTGACATGTGATCGATGAGAACCTAGAGATAAACCGATTTACACGCATACGAGTATACCACAATGTATGAATACAGATTTGAATACCATATCAAACGCTCGTGTATGATTGCATATTACTAGTAGATAGAATCAAACAGTACAAAAAGATTTTCGTCTACTAAAAATATAGGCTTGCTTGAAAACGTATCGTTATGGAAATAGTTGAGCTATAGGTACACTAAAATTTCTATGTGTAATATGTTTTACCTTATAAAAATGTCTGGGTGTCATAAATATAAAAATTAATAATTATCTTGCAAACCTACCAATTATTATATTTTAAAATAAACTTGTGCTACGTAAAATAAATAAATATAGAATCAACATACTGTTTTTCAAAGGTACTGCCAGACGCCATACATCTTCGCCAATCTTAATATTGTTTACTTATGGGAAGCTTATGACAAATTTAAAGCCCCAAAATATATTCTAGAGCAATAGCCATTGATGATTTTATTAAGTGATGACTTTCTTTGGAAGAATTAATTTTAATTGCATTGTGGTTTAATTGTAAGAATCTGATATGGCATTTGCTTTATTTTAATTTACATAATTATTGACTTTTTAATGTATAATTTAGTCTTTTGTCATTTTTTGTTCTGACTTAATTAATTACTCATATTATTATAATAATTTATATCTTTTTTTTCCGTGACGTGTTCTGTAGTATTACCAATAAACGAATATTTAAGGATCTCAAATACCTACCCAAAAACATTTACCATCTCTCGGACTATGATGTGAGTGGCCCAATCAACCCATACTCACCTTTTAAACCCTTTATTGGCAGAACCGCTAGTGGCAGAATAGTTGCAACTATAATCTGGACCTTACTCACCTCATCGCAACGTTCTAAACTAATACAACATAGAATAATATACCAGTTTCAATATTTAGAGTTAAATACTGAGGCCATCTGGTCAACTAAGACTGGCTAAAGAAATAATGTACTATTCGGATAAAAATATATTTTAATTTAAGAAATAATGGCAGTATTGTTAAGCATATATCGGTGCCAGTTTAGGTATTGTCAAGTGCCAGATCATTGCCAGATATAACACATACGTTTACATAGTTACTTAATTTAACTTACTTTGGCACATTAGTTGAGCCGGTTATAAACTGTACACATAGCTATGACATTTCAATAACTTTATTGATATTTTTAATCTTCTTTCAGATCTCGCCTACACATTTTATAGCATGACAAGATTTTATCTTTGGTTCTACTATTTTCAGTAAATAGCATTCTACTCTCACTACCCGTAAAATCAAAATCACAAATTTCTTTGCTTTTTTTTGCTATGAACAGTTAATTAATTCATATAATAAAACCTTCCTTCTATTATGCACAAGAACATCATCAAATAGGTAACAGTTTCATATTTTACAAAAAGCTTTTGTTGTTTTTTGCCCAAAACTTGGGTTGTTTATAAATAAAAAATGTATGTCTTAATCCCTTAAGTTCGTGGTTTCGATTCTAACAATGTGTTATAAGTGTGATCAATTCATAAAAAAGTACATTATGTTTGATCATCCGCTGCGTAATGTCGGCACAATAAATAACACTGTAACTTGCCCTAGATTTATTTATAACAGGATAGAACAGGCTTAGACATAAAACATAGACTATTTTTACTCAGACATACATACACTAAATACAAGGTTCCAAATAAACATAGTAACGAACATAAAAATATAAAATAAATCTAAAGAAAAAATCACAAGCTAATGCAATAGTAAACAGTTTTGCAACTGAGCATTCCAAATTCAATATTCTTAACATAAAATATTCCTCGCCTATAAATTTGTTGCAGTCAGAACAAAAGCACTTTTCTTGCCAAATAAAATTTATTATCCAAAGTAATGCAGACGGGCAGATAAGCTATAGAAATTCTCGACATGACAATTATTATTTATCATTTAATTCAGTTTAGGATATGACCAATGGAAAGTGATAGCAATATTTTTAATGCCGTCTCTTGCAGAAAATATATCAGAATTCCAATTCAGAATCCGATCTAGATTCTGAATTGGCTATCCGCGATAGACAAATCAATCCATTTCGAAGTAAAGCGTCTCAACAAGCAATCCTTACAAGGATTAAAACTTTAGGTACTATTGAAACCAAAATAGGCGTCTATTTAACCTCGTAAGGCCCAACTTAAATTCAGGTCGACATATATTACGGCCCAGTGTACTAAAATGGATCGCACCCAAACTTTGATTTAGTAAAAAAGTGTTTAAATGTAATGCTTTTGGCTAAACTCTTAGGGGGTATTTCTTATTAATCTTGGTTAAAATTAGAGATGCATTCAAGGTTAATAATTTGTCGATAGCAGATTTAAATTGGTGGGATTATTTCAACCAAAAAATACGTTTAAATATCATGCAATAATTTTAGGTCGCTGGGCCGTAATTTGATGATGTCAAAAAGTGTCTTGGGTCGCAGTGTCAAGATTGGTTGAAATATTGAAATGCGGATTGTTAGGATATAGACAATACGACATACGGATAGAAATATGACATAGATAGGACATAGACAATATGTCCGGTTGCAGGCGACTTAACAGGATGCGGTTGAACGTCTCACGCTATGCTTCCTGTCGGAGGGCCTCAATTGCAGAACATGTCAGCCTCAACGGCCGTCAGTTTGCGATGTGTTTATTGCCATAGATGGCGCTATATTCTAAGCATCAAATTTATGACGAACTTTCAAAAAGCGACGAGTCTTGGAGAAGTGGAAGGATACGATTATCGATAAAATAGATTAAAACTTTATGGGCTCAAATCGTGGTTTATTGTGGGTAGTATTATGATTCGATGATTCGAATACTTTACAGTGATTCGCGGTGACTCGTAAATGTCTTTAGTACGAGTATGTATATTAATCGAGTAAATAAATGAATAACATTATTAAAATCATCGATGTTAAATAATTTTAACGGCATGGAAGTAATTGGTGTTCATTGTATGTCTCGTTCTTTATTTAACATTTACTCATAATCCCGCTGCACACAAGATGACCAAGCAACTAATTTGTCTTCTAACGCTGATTTGCCAAATAGCGGCTGTGTAGTCCCAAAAACCTTGGCCAAGTCCTATCATTACCAGCATGGTGCTGAAATTATCTCAAGATCAGCCTCTTCGAGAGAAGGATAAGGGTCATTCTCTTGGCCTTAAGCAGAGAGCTCGTCGGCACCATTACTTACTCAAATCATCATGGAACTGCATACACAATCGTGATAACTCAGTTGCAACGGTGCAACCAACAAGGCATGGAGATGTAAACATCGATTCTGCGCTCTTGTGGATATTACGATATAGAAGCATCTACACGTGTTGTCGCATAATGTTGAGGCACTACGAAACTGGGGCACTCCCAATAAACTCCTGAACGCATTATCGATAATATTTCTATCTATCATATCACCTTTTTTTTCGCATGGAAAATCATCAAATGACCTTCTCCCGCTGTAGGTGGAGCGGGAGGGTGTGTCAGACTTCTACTGACTAAAACCCATCCATGTTCCATCGTGAGCCTGCCACGTCCCGAGGCCGCGGTAACCCTTTCGAACAGTCTCGCAACACTTCACTTACCACCAGCTCATCACATCGTTCAGCTCAACACTTAACCACTACGTAGTATGAAACAAAGTCGGTCCCTATGTATGCTTAAATCGTCAAGTCTACGCAACGGAGTTAGATGACGTTTTTTTATTCAATAGAGTAATTTAAGAGGAAGATTTATATGTAGGTTATGAGGATAAAGACGCGGGCGGCCGCTAGTGAACAGTAAATAAAAATGCTTATACAAAGAGGCGATAGCCCAGTGGCGAGACCCCTTGCCTCTAAATTTAGAGTGTCTCGGGTTCACACCCTGGTGGCGTACCTATGACTTTTCGAAGTTATGTGCGCAATAGCGACTGGAGTGACCGACATAGCGAGGCGAGTTTGCAGGCTGAAGTGGCAATGGGCGGGGCACATTGCTCGAAGAACCGACGACCGATGGGGCGGTAAGGTTCTGCAATGGCGACCGCGAACCGGCAAACGTAGTAGAGGACGGCCTCCCACGCTCAAGGCGGCGGGAAGCCGATGGATGCGGGCGATTCAGGATCGCTCAATGTGTCTATTGGGGAGGCCTATGTTCAATAGTGGACGTCAGATGGCTGAGATGATGATGTGCGAAATTATCGCTTGCTCCGTGCCTCGAAAACCACGTTAAGCCGTTGGTCCCGGCTGTCATGAACATCTATGGCAGAAAGTCAGTGCCTTCTAACAGACTGACAGCTGGCTTAACCATAGAATGATGTTCCGCTCTGGGTTGCGGAGGTCAGACGGCAGTCGCTCCACGTAATAACTGAAATTCAGTCAAATCTGGTCTAACCAGTGAGCAGACCCTGGGCCCTAAGCTTAAGTCTAGGGCAACCGGGATAATGCTAGAATATGATGAAAAATCCTTTCACAAATTTATCACTTGATGTATTTCATCTCGTTTTATATATGAATTAATTATAATGTAAACATCCAGGGAGTGTATATATTACTAACATCTACATTTATATTACTCCAAAAAAACGACGATAAAAATAACAAACAGACTACTGAATAAAATAAAGCAATTCCGCAAAGCCACTCAAAATCCGTTCGGTTATTGTCAAAGCTTTGATGGATTTGTTTTGGTTGACAGCGTATACGAGATAATAGAGATACACAGTTACGTAACAAAGATAAATCACAATTGTCCTACTACGAGGAATTGGTACATAACTGTTCCTTAAATTTTCTGTTGCTAATACATACATAAATTAGGTTACACTAAATGTGGTAGTCGTTAAGCCATGTTAGAGGCCTAATGGGCGGCTTGAAAAATTCTAACAGCAGGACGCCACACACCTGCCTCCGCCAATCCGCACTGGGTCAGCGTGTTGGAGTATGACCCAATACCCTCACACCTTGATATGTGAGAGGAGGCTCGTGCTCAGTAGTGGGACGTTAATGGGCTGTGATGATGAATACGTACATACATATATACATAATATCACGCCTATTTACCCGAAGGGATAGGCAGAGGCATATAATACGCTCACACTTCGCCAATTATATTGTTGGTCCCACGTAATAGATGGCGAGTCTTGGCTTTAACGTAATATTGGCTTCGGCTCTTCAGATCTTAGATACAGGTGTATAGGGCTCCTACCAAGTAGATGTGCTCATGTAAACCAAACCAAACTAAATCTTGTTAAGCATGTTTCAGTGTTGTAGGCTTAAGAATTATAAGAAATTTTATAAATGATGATTTAGGATGACGAATGCGGTGTAGAGCTATTCAGAAATAATCTTATATCACTTTTCTTCTTCTTCTTCGTCGTTACACTCTTGGCAGAGTGGTCGTGGTCGTCATTTCAGTTGCAGTGACCCGCCTCACAACTCGCGGCCATTCGTCTCTGATGTTAGCCTTCCTGGTACACACGTGTAGAGCACTGCCCACAGCTGCTTTGATTTGGTCCGTCAATCTCATGGGCGATCTACCTCGTGCTCGGGAGCCTTCCACTTTGCCCTGTACCACTAGGCGCTCTATCGAATCCTCGCCACGTCGGGATACGTGCCCAATGAAGGTAAGGATAGGAGCTTGCACAATCGAGATATCACTTTTACGAGAAGGAAAATGCTGCGGCTTTTCTATAGTTACAAATCAGTGATACAAAACAAGAAATTAAATTAAGTGGCATTCATAAATGTGAGTCCTTGCATTAGTCATGTTCATATTCTTCCTTATATTCCGTAAGGCAGCTATTCTTTACAGATAGATTAAATTAGGCAACGTCTTAAATCTGGAATAAACTTCCACTAATCTAAGTATTCATAAAACATCCAGACATATATTCGATTACTAGCAGCCGCCCGCGACTTTTTTTCCGCGAAACCTACATATATATATACATATAAACCTTCCTCTTGAATCACTATATCGCATAAAAATCCGTTGCGTAGTTTTAAATATCGGAGCATATAAGGAAAGACAGCGGAAATGGGCTTTGTTTTATACTATGTAGCGATAAAAAATCACACACAGAGACATGTCGAATAAATAACCTTTACCTGTTTTGGTATAAAAAATAAAAAACCTAATAAAACTTAATTAGTTCTTACTCATAAGTTGACAAGTCGTCTTTGAAATGAATTTGGAAAATAATTGAATTATATTCTTACGTCGACTGTAAAAGACTGATTAAATAAACATAATGATGATATTATAAAACAAATAATAATTATCAATAACTTAGAAACTTAATTTCAACTTAAAAATGACTGCCCTAAATATACGCCAAAAATAGATCTGTTTACTCACACATCACGAAAGCATTTAAATTTCTTGGAACAGAGTTTAGTGAAATAAGTAGTATGTAATATATTCAGGGATGTCATAATATTTGGAGAACAAATTAACATAATCTCTAAGACTGAACATTATTCAATGAATAAATTCTCAGTATGGGTACATAACTACATATTTATCAGAGATATTATGGGATTAGGCAAAGCGATTAGTTCACACAATCAAAATGATCTTAACTGGCAGGTTGATTATACGATCGATATATAATTGCCGGACAATCCCCTCCCCCCAATAAGAGTTACTGACAGACTGACAAATCTTGATAAAAAAACATAACAGACAGATTAACAGACAAACCTTGAAAAATTCTGGCAAGGAATCTAATTTGCTTTTATTTCTTGATTATGGTACCACTCATATCACCTTTAATTGTTGTTCAAAAAAATACATTTCCAAATTGTTTGTGAAAATTTGACGAATCTAAATAATCCTGTTGACAATAAAGTATATTTTATTTTATTTCTGTAATCAGCGCTTGCTATGTCTCGAAATGCAGGGCTAAGTCAATACTTCCTAACAACTGCCATATCATGACTGGCTTCCTAATAATATGCGCTGGCGTTGCAATATTTTGACAACTGGTTTAACCAAAGAGTGACATTTATCTCTGGGATGCAGAGAACAGACGACAGTCGCTTCTTATAATAACAGTCGCTTCTTATAATAACTGAAATTCCATATTTTTTTATATTTTCTTTAAATTTTGCGACTGCAAAACACAAGTTTTTTTTTTTTGTAAACTATATTTTAAATTTAAGTACGTTTGGAAATGGCGAGAGAAAAAACCAAAATTGGCGATTTTCTTGCCCGATTTCTTGTGCGCAAAATTTTAAGTGTGACCAAACTTGAAAAAAGGATTTTGACTTTGTCTTTATAATAATATAGAATATTTTGTTTTAAATACTTTTTATAGATTTTAATTTGAGACTTTGTCTATCGTAGAACCACATCTCCATGTGATCATGACCCCCTATAATGTATTCGAAACGCGATTAAAATCTATTAAATGTTTTTAAATTACAAAATTTTTATTTAAAACCAGCAATTATATATAAAAACCGATTACTAGCTTGGTTAATCACAATAAAGAACCACGAGCATAATACAATCAATTAAACAACGTATAAACAATCAATTAAATTTTTTTTTGTCAAAGCAATCGCAAATTCTCATTTAAATTTAAGTTAATTAAATAAAAGCACTTTTCCATCCAGTAACGAGTTGAATTTCTCTCGGCGAACGTCAACTTTCATAATTAAGTAAACTAATTAAATTATCAGCGCTTGGTTCATGAGTCATTTTACTTGTAGTCTTCTCCTATAATATTTTCCACCTTTTTCTCTATTTATCTGTACGGACTGAAGGTGTGCTCCCTAAGCACCAATGATTGAGTAATGTATATTACGGTGCTTGCAAAATTTCGTTAGCACAGTTTATAATTAACTCATCGCTTTCATCAGTCTATTCGTCTTCTCTTTTTAATCTTGTATCATTACAATTTTATGTAGACCTCTAAAATCTTAACTGTGATTTAATCTGAGGTAAATTTATGTAACTGGCGTAAGAAAAAACCAAAGAGATTTAATATAGTAATTAAATGTCGTTGGAAAAAACCAACCTTGACAAGTATCTTGCTCGAGTTTTCTACGATCAAGCTCCCGCCCGCTGTGAATGGGCGCGTTAGTTTTAAAGTTGACCTTCATAAGAGCTTTTTTATAAAACGGCGGACGACAAAAGGGGGTCATGAAACAAGGTGATTTCACTTGTGTTGTATCATTATGGTCAAAAATAGTAAAAGAAAAACCAGCCTAGTGCTAGTCTGACTCACCTAAGTGTAGCTATCTGAAACGTATAAAAACTACCGGCCCAAGCGGATTAGAAATAAGTGGGTGTCTAAAATTCCAAAGCTTCTAATATAAATATTTTAGAAAATAGGTTTCATAATGCATTTTAAAGATTTCTAAGTCTTACGTGTATAAAAATTTTCTTTGTACTGTGCGTTTCTTAAACAACACAGAATGTGGAATATTGCTTACTTTTTCTGTAGTAAATATATCAATGTTACCCAAATTCTTAGTTTCCCTAAAAAACGGAGACAGAAAAGAAACAGCGCCATTGTCGTGTTGTCCTTCATTGATCACTCAACAAATACCTACTTACAAAGATTTTTCATTATAGCAGATTAGCTGATGCCGGGATAGGTAAGGCCTTTGAACCCTGAGATAAAACAAATACATTCACAGCCACAGACTAACCACTACGTGATATTCAGCAGACTAGGTCGAAGTGTAAACTACACTACACAACTCAGCATTAGTTTATCATTAATATTGCACTAACTTGTATGATGTCCTATCCTGTTTTCGTAATATATATATATGGTGTAATATACATATGAGATAGGACATATCGGACTATATCCTATAATCCTATGTTAACTTGTATCTCTACTTGATTTTGTTGAACCGTTGTTGTTTGGAGAAGATGTCGAACCAAAATAGTTTGTGTAAGGTTAACATGATTGAGAATAATTAGTGTATAATATAATAATAGTTAATAGAAAGTGAAAATAGATACAGTGGGAGCACGGCAAGGATTTCATAATGAACCCTGTAATTTTTTTTTGGGGAATCTCATAGCGCGTATTATAAGACATCTGTAGAAGTTTTAAAGGCGGTGGTAGAAAATTAAGGAAATTAAATTTTCAATTATCCTGAAATAAATCCAATATTTATTAATCAAGAATATACTTTTTGAATTTACGTCTTTAGGGAAACCTATGCAGTATTTATAGACAACTTTAAGACAATACCAAACCGGCTGTGCAAATAAAAAGTAAGAACTTAATTGTTTTTAGGCTGTGGCCAAACCTTTTTTGGCTAACAGCCAAACTGTAAGACAATGAACCATGTAATAATCATTGAAGTAGCTAAGGCTGTGTAGGTCCCATGAAGAAAACATCGTTACTCCTCTCCGTACCCTAAAAGGCACGTTGAGTCTACTCCTGCCTGTTTTTATTGTTTTATCGACTGCTTGTTATTATCGATATTTTCACAGTAGAAAACACAAATTGTTGAAACTTTTTTATTGTTATGTTGATTTAGTATTCGGAAAGTTTTTCTTCGTTGCGATTCATTTGATACTCAAATATCACATTGCACTGAACGATAGTGTCTATTTGTAGTTACACGCTATGCATCGCTCATCTCGCTTGGGCTTTTTTGTTTATTTTATTTAACTCTCTTTTTTTACAATCTACCTTCATTTTACAAACTGCACGTGTCATTTGGATGGTCCCAATCGAATGGCAAAGTCAAGAACATCGGTACCGCCAGTCGACCGACGAAGGCTTTCAAGAAGACACTCTTGCTCGTAATTAAAAACCAAACAAACAGGCACTTCCAAAGGCTGACCTCCGCGGAGCTAATAGTTAAATGAATAAGTTGTCTAATCAATGGCGCCTAGTCCTTATCGGGTCTGCTATATCATGCTATACCAGCGCCAGCTGTAACGCTTTTTCTTTATGTTCTTAGTACTCTATTTTTGGCTATTTTTAGATCAACAATAAAATATTAAAAAAGAAATAATATAGGTGGAATTATTTATATGTAGTTCGTATCTAAAGTTCCTCGGCGTCAAATCGTATAACTTAAACATATACGGTGTTATTACAAAAAATACTGTAAACACTCCTTAGACATACGTTACCTAAATAGTGTCTAAAAATTTACCAAACAAAAAAAACGATGTTTAAGTTATGTTTAAAATTTATCTATTAAAAACACTGTTTAGCAAGCGTTTAGGTAAAACCGCTTCTAAGTGATTCGTTCACTCAACGGGTATTCATTCATTCTTTCACATTCCGTGTTAGTAGTACATTTACAAAAGAAATAAAGCATTTGAGGCATAGATGTGACAGGAGATTTTTGAAACGATCGTCTTACGTTTGTCCTTCAAATGTGTCTTTTTACTTTCAAAGAATCACGGCACTAGACGCAAAAAAAGTGGTAGATAAACTAAGTATCAATAAATCTCCGGGGATAGACGCGATTCGTATACAGGATATAAAATTTGTTAGTGATAAATGTTGTGTATTTTTATCATTATTTATGAATAAATGTTTGTCTCAAAGAGTATATCCTGAAATCTTAAAGAAATCCTTTATACGTCCAGTATTTAAACATGATAGTCACATGGAATACTCTAATAATAGGTCAATTGCTATCTTGTCAGTAATAAACCAAATATTTGAAAAAATCTTAGTAAATAAATTAAGTAAGTTTTTAGAAAAGCATAATATAATTTCGGATGTCCATGGTTTTAGGAAGGGGCGTAGTACGGCTACTGTTTTAGCAAAATTTGTTGATGAAATAAATGTTAATTTGGAAAATAAAAAGTATATGTGTATCTTGCTTATAGATTTAAAAAAAGCTTTTGATACCCTGAATCACGAACAACTGCTCCAGGCAATGGCTGAATGTAGGGTTCGTGGTCCAGTAAACGAATGGTTTCGTTGTTACCTACATAATAAAAAATTGTGTACGAAAGTAAAGGACACCATAGGCGTGGAGAAATGTATAACAACTGGAGTTCCAACTGGGTCAGTATTTGGTCCATTAGGGTACATAATGCACGTCAATAGTATAGCTAACGTCATTAAAAATTCGCATTCATGTATGCGGATGACACAAGTCTTGTATATGCAGACGAGGATATTGACAAGATAGAGAAGTCTTTGCAGGAGGATTTTGAGAATGTCATAAAGTGGTCACATGATAATGGATTAATTTTAAACATTGAAAAGACTAAGTGTATGCTACTCCGTTCTCCTTATAAAAAACCTCCTTATAGACAAATAAAAATAATAGGCCACTCATACGAATGTTTACATAACAATAAGAGTATGTGTAAATTTTGTAAATCCTTAGAATTCGTTTCAGAATACAAATACTTAGGTTTAACTATAGATTGTAACGTAAATTGGAACATTCACATAGAAAACAATTGTAATAAATTAAGATTTATTTTGTTAAAAATCAAACATTTGAAACATATAATAAATAGGAAAACTTTAAGAATGTTATACTACGCTTTAACAGATGCAGTGATCAATTATGGCTTAACAGCATACGGGCTTACTTTCAAGTCTAATTTAAATAAAATATTGCACTTACAAGTTAGATTTTTAAAACTACCTGTTGATAAAAATGTAATTAAGGGATGTAGAAATAATTATAATTTGTTATTTAAAAAATGTAATGTGCTACTGATAAGTCAGAAAATTAAATACTTAATGGCAGTAGAAAATTATAATAAAATGGAGCACAAAACTATAAATTGGAATAGTGTTGTGCTACGACAAACGACTCGTAGATTGTTCGTGGAAACTATTGCCCGCAATTATTATGGCAAGAGGACTAGAAAATATCTTATACCTAAATTATTTAACCACATACCAAGTGAAATTGTTTGCTGCAACACAGCAGTATATAGAAACAGGTTAAAGAAATACCTTATTGATGTTTTTGATTTAGGCTGTTCCTAACCTTTTATGAAGGATTAATTATTATGCTTGTGATCTGATTAGTTACATAATATGTTAATTTTAAAAAGGTGTTATATTCGCCATTAAACTATTATATAGTTTAGCGATTGAATAAGTTTAAAAAAATGTTATGTTATTTTGAATAGTTATATAAAAAATCGTATTCGACTTATTTTTCATGACTTATAGTTCATTTTTATTAAATATAATAACTCTATATATCAAAAAAATTGTAATTTTAGTTAAGTAATATTTTTATGTATTTAAACTACTTTTAACTCAACAATAGATCATTTAGGAATATAAAATACCTACTTCTGAAAAATATGCGTAACGCAGCGAAAATCGGAACGTCACAGTTGTCAGCTGACATCCTTCAAAATGTCAAAGCTTTAAGGTTAAACACGTACTAAACAAGCGCCAACCCGTGTTTAAATTTAAACCATCTCTAAGGAGTGCTTAACTTTAGGCATTCACTAAACAAGGATTTGTAATATAGTTTTATATAAACGCGTGTTCAATATGTGCTTAACTTTCATTCTCTTACGTAATAACACCGTAAAGGGCTTATTACAAAACAAGATCTAAAGTTAAAGCAGGTTTAAATCTAGCGCTGTCATTTTTTTTTTGTTAAAATGATACATTTTGTACAGTGTTTTTGTATGTAATGTTTAACACATTTCTTTCATATAATTATTTATTTCCCTTTCCTCTTTTACTATATCCTCTGATTGTACATTATTAAAAGCAAAACAGTCGAGAGTACCTAGGTTGTTTGTTTCGCTAATCACGGTGCCTTGAATTGAAATGGAGAATGTAAACAAGTCGTCAAAACATTCTGATACTCGTGCCTCGAATACATAACACGTGTAATCTAGAGACTGAGAACCGTGATTGGATGACTTTCAAGGATTTTCATTCAAATGTATAATGCAGCCTTTTTAGATTCTATCCATCTTTCTATCTTAAGATGAGTTTTTTGTACATGAACAGCTTCTTATCTTGATAGTAGACATTTTCTGCTGCGTACCATTGGGCTGTGGAATGAATGATGTGGCGCGGTTTCCCCACGAGATTATAGCAAGGGGTTCTGTAAATAATAATAATAATAATTCTTTATTCAAGACCATGGGCCCAATTTTTGTTAGTAACAATATTTATCTTATATTTTAATGTTAGTAGGGAATTTATGTAATGTAACTAGTTTTTATATGCAAGTCAATGCTGCTCAATCCCACTTGAAACCGCGCAGCAGTGACCTACATATACACAGTCCAGCCTGCTAGCGATCAGACCCAGGATGCTGTTGCCGCTGGCACGAACCCTGCGCACCAGAGATGCGCATCTTTTACGCATAGTGGCATAGAAGCAATCTACGCGATGCTCCGCGAACATGCCTGATGCACTACAGAATCGTGGCAGCCCCATCAGCACCCTGAATGCATTATTATACTGTACACGGAGAGCACTGTAGGACTTTCAGGTATATACAGCCCACAGACTGCATGTAAAACTTGCTTGAAACGGTTTTTAAAGGATCGGCAACGCGCTATTGATGCTTTGGGTGACCACTTTACTTCAAGTTGCCGCCAAGGCATGCTTGAGTGACATTTCGTGGTATATAAGGTAAGTTAGGATTGCAATAGCTTTATTTCCCTTAATATATAAGTAGTACCTTTTTTGATGAACTTTTTTGGCGAAGAATTAGATATGCTTCAACCCATTAAAGGGAAAGATTTCATACTTGAACCGCTAGGATGGATGAATACGACTTGACTTTGCATACAACATACATGCAACATAATATCACGCCTGTTTCCCCGAAGGGGTAGGCTGAGGTATATTAAACGCCCACAATTTGCCAGTTGTATTGATGGTCCCACGTTATAGCGGCGAGCCTATTGCCGACCGGGAATTTTTATGTTATTCTATGTAAAAAAAAAAACCAGTTTAAAATTTCTTCTGTGTCATAAATTAATAAAACATAATATAGCGAGAGGTTTAACAACTCATAATGGTCGCTAGCTAGTCAGACATAAGAGAACTCTGACTAAACTGATACCATAACAAGGCTGGATCGTGGCAAACAAATTAGCCATCTTATGTTCTCAGCTTGTCTTAATGAAGCCCCTATATCGACTACCTAAACGAGGCATTTGATCCCTTATAATTGGGCTGCGAGATTATTCCTCGGTCCTTGAGTGGGGAATCTTGAAGTATTGATAAGTTAAAGATAATTACTAGTATATATATACGACCGATATGGCGTGGTGGCGAGAATACCCTCTCTCCGCTCCTAAGGTCGTGGTTTTCACGCAGGACAAATCTTTGTGTGCATGAACATGAATATTTGTTCTGGTCTGGGTGTTTTCCTATGTATATTAAATAAGTATTTACAAAAAAAAAAATTATGTATCCGTTATTTAGTTTCCATAACACAAGTTCTTAATGATACTTATCTTGGAACTAAATAATTGGTGCAATTGTCAGAAAATATTTATTAATATAATTTGTTTTCTATTTTAGGAAGTCAATGCCTACTAATAAATATTCCGACAGGTGGTTTAACCATAGAATAATGTTTATTTTATTTATCTCTGGATTGCGGAGGTTAGACGGCAGTCGCTCCATGTAGTAACTGAAATTCCACCAAATCTGGTTAGACCAGTGTGCAGACCCTGGACCATCATCGTATGCATCTGATGCGTATAATGATGCCATTACATATATGCATACATTCACGCCTGTTTCCCCGAAGGGGTAGGCAGAGGCATGTTATACGCCCACACTTCGCCAATTACTGATCTGTTAAGTTTGCCAGAGCCTCGTTTGTTGATCAGCAGGTGCGCTACTTGCAGATGAGGTTAGCTTGGGCTCATTAGATGCTAGGAGGATCCCTATACACATGATGCCATTATTAAAAAGATATAAATAATTATATTAAAAAGATGATACATAAGTATTATTGCCATTAAATTATACAAAAAAAAAATATAGTAAGTGTAGTATAGTTTATTTAAAAATAAATATAGTATTTTAAAATTTTGAATACTACATTTATTAAAACTAAAATTACAAAAAGATGATTCCGTAAAAACTATTTTAAATTGTTCGATGCATATTATAACGTCACTTATACGTCAATTGTACGTAACGGGCTTAGATAGTATTAAGGTTTGTGGGAGAAGAGAAATGTATTCGGTCAGTAGAAATAGATAATTTGTCATCACCCATAACTAGCAAACATTATTAAATTAATCGGCAGCAAATTTGACATTTTGGACGGCTGTATAGTTTTTAATAAACACAGAATATTATCTATATAAGCTTTGCTCTCTAATCTAATTTTTTTGCAGTATATAAATAGCAAAAACACATTTCTTATAGCCTTTAAGACAAAAGTAACTAACTAAGCAGTTAAAAAACAGAACCTAATCTATAATAGAAGAATGTTAGATCCGATCCAAAAAGCGCTTCATAAACAAAAAGTTTGTATTACCTTAAGCCCTTAAATTTGTTTACATATACATTTGGAGACTATTAAATACCTAACTCTGTAAAAATAGCTAGTCTATAAGGGTAACATAATGGATGAAAGTTTTGGAAATAATCCTGATTCGTTCGTTCGATTCGATCCTGTGATTTCTTTTGGTTTAGTTATTAGATTAGTTATTCTGGTAAACAGATTTTTAAATATGCATGGAAATCATATTGCATCAGGACATATACTTTTTGGTCTCTCTCGCTCAGTGGATCAGTTATTCTGCTTACTATGTTTTAAATATGCATGCCGAACATATTGCTTTAGTCACTTATTTTTCCTATCCAATCGTGAAATCTTAATTTAGTAGTTTTTGCGGACTGACTGTTTTTTATGCTAAATTATATTAATGTTATATTAGTGTTTGCAGGATTACGTTGGATGCCGGCTGTCTGCACGCATATAAGTGAGGTCTTACTTGTGGGGAGGTCTATGGTTAACAGTGGACGTCTTTGGGCTGATTTTGATGGTGATGAAATACTATATCCATAATTATTTTTTTTAATTCTTTGAAGTATATAAGAGACACGTAGTTGTGTTTACATGGATTAATATAATTATGTAAAGTAAATCTCAGATCTGTCTACCTTGAAATTTTAATACCCTTTCCAAGAACTGTTTACAGAGATAATTAATCAAATTACGTTATTGAATTAACATCCGCCGACATTTCGCTCCAAAGTTGTTTCAGTAATTATTATAATGAGTATTTTGATAGAAGCCGTTGAAGATGTTTCACGTTTATGATTTAGGGAAAATTTAATTGTACTTTATTTGAGTATTATCATAAAGTAAAGTGTATATTAAGTTATAAGTATCTATTATAATTTAAGTTATTATTAAAGTGAAGTGTTTGTGAAGTGTATTTTGTTTGTGAAATCTAAGACTGCCTTTAAGATTGGCTGGAAATGTTTTCGTATAGACGAACTTATAAATTTTTATGAAATGTATTTTGGTGAAACTTTTACTGATGTAAAACAGAGAACATTTGTGTGATAATGACAAAACACCGTTTGTGTGATTTTTGATTTTTTGTTTTAAATAATGGCTTTGTGCGTTAAGCACATTTAGCCAGTGTCAAGTAAGTGATAATTATATTAATAATATATAAATCATAGTAAATGAGAATGAGTGGTGATAAAGATGATAAATCGAAAATGAAATACCCTCCCCTAAACCCCTTGAGTCCTCAGTAAAGATGTGGGACTATGCTGAGATCTCACATGGACTTCTTAAGAGAATTTGAAAAGTGATGTTGCACTGTTTTGTTTGTTTTACCAACACTCATGCATGTTTACAAACACTTAACGGTTAATAATCCACCGTTATTACACATTAATGTTAGAAATATTACAAATTTTAGAAAATAAAACAAAACTGCATACATGACGCTTCACTTTCCCGCCAAGAAGTCCTCGTGATGTTCTTTATCGAATAGAAATAGAAGAGATTTCTTTTTTTTTAATAAATGTCACTTAAGTTTAACTAGAAGCGCTCGGTGAGCGGTGGTTGGAATCGATCACCGATATAAAGCAGAGTTGACAGAGGTCAGTCCTTAGATCTGTTATCGACATCTCGTTTGCGGCGCCCTCTCTCGCGCATCGTGTCCACGATTGGAGGGTGCTGGAGGATGTGGAGACATTGTCTGATCATCGCTATATCAGATTCAGTGTCTCCACATCGGTGCCAGCGTCCAGCGGAGGTGTTGGAGAGCCGCGATTGGACGGCCCACGATGGGCGATCAAGCGCCTCGACAGGTCTTTGCTGCGGGAGGCAGCCCTGGTCGAGGCGTGGCCACGGGAGCCACCGCTGGTGGACGTGGAGGGGGAGGCTGCAAGGGTGTGCGCGGCCATGGCACGTATTTGTGACGTGGCCATGCCCCGTGTTCGCGCCCCCCCGCGCAGATCCCAGGTCTACTGGTGGTCGCCGGAGATCGCCCAGCTCCGCCGAACCTGTGCGGTGGAGCGGCGCCGCTACCAGAGGTGTCGCGGAAGGCGAATCCGCGACGACGCCGAGTTGGATCGGCTCGAGAGGCGGTGAGGGCCCTTCGCGGGGCCATTAGCCGGTCCAAAGCCGCAGCGTGGGACGAGCTGCTGGAGGCCGTTGAGGCGGATCCATGGGGCAGGCCGTACAAAATAGTACGGCAAAAGCTCCGAGCGTGGACCCCTCCCGTCTCCAGCAGTCTCGAACCGGCGGTACTCGGTAGGGTGGTTGAGGCACTGTTCCCAGACAGGGGAACCGACTTCGTGCCTCCCACTATGGCGGCGCCAGAAGTCACCCGTGACTCGGGCACTGAGGATGTGCCCGAGCTCACCGAGGAGGAAGTAGGAAGGGCCGTGCTACGACTGAGGGGCAAGAGCACGGCCCCAGGTCCCGACGGCATTCCGACGAGGGCGTGGGACCTGGTTTTGAGCGGGGAGGAAGCGCCTTTTCTTTCCCGCGTGACCTCCCTCTTTGCTAGGTGTCTGCGGGATGGGGTTTTTCCGCGGCGCTGGAAGGAGGGTCGCTTGGTACTCCTTCCCAAAGAGGGACGTCCGGCCGATGACCCTTCTGGTTATCGGCCCATCGTGCTGCTCGACAAGGCGGGCAAGCTCCTGGAGCGTGTCATCGCCAACCGCCTCGTCGAGCACCTGGAGGAGGTCGGACCAGATTTGTCCGACCACCAGTTCGGGTTCCGCCGCGGCCGATCGACGATTGACGCGATCGGCCGCTTGCAGGACCTGTCGGAGAGGGCGGTTTCCCGGGGTGGAGTGTTGATTGCGGTGTCGCTCGATATCGCGAACGCCTTCAACACCCTGCCCTGGTCAACGATTATGGAGGCGCTCCGATATCACGGGGTGCCTCCATATCTGCGGCGGTTGTTGGGGAGCTACCTGTCGGAGAGGGCGGTAGTCTTCCCAACGATGGGCGGAGGAGGCTGTCGTCGGCGTATGGTGTGCGGTGTTCCACAAGGGTCTGTCCTGGGACCACTCTTGTGGAACATCGGATATGATTACGTTCTGCGCTGTGTGAACTTGCACGGCGTGGACGTGATCTGTTACGCCGACGACACCCTCGTAACATCCCGGGGTTCTGACCCCCGGGATGCGAGAGTGTTGGCCACTGTCGGCGTCGCGGCGGTGGTCGAGAGGATACGGCGGCTGGGGCTCGAGGTGGCACTGCATAAATCCGGGGCCATTATTTTCCATGGTCCCCGGAGGCGGCCGCCTCCAGGCCCCAGTATCGTGGTAGGAGGAACTCCCATCCCTGTCGAGAACACGCTGAAGTATCTCGGCGTCCTTCTCGACAGCAGATGGGACTTCGAAGCGCACCTTCGGCACCTAGGCCCGAGGTTGGTGAGCACGGCGGGAGCTCTATCTCGCCTGCTCCCCAATCTCGGAGTGAGTGGCGGCAGTCGCCGCCGCCTTTATACGGGAGTGGTGCGGTCCATAGCCCTGTATGGAGCCCCAATTTGGGCGAGCTCCATATCGGGTCGTCATCGACAGATCCTGCAACAGTCGCAGAGGGTCATGGCGACCCGTGTCGTTAGGGGGTATCGCACCATCTCCCATGAGGTGGCATGCGCGCTCGCCGGGTCCCTGCCATGGGACCTCGACGCCGAGGTTCTCTCGGCGGTCTACTGGCGTGGCGCGCAATCCCGGAGCCAGGGTCTCCGCCCCACACCGGACACTGTGGTGCGGTGGCGTAGAGACGCTCAGACACAGGCTCTGGGCGCATGGCGGCGGCAGCTACACAGGAGCGCCGAACTACGTGCCGAAGGGTCGAGGCGCCGTATCCTCGAGGCGGTCGGGCCCATATTGGAGCGATGGGTCGGCCGTCGGTGGGGGTCGATGACTTTCCGGCTCACACAGGTGCTTTCCGGGCACGGGTGCTTTGGGAAGTATCTGTGCGACGTCGCCGGGGGGGAGTCGACCCGGTGTTGCCACCACTGTGACTGCGCGATGGATGATGCGCAGCACACTTTGGTGGAGTGCCCTGCGTGGGCTGGGCCGCGGTCGACGTTAGCCGCGGCCCTGGGTGGAGTGGCTCTCTCGCTGCCGACCATCATGCAAAAGATGGTCGACAGCGAGACGGCGTGGGAGGCGATGGCCTCCTTCTGCGAAGTGGTGATGTCGCAGAAGGAGGCCGCGGAGCGGGAGAGGGAGCGGGATCCGCTCTCTCTCTGGCTACGCCGTTGGCGCAGCGGGCGGGCCAGGAGGGCCCGTCAGGCAGCGCCCGGGGGGTCTTAGGCGGCGGGGGCAGGGGGCCCCTTCCGTCTCGCCATAGACCCCCCCCGAAGTCGGCCAGTTACGCCATGGCCGCACAAGGAGGTAGGGGGGGCGCTGCAAATTGCGCCTTCCTGAGGAGGTCTCCCCGGTTCTGATCCGGGGGACGTTGGCCGCGGGCGGGGTTCCAGAAGCTACAAACCCGGGCACTGGTGCCTCGCCCCTTTTCAACAGCGGTGGGCATCGTCTGAACTTTTTTAGTGGGTAGGACTGCGGTGGTCGCGTCGGCCGCAGTGAGCCCCACACCCCCTCCCGGTCTCCCCCTTTTGGCCGGGAGACAGTGCGTAAGCAGCATTTTTTTACAGACGATGATAAAAAAAAAAAAAAAAAAAAAAGGTCAGTCCTTAGATCCCGTGTGGAGTTGCCAGACTCCCATCGGGCGCGTCCCCAGGTGGCGGATAGGGGGGGCATGCCACACATTGTGGTACCGGCTTTTAAGGCCGGCGCGGACCAAAACTGGTGGGTTTTTTGGGGCGCACCCCCGGTCGCACTTCGCGGCTGGAAAGCGGCCCAGGTGATCCGTTGTCATACGGTCTCGGGGTGTCGTCTGCTCCCAGCACGCCTCAGCTCATCTGAGGTGGCAGGGGATGCAGCCCATTTTCCCAGTGGTGGCGAGGCGTATTTAGCGCTTTTTGTTTAGCCCTTTCGAGGGCAGTGGCTGCTTTCTTGCGGCGGTGGGTGGCAGGCCTGCAAGGCCTGCGGCGCGGCGGGTCCGGCAGTCACATCCCAGTGGCTGTTGGGTGGGTCTCTCGACTCCCCGTCGGGCAATCCGTAATCCGCAGTCTGCGGACCGGAGGTGCCGCTCACTGAGAGTGGTGCCGCGTGGAAGAATACCACTATAATAAATTACCCCAATCCCAAGGTGAGCGGATCGTGCCGAAGGGATGCATGACTGGAGGGAGTCCAGTCGCTAGCGTGCGGGGGAGCTCAACCCCGAAAAAAGAGAGGGAGTTTTCACAATGACATCAAAAGCCAGTTTGAAAATAATTCTCCGGGCAGGTCCCCGAAAGGGGGAATCCTGCACACCCGCTTCGGCGGGTGTCTGCCCCGTAGTATACGGAGGGGGCACAAACTGCTTCGGGGGTCAGCAGGCTGCTGATTCCCGCACCGACGACCTAGGCTTACTTTTCATGGATTACGATTTTGCTAAGTGTTTTGGTGTGTTGCGCCTTAGAGGCGGTGGAGGGCCGGGCCCGCCGAGAGACGAACGTGGAACGCCGGAGGAGGTTCTCTCCGACGGCTCTGCGGGTACTATGCACTCCGTAGGCCCCGCGGAGGTGTCTGAGATTGAGGTTGACGAGGGCAGTTCGTCTGGGGTTCAGCCCTACTGCCTTCGCCAAAAGAGGAAGAGGCCCTCCGGCGCGAGCTCGGCCAGTGAGCTGGCTTTGGACGACGTCAGGGCGGGGACAAAGCGTGGCCGTTCCCGTGGCCGCAGTTGTTCCCACGGCCTAACGGTCGGACTCAGCGAGGCCAGGAGGGCGCTGAGTGCCGGCCGGGCGCTGGACCGTCTTGAGGTCGAGCGTGAGAGGGCGGAGCCGAGCCCCTCTCGCGCTCCTAGGGTGGACTGCGCTATGGCATTCAAGGCGACGGCGGCGGCCTGGGAGCCGGCTTGCACGGTCTCCTCCTCAACTCTGGTGGACAGGATGTCTCAGATCCTGGCCGCCGTGGAGGAGATGGCGGGGAAGTCCTCGGCCCTGAAGGGGACCTTCCACGGCGGGTTCAAGACCGCTGTGGAAGTTGGTAGGGACTGTTTGCAGGCCTGGTCGGCTCGTACTCCTGCGTCGGAGGACGGCGTGCTGCGGCAGGAGCTGGAGCGCCTCAGGGCCAGCGACAAGGCCCTGAGGCAGGAGAACGCCCGCCTCTTGGCGCAGCAAGCGCAAGTTATAAAGGAGGTCTCCACTCTCCGCGAGGAGGTGCGGAGGGTGGAGAGGTCTGCGCCCCTGGATCTGGCGCAGGTCGAGGAGCGCCTTTCGCGGGAGCTCGGTGAACGCGTCATGAGGGTGCTGGACGCGCGCATCGAGGGTCTGGAGGTGGGGGGCCGCTTGCTGCCCGAGAAGTCGGTGCGTCCCCCGCTTCGGGCCGACCGGGCGGCCCTTTCGCCGCAGCCGGGCCCATCTTCGGCCCCTGCTGTGGCTCCAGCGCGGCCCCCTCCTCCCCCTACCAAGAAGGGGAAGGGGAAGGGAAAGGGGAGGAAGCAGCCGGTGCCTTCTTTGGCGTCCGCACCGGCTGTTCCTTCAACTCCATCGGAGGTCCGTCCAGCGGCTCCCGTTGCCACCCCGTCCCAGTCGGGTGGCCAGGAACGGGAGACCTGGACCACCGTTGTCTCGCGCCGCCCTAAAGGGAGAGCGGTGGCGCAGGAAAAGTCGACGCGGAGCGCTGCTCCTGCTAGGCCGGCACCACAGTCGGGCCGATCGGCAACAGCCCCCGCCAAAAAGAAGGCGCTGCGCCCGCCCTCCTCTGCAGCGGTAGTAATGACGCTGCTGCCGGGCGCGGTGGAGCGAGGCCGCACCTACGAGGCGGTGATCGCCGAGGCCAAGAGCAAAATTAAGCTTGGCGATCTCGGCATCGCCTCGGTGCGGTTCCGCAAGGCGGCGACGGGGGCCCGGGTCTTTGAGTTGGCAGGAGAGGCCCGGGACGAAAAGGCCGATCGGCTCGCGGAGCGCCTCCGCGCAATTTACGAGCCGGAGGAGGTGAGAGTCTCCAGGCCGGTGATGCGGGCAGACATCCGCGTCTCGGGCCTGGACGACTCGGTCACTAAGGAGGAGGTGGTGTCGGCCGTGGCGGCAGTCGGCGGCTGCACTCCTGACCTTATCAGGCCGGGAGAAATAGGGAGGGCTACCTCTGCGGGGCTGGGGGCCATTGTGGTCTCCTGCCCCGTGGCGGTCGCAAAAAAGGTCGCAAGCGGGCGGCTGTTGGTGGGCTGGGTATCGGCCGGGAGGACTCTTTTGGATTCTCGCCCCGGCCGATGCTTCAGGTGTTTTGCGCTGGGCCATCTCGGGGCCCAGTGCAAGTCTTCGGTCGACCGCAGCGGAAACTGTTTCCGCTGCGCTCGACCAGGGCACAGAGCCCGTGAATGCTCTGCCCCCCCCCCACTGTCCCCTCTGTGAGGAGGCTGGGAGGGTGGCCGACCATCGCCCTGGGGGTAAGGCTTGCGCCCGGTCCCCCAAGGCCAAAAAGAAGGGCCCCGGCAAAGGCGTGCTGCCATCGGGCCCTACCGCCGCCACGGATCGGCCGTCGGGGGAGGTTGATATGGAGACCCACTAATTTATGGCTCTCCAGCTCAACCTTCTACAGGCGAACCTTAACCACTCCGCCGCGGCCCAGGATCTTCTTCTTCAGGCCATGGCGGAGTGGCAGGTCGGTCTGGCAGTGGCCGCTGAGCCCTACCGCGTCCCGGTCCGTTCCGACTGGGTCTGCGACGCGGACGGCTCAGTGGCCATCATTCAGCGTATGGCGGCGGGCACCCCCCCTCTCGTCCTCGTCGGGAGAGGGGAAGGTTTCGTAGCCGCTCGGGTCGGCGGGGTGGTGGTCGTGGGAGTCTATTTCTCCCCCAATCGCCCCCTCGTCGAGTTCGAGCGGTTTTTGGTCAGGTTGGGCGCAGTAACCCAAGGCTCTTCTCTCCCCGTCATTGTGATGGGGGACCCCAACGCCAAATCCACGGCGTGGGGCTCCCGGACGACTGACGGGAGGGGGACGGCCTTGGAGGAATGGGTGACAGAGTGTGGGCTGTCCATCCTCAATCGCGGTTCGGTGGACACGTGCGTGCGCCGCAACGGGGGGTCTGTTATCGACATCTCGTTTGCGGCGCCCTCTCTCGCGCATCGTGTCCACGATTGGAGGGTGCTGGGGGATTTGGAGACATTGTCTGATCATCGCTATATCAGATTCAGTGTCTCCACATCGGTGCCAGCGTCCAGCGGAGGTGTTGGAGAGCCGCGATTGGACGGCCCACGATGGGCGATCAAGCGCCTCGACAGGTCTTTGCTGCGGGAGGCAGCCCTGGTCGAGGCGTGGCCACGGGAGCCACCGCTGGTGGACGTGGAGGGGGAGGCTGCGAGGGTGTGCGCGGCCATGGCGCGTATTTGTGACGTGGCCATGCCCCGTGTTCGCGCTCCCCCGCGCAGATCCCAGGTCTACTGGTGGTCGCCGGAGATCGCCCAGCTCCGCCGAACCTGTGCGGTGGAGCGGCGCCGCTACCAGAGGTGTCGCGGAAGGAGAATCCGCGACGACGCCGAGTTGGATCGGCTCTACGCCGCCTATAGAGAGGCGGTGAGGGCCCTTCGCGGGGCCATTAGCCGGTCCAAAGCCGCAGCGTGGGACGAGCTGCTGGAGGCCGTTGAGGCGGATCCATGGGGCAGGCCGTACAAAATAGTACGGCAAAAGCTCCGAGCGTGGACCCCTCCCGTCTCCAGCAGTCTCGAACCGGCGGTACTCGGTAGGGTGGTTGAGGCACTGTTCCCAGACAGGGGAACCGACTTCGTGCCTCCCACTATGGCGGCGCGAGAAGTCACCCGTGACTCGGGCACTGAGGATGTGCCCGAGCTCACCGAGGAGGAGGTAGGAAGGGCCGTGCTACGCCTGAGGGGCAAGAGCACGGCCCCAGGTCCCGACGGCATTCCGACGAGGGCGTGGGACCTGGTTTTGAGCGGGGAGGAAGCGCCTTTTCTTTCCCGCGTGACCTCCCTCTTTGCTAGGTGTCTGCGGGATGGGGTTTTTCCGCGGCGCTGGAAGGAGGGCCGCTTGGTACTCCTTCCCAAAGAGGGACGTCCGGCCGATGACCCTTCTGGTTATCGGCCCATCGTGCTGCTCGACGAGGCGGGCAAGCTCCTGGAGCGTGTCATCGCCAACCGCCTCGTCGAGCACCTGGAGGAGGTCGGACCAGATTTGTCCGACCACCAGTTCGGGTTCCGCCGCGGCCGATCGACGATTGACGCGATCGGCCGCTTGCAGGACCTGTCGGAGAGGGCGGTTTCCCGGGGTGGGGTGTTGATTGCGGTGTCGCTCGATATCGCGAACGCCTTCAACACCCTGCCCTGGTCAACGATTATGGAGGCGCTCCGATATCACGGGGTGCCTCCATATCTGCGGCGGTTGTTGGGGAGCTACCTGTCGGAGAGGGCGGTAGTCTTCCCAACGATGGGCGGAGGAGGCTGTCGTCGGCGTATGGTGTGTGGTGTTCCACAGGGGTCTGTCCTGGGACCACTCCTGTGGAACATCGGATATGATTACGTTCTACGCTGTGTGAACTTGCACGGCGTGGACGTGATCTGTTACGCCGACGACACCCTCGTAACATCCCGGGGTTCTGACCCCCGGGATGCGAGAGTGTTGGCCACTGTCGGCGTCGCGGCGGTGGTCGAGAGGATACGGCGGCAGGGGCTCGAGGTGGCACTGCATAAATCCGGGGCCATTATTTTCCATGGTCCCCGGAGGCGGCCGCCTCCAGGCCCTAGTATCGTTGTAGGGGGAACTCCCATCCCTGTCGAGAACACGCTGAAGTATCTCGGCGTCCTTCTCGACAGCAGATGGGACTTCGAAGCGCACCTTCGGCACCTAGGCCCGAGGTTGGTGAGCACGGCGGGAGCTCTATCTCGCCTGCTCCCCAATCTCGGAGGGAGTGGCGGCAGTTGCCGCCGCCTTTACACGGGAGTGGTACGGTCCATAGCCCTGTATGGAGCCCCAATTTGGGCGAACTCCATATCGGGTCGCCATCGACAGATCCTGCAGCAGTCGCAGAGGGTCATGGCGACCCGTGTCGTTAGGGGGTATCGCACCATCTCCCATGAGGTGGCATGCGCGCTCGCCGGGTCCCTGCCATGGGACCTCGACGCCGAGGTTCTCTCGGCGGTCTACTGGCGTGGCGCGCAATCCCGGAGCCAGGGTCTCCGCCCCACACCGGACACTGTGGTGCGGTGGCGTCGAGACGCTCAGACACAGGCTCTGGGCGCATGGCGGCGGCAGCTACACAGGAGCGCCGAACTACGTGCCGAAGGATCGAGGCGCCGTATCCTCGAGGCGGTCGGGCCCATCTTGGAGCGATGGGTCGGCCGTCGGTGGGGGTCGATGACTTTCCGGCTCGCACAGGTACTTTCCGGGCACGGGTGCTTTGGGAAGTATCTGTGCGACGTCGCCGGGGGGGAGTCGACCCGGTGTTGCCACCACTGTGACTGCGCGATGGATGATGCGCAGCACACTTTGGTGGCGTGCCTTGCGTGGGCTGGGCCGCGGTCGACGTTAGCCGCGGCCCTGGGTGGAGTGGCTCTCTCGCTGCCGACCATCATGCAAAAGATGGTCGACAGCGAGACGGCGTGGGAGGCGATGGCCTCCTTCTGCGAAGTGGTGATGTCGCAGAAGGAGGCCGCGGAGCGGGAGAGGGAGTGGGATCCGCTCTCTCTCCGGCTACGCCGTTGGCGCAGCGGGCGGGCCAGGAGGGCCCGTCAGGCAGCGCCCGGGGGGTCTTAGGCGGCGGGGGCATGGGGCCCCTTCCGTCTCGCCATACACCCCCCTCGAAGTCGGCCAGTTACGCCATGGCCGCACAAGGAGGTAGGGGGGGCGCTGCAAATTGCGCCTTCCTGAGGAGGTCTCCCCGGTTCTGATCCGGGGGACGTTGGCCGCGGGCGAGGTTCCAGAAGCTACAAACCCGGGCACTGGTGCCTCGCCCCTTTTCAACAGCGGTGGGCGTCGTCTGAAGTTTTTTAGTGGGTAGGACTGCGGTGGTCGTGTCGGCCGCAGTGAGCCCCACACCCCCTCCCGGTCTCCCTCTTTTGGCCGGGAGACAGTGCGTAAGCAGCATTTTTTTACAGACGATAATAAAAAAAAAAAAAAGAAGGTCAGTCCTTAGATGGGTGCTCGCTTATGTAGCATTTGATATCGAGCCAATTTTGACATAACCCTATAATAATATTACATAGTATGTGTGCCATAATTTTCTGTTCATATGATTTTTTTTTGTTTTACGTCGGTAACAAAATGCATTTACGCACTGCCTTCCGGCCATAGGTGGACCGAAAGGGGGTGTGGAACGCACCACCAGACGCGACTGCCAGCAGTTATACCTACTAAAAATCTTTCGACGACGCCCGCCGCTTGTTGAGAAAGAGGCGAGGGCCAGTACCTGGGTTGCAGCGTCTGACACCCCGCCTACGGCCAACGTCCCCCGAACCATCACCGGGTGGACCTCCTCAGAGAGGCGCAGTGGACGCGCCCCTCCATCCTCCCTGTGCACCCCCTGCCCCTGCTGCCTAAGACCCTCCTGTCGCTGCTTGACGGGCCCTCCCGGCCCGCCCGCTGCGCCTTCCATAGGTCCCTCTTAATTTCTCCCCCGGTAGTTAGTACTAAGGGCACCCAGAGTTGCCAACCTCTAGGTGTTATCTTTTCCCGGCCTCCGAGAGGTACTCAGCCCCCCCTCACCACGACAAGGTGGAGACCTGTCTTGGGGGGCGGTTCTTATGATCCGACTCAAGTGATACGCTCTTGATATCAGTTTATTAATAAGCAACTAACTTAATTTACCGATATCACATTGAGAGCATATCAGCTGAGGTCTCATTTTAGACGGTTATTAAGTGTGATTTATAAATACAGGCCTAGGTCTGCGTGAAGCCAAGGCCAAGGGGTGATTCAGTTCTGATTCCACAATATGAACTGAATCTCACCTTCTATCGTGTCCAGTTGAGGGACGTTGTTTGGATTGGATATTGATTATTATTCTTCGCACTAATAATAACTATAGGTATGTAGGAATCCTTATAACATCGCAGGAACCCAAGCAACCTCACCTGCAATTGGTGCACCTGCTAATCAACAGACTAGGCTCTGGCGAACTTAACAAATCCCGGCAAACGGCAATCGGCTTACCACCTATTACGTGGGACCGGCAATTTAATTGACGAAGTGTGGGCGTATAATATGCCTCTGCAAACCCCTTCGGGGAAACAGGTTTGAATGTATAATAATAACAAATGTAGTCACAATGATGATAAGAGACTAATTGCTAACTCGAATATTATTGTCGAAAGGTAATATAAGGTTTAGACTATTAATTAGTTTGGCACGATACCATAACGTTAAATGGGAAACACTTCGCGAAATGAAATTATTGAATCTGTTCTGGCTCTATTCGATTCTGTTCTTTAGTTTTTGTTCTGAGGCGATCGGACGTTCGCCCAATCGTCTGTCTGGTCCAATAAACGTAATGAAACAGCATAAACTTCAGGTTTCTTTAAATTTAACTTGGTGTGGGAAAGAAATTTTCCTTACTAGTATTATAAATGCGATTATTGAGGTTTGAGTAAAACTGCGAGTAAAAGAGTGATTGTGGGCATAGGGACCCGCATAAAAGAACACACATTGATTATTTAATTATAAGTAAGCAAGAGCACTTTTTTGTGCCTGCCTACCCTATAATATTATTTATACAAATGTTTCCTCTCTATCCTAAGGTAGCCTGTAAGAAATGGCTGTTAGCAGTAAAGCCGCCTTTTGTACCATACATTTGTTTATGTGTTATTTTATTCGTTATTTATGTTTAGTGTTCATTCATTCATTCACATAGCTGACTTAAAGTAAGGACTACACACAAAATCTGCACCTTAGATAAACCTTTCGATTTTAAAAATCTCAAGTGTTTTGTGAAAAAGACTTTGCCCTAAAGTGGGGCAGAATCTGTGACGCTATTAAACTCAACACACATCCTACTTTGAAAAAGAAGATAATTGGAATGTACCATTTGCTTGGGGCCACGAATATAGTAATACCTATACTACCTGTAATAGTAAAGTCCAAAGCTAGACCAACTATAAATACAAGAGCGCAAGACGTAGTAAGCACAGCCGTGTGGTTTCCAGCTCAAGAATAGAACCAACCCAAAGCTAGGGTGTTGTAAAAGGCAACTAATGGCTACCCCTTCAACTAAGGCTTCCCACCTGCTAATATACGCCACCTAGCCTTCCGCTTAGTGGGCGCTCATCAGCTAAGGCTTCCCGCCTTCTAATATACGCCACCTAGCCTTCCGCTTAGTGTGCGCCTATCAGTAAAGGCATCCCGCCTTCCAACATGCGCCACTTAGCATTCCGCTAAGTGTGCGCTGCTTCGGTGCCTCCCCAGGTGCCGACCGCTTCAGATGTCGCCTCACGGTAGACGGGGAGACGGGCAGACGGTCACGGGGAGAGGTTTAGTCGGTTCAAGTCCGACATAACCACATACACTGTGCGGCCATAGCGTTTGTGGCCGACTTCTCGGAGGGTCCATGGTTAGATAGCAGGGGCCCCCTGCCCCCGCTGCCTGAGACCCTCCTGGCACGCCCGCTGCGCCTTCCACAGGCATTCCACATTCCACCTCTTAGTTTTCCCCCCGGTAGTACTAAGGGCACCCAGAGGATGGGGGGGTGTATAGGGATACTACCGAGACCTAAGGAGCCCAAGCCAACCTCACCTGCAAGTGGTGCACCTTCAAATCAACGGACGAGGCTCTGGCGAACATAACAGTGCCCGGTAAGCGGCATCGCAGGCTCGCCACCTATTCTGTGGGACCAACTATAAAATTGGCGAAGTGTGGGCGTATAATATGCCTCTACATATCCCTTCGGGGAAACAGGCGTAAATGTATGTATGTAATTATTATCCGCGAATTAAGTCCCCATAACTTTTTATCTACTATAGATTTATAATCGCGGATATAAAATATAACAATATGTTTTTTTTTTTTCAGTGTGCACTGTTATGCTACTTACCAAGCAACAATATTCTCTACATTATTTAATTTTAACAATAAGCTGCAACGCAGATGTTTTCTTACGAAGTACTGGGTAGTTTGAAACATTCACCTGTTTATTTTCCCGCAATGTTCCGTACTTTCCGTTGAATAAATCTTTTGTCGCCCAAGGGGAAGCCTCTGAAACAAAACAAGACAACACAACTCTCTAAACGTATCGTCTTCAAAAGGAATTTCTCCACTTGATACACGTGGATTTTCCAGCAACTTTTGTTGTTTTTATAAGGAAGTTTGTTCGGTTTACGAATTGTATTTTAGCTACGTTTTTTCGTTTAACGAGACGTTGGATGATAAGTAATACGCTTGTTTACGAGAGGTACAGTTTTATAAAGAGAACAGCATTTCTTCATCATTAGAATATTCTTGAATACAAAGTAATGTTGTTTAGAATAATACAACGCAGACTAAAGCTCAGTTGCGATAAAATGTAACATGGATAGACATTATAATAATAATATAATAATGTTTCTTTTTTTATAAAAACTTATGATTAGTTATTTATATGAAGTAATTAAAAGAAAAAAAAGTACGTATACAAATACAGCTTAAATCTAAGGTACCATTAACTTACAGGTCATCTGTTTCTGGACTGGATAAATAATATCTGTATCCCAAAACACAGCACTCTTCCACAAAATAGTTACTACACTTATAAGCTAATTTAATTTCAAAATAGTCGTTGTGAGACAAGATAATATTAAGAACCGACGTCTAGACAAATTACTTAGTGTATTGTCCACCCTGTGTGTAATATGATGGTGTATAAAGTAAAGTAAAAGTAAAGTAAAAAGTTCTTTATTTCATAAACTATAGTATAATAATATATATATATATATAATATATATATAGCATTTGAAAACGTCAAAACAAAATATAAATTTAAAAAAACTAAATACTACTACAATGAAATCACGAAGCTTAGATTCACTAACATGCAAAAAAATAAAATTAAGTGTAAGTGAATCTAAGTGCCAGAGCCGAGCCACCGCTCTGTGAGAAGAACTGACAAGAAACTCACAGGCTCTTTTAAAGTATCATTTAAATATAATTTAAATTAACAATACAAAACACACACAGTGCATATTTGAAGATATTGAAAGGGTCCCCAGAAGCCGTAACCAATAAAGTAGCACTTAGGGTTCCCTAAGTCCTTCCATCACAGTAAAGTAAGTATGTAATGTGAAACTGAGCTGAGCCTGTACAATACATTCCCTATTGTCACGACAATGATCTGGTTGACTTTTGTTTAACGTGTTAATCTGACAAGTAATCATTTACAACATAATACTTACCCCTTTTTAAGAAATTGCTCTTTAACTACAGTTTTAAATGTTGGCAATGGTAGATTAATTAATTCCTGTGGAGTTTAACTATAAAATCTGATACCATTACCCGAAAATGAATTCTTTGTTTTGTGAAGTCGACAATTTGGCAGAGAGAGCTTATTTTCATTTCTAGTATGAAAATTATGTGTTTTTGAATTTTTATCAAAGATTATAATGTTTTTGCGAACATACATTATATTATCGAATATATGCTGTGATGCAACCGTTAATATATAATTTTTTTTAAACATCTCTCTGAGATAATATATGTTTGACATATTTCTCAATGCGAGTGTAAATTTGTACTTAGCGTTCTCTTTATGTTGCTATATCGCAAAGGAGAGTGCACCTTGCTGTTTTGATGTAAATGTTACCAATACGGTCGCTAGTTTTTAATATCTGGTCGTAACTTGTAATTCAACATTTAGGGGCTTCTTACTAAACGAGATCTAAAGTTAGACCAGGTTAAAAACTAGTGCTGTTACTTTTATTTGATAAGATGAAGACAGTGACAGCACTATTTTTAAACCATTTTTTTTATCGTCGGTAAAAAAATGCTGTTTACGCACTGCCCCGGCCAATGGAGGGACCGAGAGGGGAGTATGGGGCTCACTGCGGCAAACGCGACCTCCGCAGTCCTACCTACTAAAAAAGTTCCGACGACGCCCACCGCTGTTGAAATAGGGCGAGGGGCCAGTGCCTGCGTTTATAGCTGGCACCCCGCCCGTGGCCAACGTCCCCCGGATTAGAACCGGGAGGACCTTCTCAGAGAGGCGCGATGTGATGCACCCCCCCCTTACTTCTTATGCGGCCATGGTGTAGTTGGCTGACTTCTGGGAGGGTCTATTCAGCTTGACGGAAGAGGCACGCAGGGCACGCCCGCAAAGTGTGCTGCGCAATGTCAACCGCGCAGTCAAAGTGGTGGCAACACCGCCGTCGATTCCCCTCTAGCGACGTCACACAGATACTTCCCGAAGCACCCGTGCCCGGAAAGTACCTGCCTAAGTCAGAAGGTCATCGACCCCCACCGGCGGCGGACCCATCGCTTAATGATGGGCCCGACCGCATCGAGGATACGGCGCCTCGAATCTTCGGCACCATCGGCACTCCTAAAGAGTCGTCGCCTCCATGCGCCCAGAGCCTGCGTCTGAGGGTCTCGACGCCGCGCCGCCGCACCACATCGGTCGCAGGTGCTGAAGATGTGCCTCAAAGTCCCATCTGCTGTCGAGAAGGACGCCGAGATACTTCAGCGTGTTTCCGACACGGATGGGAGTTCTTACGACTACGTTATTTTTATGTTGTATACAAAGTGTGGACGCATAATATGACTATCCCTACCCCTTCGGGGAAACAGGCGTGAATGTATGTATGTATGTATGTATGTTACTATAATAAAATTATTTTCTTTAATCTTGTGAACGCAGAATAAGTTTTAGTAGACTCATTTACTGTGTCTTAATATTATGTAAATTTGAGGTAACCGGGGGCGGAAGAAAAAATCGACCTTAACGAGTTTCTAGCCAAATTCTTCAACGTCAAGCTCCCACCCGCAGTGAATGGGCGCGTTAATTTTTGAGTTGACATTCATAAGATCATATTTATAAGTTCCTTATTGATCCTAACTTGAATTAAAGATTTGAACTATATGTTGTACATCTTAAAAACAGTGTTAGCTATAATCAAAATTGTCCTTAATTATTGTTTTTTTTTTAAATTAACACAAAACGTTAAATAATAATTTTATATAATCCAGCACATGAAACAAACTGGTCAATGGATTATAACGATCACGGAAGAGAATTATATAACATAAAGTATTAAAAAAAGTCCGTGCTGAATTAAACGATTTAAATGGATTATATCTCCGGAATGCTAACAAAGAGAGCCCCAATCAAAAGGCTCAGCGGTAATGATTCGTTAAATGTTGGGATAAATTGGATCATTTCGCTCGACTCGCTCGGCTCATCTCTCTACTTTAATGACGAGTTGTGGTTCAGGAAATTATTCTTTAGGGTGAATATTTCCAGAAATCTAGAATAAGTCCGTTTTGTTTGCTTAATTTTATCTGTCTGGAAACGGCGTATCTTTTGTAATAACTTTAGCATTTCCATTGTTTTAGCAAGTCTTATTGTTACTAAGAGTTGGACTTATATCTCCGAAACAAACTTTTGTTTAGGACATTTTTGTATGAAACTTAAAATTACTTTCCGAGAACGTCATAAGGCCTTTTTTCCGTTCGATAATTCTTTAGATTGGACATTAAGAATTGCTGCATTGTTGCATTGATTTTGGTTATGGGTTTACTTAATTCCATCAGCAGGACGCCACTCCTCTGTCTCCAGCAATTCACCACAGGCTGTGATAAAATGATTGCCATTTTCCTACAAGAATGGAAGGAAGTGATTTTTAGGTCACTTGAAAATAACTTTAAAGTTATTGACATTAAATATTAAAATTGATCAAGCTCAACGGACTAGGCTCTGGCGAACATAACTGTGCCCGGTAAGCGGTAATAGGCTCGCCACCTAATTACGTGGGACCAACTATATTATTGGCGAAGTGTGGGAGTATAATATGCCTCTGCGTGAATCGGCGTGAATGTATGTATCTATGTAGTTATGTATAATAAAACCGCGTGACTATGCAGGCTCCCTTCAACGTTTTATTACCGCTCATTGTAGGCAGATACAAATCCACTAGATAGTATACAGTATGGAAACCTAATTATTGTACAAAATTTCTTCTCCATTTCTTACATGTACAGGGATTCTACTATCATCTTTACAGTCCTAGCCGTTCGTACGTATCAGACGAGGCTCTGGCAAACAAAGAAGTTCCCGGCAAGCGGCAATAGGCTCGCCACCTATTACGTGGGACCAACAACCACATTGGCGAAGTCTGGGTGTATAATATGCCTCTGCCTACACCTTCGGGGAAACAGGCGTGATTCTATGTATGTATTTATATATGAAAAACCAAAGATAAAAGTAAAAGCGACTACAATAGATTATACAAAATAAATATATTCTACCACTTAGATTACAGTATAAATAATTGCTAGCAGTTAACAACCATAACAGTCAGGAGCATGGTCTAACTTGCGTCGACAACACTACTCATACTCGCTCAATGACCGCCGTTAAACTCAATGTACCCAGAGTATATAATAATTATGGAGACAGGACTACAAAAAAAACGTCTTCCATACCTTTTAAAAAGTATACCTGAAGCCATTAGAATGGAAACAAACAAAAATAAGTATAAAGCAAATTTAAAAAACACTATATTGGTTTAAGTGCAAAATTGTAATTTATTTATTTATAAAATTAGTTGTAATTAGTATAAAAGAGACTGTGACCCACAGAAAAACCAGTCAAATGGTTTTGTGGGATATATTTTTATGTAACTTGCATTATTTAAAGGAAATAAACGTTTTATCTTTCTATCTATGTATAACTCATATTATAAGATATTAAGTCAAGCGCCTTGAATTATGAAATGTGCCAAGTTATTCTAAGTTTCCATTGTGTTCCGAAAGTTTACATTGTTACCAACAGTCAAAGTCGAACCTCTGTAACGAACTATTGTTTCAGACGCTTTTATATGAACTTAATAATTTATTTATAATTAATTACCTTTAAGTTAATTAGGTTTTATTTTTCAATTGGGAATTAAAATCATCAGTCATTTGTTTAAAGCTAAAGAGGTCAAATTCATGATAACATTACTAGTTTAGCTTTATTTTATTCTATGGAATAGGTATCTAAATATGTATTATATGATTGTAAAATCAGTCCTAAATAATAATACGCTGCAAGGCATTTGAATGTTTTATCACAAATACAATATATGTTAGTAAACACCAGTCTTTATAATACTTCTTATAAAGACATTTCTATTTTATAGCACTTCGATAAAAAATTATTAAAATGAAAAATCCTCTATTTAATTTTGGTTTAGACATCTTTCATGATGTCCAGAGTCTTCAATAATACATACGCTATTCACATACTCACAGAATCGGCTATTCACAGCGGGTGGAAACTTAAGTGGGCGAATGAGGGCAAGATACTCCTCAGTTTTGGTTTCCTTGCCCTATCTATTCATTGTTGTAGGTATAAGATTAAGTGTACCTATAAAAAAAATCTTACTATATATATATACAGTTGTATGTAAGCGTAACTTTGGTCAAATGAGCCCTTCAAAGTATTCTAGCCTTGCACTAAATTGAATCTTACTTACAGACTATTCATATAAGCTTAACTTTAACTATCAAATCAACCTTTCTAAGTGTTCACGCCTGCATTTGGACGAATCTCACTCACTCTATTGTAAGTTTCACGTCACGTAGTAACACTCCAAGTCACGTACAGTCTCACTACATCAAGCGTTACACATTTGTCTGGTTTATTTTTACGACTACTATATGTAATAAATAAAATTAACTCTTTTTCTTTGTCTGTCCGAACAATCGATAACACAGTAATTCACTTTTCTTTGTCACAAAGATGCTAAAGCTATTTAAAAGGTGACCGGCCAACGAGACATCAGGATGGCCGGTCACTCTATGTTCGGTTTTTTTTATAAAATTTGAAGGCACTAATTGACTACTTATAAGATTTAAAATTGGAATCTATGAAAAGCTACTCGGGCGGTAGGGTTAGCAAATACCGGTTTCTTGTTAAAATATTAATATGATTTTATTTTAACACGGATACTTAATAAAACAGGAAGCTCAACAGACACATCCTTCATTATAATTAAATAAATTATATATTTTAAAACTTTTTATGAATTTATTCCCACATAGTTACTAAATCCCGTTGCCGTTGTTTATCTGTGACGAATGCAATAAAGTGCGAAACAGGACTTTCACGCTGTACCGATTAACAGCAGGCACATTACTAGAAAAAAACATAGAAAGCATAGCCACATTTTTTAGGAGTATCTGGTATGCCATTTATATTAACTGGGATAATTTTAGTAGAATGAGCGTATTTTTTTTCAAATGATCTGAAACACATTTTATATTTCAAATATTCAAAATATTTTCTGGGTCCTTCGTCACTTCTCTTAAAATTTGAATCAATACGACTTCGATAGTTTTATTCGCAATGGGTTTACAAAAACCCTGAACCAAGACCTAAGGATCCCAAGCCAACCTCACCTGCAAGTGGTGCATCTAACGATCAACGAACATAGCAGTTGCGCCGGTAAGCGGCAATAGGCTCGCCACCTACCTCGTGGGACCAACTATATAGTATATAGTAGGCGAAGTGTGGGCGCATAATATGAAAAAAACCGAAAACCCCTTCGGGAAAACAGGCGTGAATGTATGTATGTATTAAAAAAACAAGTTATCATTTAATTTACAGTCTTTATTATTATTTAGACATAATAGCTCATTAACAATTTTTATTTACATCATCTAAATAATAACGTTTGTATATTAAAAGTTTTATTTAAGAATTACAAGCCATTATGACATATAATATGAACAATATATCTCTAGGCATCTGCAATTTTCGTTACTTTGAAAGCCTCTATTAACAATTTATTAATACATTTTAAAAAAATACACAATTAAAAGTCATACAAAATTACTTTATAATATTAATATAAAAAAATCTAACGAGAATCGACATCGGTGAGTTTAAAAGAGAAAGCCTCTATATAATAAATTTTTCTTAATGAGTCAAATCTTAAAATAAAATTTATATTTAAACTACTGCATCTACAGTAATATAAGGTCAAAAAAACGTTACCAGTAATAAAAACTTGCTCATACTTTGTGAAATTTATATAATAAGCAACAATTCTTCATTATAATTTTTTTAATTTAACGATTACTAAAGGCCCTTTTATCTACCTTCAGTTATGTTACTCACTTTTATGTATGTTATGTAGGTAGGTCTTAGAAAAACGCACCGGGCGCTTTAAAATGCACTCATTAATAATATTCACAAGATAAAACTCATGTGAATTTGAGTTTTTTAATGGATCACATAAAAGTATGTAATAAAGGTCAATTGAATTGTTATGTCGAAATTGAATTAATTAAGTTAATGTGCATGAATTATTTTAATATATTTATGTTTACCAACATTAACTCACCCAACATATTTTTAATGTCAAATAATAGAAATGGGTTTCCACGATTCTATATTTTTTTCGGTATATACTGTATAGTTAAGTATGCATATACATATATCATCCATATACTCGTAATGCAATCCTAATAAAATACAAAAAGATTAAACATTCGAAAAACATTTTTTTTAAAAGTATAAAAATCACTCACCACTATCATATGCAGACTGCATTGACTTTAAACAATAACCTTTTTATTTTTGTTTTCAATTATTCAAAATCTATGAAATCCGCACGACTCACAAACAACTTAGTATTAATAATTTCGACTCAACATGAGTCACGTAAACAAAGAACATAGTAACTACATTCGCATATAAAATATGTAATTTGTATATAAATATTCATTTGATTGTCTCGCAAAGGCACTGGTTTTGTACTGTTACAAATAGGACAGTGTATATAAAATATATTATCATAGCTTATATTTACGTCAATATTAAAAATTCATAGTCTATATTTACAATTATTAGCCTATAAACCTACATGGCACATCTTGGCTTTCACCTAAAACAATAGTTCTAAAAATCTATTACATGAAAAGTATAAAGTACACAGAAGAAAGCAGATGTAAAATTATAATTTAATTTTAATTATAATGGCACTAGATCTTATCTAAGGTGCTTACAACACTTAAGGCTGTCATATCACTGAAGCGGAGAGAGGCAGCAGAGTTGAGAAACGGAGAAAAATTATCCAATAGGAAGCACGGACAGGAGAGAGGCGAAGATTTTATGAAATCTCATTGGTTAATATTTGTCCGTTTCTCCGCTTCGCATCCTCGCTCCGCATCAGTGGACAGGCAGCCTAATTCTGGGAAATAAAATAAAATAGTTAGCAACAAGTCACTTCTTAAAACGGCAGAACGCCACGCACCTGCCTCTATCAATCCACACTGGGTACACGTGGTGGAGTATAACTGAGAATCCCTTATCACTTTGGCTTGTGAGAGGCCTGAGGTCAGTGGGATGTTAATAGGCAAACATGATCATTACCTCAGCCTCTTCTCTTACATACCAAGGTGAGGAGAGGAGGTCAAGGAGAGGTATTCAGGTTACACTTTAACGCGCAGTCACAACGCACATGGGCATCCGCCGGAGTATGACATCCTGCTGTTAGATCTTTTTAATGTCACCTAATAGTTGATAAAAGTATATAAAGTAAATAATGATATCTGAATGGCATTTCTAAGATACAATAATTCGTAAACATATAACAAATCATATTATACACTTTTGTACAAATGCTTTGAACCGAGATCGCTACTATTCACGCTTACTCTATTTTTACATTTGTTACATAGTTTTAGCAACATTTCTCTTACCTCAACTATAGAAATATAAATTTTATGTACAAGTTGGAATTAATTGCATATTATCTACTCAAAATACATTTATATTTAAGGCACTAATTGAAATTGTTGTTTTATGAGGATCAATACTTTGTGTGAACCAAGAATATCAAGGAACTTACATACTACACTTGTCTTTTGTGCATATCGGATATTTAGTAATCCCACATTCATAGAAATCAACCGGTATACCACCTCCTTATTTGTCAATTAAATAAATCAGAGGGCCTGTGCAATTGTAAAAAGAATTCTTTATAATTTCCTTTTCGATCTACATATTTTTGTAGTTCGGTTGATTCGAATGCCGTCTGAGAGTCATTTTCATTGAATATCGTATTGGATTACAATTTTGGTTTTATCGAGTATGTAAAATAAAAGGACAATAATTGTCCAAGATTCATGAAGCATTTCATTTATGGTTCATTTCGAAATAGAAATCTATCTAATAATTTCTATTTATAAAACTTATCCTCTTCTGCCTCCATATCTTTTTTGTTCAGTTGATTCGAAAACCGTCTGAGAGTCCCCATTGAGCCGTATTCATTGCCTATCGCTTTGGAGTACAGATAACTTCGGTTTTATCGAGTATGTACAGTAATAGGAAACAACATTACATTAATGTTTCTAAGAAAATGTAAAAATAATTCTTAATTGTTTCCTTCAATAAAACTTATCTTCTTCTGTCTCCATATTTTTATTGTTCGGTTGATTGGAATGCCGTCTGAGAGTCCCCATGGAGTCGTATTCATTTGCTATCGCTTTAGGGTACAACTTTGGTGTTGCCATAGATGTGTTGTGGTTGTTGGCGTTAGATATGTTGTTGCTTTTGGAGAGAACTATTCCACTCGTCCCTCCTATGCCGGTGAAGGATGGTTGCCTTTTCGCTTTGCGGGGCTGTGGGAAGGAAACACATGTTATTAATATGTTATTTAAAGCACATTGAAAATACAGCTCGAAAATAGTTATATGAAGGTGAGCCTACTCTATGACAAAACTCTTCTAGCCTACCCGAACAGGGTTTGAGATTTGTGGAAAGGGACACAATTTATAAACTACTATAGTATTAATCAACTTAACGCATGCCACTGCAGTGGTTTCCCACGACGATCGATCTCGAACCGCCTGCCTTACCGGCTTCCCTCGCCTTGACCAGATTATCGATACATCGAGCCGTTCTCTATTACGTTTGCTGGTCCTACAGTCTCCAATACAGAACCTTAATCCCCCCACCCCATCAGTCGGTTCTTCGAACAATGTGCCCTCCCTACTACCATCTCAGCCTGCAAATCCCATGTTCAGCAGTTGTGTGTTCTAGTAGCTGAGGCGCTGTTGATAGCTTTAATATGTGACGTATTTTTGTACAACGCCAAACAATATAGCTTTTGCTGACGCTGCAGCAAAATATAACCACTAAAAAGACGACAAGAGCGACGACATAAGCAAAACAACTGGCAGCAGTTGGAAGCGGAGGGCTGAAGATTGAGCATAGTAGCATGCAAATGGCCCAACTGAAAACCAGCGCTGGAAAATTGTCCTAGCAAATTCTGAGATGGGTCATTTTGGTGCATCATACAATAAATTGTTTATTATTGTAATACATAATTTAAGACATCTTTTATTTCTAGTTTTTATTTTTAATAATTATGTAAGAAAGTAGATTATTAAGAGTTATTTGTAATTTTATAAAAAGTATGAATTACAAAAAAAAAACATGAATATTGTTAATGTTATATTACATATATTGCATTGTATAGCTTCACAGGCAAATTAAGATTGTAATTAAAGTACCAAACAAATTGATAAATTGTAGTTAGTTTGTATTTACAAATTTTATGAATGCATCAATAAATGATTATTATTATTGTTAACAATTGAAGAAGCATATGTCCAGCAGTGGATACAGTTGTGCATGGTCATGATGACTAAATAGAACCCAAATTCGTCTTTAGTGGCTTCTAATAAGAGTAAATCAATAAGACTCACCACATCCTTCAAAGGCACAGTGACATAGCTGTTCTGCTTCGCGGTGATGTAATGAGGACTGGAAGGTACTCGCTGACGACGATGAAAACAGTCATGTCCGCGTCGCCTTTGTAGCACCACCACACAGGCTAAAGTCGATAAGCAGCCTGAAATTAAACACAAATATAGATTTAATCGTCAAGTAGTTTAAAAAGTTTATATTATTTTTTTATGAATAGAAAAAAATGACAAGGAATATTGGAACCTACTGCATATGAGAGCTTATAGCAGATTGATTTTGAAGTAGAAGTATCGAAATAGCACAATAAAAAAGACACAAAAGCTGCATAATTAACTTGGAGGACTTTGGTAACAGTTGACAATCATAGTTTAATGGAAAAGTTCATTGACAATACCGATTGCCTGATAATCGAAATGAGGACTTCAATTATACTTCTTGGTAAAAAATTCATGAAAAGTTTCATGCTAATTTAAATGCATTTTTCATGATTTTTAACAAATATAATTAATTTGATAATTGCTAATAATTGAACATTCATTCAATTATGATTTTGAGTAAAAATTGTTCTAAACATACTACATTAAAGTTACTACACTACGTTAAAAAAGCCTTACCAACGACGAAGGCAGCAACCACTATGCTGACAATACTGCCAATGCCCAGCGTTTCTCCTTTCTCCAACGTCACAAACGACGCCATCTCGATGTTCTGGCTGTATGCAGGCATTGCATTCAGTTCTGAAAACAAATAAATTGTTAAGTATCCAAAATAATAATTGAGTTTTGGAATTCAATTTTTTAATTTACTTTACTATAGCGGACTTTACTAGACTTGGACTAAATGACGAGAATGCTTCATATTGTCGAATTAATGAGTATATAAATTACTTCGCTTATGAAGTTACTTGACATTTGCAAATACTAGCATGCTGGTTGACTTATCGCCTTTTATTCGATATAATTATCATGGCATTATGATAACCTATTATCAATAGTAACACAAAGTATAATTTGAATTACCATTGTCCATCTGGGAGTCCCCACAAAGCGCCACCTGTAGTTGGGGACCTTGGCAGGCGCCGCGTCGACACTGCCTTCGTCGCACCCTTTCGCCCCCACTGCACGAGCCCCATTCGCCCCATGTGCCCCAACCTGCGTCTGATTCTGTTAAAAGAAAAATACGTACTTAGGCGGCTATTACAAGGTGTATATATAGACAAAGCTTTTTTGGAGCTAGGATACACTAGGGTCAGATATCCCACAACGGCCAAACTGAGCGATGTCGGGTGAGATGAATAACATGTCGAGCCTATTTCAGCGATGTCGCAACACTTCATCCGACGACACTGACGACACGAGCCAACAACAATTGTTTGTCCCAACAACAAAGCGCAACATTTGTCCCTATTTGTCGCTACGGCTTAAGAGGCAAATTTGCGTGATGCGCCAATCTCAGCATATGTAAATGTTTGTTTTCACTATGCATGTGAGCCATATGCGCTCCGTAGAATTCGCGTTCGTGTGCGAATAAGTTGAGCTTTTGGCTTAAGGGTAAGTTATCACTAAGTTCAAACCTTCACAAATGAAATCTTTACGAACGTCAATCCAATTGTAGGAGTACGCGCTACTGCTTGCTTGCTTTTTAAATGAGACCAATGTTTGAACTTCAAATATTGGTGATAATTTTTAAGATACCATTACACATACCAGTACAACTATTGACGCAGACACGCCTCTCCATAGCGGCTCCGGCGTCGCAGCCTTCTGGGGACAAACACTTGCGGGTCCGGGTTCGATGCCCGTTAACGGCACCCTCCCCACAACCTCCTGCACAGTCGCCCCACTCGCTCCAACAGGACCATTGACCTGGAAGGTTTAAAAACCATTTATAATACACTGAAAGATTTATTTCACTTTAAAATTTTTTTTTATGAATAACCATCTTTTGTTTTTAATCTTTAAGTAAGCACGCCTACTGATGCAAGGAATCACTAGATGTCATATCGATCATCTATCATAGAAGTGACTGACCAATCCGAGCAAACCTCTGTTAATTAAGTTATATTATACATTATATCGGCTTTACAACTTAACATAGTTCACGTAAGAACAAAAATAATAAAATACTTAGTTCTGAATTCAAATTCTGACAAACCATAAATTTAATAATAGATGGACATGGACATTTGCATTTGTTTTTTTTTTGGGGAAAAACGATGATTGCTGATGCGCAATACTCCAAAAGCAAAGAAGCCACTCTCTAAAATAATGTACAATAAATGTTACCAGTCTCATGAAAACCGGGATTTTTTATTACCATACCTGAACAAGCTTGAGTATTGCAAGCTCGTAGGACTTGTGTGGGGCCAGCACAGGGTTGGTGGCGGCACACCCGGGCCCTCTCCTGCTGTCCCCCACCACAGGGGGCCGAGCACGCCCCCCAAGGGCCCCACGCTTCCCATCCACCCTCGTCCTCCAGGGGCTCGCTGCTACAACGACCTTTATTGTTGCAATAGCGTTCTTCTTCCCGAGCTAGTGATAGCTAAAAAAGATAAAATATTTTTACTAAATTAAATCATATCTTGTTCAGCCAGCAGCAAATAGTTGGTGACATGCAATTATTTGTGGACACCAACAATGGTGACACGCATTAGAGCGTGTTCCGACAATTTAGGCGTTTTGGGTGCTATGAATAATTGCCCGATAAGCGGCAATGGGCTCGCCACCTATTTCGTGGGACCAACAACATAATTGGCGAAGTGTGGGCGTATTATATGCCTCTGCCTGCCTCTTCGGAGAAACAGGCGTGATTGTATGTATGTACGGGGGCTATAAAAAATTTGAGGTTGACTTTACTATGGAAACAAAGAAATATTATAATAATAGATTATTTATTATGTGATTCATGAAACAATAATAACTATAACCACAATAATCAATTGACACACGTGGCACTAATAAGGCTTAAGTTCAAACTGAGGTGTCCTCACTATGGAACCGATCTGGTCTTCCGTGTTAGCGTCAAAAAAAATCAAAATTCAAAATCATTTATTCAAGTTTGGCTCAAAAGAGCTCTCATGAAGGGATAACTTTAAAACTAGCGCGACCATTTACTGCGGGCGGGAGCCTGATCGTAAAAGAACGGGCAATAAAAACGTCAAGGTTAGTTTTTTCTCCCGACAATTACAAGAAAATGTACTTAGTAGTAAAACAATTTTACAAGTCTACAAAAACCTGTGTTCTGCAGTCACAAGATTAAAAATAAAAGAAGAAAATAATCGTCTAATGTGATAAGACTTACTTTGATTTGTTCTGGTGACTGGGCCTTGCACAGGAATTTGAACCTCTTTTCCATATAGCTACCGTCTGATGAATTATCTAAAACAATTTTTAGGCATAAATTTACTTACAAGAACAACAAAATCTCACCAAAAATATTTTCATGAAATATGTTGCCAAGACGAGATATGGCTGCATTGTTAAAAACTATTTAGATAACATATAGAGCTTCAAACCACACAACTATCCGACGTCTAGTATTTAACCAAGTTTAATTTGGTGTAGAAAATCAAAGAAAATTCAAATAGCTCTGCCCTTGGTCAAATTGATTGTACTGTTCTGAACTACAAACTAACCTGGAATCTGCACCCACGGCGTCCAAGCAGTAGCTTTCCTCATCTCGCAGGGTCTGAGGTCGCAAATCTGCCTTTCCGTATGGTTCCCTTCACAATCTGCCCCTCCATACTTAGGGGCCGGTTCAGTGCAATTTCGTCGTCGTTCCTTCCAACCTGATGCTCTGCCACAATCAATTCCTCCTGCGCCTGTGCAGGCTGACCAAGAACCCCAATTTGACCAGCCACCGTCTACTGGGGCTAGTGCTGGATCTAGGACAAAGTATAACGTATTTTTTGAGTAATGGGATCTTTAATGAAATAAAAAATTAAAATTTTAAAATATCGAGAAAATGCTGGGTTCGTAGAGATTCACATTGTATTCTTGTCCTTATGTGTGGCATTTGATATCAGTCGCTTCCGTGCTTTAAAAGGTAGGTTAAGATGTTGGTCCTTGTTATAACTAGATTTCTAAATATTGAGCATGCCCTGGGTATTTTTATTAATTTTAAATATATTTTAAACGAAGTGTATAAATATGTTTAGTTAAGTACTGCGATACTATGCGAGAAGTTACTATGGTTCCTATTTCAAATTGTGATAACCTTGCAGGGTTAATTTAAGGACAAGATGTTATTTTTAAGACCTTATTGTACACCAAATGAAACAATAAAGGATTATGATTATGATTATGAAGTCGGGTTAAATGATTATTATCAATTATATCCCAGGGTACAGAAAATTATATGTACAATCCAATTTCACACAGACACTTTTCCAACTCAGGTTAATGTAAAAAAGGTAAAATCGTAATGTATTTTTTAATAAATAAAATGATTGTAATTACCAGGGCAAGGTGGCAAATTGGAACAGTAGACATCCTGCGAGTCCAGTCCAACACAGACCCTGCCTCCAAACTTGGGTTCCGGTGCGGAACACGATCTTCTCCTAGACTTAACCGCAATCCCGCAGGAGGCCGAGCATTCCGACCAGCCCGACCATGGTGACCAGACGCCGTGGACCGTGCAGTTGGTTATTGATATGTGGGGTCCTAGGAACAAACGACGCTAATTAGTACATACTAGGGTTGTAACGGAACTTCGCCTTCGCCTCCGTTACTGCGGAAGCTACACAAGAAATCGGAGGCACGATTTCTCGCCTCCGTAAAATATATGCGGAGTTATAACGGAGGTGTATTTACAGCAGAGAAACAGATGTGCAGCAGAGAAAGGCAGATTTATGGACTTAAAAATGGTTTGAACATAAAAGGTAAATCCTCACCTTGGCAGTTTTGTCCCCCATTCGCTGGCCTAGGGTTGTCACATCTTCGGGACCGACACATACACATGTCAGGTTTCTCCTCTCCGTACAAGGAATGAGAGGTATCGTCTTTCATGCAGGGAGCCCACGATGACCATGTTGACCATCCTCCGTCAACTAGGGGTAAAAAAAAGTTGTTTATAAAGTAATAATCATGTTTACCTATATCTAAAGAGGATCAAAGTGACATTCAATAATGAATGAATGACAAACAATATGACTTGAAAATATTTACTATGGAAGACCTCTTGTCACCTTTGTCTCGTCACTGAAGCAGTATGTTATCTCAAAACAAATGTAGTAAGCACTACAAAATGTAGTTATTTTCGAGATCAACGCCTTAACGTGCCTTCTGACGCGTGAATGCGCTTGATATTAAATGCAAAACAAACGGTTACACACCCAAGGGCTGACCTTTGTGGACTCAGCTTTACTACTGCTGGGCTACGAGCACTTTAAACTATATTCATCATTATCATATTTACAGCAGATTATTGACCCACTCTGAGCACAGGCCTTCTTGTACGAACCATTGTGAGAGGGTAGGTCATACTCGACCATATGGACCCAATGTTGATTGGTTAAGGCAGGTGTAGCTCTCTTGACTTATTAACTTCCACATCTTCTAGAAAATATAAACGCTCGGGACAAACTCTCTAACACGCGGACTCGCGGAAGACTATTATTACTGTTTATACTTTTTTTTATAATACAAGGTAGCACTCAAGCATGCGGCCCACCAGATAGAAAGTAATCTTTGCAGTCTATGGATGCTTGCAACTTCACTACCGCGTTGCCGACTCATTAAAAACCGTTTCACACTATTTTGAATAGACATATGCTGTAATCTCTTGGAAAATCCTCGCCAGAAAGCCCATTCCACAACACAATGATACGCGATAGAAAGTTTATTTCACATTATTAGTCTGAACTCACTAGTAGCGTGTAAAGAAGGGCAGCTCCCAGTAGCCTGGATAAAGTCGGACTGGTGCCAATGGTCAGCTCCACTAACACACATCTCCCGCCCGCTGTCCCACCCGCAATGAGGATCAACTGCGCCCACGCAGCCGGAACGGCTTTTGTATCGGGAACAACGGGATCCACTGATACGAAGAACGCCCTTGTCGCTGCCGATGTATACCGACATCTAGAGAAAAATTTATGCGTGTTATTGTAAGAAGTTTTATGTTCATTAATTTAACACAATACCAACAAGTTTAAGGAGCGAAAAGGTCATTAAATGTTCTAATAACACCTTTTTTGTGTGCATGTTAATGGGTATTTGTTTTGGTTTAGGTGTATTTTATGTATGGTATTTGTGTAGCAAAATAATACGAGCTCAACTTATTTTGAGGCAAAATGGCTCTGTGTTGAAGTCAAAGGATAGTTGACGACCGATATGGCGTGGTGGCGAGTATACCCGCATTCCACTCCTGAGGTCGTGGGTTCGATTCCCACACAGGACAAATATTTATGTGTATAAATATGAATATTTGTTCTGGTCTGGGTGTTTTCCTATGTATATTAAGTATGTATTTACAAAAAAAAAGTATTTATGTATGTTTATCCGTTATTTCGTATCCATAACACAAGTTCTTAATGATACTTATCTTGGAACTAAATAATTGGTGTAAGTGTCAGATATATTTATTTATTCTGATTAAATATTGATTGAATAGTAGACTATTGAGTCTACTATTATTGATCTAACATTAATATTACAGTAACAGTAATTAGCTGATAATAACTTACACATAATAAATTGAATTTGATTGATGGTCTTACAGCGTTTTTTGGAAATATTTCCTTTCTTTTTCTTTCGAGGAGTTAAAAGCCATAGAATTAGATAGTAGATATTTATGCTCAATTAGAATAAATACTCACTGTCTCTTTAACAAACTGAATGCTCTGAACATCGAAACCACCGTCGCTGTCCTTCAGTCTCCACACTTCCACCTTGCAAGCCCCTGTAAAATGCGGCAGTATCGCCAGCTTCATCACGTCACCGGCTACCGTTGCCACATATGCCACTAGCTGCTTTCCAACGCCCTTGGCAACTGCCACGTCCACAGTCACGTGGGTAAACCTTTGTGACGTCATTTTGAACACAGGTTCTCCTGAGACTGGCTGGATGGATTCGTACATCAGCTTGTATCTGTGGTATTCTATCATTGCTTGATGTGGTCTGCAAAAGAACCGATAATTAAATTTAAATTGCTAGATTTCTTTACTGACACGAATTTACATACAAAAAAAGGCTGGTAAAAGGGGCTGCCGTTTTACAGGTGAACAGAAACGTATGCAGCCATATAATGATTATGATATACCTATTATATTGCATTGTATATCAACAAAACAAATGAAGAGTGTAATTAAAGTACGATTTGATAATTTAAAAGAGCATAGTCTGTTAGTTTTTTGCTAGTTCTTCTTACAGAGCGGTAGCTTGGAACTGGCACTTAGATTCACTTACACTTCTTTTTTATGATAAAAGTATTTGAGTTTGAGTTTAAATGTCAATAAAATAATTAGAATTGTAATCATTGTAGGGTCCGACCTAGGGTTAGAACCATTTATCCATCGATGGAAGTACAGTCAATACAGTTCCGAAATGTACTCGTGTTACGTGCGTGACAGCAACCAAACATCTTAAACATGATTTATTTTTATTATTGTTCATCATCTCAACCCCTAAACGTCCCACTACTGAGCACGAGCCTCCTCTCACATACTAATGTGCGAGGGTATTGGGTCATACTCCACCACGCGGACCCAGTGCGGATTGGCGGAGGCAGGTGTATGGCGTCCTGCTGTTAGAATTTATCAAGCCGCCCATTAGGCCTCTAACATGGCTTAACGACTACCACATTTAGTGATAACCGGGACCAACGGCTTAACGTGCCTTCCGAAGCACGGAAGCGCTCGATATCAAATGCCACACAAACGGTCACCCATCCAAGGACTGACCTCAGTAAACTCTGCTGTACTTCGGTGATCGTTTCCGCCCACCGAGCACCGCAGAGCTACGAGCGCTTCAATATTTTTATTGTTTTGCTTTATTATTGTTATTTTACACATAATATACAATTATATGTAAGAGGACCCCTAGCTACGACAACAACATGCTCGTCTCTACGAACATTATAAAATTTCATAGTTGTTCTTCATTGTTAGGATCCCTATACAACTCTATACACGGGTCTCTAAGAACTAAGTGCGGAAACCATAATTAATTATATAGAACTTATTATCACCCTTTTCGTACATACATAGGTCGTACATAGATTAATTTAAAAAAAAAATCTTTAGTCTGTTTTATAAAAAAAAGCTTGCACTATACGACACACATTTTGATTTACTAGTTGGGTTTATAACCGACAGCGATAGAAGGTTTCTTTGTGAATTATTTTATATTTATGTATGAAATAATGTTATGTTATTATGACTATTTGATATTGAGTAGGTCGCGATAATGAGAACTATTAAGTTTTAATTTATGTCAACTAACAAGAACTGTGGGTAGTAATGATATTTAGTTATAATTATGTTCCATATGTAAGTAACATTAAGACTTTCATTTATTAAATTATTAAAAACTATTTAAAATTGATTACGCGAGATATCGTGCAGTCTAGTATAAGATTTTAGGGTGTCTTGCACAACGGTCACTTATTCTATTTAGTGCTAAATCTATTTAAAATATCATTCTGTCCCTCTCAACTTTAAACAAATGATTGAAATGCAATGACATTTTAAACCAAATTAATCTTCAATCAAATTAAGCTTAAATCAAATTAAGCTTAAATCAAATTAAGCTTAAATCAAATTAAACTTAAATCAAATTAAGCTTTAATCAAATTAAGCTTAAATCAAATTAAGCTTAAATCAAATTAAGCTTAAATCAAATTAAACTTAAATCAAATTAAACTTAAATCAAATTAAGCTTTAATCAAATTAAGCTTAAATCAAATTAAGCTTAAATCAAATTAAGCTTCTATCAAAATAAGCTTCAATCAAATTAAGCTGAAATCAAATTAAGCTTCTTAATTAATTAAGAACTGTTGTGCAAGCCGACCTTAGAACCATAAATTAAGTCGAAATGAGAAAACGATAAACAAAGTTACTGAATTTACAGTCAGTTTGGTAGGTAACCGTTTCTTTGGCATTTGACAACGTTATGTCATTGTGGAAATCGTTAATCCGAGTTACAGGCACTAGTGGCTTAAATAATACCGCTGTCATTGCGCACTGGGTTCGAAACGTAAAGTTTGAACCTGAAACCCTTGATCTTGGTGTTACAGAAGAGATTCGTATTGAAGTGGGTCGTAAATAGGCGAGTCGATGATGACCTTTACCCTATCGACTCCTTTACCTTGAAACTCCTCCAAGGCCTCAGAACTTTAGACATACGGAATGGGTACAGTGCAATTATTTTATACTCCTTGATATTATTAAAATTAGATTGTATCTTCAAAATAATGATACGATTAAATATATAATTAGATTTCCATACCTAAGATCAGGCATGCATCTGAAATGATCCCGTGCTTGCACTGTGGGAGACCGCGGCTCCCAGGTTGAGCCAGGAGAGTCCTGGACTTTGAAGGGACCTTCGAAGGCTGCCTGGATGTCTGACATGTTGTAAACGCACACTGCACTTCCTGCTATACTGTTGCTGTAACAAAGAACATTTTGTTAATTTTATGTCTATTTCATTTAATTTAAAATCCTAAAAAATATAATTTGAAATATGGTGTTGAAGATTGGTTGATTCGAAATTGCTAGAAGAGCCAATAGTATGTTTATTCTGTCGCAATCACAACACATTACATCAATTGAACTGCCGCGGAATTTGAACCCTTGACCGCTGTTATTGTTTCTTTAACAATAATTAATATTGTCCGCTGGCACATTGTAAAAGATAAGTTATTATCTGTGAACGTGATGAGTGTGCCGTTATCTATACCTACTTGTGCAAAAGTACTCACCTTATCATGGCTATCGTTATTTGTACAAATAAGTTACCTAGCTGTGGGCAGACAGCTTGGCGTTTCTATTCGCCCTTTAGACAACATGACTCAGTCCCATGAATTTTTTTTTTCTGATGAAAAATCATCAAATGACGGTCTTCCTCTGTGGGTCACATATTAACTATTAGTATTCAGAACTATATAGTGTGTAATAATCGATTAAGATTTTTCTCATATTGACTTTGCTTTGCTGGTTTCATAGAATTATTTTTTATATAAAATAAAATATACTTTATTGTCTTTGAGATCAACAGGATCATTTAGCTTCGTAAAATTTTTATACACAAAATGGAAATTCCATAATTTTTTATCTTAACTACAATGAAAGAGATATGAGCGATACCATAATGAAGAAATAAAGGCAAATGGGTTCTTGTCAGATTTTTTTAATGTTTGTCAGTTTATCTGTCTGTTGTGGTTTTTCTCAAGATTTGTCAGTCTGTCTGTGACTCTTATCGGGGGGATTTATCAGTCAGCCTGTCGTGATTCTAAAGGGGAAGGGGATTGTTCGTCAGTCAGTCAATCAGTCTGTCGGTTACTTTAACGAGGCTTCCAAAAAGGCAACGAGATTGCGAAGAATGCCTCAAGAAACTCATCTCGGCTTTTATTAAATTATATGTTAAAATCTAATATAATCAAAGAAATTAAATATTAAGTTTACCGCTGTTGTTCTTAAAACTACCAATATCGAAATCTAAAGATCATAATTATTATCTCATCTAATATCTTAAGAAAGAAAGGAGCAATTTCTTGTTATGTCATGTCATTTAACTCTTCGAAATAACACCCAACCTGCGCTTACATCCTTGACGGCTTCCATGATTATCTTGCGGGAAATAAACAAGTAGGGGCTTAAAAACAAAATCTTAAGTTAAACCAGGTTTAAAACTAGTGCTGTCACTGTTTTCATTTTTTCAAATAAAAGTGACAGACTAGTTTTAAGCCTGGCTTAAATTTAGATCTTGTTTTGTAATAATCCCCTGAGTGTTTATCCAGGTCGTAAACTACCTTTTAGCCAATTCTTATTTAAAGTCTTCATGCGTTTTAGCATAACTCATGGTATTGTAATCAAAAGTGAAACCTACCTGGGTGTAGTAAAAGTAGCTACAAGAATCTTCTCCTGAGCCAAGTATTCGACACCTTGGACCTCGTCGTAGTGGAAAGGCACGTCCCCTGGAATTGGGCACTTGAGGCGGGCTTTTAGGTAAGTGCTCCATTTGTCCTTCATGAGCAGATAACCTCCAGGGTCGTTCTTACAGACTCGTGCTATGCGGGAGTAGATTATCTGCGAAATTAAATGTTTTATTATAGCATTATTATTACACCCACAAAGTATCATTACGATATTCATAACAGAATATCTTAAGTAAAAGAAAAGACTAAACAATTTGTCTAAACTATTGCATAACCCATTACTGTTCAAATTCAAATTGAAATTTCTTCATTTGCTTTGAATAGGGTAGGTATACAAATTTGGTCTTAAAGATACAATTTCAGGAGCTTAACCTATTTAGCCTTATAAAAAGGCATGCTGTTGGTAATTACACGGTAAGATTAAATAGAATTGAACGACAGGAGCCTAACTAATCATGGTCAAACAATAGCCATATCTTAGCGAAAAGCATGTTTTTTCAGGCAAGTCGAGGTTGCATAGCTTCTCTTTAATTAAGATATCTACATTATCGATAACCGCAACAATCGATTAGGCTTGGTGACTGCAGATGCAGACGGATCGTAGATCGAGAAATAAATTTTATAAAAGACATCATTTAGGTACTTAAGTTTTGGTAACAAGATCTTATTGTTTATCTTTTGTTTCCTATAAACCAAATACAATTCGCTCGGTATCCTAACGTTGCCTAGTATCGTGATAATGCAGGTCGCGATTTATGTGAGACTTAACGAGCATACATTTATAAGGCGCGGTGATGTGCATGGGTATAACACTCGACACGCTAACTTGCTGGGAGAATTTTCCAGACGCTTGACGAGGTCTGACAGACTCACGCACATCATGGGACCGTCTGTGTATAATAAATTGCCTCGGTCCGTGTTAGCGGCTCCTAGCCTGCCAGCCTTTAAAGGGAGGTTAAAAAAATATCTTCTTGAGCAAACGTTCTATGACATTAATGACTTTATGAAGTAATGACATTTTGTTTTATTTAATTTTCATAATTATTGACTGTTTATTTTTATTAATTGCATTTATATTTCTTGATTCATTTTTTTATTGACATTTTTTATTTTGACATTATTAATTCCTCATGATATTGTAATTTAATTTAATTTTAATAATTCCAATATGTATGTATGTTTTTCTTTTCTGTGACGTGTAATGTTGTATTACCAATAAATGAGTATTTGAGTATTCAATTGTAACATAATTATTTGATATTCAGGGTTATTAGGAGAATACATAGTTTCTTTATGTAAAGCAATGTTTTGCAAAACGGATTGCATACTTTAAAAATATCATTATCATATCCTAGCATTGTCCCAGTTGGCCTAGCCTCAAGCTTAAGGCCCAGGGTCTGCTTACTGGTCTTATCAGATTTGGTTAGACCAGTGATTTCGGTAAGCCAAATTTCAGTTATACATGTAGCGACTGCCGTCTGACCTCCGCAACCCAGAGGGAAACATCTTTCTATGTTTAAACCAGCAGTCAGTCTGTTAGAAGGCACTGACTTTCTAATAACGACTGCCATAGATGTTCATGACAGCCGGGACCAACGGCTTAACGTGCTTTCCGAGGCACGGAGCAAGCGATAATTACGCACATAACTTCGAAAAGTCGTAGGCTTGAACCTGAGACCTTATGAATTTGAAGGCTATGGGTCTCCCCACTGGGCTAACGCCTCTCAAATTTTAATGAAATCAAATGCTACATAATGTTTTCTAGTTGAATTATGTTGATATATAAAAAGTTACTTTGGGCCTTATCCGGTTGATAAGGATAAGAACCGATCTTATCCGGTTGAAAAATAACTAAAGTTCAGCCAAAACAAGTTAGATCAGGAGCAGACCCTGGGGCGTTGGACTTAAGTCTGGGGCAACCGGGATAATGGTAGAATATGATGATAAGAAGCTACTCTGGTGTTAGTATAAATTGAGAACCTAATAAACATCTTTAGATTGATAGTTACCTTGCCACAGTTCATGAATTCAACAGCGACTTCCCGGAAGACGAAATAGACGTAGGAATCATCTTCGAAGCTTCCGACGAACTGCGGTTCGTTGAGCCAGTTCAAGTCGTACTGTGGGGTGCGCAGTGTGCCCATGTCTCGATGTGAAGCTCCGCTACTCCTAGGGTGGATAGATATATTTGTTAAAACATATAAATCTGCATCAAATGCCTACATAATGTGATGGGAATCGATCACCGAAGTTAAGCAATTCACCAAGGTAAATTTTTAGATGGGTGTGGTATGTTACTTCGAGGGCTTCCTTTCTTCAGAAAACACGACAAATCGTTGGTCCCGAATACCTTTAGAATATAAAGTACCTAGTCTTTGAACTATGTTGGAATCAAGAATTTGAAAAAAAACTGTAATGTCACACATGTGCCTCCTTTATTCAAATTGGCTTTACGCGGCACATGCAGCAAAGAGTTTCTGAACGTTTATTAACTTAGATATTTTATAATGAAAATAGTATGTTTCTATATCCCCAAAATCATTCACTTTGAAATTTGAAAGATATTTCAATCATTTACTAAATAAAAAATAGAAATTTATTGCACCTAGCAACTGCCAGATGCAATAAATAAGTATTAACCTCAAAAACGCGCCTACCGTGCGCTCAGATCACTGAATTGATTGCTAAGGTAAGGCCTTATATAGATCATTTTTCTAATCTCACCTGCAAATAGCAGTGTCCGAGCTGCTGAAGTCGGTGGGAGTACCAGCGTAGTATTCTCCGGTGCTGGCCACCAAGGCAGTCACGTTGGAGTGCGGGTCGTACGGGCAGTTGGCCACTCCATTTGTCCATTCCGTTATGGTGCTGATTGATTCAATCTAGAAAATAATAGGCAAATATTTATTGTTGACGTACATACATAAAATCACACCTGTTCCCCCGAAGGGGTAGGCAGAGGCATAGTACACGCCCACATTTCGACAATTATATTGTTGGTCCCACTTAATAGGTGGCGAGCCTATTGCCGCTTATCGGGAACTTGTATGTTCGCCAGTGCCTCGTCCGTTAATCGGCAGGTGCACCACTTGCAGGTGAGATTGGCTCGAGGTCCAAAGCTCTTCTGGCTACTTCAAAAAACTGATATTATATATCCATATATGGAGCTAAAAAATATCACTAAATATGTTACATAAAATAGATGCTTAAAATCACTTAGACAAAACTTATTCATGCCTTGAAGTAGGTAATACAGCTAAAGTTTTAATCTTCTTAATAAATCTGCTTGTCACTAAATACTTAAATAGTAATAAATATTTTACCTCTCTCCAGCTACAAATAGGGCTGAACGCGTTGGTGCCGCAAGCGAATATCTTGTGGCCATAGGACAATAGGACTTTGACGTAGTTGTGACAGTCCTCTTCAGTCTGGCCCTTGTCCTGGCACAGCTTGGTCCTGTCCGATGGTGCAGGCCACTCTGAGCGTTCATGTAGTCTGAGACTCCGGAGAGACAGTCGGTATAATGCATCTCTGTAACAACAAAGAACAATACTTACATATAAAATGTTTATTATTAAGTTTAGACTTAGGTCTGTCTCACAATTGGATATAGTTTGTTTTTAAAATTTCTTTATTAATATACCATTGTTTACAAACAATATACTTACCTAGTAGGTATAACTTAAACAGACAATAACTAACTTGGACATAGTAAGTTCCCATTAGCGTTTAGTTGACAGTTAGTCCACATAAAACTGTAATTTTAAATTTCGAGTATTTTCCTAATCAGACATTTTGTAACATGCACTAAAATAAGATAATTTAGATAAAAAAAATTGAGTTGATATAGTTTTTAATCCCTTAACCTCTATCTACGCCCTGGTTTAAAAGTATGGCTTAGCCGTCCCGCTATTGTCACATGGGCATAAGGAAATTTTTTTCGCGGTTCTTTACTTTCCAATTATAGGTACTTTAGTTCTTGAAGTGAAGTGATTTTTTGTAACTGGTAAGAGACAAATCTTGACGATTTTCTTGCCCGTTCTTTTACGATCAAGCTCCCGTCCACAGCGAATAGGCGCGCTAGTTTTAAAGTTTTGACTTTCATAAGAGCTCTATTGAGCCACACTTGAATAAATGATTTTGTCTTTGATGAAGCAGTCCAGTCACATATTTCGATGAAGGTAGGTCGGTAGGTAGGTCGAATTGAGGGTTTATAAAGTTAAAAGCTTAGCAACTATGAGATATGATATCTTTCTTATCAGTGAGTGGCATATGGTTTCGTCATGGCAACATTTTACATGACAATATATAATTAATAAATAAATGTTCTCTTACAATCACACCAATTATTTAGTCCCAAATTAAGTATCACTAAGAACTTGTGTTATGGATACTAAACAACGGATAAACATACTTAAATACTTTTTTTTTGTAAATACATACTTAATATACATAGGAAAACACCCAGACCAGAACAAATATTCATGTTCATGCACACAAAGATTTGTACTGTATGGGAATCGAACCCACGACCTCTGGAGTGAAGTGCAGGTATACTGACCTCCACGCCATTTCGGTCGTCAAATGTTATTCCGCATGAGTAAAATATTATATATCATTAAGATATTAAACATTTCAAAATCCTCTAAATAAAACTTCAGACGGTAACTAATATTACATCGACAGCTAATGACATTAATAAGCAACCTGTACCTACTGTAGGTAGGTAAATGAATAAGTCACGGCACGCAGAACATTCGTAACCGAGTACTATTGCGATCGAGCGTGAATGCTACCTGTGATTAGTTACTTGTAGTATCATATTTCCTTTTGTAACTATTGTATAATTTATGTATTTAAAGTTTGTTTTTATTTTTTTATGTCAGTATTATCTACCAATTCAAAGTAACATTTTTTAATTATTATTCTTACAAAAAAAATTTTTAATTGAAATTTGGTTGGATTTTTTTTATATTCAACAAAGTGTATCTAAATGAACTTTATTGTATGTATATATTTTTTTACTTGTTGTTGTATTTTCTGTGAATTAATTATAATTATTTTATTATCATCTTAAAGTACAAGTTTTAATTCGTTCTGCGTCCGATGGAACGCGCGGTGTAAGGGGTTTCTTTAGCAGATATAATACGTAATGCAGTCGTTATAGTTTTATAATATATAATTAATTCTCCATTCTCTTGACGATGGTGTTTTTTTCGAGGAGTAGGAAATAAATAAATATTTAAGTATAACACACACTTAGTCGGCACTTGATTTGGTTTTTCCAGAGGACTAAAGTCACAAATATTTCAATTCACGCCTCGCATATCCTCTTCAATCCTCACAATTTGATTTGATTGATGACTCGGATTGAAAATTTGCCATACATATTTCAATTCTCTGCTCGCCTCGTCTCGTCTCGTCCCTCTGGTGGAAAATCACCTTTAGAGTAGAGACTGCGTCTGGGCATACTAGGAATTAAAAACTCAACGTATTGACCGACCCGCGTCAAGATAGACTAGATCGTAACGGCTCGATGTGGTCTGCAGAAGTCACGGTTGGTTTGCCCTTATTTACTCCCCCGACTGGTCTCCACCTTGTCGTGGTGGGGGGGCTGAGTACCTCTCGGTAGGGCGCAGGAGGCGCTAGGGAAAAGGTAACACCCAGAGATTGGCGACTCTGGGTGCCCTTAGTACTGACTACCGGGGGGGAAACTAAGAGGGATCTGTGGAGGGCGCAGCGGCGGGCAGGAGGGCCCGTCAAGCAACGCCAGGAGGGTCTTAGGCAGTGGGGGCAGGGGGTCCCTGCTGTCTAACCATGGACCCTCCGAGAAGTCGGCCACACACGCTATGGTCGCACAAGGAGGTAGGAGGGGCGCGTCCACTGCGTCTCTCTGAGGAGGTCCTCCCGGTTTTGGTCCGGGGGACGTTGGCCGCGGGCGGGGTGTCAGAGCTGCAACCCAGGTACTGGCCCCCCGCCTCTTTCTCAACAAGCGGCGGGCGTCGTCGGAAGATTTTTAGTGGGTATTACTGCTGGCGGTCGTGTCTGCCGGTGGTGAGTCCCACACACCCTTTCGGTCCCCCTTTGGCCGGAAGGCAGTGCGTAAACGCATTTTGTTACCGACGTAAATCAAAAAAAAAAAATGGTTTGCCCTTATTTCAGCAGTTTAAAATTTGCTATCGAGACTGGCAATTATTGTCTATGAAATTATTCATTGTTTACCTATTGTTAAAAGTATAAATTCACCAAAAACTTGACAAAATTATCATAATTTCCATTAGCACTATCAAACAGAATGTAGTTATACTGATGTTATCAAAAGCATATTTACACCAGCTTGTGTAGGTACAAGCCATGGACGCCTCACAAAACCGTTTCCTTGTCTGCCGTTGCATGAGGTTGGCAACATTTTCATAGATGTTCCTTAGTCAAACATTATTTGAGTTCTTTAATTTGAAACATCGTACAAAATGATTTTATATTTAATGATAAATAATTCTAATTTGGTGTATAGGAATCCTGACTAAAGGAGCCGAAGCCAACCTCACCTGCAACTGGTGCACCTGCCGATCAACGGCAAAAGGCTCGCAACCTATTTGAGACCAACTATATATAATTGGCGAAGTGTGGGCGTATAATATGACAGGCGTGAATGTATATATGTATGTATGATATTTAACAGAAAAAAATATATACCTTTTTTTTTAGTACTCAAAACACATTTTCACATATTGTTTATGGAAGAAACTTAAGCTTGGACAGTATACAATGATAATTACCCAATTTAAATAAATAGGAAGTAAGAACTGAAAGAACGTTATAAAATGTTAAATCATTATATCTTGCAATTGAGAAAACAATCAATTTTGTAGAAACAATCATGAAACGTCTAATATCTACCAATCCAGTTTAATATTGCAACTTAATACAACTTTAGAAAATCGTTGTAGAGAGAGGAATATGCATAGATGAAAGCATAATGTCCCGTTATACCATCTTGATACTTAACAAATCAACACTGGTGATAGTACTAAGATCTGTGGAGTAGAAGCCACATGTTCCGCTTTATTTGGACATGGAACAGGCTTGTGCAGTCATTTTCAGATTTTCTCTTGTAAGTCGGACCATTTATGGAAAAGTTATTACTGCAATGACTCTTAACAGGTTCAGCTAAGCTGGGACAATGATGTTTTGGTCAGTTTACCATGTTAAGTATAAATAAGTATTCATAGTACAACAAAGAAGGATGATTTTGTAAGGATGAAAAAGTTTGTTAAAATTATTTTAGCAATCTATTTTAAAATTCACAAAAACTTGTTGCAATTTCAAAATATTGTTTTGTATATTTCCAATTTATGTAAGTATAAAAATAACTATCAACATTACTGGGTTGAAAAAAAATTTATAGAATTGCTATCAGAAAGCAGTCAAAACATACATAGACATATGAGATAGATATTAAAAAGTTGGTCACCTCTGAACCAAACCCAAAAGAAGCACTTGGACAAACATAATGTTTTAATAGCTGGCCAAATGCTGTGACGGCATATTGACATAAGGCACATTATGCCAAATACTGTCTAGTTTAAGATCCTTTGATCCACCGCTGTTTGTGTTAGAGGACTCATTCTTTAGTGAACTAACTGTACAAACCATGAGGCCATAAAATTGTTTAACGACTAATCAAATTGTGACGAGTTGTGTTCCTTTGTAAACGAAGTTTTTCCCAGATATTTTTATTACAAACTTTCCCAAGTAAGTATTTCAAGTAAAGTCAGCGTCAAATAGCACCTAAAGAGCCATCTATATCGGAACACGCCCTAACGCTTTTGACAATAGAGACGTGTTTCGATCTTTACGGCGTTTTGGATGTTACCAACTATATGCTGCTGACTGTATATGTTCTTAAATCAGTGAAAAAATATCGTAATGAAGATAATAATGAGCGGAGAAAAGCGAAATATGAAATTTATTGTTATAAAATAACCAATATTTATGAACTATTCATATTACATATTTAACTACGAACATAAATATTTTTATTACTTATATCGTTTCTAGAAAGTTGAAGATAATAAAACAGGACTTATTCTTGTTATATGTCTTGCAGCACCCATTTAACTCCACAAGGCATTTTCTATTAAGAAGTCAATTTAACACATTCTAAGAAAGGAAAAATGGAGCTAAGAGAACAGCCTGTGTTCTAAATATCAAGGCCTTTTAAGCCTTTAGTCACTCCTAGGTGCAGACTAGATTTGCTAGAAAGCTGTGCGACATTCTGTCGGGCCACGCATTGCCATTAAAGGACATGCCCAGTTTACTTTGGACTACATTGAAAAATAACTGAACTCATGGGTCGCGGTCGTCAACCGACTCCGAGTTGATTTTTGTATAAGGTCTAATTGCTTACTTGATGTTGCTTGAATGTGTTTTATGAAATAGATTGAATTCATTTACTAAAGCAGTTATTTGTATATACTTGATAATGCAGTGTGTTATGGTAAGATAATACCATCATATATTCTCCTATCCTAGCATTATCCCGGTTGCCCTAGACTTAAGCTTAGGGCCCAGGGTCTGCTCACTGGTTCAACCAGATTTGACTGAATTTTAGTTATTACGTGGAGCGACTGCCGTCTGACCTCCACAACCCAGAGGGAATCATCATTCTATGGTTAAACCAGCTGTCAGTCTGTTAGAAGGCACTGACTTCCTAATAACGACTGCCATAGATGTTCATGACAGCCGGGACCAACGGTTTATCGTGCTTTCCGAGGCACGGAGCAAGCGATTATTACGCACATAACTTCGAAATACCAGGGTTTGAACCGGAGACCCTCTGAATTTAAAAGCAAGGGGTCTCGCCACTGGGCTATCGCCGCTCAAAGATTTGTGATGATACCAACGGCCTCTTAATCAATCGTACCCATCGCCACCAGCATCGAGTACATCCTCACATCTTAAAATCACAGAAGCGCTTTATTTATCAGATAGGCATAAAGAATGAGCTCACTTTGGCTCCTCTACTACTTGAGACCCAGTGTGTGTAAAGTCTTTGGACCCCTGGTAAGACAGGCATCCATATACTGCGGGGACCACCACACATCAGGAAAGCCGTAAGTTAATATGAAACAGGTCAATTGGTGGGAGGTGGCTTTGCCCACATTGTCACTAGTCGAGATAGTCACCTTTCACGATACCCTCCAGTAAGCTATGGGATGGTAGAATTCTTTGGAGGCAATAAATATTTATTTAATCATCTGTCTTTAGTTTTATTTAATCATCTGTCTTTGATATTCTCAACAGAACGGATCGCTACTAATAGGACGTAACTATTATAAAACAAATAATATTTATATTGCAAATGATCACTATCTTTGATAAGTACAGACGACTTTATAGGTGAATGGGTTCAGATCAAAACTGACTCTTAATCCGAAGCATTTAAAGAATGAACGTATCACGCTTGGCCTGTGACTGGTTGTATGTAATAAAGATTTCCCACACATAGTGGCCACCGCAATGTGGTTGCTGACTGCGTTACCCACAATTCTAGGACATAAAATATGCATAAACTAACTGAGTACGATAATGTTGGAGGCACACAAATGGTAGGTGATGTTAAAGAGGTTAGGTAAACTATTAAACGTGTGTACAGTTGAGGCAAGGTGAGGCAATGGTTAATCGAACTGCATAATTACACCTTTTTGTATATACTGAGTCTTATATTAAGTACCTAGTTGATAACTGCCAAGCGGTCTCAGGATGTTGAGTAATTTAATAATCCCTTTACGTGATTCATAGATAAGGCTTTAAAAATCGTAAATGTTTTGCTTCCAAGTAGGTTTTGCACTTGTGTCGTAGTGGAATTAAATTAAACATGTTTACGAACTACCCGACAAATTAAATATTTGAACTTCAGTTTAATTTAAGAATTTGTTGCTTGATAAGTTACATACTTATTATGACACTTCAGTTATACAAATCTGAAGTCAAGCTTGAGCCGTTATGTTGCTTATCTTATTAATACATAACATTTTAAAGTATTGTAAGTATTATCATCATAATATGTTATTAAGTCCACTGCTGAACTTTGACCTCCCCAATTGATTACATTATATTGTGATATTTGCCCGTAATCACCACGCTGTGGGGTGGCGTGGTGATCGCAGTTCAAGCCAGTATGCAGGATGACGCTGCTGCCCATCATACGTAGGATTTCTGTTCGTTGACTCTTACGACTCTCCGTGAGATGAGAGGGAATGATATTCTAAGCTGGTACCACCCGGCACTATTGTAACTACTATATTATATATATACACTTAAAATTTTATTTTTAATGCTTAATTAGGTTACATGGAGAGTGTTTGGACCATGTTTTGTATGAGGAAGCCTGGCCTCAGAAGTGGGATATATGAATGAATGAACACTTTATTGTACACGAAAATAAAGAGAAATATAGCAATGGAAAATTACATTAAATTTAATTGTACAATGGGCGGCCATATTGCTCACAGCAATTTCTTCCAGGCAACCTTGGGTTGGAAAGGACATTATAAGAAGTATACACATGGGGTAGCGCAATAGATATAATTATCATGCTGTATATACGTATATAAATTACATTTAAAGAGAACCAGAATACATGTTCAATTTCATATCTATATTTCATGCATATATGGCATTGCATCGGTCAAATTCAACCAAAATACCTTGTTTTTTGAAGAGTGCCCGATTCTAGTAACGACTTTTGACACTTCTGACGCTTCTGAAGAAAAAGGTTTTAATTTTGTCTCTATGCGACATATTCTTGATGTATGTTCATAAAATCTGGAATCTGCCCCTTCTTGTTGAAAATTCATTGTCGGAATATCAAACTGCAAGACTTTTTTTTGTTAGAGAAGGTCCTAGCCTATTAATAGCAGTTTGATAGACTTAAACGTTTTAAAAGGGGAAATCTTTTAATTTTGTCAAAATATACCAGCTGAAAACTGCCTATTCTTGTAGTAAATCACATTAATACCGGTAACTTCAAGTAGAACTTCGTTGGAGGGATATCCTTTAATTTCGTCTCTATGTGACATATTATCTATGTATGTTTACAGCTCCTGGCAATGGCCGGTTCATGCAGTAAATTAATTGTTCTGTTTCTTGTTGGTGCCCACAGCATAGTTCGTTTACCTACGTGTTTAATAAACTGAAAGTTGCTATAAGGAGAAAGTTGTTTGTAGAATTAATATTACAGCGGGTCCTAGTACAAGTTTACATATTCTTTTATTTTTAACTTTCAATAGAGTTTCAATAGAGTCAAAATAAAATAAAATAAAGTTAGTTTTCTGCCAGATTCTTCTGTCTTCAAGCGTTTCTGCCCGTAGTTTTTTTGCGCATTATATTTTAAAATATTTTGACATTTATAAGTTATATTCACAATATATTAATTTAAGCCCAAACTAAAAAAAGCATTTTTCATTTCTTTCAGATTTCTAAGACGATTGGTTTTTCTGTTTATTAGTTTCCATCCAGCCTCTTTCTTTGTTTTTAAACGCAAACGCTTGGTTAGAAGTTGCAAGTTTTTAATGTTACCAAAGTCTTGAGACCAGTAGTGTGACGTTTCCAGCTGCAATTCATAGGTGTCTTAGTCGGAGCTTGGATCTTTTATAATAAATAAAATCAGTTCATTTAATATATAAGTTTACGATAAGCGGCAATACGCTCGCCATCTATTACGTATATAAGGATGTGATCTCTGTCTACCCCTACGGGAAAGAGGCGTGACATTATGTATGTATGTATCTATTATTATTATGTGTGATCAAAAATATAATTGATGAAATGCGGGCGTATAATTAGCCGCTGTCTATCCCTTCCGTAATATAGGCGTGATTTTGTATATATATATATATACAAAATAAATGCAGTAATTGCAATTTTACAGGAGCGTCATTTTAAGATTTTTTTATGTGCTCACTGCCATCTTGTTTAGTTAATATTACTCTAAAGTAATTCTCCCTTACATGAAGTATTATAAGTAAGTTCTTGTTTTTTTGTGCAATAAAGAATATAAATATAAGTTAACTATACAGTATTGATTCCAACAATTGAAAACGATTTTTAAAACACTTTTGCATATCCATCTAATTTTTATAATTTTTGACAATTATGCCCTTGTCTTACCGAAAGTGCGATGAAACAACTGAACATTTTAATTCGAACATAGAACATAAATTTAACAGTTTTATTTGAATATTCACGACTTGTAACTGGTTTATTAATAAAAAACGCTTCTGATTCTAGCATCACGATCTGTATGGCTATTCTCGTGACCTCTGTTGACAAGTCATATTACAGCTCCTTACGCAACCATCACAACCGTTTGCTCACTGAGTATTTCAATAATCATGTATTATTATGTGTTGGAAGATTCATTAACACCAAATTCCGTTATAACTTTAGACCAGTTACAAACTCCACTGGAAACTTGTTAGTTTTAGGGCTGTCTCTATAGTGAGACGGAAAACTAATCACATATGTCTGTTTTTAAAGATGATTAAAAAGTTACTTCGTTATTGTATTAGGGGGAGGGATCTCCCTCTTCCCCTCTTAATATAAAAACGATATTGCCAATGGCATAATTATGACATCGTTCGGCTAGGGAGGAAATCATAACAGCTTTATCATATGTGTATGTAATTATTGTACTGATTCATTATTAAGGTTTAAATGACTCATTAATAATACCAAATATTAATATGTGGCAAGGGCGAAGACTTTATGTATAAGTATTTTGTAAAGTTATTTGTCGACCTACAAAATGTGGAGTTCGGTATACCTTTTCGAAGCTCCTACAATAGTGAGCTCCGTTCCCACAGAGAACAAAAATATTAACTTACACGCGCATTAATGTCTGTCTTTGTCTGGATGAAACATGCATTTACAAAAAAGTATTTAAATATTTCTCTAGTTCCCATAGAACAAGCTTTGCATTAATTTAGGACGTTGCGTCAAATGGAGGACTTTATTATTAGTACTTTACAAATAAGAACCAACAAATCGAAGTTAAATTGAAGAATATCTTTTATAACAATTTATCGCCAACCCTACGAACTTATCTGCTATCATTGGTTGACAAGCAGGTGAACGACTTAAGTTGTTTGAACAAGTTAGTAGGCCGGGCTAACGTAACATGTTATCGTCATTAAAATATTATTATGATAACATTAAATAAAAACTTTATGGACTATGATTTACGCTCCATATGACTCGCTTTTTATCCTGGCAGCAATAAAAAATCGCACATGTTACACGCGCGGAAGTTACATAAACAGACGGACGTTACGACAAAAAAAATCGCAAGCAGACTTTAATTAAGAGCAGTGTCCTTTTAATTAGAGTTAACGATTGTTTTATCATCAGATTTTATCATCGCATCCGAATTTGGAGTTGTGTAGTATAATTAAGAAACCAAAGCGTGTAAGTTGAATAATTATTTTGGGCGTGCGGTATTCTTTTAAGCAGTGATTTAAATATGATTATGTAACTTTATGAATATGAACTTTAAATTATATAATTACTTATATAACATGATTAGATTAGTATTAAGTTTAATTTAAGAACCTAACACTTTGATAATTTAATAGAGCATAGCCTGTGAGTTTTTGTAAGTTCTTCTCACAGAGCGGTGGCTCAGAACTGGCACTTAGATTCACTTACACTTAATTTATTTTTGCTTGTATACTGCGGGCTGGAGCTTTATCCTAGAATAATCAGGCAAGACAGTCGTCTAGGTTATACTGGGGTCTGAGCTTCATCGTAGAAGAATCAGGCAAGACAGTCGTCTAGTTTACACTGCGGGCTGGAGCTTTATCGTAGAAGAATCAGGCAAGACAGTCGTCAAGGTTATACTGCGGGCTGCAGTTTATCGTAGAAGAATCAGGCAAGACAGTCGTCTAGGTTATACTGCGGGCGGGAGCTATATCGTAAAAGAATCAAGCAAGACAGTCCTCTAGTTTATACTACGGGCTGGAGCTTTATCCTAGAAGAATTAGACAAGACAGTCGTCTAGGTCATACTGCGGGCTGGAGCTTTATCCTAGAAGAATCAGGCAAGACAGTCGTCTAGGTTATACTGCGGGCGGGAGCTATATCGTAGAAGAATCAAGCAAGACAGTCCTCTAGTTTATACTGCGGGCCGATTCTTATACGATAAAGCTCCACTTTATCGTATAAGAATCGGGCAAGAAAGTTGTCAAAGTTGGTTTTTTCTCCCGCCAGTTACATAAAAAATATTGATGAACTCAGTAAATGAAATATATTAGTCTCATAATATTATGATTTTTAGTTCCTTTGTGCAACTTCGTCTTGAGGCTATCGGCCTACTTTGATGACATAACAAACAACTTGATATGTAATTAAAGAACGACTTTGAGTTTTATGTCAAGTTTGACATAGTTCTCTATGCATGTCCTTTAGTTTCAACTAGAGAGTCTCAACCATATAAATCTTAAATCATAGAAGAGCGCGTTAACTCGCTGTCTATTATTTAGATTTATATAATTCAACTATGTGTTCTGACGTAGGTATATCTTTAGTAGCAGCTTCGGCTTCACTTGAGGTTGGAATTTAGTTAGAGAAGATGGATATTATATAGCTGCAAATTAGATATGCTTATTTTACACTAAATTATTTTAAAATTCCATTCATTATAACTTCGTTTTATATATTTTTTGCATTTACAATGTTTAATATAGTTACGAGCCGAATTTCGTACTAGAAAAAATCAAATAGTACGTGGTAGCACGGAGAGGAATCGAACCTCTAAGCAGTCCACTGCTCTAACCACGAAGCTACCGGGGACTCCTTCCATTATTTTACGTTCAAAAAAGCTCTTACTTATGATAACTTAAAGATTAACGCACCTATTCACTACAGTCAGGAGGTTCAATATAACTAAGCAAGAAAATTTTCTATATATGTTCTTCAGTCACGCAGCAGTATAAAAATGGCTTAATATTTAACACAGATGCGCGACACCAGATGCACACGTCATAGATAGTCAAAACAGTTTAACGGGTATGAAATCTCAGTAAGATCCGAGGTGGTTTGAGCCGCTGCTCGCTTAAGTATACTTATTGGAGTCCTTTTTCGACATAATAATCCTTTAAGGTACCTATAATTTGACGACCGATATGGCGTGGGGGCGAGTATACTCGCTCTCCGCTCCAAGGTCGTGGGTTCGATTCCCACACAGGACAAATAATTGTGTGCATGAACAAGAATATTTGTTCTGGTCTGGGTGTTTCCCTATGTATATTAGGTATGTATTTACAAAAAAAAAGTATTTATGTACGTTTATCCGTTATTTAGTATTCATAACACAAGTTCTTAATGATACTTATCTTGAAACTAAATAATTGGTGTAATTGTTACAAAATATTGATTTATTTATAATAGCAAATAGATCATATCAATAGGTAATACTAACCTTCAATTTTACCTCTATCTAATTCTTTATCCATTCGAAATGATAACCCAACGGTTTAAGGTACCATCCGGAGCAAAGCGTAGTTTTTTTACTAAACTCTTTTTCCAAATGTTTGGGTCAGTAATTTTAGTCTGCGGGCGCAAGCGCATCTATCATCGCCAGTCAAATAAAGTAGCGGATGTAACATGGAAATAATAATTATACCATAATAACCTATCTTTTTTGTACAACCAAGATTAATAATGGTCAAAAGGATTTAAACAATACAGAAATGTTAAAAGACAATGAATTCAAACGACCTTGTCGGTGATTGAGCTTGCTTTGGGTATTTCCGAGTTAATGTTTTTTGCGTCAAAACGTAAAAGATAGTCTGTAACAAATTCTCATTCATTCTCGAGAGGCATGGATCAATAGACTTGTAGAATTTGCAGCACATTATGTTGAACAATTACTTCGGATGCGACGTAACATCGAATCGAATCGAAGTGTCCGAAACAAAATCAACCAGTTTCTATGCTTTTCTTTCTTTTATCTATGAATTTATTTCTATTTTTGTTCAAATTACGGACCACCGACAATGGTAGCCATATGCTGTAGTCGGTAACTCGTAAGTTGCTAGTAGATATCGGAAATTACCTAACTAATGAAGTTTTGGAACATCTTAAGAGATTGTACTAAAAATACAGTACTATTGCGTTCATTTCTCTACCATAATATTTAATACAACTGAATTGGAAACACAATTCTTTATGTGCCCTCAGCATAGGACAGGATTATAATTATGAGTTTACGAGAGCATTAGCAAGACGCTCAAGGTTGTTCGCTTGTTAACAATGTACCTAACATCTTATAATAGTTATTATAGTGAAGTTAGGTGATTTGTGATATGCGACTGTCTGAGTGATTGCTCCGAATGCGCTTTCGTTGTTTTATATAATGTAGAATTTAGGTACAATTATTGTGACTAATTTATAAGTATACTTCATTTAACTAACTATGAACTTCATATCGAACACACCAGACAAGCCTTTGTGATTTATTGTGTGTTTAAAAATAAAAATAAAGTCTCATTAGTTCAGAAACTGTTTGTTAGATTGTTGCACTAATATTAAAAATGGCCGCCTTGAAGACTATTGAAATCTTAACGTGCTATTTCAAAATATATAAACCCACAAAATGTCAATTTTGATCATGTAGTAGTTACTGGAATTGCGGTATGTCGCGACATGAGTAGACTTACAACGTTTCTCTCATTTATTCTCTCTTTGAAATAAAAAATACATAAGTTATTATGTTCAATAATATTTAACCGGTCAAGTAATTAGCGGTCATAAGCTGCCGATAGCCGTATCAATCACGCAGAATCTATTACCTGCCTGACAATATTATAATTATGTGTCTAGGTCAGGCTAATGTCAAGTGGGTTATTAAATATATTATTGACGTTTCTAGATTTACGAGTAAGTGACATTCACAAGTACTTCAGAAATAACCCTAGCATCAACAAATGTTTTGTTTTTTAATTAATTTAAATTTTCAATTATTATTTACTTTTATACAAATTAAAACAATAGATAAGGCACGTCTTGGGGCCCTTTATTTTTTCTAACTTTCTATGTGTAATATTGTATTAGCTCTATATATATATACATATATATATATACATATGTGTATACATATGTGTAATCGGAGAAATTCCAAAAAAAAATGTCTCGTTTGTTAAATAATACGTCTCTGATGAAATGTGGCAAACGACTGCTGGGAGACAGAAATCAATATATTTTGATACAAAGAAAGGCTTGAAAGAGCTCAATAAGAAAATTATTATCCGTTCGGAAACATTACCTCTATCCCCGCAGTAAATATACACTTACAACGATATCAATTCGATATATTTTGTAATAAATCTCATGGTTATCATATTACTAACATGTTTACGAGTTGCGTGAGCGTGTACGTTTCAAATGCGATACCGATTCTTAGCTGTATCAGATTTAGTAAACGACCGATATCATTTATACATACAAGGTTGCATTCTAAAATTATTTTTGCATTTTTAATTCGCCATGCGCAAATAGTTTTAGAATGTAAGCATCACAAACGTTTTGATGTTTTTTTAAAACAAAACAGTAACGATATTATTGTTTCAAAATAGAATTTAATTGAAAACCGAGTAGATATTGTTCGTAATCATAGTAAAACCTTTTAATTGTTATTAATAAAACTTAATTGCAGATAAAAAGGAATTTAACTTTAAGATGACAAAAGAAGTATTGCGTTAGGGTAAATGAGTCATATAATTTACCTACTTACATAAATATATTATTAACAAAGGACACAAATACGAAAAAGTACAGTCAGCAGAACATAAAATCTTCTTCTTTATTTAAGGTTGGTTCAAAAATATAATAATGAATATATCTATGTAACAAGCTAATTCGAACAAAATGTTACATAATAAATATATATATAGATCTGCTCAGTCGTTTCAAGACGTGATGACTCTTTATGACAACTGGGAAACTACAGCAAGTTTTAACCCTTAACCAGGCAGTGGGAAATATATTCCCACCATAAAATTAAACCTTATGTATTTGAGTTAAGGTGGAAAACCAATGAAAAATTTCAACATGTTCTGCCCGTTAAAGGGTTGATAACATACCATTAAAAAAAACTGTTTGGTGTGCAATAATTTTTTTATTAACTCTAGTATACAAAACCTTGTAAGAAGTTTGACTACCTAACTTCAAACTAATTAATAGTAAATATACTGTAACCCCTGTAGCTAGTCCGGCTAGCAAGTCGTGAGTGGAAAATCTAAAGGTTTACAGGCGTTAAATACCCAATTAGACACATCATTTACTCAACGCAATTTACTAAAGCTAGGTTACCGGCTGATATAGAACTAGCTAGCTAAGAATGATGAAGCGCTCGTAGCTCTGCGGTGCTCGGTGGTCGGAAACGATCACCAATGTACAGCAGAGTTTACAGAGGTCAGTCCTGGGATGGGTGACCGTTTGTATGGCATTTGATATAGAGCGCTTCCGTGCTTCGGAAGGCACGTTAAGCCGTTGGTCCCGGTTATCACTAAATGTGGTAGTCGTTAAGCCTAAGTTAAGTTAGAGGCCTAATTGGGCGGCTTGAAAAATTCTAACAGCAGGACGCCATACACCTGCCTCCGCCAATCCGCACTGGGTCAGCGTGGTGGAGTATGACCAAAAACCTTCACACCTTGATGTGTGAGAGGAGGCTCGTGCTCAGTAGTAGGACGTTAATGGGCTGTGATAATGAAGAATGGTCGGCCTCAAAAGTAGCTAATTATTAAAGTACCTTGGCACTTTAACAAGAACGAAATTCAGTAAGTCATTACTATTATTACTTTTTTATGCAATAATTAGCGTGACATCAGGTATTTCCGAGTACATATTTAGTTATTTATTTATTAATAAAGCAGCATCTATCTATACTATCTCAGGAGTCAAGCCAACCTTACCTGCAAGTGTTGCACCTGCTGATCAACGGACGAGGCTCTGGCAAATATAACAGCTCCCAATAAGCGACAATAGGCTACCTATTACGTGGAATCAACATCAAGTTGGCGAAATGGGGAATGTAATATGCCTCTACATACCCCGGGGAAAAAGGCGTGACATATATAACTAATGTTTGTAAGTAAGAAATGTTTTATCAGGATAAAAAATATACTATAAATGAGTGTCCTATGTTGGATACGTCTGTACAACTAAAGCAAAATATGTGTATCCGATTTCCATTAACGATAATATGTGCTCAGCTTCGTTTGTGGCTAGAAACACTGATGTCCATAATTAGTACGTGAGCGACAAATTAGAAAAAGCTACGCTCCGCGACACGTTATGAACATGCCTAAGCGTTATTCTGATACATATAAACACGCCTATTTCCTTGAAGGGGTACCCACCCATATTTTGCTAGTTACATTTTTGGTCCCATGTAAATAGGTGGCGAACCTATTTCCACTTACCATGAACTGTTATGTTTGCCAAAACCTCTTCCGTTAATTGGTATGCACCACTTGCAGGTAAAATTGTCTTAGGCTCCTCAGATGTGGGTAGGATCGTTAGAAGTGACAAATTTTAGATAGCACAAAGTCGAGTCGCAAGGTCTATGTTATATGCGTTGTTATAAGAGAACTGCCACTTGTAAAAAGACTGACCTGGCTCCAACGATGACCTGATCCCTCGCTACGTCGAACAGCAGCTGGGAGAATGCTCTGCTGCTGTTATCTTGGAAGATGTCACTGCCGGCTTCCAAAAGATCTGGCGTAGAAAAAAAATTTCAATAATAAAAACATTATGAACTTGCACATAAATGTGGCAAAGTTCTTACGCCCGTATATCCTATTTCAGTTGGTGGTAATCTTAGCTACGACAATTACATATCCTAGTTGCGTGGCATTATATATCCTAGCATTATCCCGGTTGCCCTAGACTTAAGCTTAGGGCCCAGGGTCTGCTCACTGGTTCAACCAGACTTGACTGAATTTCAGCTATTACGTGGAGCGACTGCCGTCTGACCTCCGTAACCCAGAGGAAAACATCATTCTATAGTTAAACCTGTTAGAAGGCACTGACTTCCTAATAACGACTGCCATAGATGTTCATGACAGCCGGGATCAACGGCTTAACGTGCTTTCCGAGGCACGGAGCAAACGATATTTACGCACATAACTTCGAAAAGTCATAGGTGCGCCACCAGAGTTTGAACCCAAGACCCTCTGAATGCAAGGGGTTTCGCCACTGGGCTATCGCCACTCTCCAGTAGCGTGGCATTGGACAGGTCTATGTCCAATGCCACGTCGTCGACGAGGCTGTAGTGTACTATTTCTTAGGTATATTTCGTATATGTGCAAAATAGGTATCAAATGAAGTAATCATTATAGAACATACATTCACGCCTGTTTCCCCGAAAGGATAGGCAGAGGCATATTATACGCCCTTACTTCGCCGATTATTTGGACCCACGTAATAGGTGGCGAGCCTATTGCCGCTTACCGGGTTATGTTCGCCAGAGCCTTGTTCGTTGATATGCAGGTGTTTAAAACTAAAATGCATTCAAACAGGCGCGCGGCTATTTCAAGCTATATTAACCTTAACCTTAAAACTGTGTTTATTAAATATTTAAACCAAATGAAATAGAACACCAAAGTTTTAGTGTAGACAAATAAATTATTGGATTACTATGTTTGTTAACAAATTTATGAAAACAAATAGTTGCGTTAAATTTGGTGTTCCTAGTAATGTTTTATGAGTACATACAAGGTTTTTTTTAATTCATTGGTAAATTTGAAGTATTTTAATATTTTAAGTAACACCACATGGAAAAACCTTCAAGTTGCTTAATTGTTTGTATGGATGAGATTTGTTTGTTTAACTCTTAACGCGTCAAACCTCTATCTTATATATTCTGTAAATCTAAAAGTTTAACAGTTAATAGGACAATAAACTTACTAGAGCTAGTAGAAAACCAAAGCATAATAAATGAGAAAATGTCAAAAAATATATTCAACTTTGGCTTAATAAAGCTCTTATTAACTGCAACTTAAAAACCAATGCACCTATTCGCTACAGGAAGAAGCTTAGGTACGGAATAATTGAGCAAAAAACTCGCCGGGACTTATCACAAAACAAAATCTAAAGTTAGACCAGGTTTAATATAGTGCTGTCACTTTTATTTGATAAAATAAAGACAGTGACAGCACTAGTTTTAAACATGGTTTAACTATAGATCTTGTTTGTCTTAGTTTTCTTGTCCAGCCAGTACCTACAAACATTAGTTGTTGTTAAACACAGTCCAGATTTAGGACTGTACAAGTCTGTAAATGATTATGTGCTGCGGTCACTTCATTAAAATAAGAAAACCCAGTAAGTTAGCAAAATCCATGTTTTTCTTCTTCAGCCGTTACTTTGAAGTGGTATTTTTCTTTGGTCTGCTGGAAGAAATTCCTTTTAGGGATAAGCAGAACCGTTGTACATGTCTATTATGACTTCCATCTTTTTCAGTGTTTCTAAATTCGTTTCGTTTCGTGTGCATAAATAAATAAACATTTGTATGTAGTTATTAATGGTCCTATTCAAACAATCTAAAAAAAACTTAAAAGTGTCTTCAATAACAATATTACATTGAGGTTAACAGTCCTTTTAAGTAAGCATTACGTTTTATAAATAACAATTAGAAATTTCCGCTTGTCTTTAGCCCAAAAACCTTCATGTCCTGTTTACTAAGTCTATATTTAGGAAGTATGTTATTTAATATAGAAAGTATATACTTATTATTGCTTATATAAAATTTAATTTTAATCGTCATCTTCTATATAAGGTCAGGAAAATACCTTGTATAAGATTCCGATAGCCGGTAGCTACTATACAACAGTAGCAAGTTTCTAGCAAACAAGCAATAAAACGGTACTTCAATCGTAGTTTTATCTGCTTTATGGACAATACATTGCAATCAGCAAATACTGAGAGAAAACACTTCTTAGTAAATACCTGCTTATTCTCTGACTATGTTTGTCACAAATAACTTCTTGTTAGTGAATGTCCTAAATCATACAGACAGAGAGTTAATTTAAATAACGACCTCTCTACTATTCTACCAAACTTTCTTTTAAATTGTAACAGTCAAATTAGGTGTACTATTTGAATGTCTGAAGATTTTTCTACTTTCTTACGAGCATTCTTACAAAAGGCCGTTTCTATGGGTCTTTTTTGTTCTTTTGTGTACACTTTCACTTTCATTGCTAAGTGCTTGCGGCAATTTGTCATTGGTGCATGTCGATTATCTCACCCGACGTTTTGTAAGAAATAACTACAGAAAAGGTTTCAAATTGAAACGGTAGCGGTATAGATTTTTCCTTTGACCATCGAAAAACTGCTCTGAATTGAATTGCAAAGTCTTATACTTTTTTGGACTTTTAAATCATTTATTATCTACTATGCCAGTTTTCACATCAATCCTAGCAATTACTGAATTCTCACCAGGCGCGGTCCGAAGAGGTAGCCACATGACCCCCCTCCCAAAATACGTGCGCGTCAATCGTGTCGAATCTTTTAAAAAATTACAAAAGAAAATTGTGCATTGGGCTATGAAAACTGATTTACTCAATATAATTAAATTATTATAAGTGACTTCCTCCAAAATATCAGACTGCGACCGTGCCTGCTTCCCACTGTGACAGACAATAGCTTAAATACACTAAGGTTTGTTACAATTTTAGCACGAAGTCCAAAAATGGGCTCTTAATAACCCATGTCATGTGAGACACAAGCCCCTCAATCTTGAAGGAAGCTTGCCAAGTAGCAGGGTCCTGTCTAAAAGGGAAAACGGGTTACTGACCCATGGCCTCTCAGCTCATGTAGGTTTCAACTTGAACTAATATTAGAATAGACCCAGCGACTTCGGTCAGTGACTGCGTCAGCGTGGGTTATTTTCTAAAATGTCAATTATACTATTATCTACTTAAATTATTGTGAAGTTGTATTAATAATTACTCGTATATTATAATATATATGAGTAATTCTTAAAGTAGTACTAGTCAGCGGGAGCCTCTGTATAATTCGATTAATGTACTCGTGTAGGTATTCTAATTTAATCAGAACACCAATTCCTTTTTCTACGAGGCTAATTTTAAAATTAAGGTTGATATGATGATGAATATTTACCTTGTCTGTTTATTATCCTGAAATCATCTTCCGGAAGCTGTCCCTTGCTGAGAGTGCTGAAGAGCACCAATAAAGCTATTTTATACATTCTATCCCGTTCTGTCACACCATTCTGGAACAAAAAACATATTTGTTAGCAATTAGTGACCACATAAATAACATAACATAATTTGTGTCTTGCCCTTGGTAAAACTTTAATTGCTTTTGTCTGGCTCAACATGATAAGTATAATGAAGGCGGCTCAAGATTTGTCATGTTAAGCATCATGGGAGGCCAGTCCAGTCTTTCAGCTCCATAGGGCGTAAGTAAACCTATCCTATATATTTTTAAAAAAAATTCCATATGCGATTTATTGAATGTTGAAACTCTGTGCAAGTTGTCTCGACGCAGAACGCTTACCCAATGTACTACGACGGTCTAGTTAAATTAAGGTTGTATTTTGCATGTCATCAACATTTATGAATTGCGAATCAAACCTAACCTCATTGCACATTGAACATCTACTAATGAATCGATATTTTTGATGAACAATCAAGTATTTTTTTATATTCCGTATTCTGTTCAGTTTATTATATTCCGTTTTAATCGACACGCTATTAACAAAGAGATACAATTTTAAATCTAAGCTATCAAAATTGTATCTTTTTTAATAGTAATTCTGTCAATATCTATTTATAGTCATAAAAAATGCGAAAAAAAATCACCTGTCAGTTAAAGCTTTACAATTTTTTGTTACAATAATCGATCGATAATCGAACAAAAAATATGTAGCTTAGGTTGTTAAGGCGTAAGAGTTTTTTGCAACTAATTGTAGTCAATCACTGGTTCGAGAATGGAAAGAGTAATTGCTGTACTGGTTACCAGCTAGCCTAGAATGAAAGCCGTTAAATAATTTCATTCTTCAATCACTGCTGGAAAGGTAGCTCAACTCTTTGAAGAAAAAAGCTATTTTGAGTTTTACAATAAAAATATACTTTATTTACCTTAAAACTTACATATTTAAAATATATATAAACATCTCAGTTTCACCGAAGACAGAGTCATATTTACGCCCCTATTTTTCGCTAACTATATTGATAGTCCCATGGTCCTACGTAATAGGTAGCGAAGATATTGCCATTTTCCGGGTTTTTTTTATATTTGCCAGTTAATATTATATGAAAACAAAATGACAAACTATAGATAAAATCTGGAATTAATAAAATCAGTAAGTACAACATAAGGTACAACATAAAAGAGTACGTACAGAGTGCGATTTTGGAGTTAGATACCTTAGCGCTATGTGAGATATTTTGGAAGTAGTAGCCAGATTATTCAAACCTAATTAGACCAGTGAGCAGACCCTGATCCCTAAGCATAAGTCAAGTCAAGTTATACGGAATAGACCCAGACCGAGACAACTATCAGTTTTAATTCCATGAAACTCACAACAATTGGAGCTAAGAGCGGGCTATATCGGTCATCAACTCATTTCTCATGTACTTTTTATACTTTGACTATAATGTGTGATCGAGGCATAGTAACGTTATACTCTCATCGCATCATTTGCATACAGTAAAGAACTACATTGCATTAAGTACCGTTAACTTAAGTGTCACCTAGAAAGAAAATGGATGTCAAGTTAAGATATTCACTTCATCAATCACGTACTGATTACTTTATTAAGTAAGTAACTTAACGATATTAAAGTACTCATGGGTTTTCAAATTATAAATTGGAAGGTCCGTAATATAGATAATTTAAATAGATAAGCTGGGTTTTTAATTACATTCATTCATAGATTCACACAAAGATCGAATATTATTGCTTCTGCTTTGCACACTATATCTAGTAAATAAAAGTGTAGAATGTGCCATAGACTATCATCATCATCATCATTTCAGCCATTTGAAGTCCACTGCTAAACATAGGCCTCCCCAATTGCTTTCCACGTAGATCGATTCTTTGCCGCCTGCATCCACCGGCTCCCCGCCGCCCTGACCAGATCATCGGTCCATCGCGTTGGGGGCCGCCCGCTACTACGTTTGCTGATTCGTGGTCGCCATTCAAGAACCTTAACGCCCCATCGGTCGTCGGTTCTTCGAGCTATGTGCCCCGCCCACTGCCACTTCAGCTTGCAAACGCGCTTCGCTATGGTCACTCTAGTTCTCCTACGGATTTCCTTATTTCTGATTCTATCACGTAGGGACACTCCGAGCATAGCTCTCTCCATTGCACGCTGAGCGACTTTGAGCTTAGGACCATAGACTAGATCATCACCAAAAATTACATCAGCAATATAAAGTCCACTGCTGAACAGTTGCCTCCCCAATAGATTACATTCTATTGAGGGTATTTGCCCATAATCACCACGCTGGGCAGGCAGGTTGGTGATCGAGTTCGAGTTCTCTTCGTCGACTCATGCGACTCCCCGTGGGATGAGAGGTACTATGCTAGGCTGGTACCACACGGCAAATATAGATAGCGAGCCTAGTAAGAAGCTATTAATAAAATAAACTCGTATCTCTGCAAAACTAAGTAATAAATTATCGAAAAACTTTAAAAAAATCTAAAAAGCAGAGCACATTGAGGTCAGTCTTTGGAGAAGTGACCATTTGTGTGGCATTTAATACCGAGCTTGTACAATCTTTAAAAGGGTGGGGTGTCGGTCGGTGCCGATTATATGGTAGTTGTTATACAATGTTTGAGGATTTTCTGCGGTTTTAAAAATTATATTCCTAGAATATTAATTTTATTTATATTATTTATTAAAATTCTAACTTTTCTATGCGCAGTAGGTTAGAGATATCAAATTAAATTTGGAATGAAGACATGTTATAACCTAGATTAACACAATTTTGAATCAAATTGGTAATACATATGCAAACAAAAGCTCGGCCAGGCGCTAGTTTTGTATTAAAAAAACGTTAAAACGCTTAAGAGAAAAGCATATGAATTTTAAATAGTTGCATATATTTACATAAACCGGAAAACGAACCTTTACAATTCGGTTAAATTATATCATATAAAACTTCGTCTAAGACAGACCTTTCGCTATACTGGTATGTTACAATAAATATTTAGATTTTAATTCAATCATATTCAAATTATAATAAAAGCACATACAGAGAATTACGCCTGTTTCCCCAAAGGGGTAGGCAGAGGCATATTATACGCCCACATTTAACCAGTTATATTGATGGTCCCACGAAATAGGTGACAAACCTATTGCCGCTTACTGGGAACTTTTATGTAATTTGATACATTGAAAATTAATCAAACACAATCCCAAATCCTTCCTGATCTCATATAACCTATCAAAAGTTGAAATATATCGTTTGTTTTGGGCAATTGTTCACTTTACCCGTTTTAATTGGCATTCGTCGGCTTAGTCGTTTAGCAGACTAGTAAAAAGACTTAATTCCGACGGGAAACCTCTATGTCACACCGAATTCCACGCACACAAAGCCACGAGCGATTATGCTAGTCCAAATACATCGTAAGCTATTTCATAATCCTCAAACCTTTCTCATTTGACACAACACAACTCCTATCAAAACCATTTATTTACTCTTAGAATGTTCAACTCCCAAAATGTTAAATCTAAGAAAACACGTCTACTTTCAAAATTTACTAGGAAAAATACAGTAAATATGAACTGAATCGTTTATTTTTGGTTATAAAAACCTAACCTACCCTATTGGAATTCTTTAATATTTTTATACTAGACATTTTTGGGAATTGGACATTCTGACACTAAACCCATTAAACCTAAAGAATCTCTAACCGTACCAGTTTACTTTACCCGTTCTAATTGGCATTCGTCGGTTTGCATAGTCGTTTAGCAGATGACTGTCTAAACATGGCATGACTGGGTGAGCTGTCAACGGTACTTCGCCCCTCACTGGTTTCCTGCTGCCCTGGATAGGCATCTCAGAGGTACTTCGACGAAGATATTCAACTTTTTAGTGCTAAAGGAAATGTCTTTGAGTAGCTTGACTATACGTAATTAAGGTACATTTTTATAAACACATAATATTAGCTTTAACAAAATAATATACTTACTTTAGAAATTCGAAATTAACTAGGTATTCACACAAACTAAAATTTGCTATTATACACGCACAAACCTGGTCCTAACAATAGAAAACACCATATAAAAAAATTATCCAATTTGGAGCAGACGTTCAAAAGTTATGCCCGAACATACATTTCGGAGGAAAAGTTTTATTTATATAGAAGAAGGTAGATAAGGGCTATTTATAACTCTTCTGTGTCTTGCCTTAATCGCGTCAGGTCGTAACAGCGATGACTGAAGTCAATCAACAGTTAGTCAAGAGGTCAGTCCTTGTATGGGTGACCGTCTGAATGGCATATAATATTGATCGCTTTCTTGCGTTGTTTTGTTGGTTCTCTGTATGGGGAAGTCGTTACTCTTTGCTCTGGTTATCATTACGAGGTTTCGAGAATGATAATAATATCCTGTTGGCAAATAATGAACTGAGGTTGAATGAATGAGAATGAAATGAGGTTGGATGTATAGGGATCCTACCAAGATCTGAGGACCCCAAGCGAATCACCTGCAATAGGTGCACCTGCCAAACAACAGACGAGGCTCTGGCAAACATAAAAGTTGATTCGTAAGCGGCAATAAGCTCGCCACCTATTACGTGGGACCAACAATATAATTAGCGAAATGTGGGCATTTAAAATGCCTCTGCCTACCCTTCCGGGGAAACAGGCGTGATATAAAATAATTTATTGATTCAGGCGTTACTTTGCGGAAATCCATTGTAAGCAAGTGATGGATTAAAAATATTTTTGTAACAATTCCCGCGCTACTATAATTTCCCGAAAAATCGAGAAACTATTCAACACGACACGTGTTTCGCCCTTACACAGGGCATCTTCAGGTGAGATAGCGTGATATTATGTATGTATATATGTATGTATGTGGCAAACAATCGCCAAAGACATCGTCATTGAACAAAAAAAAACTCCAAAAACTTTACAGAACTCTATGTCCCCCTATGAATTTGAATCATTGAATGCCGTGGACTACTAAACATTTTTGGCATAAAAAAATTTACGATCGTCGTCATATCCTAGCATTATCCCGGTTTTTCTAGACTAAAGTTTAGAGCCCAACGTAAAATGGAGCCCATGGAGCGACTTCCGCCTGACCTCCGCAACCCAAAGGGAAATATCATTCTTCGGTTCCACCAGCCGTCAGGATGTTAGAAGGCACAGACTCCCTAATAACGACTTCCATAGAAGTATATGACGTCCAGAACCAACGGCTAGGGCTCTCGCCAAATGGCTATGGCCGCTTCGTGATTATTGAAAATCTTTTGGCATACTATTTTACAATGAACAGCGATGAATAATAAAGCAACACAATGTTCTTTATTTACTATTTATATTAATCAAATAATTAACATAAGAAAAGGATTAATATTCAGGTTTTAAAAAATTACATAATCTTTCTGTTTGTTATTTAAACCAAACAGAAACCAATACACAATATATCATTTATAACGCAAGAAGTACATATTTATAATTATAAAATCCACTTAAAACCTTTCAACTACAGTGGTGCCCATTGACCTATAAACGTACCAATATCTTCTTACACTAACCAGCTATATCTGTGATTATAAATTAGTTTATATTGATATATACTTAAACATTAAGTTCGGTCTCAAGTAGCTCCCGTTCAAGTGCACACGCTTAATAGATATGAACCTTAGCAAATAAGTGATAACGTGACCCGTTTAGATAGATAAAAAATATGGTGCAAACATGATTAGTAAATATTACTAGAATTTATAATATTATTTGAGTGATAACGTAGATGTCCATATTTAGAAGTATTTAATAGATATGTGCAGAATAAGTGGTCGGATTGATCAGTGTAATATTATGTTTTTACGTTTGTCAATTAATAAAAATATATGTTTACTTAGTTGTATATTATGTTCATAAAGATATGTTGTTAAAATCAATCAAAATCAACAATTATTTATTTCAAAGACTACGTAGTACCTGAAAATGTTAAAATGAAATATAAAAACAATCAAAATATGACTACACTGAAATCACTAAGCTTAGATTAATCTACATACAAAAAAAAAGTGTAAGTAAATTTAAGTGTTAATATTAATATTAACACTTAAATTTACCACCGCTCAGTGAGAAGAAACTCACAGACTATGCTCTTTTAAATTATCAATTGATTACTAGAATTACAATATTTATAATAATATATCCGTGACGCTTCACAATGCAATTGAATATATGGGTGCCCTTTGGTTCGCCTAAAATTGTTTGTCCTAATATGGTTTGGCCAAACCGTTTTGGCCTAAACTTAAAACGTACAATTATTGTTTCGCCTAAAAATGGTTTTGCCACCATTATAGTTTGGCCTAAGAATTGAAAGGCCTAATTTTAGAATGTCTAATGTAAAATAGCCTAAACTATCTTGGCATAACTTTATTATGGCATAACGATTATTTCGCAAATTTATAAAAGCTCTAATTTTAGCATATCTAAAATGAAATGGGCCAATAATGTATTGGAATAAAAGCATAGAATTTAATTGAGAAAATAAATTGACAGAAGCGAATCGCTGCAAACCCGACTCCACGTAGTGTTGTCTGCCCTACCCTAGAGTGCAATATAAGCCCGCGTAGGCGCGGATGGGCGAGGCGGCCCGCGAGCTAAGGAGCAGGTGGGTTGAGCTCGCCGCCGGGGCTGAGGATGGCCGGCGAAGCCGGCCAGCAAGCCGAAGCCTCGGTGGTGAGCAAAAACCATCTGCGACGAAAAGCTCGCGTGGGACCGCTGGAGCCCCGCAGCGCCGAAGCCGTGACGGAAACTATGCATGCTGCATGCCTGCATGCATGCTGCACGCCTGCGTGCATGCCTGATTGCACGCTTACATGCTGCATGACTTATAAAAATGAGTAGGCGTTTTGTTCTTTATGATTTTTAATTTTGTGCGAGTTAATATTTAGGGATTGTAAACTTTAGGGATTACGAATTGTTCTTCCAAATGACGCATTTGGTAAATGACAATGTGGCGATAAAAAGTTAGGCGAAGTGAAATTAGGGCAAACACGATTCTGATGAGTGAAATGAAGCGAAAAAATTTTAGGCTTTTCGTTTGGGTGCCATTACAAATTAGGCGTACAAAAAATTTGGCGATCCGATAGGGACCCGAATATATACATAGTTAGTTTTGGTATAATGATCTGTTTACTGTACCTATATTATTTTTGTGTTTAATGTGTTATGCTTTCTCTTTCGATTTTATTACATACAAAATATTGCCAAATCGATCATAAATCGAGGAATAAATATCATTTTGATCCGTGTTTTTTTGTGATTGTAACGTAATATTTGCTATGTAATTACGTAAACTACAAAATTGCAGTAATTACGATTTTTTGCTATCAAGTAAGCAAAAGTGACATTGTCTTCTTTCGAAAATTGTTAAAAGACCATCACAAACTTCTATAGGATCTTGAAGAAATATGTAATACTAAAATTGTCGAGAATATATATCGAATGAACATGAATAAACAAAATACCTACTTATATAGAATACAGACGACCATTAAACCTCCTTCCTTTGTTAAGGTCTGTCAAAAACCTATAAAAAAAGTTATCGTTACCCTATCAATAAGGTTGAGTTCAAATACCTGGCAGTGAAATTGCACTAACAAGAGATAGTGGATTGTCTGTGCCACCGATTGGATGGAAAGTGACCTTTTAACCTTAGTGTTGAGGATACGTCTGCTAACAATGCACTCAGAATTTAAAATCATGTATTAAATATTGAAGCTGACTTGTAAGATGTTTGCAGACCTTGCAGTGTCAGACAGAAATAATCTTGAAGCTTGAATTTTTTCATAAAGAAGTTTTTCACAAGTGATTATTTTATCTCAACCTATTAACGTCCTAATGTTGGGCACGGACACCTCCTCCCACACAACAAGGTGAGGGATTTAGGCAATATTCCACCAACAGACAAAATGCGGATTGGCGGAAGCTCATATATGGCGTCCCAGTATTAAATTTTTCAAGCCGCTCTCGGCCTTTATAGCGTAAAATACCTTGATCAAAGCCATAAAATAAAAAATAAATAAAAAATACTTTATTGTCTTTAAGATCACCATGATAATTTTGATTCGTCAAACATTTACACACAAAATGGAAATTCGATATTTTTTTTTTAACTACAATGAAAGAGATATGAGCGATACCATAATAAAGAAATAAAAGCAAATGGGTTCTTTGTTTGTTTAGATAAACCTTGACAGACCCAGACAGATGTCTGTTGTGGTTTTTCTCAAGATTTGTCGGTTTGTCGGTGACAGTCAGCCTGTCGTGATTCTAAATGAGGGAGGGGATTGTCCGTCAGTCAGTCAGTCAGTCTGTCGGTGACTCTAACGAGGCTTCCAAAAAGGCAACGAGATTGAGAAGAATGCCTCAAGAAACTCATCTCGGCTTTTTTCAAATTATGTATGTTTGATAGGCATGTAGATGGCATAGGTTTGATCTGATATTTTACACCCTGTAAATAGTAGGTAGGTAGTAAGGACCAACGGCTTTATGTGTATTCCGAAGCACGGAAGCGCTCGATCTCATATGCTTCACATATCGCATTCACGTCACGCATTCAGGGACTGTCTCTGTTTTACTTCAGAAGGCATTTCCGACAACCGCTTGTTGTTGTCGGTTTAATATTTTATCACTTAAGTAATTACCTGATTATAAGCAGTAATCGCGCGATTAAAAGATATCCGATGCGATTTTACCGAATATGCGTTGCTTTTGATTTACGCGACAACTTAAGGTGAAACTACACTAGAACATTACAATGTAATATTACAAATGGTACAATGCTGGGCTACAGTTCCGTTTTCAAAAGCCTGTCAATTAAATGTAACGTTGTTCGACGTAAAGCTCACGGCGAGTATGCATTTACCTGTAGATAACGTTTATTCTTGCCGTTTTTATTGGGTTAACTCTTTGTTAAAATGTCGCGTGTCGTGTCGTGCCTTTGTCTGAAAAAAGTTATCGAGAAAAAGCAGTCGAGCACCATTAAAAACAATCGAGAGTCGTGTCGTTTGGTTACGGTTTTTCATTTTCGTATTGCATCTTGGAAACGCACGTAGCTCCGCAGTACTAAGTGATCGAAAATGATCACCGAAGTAAAGCAGATTTTACGGAGGCCATCTCTTGAATGGGTGACCGTTTGTGTGGCTTTTAATATTGAGTGCTTCTCTATTTTCGAAGGCATTTAAAGCCTGTGGTCTCAATTATCACTATAGATAGTTGTTAAGGCACTATTGGGCGGCTTTAAGCATTCCAACAGCCGGCGGCCACACACCTGCCTCCACCAATACGCACTGTGTCCACCTGGTAGAGACCTGAATCCTTCGATTTGTGAGAGGAGATCTACTGATGACGTGGGACGTTAATGGGCTGAGATAATAATGGCATCTTATGGCATCTGTTGCCGTAGGTCTCGCTAACATAGAACCAGCTATAACCCACAGCCTTAAAAGACTGTAGTGGGACCTCAACAGACAGCATCAGTTGTTCTATTTTATGTGACACGTCATTATGACTACGTCCTGCCTAATGATAAGCAGTCGATGCCGTTTCACGCCCAAAGATTCCGGGATTACTGGAACTAGGCCCCCCTAAAACTTATCAATGCAAAAACATCTCATACGCTGCTGTAGACTTTTTTTTTTTAAATCAGACTAAACAATGGAACAATGAAAACGAGGCTAACTTAATATATTCAAAATAAAATTGCATGGGACGAAACCGTTGGTCTGTTGTTTGGTAATATTTCACTTTCCACATTCGTTGAAGGTCAAGTTTTAATAAAGGAGTTTTTGCCACAATTTTATTATTGGGCATTGATAACGGTTTCCAAAGACTGCTGTAAATCTAACACGTATCCTGAGACATTCGTTTTAAAACTCTTATGCGTATTTTACGTCAAAAATGTGTGAAACTAGGAAATACTACGGATACATATAATTCATTGAAATGTTGGATTTTTTAGGCTTAAAGGCGAGTGCGTTAGAGGTCGCAATTAATTATTTTAAATATGAAGGGGGTGTGTTCAGTGTAAAGTTAAATCTAAGTTTGAAGCGTTGTATTCCCATGTGTAACTTTTCAATCGACTAAAAATTATGTTAACAATGTGCATAGCGATAATGCTTATAATTGAATGGCTCTGTACAACAGTGGTGTTAGCGTAGGGGAATTATGGGAATTATGTGAAACTTTATTTTTAAAATAAGCAATAATTAGACAGGAGTCTGTTAATATCTTTTAGTTTCTATGGGAGAACTAATGGCTCTAATTAGTTAATAAACATTACTCTTTTTGTAAAGTAATTGTTAATTTGTTACATTTTTATTAGTATTTAGATAAACTTAACATTAACTTGGAGAAATTGGTAACCATACTTTATACGCAAAATACGCAATTTATAAATTTGAGTTTGAATTGCATTAGTACAGTAACTACTTGTAAATTGTTTCACGACACAAGTCATGAACGCTTAGTAGTTTCATAAAAAACTCAATATATCAAACACAAAAGTAATAAATACTCTTTACAATTGTAACGCCTATAAAATACTATTAAACTGTGAACTTTCTACATTGTCAACTGCGTCTAAACTTTTTTCCTAATTGGGTTAATGCACTGATTTCGCCACACCCATTAGGCATACGTTTTATCGTTAACGGCTTTTTAATGTGGCAGTGCAGCTACCTGATACTGTTTACTACAAATAATTTCATCGTAAGTAAGTACTTACGTCTGATAAGACGCATCAGATATATTGGCCTGAATTGATGCATAATGTTTAATCATTGGCTGCCTACTTGATATGACTAGATAGCAGTCTGGGGTTCCCTACAAAGAACAGATATAAGTATGTTCTGTGGTTCTCTACTACTCGAATTATATTCATATTAACCCACATTAAAAGGACTTGGTAAATAAAAGACTTCCTTTGAACTGTTAGAGTTTAGCGGTAGTAGGCAGGGCACATAGAATGAATAACTGATGACTAGTTGATGATAGTTGATGAAGAAAAGTACTGGAATGGAGACGAAGTTCATTGCTTTACATAGGCCTTCCACGTGGATCGATCTTGTGCCGCCTGCATTCACCGGTTCCCACCGCCTTGATACGCTTAATAAGCAAAAAAAACCTCAAATCTTGAAGAGTTTTGTTTAGTACATATTAAATTACCAAATCGTTTTGTTAATGGTACCGGAATTGTAACTTCCAGAAAAAAGATACCTCCTTTGGATTGAAACTGAAATATGATTGCCTAAGAATTAAAAAAAAAACGTTTTATCTACTCAGTCATGATTATATTACCACAAGTTTAGTAATTTTTTTTTGATTACGATCACTGATAATTATTCACATAAGTATTTATTTGTTTTTATCTTTAATAACTTTAAATAAATAAATATTCCTGGAAATCTCACATAGTGCTTTTACCTCCACATTAAGGAAATCTTGTACTCGACCACAGATAATACATACCGTTTTCTATACTACTTATTTTTGTACATACCTACATATCACAATTGACCAAAACAAATATTCGTGCTACAAATATTTGTGCAGTATGGAAATCGAACTCACGACTTTTAAAGCGAATGCAGGTATACCCTCGACGCCGTATAACTGTAGGTAAATTTCCATCATTCCGATCACTGATAATTAATTACACATATGGGTGCGACTGGACATAGCTATACATTTCTTGTTATCGCTATCACAACCTTAGGATGGCTACAACAATACCTAAACAGTTATCTAAAAAGCGTAATGTATACAAACTCCTCGATAATAACGAAATAGGTCTACGTGCCAACCGGCACGTTAGCCGGCTTTATATAAAACATAGGTATTATGTAAACAGCGCGAACAATGCCCCCTGTGAGGCTATCGTGCAGTAAGAACAAGTCAGAACAACAATGCATCTGTTCTGGGAACAAGAACGGCATTGAACCTGAGACCGGCAACGCTCTCAACTAATGGCTTTTTTAAGCTTTTTTCCTGTTGGTAATCAATAGTAAGTGGAGTAAATCTGTTGCATGATGTTAATTGATAGCTTTGAGTTGGATTGTGTGAAGAATCTTAACTTTTATGTTAAAATTTTAAAAGCGTTAATATAGCAATGGTCGATTAAACCTTCTAATAAATGCGTAATACAGACCTTTACATGGGATTAAATTTACTCCGAAGTAAGCAGTTCACTGTCTTTGGACGTATCTTGCATCGTATTATGCTCTAAATGGCTTAAATATTTTCTGACAGCAGCACGTCAGACAATTGCTTCGACCATAAATATAAATGACCTAGATCCCTCTCATCGTAGTTCGTGAAAAGAGAATTGTCGACACAATTTAAATCCGTAAAATGCGTTATTTTATCATAGTTCAGGACTGTTTCCGTTTTGATATGGATATAATAGATAATACTTTGTTCAAATACATAGTACATTATACCGATAAGGACCTAATATATCTTATTTTAAATGTCCTTGAACTTTTTCATCTTTCCTCATCATATCAGCCTTAAAAAGTCTACTGCTGGACATTGGCCTCCACAATAGATTTGATATTATTTTGGGTATTTGCCCAAAGTCACCACGCTGGGCAGGCGGGTTGGTGATCGCAGTACCAGCCAGTACACAGGATGACGCTGCTGCCCATTATCCGGTAGGGTTTCGTTTCGTCGACTCTTACCCATGACATGAGAGAGGATGGCACTATTCTAGGCGCCCACACGACAAATATTTACAGGGATATATTTATAAAGAAATATAAGAGAACTAATGCTCTAAAAAGATTTTAATAAAATTGAGCAAGTTGTTTGATTTTTTTTTCGAAATTACAATGGCCATTGATTATTTTGACGACCGTTTAAATAGGTACATCATAATCATCACAGCCATTAGAATTCCTCTGTTGCATATAGGACGCCCGTATACAAAAAATATATAGTATAAGTATATGAATACAGTGGCAGTGGGTGGGGCATATAGCTCGAAGAACCGACGGAAGAAGGTAAACACCACCGCGAACCGGCAAACGTAGTAGAAAACGGCCTACCATGCGATGGACAGATGATCTGATGAAGGCGTCGGTAAGCCGATAGATGCAGGCGACATAAGGCAGGCGTATAATACATTTTAAAACAAAACATTGAAAAGACTTCAGTAATCTGCGAGAAGACGGACTATTCCATCTATGGCAGTCGTTATTAGGAAGTCAGTGCCTGCGAATATTCTGACAACTGGATTAACCATAGGATCATGATTCCTATTAGGTTGTGGAGGTCAGGTGCCAGTCGCTCCAGGTGATAACAGAAGTTAGACCAGTGAGCAGACCCTGAGCCCTGGGCTTAAGTCTGGGACAACCGGGACTATGTAAGTCTGGGGCAACCGGGATAATGCTCGGATAATGTACATCTTTTGTACTATGTAATGTGATATGAAACGATTTGATTTGATGATAATGATGACTAAAATTGATTTGAATAAACATCGCTATTTTTCTTGGTCTGTATTCTATGTATTCGCATTACAAAAATATAAACAAATGACAAAGTATTTAAGTAATTATATCTGTTTTAGCCCAATGCTATGAAGCGGTTTGTGATATAGGTATCTGAAGGATTAATTAACTAACAGCCTAGCTAAAGAGGTTCAAAAAATCCAATTCATTCTTCTTTATCGTATAAAAATTAAAATCATACAAAAACAGTAGTAATCTTACAAACGAAATTTGAACAATTCATCATTCAAATTACACACCAATTGACAAAATTCCACCAAACCAGATGAGTACAATGTAATTTGAGGAAGCTCCACATCCGCCCATAACTGCTATATTTACAGTTTTTGACAACTATTATGAAATAATGATTATTTAATAATAGACTTATCAAATGATTAGTTACATACATGCTATTTTGCATACTACATATTTGAGTGACTCATCCAATGTCTTGAGTGTGACTAGTCAATCAGGTTTTCGTGATTATCGATTTTTATATGCGAGTTTCTGGGATGGATTATCTTATAATTAACTAGTGGATGTGACTTCAATTGAGTTCAAACATATTTATATAACACGACGTACACGAACAACACACAACTTCTTATACATCCATCTTACTACCACTTGCACACTCTTCTGTTTGGAGTTGAATAACTTCAAACGCATCCATTTAAATTAGATATTGTTATTTTACACAGAAAGACTTTTATTGTTTTGTTTTAGATTGCCGGGGACGCCCAAAACTATCGGTTTCCTATGTGTGATAAGAACGCCACAGAAAAACTGCCTTAATAAGCTATACAGCTGAGAAGAAACCATTTTGGGTACTCATTAAGTTTTAATTCTTTGTTTCGTACTGATATTTTTTTTTTATGTAGCAGATATTATTTTATTATTTTGTTCTTTTGTTTCATTTGAACGACAATTTTGACCAAACTAAGAAAAGCTAGCACTATTATATGTGATTATAAATGTTCCTAAACATCTCACACTGCGTCATTTAGCCCTAAATATTAAGTTTAGTCTCTCTCCTATCTAAGTACCTATATACCTAGAAAACGGATAACTAAAATACGTGTTTTTTTATATACTCTCATCACACATAGGAAACACGCAAACTCATATTTATACGCACTCAAATATTTGTGTGTGGGAATTGAACTCGGGACCGGATTGCAGGTATAACCTAGGGGGCCAAACCTGCTGGAGTTGTGGGGCTGATGTAAGGCTTACCGAGGATAAATCAGGCTCAAGAAGGAACATGAATAGTTTTAAGTCAGTAAAAGTCTCCTCCTAGACTAAAGACTCCACCTAGTGTGTGGAACTCCACCACCACTATTAGTAGATATCAAATCAAAATAAATGGCTTAAAGATACTCGACTTACTTATGAACGACTCATGGCACAGATGTCAGCATACTTATAATCCGTTATATGATTAAGAGTATACCTATCACACAGGAAGTGTACTTAGATTACGTAGATAACACTTAAAAGAAATTCAAATTAAAATTTCGCAATAACATGGATACATTACGATTTTTATTTTATGTCTTTATATCTAAGTTAAAACTCTTCCTAATACAAAAAAGCTACTACACTTTAAAAGAATACATGGAAGAAAAATTAAATAATTTTGTGGGTAAATAGTGTAACGTAAATAAATAATTCAATATATGAAAATAATAATATAAATATCTTATTCTCAACACTTATACTGACTAATAATAATACCTACTGACATATACTATTTACATTATTTTATTTTATTTATTAATATATTAACTCTTTTACATGTAACTGTAATTATATAATGTGACATTATTGCTACATTTTTATTTAATATTTTACCTATACTAACTGTTATAATATTGTTTATATCTACTGACATCATTTGATACATACTCAATAAATAAATAATAATTTAATAACGGTAATTTAATAATAATAATAATAATAATTATACGGCGCCCTTCCTCCTCTCTCCTACACTATGCTGTGCCCGACAGGGCCACAAATGTACCAAATTGTAATATTCACCACCTTATAAAACCATTGTGAAATCATTGAGTATTGAGTATTTTAATATGTATGAAAGTACCACCAACCCCTTTCTTCATTCATTATAATTTAAGTAACTATTATTGTACACAAATTAGTTGTATTTATATATAGGGAAATAAATAAATAAATATAGGGTATTTAGGTAAGACTATCGGAGCCCAAGCCAACCTCATCTGCCTATCAACTGGAGAGGCTCTGGCAAACATACCAGTTTCCCGGTAAGCGGCAATAGACTCGCCACGTATTACGGCGAAATGTCGGCGTATAATATGCCTTTGCCTTCTTGGGGAAACAGGCGTGAATACATGTATGTATGTAAAATATGAAACATGAAAGTTACTTTTATTGTACACAAATTATATGTAGATACCTATTTATATATGCGTTCAAAACTGTATAGCAGTCTATATATAGTTAGGGAAGTAACAAAAAAACCTACATAATTGATAAATTGACGACCGATATGGCGTAAAGGTCAGTATACCTGCATTTACTCCAGAGGTCGTGGGTTCGATTCCCACACAGGACAAATCTTTGTGTGCATGAACATGAATATTTGTTCTGGTCTGGGTGGTCCCTATGTATATTAAGTATGTATTTACAAAAAAAAAGTAATTAAGTATGTTTATCCGTTCTTTAGTATCCATAACACAAGTTCTTAGTGATACTTATCTTGGAACTAAATAATTGGTGTGATTGTAAAAGAATATTTATTTATTTAATTATCTATAATATTAATAGCAAATAAGAAAGATATCTCGTACTAAATTCAAAAAAATATAGCTACTACATGCCTAAAAGCATAAGTTGAAATTTTATACGTAACGTATGAGAAAAAACCTCACCCGACGGGAGATTAAAATTAATACCGATAGTAATCTTACAAAATCAACCACCACATTCCTATAACATAAGTAGCTCGAAGGAATCCTTAGACCACAAACCATTTTGGTCACTATGAAGCATGATTGATGACGGTTTAATATAATTTTACACTCCTATTTTCATTTACAAAAGGGTGAGCCAGGTAAATTTATAACTTTCCACTCTGTAAAGTGGTTTCTTTATTACTCATAATAAGATTTGTAAGAGTTTTTTTACCTTTTTTATCCCAGCTTGTACTTGGCCTATTTCTGGGCACAGACGTCCCTTCACCATCTAAGGGATTAGAGGTTCAGATCATACTTCACCACGCGGGCCGCATGCGCATTGTAGGAGGCCTATGGATCCATAACCTGGGGGTAATTACCTCTCGCGGGAGAAAAACTAATATTTTGAGGGGGTGTCGTGTTGTATCGGCCATGAATAGTGCCACCCCCTCTTATATTATGGGGAGTCGTAAGAGTCGACGAAGAGAAATCCTACCGGATGACGGGCAGCAGCATCATCGTGTATATTGACTTGAACTGCGAACAACTACCCTCTGCCCACCTTGGTGATTTTGGACAAATACCCGCAATAGAATATAATATATTGGGGAAGCTCATGTTCAGCGGTGGACTTTATAAGGCTGATATTATGAATGAGCAGTTATTTACACTCTCCCCCACCCTCTAGGGTGTTTAATGAAATACCAGTTAAACCCAGAACTTAGGAGGATACTCATAATTCAGTACTGACATAGGTCATAGGGGAAACGGAACAGAAAAGGATAAAAATAGGGCCTTTAACTTGACCATTATGTTTATATCTTTAAAGTACAACAATATGCGAACAACATTTCTATGACATAAGTAGATAAAGAAGTCGTTTGATTAACAACATTTGAGTCAACGGGAACGAAGTACTATTCTGAGGTCAACCTTAAAGGAATCCTTAGAACGCGAACCATTTCAGTCACTGATGCATGATTGATGACTTTTTTATTTAGAAGAGGATCTGACAACTTTGAAGTTCTATCGTGGTATCTTTATTATCCTCAAAAAGGGTTGTAAACCATAGGGTTTATGAAGGGTATTGAAAGATTGGGGTTCTTTGTTACAGAGCACGCCTGAGCCGTGCCATTAGTTAGTATACAATAGCCGTTTAGGATATTCATTCTGATTTCTTATTTGGGTGATGTAGTTTGTGGACTGGACTGGGCAAATTAAGTTAGAATGTCTTGGAGTAATGTACTTGCCCAGTGTTAATCAGGATTTTCTGTTGTCTCGAAATAATATAATTGTTTGATTTTGCACGACTGTATTTTTAACACGAGACAGAAATCTTTGATAATAATTATAAAATAAAATAAAAACTCTTTTTTTGTTTTCATCATACTAAAATTTAAACCTAATTTTTCAATTGTTTAATTGAAATAAAAATTATGGCGACGAACGTAGTGTAAAACTTAAAGTGTAAGTACTTTCCTTCTTTTCAAAACTGCGTGACCCACAGTTTAACCTCTGTTATATTAAAAATGCATTTTGAGACAGAGTCTAAGATCCTGTCTATTTCTGTACCAAATTCCAGCAAAATCAACCTAATGGTTGAGGCGTTAAACCGTAACCAATAAAGTTACTTTCGCATTCATAAAATACTTAAAGTAAGGTTTATTATTCTCCGAATTCAACTTAACGTGAAATTTTCTACTTCAATGAACGCATTGACAGAAGCAAGTTTCTTATAGACAGTCTCCAATCAAAATGCCACTTCTTCCATATGACTAGTTTTAAAAGAAAACTTAACACCCGAGTTAGAGTCAAGCATCAGGTTTCCATACAGAAAAAAGGAAGATTTTTTGTATATTACTTTTTTTTTACTGCTTCTTTAAAAACATGTTGAAATACTAGGTAATGGTTTGATATGCCACCTAGGAGGCCTTTGTGCTACCACTATGACAATAATGTAAATGACAGTGCATTTATTCTCATTTACTAGTCAGCTGCAAAAACATTGCTACTCGTCATCTAAATTACATTAGTAAAGCGTATGTATTCAATTCCCTTACTTTTTGTGTAGTAATTCTTTTAAGTTGGTTAATTTGCGGTCAGTTCAATATTTAAGTAAAAAATCCTCACAATTACATGAAAATTACATGTAACTGAAGAATAAGAGCAGCCTCCATGAAAATGTAATCGATGGGAACACGCAAACTACCAATATTATACTAGGGGATACTTGGGTTACATTGTGTTTCTGTGAACCAAATATCAATTTAATGACGAACTGAATGCCTGACAATTATTTGAAAACTAAAAGCTGGTTATAACGCCTCTATGGTTTATAAAGAGGTAGGTTGCACGAAAGTTCCTCCCAAACTTTTAAATTAAGGGATGCCCGACTCGAAATCTCTGCGCGGCCCTGAACAGAGATGCTTAGGATACAACGTATGAAACCAGATAACAATTTAATGACGGGCTTAAAAACGACTCCTGACAAATACTTGAAAATTACAAGTCACTTAAATTAGAGCAGTTATAACGCCTCTACGGCTTATAAGAACGGTGAGAACACGTTAGTTCTTACCAGCCTGATACTAGGGGATGCTTGGGTTACATTGTGTTTCTGTAAACCAGATATCAATTTAATGACGGACTTGAATACAGCGCCTGACAATTACTTGAAAATTACAAGGTGTTTAAATTGGAGCGATTGTAGGCAATCATCCGAAAGATCCGTTCACAGCCAGTTAAACTGCTTTTTACTTATTTTATGTGAGTAATAACTTGAATTTGGTATAATGATTTGTAAGCTATACTATCGTACTAATATTGATAATTATACACTTAACAAAAAATCCTTATTAATGAGTATTATTTCAATATGACAGGAGATTTTTAATGATAAAGATAATAAAGTTAAAGTAATAAAGATAGTTGCTAGAACATTGTATCTGGCGAAGTGTGAGCGTATATGCCTCTGCATACCCATTCGGGGAAACAGGCGCAAATGTATCTATGTAACATTTAAGAAAAAGAAAACAAAAATACGCATAAGTTCAATACATACAATAACATACAGACGGCTCGGGCAAAAGTAGGTTAAGAATAAGAAATCTTCATTTAATATAAATCATCATAAACGAACAGCTTCTACACATTAAAGTACACTTGAGTTATCATTCGATAAATTGTTAAAAAAAATACGTTTTCGACTTTCATAGTTATACTACAGTACTTAATTATAATTCACAAAATGTCTACTGTTAAAAAAACTAGTAGATTTTTTTTAAAGGAGTTATCAGTTATGTTAAGAAAATAGTTTTTACTTGGTAATGAAAGAACTTTAGAACTATTATCATGTTATCTTACACTGGAAATTCAGCGACTAACCCGTTTTTGTCCCGAGAATTATGAGACTTAGTCTCGCCTAAGACAACTTTTATTATAAGCCTTGCATGTTGTCTCATTAGTAAGTTACGTCTATAACTTGTTTTACATTTCTCCTTTTACTCTAACCCGTGATTCTGCGTATCAAAATCATTAATTTACATCCGTGCAGTCACGCAACACAACACATAACACTTTCTCACTGCCTAATTGATTATAATCATTCCTGACGATGTACCAATGATGCCTACAATTTTGCATTGTATTCATTGGACAAGACAATTTGCATTTCAAACGTTGTCATTATAACTGTAACGCACAATTATGATCGTACGAATGAATTGTATAGTGGAGAGAGCGAGAATTTAGATGCGATCTTCATTGTATCTGTTATGTTTTGAAATATTAGGCATTTACATTTAACAGCATTTGTAAAAGACAAAGATTTCTATGTTTGACTAGACAAACAGTTGGACGGCTGAGGAGAAGGGGCCGGGAGGATGGAGGAAAAAGGCATTATGGAGCACTAACCGCAACGCAACTCAAATATTAGTGGCGGTCAGTTAGCGAGTCTAATCGTAAGTAAAACTCTTTGGTAATAGATTATCACGTATATTATGCTTATGATAAAAATTATTCTATATTGCACATAAACACACGAAATAAGTAAGTAAGTTGTGCTTTTACTCTATAAAGTTTTAACACTGCTTACTATTTATTTTCACCGTCATCAAAAAGGAGGATTATCTATTAAACGATTATTATACTTATACTTATTATACTTACACATAATTTAAAAAAGATACTACGAGTTGAAATCGGCGATTATCCCGAAGTATGCGAAAAGATTATTTACAATATCAATATATATTTTTTAACATATTATTTGTTGTATGAAACATGATTACTCTGAGATGGCAGCTGTCTCCTATACAAAGCGAAAAATTTAAAACTATCTACATTTTTTGAATCTTAGAAAGTTTACGTTTCTTTAACTTTTAATCTATATTTCTATTAGAACATTTTTAATGATAGTGATTTCCTTAGACATTTCGCTCAGCAGCTAAGCATATACTAGACTAGATAGGAACTAAACATCGGAAAAACATATTGAAACACTTCCATTGCATTTACATATGTCATTATTAAAGCTAGAAAACACTGAGAAAAATATATCTGTATTCATATATATATAGTTTTATTAATGTAATATTAAATCACATCAAAAATTTCAAGAAATACTTATCTTGGGATTCTGATTTATTTGGGGATTTTAAGTGCTCATAGTCTGTGGAAGGCACTACCAAAATTAATATTAAGGCCGAAGTAAATCATACTTGCAAATGGAAATGAGTCCCATTCAAAGAAATGTCTTACTCCATATGCATATTATGCGCCCGACTGGCTGATGTATGTCTCCAAGCGTAATGTTCCTTTTTGCAAACTCATTATGATACTTTGTGTGACTTGCTTGTAATTACCTCCCAGTCTCATAATTATTACAAAAAAAGAAGCAGTAAGGATGGTTTTGTAGTTGTCTTCTCTGCTTTTATGAAGAAAACTAGGTTTTTGTTAGTAAAATTTGTGAAAGTAGGCCGTTCGTACTACTATTTTGACATGTGTAGTTTTGGCTTTGGCGCCATTGCGGAAGAAGACACCTCGAAACGTTTTATGTTCTAAAACTGATGGAAAATAGAGATTTTACGTGTAAATATGAAGGATTTTTAGATATAATATCTTGTACATACATAAGTATAGGAAAGTGGCGTATTGCTATGAAATATAATTTATCATGATTCTCCAAAATCTATTAAACATACTTTTTTGGTATAAAAAAAATATTTTAACGTTTCGTACCAGAGTTCATGAAAAATAACTCCTTATTAAAATATTGGTTAAAAAATCTGATAAGTCCTGTTGTTAAAACTTTAAAAACAATTTTAAAAACAAGTTTAAAAACAATTGAACAGCGAATCATTAAACATATTATTTATTTAATAACTTCTGGTCATTGTATAAGACAAAACAAAATAACTAGTAATGGTAATTTACAAACTAATTGAAATGCTCTCACAGGCCACACCAGCGCTCCTATCAATTTAATTTGACCTTTGTTCAAAAGTCAAAACAAATCTCAGTTGTTATGCTATTAACGTTAACGTAATCAATTATCTGTAATTTTGTAGTCGTGTTTAGGCTTACTGCATTTTTTAATGAAATAATAATTGTTATATCACGTTTTTGTATCAACAATATAATCCTTTTTTGCTGGTTTCCGGGTGAAGGGTGGTCTTCGGTTCGCTATTAAAGTCTTGAAACATTATTATTTTTTTACTAAATATTTATCAAGTAAGTTTTTAAAAAAGATTATGACATCGCAACTCTTGGTGGTCCGGAACGATAATTAAATAACATGTTTAGTAAGTATCGGAAAAGTTCTTGGACTAGGTCCAGAATGAAGTAGTAGCCTTTACAAACCTCAATGCTTAGATAGATTTAGATACTAGTGTGGGATTACATATTCAGCACTTTCGTGATTCGGAAGTCACGTTCAGCTAGTGGTCATGATCATCACTTTATTTGGTACTGGTTAAGTAATAGGCGTAATAACTGTTATTCTTCCAAATCTGGTCGGACCAGACAGCAGACCATTGGCCGGCTTGGCTCTAAGCGTAAGTCTAATCCACCCTAGGTGGAGTATGACACGATTCTCTCTCACCTTGGTATGAGAGAGAATGTCCGTGCTTAGTAGTGTGACGGTAATATGCTGAGGTAATGATGATCACTGAGTTCCGTCTGTATTTCAAACAACGGCACGTAATAACAAGAATTTTAATTTGAATGTATTTAAGTTTTTTTCTTTTAAATAATGGCTTCGTGCTGTTTGTACATTTAGCCAGTGTCAAGTAAGAGATATATTAATAACATAATAATATAATTTATAGTAAATGAGAATCAGTGGTGATAAATATGATAAATGGTAAATGTGATGCCCTCCCCCTAATCCCCTTGAGTCCTCAGTAAAGATGTGGGACTATACTGAGATCTTACATGGACTTCTTGAAAGAATTAGAAAAGTGATATTGCACTGTTTTGTTACATTTACCAACACTCATGTACGTTCACAAACACTTAACGGTTAATAATCCACCGTCATTACACAACAATGTACGAAAAATCACAAATTTTAGAAAATAAAACAAAACTGCAGACATGACGCTTCACTTTTCCGCTAAGAAGTCCAATCATGTATCTAAGATAGTAATTATGTAATGCGATTTTTATTTATATTATTTTTTACTGTCTAAACTTTTTATAAAATGGACATGGTGTTATGATGTAATTTTTTTGATTCTTCTATTATTATATTCCATATAATTTACTAATATTAATTTCATGGATATTTTGCTATTTTATTAATTGAACAAGTGAATGACCACTGCATGCCCACTTGTACTATTTTGTATCTTTATACATCAGTTATTTTACGAAAGTAAATTGATTTGTGTACGTGACTTTTTTGTACAAAAGTAACAATGTATTATTTTCATTTCTAAAATCTTCCAGAGATTTTTTAAAAAGCCTTTGAGTTCCCGGTAAGCGGCAAAGGCTCGCCACCTTATACGTGGGACCAACAATAAGATTGACGAAGTCTGGGCTTATAATATGCGACTGCCTTCCTCTTCGGGGAAATAGGCGTGTTTGTATGTATGTTGATTATTTTTACATCGCTGTTAATATTTTTACCTTTTGCCTTAAATGTTCTGTAAAAACGAAAGTAAAATTAACATTTTCATATTATTTTTTATGTGCTCCGTACCTTATGTGGTGAAATACAACAGTTATGGGCGCGTATCTGCATGCCAAGTAATATTATCTGAGAGTACATTTATACCAAAAAAAGATGAAATTCGCATTAAATTTATTAACTTAAAATGGCAGAAATTGTATTGTTGTTTTAACTTCTTTAGTAAATTGAAAAAAGTTTATAAAATAAATTTTCTATCCTCTGCGTTCTATGTAAAGTTAAATGCTAATTGTAGCTTAAGATTAATAAATGCTAACGCTCAATTTTCGCTCCGCTTTAAGCGCTTACAGCAAGCTGCTCCAAAAGGACGTAATCGTAAAACAGTTTTTGAGGGTCTACAACGCGCAATGGATGCATTTGACATTGCAAGAGTCTATAGGCTGCGGTGAGCTATATACAAAAACTACCACCGCATCGATCTGCTACCACTCGAATTCAGTTCTTGCAATATCGGCCATATGAAGACTCTCCATGGCCAGTCAGCTCGTTCACCAGTATTAAGTCTAAAGCAATCCAATGCTGGACATATCGCACCTTTCATAATATAGGGGCCCAATTCGAAAAACATGATTTTTGGGAAAACGCGTTTAAACATTTTTGAGCCCCAAAATTTTCACAAAATCGATCATAACTAAATTTTTTTTTTTTGAGATGTGCCCCTCTATTAGAAAAGCTGCGATATGCTCATTAAACGCCACTGGCCAATATAGGTAGTCCAATTTAATTCTTGCCATCCGCCCTACATAAATTGTCTCTAGACCTAGTATAAGGGCAGCTTACGTTTCCCAGCCAACTCATTAACCAGTATTTATTTATTTAAGAAGCATAATACATAGTATGTAAATGGAGTATAGAAAATCTAACATCTGCTGTAATTATTTTAAAGTGGTGTTACAAAACGCAACACGTTACATGTAAGTAAGTAAAATTGGCTTAGGGAAATGCAGTAATAGTGCCAATGATCTTAATGACAGCACTTAAGTAATTCACCTGCAGGTATTTGCAGTTTGCACAGATAGTTATAAACACCACTTAGGTACTTATATTATAACACTGTTTCGTAAACATATTTGTGTGGGCTCAGTAACTTGACTTCCCTACCTACCTTGCCGCCTACTTGAAGAGCTATGGAGATAATTCGGCAGAAATAACAGTTTATTGAACCACCTTTGCAGTTGGGAAATTAATTACAGTACAGAGTTTAAGAACGCCTCCAAGAAAGTACGAGGTATTTATTTTAAATTAACAACTGGCTATTGCCCGTGGCTTTGTTATTTGATAAACTAGTTTTTACTTAAGTATTACGAAATTAGTAATTTCCGTGTTAAGGGATTCTACCATCATCTTTGGAGCTCAAGCCAACCTCACCTGCCAGTGGTACACTCTGGTTAACATAAGATGTTCCCTGTAAGCGGCAATAGGCTCGCCACCTATTAAGTCGGACCAATAACACAAAACAGTGCGAGCGTATGTTATGCCTCTGCCTAACCCTTCGGGTAACCAGGCGTGATTGTATGTGTGTATGTATGTACAAAATTTAGCGCTTCCAACTCAGCGAGATTTGGAGGTCCTGAAAGTTAATCAGATTAAACAAAGGCCAGTCCCTGGATGGGGAATCTTTTCAGTTTGTGTTTGCTTTTATACACTAATTAATGTTGATGTAACTTAATACCATCACGCCCATTCACCACGGGCAGGAGCATGAGTGGAGAATAATTGGGCTATAAACTCAAAACGGCTCGGTTTTCCGCCATATTTATCAACGTAAACGTGAATTTTCGTTTCTTTGATTTCATTTCATGGACAAAAAAACGTAAGCACATGTATTTCCTGCATTTAAGTAAATATTTTCCACGAACGAAAACAAAAACTTGGTTCAGCTGTCGATAACTTAAATGATGCATAAACTAAACATCCTACAACTTGTACCTATTTAGGCTAATAACAGTTCACATGTCATATAGATTAGCACCGTCTAAATCTAATCAGTAAGCATAGTTTCAATAATATGTAATGTATAAATAAAACTGTTCAAAAGTATCGGGTTAACATTAATTTAAACATAAATTCTATAAATCAATTATACCACAGTTAGGTACGCAACTTAAATTCTAACGAGTTACTGGAAAACAGTAATAAATCATGACAAACCATAACTTGTTAACGACTTTATCCAGCCGGGAATCGAACCCAGCTTTACTTGATATGCAAAGTTTCATTAAATATTCGACCCCCGGGCCCATAAAGTCGCACCAAATATTCACAAGTGTTTTTCTAAAAGAGTTTTTGAAAAGAAGTTTTGATTTTAATGACCATGGAGACCACATGGAGATGATCTCAACCAGAAATACATTCATTTAAAGAAAGTACCTACATTATTACAGTGACCAAAAATGAAAAAAATCTGCTCGCGCCAAAAAGTTGTAAGTTACGAAACAACGAGAAACTTCAAGCTTACCATAAACGTTATGTGGGTGAAATCGCAACAATCGGGTTCCCGATGCAGGCGAAGCCCATTCTCAGAACATCCAGCTTAGAGCTTTGTTTAATTCATCACAGTATACTTTTTGTGTCGAACGCGCAGTATAACTCGTCCGGAACACTGTTTATTATTATTTGTTGACACAAAATGAGGTTGTTGCCGCTCGCACCAGCATCTGGATTTCACTAGTTTCACTTTACACTAAGCTTTATTATCGTGCACTTATGACTATTACTAATATTTTAAAGTAGTAAGATTTGTGTATAGTTTGTAAACTGCCGGTAAGCAGGTAAGGTTGGTAGGCCGATAAAAAACGATAAGTTTGGCGGGCCACGGGACGGCACGACCGCGAGATCGGTGCGCGTGTGTGTGAATGGAGCGGTTACGTTCGCTCGCTCGCTCAGCCGCTGTCATGCTCGCCTCGTCTGTGGCTCGTGCGCGCGCACCAGATGTGGGTTGCCAGTTGCTGTTACCTATCTGATAATTTTTCGTTATCTATGAAAAATTGTAATGAAGTTCAGAGTATGTTATAGTCCGGCAATCTCATTCGCGACCTTCCCGCGGGGTGACAGACGGTGGCGGGGACGAGATAAGCAAGATGTCAGCGGGTAGCAGGTGGGGTAGCGGGGAAGGGGGAACTTCTCTTCGTGTGTAGCCGTGTGCTAGAATGACACGGTACCTCGTCCCCGCGACCGTCTGTCACCCCGCGGGACGGTCGCGCACGGGATTGCCGAACTATAGTTTAGCCAATCAAATATTCTCACTAAATGACCGTTTTTTGCTCGTAACTCCTCGGTGGAGGTCCCAAAAGTCCTTGGTGACCGTTTAAGTGACATTTAATATCAGAAGCTTCTTGAGCTGTTTGTTCCAGTTATCATAAATGTGGTATTCTTGAAGCCATATTAGAAGCCTAATAGGACGACTTAAAGAAATCGAACAGCAGGACGTCACACACCAATTTCCACTGGGTCCGCGTAGAGTATGACCCAAATCCCTCTTACCTTAGTGGAACGTGAATGGACTAATTTGGTTTTCTTTTGCCATAACACTGAGCTGTTCCATCGGCCTCTTTTATGATGAGCACAACTCTCAACAACAACTACACACAACTCTTAAACCTAAACCTTAAACCTCTGCCCCGACGTAACGCTTCGTCGTTTTTAATTTTTAAACATTTTCACCGAGCATGGGCACCTGTGTCGTTGCTCTTCGCCACCTAGATTTCCTACACACTTCTCTGACCTCAATCGAACTTGGCGACTTTATCGTCCACCTAGTCCCACCACACGACCAGTCCATTATCTTTCTTAGTAAAACTTTGAGTGCAATACTCAATATCTGTACTGCTTTCTCAGTTACAATTTGATGCTAAGAGATATTAGGTACAGATCGTTATGGACGTTTATCATTAATACAATTATAAACGATCATCACCTTATATTTTTTTTAACTAACATATACCTAATTACATTTCTTTAAATTGCTTCCTTGATAATTTTTTTAGAAACATAAAAACAATTGACTTTGGACATTTTTCCTACCAAGCGGCGGAGAATTAGTACGCACTACCGTTCTAGGACCCAAATTTTTGGCCTGCATACAATATGATATACCTATAGCTTTACGCTCACCATAATTCACCAAATTCGGTTACGTGTCATTCAAATTAATTACTTTTAATATATGGTTTTTACATAGGTCGACAGATTAGAGCAATAAGTACATATTGAATCATCTTCCTTGAAAATCCGCAAAGCTACAGACTCCCCTTAAACGAGTACAAAACTTTAACATGGCAACACAAAACCCAAGTCAAATCGCCAAGAAAGTCGCGTCCGCCGTGAATTGTGGAAGATCTTGCACGTGCACGTGCGATACGATACGATACCACTTTACGTTTACCATACCCGGTTACATTACTTGAAAGTAACTTACTTTTATTAAATTATGTAATATAAATAAACAAATATTGAATCATTTCACTTTAAAAATAGTTAATTTAAAGCTCCACTCAAACGCGTACAGAACTCCAATATGGCAACACAAAATCCAAGTCAAACCGCCAAGAAAGTACGTCCGTAAGCTTAACGCTCACCACGGCACGTCCGCTGTGATTGGCGGGGAGATCGTGCGCCGCCGCCCGCGCACCAACGTCCTTGCCGCGCGGGCACCGACCCAAGATGCCTACCTGCGTACGATACGATACACCAACAAAAGCTCACGATAATATAACGAACAGAAGCCACACTCCGATCACTTATAAGCGGGTTTAATTTCTTTCTGCACTGCACAGAAAAATGTAAAGATTTCAAACAGTAGAAAAGTTATACTACGTAGAACATACTGTTCACAATACGCACTATTTTTTGATGGATTATAATTCACATCTATGGAAGGCAAACCCATACAGTCCCTAATGTCCTTGCTGCGCGGGCATCGCCCCAAGATGCCTGCGTACGAAAGCTCGCAAATAAAGAACGTACAGTAGAGCAACACTACGAGCACTGAAATGCGGGTTAGATTTATTTTTGCAATTTCCCAGTACGTGTCGCAGTTTAAGGCTAGTACATACAGTAATTTATCTTATGTAACAGCTTTGGATTTTACATAATATAATAATTTTATATTCTTAGTTGTGTATATTTTCGAAGTAAAAATGTATGTTTTATGGAAAAACAATTAAAATAACGCATATGTTTTAAGTTCTACTCAATCACGTATTCAAATTTGCAAGCTTTTATGGTTATCAAATTTACTTTGCATAATTATATGAAGTAACGAATGATATGATTGGACGACGCGTGCAGTGCGTTGCAAAAGATCTTTTACACTTCGTACACCATTGAAACGGATGAATTAAAACAAAATGTAGTAAAGAACTTTTAGCGTATAAAGTCAGTATTATGTATCATGTCTGTTTCATTTCTCATCTATGGTGCTCTACGCCAACAAAAGCTACCAGGCACAAAAGCACAACCACAGAAAAAGCGGCAACCGGCACACGTGCGACAGACATCCCTCTTTTTCACACTACACTTTTGCTGCAAAACAAAAGTGAAGAATTGGTAGGTATAACTGCTTTATCAATGCTTGGGTTTCAATGTAACTGAGTTACGTAACAACTAAGAAATATTATAATGATGATGATGATTCGTCCGTGAAGAGCTTAAGGCGACTAGTCGACCGGAAATAATAAACGCAGTAAACCTTTTTTAATCCACGAGGCACTTAAGCGTGCGGCCCACTTAATGGTTTTTTTCATATCCAGATTTAGGCTTCTGTATTTGTCGCTAATATGTCATACAACATATAAATAGAATTACAAAATTTTTATGAATTAATAGAGCACTCTAAACTCTTTTAACCTTCAAGCGGGCGCGTGGTCATTTGTAACGAGAGCCGGCGCGCGTAACCGAAAAGACCTTTGGGAATAATAAGAGAAACAAAGCATTAATTATTTAATATTTATTTATTTATTTGGACTTATTTTATTTGGATTTATTAACATTGTCTTTAAAGCGTAATTTGAAATCATGTATCACCAAAAAACGTAATTAAAATCATGAATAAGAAACAATTATTAGATTAATTAATCGACTCGACTACGCGCGCCCGCTTGAAGGTTAAACAGGTTCAATTCTCATTCTGTATTTTTATTGTTCAAAATATTTTTCAAATACATACATACATAGTTTATTTTTTCAATCAATGTCCTTTAATTTTTTTAATTATGACTCACTTGATTAGAGTATTTTTCAGTGTCAAGTAATTAGATAATTCATGTTCTTTGCAACAATGTGCAGTGTTTTCGCCATTTAGACAGTTAAAGTCATGTCAGAAAAAGTCCGTCACAGTCAATTCAAATTCAAAGTCCATATAAACCCCCAGTTAAGTAGTGGAAAGTTTACTAGAGGTTTTACTAGTGGAAACTTTACTAGAGGTTTCTGTGGAGTTTTGGAATCAACACGGAAAATCATAATTCACTGCAATATACTACTTTCCTACACTTGTGTACGTTGCTGAAGAAGTTATGTCTAAATATTCAACACATTAAAACTCAAATGTACACTAGTTTTGGAAATTAAAACATTGACGCGATGTATCTCTTTCCTCGTTGGCGCCAAAACTCCCTATTACGTTTTTTTTTTCAATAATGGCTCTGTGCGTTTAGCACATTTAGCCAGTATTAAGTAAAATATAATAAATTTAAATTTTTATTATAATTTAAAAATATAGTAAATAAGAATGAGTGGCGATAAAGATGATATGAATATGAAAGAATGAGATGCCATCCGCAAACTGTCTTGAGTCCTCAGTAAAGATGTGGGACTATACTTAGATCTCACATGGACTTCTTGGGAGAATTTGAAAAGTGATGTTGCGTTGTTTTATTTGATTTACCAACACTCATCTACGCTTACAAACACTTAACGGTTAATAATCCCCCGTTATTATACATTATGTTCGAAATATCACATATTTTAGAAAAAAATAACAAAACTGCAGACATGACGCTTCACTTTCCCGCCAAGAAGCCGCAATTAATTTATAGGTATTCAAGATAATAAAGGGTTCTATTTAGCAAAACCATTAACTTTATACTGCCTATAAATTTCCTTTAATATGCTTGTAAAAACAAGTTATCAAACCATATTACGTAACCATTTCATTTACTCTTACACGTTAATTTCCGTTACGTATAATACCTTAATTGCTTGAAGTAATTAAAATAAAACTTCGTGTACGGTATAAAAAATAGTAACACCTACACAAAATAACCTCTACGGATAGTTATGTACGTTTAATATGAACTATACCTACGCAAATCAGCAAATAAGAATGTAAATTGTAGTTTTATTGCAATATGGCCGCGGTTACACAATGTTCGGATACATAATTAAGAGGCGGGAAAACTTTACAACTTCGCGTCGAGTTTATGGCAATTCATTGTATTATTAATATACAGATCAAATTTAATATGATCCTGATAAAATTATTCCGCTTTTCAGTACAACTTATTGTGTCGATTTCATTGATCGTTTAAACTCTCGTTGTTATTGTGAATAACATTTTATGAATAGGCATTTAGGTAATAAACATATAGTGTTATTGTTAAACACTGCGTTTCTAGACTCTAGCTGTCTTACTTATAAACACTACTTTATCTAGGTACTATGACTGTGAAGTAATGTTCAGTATTAATTCCTCTAACACGAATTTTGAATATAACCAAAAACATAACTGGACTAAGTAATTCATATAGTGTTTACATTTTTTATTTATGTAATGCATTTAGAAATATTTTCTTTTTCAAAATTAAAAGAAACATTATGAAGGTAGAATATTTGTGTGATTAGTAAGTAGTTTAACACTTAGTTGTAATGTAATTTATTCTTTGTACATAAATCGATATAATATATGTAAGGTATTATGGTTTTCGTAGGTATATTATTATAGGGATAAGAATAAACCAGTCATCCTTTATATATTTATTTACTTAGATTTAAAGTAGCTATTTGTAAAATCATTTAATATAACTGCTGGTGACTTTTAACCAATTAATATTAAAAAGGTTACAATATCAGGTCGGTGTAATTTTCAATTACACTGTGACTTAAAATAAATAAAGTATAGCAGTGCGAACCATATATTAAGAAGAAGAATTATACTTCGGAATCATCCATAAATTACGTCACACGAATTTCGGGAACTTTTGACCCCCCCCCCCCCCCCCTCCGTCCTTGTCACAGCTATTCACACTTGTAAGACTCCCTCCTTAGTGTGATGTCACATATTTGCAATTGTACAGCAAGAAATGATTACATTAAAACAGCAGTTCCAAAATGTTTATAGGACCTGGGTTTTGAAATGTGGCGTCACGAAATTTAGGATCCCTCCCATCCCCTTGTCACACTTCGTCAACCCCCTCCTACCCCATTAATGTGTGACGTAATTTATGGATAGCCCCTTCATTCCAAGGTACCTCTCCAGTTGGGATCACTTTTATTATACCATCTGATGGATAGCCATAGATAGGGTCATTATCATCTCAGCCCATCCCCTCAGACTCTCGCTTTTGTTAATTCTCGCTCCCACAGTTTTATCAGCAAAGGAATCAGTGATCTTTCTATAAGATAGCAAAAGTGCATAGATAATAGCGGGACATACTTTCATAAAATAAATGTAAAAAAAATTGTTTTCCTTTTTCGACGTAAAATACACATTTCATATGTATATTTTGTTTACGGTGACCCTAGATGCAGTGAAGCACCTTTAATTATATTCCACACAAACGTTTACCCATTTAAGTGCTGCATACATACATACATTCACGCCTTTTTCCCCGAAGAGGTAGGCAGAGGCATACTATACCACACTTCGCCTATGATATAGTTGGTCCCACGTAATAGGTGGTGAGTCTATTGCCGCTTGTCGGGCACAATTATGTTCGGTCGAGGCCTCGTCCGTTGATCAGCATTTAAGTGCTGACCTCTGTGAATTCTGCTTTACTTCAGTCATCGTTCCCGGTCGCATAGAAACCATTAAATACATCTTTTACCAAAAGCATTTGCAAAATCATCTATGTGATGACTGATATGGCGTGGAGGTTAGTATCCCTGCACTCCGCCCATGAGGTCGTGGGTTCGATTCCCACACAGGACAAATCTTTGTATGCATGAATGTGAATATTTGTTCTGGTCTGGGTGTTTCCTATGTATATTAAGTATGTATTTACAAAAAAAAAACGTAAGTAAGTAACTTTAAGTGTTTATCCGTTATTTAGTATCCATAATACAAGTTTTTAATGGCCAGCGATGAGATATGGGACTGAGACGTGGTGCCTGACTATGGGCCTCATAAGGAAGCTCAAAGTCGCTTAGCTATGCTCGGAGTGTCCCTACATGATAGAATCAGAAATGAGGAAATCTGTAGGAGAACTAGAGTGACCGACATAGCGAAGCGCGTTTGCAAGCTGAAGTGGCAGTGGGCGGGGCACATAGCTCGACGATCGATGGGGCGTTAAGGTTCTTGAATGGCGACCACGAATCAGCAAACGTAGTAGAGGGCGGCCCCCAACGCGATGGACCGATGATCTGGTCAGGGCGGCGGGGAGCCGGTGGATGCAGGCGACAAAGAATCGATCTACGTGGAAAGCAATTGGGGAGGCCTATTTTCAGCAGTGGACCTCAAATGGCTGAAAATGATGATGATACAAGTTCTTAATGACACTTATATTGGAACTAAATAATTTGTGTAATTGTTAGAAATTAAATTAATGAAATAAATGAATTAATGGATTGAATTGAATTAATTAATTTAATTAATTTGAATTAATTATTAATTATTTATTTATTACTAACGCTTTCCTATAACTCCATATCCGCTTCATATCTCCATATCTATTTCTGTAGCCCCAAGCTGTCTTCCAATTTACTATCACAACCGTATCGCGATCTAACTTCGGACTTCGAACAATCAAACCGTGGATACACGGGACGATAAGATACGAATGTGGTATGTAATACGACACCACATTTTGTCACTACTCAACACTCGACCTTGGTTCTGATTTCTGTTGCTGTTCAGAGTTCAGATAATCTTTAAATTATTGTGGGTGAGTGTGCAAAAAACGTTTCGTATTTGTGTTATAATATAACAGTAGCGTCAATTGCTACTGCTTTAGGTAGTCCGAAAAATATTATTGAGCTTTTCATTTAGTGTTTAGGTTGGTTTGTGATATTAAAGAGCATTTAAAAAAGCCCGCCAATCGTATCGTCTTTCTTTTGCATTAAATAATAAAATAATGTTCTATCTTGATAAACTTTCTTGCACTAATCTATGTAAAGAATAATATTGTACATGTTGCTAAAACATCTTTAAATATGAACTCCTTATTGATTATTTCTTTATCATCTGTGGAAGCTTCTAGCTTTTTATAACTTAGTACCCTTTTTTATTATATTGGATTTATAACTAACGATGTATGAACGGTTTTCACCCGTGCAAATACACATTCAAACGACTTCGGTGCTACATCAGGATTTCACTTTTCTAAGTTAATTAGGTATGATAAAAGGCAGTCTGCCCACTGCACCGAATTCCGACGTTTCCCGAAATTTTATCGTCGTATGTAGCGATAGACTATTGGTGCGACCGATATACTGCAATTCAGCGGGACTAATAAAGAAGTGCAGTCAGCTAGTTTAACCATAATAAACCATAGAATGAAATTCAGCCAAATCTGGTATTACCAATGAGCTGGCCCTGGGCCCTGATAATGACAACAGAGATAATGCTAGGATGTTGATTATGATGCAAGCAAATCAGTACGTATAGAAAACCCGCTGAGTACAACACAAAAGTAGTTAAACCGTACTCATGGTTTTGTGGGACTATGTTATAAATAAGTTGTTATAACCTGTACTTACTGAATAAATAAATAATAATAATCCTTTATTGCACAAAAAAAAAGATTACAAAAGGTATTTAAAAACTTAAAGTACAAAGGTGGACTTATCTCTAGAAGAGATCTCTACCAGCCAACCCTAGAAGTTGTGTATAAATTTGTAGGTACGGGATTAAATTTGGTTAAAGATCTAGATCTAATATAGCGGATTTTCTACACATCAACATTTGCCATCTTGCGTACGCGTCGCAGTGCTATTGAAAAACTGCCTTAATATGACATCCAACACAACAAAAACACGAAACTGTGACGCTTGTACCTCGTCATGAATTCCTCGACTACCTTCATCGCTCCAGCTACCAATCGACATGGCTCCGGTTGCCACATAATCCCGGACCAACACACATCGGGCGAATTGTGAGCGTCGCACTTGAAATGCCGAAGTGACAGCTTAACAAAGTACACCGTAACGGAACTCAGGCAGCCACGTGGGTTGTTAATAGGGCTGCCACATTGGTGCCATACTATATTGAATATTATATAATTCAATACCCAAACATACACTCCCTGGCGAGGTGTTTCAAAAACAGTTTTTACCGGGTCGATAACGCGCTAGTGTTTCCTCTGGTTATACAAGCGTCCCCCCCCGGACAGGTACCTTGGCGCAGTGGGGGGCTAAGTACCTCCCGGAGGCCGGGAAAAGGTAACACCCAGAGATTGGCGACTTTAGGTGCCCTTAGTACTGACTACCGGGGGAAAAACTAAGAGGGACCTATAGTGGGCGCAGTGGGCGGGCCGGAAAGAATTTTTTAAGCGTCTATAGACTGCGGTGACCACTTTCTATTATGTGGGCAGCATGCTTGAGTGCCACATAGTGGTAAAAAAAAAACTTTCCTCAACAGCATGGTATAGAAGGGGTATTTGGGCCATCCTGCGGTAAAGCAAGCTGATATCCTAATGCAAACACAAGAACTGTTTGCAAAGCTGAATCTGACTCTCGATCGTGTCTTTCAGTGGGGATCTGAAAGCCGGCCGAGTTTAATCGGTACTTGTGTTACGTTATATGTAAAAAGGAATACTACTTAACGGGTCAACATACATAAATACTTTTTCTTTTGTCAAAACATACTTGATATATACATAATAAACACCCAGACCAGAAAAAATAGTCATGTTCATACACACAAAGATTTGTCCTGTATGGGAATCAAACCCGTGTATAAATAAGACTCAAGTGTGATCTGATGTTTAGTTCTTTATTAATCAAAAATAATGGAAATACAAATAATTTTGATACCAATCGACCACAATTTTTCTTAAATCTTTTTAGGTAACTTAAACTTATCCTTTTAAACCACTTTTTACCCAGGAACAATTGAACTTATATTTAACTGTCTCTATTTGCCGGCCGGCAGTTAACATATAAAATATGTTTGCAATCGTTAATTCACTTAAGTTGAATTGAATTCAAATTAAAGATAACAAAAAATCAACGTCTTCTCGTCGCCAACCCTAATCGCAATACATCGCAGCAGCACGAATTTGCACAAGTTTTTATCACAACACTAATTTTGTGCTTTCATATCAAAACAAGGGTTCACAGTGCAGATGCGATAAGCGACTTCGCCAAGTAGGTTCATTTTTTTATATTCATCATTACTACTTATCTACCTTAGAATACAGAATGCTGTATTCCGAGTCATCTGAGGCATCTAGGTACTTTGTTCGCTGAGACAGTTTTTTGCATAGTGTTACAATTGGATGAATGATATCTTTGCTAATTACAAATGCAAAATGGGTTTCTTATGTAATGCAAATTAAAATTTATGATTAATTTTGGTATACTTAGATACTTGATGAGATTGTTAAAATGTATCGAATTGTTTAATAAATAAATCTGCCTAAGTAGTATATGTAAGAAAGTAAAAAAAGTACTTAATAAATATGCTACCATAGACGCTCTCCGTATTTATAATTCATATATTCTAAATGTAAAACAATATTTATAAATTTCTTATATACTCGTATAATCATAGTTTATAATAATTGATCCTTCATTCAAACTGTTTGAACAGTTTTGTTGTTCATTATTTTTTAACTTATATGTAATACTACATACTTTGTAAATAAATAATAAAAATGTCTACTACCTAATTAATATTTATGGAAAGCCCTTATAGCTTCTCCTTGCAATTCATCCCATCCGCTTACTGATTCCTATTTCCTAGTGATTCAAATTTGCCGCGCGCCTCAACTCCCGCGCCGTGGTAGACTTAGATAAAAGGTGTCATGGCCGCCGCTGTTCTAACGAGTACACGCCGCTCTCGTTAAACGTGACAAAAATTAGCGAAAATTGGTGATTATTCAATATAGACTATATCTGGACGTCCTGGACTCTTGTGCCTACGCGTAGTGCTGTTTGTGCGTGAATAACTGCTGGAGAAGAAGTTACGGAGCCACTTGAGGAGTCTGCCGACCGGTTTTCCCAAGTAAGCTTCCTTTCCTTCCAGTACCTAGTTATAAGGGCTGAACATTTACGTTTCCTTGGGATTGCAGGATTACAACGTCTCCGGGTAGGTCTAACGAAGCGTAGTCCAATTTGCTCGTTTGATTGTGGCCATAACCAAGGCATCGTGCCACACCATATTAAGTGATCCCGTTCTTGCCGGATTATCTATTTACTAGCGCCTATACCTAACGATTTAGAAATTATACGAAGTTTATGTTCTTTATTTCAAATCTATACAGCCATTTGAAACAATTTCAAATACTAAAATCATTCATTAGATTCCATTTATGTACTTATTCCATTTATTTCTATCTACCTACATCACTAATTTATGATATTTAACGAGTAAATTGTGATTGCGGTCGTTTTGCCTGCCCGCTGAGTACGTGAGCTAGGTATTGGTGTTGAATTGTGCTCGGAATCAAATCGCATTTTTTACTACATAATTTGGTCAACAAATAGGTAGTTTCTTTCAATCTTATGTTCGTATTTAGGTATACTTATACAATTAGGCTTAGCTACCTATTTCAAGTAAATTGTAATACCTACATACTTATAACGTTAAGTCAAACTAGTCATTGTTTACGTAATAATCGTCCGTTTTGAATTCTGTTGAGGCGACGTCATTCATAAAAACGATTTACGTATTTTAGTCATTGTAGTTGAAGAGTGTGAAAATGTCCAAATCCGCTATCGAAGTGGAGATACAATCTCTGATCAAGCGTCGAGAGTATGAGTTCTATTCTCTGCAAATTATTTACGACTTATCTAAAGTTGTCAAGATAGATAGTTCGAAATTGTCATCATTTCGTTCTAGATACAAACGCATCGATAACGTTCGAGAAAACTTTCGTGAACTTAATCAGAAAATCGATATGAAACGATTAGCTTCAGATCCTGAATTTACGCCAGATAATAAGGCATTAATTTCGTTTGACGAGTTATATTACAATGTGCAGGAAGTAGCTGAATCGTTACAGCTCGATAACCCGTCTACGCAAACAGTTCCTTGTCAAAATACCAGCAATGATTTTAAATTCCAATCTTACTTGCCAAAATTACAAACACCGAAATTTGATGGTAACATTGAAAACTGGCAAACATTCAAGGATAGCTACTTGCCCTTAATTCATAACAATTCAGCGCTTTCAAACATAGAAAAATTCCACTACCTTATAACGTGTCTTTCAGGCTTCGCCCTAACTATTGCAAAAGGCGTACCTATAACCGCCGCTAACTATAGCATAGTGTACGACGCGCTGCTCGATAGATACGATAACAAACGTATTCTCGCGACGGCGTACTTAGAAAAGTTATTCAAACTTGAAGCGGTTAACAAACCGTCACTCGACAGTTTAACGAAGTTAACAAATGCACTTTATGAAGGTGTACACGCCCTCCGTGCGTTACAAATTCAATCTTTAGATGAATTCATATTATTTTTTGTAGCTTCTCGTACGATAGATAATGACACTCGTCAACGATTCGAGTTACAAAATACCAAAGAAATACCAACATTTGATGATTTACTTACTTACATGCAGAACTATGTCAAAATCCTGGAAGTTAGTCAGTCAACGGCTACTTCTACTTCTTCCTCTAGTTCTAAACAAACTCGTCCTGTTAAAATTAACAACGCTAAATACAGTCCACCACTGAAGTCCTCTTTTGTCATTTCTACCAACTCGACTAAAAGTAATTCAACCAATAATGATAAACCAGTAATCTGCCCGTGCTGCAACTCTTCTCATTCTATTTACAAATGTCACAAATTACAGTCTCTAGACGTACCCTCTAGAATTAAATTATCTCAGGATTTAAAATTATGCAGAAATTGCTTACGACCCGGTCATCATTTGAACAACTGTCTATCAAAAAAAACTTGTTTGATATGTAACTCGAAGCATAACACTTTGTTACATATAGATACTACTAATTTACCAACTCAGAATTCTGATTACGAATCTGTCAACTCAAACGTGACCCTTACGTGCGCGCCGCAGGCAAGTCAACATCGAACAACCAAGATATTAGGTTCGGCTGTGGTTCGCGTTCGCGACGCATATGGTTCGCTTCAATGCGCACGCGCCTTAATAGACAGCTGTTCAATGGATTGTTTTATAACCACGTCGTGCGCTCAGCGACTAGGGTTGCCAGTGCAGCATTGTAACATGGCGGTGACTGGAATAGGTCAGAGTTCGGTTCAAACTATAAAGGGTGTTACATTTTGTTCAGTTATGCCTCGTCGCAGTGAAGCTCCTTGTTTTGATTTACCAATGGTAACTATACCTAAAATTACTTCTAAAATGCCATCGTCGTCTTTACCTAACTCGATACGTGAGCATTTTAACCACCTGGATTTAGCCGACGAAAACTTTGATGTGGCTAGTCATATAGACATTCTGTTAGGAGTTGAATGTTTTGATAAAATATATACTGGATCTCGTTATGCCCCGGGACCTGGCTTACCTTGTGCACTGTCTAGTGTCTTCGGTTGGGTTATCAGCGGCTTGCTATCCGACCGCGCTCACATCCACTCTCCTTCCCAATCTGTGACGTCACTCATCGCTTCCACATGTGAGCTGGATGATATCGTGCAGCGATTTTGGGAAGCAGAGGAGCCTCCTAAAATAAAATTCTCTGACCCTGAAAAAGAAGTATGTGAACAAATGTATAAAGAAAATACTTACCGCACACCTGAAGGCCGCTACGTCGTGCCAATCATGCTTAAGGAAGATTCTCCCCCTCTAGGCGATTCTCATCGCCAGAGTTTAAATCGCTTTCTCAACTTGGAGAAACGTCTTATTCGTGAACCAGAGTTGAAGGCTGACTATGTCGATTTTATGCGCCAGTACGAGCAGTTAGGACACATGCAGCCTGTCTCACCGTCGTCTACTGGATCAGCATATATTATTCCTCACCACGGTGTCGTGAGGCCGAGCAGTTCCACGACCCGTCTCCGCGTTGTTTTCGATGCAAGCCACCAAACAACGAAACTTAAGTCACTCAATGATGCAGTTCATTCAGGGCCAAAACTTCAAATCGATATTATTGATATTGTTACAAAATTTCGTTTACACGCTGTCGTGTTCACTGCAGACATCTGTAAGATGTACAGGCAAATTCTTATCCGACCTGAAAATAGAATATATCAACATATATTCTGGCGCGAGCGACCGGACGCTCCTTTACAAGAATTTGAACTTAACACCGTGACGTACGGTGTCAGCAGCTCACCCTATCTTGCAATTAGAACTCTGCAACAACTAGCAGAGGACCACACGTCTGAATTTTCTTCTCGAGCTCCTGAAGTGTTACGGGAAGAGATATTTGTAGATGATATCACTACTGGCGAGTCAACTTTCGACAAGGCAGTGGAGTTAAAAAACGATCTAATATCATTGCTCGAGAAAGGAAAATTTGAGCTCCGTAAGTGGAGCAGCAACGACCCTAATCTTCTTGCTGATATTCCTCCAGAATATCGTCAATCGACCAAGGTTTTTGATGAATCAGGCCAGGAATTTCTAAAAATCTTAGGGATTCAATGGGATCCATCGAGTGATCAATTCTCATACTCATTCTCTGATAATTTTAATATCGATTTCACCAAAAGATCGATCCTTTCTATCGTCGCACGAATCTTTGATCCCCTCGGATGGATATCACCACTCATATTCGCAGCGAAGTTATTGCTGCAGGAAATGTGGCGTCTCAACCTCTCTTGGGATGAGCCTATTCCCAAAAATCTTGCGAAGCAGTGGCATATCATTGCCGCTAACTTATCAGCTTTACAGCAAATAAAGCTACCTCGGTTGGTAATGTCCCCAAATCCTACGCAGATCCACATGGTAGGTTTCTGTGATGGCTCGTCAAAAGGATACGGCTGTTGTGTCTATCTCTGTATAGTCACATCAGGCCTTACTAAAGTTAGTCTGTTGATAGGAAAATCAAAGGTAGCTCCCTTACGTACAGTGACAGTGAACAGACTGGAACTGTGCTCTGCAGTGCTGTTAGCTCGTGTGCTCAGCCACATGTACAATTTGTTGAAAGACAAAATTTCTATCGACTCTGTCGCAGCCTACACTGATAGCAATACTGTCCTTTCTTGGCTACATACGCCACCACATTTGCTAAAAATGTATGTAGCTAACCGTGTCGTACAGATTACCGACCAGATCGATGAAGTAAACTGGTTTCACGTTTCCACTAAAGATAACCCTGCTGATTGTTGTAGCCGCGGAGTAACCTGCGCAGAACTCGCTGATCACCATCTGTGGTGGAAGGGGCCCTCTTGGCTATCTCAGCTTCCCACTGAATGGCCATCGTCAAAGGTTCTTATACCAAATGAACAACTCCCAGAGTTCAAGCCTCCGATATCACAAACATTATTGATTAACGAGTCTCAAGATTTCGTTATCGACTTGATTTCAAAGTTCTCTTCATTCAACAAACTGCAAAGAACATTTGCTTGGTGTCTGCGATTCATTAAAAATGCAAAGTCAGCTCGTGAATATCGTGTTGTCGGTCCACTGTCGACCTGCGAATTAGATAATTCATTGAGTACCTTGATTAGACATGTACAGTGTTTACAATTTGAGAAAGAACTTGAACAAGTTAAAGAAAACTTACCATGCGTCAAGACTATTCAAAAATTGTCTCCGTACATTGATCCTGCAGGTCTTTTACGTGTGGGGGGTCGCCTTAGCAACGCAAGTCTCCCTGAAGTGACCGTGTTTCCTCTACTTCTACCTAAATCGTGTCATTTATCACAATTAATCGTAGATTACTTCCATCTAAAATATTTTCACTGCGGTCCTAGGACTTTGCAGTCTCTTATTCAAAGGAGATTTTGGATAATGGGTGTAAGACTACTGATCCGTTCCCGCCTTTCCAAATGCGTGGTGTGCTTTAAAGCGAAACCGGTTCCATGTCAACCTATGATGGGTAGTCTTCCGGCCTCACGTCTTCAACCCGGAAGATGTTTTCAGACCAGTGGCATTGATTTCGGCGGACCGTTTACATTAAAAGAAAGTCGACGACGTAATGCTCGAACATACAAAGCATATATATGCCTTTTCGTATGCCTAATTTCTAAAGCAGTTCATTTAGAAGTAGTAACTGAACTCAGCACCGAAGCCTTTTTGGCTGCATTAGATAGATTTGTATCGCGACGAGGCATCTGTCAAAAAATTATAACAGATTGTGGCACAAATTTTGTCGGCGCCAACAGGCAGTTAAATGAAATGTTCAACTTGCTTAAGCAAAATCATACTGAGATCACCGACAACTTGGCCAGCAAACGTATTATTTGGCAATTTAATCCTCCCAGCGCACCTCACTTTGGAGGTATTTTTGAAAGCGGTATTAAATCAACTAAATATCATTTAAAACGTGTAGTAGGGTCTCAAACACTGACCTTAGAAGAAATGTTTACAGTTCTCGCTAAAATAGAAGCCGTACTTAACTCTAGACCTCTTTGTCCGTTGTCTAGTGATCCGCGAGAAACCGACGTTCTAACGCCGGGACATTTTTTAACCGGTGGTCCACTTGTCACTTTACCTGAAATTCCGTTGAAAGATGTATCGTGTCCGCGTTCTCGCTGGCAAATGCTTCAGAAAATAACTCAATGTTTCTGGCGCACATGGCAGCGCGAGTATTTACACACTCTTCAACAGAAAAATAAATGGTTCCTGCCTCAGCCAAACGTCAAGATTGACGACCTCGTTATTCTCATAGAGCCTAATCTTCCATCTACGTGTTGGAGACTAGCAAAAATTGTACAACTTCATCCTGGTAGCGATAACATTGTACGAGTAGTTACAGTCAGGACTGCTAACGGCCACGTTTTTCGCCGGCCTGTGGTGAAAATATGTCCGTTACCTATGTAATGTTACCTTTCAATATATTTTCATTAATATTAAGTAGCAAGCTAGACATTGCGTTATTTTAAGTTAGTTTATATTTTTATTTTTTGGTTAGCTCTTTCGATTTCGAGCACACTTTTGATTCTAATGCTTATCTTTGAAATCCTAGTGAATTTCAAGTGGGGGGTTTATGGAAAGCCCTTATAGCTTCTCCTTGCAATTCATCCCATCCGCTTACTGATTCCTATTTCCTAGTGATTCAAATTTGCCGCGCGCCTCAACTCCCGCGCCGTGGTAGACTTAGATAAAAGGTGTCATGGCCGCCGCTGTTCTAACGAGTACACGCCGCTCTCGTTAAACGTGACAAAAATTAGCGAAAATTGGTGATTATTCAATATAGACTATATCTGGACGTCCTGGACTCTTGTGCCTACGCGTAGTGCTGTTTTGGTAGGGTAGGGTTTGGTTGGTTGCTGTTGGGCCTTTAAAAATTGCACGTGCAATTACTTACCAAACTTCGTGCAATAACTTTTTTAAGCATAATACAAATACAGGTGTATGGGAGAAATAGTGGTGTTTGGTTTTAAAGTTGTATTATGGATGAATTATGCTAGACGTGCGCGAGCCATACCCCGTATGCCCCATGGACGAAGCAAGGATTCAACATTTTACGAACATTTAAATGATGCGGTACATGCTATACCGTGAGGCATCCGACATCCAAGCGTAGGTCAGGAAGCGGACGCCGCACGGTAGGCAGAGCAAAGATCCGACGATATACCTTGAAGTTCTTCAATAGAAACAGAAGAAGACTCCTCTGCCGTGTCAGACCTATCTACGTTAAGTTAAAAATCATAGTTTTGAGATATCGCATTCTGAAGTTTTTTTCAGATATTTGCGTTTTCCTAGAAAGTTAATGCAATTAACTGTGATATCTTTGAATAATATAACATATATAATAGTGCTGAAAACCGGGATGTAGTATTTTTTTTATTTATACCCATACTTATTATAATAAACTCAATAACAGAGATAGGCACGGCAAGCTGTCCATACATTACCTGTTACGCGACGCCCCGTAAGTTATGATACAGGAGTTAGCTGTGACAAGTCTTTTAAGGTGAATTATGCCAAACTCAGGTATTTACAAGTTAACTGAAATTAGTCTGATTATAGGCGTGTGGTCAACAGTAAAACACTTAGCAAAATTTTAAAAATTTAATAAAATATAAGTAATCAGTCTTCATAATTGCTAACAAAATTAAACTCTTATTAAATCAAAGGAACTAAAAAAATGATGTTGATAATAGGCCGTTAACCAATTTCATTGTAAAAATGATATTGAAAAATAAATTAAATATTATTATAAGCAGTAGAATCGTCATCATCATTATCATCATCATCATCATGATAATGATGACTATAAAATACTTCATCATAAATTTGATAAATTGTTAAAAGTATGAAACAAAAAAGCATTACTATTAACCAACCAAGAGAATATTTTATTCATTTATTAAAAAATAATACAATGGCGAACTTAATACCGAAGGCAATGTCTACTAGTTAACCATAGGGTTAGCAGACAGGGTTAAAGGCGGTGACTACAAACTAAATAAAAGAAATATTAATAAACTTACATATACCAATACACTTATGAAAAAGCAAGTATAGCATATGGAAACGTATAGCATATGTGTAATATCTAGCAAATCGAATATAAGGTCAGCACATAAATCCTTATTACTGGCCTAAACCTACATTGGCATGGTTTATTGTTCATGTCCGTAAAACAAACAAATACTAAGAAAGGGTTTCAAAATCAACGTAAATCACAGGCAATTAATGTTATAATGTTGTAAGACTATAAAAGAATTAAGAAATTAAAACTCTTATAAATTCACCTAAATTTGTTTTATAGTTTACAAAAAGATATAGCAAGTTTATTTTACGAGACAATTCTGATTTTATAAAAAAAAGTTTGGTTTTCTTTTTTCTGAGATAATTTTTTGTGTTATTTTTGTTTGTTCTAATCTATTGCAACTTCTGTTAAGAAATATTTTTCATATACGCATATTTTTAAAACAAGCCGTCGAACCTAAAAGCTCCACGAAGTAGGAACTATTTAAATGTAGCATTTTTGGGAAACTTCAGAACTATGATTTAAAATAATTTGAAAAAAGTTTCTAATTAATGAAAAAAACAAAAATATGACGTTTAACTCTCGACAAGATTTTATGCTAACGAAGTGAATCACAAATGTCCATAATAATATACATACATATATTCACGCCTGGTAGGCAGAGGCATATTATACGCCAATTTCGTCAATAAAATAGTTCATCCCACGTAATAGGTGGCGAGCCTATTGCCGCATACCGAGATCTGTTACGTTCGCCAGAGCCTCGTCTGTTGATTAGCAGGTTCTACATCCCTATATGTCGCGATACCTATATCTATTAATTATGCTATTATGGTGTATAGGGATCCTAACAACATCTAAGGAGTCTATAAAATAATTATGTGACATGTTATCATAGTCTCTATTGTGAAACAAAAATACAGTCAAGTAATAAATTAAAAGACGTCCAATATACTTCACAGCGGAACCCAAAAAAATTCGCAAACACGGTGGGCGTTGTAAAGTTGACATAATGATCCAAATACGAGTTTACGATGTCGCCGGCCGTACGTCGATTTATTGTTTATCTTGCGGCTCACACTTTCCATATTACACCACAATACTCTGTGGTCCTTCCACTATGTGAAATGCAAATCCACTCATGTGGACATAACTGTGCGGTGAAATATTAGAAATCCATAAGATATTTGCTTTGAATGCTTATGAAAATTCATAGATGCTAATGTGGCGTACACGTCAAAGATTAGATGAGACGGAATCTCTTTTTAATGCATATCTTCATAAACTTGTAATTTTAGGACTCTTTGAAGTTAGTCTTAAACAGCGGAAGCATAAGATTAATATACGCTACCTTTGAAACAAATTAAACATTTGTTTTGATAGAATAGACTAGAACTCCAGAAGTAGTAAAGGATAACTTATACTTGCTAGTTAAAGTATTGAGTAATTGAATGTCTTGCTATGAATTTGAACAAGAAAAATTTAAGCTTAACAGATCCCGGCAAGCGGCAATAGGCTCGCCACCTATTACGTGGGACCTACAATATAATTGGCGAAGTGTGGGGTGTAATATGCTTCTGCCTACCCCTTCGGGGAGACAGGCGTGAATGTATATATATAATATCATGAATGCGAAAGTGAGTTTGTTTAGTATTCCACGGCTAAACAACTGGGTTGAATTTAACTAAATTTGTTATGGAAATAGATGTGACATTATTTCGACGACCGATATGGCGTGGTGGCGAGTATATCCGCACTCCACTCCTGAGTTTGTGGGTCCCCCCACACAGGACAAATATATGTGTGTAAATATGAATATTTGTTTTATTTATTATAATATGTCTACTTGAGACGCGATAAACTAAAGTTTACATCAGGATGACATCAATACGAATCATAAACGAGTCAACGGAATAAAATTGTTTTTTTTTGTGTGTTATATGAGTGCGAAATAAAGTTCTACTCATTAATTATTAACTATGTGCGATTTGGTCTCCATCAAAAGCAATTAAATATTTAAAAAAAACTTAACTTCCAATAGCCTTGCATACATTGTAAAGGCATATGCACAAATTAAACATCTACCAACTTCTTACAAAGCACAGATGCAATAAGACATCTGCCTAAAAACCTCGTGCAATAATGCTCTCGTCAGGCACGTGGGCATGTTGCATGATGTTCTGAAATTCTCAATAAGAAATGCATATAAAAAAGAATACCTTCATACTGCGTGGACAACTGGTTGCCTAATTTGGAAGCTTATATGGCACAAGGCCGTACGCACAAACAAACACAGCCATTTTAATTGTGAGAACGTGCCACACGTACTGCACATGTCAAATATGGCACAACAAACATTATAAATGTTTTAATATGAGGTCTAAAAATAACAATTACTTACAGCTGTCATTCAGGTGTTTTAGTCAGATGTTATAGTTCCATAGATATTTTAATAGGAGTACATATTGCTCGTTGCATCTGTGTATTTAATGGTTTATCACAAACTTAATGAGGCACGAATTTACTAACAAATTCGTACACAAAATGACTTTTTTTGTCAATTCTTATAAAATTATTTCTCTATGTAGAAGATTTACGACACTATATACATTTAACTTATCAAATGCATACTTAGGTTTGTCATGTACGTACATACATACATTTACGCCTGTTATCCCGAAGGGGTAGGCAGAGGCATATTTACGCCCACACTTCGCCAATTATATAGTAGGTCCCACGTAATAGGTGGCGAGCCTTTTGCCGATTACTGGGCACTGTTATGTTCGCCAGAGCCTCGTCCGTTGATCGCCAGGTGCACCACTTGCAGGTTAGGTTGGCTTGGGCTCCTTAGTTCTGGTTGGATCCCTATACACCCTTTGTCAAGTATGAGAATTATTAATATCAACCTTAGAAGCTACAGCTTCAGCTATTCTTGTTAGTAGTAAACTCTTGCGTAACAGGAGAGATAATGACTTCGTGCCAGTGGGTTTATTACTTGTTACAGGTGTTCCCATGGTTATCATCATCTTAATCCAATAACGTCCCACTGTTGAGCTCGGCCTCCTCTCACAACCCATGGTACGACAGATTCAAGATCCTATTGATTCCAAAATATGGTCAAGATCCTATTGCTTCCAAAATATGGTCAAGATAATGGTGGTGGCAAGATAATACTATACTGTACTGCAGGCTGACTATCCAGCACTCGAACCAAGAAACTTGATAAGACGTTTCTGAATAAGACCACTAAGCTCTGGAATTCATGTGTTTCCTATTTCCTACCCCGGGTCTTTTAAGCGGGGCGTGAAACGGCATATTAGCAGGCCGTCATGAGTAGGTGCGCTTTGTACTGTGCTTATTTTACGGTATGAAGCGCCTTCTTTTTTTGGACTGGATCGACTGCTTACCTTCAGGGAGGATGTAGTCATTATGACGTAAATATTCAAAAAAAAAGAATTATTGCATGCCTATTGCCTATATTGTTATTATTTGACACATGTTCCAATCAATCACGTCGTCGAAAATATTAAATATAAAATAAATAGTATGAGTGGATCTACATGACATACTAGACGTTAGTAAATAAGTTCTATGCTAAGAAGTGTGCTATCATAAATTTTGTTAATTAGTACACACATCATACACCGCTAATCATGTTAATGCACATCATCGCATTATCATATACTAGGAACTGCAAATATCAGAGTGTAAACAATGATATCACCACCCGACGTCCTATCAAACTGTGCTCTAACAATGTAGTTTAAAAGGCAAAAGCAAAATGATATAATGCTTAACAACGTTCTGTCTTACCTTTATCATGCGCTGACGCAGACTCCTAACTCGTTCTCAAAACATGTAAACATGTTATGTGATAGGTATACCAAAACTGCACTGCAAAACTAAGTACATACTTCACCTTATTTTTATTAATTATACATGTTCCAAATTTAAAAAGTATTATAGTACAAACTATACTATTCTGACTATGATGGTTTAAGACAAACTCCTTTTCGACAGTAGATAATGTTTTTTACTTGAAAACAAAATGAATATGTGAGGATGCGACTTTTTGTCGGGAAAGTGAAGCGTCCTGTTTGCTGTTTTGTTTTATTTTCTTAAATGTGTGATGTTTCTAACAGAAACGGTGGATTATTAACCGTTAAGTGTTTGTAAACATACATGAGGGTTGATAAATGAAACAAAGCGGTGCAACATCACTTTTCAAATTCTCTCAAGAAGTCCATGTGAGATCTCTATATAGTCTATAGGTTTAGAGGAGGGCAATACATTTACTATTTATCATCTTTATTAGCACTTATTTTCAATTACTACGAATTACATATCATTAATATATATTTTACTTGACACTGGCTAAATGCGTTGACCGCACAAAGCCATAATTTAAAAATAAATGTGGGGATCAGTTTAGTTAATTGCGATTTAATGGCAAATTAAATTAAGTTTACATTGTGTAGTGCTCCCGTGCTCCGGAAGACACCTTAGGATACTAGTCCCGGCTATAACTTTAAGTGGTATCGCCAAGTAAAAGTTTTACCATGGCGTAGTCGATAAGCCATGGTAAAAGCTATATTGGGTAGATTAAAAAATGCTAACAGCATTACACCAAAGATCTGTCTCTGCCAATAGATAAAATTATATTAGGGGTATCGCAGTTCAAGCCAGTACGCAGAATGACGCTTCTGCCCATTATCCAGTAGTACTTCTTTTCGCTGACTCTTACGACTCCCCGTGAGATATGATAGTCGTGTCTAGTAATTATTCTAATGTGAACAGCCATTGTGTTAAATAAGTTGGAAGGTTTCAGGGCGGATCTAAGTAGCTGGACATAAGCAATCAATGCATTATTTATAATGTGCTATGCTATGTCCTATTTAATATTGCTGTAGCGATATTCAAGTTAAGTTTAGGATATTTTATGTTGTTTTTTAGACATTTACTTTTTATTCAATTACAAAATGTTGACAAGTGTTTGACATTAGCTAAATGTCAAATTACATGGCAAGTATATGGTTGCCGATATAGTTTTTGTACATGCAATTTTTCAAAGTTCTTTAAATCCTAGGTGAAACTATCACCGCAGTCAATCACACTTTTTAAAGATAAAGACAAAAGAGTAGTCATAACAATTATCTTCGAAAAACTAAGAAACCCTTCATTATTTTCATTGTAATAGAAAAACCGTAGGTTTATGTTAGAAACTGTAAGATAATTGTCTCTTTTATAGGTAATGGAGATTCGAGCCTGACGTGATGTGTGAAAACACTCGTTTTCTCTCGGTATTAACGTTCATGGCCTATTAGTCTTTGGCACAACAATGGAAAGCTGCAAGGCTTATCTAGTGTAATAGTTAATTCCGAAAAAATATTTAAGTTCCACACATTCATTATAACAATAAAAATAAACAGTCAAGTTGGGTTAAATTATTTGTTGATTGTTAATGACAAGAAGCGCCTGTGAATTAGTAGAGTGCGCTATGCGCAGGCTGCAGGCATTTCCCAAAGCATTTCAGCTTTTGTCATGGTGGGGAGGCTAAGAATCCACTAGTGGTCAGACTGGTCAGGCTGGTCGATACATGGAAAAGGTAGAACAACTAACGTAAGATGTCTCTGTAAAGAGCCAGGTAGCAGTCTATGCTGGCGCGGCAGTTTTAGCACAGACAACGAGTTTTATACTGCTGTCAATAGCAGTGAGTGCACTCTTGACAGTGTCGAGAAAAACGCGCTAAAACTTTTGTTGCGAAAATCTTGCATAAACCCTTTGTTTTAAATGAGATCAAAGTCCACCATTTCTCATTCTCATCATTCCTCAATAAACCGGTGCTGAGGTGCTTTTTCATTTGAGGTCCATTTTAGGTCACTGATTAATAATAAAGGATTTATGGAAGTTTTGTCGGCCAAATACTTTAGCCGCGTTTATATTGACACCGTCGAGAGCACACTTACTGCAACTGTATATATATATATACTACTGACGGCAGCATAGAAAGTGAGTACAGTCTGTGGTAACTTATATTGGACGCCTCCCTATCTTCTGCAACCGGTTTTGTTGGTGGTTTAACAGGAACGCTTGAGGGTTGTGGCTGTGGCGTGGTAAAAAGTATTTAGGTCCCGTTCCTGATTCACTGCTCTGTATCCAGCACTGTATGTTCATGCTAAAGCGGACAGTAGACTAAGTTTCGCCTTTCCCAGAGCGGCTCGTTGAAGAGCCATGGCAATATCTGCTTCCAAAAATGATCATAAGATATGCTCAAATCATTTCCCTGAGTTATGAAAGGGCCATGGCAATATGACTTTGTTGTAAACTGCCAAGTGACGTCACTAACTGAAATAATATTTTTTGACATCGATTTTCTAAGTTCGCAATATTTTTAAGATACTTTTTATACTGCATATTGCTGAAGCATATTATAATAAACGTTCGGGAATATTGCTTATAAATACAGATATGTACTAACAGCTGATATTTATATCATGTATAGTTGATTGATTTTTATGGTTGTTAAATTTCTAATGTATTTAGTTTCTATATATATATAATATAAGAAAGAAATGTGTTCAAGTGTTCCTATTTTAAATTGTGATACCCTTGCAGGGTTCATTTAAGGACAAAATATTATTTTTTAGACCTTGTTGAAACAATAAAGAATTATGCTTGAGATTATAATTATTCCCAATCGTTGCTTTCAACCACTACAAAGTCGTTTACAAAGTGATAGTAAGCAGAACAGGCGTGGTGCTATTAAGTAGCATGATTTCTTAGAAGAAGCTCATCGAAGCCTTAAAGTCATAATATAATTCTCACATCATATTCCATGTGTGGTCTTTTCTCCGCAAGTTTATATTTAAGTAAGTAAGTTATCATTTGACTATGTACTAGAAAAGCAATTTTGTTTTTTAATAACTTATTCATAGCATCAAGTACGAAGCGCGTGTGGTCTTTTAATGGTCCCTACAAACGACTTCATTACCTTGGCTCAATTGGACGTATAAGTCTTTATGCAGCAAACTTGTCTGCAACGATGTACTTGCAATAAAAGCTGCCAGTCAGCCACGCATATCATTCAAAATTCAAATTTATATATCGAAGCTAGTGTTCTTTCCAAAACGCTTTTAAACGTCATATTAAGGCCGAAGCTTGTTACTAGATGATTGATTTATTATAATTAAATAACTAACAGCTCCGGCGAACAATGCGTCGCCATGTTTTGTTCAATGCGTCAATGTTAATTATTCATATTATTATCCGGTTTAATAAAAATATGTAAAATTTTTGCTATGTTTTGTTATACACAAACCTTATCCTGACAATAACGAGCTTATCAAAAAAGTATTTATAAAATTGGTGTAGTCGTTCTGAAGTTATGGTCGTACATACATTTCGGGGATCCATTTTTAATTATATTAGAAAAGATAAGTATCATTAGGCGATTCAGGATCGCTCAATGTGATCTGGTGGGGAGAGTCATGTTCAGCAGAGGACGTCATTTGGCTGAGATGATGATGATGATTCATATTTTTAGTGTTATGTTGTAGTGAAATATTATTACACATACACCAGTGGAGTTTTAGTGTTGAGAAACTCAGTTTATAGAGCGCCGATACTTATGTAAACTATATTTAAAGATAATGAATTAAACGTATCTAAAAAACTCGGAAATGTCCCCCACAAAAGAGGTTGTAGTGGGTAGAAGAATAGGAATAGGTTGAAGTGTCCTCTTAGAAATCGTACCAATAAAGTAGCACTAAAGAACCTTACTACCGAGTCAAAGGAGTAAATATTCGACACCAAAAATAAATTGAATAAGTGTCTGTATAGTTCCAAGCAAAATCTCAAAACTTCTTAAGACTCTCAACTTTTGTAATAATGTAACAAAATGGTACTCAAAGCTACTTTCACTAAAATCGGCCTTGAAAGACTGCAAAGTGGAAAATTCTCAAAATTTGCCAAATGATAAAAAACATTGTTTGGATTATTGAAACGCGCTCGCGAAAAAAAATCTCGCAACATAAATGGGGTACTTTCGAACAGACAGTAATTTTGGACGTCACAATTAGGACAAGTAAAGGGTGGATCACAATAATTGTAATATAGCAACGTGTTTATCAGACATGTGATCGTTAACAGTATAAATACCCATCTATTAAAGTAATAACGAACAATACCCAAAAGGCTATTATTTCCTTATATATTTTCAGCAAAATGTGAAATATCTTACCTTGATACATTGTGATCGGAAACTTTTATCGAACTTATAGGCTTATAAAGCTTAGTCTTCAGCGATCATTACAATGAAATTCAGTGGATCTCGAGTTCAAATCATGTTTTTTTAAAGTTATGGGCGTAATTGTCACATGCTCCGTGTCATGGAAAAAATTACTTATCGTTCAATGGCAGTCGTTATTAGAAAATCAGTGCCTTCTAATATCCTTCTAATAAAATATGTTTCCGTCTAGGTTGTGGAGGTCAGGCGGCAGTCGCTTCGTGAAATAACTATAACTCAGCCAAACCTGGTTAGACCTTAAAAAGTCCAGGGCAACAGGGATAATGCTAAGATGATAAGACCTCTGGCCTTGGTGGGAGTTAGGCTCGATAAGCTGTTGGTTCACGCTACTGTTTATGTAGAATATTGTTAATGTTAAAGTAAATTGCATTGTATAGCTTCACAGACAAACGAAGATTGAAATTAATGTATCTAACCAATTTAAAAAAGCATAGCCTGTGTGTGTTTTTTGCTAGTTCTTCTTACAGAGCGGTGGCTCGGAACTGGCACTTGTTTTTTTTTTGTTTTTCAATTGTTTGTTGCATGTTAGTGAATTTAAGCTTCTTACAATCATATTTCTATAGTTTTTGTTATAATTTTTTTACGTTTTCAAGTACTAATAGTTTCTGAAATAAAAATATTTGAAGTTGATATTTATGTCGTTAACACATTGTATGCAAGATGTATCTTAGGACTTCTATGCCACATCAAATAATTATTTATAGCAGCTTAAAGTCTACCTCAACGTACACTTTGACATTTTAAATAAAAATAGACCTTTACGGTATAACAATCAAAATTTTCTCTTTGATGTAAGACATTTTAAAAATGTTTGTAGATTGGAGGACGTTATATTAATATATAAGTCATATAATTTACTTTATAAATAAATAATAAGTAATTAGATTCCGCAAATGGACGTATTAAAAAATTCTAATCAAATTAAAACCTCTGCTGTTTTAAGTCTTTTAAAAACAAACTGTTTCCCATTGATCGATATCTTGATAAAACTTATTACTCAGAATACTAAATGGGAACCGGACACGTATGTCAAATAAGTTGAAATTGTAACAACTAGTTTTATGAGAAGAGTGTAATGCGAGTAGAAAGTAGTTCTATAATGAATGAAATCTGCACGAGATCTATCAACGTAATGGCGGCTGTTTCCGCTCGGTAATCGCTAAATAAACGCGTTTATTCTATATTTTTTATACTCGCTAATTTAATATTTGTTATCTAAATAGAACATTTTTATTTATTGTGTTAATAAGTGTTAGTTTTAATAGTGAAGTGTTCGTGACTCTGCGATATTAGATGTTAGTACCTACGAAAAAATATCACCGCAGTTAAGCAGAATTCATTAAGTCTAGATGGGTGATTGTTTCTGAGGCTGGTATCGCTAATCACTCGGAATAAGTTTGAGGTACTATCGCAATAAAAAAATCCAATTGCAATATGCCACACACCTTAGCAGTACGGCTGTCCAAAACCAAGACCTAGCAAGCGACATATTTTTAAGACACGTTATCTAAAATGAATATTTCCACAATAATTACCAGTACTTAGTAATTTACAAAACGTGTTTAAAAAAAATGTCTCTTGCTAGGTTTTGGTTTTGGACAGCCGATCTAATCTGCACTGTACCTGAGTACTGGAGTATGACCTAAATCATTCTCTCAAGCAAATGCAATGATGATGAGCTGAATACTTTCTTGTCATCAACACTAAAAATATAGTCGCTTCTATTTGCTCTCATTGTGCTTTTGATTTTTTTTTCTTACAAAAGAATACTATTAACTCTCATGAGTGTTGGTGGAGTTATAAGATATTTAAAAGACATAGGCAAGTTAATCTATAACAGAAATAATCAACAAATAAAACACTAACCGAATAAACAAAGATCGAATGGATCCGCTTAATTTATTATAAAATATTTTCCGACACTAGTTCATAGTTTTTTATATTCTTAAAGCTTGTGCTGTAAGTTCGAGAAAACTAAAACACTTAAATCCTGTTTTTAAATAAGTACTTAAATACAACTTGACCAAAAAAAAACAATACATACTAATATTCTTTCTGTGGAAGAATCGAACTCACTTGAAAAAAAACGTGTATTCATTCAGAAATATATAAATATCTTAATTTCTGTAAGTAAGAGTATTCCGTTATCGAATTTTATTGTTACTAAATGTTACACAACGCAATTTCGATCAATTTTATTGGTTACAAATTTGTATATTTACTTACATATCAAAGTAACTTTTTCTCAAAAAAATCCTTCAAGTGATGACTTAACGTGACTTTAAATGGTAACACCGATTCCACTTTAATATACGATGTTTTTATTATGAATTCAACGCAAAAATGATGCAACTTTTCTCATTTAAACATCTTTATCCCGCAAACAGATTATTGGGTATGATAATTCAATATGGACGCTCGAGACTCTTCGCTCGATATGGTAATCTCACTACTTTCTATATAATAAACCAAAATAGTTTGAGCTGCAAGATATGCATGAATTTTGCGGATTATGTGTTAAGTTGCAACTGCAGACCACAGTAGAAGGCCAAGTTATATTGGATAATTATTACACTAGGCTTCTGTGAGCCCGCGGCAATTCTTTTATTACTCATGTCGGTAGTCTCGGCAAATCTGAGCTTTCTTTGCTTTAAGTAAAAGTGGTAATCATTTATAGAAAAATATCTATACACTAACTGAGTCCGCGGTTTTGCCCGCGTTATTTTTAGTAATAAATAATAATCCTACCACTATCTAAGGAAACCAAACGCGCTTGCAAGTGATGAACCTGCTGATCAACGGAGGGGACTCTGGCGAACGTTATGTTCGTACGTAGCAATAGTCTAGCCACCTATCACGTGGGACCAACAATATAATTGACGAAATGTGGGCGTATAATAAGCCCCAGCCTACCCCAAAATCAGGCATGCAATAGAAGTGATTTTTTTGTTTTTCTGCTATTTCTCTTTGATTTAGAATGGCCGTAGTAAGAAATATCATACATGACCCAAACGTCATCTGTATTAAGATTTTTGTAACCTCAGTTTAGTTAACCTCAGACCAACCCCAACAAACTTAAGCTTTGTAATATACTAACCCTCCTGTTGAATCACTTTATCAATTTTTTTTCTTTTAAATAATGGCTTCGTGCGTTTTGCATATTTAGCCAGTGTCATGTAAGAGATAAATGAATAATATATAAATCTAAGTAAATGAGAATGAGTGGTGATGACAATGATAAATGGTAAATGAGATGCCCTCCCCCTAAACCCGTTGAGTCCTCAGTAAAGATGTGGGACTATACTGAGATCTCACATGGACTTTTTGAGAGAATTCGAAAGTAACGGTTAATAATCCACTGTTATTACACAATAATTTTCGAAATATCACAAATTTTAGAAAATTAAACAAAACTGCAGACATGACGCTTCACTTTTCCGCCAAGAAGTCCCACTTTAACTATTGAAAAAGCCGCATCAAAACCCGTTGCGTAGTTTTAAAGATCTATGCATGTATAGAACAGACAGAGAAAAGCGATTTGTCATGAATAGATTATAGAGAACAGATTTATACACTAAGCTCACAGAAGAGTATTACGCGGTGAAAGGAAGTTGAAACAAAATATCATCAGACATTATTTCTACTCTTTTATTTTCAAAGAATGGACACTAACAAGAGGTTTACGTAGACAAGCCATTAATATTAATAAATAAATATCTGACCTTACCTTCATATAAATTACTAGGAACGATAGTTTTATTTTACTTACACCGGGAAGTGGACGTTAAGATACGTCTGACCGTGAATTGACTGCTGAGGCTTCCATTGTAAATGTTTCTTATAAATTGGTTTTACCTTTCGAGTAGGTACTATTTTAGTCCTGCAATTATTTCTCGTGTTTCGATTACTGATCTCTGATTGCTTGAGAAATATTAAAGATAAAAAACATTTTAGCGAATTTTAATCGCGTTTTGTTGCACTGATTTATCCAGACGCGATGGTGCGAATTCTTTACAATGATTCGTGTCCACATGGAGACTTACTTTGGTGGGTAACTTTTTAGTTCCCTTAAAAGTATAAAAAACTAAAAATATTATGAAAAATTTCATAAATTACACATGTTTTTACACAAATCATTTTATGATATTATATAAACAGCTTGGCGAAAACAATAACAGTGATTGACAGACATAGTAAGACTGATAATCATTATTCAATCAATCTACACTTGCGAGCAAAAGTATGGAATCACTTGCTTGAATTTGATTCCACGCGATCTTGAGTACTTAATAACTAAATAATAATAATAAAAATGATACCATTTTAAAGGTTAAAATGTAGTCTTTAAATTGATATCAAATTCATTCAAATGGCTCCATTATTTCTGGAGCTATCCTGGATTAAGTGAAGGAGGTAGGAAAACGCAAGGATAACGGAAAAATTATGAATGAAAAAAACAACAAAAATTAATTAATAAAAACTTTATTTCGCCTAAAAACTTAATGTCAATACTTAGTGTTCCCCCCCCTCGCCCTAAGGAGAGCTCGGAGACGGTTCTTCATGGACCTGATGAGCTTCCGTATGGTATCTTGTGAGATACCTTCCCACTCTTCAATCAAAGCCGTTTTGAGCTCATATGTGTTTGAAGGAGTAGGATTTCTGGATCGAACCCTCCTCTTTAGTTCATCCCACACGTGCTCTATTGGATTCATGTCCGGGCTAAGCGCTGGCCAGTCCAATGTGGCGATGCCGACTTCCTCTAGGTATTCGGTTGTGGCACGGGAAGTGTGACAACGAGCGTTATCGTGCATGAGGACGAAGTCATCACCGATATATCCCGCATAGGGAACGACATGTTCCAGCAGAATATCGGAAATGTATCGGTCAGAAGTTAGACCGCCTCCTCGTCCCCCGCCAGGCACGAAAACAAGCTCCGTTTTACCGTCGAAAGAAATGCCGGCCCACATCATTAAAGAACCGCCTCCATAAGCCACTGTCTCAGCGAAACAGCACTGCACAAAGCGCTCCCCAGGCCTCCTGTAGACCCGACCTCTTCGATCGTTGCCGTGTAAACACATTCTGGTCTCGTCCGAGAACAGTACACGGCTCCATTCCTCAACGTCCCAATCAAGGTGGGAACGAGCGAATCGAAGGCGGGATTGTCGATGAGCTGCCGTCAGTTTCGGGCCTGTGGCAGGCCTTCTTGGGGTTAAATTAGCTTGCTTGAGTCTTCGACGAACTGTCCACTCGCTAACAGCGACCCCGCGAACAATTCGGAGCCCCTGCTGGACGTCAACACCAGTCAAATGCCGATTTCGGAGAGAAGTTGACACGATAAAACGGTCATCCCTCTCCGATGTGCACCGGCGTCGTCCAGATCTTGGTCTCGGCACAAAGCCACCAGTCTCCAGAAAGCGTTTGTACACTTTCGAAACACAAGACTGACTTATGTGGAGCTGACGTCCGACAGCTCGCTGGCTAAGCCCTTCTTGCAATAGGGCGACGATTTGGGCTGCTTCTGTAGGTGTTGTATCCATTGTCTTCGAAGTTCAAGGGTCCAAAGTTGCGAAGATGTGTACCGGTCAACGTGTGAAAGATGACTGATAAAAAAAACCGGTAACACGTCTTTTTATAGGGGATGAAGAGCGCGCAACTGGTGACGGGTTAAACAATTGAAACGCATCTTTTTTCACTTAGCCCAGGATAACTTCTGAAGTACTGGCGTTATCTGAATAATATTGGTATCAATTTAAAGTTAATTAATGAACCTTTAAAATGGTATCATTTTTATTATTATTATTTAGTTATTAAGTACTCAAGATCGCGTGGAATCAAATTCAAGCAAGTGATTCCATACTTTTGCTCGCGAGTGTAGTATCGTCCCATAGACGCTGTACTATAACCGGGATCCCGGAAAATAAGGGACAAGAAGAAGCATGAACGTTTTCAGTTAGTAAAAGTCTGACATACCCTTCCCCGCCACTCACAGCGGGTTGATGTCATTTGATGGTTTTCCATCCGTAACTAAAAAGAGGCTGTACCATATAGTCAATTGAAAAGTTACATTTGGGGTAACGTTTTTCAGAGGGTGCAACTTTATGTTTTAGATATAAAAGGTGTAAAGTGAAATTGTAAAGTGTTATTGTAAAGTGTATAGTAAAATTAGTGTAAAGTGTAAAGTGAAATCCAAGTTTGTCTTCCCTTGTCTAAACTCTTGTCCCTCGGGCGCCACCTTGGAAAAAGGGGTTAAAATGGTTTTCAAAAGTCAAAATTATTTATTTAAGCTTAGCTCAATAGAGCTCTTCTTATAGGTTCATATCTAAAATATAATTACAGGATCAAACTAACGCACCGCGTTGTGAACCTTAAGCATTGATTAGAGAGAAAAGGCAAAAGCTTCAAGCTTAGAACGTTATACATAGTAAATATAATCTTTAAATGTTCTTACATAATAGAATTTGGGCTTCTTAATACAGTAGAATTATAGAATAGTATTTTGTAGACACTAGGTCTGTACTAGGTACGTACTATGTCTGTACTAGGTCTGTACTAGGTACGTACTATGTCTGTACTAGGTCTGTACTAGGTCTGTACTAAGTCTGTACTAGGTCTGTACTAGGTCTATACTCAGTCTGTACTAGGTCTGTACAAGGTCTGTACAAGGTCTGTACTAGGTCTGTACTAGGTCTGTACTAGGTCTGTACTAGGTCTGTTCTAGGTCTGTACTAGGTCTGTACTAGGTCTGTACTAGGTCTGTACTAGGTCTGTACTAGGTCTGTACTAGGTCTGTACTAGGTCTGTACTAGGTCTGTACTAGGTCTGTACTAGGTCTGTACTAGGTCTGTACTAGGTCTGTACTAGGTCTGTACTAGGTCTGTACTAGGTCTGTACTAGGTCTGTACTAGGTCTGTACTAGGTCTGTACTAGGTCTGTACTAGGTCTGTACTAGGTCTGTACTAGGTCTGTACTAGGTCTGTACTAGGTCTGTACTAGGTCTGTACTAGGTCTGTACTAGGTCTGTGTACTAGGGCCACCAAACTGGGCTAACTGTGGAAGTAAAATTGTTTTTATATACACAGACTGCGATGATGATGATACATTTCTCGTCAGATTGATGTGGCAGGTCATAAATTAACAAATAAACTGTTAGCCATTTTGAATTAGAACACTGCAATAAAAATAATATGGAAAAGGCGATACGCGATAAATCATTTGTGAAATTGATATTGTTACAAATTAGTGATTTGTTTTATTATTTTGAGTATGATAAAATATGCTAATGAATAGCTTATTTATTGCAATCATAAATCATATTCGCTCATTTTGCAAAGGATCTACGAAATTAATGGCTCAAAATACAACGTGTGATGGAACTCATATTATTTAGGTTTTGTGTGTTCAAACTTAAGACATTAAATTGCAATTTCTATTTCTAACGTGATCCTAACTTCCTGACTTCGTTGTTTTTTTTTTATTCTGCTGGAACTATACTTGATCAGATATTTATTAAACGTTAAGGATTATTTCATTTTATACTACATTAGCGGCGCCTCGCGACTACGGTCGCTTGACCTACATTTATAAACATTCCTCTTGAATCATTATATCTATTAAAAAAACCGCATTAAAATCATACAGAGAAAAGCGATTTTGTTTTATGCTATGTAGTCTTTATTACTTACATACATACATACATACAATCACGCCTGTTTCCCCGAAAAGTTAGGCAGAGGCATATTATTCAGCCAGTTTTATTTTTAGTCCCACGTAATAGGTAGCGATGCCTATTGTCGCTTACCGGGAACTTTTACGTCAGAACTGTTACTCGCCAAAGCCTCGTCCGTTGATCGGTAGCTGCACCACTTGCAGGTAAGGTCGGCTTGGAATCCTAAAGTCTTGGTAGGATGCATGCATGCACCCTATGTCTCTTTACAATAATTTGGTACATAATGAAAAATAGGAATAAAATCAGGAGCCGTTTTGAGTGAATTGAGGTCAAACGGCAATGTTCTAACTTAAATGATAATTTCTATAGGAAGCCCATCGCTAACCTTCACACGATGTGAGGCATATACCAAACCTATCACCAGCAGCCGATAGTAAAAACTGAATTACTTCACAGTTCCAAATCATCATCATCATCACAGCCCATTAACGTCCCATTACTAAGCACGAGCCTCCTCTCACGTACCAAGATAAAAGTCAGTGCGGATTAGCGGTAGCAGGTGTCTGCTGTTAGAATTTTTCAAGCCGCCCAATTAGGCCTTTTTTTTTTAATTGTCGGTAAAAAAATGCTGTTTACGCACTGCCTCCCGGCCAATAGGAAGACCGAGAGGGGAGTGTGGGGCTCACTGCGCCAGACGCGACCACCGCATTCCTACTCACTAAAAAACTTCCGACGATGCCCTCCGCTGTTAAAAAGGGGGCCGCCCAATTAGGCCTCTAAAATGGCTTTACAACTACCACATATAGTGATAACCGAGGCAAAATACAAATTATTTATTGCTAAACCATAATGTGTACATAGATGTTATACAATTTTGGAACCAATTTTATGGACCTGTCGGGTACGCAACTTTAAGAGTGAAGAGAGGGGGGAGTTGCATTCAACAATTATCGAAACACTAAAAGTAAATCAAAATAATTTACATAATAAAAATTAGGCAAAAGTCTTAGCGAGATTTTTATTCCCGGTAAGTATTTCCAAATAGCCGTTAAATTGTTTCATGAAAGAGACTTTGAATTCTATGCAATTAGCACCAATGCAGACAGCCGGCGTCAGAACTAATTGACTGATTAAAACATCCCGTCAAGCCATCAACGTCAGCAACAAAACGAAACTGCAATTGGACATGCGGTATTGCTAAATATTAAATCGAGTTTTTGGCGCCAACTGGATAAAAGACACATCACAGCGTGTTTTAATTTCCAAGATTGGTGTAAATACGAGTTTTTATGCGTAAACATTGTGGACATGAAGACATCACTTCTGCGTACGCGTGTAGGAGAACTAGTGTAGAAATAGTGGTATGTTATCGTGAATTGTGACTTTCCGCATTAATTCCAAAGCTTCATAAAAGCATCTCAAAATATCTAGTAAATTCTCTACTACTTTACTTGGGTTGGACTTTGGCATGACTCTAACGAAGTCTACCACACTTTTACTAAATGACGAAAACGCTTCGTTAATACAAATAACTTGAATTATCTAAATACTTTACACTGAAAAATACTTTCATCGAGTGAGTCTATGCCAGAAGAAAAAAATCAATTTATGAAATCGAGTTTTATCTAGCTAGTGGGCGACAACGGCTATTTTATTTTTAAATTGTAGGTATTTGTTTTTATTATAGCAGGTAAATACTGAGTCAATATTATAAAATATTTCGTTAATGGAAAGTTAGGTACTATGGAAAAGATATTGAATATACCCTTTCTAACAGATAACATCAGATCATTGAATCATCGTCTGTACTTGTTCCGTGATCATCACCATCATCTCGGCCACAAGAAATACATTAAAGTAATCAAACATAAATGTTTCTTAAGTTTACGTTACTCCTTTATAGTCTTTACTTTGAGGTTGAACAAATATACGCAAGAAGTATAACATTGTAAGATCTCTTGCCTTTAATTTATCGACACTCAGCCTATTGACATCTCAATGTGTCTCGATCAGTCGACTAACTATAAAGCTTCTCAAAGACGCTCATGCAAACGTCAGTCAGTACCATCAAGAGTTGCAGATTCGAGCCGGATATAAGGCGTGTTGGACGCGCTAAGTCAGTGAAACATTTGCCATTCAATACGCCTGATCGGCATAATCTTTCTTGTGATCTTAATTATAGTACAATTATGTTTAAATCCTTTTTCCTTGCATTATAATATTTATAAATTATCAAAAAGAAATTGGCAAAAATTACCAAACGGTCTCTTTGGTATTTAATCTACTAGTAACCTGGAGTCCTTAAAAAATACTTGTGATAAATAGCTTAGAAGTAAAATGGCCAGAAAAAAGACGAGATGCAACTTTACATAATGTAATGTGTTAAGAACCTTATCGGGTTATTTCATTTTAACCACATGTTCTCGTGTGTTATATGATGTAGATTTATGAGTACTTTTTTCACATGTTTTCCGTACAAGATGACAAAGAGCGACCAAATTAAAAAGCCCAATTTTACCGATCTCATAACTCCCACCTTAAAAGACAAATAGGTGGTGTGTCTAGGAGATATCTATGCAAGAAACGTAATAAGTATATATTTTACCTGCTTTAATTATGCCGCTGCAGAATAATATTTGAAAATTATAATATTATTCTAATGGGAGATGAAAATGGAAATGGCAAAAACTATGACTTGAATTATCGTGTAAAAGCTGCTTAAGAAACACATAGGCATTGACTTTATCCTCTATGTAATCCGTTAGTATTTAATCGAGAAATGCGGATTGACACTGATTTCGTTCAGATTTCAATGCGGTGTATTTATGTTGGTATGCGTGAATGGAAGACGTAGCCAAATGCCTGTATTGACAACCATTATAGATTTGCTGTTTAACTATAATTTTGTTGCCAATTTGCACTTCCAACTGCTGTTGTTGTTAAGATAGTGACGTTGGGGTATTGGGGACGACGCTGATAGATTATTCACCTAAAGTGCTTTAAAGAACATAATTATTTGGGCGGAGAATTCGTTTTTACAAGCCAAGGTGTGATCGATTGAGGTCATACTCCTACACGAGAACCCAGTGCGAGTTCGCGGAGACAGTGTGATGTTATCCTAGGTGACTTCTATAAAAGCTGCTAAACTTTTTAATCGTTTCCGAACACCCAGGGTTAAAACAGCACGAGCGCTTCACCAATTTTTTACTAAACTTTAACTTGTTCGTTTAATATTTTTTTAGCTTTTAAGAAAGTTGCTTAAATACACTTACGAAATTTCTCTTTAATTTCTGTTAATTAATTTCAGTTTCTGCATTTGTTAACAATTAACAAATAACTATTCATCTCTCATTTATGTAATAATTTTAATAAAGTAAGGAACAATAGGTTTTTAACTGTCTCATGTTTTTGTATTTTGTTTTTTTCTATATGTAACTGTTTGTTTCTTAGTAAATAAATAAAATTGTTTTGTTTTTATAAGGTCTGACTTCTAATGTGTATTTGTGAATGTACATGTGTGTAATATTTACTTTTACTTCTTTAGGAGTACATTCACTGCAACCCGTTATAATTTGTACGAGAAATGCGGATTGACAGTGATTTGGTTTCAGCTTATATAGCGGTGTTTGCGTGCTGGTATGCGTAAATGGAAGATGCAGGCGAATGCCTATAAATGCAATTCATAAACTTTATAGAATTATCATTTAACAGTTATCAGCATTGTCATATCCTAGCATTATCCCGGTTGCTATAGACTTGAGCTTAGAGCCCAGGGTCTGCTCACTTCTCTATGTGGTCTCAGATTTAGCTAAATTTCAGTTATTACAGGTCAGAGGGCTGTCCCTCTGACCTCTGCATTGTTTAAATCAAATCAAAATCTTTTTATTTCATAAACTATTACATAGTACTTGAAAATGTCAAAATTATAACAAAATAAAAATAAAACAATTAAAATATAATTATACTAAAATCACGAAGCTTAGATTCACTTGCAACCAAACAATTAAAAAAACAAAAAATATTTAAGTGTAAGTGAATCTAAGTGCCAGTTCCGAGCCACCGCTCTGTAAGAAGAACTAGCAAGAAACTCACAGGCTACGCTCTTTTTATTTACATTCTTCATTAATGTCTGTGACGCTATACAATGAAATATAATACAACATTAACAATATTAATTCAAATATTCATTCAAATTTTTCTTATAAACCCTCTTCGATACTAACTATATCTATTGCTAAAATCCTGAAGTAAATCCGTTAATAGTTTGTTATTTGATCGCAAACAGGTAGACAGACGCGGCTTTATTTTATACAATATAAAATTTTAAGCGAGGTGAAAATCCTATTTTACGCTGGGACTTAATATGACTAAACCATTCTATGAATTTAAGGGTCTCGTTAAAAGTCGGTTAGTGTCGTATTATTACGGCGCCAATAGCACCCACTTTCTAACGGTACGTGCGCACGCGTCAGTGCGGGATCCGTCTCGCTTTACTGTTCCAGACAGGCCAAAGGTGACTAAGATCTTTGCCACGATAATGACATGAAGTCCATATCATTGATATTACATTTAATCCTTCTGTAATCGGTGTCAGTGATAGACTCTTAGTTGAAAGACAGCCGGATAGCTTTCACTGAAGATAGCAAAAGGTTATGTTTATTGCATAACTGTATGCGAGTGCTTCTCAAATGAGTAAGCAATGAGGGCGAGATAGATAATGGTGGTGGTAACATAACCATAAGAACTTCCGAAAAACTCTTTCTGTGAAACATAGTTCTCTTTTAAAAATGCCAGATATAGCCACCCACCCGAACAACCGAAGACCTTGTATGACGGAATCAAGGAATAGGACATAGCCCGAAGACACAGATATGGGGTGACCCCCAAAGTAGTCAATTCACTCGGTTCTATGGTAGATGCAAATTGAGAAACTTTTGCTCTATAGGGTGTCTCATCTTCTTCGGTTGAATGGTCGGCGTTAATAAGAATCTTTTACTTCATAGAATGGCTTCATAAGGCCTCCTCATTACCATTTCAGTTAATTTTTTCATCCACTACTGAACCTGTCCACTTGTTGTTTCAAAGGTCATCAGGAACCGCCTCAAGTAAAGGTTCGACCACTTCCAAACTCCTGGTAGGTTTAAAAATTAACATGGATCAGATGAAAAGGATATTAAATGTCCGCACGTTTTACCTACCCAGTATTAGTGGAAAGTTGTACACTTGAGTTGTAGACGAGTAAGGGCAATAATTACCTTGTGTATGCCTATAGATATCAATAGTGGGCTGCAGGTCTCAGTGATATCAACCCTTCCCGCTCTAAAACGAAGTTTTCGATATCAAATGCCTTACAAACGTATCTAAAGATTGTCAAGACTGCTTAATTAGCGTATCGCTTCGTATCACCTTAACGCACAGGCACATCTCCGTTGCTTATTTTCATTCTGTAAGTACCTACATTAATTATGTTACCAAACCGTGTCCAATTTTATTACTACAACAAAAATAACACAAGCAATGCAATTTGCCGCAGGTATCGACCGATAATCGTGAAACTTTTTTCACCTCAATAATAACATAATAATACGCTTACCGATATATTAATTTCGGTTCAAAATGAGATAACTCAAAAAATCGGCACATCATTTTATTAAAAAATATCTTCAACCAAAGATATAACGAATTCAAACGAGATAATCGTGAAACAGGACATAAATTCTGATTAGTCAGCCAAGATATGGAAAAATAAGTCCCAATATTCACATAAACATTATACATTTGTATCGGTTACAGAATTGCTAATCGCGCAGACAGCCCATCGAAGCAGCAGGTGGCCAGTTAGTGTGTTACGCTTGTTACTATCGACATCGATAAATTGAATTTAATAATAAACTGGATCGGTCGGTAATTAGAAACATGAAAGTCATATAATTTACATTTTAATAATAAAACAAACTGAACCGCAGTTCAGTTTAACAAATTAGGTACATCTTTTTTGACTTTAGATAAAAGCAGTAGAGAGTATATAAGTCACTATGTAAACCATAGTGACTTATATGGCTCATTTTTTATTTTATTACTGATGTTATTCATATCTATTGTCTATTTTTCTGAGAGATGTTCCTCTTAAGAACTATCTTTTTAGAAGAACATAATATCGTACTACTTTTATATACATTAATTCTGACGCGAAACAGCGGTTTCGTGATAATAAATATATATACATATTAAAACACACCACAATCATGTTTAGTGCTAAATAATGCGATCTTTGTTTAATTATGATTTGAATGTTTGGTGTAGTAATAATGGCGACGAAAATTAGGCGAATTTTTTTTATTGATAAATCAATTGCTGTCAGCCCAAGTACGTTTGATTACAGATCGAATGCTGATCAACTGCTTCCCTCGTAAACTTCCAATTAACCGATTGCGGGCGGCCTGTATCTATTGTTATTCTGTGCCGTTTATCGCGTCCCAAGCTAGATTACTTTTTTAAACGACTCTACTCCAAACTTTTTTGCACCCACGTCCGTCAGTTCTACTTGATATGTGCACAGTCCATTGCCACTTTAGCTTGCAAATTCTCAGAGATTTTAGGTCCTTTTTTGACTCGATTACACAGTAAACCCACAAGCAAGGCGCAGTGCAATTCCGAACTTACCCTTAAGTCCTATACTCAATTATCACGTTTCGGATCCACGAGTTACAAATAAACATTCATTTTAGACTTTCGCACTAAATAAATCGATACTGAAATTAAACTTGTAGTATCATCTTGTTCAACACTGTTGATGATTTGTATGAATGGCAGTTTTATAATGGCGCTTGGCTTGTATGTCAGTGAATTAACAATTCCCATCTCATTCGACTAATCTCGTGTTTTTAGCCGCTCATGCAGAACCCTCCCGATAAAAACGGTGACTGCTGTCTGTACCATTTAGGGAACATATCCAGAACATTATCGGTTTCTCTGTTAGTGTACTGAAAAGCCATATCAATCACCGAAGATGTTATTTATGATTGCCATCAATTACAACTTTTCGGGATTTTGCTTTACGCTTGATAAATCGAAATCAAAATAAATAAAAAATACAACCCTATTAGGCACTGAGTATCGAAGTATCCTAAAAATGCGAATTGCTTCGTCAATCTCGTATTTTTCACAGTTTGTTTTTAGAGAAGACATTGCTTAAATTTTCTGTGGCAAATGTTCTTAATACTCTGTTTTTTTAATAGAATTCAATAAAAGAAGGCGGTATTCAACGCACCGGACTCGTTTTTTTTGATTTTATCCGGAAGGACTTTACTTTAATATAAGTAGTCCCTTGTACTATGTCTTTTTTATATTATAGTGTACCAAATTATAAAATAAATAATTAATAATCAGTTTTATTTGGAATTGGTACCGAATTAAAATATGTACATTGTCTGCTGTCAGAGCGGCGATAGCCCAGTGGCGAGACACATAGCCTTTAAATTCAGGGTACTTTTTTCAAAAGAATTTACAAAATGCACTTACAGAGAAAATACAAAACAAACTAGATTTAAAGCACCAACTAGCATTTCAAAAAAGGAGGTAGATTGACAAAAACTTATTTTAAAACAGAGGGCAAGTGCACCGGCAAATCGGTCTCGGATTCAAAACCTGGTGTAATTATCGCTTGCTCCGTGCCTCGGATAGCACGTTAAGCCTTTGGTCCCGGCTATAATGAACTTCTATGATAGTCGTTATTAGGAAGTCAGTGCCTTCTAACATCCTGACAGCTGGTTTTTACCATGGAATTATATTTCCCTCTTTGTTGTGGAGGTCAGCCGGCTGTCGCTTCATGTAATAATTGAAATTCAGCCAAATCTGGTTAAACCAGTAAGCTGACCCTGGGGCCTGAGCTTAAGTCTAGGGCAACCGGGATAATGCTACGATATGATAACATTTTCTGCTGTCAGCATAACCTTCATTAGATCGATAAAACCTACTTGTGTTAAACAAGATGTGTTTTGCACACGTTTAACCAACATACCGTAATTGTTATTGTATAAAAAGTCTCAAGGTATTCATTTAGCTCATAAATCATTGTCCTCTGTCAAGTTACTAAACACTTCACATAAATTACTTCCGTTTCATATTAACTGCTAATATAATGTTAGTATATCTTTTATAAGTGCTAATATATTGTATTACGTATATATTTAAGTAGGTATAGTTTAAATATCTTTATCAAAAAAGATTAGACAAACTAAAGTAAAGGGGAACCGAGTCACAGTCCACCACGCTGAATTGGCAAAGGCAGATAAACGGCGTCCTAGTGTTGAATTTTTTTAAGTTTCCAATAGTTTCTCTTATTTCTCTAAGCGACTACCATATGCAGAATGTAAATAGATAGTGATTAAAAACAAATGCTACGCATTCAACACTATTATAACAAGGGACGTTACCAAAAAAATTTAGTTAGGAAACTGTTTTAATTTTTGGTGTTAAAAAAATCTGCGAAAAAAAAGATGTGCGCAACTTGCAATCTCAAAGAAATAATATATCTTGATACTGGGCAGATTACGTAGCTTTCGGTTTTAATCAGTTTCTTCTTTCACCATGTAGTGATGACCGACTTAACGACAAAACCACGAAATCTATCAAAACGGTCCAAAATTTAAGAGCTGACTTAGTTAGTTATATAGCTAATCTTCGACTATCGTTTCCTACACTAATCGGATAAATAATTAAAAATGGACCCTAAATAGTTAGTCTAAGACGCGCGTGAGATGTAGGTATTTGGTATTGTCAGCCACGGTAACCACTTAGTATTACGCCCGAGGTGTTCCGTAAGCATACTTATACTTGTTAAGAATTCTCATATCAGTTAGTAAGTAAATAAATAAGAAACACGTACTTATACTAACAAGCACCATGCACCATCATAACAAACAATCGCAATATGTCCAGACATACTTAGGTACCGTGAATACAAAAACACAATCATTAAGGACGCAGTAAGTGGGATTATTAACAGAAATAACGCTTCGATAATGATAGAAGAGGATGGAAAAAGTGGGATTCTAATGGTGCGTTCGGTACGCGGGAACGCGGCAGTTCTTGTTGCTGCTTAGGGTTTATCCCGACTGGTCCTGTTATGATAGGTATATATACATACAATAACGCCTTTTTTCCCAAAAGGGTAGGCAGAGGCATATTATTTGCCCATTCTTCACTAATTATATAGTTGGTCTCACGTAATAGGTGGCGAGCCTGTTGCCGCTTACGGGACACTGTTATGTTCGACATGACTAAATAAAAATGATAATACTAAGTATTATACAAATAGTTCTTGAGAAAATAATATCTCACAGCTTTTATAAGCACTTCTTAATAATCTTATTACGTCGCAATTGTTTAAAAAATTATGAAATGAAAGAAAAATGTTAAAAAGTTGGAACAAACTTCTGAGCTCTTCGGGACTAACCCTAACCACCTTTAGGACCAGTGCCAAGTACGGCGGGTGCTGTAACTGTAGACCACTCTAATTGCTGGAGACAACTATTTTTTTATACTGTTCAAGTTGTCTAAAAAAAATATAGTAATTCCGTAGAAGTTTTCATAATAATTGTATTATCTATTGCTTTTATAATAACTATTCTTATTTTATTTTGACACGTTTTAATTGTTACTACATTAAATCATTAGTTGTTTTGAGATTGTAACTCATAATTGACTAAGTAAGCAAATCATTTTAACTATTATGCAATTTGATATTTGTTTATACTGTTTTCTCTATTAATGTAATGTATGCCTAAAACGGTACATTACGGAAGCTATCTATTTATTGTATTGTAAGACCATTATTACCTTACAAATAAATTTTTTGATTTGATTTATTAGAAAATACATATCCGAAAATTAAGTAAGTTTTATTATTATTTATTTACAAAGTATATTGTATGACACAAAAGTTTTGAAAAAATGTCCTACAGAACTGTTCAAAAAGTTTGACTGAAGGATCAATTACAATAAACTATGATTATAATTATTTTGTTACAATTAGATTATATTAATTATAAATACGGAAAGCGTCTATGGTAACGTATTTATTAAGTACTTTCTCAGTAAACGTTAAAATTTTATTTCAATCCTGATCACTGTATGTTTCATTCTAGTTAATAGTAATTAAGTTTATGTTTAACCTTTGTGTAGTAAGTGTTAGAAATAGTGGTCTCAGCCCATTCTTGTTTCTCTACTGGGCACGAGTCTTCTATCACAAAAGGTGTAACTCCTCATAAATTTGCAGATTGACGGAGGCAGGTAAGTAACGTTCTGAAAATTCGAATTTTGAATTTTAATAGTGCTTCATGGCTTCAATAATTAGTGGAAAGCAATTGTTCAAAGTGTATTCCGATGAACGGAAACTCTCTATATTAATTGCCAGACAAAATAATTTATTCAAGTTAGGCTCAATAGAGCTTTTGTTATACTTAAAAACAGACTGTTACTGTTTTTAAGTTTCACAGCTTGCCAAGAACTGACCTCTATTAAATAATAAATATTTCTGACACTTACACCAATTATTTAGTTCCAAGATAAGTATCATTAAGAACTTGTGTTATGGATACTAAATAACGGATAAACATACATAATTACTTTTTTTTTTTTGTAAATATATACTTAATAATAATAATAATATAATATTATTATTATTATTATGAAATATGAAATGAAATGAAATGAAATAAAATGAAATGAAATAAAATTTTGTTTAGACATAAGACACATAAACATAAACAAAAAACAGTATTCAAATCAGTAAACAATTTTTACACAGTTTACATATAGTATGCCTAAAAAGGACTCCACTCAGCATGTGCTGCAGTGGAGGGCCACAACAGCGCTGGTCTTCCGTGGAGCACACTTATGTATTTACAAAAAAATACATAGGAAAACACCTAAACTAGAACAAATATTTATATTAATACTTACAAATTTTTGTCCTGTGCGGGAATCGAACCCACGACCTCAGGAGTGGAGTGCGGGTATACTCGCCACCACGCCATATCGGTCGTCTATTAAGTATGCTTACCTACGATTTTATGAACAGAATGTACTGACATCCTCGCCACCCAGCTGTTGTCTTTATAGTATTTTATTAAATCGGAAAATACAGTCTTATTTATAAGTTATCACAAAAGGTTAGCTATCTGTAATCGCTTCGACTTCCTAAGCGCCAAGAATCATAAATCGTAATTTAAACGACACATTTAGATCAGCCTGTTTAAATGCAAATGATATGTCATATTATCTTCACAATCGATTTGCTTGATTCGATTAGTTACCCGATGATCATTTATCACATCACATGCCGGTAGCTCATTAGTTGAACGAGTGGAAATCGGCGCCATTACGCTTTCTCAATAAATTAAGTACTTAGGACGACCGGCGTGGAGGTATACCTACACATACATATAAGTAACCGCTTTTCGATTCTAAGGTGTTGGTCGTGGTTTCAATTCCCTCAGTACTAGGTCAAATGTGTTGTGTCCATGAAAGTGTGTCTAAGTTTTACTGCTTTTTTTTAGATTGTACCTACATATATGTATAAGTATTTAAGTTGCCACTAAGTCGTTAAGCCATGTTAGAGGCCTAATGGGCGGCTTGATAAATTTTAACAGCAGGACGCCATACATCTTCCCCGCCAATCCGCACTGGGTCAGCGTGGTGGAGTACTTATGACCCAATACCCTCACACCTTGATATGTGAGAGGAGGCTCGTGCTCAGTAGTGGGACGTTAATGGGCTGAAATGATGATGATGATGATGATTTAAGTTGCTGGTACATTGATAGCTAAGACTGTTTTTTCACTGCACTGCGCTCTACCTGCTACTAGATCAAGCGGGATATTACAAACTAAGGAAGGTACTTGCACGTTTTTTTTTGCATGGAAAACATGAAATGACCGTCTCCAGCTGTGCATAAGGCTGCGTCCAAAAAAAAATTAATGAAAATGTGTCCAAAGAAATTTTAATAATAAAAATTATTTTAATAAGAAATTTTCATGAGTGTGTCAGATATTAACGGATTAAAAACTAACATGTTCTTTCTTGAGCCTGCCGCATGTCCTATGTCCCGGAACTGGGACATCCGTTTCAAACAGTCTGGCAACCCCGAAGGTTCTTGCATTCAACGTTAAAATCTGCGGTACAATGGGAAAATCTCGGAAGACTCTTCCGCGGCCTACTACAGATGTAGTACTACTACTGCCGCCCTGTCCCTGCAAGCACCTCGCATTCGGTCGTCGACCTAAATAACTAGTACTTCGCTCAGCTAAGCTGCTTATTACCAAGACCGAGGGGTAGGGTGTAAACCAAGGTTTTATGAAACAAAATCAGGGGTAAATAAAAAGGATAAATTAAAAAAAAAAATGATTTTGAATCTGATGTTCAGTGGGGAGGGATCTATTAACTACAGGTCTCATTCAATAGGTTAATGATCTAGTAAATATTAAATTATAAAAGCGGGTTATTATTTTATTGTGGAAACAAATATCTAACTATATAAATTACTATAATTCAGTTTGCAATATATTACAAAACAAATAATAATAGCGCGAATCCAGAAACTGATCACAATCGTACAGTGTCCATTTTTGTTCATTTATTCAAGTTTGGCTCAAAAGAGCTCTTATGAACGTCAAAACCTAAAAACTAGCGCGCCTTCTATTGACATCGTTGTGTAAGCAAAAATTTAAGCTGTAACGAACAGAGCTTATAGTTATTTGTCAGTCCGAATAAAATAATGAATGTACAAAACAAATTCCACACTGAAATAACCTACTACCAACTGTTACTTAATTATTTACAATGAACAATAATTTAGAACCATTAGTTGTTGAAATTAAGAGATTGCGTTCACTTATAAAATAACCACGTTCTTCCTAAGAGTTCAATCACCATAAGGCAAACATTTAGTTCTTTGTTTCTCATTAAAGCATTGTAAAAAATATAATGATCAAAACGGGCTGCGCACGCGCATCGCTTTTCGAACATACGTGACAGGAAATCGAATGTTCTAACGAACGAATGAAGTAAAACTAACCTAACCACATCTTCAGTCCTAAGAACCTGAATGAACTCGACTGAATGGAAAAATATGCGACGAGTGGTTGCTTACTTTATGTTCGAGTATCTTGGTGTGTCCGATTTTAATTAAATAATCTTTTAATTAAAAAATCTTACAATCATTTCAATTATTTAGTTAGATAAAGAACTTATCACTTCATAGCTTAAAACAAATTCGCTTACCACTGTCTCCTCCGTCTGTCCCTACGTATGGTTAAATCTTTAAAAGTACTCAACGGATTTTTTTTTAATAGATAGAGTGATTCAAAAGGAAGGTTTATATGTAGGTCACGCGGACGAAGTGGCGGGCGACCGCTAGTGTATACTAAACAACGTATAATCATACTTAAATAGATGCATACAAATTTTTGACTTGTGTGTGAATCGAACTCACGACCTCAAGAGTGCAGGTATCCTGACCTCCACGCCATGTCTGTCCTTAAATATTCATATGCAGACTTCTTTTGTTTGTTTGGATGCAATTGAGTAAAATCTGGAAGCGCTCGTAGTTACAAAGGACTCTGCCGGAAACGAACTTACAAAGTTCACTAAGCTCAGTCTTTGGATGGGTCACATTAGCATTTACAACGAGCGGTTCCGTGCTTTGAAGGATACGTTACACCGTTGCTCTCAGTTATCGCTTTGCGTGGTGGTCGTTCAGGTTAAAAATCTTATTACAGCAGTGAGCTTCATATCTGCCTCCGCCAATACACACTAGGTCCGTGTCCGTCTGACATTGGGTTTTTGATAAAACCTGAGTAGAGCAGTTGGACGTAAATGGGCTGTGATAATAAAGTATAATCAAAGTATAAATTATAGTTAGACGACCGATATGGTGTGGAGGTCAGTATATCTGCACTTCACTCCAGAGGACGTGAGTTCGATTCCCACACAAGACAAATCTTTGCGTGCATGAACATGAATATTTGTTCTGTTCTGGGTGTTTTCCTATGTATATTAAGTATAAATTTACAAAAAAAAAGTATTTAAGTATGTTTATCCGTTCTTTAGTATCCATAACACAAGTTCTTAATGATACTTATCTTGGAACTAAAAAATTGGTGTGATTGTAAGAGAATATTTATTTATTTATTTAATCTGATTTAATTTATGTTCAATCACAATTAATCATTGGTGATTGGAGAATTAACCGTTGAAACTACAGATAACCAATATACAATATAGAATATAATTAAAATTCTGTCTTGTCTCTTTAAGTCATTCACATTTATGAATTTTCTTTCCATCACACTAAATGTAACATATACCATAAAATATACTTTTTTTTTATTAATTTATTTATTATACGGACAAACTTAACAGATAACCATAGAAAATAATATACTAATAAATTACACAGTCCTGTACTAGATTATTATCCTAAACATGTTGACACATCAATTTAAAACATTGAGTTAAAAGCATGGCACAAGAATTTCATAAATTTAATAATAAAGTTACCTAATTTAATTAATCTGTCAATGAAATGTACATGATTTCTTCTGTTCTTTTCATTGATTGTGAAATTTTAAAGAATTTTAATAATCATTCAGGGTGAGAAGTACAGTACATTTATAATCAGAATTCTCCTTAAACGGCACATACCATAATACAAACTTCTCGTCCATCACATCACTCGATGAAATAATAAAGTGAAATACGCAATCTCTTTGCTCATTCGATCGTCAACTTTCACAGTATCAAACAATGTAGGTAGGTACGGTCGCTCCACGAGGTAGCTGAACAATTAAGTACCCTGTCGCGTCAACTATTACATCCAAATTATATGACTGGAACTTACGGAACTAACCGTTTAGTGAGAGTGACAAAGTACTAAAATGAACGTTTACTTTTTAAGGCCGATTGAACCTACCATATAATTTCTTTAATTTGTCTGTCCGTCAAATCGGGAGACCTTCTGTGACCTTGTCATACGCGTCCATCCCAAAAAGATAATAATACGTGGGTGCGTGTTAAAACGCTTTTTAAAACACACCGAGGAGATAACAAGGTTTCGTGTCCTCTCTTACACTCTCAGGGTAAAAAATGAGACAGAAACACTACTCAGAAGTGATAATTGCAGCGATCCTTTTTTCAAATGGACTAATGATAGATCACACGAAAGAAACACGAAGAGATGAGTTTAATAAACGGATAAGCTTACGTCAACATCTAATAGGTACTTCCTTTTGAATCATCTATTAGACACAAAGGGTTTTTTGTTTTCTACTTATAAACACAGCATATATAATTTACTACATGACTTTTACTTTCATGCAATCTTGAAATAAGTTTACATCATAAAGTAGTAAATGAACACAGTATTATGATATAGGGTATTTAGGGATCCTATCAAGACCAAGAGAAGGCGAGTGGTGCACCTGCCGATCAACGGACGAGGCTCTAGCGAACATAACAGTGCCTGGTAAGCGGCAATAGGCTCGCCGCCTGTTATGCGGGACCATAAATGTAACTGGCGAAGTGTGGGCGTAAAATATGCTTCTGCCTACCCCTTCGAGGAAACAGGCGTGACTATATGACTGTATAATCCATTAGATTTTTTTTATTAAATTCACATTGTTTATTGCTTTCATAAATGTGTTGTTAAAAAGGATCTTACAATATGTTTAAAGCCAGTACATCATGATACCCCCTATAGGCATAGCCAAACTAACATTATATTTTATTTAAAGATGTGATGTGATAGATTGGCGTTTTACAAGACAGATATAAGATTAAGACACTAGATAATAAATACTTCTCACAGGAAACATAAGATTCTCTGTTAAGTCTATCATTACTGTATTTAACATTATGAACAAGATCATTCATAAACTTTTCCCATACAAAGGTGTATAATTTGAGACTGTCATCAGCACAGTTATTCGGTTCCATTGCGTTGATGAATGATGCCGGTTGTCCATTATCGGGAGATCTGGTTGGAAGTGTGGAAACAGTCATCCTACGCGATCCCTTCACCAGCGAAACCGAGAATAAGGCTGCGGTAACATTGGCAGCGATTTGCGTCGCGAATGAAAAGTGCAAGGAAATAAATACATCAGGTTTATTTATAAAAATATTTATATGAAAGTTTAGTTTCCTTATGGAATAAGCTGTGCCCTAGTACATAATTTCTCATGTACTAAATCAATATAGTTACAAATATTTAGTTCAATCAAGTTTTGAGCTCTCTATTTAAGCAACTCATTTGATTGTTTTAATTTTATATTAAACATCGGTAAATGTAAATCGGAAAGGCAAATCAACCAATTATCATGTAACTTATACAATACTTTTTAACAAAGTCATGTTTATACTTTAATGTCACTTTAGTGCGTCATTCTCCGCAGTTAGAATCTTCTAATTAAATAATTATTCTATTAATCTATTTTTCTACCTTTGAACACGTAATAAAAATAATGTAGTAATTTTCTTTGCAAGCCCGCAATGTATAGAATAGATTAGCGGATTAGCGATTAATATGCACTGGAACGCTTGCAGCTAAATGAGGCCATTTGTGAGGCATTTTCACGTTGTCAGGTCGCAATTTCCATTTTATATCGAGGATCATCACTTATTCTTTAAAACAATATAATTTTAATAAGTCATATTAAGTTTTAGCTTCATAAATAATCCTTTATGCACATCTGTTTTAAAAATTACCTTGTCAAGACTAATGACATTCCTGCTTTGACATGCAAATATCCTTTAATTAAGCTTAGAGAGATACTTAATTTAATTTTAAATCTGAATGACATGCTCAAATCTCTGCGATTAATCATATTTTACTCTTTGTACGTAATTTTTTTTAGAAATTCGTAAAATATTATTACTAACTGTTGACAAACGCGTTATTTTAGTGATCTCTAAACGATTCTCGTTGCTCGCGTCGCTATTCGTCCGGCCATGTAGGCGCAGTCTGAAGGACGATTGAACGAATGCTAAGTAAGCCACACTAAAAATAGACAAAACCTGTGAGGCGAGATTTGAAATGGACATTGACAATTACAAATAGGTTATTGCACTTGTCAAATAGCAAGTTACAGGTCGAGCTGTTTATTTACGCCAACGATGTCTGATAACAATATCGACACGTGGACAACTGATGGATTACTTGGAGTAAGCAACTCAAAACTTTAATAAATTTCAGGGGTTAGTACCCAACAAGGACCCCCTTATTTATCCAAAGACACTGCAGGCTATCATATAGAAGGAGGTCGCTTTAATCGCTTGCTATATTCTAGTAATAAAATAATAAGTCAGTATACTTTTAGTTGGTAATTGTAAAATAATAAAAACTCAAAATATTTGCTACATGCTTTTAACTTAAATTAAAAAATAAGCCTTAACAGGATAGGCCATTGTTTCTTCTGCAGCATGGTTGTAATGTCGCTTTTCATATCTGATAACTTACATAGCATTATAATAACTAAAGCTCAATTCATGACCTACTTTTCATTGGACAAGCCATGGCAACGAGAAGGCCGACCTTCGAGGAACTTTTGCTTTATCGTACGTGAAAAGTCGATAAAAAATACTTTGCCGCTGATATGGCAATTTTTTTATGGAAACGATTAAGATTATCACGGTCTTTAAGTGGGTCCTTTTTTTTTTTTTAATGTGACACGTCATAATGACTAGGTTCATCCTGCCTGATGATAAGCAGTCGATGCAGTCCAATAAGAAAATGAAAGCGCTTTATAACGTGAAATAAGCACGCTATAACATAGCTCTAAGAACCGACAACAGATGGGTCGTTAAGGTTCTTCAATGCGACCGCGAACCGATAAACGTAGTAGAGGACGGCCTCCCATGCGAAGGACCAATGATCTGGTCAAGGCGGCGGGGGGCCAATGGATGCAGGCGACACAGAATCGCTCAATGTGACAATCTATTGGCCTATGTTTAGCAGTGAACGTCATATGGCTGAGATGACGATTATGAAAGTGTATCTGGTAGATATCATAATTCTGGTGGTGGAATTAAATAATATGATAACCTAAACTTATATGCCCATTATGATAGGATTTTTAGTATAAAAATTATTTTATATTTTAGGTACCTATTCTATAGTAAATTTTTTGATACCTACAATTTGCTATACTTTGGCGCTTAGTTTATGCAAACATTGAACACAGGTTTGTCGATAAATATTACAGGTGCATAGTCTGTGGTGAGGTGCGTAGGTATTGGGTCGTAATTATAATAGTTACTCTATTATGTAGATATGCCGACGACGCCGCACCGGCGCCGGCGCAGGCGAGCCGATCCGCCATACCACTCCCCTGACATTCGTTAACCACAAAGAGATTTAATATAGTAATAGAGCGGCTATTAGAGACTTTTCCATACAAAAAATTTGAGCTGGCGCGGAAGTAGCGCTATCTAACGTTGAAAAGCAAAACAGCATATTAAAAACAATTAGAATAAGTTTTACCTACTCCACGGTAGGCGTCGCTTTGCAGTAGGGATGTTCTAAACTAAATTAATTTCATTTTATCCTTATCAGTCACCCTTAATAATTAACTTCCACAATAGAAAATACTAATGAATTCTCTCTATTAGGCATAACTATAGATAGTAACTTAAACTGGAAGACCCACATTAAAAACCTTCGATAAAAAAATATCCAGATTCTCCTATGCCCTTCAATAAATTAAAAGAACAACAGATTTGCAAACAGCTTTAACTACATACTATGCCTATGCATATGCAAGGTTTAATTACGGGATTATTTTGTGGGGAAGTAGTACTGACACACCTTCTATTTTTATTCTTCAAATGAAATAATTTGAACTTTGGCAAACATATAACATAGTATAAGTTAAAGTTATAATAAATTTATTTGAATATGTGAAAATATAAATAAATAAATAAAAAATAACCGTCTGTGAAACGTTATGGAGTGCCATAAACATTGATTTGATAGTTTTACTATTATAGTGTATAACAGTCCCCCAACGCAATTATTATTGAATCAGAATATTCCTACTTATATCAAACATATACTTACAATTTAAAAATATTATTTATTACATTAATCGTTAAATAAAACGACATCACTTGAACATCACTAAATCATCTACTTCCGCATCGACAACTGTGGCGAGATCCTAAAAGTAGTGCTTTTGCTTCTCACCGCTAGAGGTCGGAAAAGGGCATAAGTAATGTTCTAGAACAATTTATTGAAAATTATTATATAGTCTGATTATTGAGTAAATATAAAAAATACTTACGAAAATAAACTGTAATCACGTTCAGACTTTTTACCATAACGGGATTTGCAATATCGCAGTACGCAATTTGGCATATTTTCTATAAAATTTGTCAAATCTGTTCCCGCACAAACACGACTACACTAGAGGGCGCATAAAATCATACTGAGCGACTTTTTACCACTTGGTAATAAGTTGTGGATTACAGTTTTGATCTCAATGTCCTGTCTATAGTAATAGTTAAATGTCTTTGGTTAACCATAATCTATTTGAACTTCTTATGCGAGTAGAACGACAGATAAACTGTGCTAGGAATAATTAGTGCTTGCTGTACCTTGCAACTTTTTTTTAAACCTTTTTAAGTGATATATTAGTGGTGATGATTGCCGCACTTAGTCAAGGCAATTGATCAATTAAAGTAATTAATTTAATAATTACTTGTTGACCAAATTATTCTCTATTGTAGGTACGCGACCAACTTTCTTTTCACATAAATAAAAGCTTAATTTAAATTCATTCAAGCTCTCAAGCTCCTACTAAAAACGTGAATGGACGCGATAGTATTATATAGTTTTTTATTAATATACGATAGATATTATTGAGCGACGATAGCCCTATGGCGAGACCCATGGACTTCTAATTCAGTGGGTCTAGGGTTCAAAACCTATGACTTTTTGTAGTTATGTGCAAAATTATCGCTTGCTCTGTGGCTCGGAAAGCACGTTAACCCGTTGGTACAGGGTGTCATGAACTCCCCCCCGACTGGTCTCCACCTTGTCGTGGTGGGGGGGCTGAGTACCTCCCGGTAGGGCGCAGGAGGCGCTAGGGAAAAGGCAACACCCAGAGACCGACGACTCTGGGTGCCCTTAGTACTGACTACCGGGGGGGAAACTAAGAGGGACCTGTGGAGGGCGCAGTGGGCGGGCCAGGAGGGCCCGCTCAGCAGCGCCAGGAGGGTCTAGGCAGTGGGGGCAGGGGGCCCCTGCTGTCTAACCATGGACCCTCCGGGAAGTCGGCCACACACGCTATGGTCGCAAGGGGAGGTAGGAGGGGCGTGTCCACTGCGCCTCTCTGAGGAGGTCCTCCCGGTTTTGGTCCGGGGGACGTTGGCCGCAGGCGGGGTGTCAGAAGCTGCAACCCAGGTACTGGCCCTCGCCTCTTTCTCAACAAGCGGCGGGCGTCGTCGGAAGATTTTTAGTGGGTATTACTTGGCGGTCGTGTCTGCCGGTGGTGAGTCCCACACCCCCTTTCGGTCCCCCTTTGGCCGGAAGGCAGTGCGTAAATGTATTTTGTTACCGACGTAAAGAAAAAAAAAAAAAGGGTGTCATGAACATCTATTCCTTCTAATATAGCCTTCTAATATTCTGACAACTGGTTTAACTAAAGAATTATGCTTTCCTTTGGGTTGTGAAGGTCAGGTGGCAGTAGCTCTGTGTAATAACTGACAGCCAAATCTGGTTAGAGGATGTCCCCCTACCTCTTGGACCGATGATCAGGTCGAGGTGGCGGAAGGCCGGTGGATGCAGGCAGCATGATCGATCAACGTGGAAGCCTATTAGGGAGGATGTTCAGCAGTGGACTTCACATAGCTGATACGATGATGATGATGACAATTGGTTCGATCCCGCACAGGATGTATCTATGATAGTTAATATTTTTCTTATTTAGGTGATTATAATTAAATACTGTTACTTACATCTAGGGCTGTCATCTGTCCGGGATTCCGCGGATTTGTCCTAGTTTGAAGGGAGTCCGGGGCCGTCCGGCCGGGGAATTTAAAAAGTGTCCGGGAGAAACCTCTAGGGACGAAAACTCTTTTCTTATCAGGAAAAAACATTTTTGTAAAGACTAACGATATAATGAACTAAATCTTAGTTAAAAAGTTACCAATAATAACCCAGCAAGCAATTATAAATTAAAATGATGTTTTTATTATGTTAATTAAAAAATTAAGAGGTGTCCTGGTAAGTATACTATGGTAAGTATGCTGGAAGAGAATCCTTTTGGAATAAGCAGCTCCATTCTACATTGCTGTAAATTTTTTGTATCCATTACATGTTTTGTGTACATAAATTGTTAAATAAATAAATAACCCTATTTCGCCCAAATGTCCGAAAAGGAAAGGCTGTGTTTATATGGTGTTCGCAATTTAGATGATGGCAGCCCTACTTCCATATTATATTTTAGTATGTTTATCCCTTGTGCTCAGTACTGGTAGCACAAGCTCTGGTTAGTATGGATGTAGCTCTGTGTAAATTGTCAGAGCAAATATAAGATTAAGTAAAACCCATGAATAATCTAAGTAATGATTGCAATTAAATGTCTATTCAACAATATTAGGTCTAGACAACACTTCCTTATTATTAATTAAACATAGAGTTTAAGCCTGTTTCATGCAAATTGACTGTTATAATACTCTGTCTGTGATTTCCATATAATTGAAGTACGTTGTATAGAAAACGAGTCTACGACCAGGTCTCAACAAGTGTGAACATATTCATGATTAGTAATAATTTATGGCCATTAAATCCTTAATTAGCTCAGTCTGTTAACGTCACTCGACCGAGCTCATGCCTCTTCTCACAAACTAAGGTGTAGAGGTAAATAAATCTTACATACACACAATCACCCCTGATCCTCCGAAGGGGTAGTCAGAGGTAAAATGCCCACACTTCGCCAATTATATTTTGGTGCCACTTAGTAGGTGGCGAGCCTATTGCCGCTTACCGGGAACTTTTGTGTTTGCCAGAGCCTCGTCCGATGATCGGCAAGTGCACTTGCAGGTGAGGTTGGCTTGGGAATTCAAGATCTTCCCCCTCGGACAGCAGGATTCCACCATGGCGTGATGGTTGAGGCTGAGTACCTCCCGGAGGCCGGGAAAAGGAAACACCAAGAGATTGCCAACTCTGGGTGCCCTTAGTACTGACTACCGAGGGGAAACTAAGAGGGACCTGTGGAAGGCGCAGCGGGCGGGCCAGGAGGGCCCGTTCAGCAGCGCTAGGAGGGTCTTAGGCAGTGGGGGCAGGGGGCCACTGCTGTCTAACCATGGACCCTCCGGGAAGTCGGCCACACACGCTATGGTCGCACGGGGAGGATAGAGGGGCTCGTTTACTGTGCCTCTCTGAGGAGGTCCTCCCTGTTTTGTTTCGGGGGACGTTGCCGCAAGCGGGGTGTCAAAAGCTGCAACACAGGTACTGGCCCCCGCCTCTTTCTCAACAAGCGGCGGGCGTCGTTGGAAGATTTTTAGTAGGTGTTACTGCTGGCAGTCTTGTCTGCTGGTGGTGAGTCCAACACCCACTTTCAGTCCCCCTTTGGTCGGAAGGCATTGCATAAATGCATTTTGTTACCGACGTAAAACAAAAAAACAACAGAAGCGATATCAAAATCTTGGTAGGCTCAATAAATCTTTACAAACGTTAAAGTTATTTTTATCTGATCTTCGCTTCTAATGATCTGACTAATAATAATTAATGCGTAGACAGACAATTATGGTTGAGTTGTGATTTTGAAAATTTTTTTTTTTTTATCATTTGTCACCTCCCTGCGTCCGATCGCTTCAGATGGCGCCTAAAATTTGCAATATTAAAAACTACCTCGTTCAGAGATTAATACAGTCTGTAAATTATAAAAAGTAATAAATATTATTTACCTACATAATGTACATAATTATCCCTTGAAAAGTTATAGTTTAATTATTTTTATAATAGTTCAACTGCGTTTTACTGTACAATTGTACATTGTGTTGCATTGTATAGCGTCACAGACAAATGAAGATTGTTACTAACCAATCGATAATTTAAAAGAGCATAGCCTGTGAGTTTCTTGCCAGTTCTTCTTACAGAGCGGTGGCTCGGAACTGGCACTTAGATTCGCTTGCACTTAAATGTTTTTTGTTTTTTTAAATTATTTGGTTGCAAGTGAATCTAAGCTTCGTGATTTTAGTATAGTTATATTTTATTTGTTTTTGTTATTTTTTTATAATTTTGACGTTTTCAAGTACTATGTAATAGTTTATGAAATAAAGTATTTTTGACTTTTTGACTTTTTTGACAATATACGCAGAGTATTTTGTCCTCCACTATACAATAAGTGAGTTGCATTACCGACATTACAGTAACACATTTGAATCAGAGGCGTAAGTATTTCGACCATTACCATAATTATGTGACAAACAATGCCTTATGGAATGTGGAGTTGTATTTTAGTAATCAAGGTTACTTACAGGACATATTACAATGATTACTGAATAGCATTCCTGATTCACATGCTTAAATTTAATACTATTGCAAAGAAGGAATCAATGGGTATTTTCACGACATCCTTGACGGTAAGGACTCTCGCGAATGTGGCTTCAGGGATGCAAATGAAGCTTATGTGAATAGCTTAGTATGTGCGTAAGTAAAGTAGGTACACATATCACCTGGAGAAGAACGTATGAAAGGTCCATTGAAATAGATTTAAGGCAATCTTAATGGGTATTTTCACGACAGACTTGACGGGACTCTGGCGAACCTTTTTTTTTTTTTTGATTTACGTCGGTAACAAAATGCATTTCCGCACTGTCTCCCGGCCAAAGGGGGATCGAGAGAGGTGTGTGGGACTCACCACCGGCAGACTCGACCGCCAGCAGTAATACCCACTAAAAATCTTCCTACGACGCCCGCCGCTTGTTGAGAAAGAGGCGGGGGTCCAGTACCTGGGTTGCAGCTCTGACACCCCGCCCGCGGCCAACGTCCCCCGAACCAACGCGCCCCTCCTACCTCCTTGTGCGACCATAGCGTGTGTGGCCGACTTCTCGGAGGGTCTATGGTTAGACAGCCCCTGCCCCCGCTGCCTAGACCCTCCTGGCGCTGCTTGACGGGCCCTCCTGGCCCGCTCGCTGCGCCCTCCACAGGTCCCTCTCAGTTTCCCTCCCGGCAGTCGGTACTAAGGGCACCCAGAGTCGCCAATCTCTGGGTGTTACCGTTTCCCTAGCGCCTCCTGCGCCCTACCGGGAGGTACTCAGCCCCCCCACCACGACAAGGTGGAGACCAGTCGGGGGGGGGACTCTGGCGAACCTGACTTAAGGGTTGCATATGAAGCTACTATAAACAGCTTAGTATGTGCGTAAGTAACTTTACTATTATCAGAACAGTACGTATTAAAGGTAAATCTCAAAAGTGTACACGTAACAAGTTAATCTATGTCTTTAAATAGTTTAGTATGAGAAACCAGAAGAATCACCTACTGATACTGTACGACATATGTAACTGCTATGTATTTAAGGCAATCTTGGAAGTATACTGGCGAAACTGAGGTTAGGGTTGCGATTTGATCTATTTCTTTAAATAGTACATGCAGAATTATATCGCCAGAAGAAGTATGTAACAGCACTTCAACTGTACGATATATGTAATTTTAATAACTATAACTAAGAAACAAATAAAAATAAGTACAAAACAAATTAAAAAAAACACTATATTGGTGTAAGTGAAAAATTGTAATTTATATATTTATAAAATTAGTTGTAATATATAAAAAAATATAAAATAGACTGTGACCCTCAGACAAACCAGTCAAACGGTTTTGTGGGATATATTTTTATATAACTCGTATTATTTAAAGGAAATAAACGTTTTATCTATCTATCTATCAAATCTCATAACTCATAAGTATACTCGTTTATCTGACGTTAGGATTGCGAGTAGAGTTCGACACCCACCCAAGATAAATATTTGTGTATGTGCATGAATTTGAATATTCATTTTGCTTTGTACATTTTCTTTGTATTTAAAAACAAACTTCATATTATTATTCCATTAACTGTATCCTTATGCTTATTTTCGAACTTGATGACGATGCTTCTAAAGGAACAATATTCGAGTTTTCGCTACTATTTATAGCTGCGCTCACTTTTTAAATTCTGCTTTACATTATGGCAGACTGTAGTCATCTCTACAAGGCACATTAATAGTTAAAGAATAATATTGGTTTATCAAGATACAACAATTTGTTAGAAGTATTATAATTTATAACTCGATTCTGAAAGCTTTCTGTGAAATCAGAAGGTCGAAGAATAAACAGAAGAACATTGAATACAAGTCAAGGCAACCCTATAGTCAAGTCAGTCGCTATAATGACCTGCTGTGTTCCGGTATTAGAAGTATTAGAACCAGTATACTTTTAGTTCGGGTTGTGCCGTGTGTTTTTTTTTGATGACAATTATACCAATGATTTAGTTCCAAGATAAGTATCATTGAGAACTTGTGTTATGGATACTAATCAACGGATAAACACTTTTCTTTTGTAATTATATAATTAATATACATAGGAAAACCCCCGGACCAGGGGGCCTACCGCCGAATTCGATGGATTACCAGGAAATCCATCTAGATCAAACTTTGTTTTGCGTTCATTAATCCGTACTGGGGAATCTGCCGACAGCCACCTCTCATTCATGACCTTCAGTCCGTGACAGACCAATAGGTAAATGGAGAACGCCATTTTGTTTCGATTTCCATGAGTTCGGCGGTACGACAGAATCAATTCGAAATCCATTTTGCCTTATAATCGATTGCCATCGAACTCGGCGGTAGGCCCCCAGAACAAGTATTCATCTTCATGCACACAAAGATTTGTCCTGTGTGGGAATCGAACCCACAACCTTAGGAGCCGAGTGCTTGTATACTCGCCACCACGCCGTATCGGTCGTCGTTATTGACCTAGAGTAGTGCCATTCGTCTCTACTCATGGGGAGTCGTAGCAAAATCAAACATGAAAATCCTACCGGATGATGGGCAGCACCTTCATCCTGCGTACTAGCTTAAACTGCGAACACCAATGATTATGAGCAAACACCCCCAATATAATGTGAACTATTGTGAACTTTTGACGACCGATATGGCGTGGAGGTCAGTATACCTACACTTCACTCCAGAGGTCGTGGGTTCGATTCCCACACAGAACAAATCTTTGTGTGCATGAACATGAATATTTGTTCTGGTCTGGGTGTTCCTATGTATATTAAGTATGTATTTACAAAAAAAAAAAAAAGTATTTAAGTAGATATGTTTATCCGTTGTTTAGTATCCATAACACAAGTTCTTAATGATACTTATCTTGGAACTAAATAATTGGTGTTATTGTCAGATAATATTTATTTATTTATTTATTTATTTATTGTAAATTTTATAGTTAATAAATAAATACGTTGGTGAGGCTTATGTTCAACAGTGGACTACATACGGCTGAAATGATGATGATGTGTTGTAAAATGAGAGGACGAGAAGAACTATGGCAGCACATTTAAGAGCCTACTTCACTAGCCTGTTTCACAATGTCCAAGTAGGTTCCCATTAGTGTTTACTTGCCATAATAATATACTGAACACAAAACTGTCATTAAACTGCCGAGTATCTCCTAACCATACATTGTGAAACAGGTTCTTAATAGAATAGACGATAGTTTCTGCTTACCATCAGGTGTATTTTGTCAATAAATTTCAAAAACGTCAACTTAGTCCAGACCTGTGCTTTGTGCCTCTATGAAACAATTTTAGAACTTTTATTTAACTCTTATTTGCATTCACAGCGACGAATTGAATATGTTTCCTATTTTAATATAAGTTGAATTAATGAGCACCTATTTAATAAAGATAAACAGAGAGCGCTTTCTACAGATACCGAAGAAAACTGGGCTTCTCCTTTATCGATAGAAACTGGCTCTACACACAATGTTGTACGCAAATATTTACACAGACCTACGCACGGATAAGGGTACAAAAGTATAATTTAGATATTATTATAATATCGTCAGATATACAAGTCAAAATAATAGTTATTTACATAATTTATTGATTCAGGCGTTACTTTGCGGAAATCCATTGTAAGCAAGTGATGGATTAAAAATATCTTTGTAACAATTCCCGCGCTACTATAATTTCCCGAAAAATCGAGAAACTATTCAACACGATACGTGTTTCGCCCTTGCACAGGGCATCTTCAGGTAAGATAGGAGCCTCAGAACAACGATGTCTTCACGACCAACGTTGAAACGAGAGTCAACTCTCACCTGAAGATGCCCTGTGTAAGGGCGAAACACGTGTCGTGTTGAATAGTTTCTCGATTTTTCGGGAAATTATAGTAGCGCGGGAATTGTTACAAAGATATTTTTAATCCATCACTTGCTTAGTTATTTACACACAAATACACTTTACTTCGAACAAATAAATAAACGGCCAACATTTTAAATGTTAGTTTGTCTCATTTGATATTAAAAATAGTTCAACTAATTTCTAAGTTTCAACTGGCTGTGAGTTAATGTTGAAAAGAGTATGTTAGGCTTCTATTGTAATATGTTACAAATATCTATCTTTCTTTCATCGGCATCCTAGCCACATTAAATCTACTATTGAACATAGATCACCCGAAATGCTTTCCGTGCCTGTTGATCTTGAGTCGACTGCATTCACCGGCTCCCCGCCACCCTGACCGATAGTCGGTTCATCGGATTGGACCGTCCTCTACTTCATTTGCTGGGCTATCATTGAAGGACTTTAACGCTGAAGTGAAGAGCTTGCAAATCCGCCTTCCTATGGGTTACTATAGTTCTCCAAGAACTTCTTTATCTCTGATTCCATCGCGAAGAGTTATTCCGGGCATAGCTATCCAATCGGCTCGGCTTTCTTACGAGGCCAATAGAGAGTGTAATTTATTTTCAGTTCTGCTATGTATTTGTTTGTAATGTTATTTTGGCGACTGATATGGCGTGGTGGCGAGTATAATCTCACTCTGATCCCGGGGTCGTGGGTTCGATTCCCAAACAGAACAAATCTTTGTGTGCATAACGTATTTGTTCTGGTCTGGGTGATTTTCTATGTATGTTAAGTATGTATTTAAAAATATAAGTAGATATTTATGTTATGTGTATCCTTTATTTAGTATATATAAACCAGCTCTTAAATATACTTATCTTGGAACTAAATAATTGCTGTAATTGTTACAAAATATTTATTGTCTATTTATTTATTTAATGCGAACAAATTCAGGGCAGCTGCTAGTCTGCATAATACTTAGCTTATAATTATAACTTTGTAATTCGCTATCAGTAGCACAGCATCCTGCGGATTAAGCCACGATTAGCAGTGCGAATGAAACCGTATATTATTCAGCATATGATTTATTTTTGCAATGGTTACAGTTAATGTGGATGAGTTTTCGATAAATGTGTTATCAGTGGTATCCGTTGAGTGGGACATTTTTGAGTTGTATTTGTAGTTAGATGAGATCGGAGAGTGATGGGGGTCATCCAGTGGATTGTTTTATTGTCCGTGTTTGTGCTCTGTGCTTATGGAAACGATTATCAAGACTGTAAGTTTTCTTAAAGCTGCAAAATTTTGTATACAAGTCATCATCATAATTTTTTTTTTATTTACGTCGGTAACCAAATTCCTTTACGCACTGCCTTCCAGTCAAAGGAAACCGAAAGGGGGTGTGGGACTCACCACCGGTTAGCGCGACTGCCAGCAGTAATATCCACTAAAAATCTCCCGACGACGCCCGCCGCTTGTTGAGAAAGCGGCGGGGGCCAGTACCTGGGTTGCAGCGTCTGACACCCACCTGCGGCCAACGTCCCCCGGATCAAAACCGGGAGGACCTTCTCAGAGACGCACAGTGGACGCGCCTCTAATACCGGGAGGTGCGACCATAACGTATGTGACTTTCCGAAGGGTACATGGTTAGACAGCAGGGCCCCTCTGCCCCCGCTGCCTAACACCCTCCTGGCGCTGCTGGACGGGCCCTACTGGTCCGGCTGCGTCCTTCACAGGTCCCTTTTAGTTACCCGCCCAGTAGTCGGTACTAAGGGCAGCCAGAGTCGCCGTCATTACCCAATGCATCGTTTTAAAATACATCAAGACTTAATACTAGCAACAATATTTACTTGTAATATTATTCAACGTCGTATGCACGTATGGGCAAGATATTTGCAAAGAGGACAAGGTCGAATAGCGAAGTTCTATCGATTATACCAAACCACGGTAATTATCCTCATCCTTACGAATATTATGACTCATAATATATATAATTTATGAGTTTGTGTTTAACGCTTTTCGCCTATCTTGTCTTATTATGGGGTAGATATATGTAAAGAAACCTAAGACGTGCTAAAAGGCCTAAATACTAAAATATTTTATTTAAAATTGATGTGACGATGCATGAAGAAAGGACATCGAACTAACTTAAGCAATTTAAAGAACAAAAATATTTCTTTCTAATTAGATATGATTTCGCTATTTACACGCTGTTTGTTAAGATTCAACAGATATTAATAAAAAAAGTAATTTGATACTAAATTAATTCAAAAAACGTACACACAGACCACACAAACCTACAACTAATAATACTTAAATGAGCCGTACATCAGTGGCAAGGTACCCGAGCAAATATGTTCATTAGATGGAGAGGAATGGACAGGGCGTCACGACTTGCAGTACAGGTCCTGTATAATGAGGATCTGAATTAATCACATGTTTGTATGATGCAAATCATGAAGCAATCCGATTGGACCACTTGATTACTCATTTGCCTTGTAACTAGCACTTAGTCTGGTTATACACAGTGGTGTTGAATCCTTGAAAAACCTACCGGTATTTGTGGCAGCTAGCATTGGTAAATGTAGCCTCTTTTTAATTATTCCAAATTTCAACTGGATCGGTCAAATGGCTAGAGAACTGATAGAACAGTAATTCACTTATTTTTTTTTGACATCAGATGTAGTGTAGTAGGACGGTGTATACATAACCTGTAACCTATACTACGTTCCCTAATATGCCTGTTGCCTATAATACCTGTTTTCCACTCGTAAGGTCACCTAATGAGGTGACGGTTCGATTTTAAACAAATATTTGTTTGCAGTTTACGAAAATGAGTCTTAGTCGTCTTAAAGAATAAAGAAAATAAAGAATAAAGAATTGAATATTTCTATGTATTTTAAGTATAATATATATTAAGAAACAAAAAGTATTTATGTTGTCTGGTACTCATATCACAATATCTGCTTAGCTTAGGGTTAGAAGGGGGATACCCCCCCCCAAACAGGTCTCTACCTTGTCGTGGGGGGGGAGCTGAGTACCTCCCGGAGGCTGGGAAAAGGTAACACCCAGAGGTTGGGGGCTCTGGGTGTACCTGCCCGGAGAATTTTCAAATCTGGTTTAAACATAATTCTTCCTCCATCTCTTTTTTCGGGGTTGAGCTCCCCGCACGCTAGCGACTGAACTCCTTCCAGCTATGCATCCCTTCGGCACGATCCGCTCTCCTTAGGATTGGGGTAATTTAATATAGTGGTGTTTCTCCACGCGTCACCACTCTCAATGAGCGACACCTCCGTTCCGCAGATTGCGGGTTACGGATCGCCCGACGGGGAGTCAAGAGACCCACCCAACAGCCACAGCAATGTGACTGCTGGACCCGCCGCGCCGCAGGCCTTGCAGGATTGCCACCCACCGCCGCCTGAAAGCGGCCACTGCCCTCGAAAAGGCGAACCAAGAGCCGCGAGAAACGCCTTGCCACCACTGGGAAAAGGCTGCATCCCCTGCCACCTCAGATAAGCTGAGGCGTGCTGGGAGCAGCCGAAACCCTACGACCGTAAAGTACAGACCTCGCCCTTTGTAGGCCGCCTTCCGATTGCGAAACGAACAAAGCGAAACGCAACCGGGGGTGCGCCCTGGACCCACCAGTTTTGGTCCGCGCCGGACAAGCCGGTACTACTCATATCTGAGTGGCGTTCCCCTATCCGCCACCTGGGGACGCGCACGGGGACGGGGGTACTTTTGCCCTTTTTTTTTTTTTTTTTGTTTTACGTCGGTAGCAAAATGTATTTACGCACTGCCTTCCGGCCAAAGGGGGACCGAAAGGGGGTGTGGGACTCACCACCGGCAGACACGACCGCCGGCAGCAATACCCACTAAAAATCTTCCGACGACGCCCGCCGCTTGTTGAGAAAGAGGCGGGGGCCAGTACCTGGGTTGCAGCTTCTGACACCCCGCCTGCGGCCAACGTCCCCCGGACCAAAACCGGGAGGACCTCCTCAGAGAGGCGCAGTGGACGCGCCCCTCCTACCTCCCCCTGCGACCATAGCGTGTGTGGCCGACTTCCCGGAGGGTCCATGGTTAGACAGCAGGGGCCCCCTGCCCCCGCTGCCTAGACCCTCCTGGCGCTGCTGAGCGGCCCCTCCTGGCCTACCCGCAGCGCCCTCCATAGGTCCCTCTTAGTTTCCCCCCCGGTAGTCAGTACTAAGGGCACCCAGAGTCGTCGGTCTCTGGGTGTTACCTTTTTCCTAGCGCCTCCTGCGCCCTACTGGGAGGTACTCAGCCCCCCCACCACGACAAGGTGGAGACCAGTCGGGGGGGGGTACTTTTGCCCTGCCCTTTCTCCAAAACTTTCTAGATTTAGTCATGGAAGGTCTTACGAGGTATTTCCCTCCCAACACTTCCATTCACTTGTCCATGCTTCATATGCTTTTCCAATCACATTTTTACATTGTGGAAATGCGTTATACGACTTTAAGGAATTAAAACGACTATGATACGGTATTTCATCACATTCTTAAATAACTAATCACTGTTGAACATTAGCCTCACCAATAGATTACAATCTCAATCTATTGGGGTATGTGCCCATAATCATCACGCTGGGCAAGCGGGTTGGTGATCGCAATTCCAGCCAGTTCGCAGGATCTCGCTGCTGCCAATCATCCGGTAGAATTACTCTTCGTCGACTCTTACGACTCCCCGTGATGAGAGAGGGTGGCATTACTTCAGTCTAAAGTAAATTCATATACGCTATAAAAGACAACAATAATATACCGTTTTTAAAAAAGCAGCCAGTTTGTTTTTCAAAAAAAGTCACATTTTTACTAAACATTACTGAACATTTAGTTATAAAAGGTAAATTGATTTTTACAGTTTTGGATTTGCAGGAAATAATAACAATGAATCGGTGCACATATATTGTGAGCTTACGTTTTAAATGTGACCAAGTTATGGCTATTTTATTACAACTAAGAACCGGAGACCACCTTAGCAAACTATAAACATGTAACAGTGTAATATATATTCAGTAGAAGCCTTATTTGGCTTATTCGTTTGACTTGAAAATGTAACGCAAATTGTACGCCCAAAAATTTATTCATCATTTTTAAATAAAATTTTAAAGTAGGGTAACATAAAAAAATATTATTTCTATACAGAAATAAGCGCATGGAATCTGCAGAAAGTCCCTTTTTTTTTTTCTAATGCACTATCTTGTAGAGGGCGTTGGTAGATTCAAGCGGCACAAGGTCGATCTACGTGGAAGACTATTGAAGAGGCCTTTGTTTAGAAGTGGACATCAGATGGCTAAAATGATGAGTGCACAAATCAATGTCTCATGTTTATCTTTTTTCTTATATAAACCTGTACTAGCGGGAGTATAAATTCCTCATTCAAATTCTCCGTATTCGGTAGTAATATGCAGAGCATTTGGAGGCACGGCAAAAAAACGACGCGGCCGTACCATACTTGTCTCGATTAAGTCATCTCGACGTTCATAAGTGCCGCATTACTACATAAAAAAATGAAATAAAAGATGAAAAAGTTTTCATTTAATCCCTTTTTAAATTTAGGATTTGACTTTTATTCAAAATTCAATTTCATTTATTCAAGCTTATTCCGAATTACTAGTAAACTTCACTTTAATCTTAGAGCGCTACTATCTACTTTACTATAGCGGCATCCTGCGAAATTTAACAATCCCGCATCATCAGTACAAAGACATACAATGCTCAACATAGGGCTTCCCCATAAGCTTCCAATGTGACCGACTGCAGGCGCTTATGAATTCAAAATGATCAACAAGCGAACGAACGAAACGATCCTGTAACCTTTTTAGGACGTCTTAGGGATGCCCAAAAAAGTGTATTGTATCGATATATCGCATCGTAACTGTATCGAACCTGGTTGTATCGATACGCGATTATATCGATTTCCTTTGTATCGATATATCGTATCGTAACCGTATCGCATGCCTTTCTATTAATATGCGATATAATGAGAATATATCGTGCAAAGGGTAATCTTTTTAATAGTTTTACAAATTTTTAAAAAAGAAACAAGCGCTCGTAGCTCTGCGGTGCTCGGTGGTCGGAAACGATCACCGAATTACAGCAGAGTTTAAAGAGGTCAGTCCGTGGATGGGTGACCGTTTGTGTGGCATTTGATATCGATCGCTTTCTTGCTTCGGAAGGCATGTTAAGCCGTTGGTCCCGGTTATCACTAAATGTGGTAGTCGTTAACCCATGTTAGAGGCCTAAAGAGCGGCTTGATAAAGTCTAAAAGCAGCCATACACCTCCCTCCGCCAATCCGCACTGGGTCAGCCTGGTGGAGTATGACCCAATACCCTCACACCTTGATATGTGAGAGGAGGCTCGTGCTCAGTTGTGGGACGTTAATAGGCTGAAATGATGATGACAAGAGTTTCCAATCCTCGTGTATCATTTATAGCTTTTTGTACCACAAGGTAATGTTACTCATTTATTAATCATATTTGACAGTACACGGTACTACAAAGTCCAAAGATGTATTTAAATCTACCTCAAAGTCTAAACAAAAGCCGGCTGTTCTTGTTTCATAAACTATTTTGTTGACGTTATCTCTTATTACTAATAACAATATATGGCTGTGTCTTTTTTCGTTTAGTGATATAGAAACTTTCAAATTATACAAATTAATCACCGACATAGTTTGATACGATACTTTAATGCGATATTTTTATAAGAATGCGATATATCGAAGCGTATCGTATGGTCAAAATATCGCATCAAATATCGATATATCGCATAGTGCTGTATCGATATTCCGATATATCGTATCGTAATGGGCATCTCTAACGTCCGTCCACCATCTTGAAGATCGACGTCCCACTGATACAATTTCTACAAATTCAAATTCATCATATCGACTACCGTCTGACCTCCGCAAACCATAGGGAAAACCCATACTATGATTAAACCAGCTGTCGGAATATTAGAAGGCTCTGACCCTTAATAACGACTGCCATAGATGTTCATGACAGCCGGGACCAATGGCTTAACGTGCTTTCTGAGACACGGAGCAAGCGATAATTACGCTTATAACTTAGTCATAGTAGAATAGATATTTGAATTCTGTGTGTGAAAATTTTAAGTCTGTGAGTTTCGCCACATTAATATCGCCGCCCAATCCTACTGATTCACATTGCACTGTTATATATCGACGTAAACAAAATATAGGCGTCAGAAATGGCAAACCGCAGACAATAAACATTGTTGTAATGTCAGCAGCGCAGCATGGCGACGCGGACGCAGGCGCCGCGTGGGAGGGGCTCCTCGGCGCTGGTGGAGTGCATGTGGGCAAGGGGAGGAATCGCCGGTTTGTCGAAATGAATCCCAATCAAGTAAGCTTTAACACTTTATATACGCACTTTATTTAGCGCCTGGGTACTTAATCTGGGGGTAGTTACACCCGCGTGAGCAAAGGGGCACTACACCCTCAAAATAAGGGGCCTCCTACCCCTAGGTTGTTGTCAAACATTTTAGACACATTCAAAAAATTTATGTATTTGTATATTCGCAAGATTAGGAAGGCGGAAAAGATCACCGTCGTTGAAAAGAGTTTACGTAGTTCTGTGGACGGGACTTTCCTCATTGACGTAGTGGGGAGGACTGTATACCTCCCGATAAGCTGACTACTCTAGGTGCCCTCAGTACTGACTATCGGGTAGGGAAACTAAAAGAGACTAACGCAGGGTGCAGCGGGCGACCCAGGAGGACACGTTAAGCAGCGGAGGGCAGGGGCAGGGGGCACGTATGGCTTAAATATTACAAGTTATACTTAGGTACATTATGTAGAATGCAATAATAATTAAAATAATTTGAAAATCCTTTCACATTATATAGTTTACAAATTTTGCCATGCATTAATGCATAGGAGTAATTAAATTAAAACGTCAGCGATTTATTCGGGGCGGAAAGTAATATTTGTTCTTTAATAATTTGAAAAAAACCATCTACACAAGTTATCATGAAATCAGTCGCCTCATTTATGATGAAAAGAAGGTTTGCTAATAAATTTCCAAGTGGTTTCTCTTTAAACAGCACAAATTGACCTCATATGTCATGTGACATGTGCTTCGATCACTAATACGACATGGGTGTATATATGAGGATTCTATTAACATCTAAGGAGCCCAAGCCAACCTCACCTGCAAGTACCTGCTGATCAACCGACGAGGTTCTGGAGAACTTAACAGAACAGTGGGTGTATAATATGCCTCTGCCTACTTCTTCGGAGCAACCGGCGTGAATATATGTAGACATGGTTGTGACAGAATTGACACTAAAATTACCCAATAACTGATGCAGCTGTAACTTTACAAGTTTTGCGACAATTTTGGGTTTTATGGTCAAAGTCTTACCATATCAGGACGGCGTTTAGTTATTCCCGCCCACACAGGCGCCAGGCCTCAATTATAGTTGCGATCGCGAGATTGCAATCAATTTTGACCACCTGACAAATACTAATTGCCCGTTGCTAGCAATTATACGGCAGTCAGATTCGAACGGGCGCTTTTCAATTGTATTTCAATTGAAGGTTTGTTTGTTTCGATCGTGAGAAACTGCTTATTGTTATTGATAAATGGTTTGACTATGCTATTTTGCTTGTTAATTTCAATAGCATCTGTACTAAAACTAGTGCACACTACATAGGTGCATTCAGAGTTAAACGATCAAGCGGTTGATAAACGCTATATATAGCGTTAACAACTTAGAGACGTCAGCTAATTGTAGACATTATTTAAGTAAAATAATTCTTTTACAGACGTCCCTTTTCTGTTTGAGTAATACAATTAATTAAACTAAGGAATGATAACAAACTTTATTAAATAAGAATTTCAAAATGCTTCTGCCACTTCCCAAATTTTTTTGTTGTTTTACGTTGGAAACAAAATGCATTTACGCACTGCCTTCCGACCAAAGGGGGGGGCGACCACTGGCAAACGCGACTGCCATCAGTAATACCCACTAAAAAGGCGGGGGCCCTAGTTTACAGCGTCTGACACCCCGCCTGCGGCCTACGTCCCCCGGACCAAAACCGGGAGGACCTCCTTACAGAGGCGCAGTGGACGCGCCCCTCTTACCTCCCCGTGCGACCATGGCGTGCGTGGCCGACTTCCTGAAGGGTCCATGAGGGGCCCACTGCCTCCGCCGCCTAAGACCCTCCTGGCGCTGCTGGACGGGCCCTCCTGGCCAGGCCGCTGTGCTCTTCACAGGTCCCTCTTAGTTTCCCCCCTAGATTCGCCGGTCTCTGGGTGTAACCTTTTCCCTAGCAGCTTCTCCGCCCTACCGGGAGGTACTGAGCCCCCCCCGCCACGATAAGGTTCACTTATCACTCTGAACTGGTCCAACAGCAGAACTTGTCCAACAGAAGAATTTGCTATCTAACCACAAACTAAAATCAAAATAAATTCATAGATTTCTGATTGTTCTTTCACTTGGTAAGGCTTTTGTGTGCACGTGATCTTAATAATCTGATTATACCCATACAATAACACCAACTACCAGCTCGTGATCGTAATTTTAAAGCCAAACCAAGATGGGATTGATTTTGTAAAGGTTTTTGCCAATCCAGAGTTCATACACAATCTCACGCCTTAAGTCACATTTAGAGTGAGCAGAAACGTAGTTACAATTATTTAAGAAGGTCCTACATAGTTCACTTATCTGTAGATAAAGCTTGTCAAATTTAGTGGCTAGCTCTTTGCCTACTAGAAAATTATAAGCAATATAATTTACTTTCCAGGCAAACGTTCCACATCAGGCCTGCCTTTTGCCTGGAGGCAAGACCGGGCACTGCCGCCACCTGCACTACTGCGTTCAGGATGACTTTAGGAACGACTTTGGGAAGATCATGGAGTACCTGTGCATCATTCAGCGCTCGTAAGTTACCCTTATTTAAAGCTAAACTTTTCACTAATTTACATACAGAGGACATATTCAAATGTTACCTATTTTGTTCAAAGCCCCTAGTTCTTTGTTCCTCGTAGAAACATACATAATCACAAAGCCATATCTCTCGGTAGTTATTTAAAAGGGTTTAATATAATTGTAACAAAATTCACTTTTAGCACAAAAATCTTTAGATGAAACATATCAAATGCTGAGAGAGGGCGAGCTCTTCGCTCACATTGACTTTAGATTTCCTACAAATAATATACTTGAAATGCGCAACAAATTACACCTCATTTCATTCTTTTAAATAAATAAGTTAGTAATGACATTCGCATTTGATGTTTTGCCTTAAGGTACAGATCTAGAATAGTGCCACCAACCCCTCATCTCAAGTGGAGTCGTAAGAGTCGACGAAGAAAAATCCTACCGGATGATTGGCAGCAGCGTCATCCTCCGTACTTGCTTAAACTGCGATCGCCGACCCGCCTGCCCAGCGTGCTGATTATGGGCTCATAAATACTCCCAATAGAATGTAATCTAGTGTCCTAGGGAGGTCTATGTTCAGCAGAAAACCATAAGTTACCTTGCCGATCCGGCAAGTGTAGCCATGTCAAATCGTGCTAAATCATGCAGTAAAATTTGAAGGTTTGATCCAGATAATTTTGATTTTAACCAACTGTGAAAACTTAGACATTATGGAAATATCTTAATTTTTTCTGTCACTACTCAATTTTCTTGTTTTGTTACGCAGTTCTATCGGTGTTTGCTGCCCTGACGACCTAGCAGACCTACGTCATAACAGCCTGGCAGGAGACCTTCCAGCAACAGCGCCCAAGGAAGAGGAAAACGAGGCCATCCTAAAGGTCGCTAGGGCGGAGAACAGAGGTCCGTAACCAAATTCTTGCTCTTATAATACGTGACTTAAATTTTTGAGAAATTAAATCTATAGAGACAAAATGTTAAAAAAAAGTGTTTCATTTTATTAAACAATGCGAATCTTACTTTACTTTTTAAAAATGTAAAAAGAATATAAATAAAAATGACTTGTAGAATGTCATAAATTACCAAATCAACATCATATTAGTCTTATAAAGTCCACTAAACATTGGCCTCCTATTGAGGGTATCTGCCCATAATCGCCACGCTGGGCAGGCGGTTTGGTGCTCACTGTTTAAACCAGTACCCAGGATGATGCTGCTGCTGCCTATCATTCGGTAGACTTTCTATTGGTCGATTCTTACGACTCCCCGTGAGATGAGAGGGAGTGGCACTATTCTAGGCCGGTACCACACGGCACTATTTTAGGCCTTATTACCAATGTGATAGAGTATATTGTAGTATCAACCAAGATATATAAAGTTATAAATTTTTTGTCTGTATTTTCAGATACGTGCCCTCTCTATTGTATAGACTCACAAACAACCAACAGGTGTTTTAAGTTTGGTCTAACTTACAAACTAGGTATAGTTTTCAGCAAAATAACACATAGAGGCCACTTACACTTTTTACTACTAATTAACAAAATCCATGTAGAATCGCTTCATTATTTAAGAAGTTGCCCTTACAGGAACTCCTTAAACATGTATGTATTAATATTTTAATCAGGATGCGGTTTAAGCACGAGAGCCCAGACCCGCATCGTTGGGGCTCGTCCCGCCAACCCTCGCGAGTGGCCCTGGATGGCGTCCATCACTCCAGACGGCTTCGAGCAGTACTGCGGAGGTGCCCTTATCACTGACAGACATGTTGTGACCGCCGCACATTGCACTAGGAAGTTAGTTACAGGCCAATGATAGATTTTTTATAGTTGATACCTCTAGGTGCTAGGTTAGGAGTGGCGATAGCCCATTGGCGAGACCTCTTGGCTTTAAATTCAGAGGGTTTCGGGTTCAAACTCTGGTGGCGCACCTATGACCTATCGCTTCCTCCGTGCCTCGGAAAGCATGTTAAGCCGTTGGTCCCGACTGCCATAAAATCTTATTGCATCATTATGAACTAGACCTTACTGACTTGAAGGACACTTAGATCTTTAGCAGTATAATTTAAGAATATCAAAACATGTTGACACTTTCCGTAACTCATCTAAATTCAATTTCTATAAAATGTTTCAATTTGGTACCCACCATATATTTGTAACTACATAAAGTTCCAACTTTTGCCAAGTCGTACATGGGAGAGCGTGTAATAGAATTATAATGGGCTCAAATAGGAAATCTATGTTATGTCCTTTGATTGCAATATCCTGAAATATTCTAAAACAGGAGTATTATAAAGACATATATGATCACTTACATTTTCATGTGAATTTAAACACCTTGCCTCAATGGAATAAACTTAAGTTAAATAACTACGAAAGGCTTAGTTATAATTACGCCTAAAGTCCGTGTAATATTCTGTTAAAACATGTTTCTTGTAATAATAATGACTACAGGTGGAAAGCTGAAGAACTCCACGTCCGCCTCGGTGAATACGACTTTCACCGCACCAACGACTCCCGCTCATACAACTTCCGCGTGGTGGAGAAGCGTCAACACTCCGGCTTCCAGATGCCGAGCTACATCAACGATATCGCCATCCTCAAGCTGCACAGGCCCGCCGTATTCAACACCTATGTCTGGCCTATTTGTCTGCCTCCATTTGGGCTTGATTTGACAGATGAAAATGTCGTAGTCATCGGTAAGTGGACACTTTAGAAGGCTCTGGTGGGCTATTTTCAGAGGAAAACCACCTTGACAGTTGAAAGGAGTTTCAAGTTAATTAGTGGAATGTTATACGACAATGAATTGATTGGTAAGTCAATTGATGTCCTTTCCTCTAACCGTTCGTATTCTGACCGCATCTATCCATGACTTTTGTCTAACGCGATCCTTTTTTTACCTCCCACTCGGAGATCATCATAAAAGATGGAATTGAAAGGGGTGCGATCGTTACACCTGCGGCTGTGGCTGCGGAACTTATATCCTTCCATTTGGAACAGATCAATAGCTTTCCGAAGAAAGCCTACGGTATAGGTGTCTCAAATTCTTCACATATAAAATTAATTCGTACGATTTTTAGGTTGGGGCACCAAATACTACGGTGGACCTCACAGTACAATCCTAATGGAAGTGACAGTGCCAGTCTGGAATCAGAGCAAATGCGTAGAGGCATTTGTCGACTCGGTGTTTGACGAGATGATCTGTGCTGGAGGACGCGAGGGCGGCAAGGATTCCTGTCAGGTATACCACCGATGGCTATCAATAGCTATTCAGTACTGAATCTATTCTCAATTATTGTTAGGTAGCTACTGAAATAACAATTTACTGTTATGGAACTTATTAAGTACAGTTTGTGCCAGGACAATCGTAACATGATTCAGGCGTCACTTTGCAGAAATCTATTGTAAGCTATTAAAGGATTCAAATAAATTTATAATAATTCCCGATTTCCCGCGCAATGAATCCCTGACACCTTGATTCGTGAGAGTGAATATTGTTGATCTCGGCAGGGTCCATGGTTAGTTCTAATTACAAGTTCTTTCAGTTCATTTGTTACACTATAAAATGCAATAAACTAAGTTAATTTAATTGTGCCCACTACTGAGACATTAATGGGCTAAGATGGATAAGAATTATTCTCAAGTTATTGTTTTACTGGTAGGAACATTATTGAAGTACCTATAATATTCCTACCAAGGGTGTACCATTTTTTATTTACGTCGGTAACAAAATGCATTTACGCACTGTCTCCCGGCCAAAGGGGGACGGAGAGAGGTGTGTGGGACTCACCACCGGCAGACTCGACCGCCAGCAATAATACCCACTAAAAATCTTCCGAAGACGCCCGCCGCTTGTTGAGAAAGAGGCGGGGGGCCAGTACCTGGGTTGCAGCTCTTACACCCCGCCCGCGGCCAACGTCCCCCGGACCAAAACCGGGAGGACCTCCTCAGAGAGACGCAGTGGACGCGCCCCTCCTACCTCCTTGTGCGACCATAGCGTGTGTGGCCGACTTCTCGGAGGGTCCATGGTTAGGCAGCGGGGGCAGGGGGCCCCTCCTGGCGCTGTTTGACGGGCCCTTCTTCTGGCCCGCCTGCTGCGCCCTCCACAGGTCCCTCTTAGTTTCCCCCCCGGTAGTCAGTACTAAGGGCACCCAGAGTCGCCAATCTCTGGGTGTTACCTTTTCCCTGGCGCCTCCTGCGCCCTACCGGGAAGTACTCAGCCCCCCCACCACGACAAGGTAGAGACCAGTCGGGGGGGACCAAGGGTGTACCAAGACCAAACTAGCCCAAGCCAACCTCACCTGCAAGTGGTGCACCTGCCGATCAACGGACGAGGCTCTGGCGAACATCACAGTGCCCGGTAAGCGGCAATAGGCTCGCCATCTATTACGTGGGACCAACTATATAATTGGCGAAGTGTGGGCGTTTAATATGTCTCTGCCTACCTCTTCGGGGAAACAGGCGTAATTGTATGTATATATGTATTATTGAAATAAAACGCAAGCTGTCTTTAAAGGGATACTATTCTATTAAAGACTATATGGCTGATAAAAATGCTTGGGATAAACTGCCGTTTCATACAGGCTATTCTAATATGTATGACTTAAAGCATGAATATTGATATATTATGTTGCATTGTATAGCGTCACAGACAAATGAAGATTGTAACTAACCAATCGATAATTTAAAAGAGCATAGCCTGTGAGTTTCTTGCCAGTTCTTCTTACAGAGCGGTGGCTCGGAACTGGCACTTAGATTCACTTACACTTCAATATTTTTTGTTTTTTTAAATTGTTTGGTTGCAAGTGAGAGTTGAAGTTTGTTTTTGTTATTTTTTTATAATTTTGACGTTTTCAAGTAAATAGTTATGAAATAAAAAGTATTTTGACTTTGACTTTGACTATGAAAGTAAAGATTTCTAAAACTTGGGCACAATCTTTTTCAGGTCTCCTAGCACCTACTTGTCCTACCTGACACTCATAACTATTTGCTTTGTCTTAGGGCGATAGCGGTGGGCCGCTGATGTACCAGATGTCGAGTGGTCGCTGGGCACTCGTGGGGGTGGTGTCCTGGGGCAAAGGCTGCGGGGAGCCTTCTCATCCGGGGATTTACACCCGCGTCGATAAGTTCCTCGGGTGGATCGTCGACAATGTGCAGTTTTAGAGGGATATATTTGCTTATAACCTAATATAAATATATCATAATATTTAGTTTATTATTTTCACATACAACCATAGAATCTCACGCTTATATATTCCATTTTGGGTTGGTAGAAACCTTGAAAAATCAATCTAAAAGAAATCTAGATAGTATAAAAAAAATAGTTTTTGCGCAGGAATTCTAGACAACGTGTCAATGGTGAGAGGTAGTCAGGCCCTTCGCCTAAATTGACATTGGACGAAATTCCATTTCCTTTATGGGCCTCACTTGCTCATATAACTCCATAAATATGCAAAATTATATTATACTATGTACTGAAGCGCTCCACGGTGCTCGGTGCTCGGAAACGATCACCAAAGTAAAGCAGAGTTTACATAGTCAGTCTTTGGATGGGTGACCGTTTGTTAGGCATTTCATATCGAGCGCTTCCGTGCTTCGGAAGGCACGTTAAGCCGTTGGTGGTCACTAAGAGGTCAAGCCACGTTAGAGGCCTAATTGGGCAGCTTGAAAAATTCGGACAGCAGGACGCCATACACCTGCTTCCGCCAATCCGCACTAGATCTGCGTGGTGGAGTATCACCAAATACCCTCGCAGCTTGATATGTGAGAGCAGGCTCGTGCTCAGTAGCGGGACGTTAATGGGCTGAGATGATGATATTATTCTATCCTGTACAACAAAATTATTAATATTATTTTTTTTTTAATTTAGAAATGCCAATCTATTGTTATGGCCGAGACCCCAACATTGCGTTTACAAATAAATGTATGTAAAAAAATTAAGATAACATTTATGCATAACTTTATTAATAAAGAACATAAAGTAATACTTTGAATTACAATTTGAATATAAAATGAAACTTTATTAACATTTATTTTAAGCAATTTAGTTAAAATAACTGTTGTTTGTAGCGACGATTTGGTTTAACAGGTAGGTTAATTTATTTTCGTAAGGTATTATATGATTGGCTTATCTAATGCCCGCTTTAATATAATGAGGGGGTCAAAAGTGGCTCCAAATGGTTCGTTTAATATTACACACGGTGCGGCTCGCCAGTTCTGTTTCCTGAACTTGGCTTGACTCGCTGCCGCGTGTCTAGATTTTGAGTACAGTTGTTCGCACTTGTATATACATCATAGCAAGATAAAATTTCAAAACAGACTGATAATAAAGGGATATTTTTAAATACATATAATTTTAAAGCATAAATGCACAGGATGCATATATTTAAAACCAGGTAAAAGCTTCAATTCATATGTAATTGATTTTACTCGTAAATTTCAACACAATTTTTTGTAGTTTTAATGTTAGGTACTTTTATTGTAACGATTTTCTTGCCCGTTCTTTTACGATCAAGCTCCCATCCGCAGTGAATGGGCGCGCTAGTTTATAAGTATGACTTTCATAAGAGCTCTATTGAGCTAAACTTGAATAAATGATTTTGAAATAACATATGTTGATGAAATAACGTATGTTAGTAATTTTACAGGCATTCTGAGAACTCTATTATAGCTTAAAGTTATTTTATGAAGTCCAGGCTTATACGATAACAGAAGATAGTTAAAACTATTGGCAATATCTGACAAAGCTTAATTAATGATGACGTTTATCATCAATGCCTTATGATCATCTGAGCATATTCATGGTAACTTGCTCCCCGCATTCCTCGATAGCCTTCAGTATGTCCAGGATGCAAGATGGGCTGGTGGGCGGGTGGAAGGTAAATGCCAGTCGGAAAAAGTTCCTGTGGCGACTGGTCGGCGTGTACGCTACCATCAAGCGCGATGACTTCGTTAACAGCTCTTTGATTTTCGGTGTTATCTGGAAGAAATAGTAACATAGTAAAGTCTGTTTCATATTATCAATTAACAACCGCGTTCAGCGTAATATACAGCAGCATTCGAAGTAAAATCATTCTTGTTTTCCAGAAGTTATGTACTAGAAACAAAAATACTTACATATCTACTTTAAGCCTTTATTTATTTTTTATTTAATCTTTATTGCACACTTAAAAGTATTACAAAAAGCGAACTTAATGCCATGATGTGTTCTCTGCCAGTGGACCTTAGAGTTAAAAGAAAACTTTAAAGGCGGTGCGGTAGTTAATAAACAGATAGACATCAAAATTAAAATGAAAGACAAACTACACTTATCATAAACAACATAAAAAGTAATTATATATTATAATACCAAAATATGGCAGCAAGGAGAATCAAACCAACGATGGCTCTTCGAAATAAAGCTTGAAAATTAATTTCTTGAACACAGGCTTGCTTTGCGCAAGTCTTATTTATGCAGTTACCTTAATGCAATAAACAAACCAACGAAAATGTTCGTCCAGTTCTATCTGTTGAGGGGTTAGAGAAAGGTTTGTGCTGGCTATCAGCAAATGATGGAGCTGTTTCCATATAACACTGTGTAAAGGAACATATCGACGGTAGCAATTAACAATGTCGTAAGTGAGAAGCCGTTACTTTAAACAATGTCGTAAGTAAAAAGTACCGACTTCTCACTTATGATATTGTTAAAAGAAACGACTTTTCACTTACGCCATTGTTAATTGCTACCGTCGATATAAATAGTCACCTTATGCATAAGGTCCCACCACCGCTCATCTTCAATTTGGTCCCTTATGAAGACGGGGATGTACCAGAAGCACACATTCGGACACTGCATTTCTGCCGACACCAGCCGAAACCCTGGGCGGTTAGCTAAGGACCTACGGCAAGTTAACGCGGCCTCCATAGTCTCGTCTGTGAGACGAGCCAAGCCTGCATCGCCGCGGGCCTTCCACATCATCCATAGTTTAAACGCGTCTATCTGAAAAAGTTTAAAAGATAACGAATTGGAGCTGTTCTAGAATAAGCTTTTTATCTTTACATAATTTCATTACAACGTATTATTGGCATGGAAAGCATTAGTCGAATCTTTTAGTTAGCATGTCGATAAAGACAAAGTAAAGTCGCTAATTGTACGCATCAGAGAGCCTTTTTTTGGATTGAAAATTATCAAATGACCTTCCCCCGCTGTGGGTGGACCGGGAGGGTGTGTCAGACTTCTACTGACTCAAAACCATCCATGTTCCTTCTTTTGAGCCTGCTACTTACCGAGGCCGCGGTAACCCTTGCGAGCAGTTCCGCAACCCCGGCAGGCTTGACCCCTACCGTAGGGGCCCCTCAGTATGCTGACATCTCTTTGAGGCGCGCGTGGAACACGAACGCGCCATCGACGCCTGTCGCCTATGGAAGACGGACGAGCGGCGAGTTACCCATTACTTGCCGCCGAGAGTCGTCTCGCGGCTCCCGATGTCTCGGGTGCCCACCGCGGCGGCTGGGACCGAGACGAGTGGTATTCTGCCTCTCTCGCTCTGCCGCCTACTTTGCTAGCATGACTGCTTCGCAAAAGGAGGCGACAGCCTCCCTATTTTCTCCCGCTCCGGACCATGGCCTCCACCAAGGCCTAACGAGAGAGATCGCCGCCGCCGATCGCCGCTTCGAGGACAAGCCGGAGCCCCGCCCAAGCTGGGCAGACCGCGGTGGTGTGCTCTACTGTGTCCTCTCGCCTGTTTCTGTGCAGAAACCTACCGAAGCAGCCATGCCTGGTTAGGATCTGCGTCAGGCGGTAGATAAGCGCGCCGTGGCGCCTCTCTAGTCACTCCTCAAAGAGGGGACTTACCGCCACTATCGTGGCGAGCCCTACGCATCAGAGGGCCTATTTCAACGAAAAACCAAACTTTTATACCAATATCTTTCACACCCAAGGTATATAATTTTCGAGTGAAATATAACGAAGTTTCGTTTTTCATTGAATTAGAGTAGGCCCTCAGTTAAGAGTGAACACTGCTTACAAATATTTTCTAGTTTGTTTCCCTATATGAACCCTGATAATGATGATTGTTATTTTAAAGAATAGTTAACACCCATTTGATATGTGTGCTATTAAAGTATGATCCCTAATGGTACACTAATCACCCCGAGGCACATGCCCAGGTTTGGTAGCACCCTACCAACCTGAGATCAGTATTGCGTAAAGCGCTACTACTTGGCTTCACTAGTTTCTTACTTGATTCTTCTCTACTGAAACTTCTCGAAGCTCTCCTCGTTTATTAGTGCTTTAGACATTAAACTTACTTTCAAACGAGCTTAATTGAGCCTCATTAACTATTTTGACTTCAGAGTTATCAGTTACAGATAATAGCCTGTTAATACTCTTTTAAAATATTTGCGTCCACCATCCTACCTTCCTGCCACACTGCACACTCTTGTCTCCAGTGTCATATCGAACGTCGTAGAACTTGTCCTGTTGGAACAGGTACCGTGCTGCAGCCGCATTGGCGTCGTGGAGCAATCCTCGAGACCTTACTAAAAATACTGAGCATTGAAGCGGAGCGCCCGCCATTTTGTGCGGGTTCCAGGCTATGGAGTCTGCTCTGAAAATAACAACAGTAATATTTATGTAGTAAGAGAGTGCAGAAGTGCTTTTCGTATGTAGCATTTGTATCTTATAAGTGTCAACCAGTAAAATTAGGTAACTATGCTGGCTGACTTTCATACAATACAATAACTAAGTACTCAGTTATTCTTGAAACCTACACTTTACTAGAGCCGAATTATCTAAGCTCTTGTCCTTTACTGGTTGTGTCTATCGAAGTATATCTTAATTGGATTTTTAAGTCTGTTCGATGCAATCATTAATAATTAGTCAGTAATTAATATATAATAATAAATAAATATTTTCTGGCAATTACACCAATTATTTAGTTCCAAGATAAGTATCATTAAGAACTTGTGTCATGGATACTAAACAACGGATAAACATACTTAAATACTTTTTTTTTGTAAATACATACTTAATATACATAGGAAAACACCCAGACCAGAACAAATATTCAAGTTTATGCACACAAAGATTTGTCCTGTTTGGGAATCGAACCCACGACCTCTGGAGTGAAGTGCAGGTATACTGACCTCCACGCCATATCGGCCGTCAATTAATTTAAAGCCACCATCGGTGTTCACACTAAGGTCTTTTCACGTAACTACAAAATTAAAAATGTCTAAGAATACTGTAGGTACTTACTACTAAAAAAACATAGGGAATGCAATATGTTATAAGATAAGAACTTTTTTTTTATTGACTTTTTAAAAAAAAAATTATTACTTACCTTTCAATACCGTTCAGTTTAGGTCTCTGATTTGAAGACAAAATAAGGCTTCCGCCCCAACATCCCTAAAAGCACATTAGTAAAAATAAAATATATAAATATATTCGGACATTCACTTTATTTTATTCTTTATTCAGTTTATTAAAGAGTAAATTATTTTATATTTAAATTTAGAGCTTGAAATAGCTGAAGCTACATGAATTCCTCAAAGTTGGCGGTAAATCGTTCCAACATTTTGAGGCAGCATAACGAAAGCTACCTCGAAATGCCGCCGATTTGTTGCAGGCAAATTAGTCGCGTCGCCCCCCTGACAATTCTTTGAGAGAATGATAACTTTTCATGTAAAAATGACGGTTTTTGGCAATGCTATGCCAAATAATAGGGTGTCGTAATGCAGAGTAAGGCGATCATTAATTTTTAATCATTTGGTTCTATTTATGAATGGAGTCACGTGTGACCAGTGCTAAAAGAACCGTAAGCAAGCATTTTGTACACGTTTTATTAAGTTTTTGGAACTTTTTAATAAGCAAGGACTAGTTACATTATCAGCATAGTTAAACTTTAAAAGTATAAAAGCTTTACACAGTTTTATCCGGTCATCAATACTTAAAAAGCTCTTCGCACGGTATAGTACAAAACAGCTGCGCGCGACTTAAAACGTAACGAGTTATCCATAAGGACTATGTAATAGTTTATTAAATAAATAATGTTTGATTGAATGATATATATTATTACCTATTTTAATTTAGGCCCATTATTTAATTTCTACATTTTAACAATTATATAAAATTAAATAAAGTAAGCTCGGTGGTCGGAAACGATCACCGAAGTAAAGCAGAGTTTACAGAGGTCAGTCCTTGGATAAGTGACCGTTTGTGTGGCATTTGATATCGAGCGCTTCTGTGCTTCGGAAGGCACGTTAAGCCGTTGGTCCCGGTTATCACTAAATGTGGTAGTCGTTAAGCCTAAGTTAAGTTAGAGGCCTAATTGAGCGGCTTGAAAAATTCTAACAGCAGGACGCCATACACCTGCCTCCGCCAATCCGAACTGGGTCAGCGTGGTGGAGTATGACCTAATACCCTCGCACCTTGTTATGTGAGAGGAGGCTCGTGCTCAGTAGTGGGACGTTAATGGGCTGAGATGATGATGATGATGAAATAAAGTAAAAGACGACTGATTATAAAATGTCTTTTAAAACAATCATAAAGCTATTCTTAAAATGGATTATTACATACTTTTATCATACATAATTATGTACATGATTATTGAAAACCGTAAGTAAATGACTACAACACAAGACCCTTTTTTAATTTAAATTTTATATGAAAATCAAGAGATCGTTATTATTTTAGGCAATTTCATGTGGTTCTGTTTTATTTTGCATACTTGTTCTGTATGTTTATAGATTTAAAATTACCTAAGACTTAAAATATAAGGTATACATATACAGCACAGATTAGAATTATTATATATGTTTTTATATCTGTATAATGATAATCTAGATAGAAATAATGTATACTCACATCGACATGCATCCAGATGCCATATTTTTTGCATATTTCGGCAATGGCAAGCAAATCATCAATGGCACCAAGGACTGTAGTCCCAGCGGTAGCATTCACCAAAAGAGGATGCCTACCTAGCTCAACCTCCTTCAAAATGGCTGCTTCTAGGTCCTCTAACAGCATTTGGCCTCCTTCGTTCGTTTTTATCGTCTTGACGCTTTCAGTACCGAAGCCTAACCAATGTGCTGCTTTCTTGATGGAATAATGACTCTGCAAAAAGAAGTCGTTTCTGTTAAGCTGGTTATTTATTGCAGATAGTGAATGTAGTTCATATTGTTTTTGGTGCAATTTTTTTTATACAATCAGTAAATGCAGCTAAAAAGACTCTTAACGAAAAGTATACACCTCGCAACAAACCAAGTACTGTGTTGTTATTTAAATACCGGCCTTTGTCTTGATTCAAACAGCTAGACAAAATAAAATGAAAATAACATTTACTTTATTGTATTTAAGATCAACAGGATCATTTAGATTCGTCAAATTTTTACAAACAAAATAGAAATACAATTTTTTTAACAACAATGAATGATATATGATACCATAATCAAGAAATGAAAGTAAAATTGATTTTTGTCAGAATTTGTCAAGGTTGGTCAGTTAATCTGTCTGTTGTGGATTTTTCTGAAGATTTGTCAGTCTGTCACTGACTTATTGGGGGGATTTGTCAGTCAGCCTGTCGTGATTCTAAAGGAGATTGTCGGGCAATCAGTCTGTCTGTCGATGTCTCTCACGTCACGAGGCTTCCAAAAGGCACCGAGATTGAGAAGAATGCCTCAAGAAGACAGTACTTTGTACTTTGGGGCAGTACCCATGAATATTTAGGTACCTCCTTCTAAACTAAGGTGGCAAAGTGGTACATATTATCTTTAATAACTGTCTTAAGAAAACGAGGTACAATCTGAAATGCAGTTATAATCGTCCTTCATCTATGGTTGTAGTAATAGTAGTACTTATTAAACAAAACTTACGTCATCTGAAGTGAACAGCACCAGCTCAGGGAGACCTCTCATCCCCTTGGTTTTGACTTCTGGGAAGGCTTTGTACCTGGCAGCTACCACAGCGTAGAACATGGACATGCTTCCACCAGGGCTGAAGATGCCATCTCCTTCGGGGATTCCGAACAGCTGTAATATGTGGCTGATCATCTTCAGCTCTATCAGGGTAAAGGCAGGGGCTACTTCAAAGGTGTATCTAAAAAATAGTATAACATTCTAGTTGATTTTACTTCTTAAATTACTTATATCAGATCGGTATGAAAATATATAGCCATTGTATCGCTTTTCTTTTATAAGAAATTGTTTTCTTGTGTTATTCTTATATTGGTTTTTAATAAACAATTTTGTATCATCTATCTATATTAATTATAACCTTCGCCATCATCATCACAATCTTGACCTATTATTCCTCCTACTACCTCCCACTGCTGAGCTCAGACCATGGTGAGAGAGTTTCAAATCATATTCCCCCACGCGGACTGTGTGAGTGCAGTTGTGTAGCGTCATTTGGCGTACTGCTGTTAGATTTATTCAAGCCTCCTCAATTGGGCTTCTACTTCCAATTAACTGCTACCACGTAATATCCAAGACTTACGGCTTAACATGCCTTCTGAAACACGGAAGCACTTGACATTAAATGCCACACAAACGGTCACCTATCCAAGAACTAACATCTGTAAACTCTGCTTTACCCCGTGATCGTTTTCGAACACCTAGTACCATGGAGGTATCTTTATCATATTAATTGTGCCTTGTGATACCGGCCTAGAATAGTGTCACCCCCTCTCATCTCATGTGGAGTCGTAAGAGTCGACGAAGAGACATCCTACCGGATGATGGGCAGCAGCGTCATCCTGCGTACTGGCTTGTACTACTATCACCAACCCGCCTGCCCAGCGTGGTGATTTTGGGCAAATACCCCCAATGTAATCTATTGGGATGGCTCATGTTCAGCAGAAGACTATTAAAGGCTGATATGACGATGACCATGATATCATACAAATGTGAACTAAAAGCAGAACTGTATAATGTAGGCATTGTATGGCTTGTTAGCAAACAAGGAAACTCGTATTGTCACAATAAATAATTACATAACTGAGTATATAATATAGATTAATAGGAAATCACACGTTGGCATACTTTACAAATGAAACACGCTCATTAAGGATAAGAATGTTTATAAGATTTTAATTCTATGTTTTTCCTTTCTTCCCGTTATCATATACCTACTACATAAATAGTAATAATTTTAAATAAAAACATATTTTTATTGAAACGCGTTGTTATTTGTTAATTAAAATTTTACTCATATAAGTATGTCTAGTGTCCATATTATACAAGTGTTATAATAAATAAATGATTCACAAATAATAAAAGGCCATGTGTATGTAGGCATAGTTATATGTTGATATGGCATGTTGGTATGTCAGTAACAATTCCCTTAATTCAATACGTAACTTTGACATAGTAGCGGCACCACCGCAAAAAAAAACACCGAGGTCGATAATTTTCGAAATTTGGTGTCAACTCGAAATCATATCATATCCTATCACTATCCCGGTTGCCCTAAACTTAAGCCTAGGGGGGCCAGGGTCTGCTCACTGGTTTAACCAGATTTTGACTGAATTTATTTATTTATTTATTTATTTATTTATAATCTTATGCTACCATTACAGGTGTCTTAACCTAATGCGATAGCATAGCAATGTTTATAATAAATACAATATTCTATCTTTTTAATTATTAATCTACAATATTATTTAAATATAATATAATATAACATAAACTAGCCTACCTGATATATAACTTTAGTATTACATCCTATATTTACAAAATAAGTTCTAAATCTAACGTAACTGATAACTTATTATATTTAACGCAGTTCTGGCGAATTCACTAAAAGTGCATGAAAATATATCCACCGTGTCATGAACCGTGTTTATAACATGAAACGCGCGGATAAGTGGCGTTTTCGCTAGTAGGTTGGTCCTGGCCACAGGCACAGCCAGCAAGCGCGGGCGCCGCCGCCGCCACACGCACCGGTCCGGCACGCTCAGCTGCAGGTAGCACAGCAGCTCTGGATTGTGCTGCATTCCACGCAACACCCTCATTTCAGTTATTACGTAGAGCGAGTGCCGTCTGACCTCCGCAACCCAGAGGTAAACATCATTTTATGGTTACCAGCTGTCAGTTTGTTAGAAGGCACCGTCTTCTTAATAACTACTGCCATAGATGTCCATGACAGCCGGGACCACCGGCTTAACGTGCCATCCGAGGCACGGAGCAAGCGATAATTACGCACATAACTTTGAAAAGTCATAGGTGCACCACCAGGGTTTGAACCCGAGACCCTCTGAATTTAAAGGCAAGGGTTCTCGCCACTGGGCTATCGCTATCTAAAAGTGTAATTTACTGGTTTGTAATTCTCATTTCACACATGGATAACAATAGTGTGGTTGCGGAAGTGTAGTAATGTCAAATTAATGTTTACTTTGTGTAATTATTATTATTATTTTATTAATTGTATTATGTATATTATAGCTGTGATATCATGTTAATGAATATCCGATGTACTGTACAAAACTTATTGTTTTTTGTACATCGTAATTAGTGTATTTGAGTAATGTATGTATTTGACGACCGATATGGTGTGGAGGTCAGTATAATTATCTGCACTTCACTCCAGAGGTCGTGGGTTCAATTCCCACGCAGGACAAATCTTTGTGTGCATGAACATGAATATTTGTTCTGGTCTGGGTGTTTTCCTATGTATATTAAGTATGTATTTACAAAAAAAAACAAAAAGTATTTCAGAATGTTTATCCGTTCTTAAGTATCCATAACACAAGTTCTCAGTGATATTTATTTTGGAACTAAATAATTGGTGTGATTGTAAGAGAATATATTTAAGAGAATGTATGTGTATAATGTAAACATAAAATAAATAAATGTGATTCGCGTGTCCGAACCCCGACCAATCGACGGGGTTGGCCGCCGCTACTCAAAGTGCGCACGAGTCTGTTGTTTTTTTTTAAATACTGTAACATGAACGATTTCACATTATGAAATATTTTTCATTAGCGGCATCACTGTAGATAAATCTTGAATTTGTCGGCACTAAATATCGGCAGTAACGTCACATTAGGTGTTCAAAAGTTGGCACGCTTGATTTTGATACAAATCGTTATACTTGCGTTATCTATTGTATATCTACATCTGTGGGTAGGACTGTAAGTTAAATGCATATGCAAATAAGTAGATTTATTAAGTGACTTGATACTAAAATCTCGTATCAATTGAGTCTTCAAAAAAAAAAAAAGGCATACAGATTTAATTAAATAATCTTTAAGCTAGGTACGAGTTACTAGCAAGAGACTAATAGCTGCAAGGCTGAGCTTAGAAATCAGATCGTCACATTCCCTATTTAACTAGGTAAGCTTCGCACTTTTAGAAGGCTAACTGCATTTTAAATTAAGCCGGATTGATCAATAACTGTAAATGCGCAGGAGTTAAATGGCTTACGCAAAATCCATATCCTAAGCATTGGAAGTTGTTCGTAAGGGTTACTGCGGCCATGGGACATAGCAGGCTCAAGAAGGAACATGGATGGTGTTTAGTCAGTAAAAGACACAACAGCAGAAGATGTTCCTTTTATGATTTAACATTTTGCAGTTATCCACATGAACCACAAGTTTCTATTTCTACACGTGTCAATAATCATTAGTACATTAGTGGGACGTTAACAAGGCCTATCTATTATTAAAATCGATATTGTTGTATAATACAAAAAGTTCAGTAATTTGCTTTACCTTAAAGCTTTATTAAAAGCAAAATTAGATCGGGATTGATAATAATTTGACGACCGATATGGCGTGAAAGTCAGTACATCTGCACTGCGCTCCTGAGGTCGTGGGTTCGATTCCCTTTTAAGACAATTTTTTGTGTGCATGAATATGAATGGGTGTATTGGGCCCCTTCCAATATCTTAGGAGTCAAGCCAACCTCACCTGCAAGTGGTGCTCTTGCCGATCGATGGACTAGGCTCTAGCAAAGATAAACATATATATAATATAGATAATAGTTCCCGGTAAGCGGCAATAGGCTTGCCACCTATTACGTGGGACTAACAATATAATTGGCGAAGTTAGATCATATAATATTGAATTGAATATATGTATGTATGAATATGATATTTTTGTTCTGGTCTGGGTGTTATCATGTGTATCAAGTAGATACTTTTTTTGTAAATATTAGGTCGGGGAAAAAGTCTTTTCGCATAACGTAGGTATAAACTTATTATAAAATTTTTTTGACTGTACTATTTGTGTCTGGCTGGTTTTGGTAACATTAAAAAGGTTCCATTATAAAGAAAAGAAAAAAATAAAAAAAAGTTGTTTCCCGCTATTTTTCATTTGTTTTTCTCTCCGTAAAAATGAGTGAATCTAATGAAGAAATTCGATACATTTTAAAATTTTATTATAAAAAAGGCAAAAATGCAACTCAAGCAGTGAAAAAAATTTGTGATGTTTATGGACCTGATGCAGTGTCAGTAAGAGTAGCACAAATTTGGTTCAAACGTTTTCAGTCCGGAAATTTTGATGTTAAAGATGCACCTCGCTCTGGTCGCCCTGTTACGAATAAAATGGACGCCATTTTTGAAAGAGTGGAGCAAGATCGGCATATTAGTAGTTACGATGTAGCTGAAGAACTGGGAATTGACCACAAAACAGTTTTGACCCATTTGAAGAAAGCTGGTTATACAAAAAAGCTCGATATTTGGGTGCCACACGAGCTCACTCAAAGAAACTTAATGAACCGTGTACTCATTTGCGATTCATTATTGAGACGTAATGAAACCGAGCCGTTTTTGAAGAGATTGATAACTGGCGATGTAAAGTGGATCACGTACGACAAGAACGTGCGAAAAAGGTCGTGGTCGAAAGTTGGCCAGGCTTCACAGACTGTGGCCAAACCTGGCCTAACACGAAATAAGGTGATGCTGTGTGTATGGTGGGATTGGAAGGGCATTGTTTATTATGAGCTTTTACCGCCCGGCAAAACCATCGATTCTGATCTTTACTGCCAGCAATTGATGAGATTAAAGGAAGCAGTCGAGAGAAAACGGCCGGAATTGATCAACAGGAAGGGTGTGGTCTTTCATCACGATAACGCTAGACCACACACATCTTTAGCCACTCAGCAAAAATTAAGAGAGTTCGACTGGGAGGTCCTAGTGCATCCACCATATAGCCCTGACCTTGCGCCTTCAGATTTTCACCTGTTTCGGTCTCTGCAGAATTCTTTAGGTTCTGTAAGGTTGACCTCAAGAGAGGACTGCCAAAACTATTTGTCCCGTTTTTTTGATCAGAAGTCCCAAAGTTTCTACAGTAACGGGATAATGTCTCTGCCCACAAAATGGCAGAAAGTTATTCAACAAAACGGTACATATATATTGTAAATAAATGTAAATAAACTTTGAAAAAAATGTCTTGACTTTTCATAAAAATACGAAAAGACTTTTTCCCCAACCTATTATATACATCGGTATGTATTTACAAAAAAAAATCCTAATGATAATATGTTTTAAAGAAAAACACAAGTTCTTAATTATACTTATCTTAAAACTAAATAATTGGTGTGAATGTAAGAGAATTATACTAATTAATATTTTGGCATACTTTCCAAGTTCATATAAAGGGGGGGATACACGGAGAAGGAACAATACTTACTGGCTAGTGTTGAAGGCCTCAGACAGCCAGGCCCCGCTGAGGCCGTAAGGGTCGGTTCCTCCATACAGCTGGTTACGGAAGGCGGTCCGATTGGTCTGTACGCTGTGACGCAGCACCTGACGAACACATTTCTCCAACTCGGAGTCTGAGGTGCCTTCAGTCACGTCCAGGTCTAGTAGGGACTGGAAAAGGTATAGAATAGTATATAAAACATTCCTTGACCACACACTTCATACACTTAACTTAAAAAAGAGTTATATTCTTCTTTTATTTTAAATCTTGTGACTGCAGAACACAGGTTTTGGTAGACTTGTCAAATTGTTTTACTACTAAGTACATTTTCTTGTAACTGGCGGGGAAACCCGCAGTGAATGGCTAATTTAAGTTTTGACCTTCATTAGAGCTCTTTTGAGCCAAATATTTATTTATTCCTTTTAAATAATGGCTTCGTGCTGTTTGCACATTTAGCCAGTGTGAAGTAAGAGATAATTATACCAATTACATAAAAATAACAGTAAATGAGAATGAGTAGTGATAAATATGATAAATGGTAAATGAGATGCTCTCCCCCTAAACCCTTTGAGTCCTCAGTACAAATGTGGGACTATACTGAGATATCACATGGACTTCTTGAGAGAATTTGAAAAGTGATGTTGCACTGTTTTGTTCCAAATACCAACACTCACATACGTTCACAAACACTTGACGGTTAATAATCCACCGTTATTACACATTAATGTTCGAAATATCACAAATTTTAGAAAATAAAACAAAACTGCAGACATGACGCTTCACTTTCCCGCCAAGAAATCCTGAGCCAAATTTGAATAAATGATTTTGACTTTTTTTTATTGACATATGACACAATACATAATATACAAACAACAAGTGGGAAAATAAAATAAATGGACAATAAAATTTAAAACTTTAAATAAAATAATAATAATAATAAATAAATATTCTCTTACAATCACACCAATTCTTTAGTTCCAAGATAAGTATCACTAAGAACTTGTGTTATGGATACTAAAGAACGGATAAACATACTTAAATACTTTTTTTTGTAAATACATACTTAATATACATAGGAAAACACCCAGACCAGATCAAATATTCATGTTCATGCACACAAAGATTTGTCCTGTGTGGGAATCGAACCCACGACCTCTGGAGTGAATTGCAGGTATACTGACCTCCACGCCAAATCGGTCGTCAAATCAAATCAAAGATGTTAATTAAAGGATGGATAATGTTTAGTTACTTAAACCATTTGTTTAACTTCATTTAACTTGTGACGAAGTCAAGAATCAGATTTAATTGTCTTAGAAAACACTAGTGAAGGTCACTTATATCTAGGATTTACTATGACTTATTTGATACCACAAGGTCACTCAGCCACTAATGCATTTAGTCCACCTGAGGGTGGTCCCGCAGCCAATGGAATTCCAGATACATTACCAGCTCTTTGTCGTCCCTTTACAAGCCGTTTAACGCAAATTATGAAAGACTCGACTCTTTTGAGTAAACCTTATCATGTAGTTCCGAAAAAAAGCAGATAAAAACCTCTACTTTTATTATTATTGTCTTTTTACGATCTCCGGCCAATGGAGACCCGGACATTTGGAAGGCATGCTTGGGGCCGAAGCCGACACGTAGAGGCCCTTAGACAATTTTAATCTAATTATTATGTGACACCAACCGGCAATTATCCTTATGTGCACTATAGAAAAACACCTAAGGACAATCCCCGGTTGGTGCAGTACTATTAGTAAAGGATGGAATCTACTATGGCCGGGACATTGGGATATTTAGGTAAATTGGACTATTACTATTACATAAATAATAATAAAATTAATTAATTTAAGGCTAAGGGAACCTTTCATAACTGACAAGCAGATAATATTACCTTTTTATGAATAAACATAAAACGAATTAAGTTTATTTATGCCATTCAGTGTCAGTAACTAATAATCTGTTTTCATTTCAACCCGAAATATTTAGTTACACATATGTGTCATTATTTTTTCAAGCTACAGCAATATAACTTTATTTAAAAATAATGAAGGATATACAATCTACTACAAAACGTAGGCCAAGTTAGAAATAGAAAAAAAACTCACCTCTAATTCTTTGGGATGTTTAAAATCTATCAACGGCAATTCTTTAGCCTGCTCCTCACTCACAATCTTGTACACTTTCTCCAAAAACGTATGACCATTTTTACTCATATTTACAGTTAAATGTAATGGTTTTTCTAGAGAAACATTGACCGTTTGCCGTCTGTACAAGTTCGACACTGACCGAGCGCCTGCAGTGTTTGTAATGACCATACCGAGACTGCTTAATGTATTCAAAGTCACAAACAAGCTATGCACTTACGCACGTACCATATACTCGCTTTATTCAATAGCACACGGAATTCATTTAATGTATGGTATTTCCTTTACGTACCCTTCTAATCGTGTCATTTTCATATTGATTTTGTCTATTTAGTATTATACATGGTAAAAAGAACACATTTTATGTATTCAATTTTTTTTTACCGAACATCTTTGTCAACACTGAACAGTGTTTTGTAATTATGGGAGACTAAAATGATTAACTGTACAGTTAAAAATAGTTTATTACAACTCGATTCATTTTATATATACATTATAAAGTTTTAAGGACTAATGTCCGCTTTATGGCTTCTCCTAAGTGAGCTTTAGTTTATCGCGTCTCATATAAGCTACGTTAGCCCAAAATATTGAGAGCCATTTGACGACCAAAATGGCGTGGAGGTCAGTATACCTGCACTTCACTCCAGAGGTCGTGGGTTCGATTCCCACACAGGACATGAACATGAATATTTTTTCTGGTCTGGGTGTTTTTCTATGTATATTAAGGATGTATTTACAAAAAAAAAAAGTATTTAAGTATGTTTATCCGTTGTTTAGTATCCATAACACAAGTTCGTAATGATACTTATCTTGGAACTAGATAATTGGTGTAATTGTCTGAAAATATTTATTTATTTATTTTTATTTTATTTATGTGTTTTCTCTGTTAGTAAGTACTAGAAGCCGTGTTTTTCTTTGTTTATTTTTATCATAGCAGTAAACATTTCGATAATACAGACATAATATCAGAGGCATACTATACGCCCACACTTCGCCAATTATATTGCTGGTCCCACGTAAAAGGTGGCGAGCATATTATCGGGAACTTTTACATTCGCCAGAACCTCGTCCGTTGTTCGGCAGGTGAGGCTGGCTTGGGCTCCTCAGGTATTGGTAGGATCCCTGTACACCTTTAACGGTATATACAACATTTAAATTTTATTCATACAAACGAACTACAATCTGATTACCTACCACATAATTAATTAACATTTTGTTTCTGCAAAGCTTCTGTGGGAAAATTCTGACCTATTTTATTACGATTTAAAGTCAAATCGTTTATGCTCATGGGTAAAACAGTGATTAACATTTACTGACTAACATTTTAAAGTACCTTACATGAACCCGGTCAGGGTATTGCAGTAATAATAAAAAAATAAGGGAAACTGACAGAAATTTGAATAAAAATATTCGCTAACTGTATAAAAACATTGTTCATTGAGGTATGTGTTTAAAGCATTTTTAAAAGTAGCTGGATCTTCTTGATTTTTGCCAGCTTTTGGTAGGTTGTTATATATTTTTATACACATATATTTAGGGCTCTTATAAAGTCATTTTTTCTCTGAATGCAGGTAGATATGACCTGCCTATATGACGTGGGTTCCTATTATGTGTTTCCTCAACTCGGATAAATGTGTTTATTCTTTTATGTACGAATAATAAAATGTCCTGAATGTATATTGAATGGAATGTTGGAGCTAAATTATGTAAAATAGGGTCGGCAACTTTGTGTGTTGTATATGTTGTCTATAATAGGAATACATTTCTTTATGCAGTACTTTTTGCAGTTAAGAGCGGCGATAGTCCAGTGGCGAGACCCCATACCTTTAAATTCAGAGGGTCCCGGGTTCAAACCTATGACATCACGAAGTTAAGCCGTTGGTCCCGGCTGTCATGAACATCTATGGCAGTCATTATTAGGACGTCAGTGCCTTCTAACCGACTGACAGCTGGTTTAACCATAGAATGTAGTGTTTCGCTCAGGGTTGCGGAGGTCAGACGGCAGTCGCTCCACGTAATAACTGAAATTCAGTCAAATCTGGTTGAACCTGTGACCCTGGGCCCTAAGCTTAAGTCTAGGGCAACCGGGATAACGCTAGGATATGATGATTTCATTTTGCAGTATGAAAAGCTCATTTGCATTTGTGCTGTATCCCCATACCATTACTATAACTAAAATGACTTTAAAAGTCTACCAATTTTTTTTGCGTACTTACATAATTACAAAATTTTAATAGAAAATTATCATCATATCAGCCCATTAACGTCCCACTACTGAGCACGAACCTCCTCTCACATACCAAGGTGCAAGGGTATAGGGTCATACTCCACCACGCTGACCCAGTGCGGATTAGCGAATTAGCATTTTCAATTAAGCCTCTAATATGGCTTAACGACTACCACATGTAGTGATGACCGGAACCAGCCGCTTAACATGTCTTTCGAAGCACGGAAGCCCTCAAAATCAAATGCCACACAAATGGTCACCCATCCACGGACTGACCTCTGTAAACAATGCTTAACTTCGGTGATCGTTTCCGAACACCGAGCGCCGCGGAGCTACGAGAGCTTCATAGAAAAGTATAAGATAGTCATAAGAATAGATCTCAAGGGTAACTGAGATAAGAAATATGTCTGTAATGATAATATTGTTACCAGCCCTGACTCCCCATTAATTACGCAATAAATAACGGGTTTATTGGCGCAATTATCACAAAGGAACCAATTAATTGCTGACCTGCCCTACCGTGCTATCTGGGAGTATTGTGTTAATTGTTGTGCTCATTTTTTGCAATAAAAATGATTATAACTTTGTATAGTACGAGAAAATGCAAATTAAATTGCACAACTGTTTATTTTTAATGAATAAGACATGCAATACAATCTTAATATTTTTAAATTTGTGAAGGGTTTGATGTTTTCATTTGACAAAAAAAAAATAAAAAAGGATATTTTGAAATTTGATACACAGATAGCTCCCGTTTAATGTACTGTTCCTGTACAGTACAGCATGCAGGACATGACGGATCCTATTAGAGACGTCCGGAAAAATGTTTATGAAATTAATTACACCTATGTCCATCCGGAAATATCCTATGTTCTGAATTTTTCAGAAAGTTCGACCTGGGTACTTAAAAAAAATTGTTGAAGATACTCTAGATGTTTTGTATATTCTAAATGTATCTTCGAATTACTATTACATTACATTTCCCCAAACTATCCTGGACTAAAGAGTTATCGATAATATTAAGATAGTTACAAGATCCCGTGGTAAATGTTGAAATAGTATTTCACAGATAATACTATTTCTTGTACCATTAAGATATTAAATTTAATGTAAAACATATAAATATTCATTATCTTTGGTTCCAAGTAACAACAAGTCTCCCCTAGACAAATAAATTCAATAAAATTATTAAGATCTTTTTACAATGACATAAATATAGCTGATTATTTCAGATAACACCGCTCATTGTCTGTCATTGTGTCAAAAGATCTGAACCACATTGTCATTATACTTTATTGTTACCTTTCGCATACCGTATCGATTTATTTGTAATGATACATATTGCAAGATACCCGAGACCAAATAGATTTTCCTTCACTTAGGTTAAGCTACAAATGAGGTGACTGTATCTGTTTGGACAATCAAACCAAATTTTTGTAATTTTAAAAAATATGAAAAGAAAAACATTTTGAAAAATATGAATTTCCGAAAGCGATTACGATCCCGAAAGAACTCAATGAGTGTAACAGCATTTTCTGAGAAATGGGTACAAGCCAGAAAATTTTCGCGTCGAGATCAATACAATCTTGATGAGTCAGAAGATGAAGACCCACAATACAAGGAGATAAAAGACTGGGTTGAAGAGTTCTTTCGAAGGAAAAGTACTAGTTCTGAGAGTGGCAATAATGACATGGAAGTTAAATTGACAAAAAAACAAACTCTCATACTATCAACATTAGTACCAGATGAAGTCTTATTGATGGAAAGGTAATACTTTTAAATGCATCGATTTTATGGCAGTGACGTTAATTAATATGAAAATAAATGATGTTTCATTTTCGTTTCAGATTTGATACAACCGAAAATAAAAGATTCGTTGGGGTTCTTCTTATGGCGGACGTATCCGGTTACACAGCTTTGTCAGAGCGCTACAATAATACAGGGAAAGGAGGGACTTATCGACTTACCGTAACATTGAATACATATTTAGGATCGCTCATAGAATTAATTTATAGCCACGGTGGAGATATACTTAAATTTGCAGGAGACGCGTTCTTGGCGCTTTGGAAAACGGACAAGAGAACATTTCTGTGTCACACTATTCACACAGTCATAGCATGTGCGCTAATCATACAACATTCATACGCTATATATGAAACCGATGTAAAAGTAAATTTAAAAGTAAAATTGGCTATATCTGCAGGTAATCTTATATTTGCCCCAATTGGAAGTGGCATCGATATGAATTACATTATTTTTGGCTTACCAGTTCTTGAAGCTAAAAAAGCTGAGAGTATGTGTGCTTCTGGTGAAGTCACACTGACACCTACAGCTTGGGGACATTGTTATTCCAGAAACTATGACCATGTGATTCACGAGGATGGACATGTAACAATAAAATCGATACTATATGACCCTCGCGACAAAGATGTCAGCAAACCATTTACAGGGTTTGGTATGTTAATGACTCAATACAAAAGATTTGCCATTGAAAATTTCCCTAGTTTTTTATGGGAATCTCCGGATAATTTAGATTCCACCGAATTTGCCCGACGGAATGAAATTCTCAGTCTTAGAAAATCAATTTTACACGCGGAAGAAAATAATGTTGGTTCCGAAATACGCAAATTTATGATTAGACCTGTGCTTACACAAATTGATGCTCATCAACCGTTGGAATATTTGACAGAAATGCGTCAAGTTTCCGTATTGTTCATGACACTGAAGCCTAAGCAGTGTAATTTTCTACAATTAATAACAATTGTAAATAACACGTACGAAATCACTTGCGAGATAGTATACAAGTCTATGGGATGCGTCAATAAAATTATTCTTTTTGATAAAGATGTTATGATATTAGTTATATTTGGATTGCGTGGCTTCAAGCACGAATCTGAAGCTCAGGCGGCACTTAAGTGTGCTTATAGTGTAAAAAAATCAGTTTCCGCTTTAGATGGTGTCTATGAAGTTTCGATAGGAGTAACAACGGGTCAAGTATACTGTGGCGTAGTCGGACATCCATTACGAAAAGAGTTTACTGTAATTGGCGCTATTGTAAATAAAGCGGCTAGACTTATGTGCGCGTTTAGAAACAAAATTACTTGCGACGAAACTACATTCGTGAAAAGTAAAATGTCCAGTAATGGTTTTACATTGCAACCCAAGATCGAATTAAAAGGCATTGGGCAACCTGGAAATATATATGAATATTCTGAAGATATTAGAGTAAAAGAGTTGTATGATATACCTATGACACCACCACTACTTGACAGAACTGATGAAATGGAGTACTTTAGTAATTGGATTGATGACTCTCATTTATCGTACAGAGATTTTGATGCGCTCTTGGTGGTAGGAGATCCAAGAATTGGTAAATCTCGAATGTTAGGTTGGATGGATAGAATTGCTCAACGTAAGCACAAAACTTGTTTCATTAGCTTAACGTCGGTGCATTCCGCTACGCCGTTTTTAGCACTTAGTCAAATTATGGATCAGTTATTAGATTTGCAGGAGTCTGACGTGGGATTTGCAAAGGAGGAAAAAATAGTTCAGTTAATAAAAGCTTACAGTGACGATTTATGTCATTTAAATAAAATAATTAAAGTAAAATTTGCGTACAATGAAGGTATGAATTATTTAAGTGAAGAACAAAGATTAGAAAAAACTAAAGTAATATTCTTGAAGCTTATCACATCTTTAGAGGAACCTCGTGTAGTATTTTTAGACGACTTGCAAAACTTAGATGCATCATCTTGGGAATATATTTGTTTAATGTTTCGTTATAATAAAATATTTACTGTACTCTCAGTAACAAGAGGTAAATTTACTACTATGCAAAACTGGCTTTACAATGCTTTTGTGAACCCAGGAATCCGAAAAATGGTACTAGGACCCTTGTCTTCTTTCTGGATAGCACCACTAGCCTGCCAAATATTAGATGTTAAAGCTGTGCCTAATGATTTATGTAATGCATTACGCATTAAGTGTAATGGTATGCCTGGAGAAATTGAAAATTTCATAATACATCTTTTTTCTAGTGGGGCATTGGAATTAAAAAAAATCAAATTGAGTGAAATGGAAAATTACGAAGAGGAAGATTTTCAGTTTTCAGACCCAGAACTGTTACATCCACAGGCAATTAACATTGACGATCAGATAACTCTTAATCAACATATAGAAGACGACTATTCTGAAGAAATAGGAATATGTGTTGTAACGAAAAAAGAAGAGCTTAAAGCAAATATAGATGTACAAAATATTGATGCTCTAGTAATGATCCAAATAGACTCACTTACACCTTATCAACAGCTACTTTTGAAAATAGCGTCTGTCGTCGGGAATGTCATATCGCGGGACCTTTTGGAGAGTATTATGTACGATAACGATCACCTTACAACGGCAAAATCTATAAAAGGGCTTTTCGTAATGAGAATGTTTTCATGCGCAAATCTTAAAACATCAACGCATTCTTCTGAAAGTTATAAATTGCAGTGCGACTGTGTATATGATTACGACCCTGAAAATTGTGAAAATCTTCCTAAATATGCTTTTTGTCGAGTTATGAAATTTCGTAACAAAAGCACAAGACAAACGTGTTACGAGTTATTACCCATGAATCAAAAAAAAGAATTTCACTCAAGAATAGTTCAACATTTAGAAAATAATGAACATAAATGTGTTAATTGTGGTGGGAGTTCCATGATCGTACAGTCAATAGCAAGTTTCCATTTAGATAAAAATGTGGAAAGTTTAATTGAAGAAGGATCATACACTTGTACATCAGATGACGAAAGTGATATAAGTAGCACTAATAGTAGTACATCTTCGCAAGTAATACAAGAGCACACTTCTGCAAGAAAGTCGAGTTCAGCATCTCATGACCTAAATAATGTAACTGAGCAAACGCCACGAACTACAAGTGCTACTTTACATAACAAAGAATCAAACAGTTCTTTCTCCATTAGAAAAACTTCAAGGTCTATTATGAAAGCAAAAACAGAAGACAGCAATCAAAATTATAGAAGATCAACAAAAAGAGTTACCATGAGTAATTTACATTTTAAAGACATTATTGATAAAGACCCAGACAATTTAGATTTAAAAATATTTGATATGTTAAGACCGGTTTTAGAAGCATCCACTCCGCACGATTGGCGAAATATTGGTGCCATAGATAGCGAAGATGATTTTATAGCTGAAAAAAGTAATAAGGAGTCATTCAGTATCAAGATTGAGAAAGGTGTATCACAAAGAAATATTTTCAAATGTACTTGTTCTGAGCTAAGCATCATTATATGCGAACAACTTATACACCATGCACAGCAAGCCGAAATGAAATCCAAAGCAGTACAATATATGATTAAGCATGCTTACCTAAATTTAACAGTTAACCATTTTGAAGCTGTTATTCCTATACTAAAAGATGCTGAAAATATTTGTATTGATAAGACAACTACAGAACACTCATTTACAGCATTTGAAAAACGAAGGTTTCTTGGAAGAATATACTCAATCCGATCCGCAGTATACCTAATGATAGGAAAGTCAATGGGAGCTAAAGCAGAAATGGAAAAAGCAACTCGTATATATAATATCAATTTGCATAAAGTGTCACGGTTTTTGAGGTTTGCAAATGTAGTTTCCTTAATGAAACGTAAAAATAAACGTTTCAATGACATGTTGCTAAAAGCCGACTCCGTATTTTGTTTGAACATTGCAACATTATTATACTCCTCTTTGGGAGATGATTACGTTTCAAGAATATCGGCTTTCCGAGCTCTAGACATAATTGAAAATATCGACTGTTCAGTCAATGACATTTGTGATGCGTTAAGTAATGCTATCCAAGTAGAACTTGATCGCTTAGCTATAGAGTCTACCTCAGAAATAGAACGACTTTCATGCCAATTGCTGAAACGTCTGCCCCGTCCTATCAAATTTGAGGAACTTTTTGCCGTAGGAAAACTATTCATATCGGTATTTCGGGCACGTGTAGCTAGAGGTAACATCACTGCTACAATTCGTATTGCCTTCCGAGCATTGACCATCAGCCGGTTTCTTGAAGCCAATGAAGTTTCTATAGATATTATACCAGATTTGTTTTATGTGTTACTGTGCCGTCGTAGAATTAATGAAGCTATAGATGTCCTACAGTTAACACTGCACTTGGGTCAATACCAAGCGTCCCATGACTGTGAAACTTGGTACTACGCGTTGTGTATGGATATGATATTGGATGCTGGATTTCAGTTGGAGTCTCCAGGCGAGATAAGTCGTTTTGCAGAATATGCTCTAGGTAGTGGAAGGTCTGCCGGCCCGAGTCGTCGCCGTTTAGTAGTTGGATTGTGGGCGTACTGGTTGCGAGCAAATTTTGAGAAAAAAGCTAAAAGATTTGAGCATGAGGCATTAAGTTGGATAAACCACGATAATGACGATACATCTTTGACGACTCTCTTAAGCGCATTAAGACTGACTGATGGAATGCTGGAAAGCCTAGCTAGCAAAATTGATGACTTAAAAAAGGTTAATAAACAAAATATTTCATATTGATATTTCAAATGATAATATAAAAAGTACTATTTTCTGCATGCTTTTGTCGATAGGTGGTAGATTTGATGGAACTTCGCTCTATCGCTGACCGTG